>CM035773.1:1391500-2783000 GCA_020466155.1 Pachypeltis micranthus | reverse complement strand
CATTGCAGTGGCCGTAAAAGACGCGAGTTTTGAATCGTCAGAATCTGAATAGACGCCGAGGATAAGACCTCGGTCTTGCGAGTGCCCGACGCATTGGTTTCTGGTAAACTGTATACAAAAGAGTATTTTGAAAGCACACATTAAAGTTATAACACGTTATATAGAAATTTTGCCGTTACAATAAACAGTTTTGACGCTAAGGTAAGATCTTAAAACCATCATGTCATATTGCGCTTTGAATCAAACTGAGCGGCCGGGTGACTTTTGCGATGTAAACTAGAGCAACGTAATTGGACCTAATTTGCAGTTAGAGTACGGAAATGGACCGTTAGAACTCGAGAATGAACACCTTCGGAGAAGGCGTTCCAGAGTGCTGGTCCAAGGGACGAACCCTGTGAGCTCCCCTTCTCAATCTTTCTCTGAACGAAGACATACCTGCATTCGATCGTAGCAGTTCTGTCCGTCAGGTAACTTCTGACGAGCGAGTATAGGTTGTGGGGGATTCCCCTACCGTCATGGTCATTAAGGGGCGCTGACCACCAAAGCTTGTCGAACGCTCCCCTGATGTCAGACAGAACTGCTACGGCTTACTCAGCTGGCAAACAGCTAGGAAACATTTTCCTGAATTTCGACAATGACATCCTGCGTGGACCTTCATTTGGTACACCCGTATTGCCTGCCTCTGAGGTTGCGGACAAAGACTCCTTCGAGGTTTCTAATGTTTCCCTATTATGGAAAGAAGGCTGAGCGGATGATCATGGGTCTGACTGATTGTGGTCACTGCTGCCTTGGTTCCGCTTCTTACTCCAGCCACCACTCGTGCCTGCGATCCTACACCAAGAGTTCGTATTTATTCTTGCCCCGTTCACTGATTCGATGAGAGTCAAAGGCTGGGTTTTGAGTCAATGTGTCCTGCTATGTAAGCCGTTGCTGTTTTTTGTATCTCCAATATGTTGGTTATGTCAGTGCCATGAGCTCTAAGCCCCTTGAAGGCCGGCTTTTATGGCCACAGAGAGGATACGGCAGAAGAACTGTTCCCCTCCCTGCTGGGTGTGTGTTCTGCGATCCTACCTCAAGGTAAAGGGTTCACAATGTGTCGTGTACGTGGAAAAAGTGTAAGTCCCGCCCTTTGAGTCCCGCTCATACGAACACGCAGGGAGTATAGTAGTGGATATCTGGACTCCTAACTGCAGGGTGAGCACAGTGTGGTGACAGATTACACTGTGCCGCCCAGCCACAGTTAAGCCTCGTTAAATGTAATCCTGCGTGGACCTCATAGAGGTGAGGTTGTCATTTCTGCTGAGCCCACCTGGCTGTCCTTTTTAGTAGGCTTATACGACATGCAGGAAATACGGCAGCGGCATTCTGGACTCCCGACTGCAGGGTGACAGCAGGTCGTCGCCAGGCAGGTCACCTCATGCCAACCAATAAATAACTACAACCGATTTTCGATTTTGCTCAGCTATGGTGTCTCATACCATAATGCAGCTTGAATATAAAACCGGGAATGATTTGGTTCTCCTGCAGTAGTACTTACAAACATATACAGCATATTACACAATTTGCTTACGATCTCGTTAGGTTAATATACGTTAAGAGTAGATTGATTATTGTCATAGAATGAACCACAAACTTGTTTAGCAGAAGTCTGTGCTTTGCATATAATAATGGGCGTCTTATTTCTGATAGCTCGAATTGCCAGCATGATTCCTCTTCTTGTGTTGCTCTCGAAGATTGAGGATTTGTTATGCGCAAAAGAACGTTAGTGATATGTTGTGGCGTTCGAATTTGGATTGTAAAACTCCAAAAAGTTGTAAACTGCGAAATGATGATTTTCAAGTGTTTATAGTTGTGAGCGTGGCGAAGGGTAACGATTTTCAGGCTCGTAAAACTCGTTGAAAAATGTATGAAGTCTATATTTTTATGTTTCAAGGTGATGCATGAATTACTCTGTGTGGACATCGAGAGAGAGAGAGAGAGTAAGAGAAACAAAAATGGGGCCATTGAAGTGCATTGGTGCAGCCATCGAAAAGTTGAGTAAAAACTGATGAAAGTGAAAACCACCAGTAGAAGGGCTGAAACGCTTTGGAAAACTCCGTTTCGTGAAAATCGGGCAGTTGCAGCAAAAAGCCTTCATCTACAACGTTTCGTAGTGGAACCTCTATTTGGAATTGGTGGGCCGGTGACTGTTGAAATGCCTAATATTTTCACAAATGTAGTGGTGGTGTGAAAAGCTAAAGCCCGGTGTTTCGCCGGGACCGGAGGTGTTTCTAGCTCTAGGTTACTGGCGCGGTTCTAGTCTCATATCTAGTGGCATTGACCCAATAGGAGACCCTCCTATGACCCAAATTTTATATTAGTTGTATGCAAAAGGTTTTCAATCAATAAAACATATATTAAACTCCTTGAAAATTGATGAAGCTCTTAAACTAAGAATTATTTCATAGAAACAGGTTAATTTCTTATTCCAAACAATGGCTTAATTTTGGCAAGTCAAGTTTTGTTTATAAAATTTAACCGAATATTCATATTTTCTGGATCACGAATCACTTCATGTCACTATCTTGCGGTCAGGGTAAACTATACATGAATGGAGTTTACATACGCATTTCTTGCAAGAGTCACAAAAAGTAGAAAATTTCACGTTTGTACGTCCTCCAACGTCGTTCCAATAAATTGGTAGCTAATGGTAAATTTGAATACCAGTTATCAGTTGTTATGTTTCCCAGTTCCATTCACTGGTTCAATAAGACGAAGAACTATGTCATCAGGCGAGTTAGAAACTGCTAATGGTGTGTGTGTGTCTGTAGTTCGATTTGCGGGAGAACGGCTGATCCGATTGAGCTGGTCCTTTTTTGTTTTGTTCGTTATTTTTTTTAGACACCAAAATAAGGTTATGGATGATTTCGACCGATTGGAAGGGGCGGGGGGACGAAAATGTACCAAAAACTAGGGGTTTTCGCATTTTTCTCGAAAACGGCTATAACGATTTTTATTAAACTTTCAAATTATCTTCTGCTGATCAATACCTAACTTTTCTTCTCCATACAAATCTCCATGAACGGAAAAATAGGGGTTTTACGCTTTTTGGCAAAACGACTTCAACGATTTTCACCAAACTTTCAGGATAGTTGATACCTACGTATTATTTTCAATAAATGTTCCTCTGAAAGTCTATTGAGCAGAGATAAAAATCAAAATGTGAAGAAAATAACGTTTTTTCGAACATTTCCGTAAATTCGGGAGTAACTTCTTCGCCAGATGTGATAAATCCTAATGGAGTGTCTTTAAATCACACATACCCCCATTTCGTTCTCCATAATTATTTCTGAATATATATATGTTGAACGGAGATATAAGCCAAGTCAACTTAGAAAAGGAGATTTGTCGAATATTAATTTATCGGTATTCCGATTTTCTCAAAAACGGTTCAGACGATTTTGATCAAACTTACGGATTACTCTCCTCTAACTAGTACGTACATTTTGTTCTCTATAAATGTTTATGAAGAAATGCGTTGACTGAAGATATAGCGCCCGCATATTTAGCTGGTGTTCGAACTTACGTGGGTGGCGGAAAGTTGTGTGTTGCTACGCACCGCTTGTTTACCATTCAAATCCAATTAACCATTACAACTTCATATGTGGCTCTGAAGAGGAAGACATCGGGCTGGGGGCCAACGAGTTCGCCACCGCCGAGAAAAGGTAGAACTTTCGTTCCTTTTCTTAAACTTCTTTAGACCCCCCAAAACCTCCTGAACCATCGACACATGTCACTATAAATACAGTCCGCATCGAGCAACACCCGTTTTGCCGATTCCAACAAATGTGCTACTCCAACAAGGATATAGACAGTTTTACATCCTTTCCTACGGTTTAGCGAAAGCAACAGTTTTAGAAAATGATGAAATTGAATATATGACAAAAATTGTCCAAAACTCGGATTTTGAGACCTGTGACCGTTACCAAATTTAACACCCTGCATAATATACTGACACCGGTGCAAACACTGATGATAAATTCTATGTGGAAATGCACTATTTCTGTTTTATAATTAAACGGATTTCCACTATTTCGCTGCGAACACGGGACGTTCATAAGAGAGTTCGAGATCCAGATCTGTGTATTAAGATGCTACATGTTTGTTATGCTTCTTTGGAGGCTGATTCCCTGAGTTTAATCGTAATTTTACAGTTTCTTTACAAGCCCACAATTCCCTTCAGTCCCTGGTTACGAGGAGAGAACGTACAGCGCGTATTTCACCGCTTTAATCGTTTGTCTTCCAACTTGTGGGAAATGAAGGAGAAAGTCATCCAAAGACAGTGCTGATGTGCTCTGTGAGCTCGATGTCGTCACACACAAATAGTGTTTTCTCCTTCCTAGTAAACAATACAAAACATAACCTGACTTCAACAGTAAAACGAAAATCGACATTTTCTAGGGGAGGCTAGGCAATTGGCCCGACGTGACGAGTCGAACTAACGGGTGGTGGAAGTGAGACGGAAGGCTGTTCAGGAAACGAGCTCAGGTCAGGAAGAAACGATAACTATTGCTATATTGTCCTACGAGTTCCTTCGAGTAGCGGAATTGACCTCATTACATTAACTGCAATTTCACTGTTTTAACCAACCATGGGTTTAATCCGATCAGATTACCGAGTAAGCAGCCACAACTAGATAAGATTACTTGGGGGTGGTAAAAAAGTTTTCATGGCCAAAAATATAGGCGTATTATTCAGAATGCATAATAAATCAAAATTGGTGAACGGCAAGATCCGAGAATCCACGGACTGATCCAGTTCGGAGAGAGTCGAGGGGGAGTGGGGATGAATGAATGTTTATTTTTTGTTTCTGAACGTTATCATACAAGGGTAAATAATCGTATTTTTGTATAAGAGATTAACTAAAAACCTTGTTTTCCTAACATTTGAGGTTGCCTCCCTTGAAACCCATGAAACCGCCAGCTGCGGCATTAAAGGCTGGTGACTAACCGCGTCTGTTGAATATCCCAGGTACGTTAACAACCAAGGAGTTGACTCGGAAATATTCGTAAATCCTCGGTAAGTGTCGGTTCGCGAGAGGTGGCGAGACGCTCCTAATGAAATACGTCCCGCCATTGCGTCATTATTTTTCGTAATCTTTCTCGGGTTCCTAACTTCCTGCTCTCGACCTTTCCTATCTGATTGCCCTCTCCGAAAACTGCTCGTCCCATTGGAACCAGAAAAAATTAATCTTTCGCCCGCATCTATTTAAGTTGGTTGTTCTTCGATTCCCCGCATTACTTAAATCATCGTCCAACCAACTACTATAATGTGCGGAATTTGGGCAATTTTCGGACACGACTCCGATTACGTCAAGCACTGCGACTGTTCTTTCTATAACATACGGCATCGAGGACCGGACGCATGGAGGATTCAATCTGACAGCAAAGTACCGGTAAGTGACAAAAATTAAATTTGAGGTAAATTCCCAATACAGTGGCCACGGGTACATTTGCGTGGAACTTCGGTTCGCGATTCGGAACGTTTTACTAGCATCACTGATACTGGTGAGCCTAACAGTAGCAGTAAGTGTTGAGCAAAGTTTTGTCGTAAAAGTGAATGTAAACAACGCGTGCGAAAGAAACGGGAAGTGCGCGCGACTCAATGTGATCAAACGGTGCACGCCTAATGCAACACAAATCAACGGCCACAAAAATAATTGATATCACTCGCGTAATGCAATAGAACAGACATTGCTGACCACAAAAATAAATTGAAATACCACTCAACCCCTCAAGTTTCAAGTTACGTATCCGAATTTTGGGGGGGATATGCTGCTTTCATGGCTTCAAAATAACTCTGTCATTCATCATCCATGCACCACATTCAGATCACGTATACTCATCAGAGATACGCTTCGCAAGCCTTTTTCTCTGAATCGGTGAAACAAAGTCGTAGTAATTTGCTTATCCATGGCTGGTTGACTAATAACAAACAAATGAACGCGAAAAGGGCAGTCCCCACTAAAGCAGAAGCCGGTCGGACGGGCGCGAAAAAATGGATACACAGAAGGACGATAATTCGGTTACTACTGAAAATTGACGAAGTGTGTTCAAATGTAGCTCAACGGTCAATCGAGCGATTGAATTCGTATTTTGAAGAATGCTAGTGCTAGACAGTTGCGGTGATGAAAGTTGTAACTAGCACCAGTATCAGTGACGTTCTTCAATGTTCTTCGGTTCAGAATCGCAAACCGAAGAACCGGGCAAATGTACTCGCGGCCATTGTTTTGGGAATTGATTTAATATGAAGGTACGAAGTTATAACTACGACGTAATATTGTATACGGATCTTAAAACCTAGTGAATTACTGGAAACCCCTTCTCGATGGGTTTCCCGCTCATTACCAATTCAATTTGAACGGAGCAATTGATTGAATTGATCCAGGTCGAATTATTTTCTCAGACTGGTTCATTTCATGCACGATTATTAAACTCCTAGTAGAAAGCCAGCTGTGAAACTGACCACATAATAACTGGTACGACGCAATACCCTACTTTCTTCAGGCCGTTGTAAGTTCATTGAGATTTTTATAGGAATCGTTTGATTTGCTGTTAACTTATTTTATATGAACTACACGAGGGTTAATTTTTATGGTGTTGGGCTATTTGGTGCTGTATATACAAAAAAATTAATTATAATTGTTAGAGCCGTTTTTACGAACGAAATATTTAGTATTTTGATCACTATGGTAACTACAGTTAGGTTTGGGCCAATGTGGCTAATACCCTTATTTTGGCGTCCCAGAGTGACTTGCAGGCTAAATATCAAATTTGAGCTGATTTGGTTCCTTCGCGTTCACAGACCATTTTCCTAAGCGGTGTTTTGGTTTATTATTCATTCTGGATAACAACATCATGTTTTTGGCCAGAAACATTTTTTTACAACCCCCCCCATTAAACAGTGACATTAAACGTTTCTAAGCATCGGGCAGTTTTAACGCAAATATGCAGTGCTTGCAATCGTTTTCAAGGTATTTTTAGATACTGGTTAGAATGGAATGGGTATCGGACATTTGCAACTGCATATAAATCGAAAACAGTGAAATTGCAGTAAATATAGTTAGCCAAAGTCTACTAATTAAAAAAACTCGTGGGACAATACAGGGAAAGTAATTGTTTCAGCGTCTCATACCAACCACCTGTCAGCTCGATGCTCCACAGGCGCCTGGAATTTGTTACTCTGTAGTAGTTAGGTATGGTTCATTCGTATTTTTTGAAGCTTCAGAAGTATGAGACTAGGTCAAGCAGTTCAGGCTGGCAGTAACTTGCACGAGATCAGTGGTGGGTACTTAGTGCACCATGCCACATCAAAGTAAGAACTGCGAGTGTGGGGTCCCTCAAGTAGTGCCAAGTGTGTTGTTGAATGCAAACTAGAACATGTCTCGCACTCTACACTAGACACATGCTGCAACACTGCCCTCTAAGAGTTACGAGAGGACTATGAATAGTCTAAAAACTGTTCGAATCCTTCAGCACAACACAAATAAGAGTTCCCTGTTTATGGCTAAGTTGCTACAAAGCAGCCGCAAAGCAACTTCGCCACCCTAAAGCAAGAGTCACACTAGGAACTATCTATATCCAGGAAAAGAAGGCCTTCTTCCACGCCATCAAACGAGCAAGGCTGTCGAAATTTTGTGCAGACAAAAAGCTCTGAAAATGCCTGGAGCACCCATCACAAGTCTTCCATAAAAAAGCGGACATAGAACAGGAATCAGCTGTGATGCGCAGTGACTCAGGTTGGGCCTTTAGCATCAAAGGTTTGCTGGAAACCCTCCTTTCAAAGGCGTTACCCAGTGACGAAGTAGCTCTAGATACAGAAACCCAGCAGACAGTAAGGAATCATGGACCCTTTGAACGAGCCAGACATCCCATTGTGGAGGACAGGCAGCCTTGGCAGCGCCCTTGTGACCTTTGAGACCAACAAATCTTCTGGGCAAGATGGTAAGGAAGGCTGAGCAGACAATCTCTAGCAGCTTCCTTAATGTGTTCAACGACTGTTCGCAAGTTGGGCAGTTCCCCACTAAGTAGAAGTCTGCACGCATTGTCGCTCTTCATAAGGGAGGCAACCACAATCAGTCACACCCACAATCGAAGAGACCGCACAGCCTTCTTTCCATAGTTGGCAAAACTATAGGGATCTTGATCCCCTTCAAGGAGTCTTTGACAACAACCTCTCAGGCAGGTGATATGGGTGTACTAGAGGAAGGGTAGGATCGCAAATGCAGCACCGGCTAAGTACATCCTAGCAGTTCTGGTTGACATCAGGAGAGCGTTTGACAACCTTTGGTGGCCAGCGCTCCTCAATGAGCTTGAAGCTAGGGACATTCTTCATAACCTGTACCCGTAACCTGTGTACCTGTACCCGTAACCTGTGTACCTGTACCCGTACCCTTCAACATGTACCCATCTGGAAAATGATTGAGAAGGCCAGTTCCAGGCCATCTTTGAATGTCTTCTCAGGAGGCTCAGAGACACTGGATGCACGCCATATTTCCATTGGAAGGTTTGCATCATTACCACTAATCACATGGAGAGTGTGATTCCAAGATAGTATCCTGATGTACAAGGTTATCTATCTAGGTGTGTTTTGCTACTGCCCTGTTGTTTGGGATAGCAAACTCACAGTAAATCAAAAGAGAGTATTGGACCATTCTAAGAGAGCTGCGTTGCTGTGGGTCACCAATACCTATAAGAGCGTATTGACACAACGCACTCCAGGTAATCACTGGTCAGTTACTAGTAGACTTTGCTACTTAGAACATAGTTGACAAGTGGAGAGTGGACTTTCCCTAACTTCTGTGGACGTCTTGGGAGAAAGTGGGTTGAGCCAGACTTCAGCGCATGGCTCCACTTATTTTCTCTCAAAGATTTTCCATCCTGCACGTCATACTCAACTACAGTCAGCTACAGTTGTTGGAAGAGCAGACAAACCAACGGCATTAACTGCTATGAAGAAGCCTATAACTGTTTCACTAAGTTTGCAAAGAAACGTAGTTACAGTTGATCTGTTCCTTTTAACTGCCAAGTAAACAGTTAGATCAGGTGGGAAACCAGATTAAGAACTACTCACAGATGGTACAGGATTCCGCGTGGTAACTCACGGGCAACTGCCCTCCAATGCGAGACTGGCAAATGGCCAAACCTACAATACCTCCGGAGGTTGGGGTTCAATGGATGCTGAGTGAGTGGCTGGCCTCTTGCATGATAGCAAAACCACAACCTTCATGACATCGGTCCTTTGATACGGAAACAGACATATCCCTCAGAGAAAACGGCTGAACCAAATCAGTTCAAAATTGATATCTAGCTCGCTAGTCACCACGAGACCCCAAATTAAGGGTATGAGAAAAATCTGCTCAAAGCTAACTATATTTATCGGAGTGATACACATTTTTCTAGTTTACATTTCTTCCCCATGAATATCTGTGGAAATTCGGTAAACGGAAATATAGGCCGATGTTTTTTTCGCTCGTGTTCAAACCGTTTTAACGATTTTTACCAAACTCACAGGATGTCCTCCACGAGTAGACACCTATGTACCGTTCCAAAATACATAAATTTTCTGCTGACAGTCCATTAAACAGAGATAACGACTGAACACGTGTTTTTTTTTTTTACATTTTCGAAATTTACAGAATAATCGCTTAATTGAGATCGATTGACCGCATCTTCTCGACTAATTGACCTCTTCTTCTTGCAGTACATACCCACATTTTATTCCCCCACAAATATTTCTGTACCTCCATGATAGCTTGGAAAATAAAATTTTTCAAGTATTAAATTATTTAATTTTATCATTCATCAGAAAAACTTACAGGTTACTCTCAACTATTTCATTTATTAATTTGGCTTACAGGGGCGCAAGCCCTTTTTCATAAAGAAATAGAAGAATTTATAAACGTTGACAATATTGAGAAGTAAACAGGTTATAGAATTCTCCAATTGAAGATATTTTTATTCAAAATAAGATGTCAGTTCACTATTACTAATATCAATAAAAACATCCGTTATGTTAGGTATACATTCCTACTTAACTTTCGTTAAGTATACATTCCTTCCTTCCTATGAGCCAGAAAACAAAGGAAAACGAATGGAAAATGTTGGCAGTATAAGAGAAATAATAAAAATCTCAGAACACAGGTAACTAACTAGTACTTACTTTTTATTGAGCATATGCGTTGGACGAAGATATATAATTCAGCCCGTAGCATTCATATTTTATAGCACAGCGTTGAATTGACGGCGGTTCCAGAAAGTTGTATGTTGCTGCACACCAGATATTTTTCATCTGATTACATAATTTTCCTTTGTACGTCAAAATTTTAATAATTTATTCATTTGGGGGTTAATTGGAGTGCGAAAATACGAAAGATCGTAGAGAAATTCAGGATAATGGTTGGTCCGGTGTTGTATAAACAGATAGAAATATGGGTTGGATTAGTTACTTGCGTCATATTTAAATGTAGGAAAGTTGCTGATGCGTCACACCATGTGTTTTAAGTGCCTCTATGAAGACTAGCTAATTACAGTGGACTCATAGTGAATTCTATATTATATTATTATTATAAAAATTTTGTTGGTTATTGTGGTATGTTGTTCAGAAACAGTTTCTGTGTATTTCGTTTCAGAACAGTTGCATTGGCTTTGTTCGGTTAGCCATTCTGGATAGTACCTACGGTATGCAACCCATGACTCTTCACTCATTGCCTCATCTCACTCTCATATGCAATGGTGAACTATACAACTTTCAAAGAGTTAGTACACAGTTACCTTTTTGTAATTTAGTTCATTTGTTGAAATTGTTGTGTGTTCCAAACAGTTTAACACCATGATAAGTCCCTAACCAGCTCAGCCCTGAGATCCTAACCTTTGTGTTCTGACTTCGGTGATCTCCAACGAATAACAAACGTATTAAAGCAATTGGGTTATGTCCGCCAGTAGGCAAATTACTAAAGTTAATGTACCTGTTAGGTGAGTCCGTCTTCTCTGGCTCGTGAGTTACTGTGGGCAAGCGCTTTCAGTGTAAAGACATCATCGTCTGGCCATTAAGTCAGTACTGGAGTCAGTCAGTTGGTCGTGGTCTTTACATACGAAGAGAAAGGTGAAAGGGATGATGGAGCGTCGGGGAAGAGGGGGGGGGGAGGTCATGTACCTCAGGGGGAAATCCCCTAGAGGTGAGTGGAATATTAGAAAACATGGACATTTATAAACACAAAAACTTCATTGGGCAGATCATAAATGAACAAATCAACACAAAATGCGACACCATATTCACACCACTCAAAACACTACACAAACGTAAACAACCAACTGACGGATTTACAGACCACCCTACACAAAAAAGACGTAAATTCCACAATTGACAGATCATCCAACACGTTCCATTTATCTCTAGGGGATTTCCCCCTGAGGTACATGACCTCCTCTCTTCCCCCCTTCCCTGATGCACCATCATCCCTTTCACCTTTCTCTTCGTATATAAAGACCGCGACCAACTGACTGACTCCAGTACTGACTTAACGGCCAGACGATGATGTCTTTACATCAAAAGCGCTTGCCCACAGTAACTCACCAGCCAGAGGAGACGGACTCACCTAACAGGTACGTTAACTTTAGTAATAGCAAATGTGTTATCATACTTTACTGTTTCCAACCTAGGTGCTTCACATAGGAACACTACACTATAACACTACACTATGTTCTTCACATGCACAGCCTTTTCTGTTTAATCTTTTCAATTTCTCTATCGTCGTTTGAGATTGCTTATTCTCTTGCTAGCCTTCATATCTCATCTGCTATGCACAGGCTCTAGATCCACCAAGTGGCATGAGAATAAAACAGAGTAAAGCTCAGCTAAGCATGATTTCCTAATCACTCATCATTACTTGTCAGATTGCTTTGCTATTTATGATCAGTATCTGCAATATTGATAGCTTCAGTTAAACCTAAATCCAAACTTGAGTTGTGTAAAACAACAACAATTTTTTCATTCAATCATAATTTTGTGCTTAAAATCAACTTTCAGTTAGGGGAACAAAGGAAGTTCAAGTACGAAACGAAATGTGACGTGGAGTGCATCATCCAGCTGTACGCCCAGACGGGTTCAATAGAGGAGGCAGTCAAACAGTTGGATGGTGTCTTCGCCTTTGCGTTGATTGATGCAGAGAAGAAGCAAGTCCATGTAGCTAGGGATCCCTTTGGAGTTAGACCTCTCTACATTATGGAAACTGACTGTGGGATAGTTGCCATTTCTTCAGAAGGAAAAGGTATTGATTGCCTGCCACAGTATTCATTGTACAAAATTTAAATAATTCCTTGGACAACTCTCCAACAGGAGCTTGAGGCAAAGGAAACGTAGCAAAGTCTTATGCCTTCTTCTATCCTTAATTCCTGTTTTCTATTAAAATAAGGCTTCACTCGTCCTCTTCCCTATAACCCGTTTATAATACAAATATGCACTCCATTGAAGGTCTTCTCTCTACTAGTTTCTAACTTGACTTGCCAATAGCTGCGTGGTATAAATTCGTGTACAAAATTCAAATAAGTTTGATCCTCGTTGTCAAACTTCAAAGAATCTGACACTGGTAGTTTGGAAAGCACGTCTCATCTACTTTTCCCCCCTTGATATTGCTAGATTTTGCGCAAGAAAGTCAATTAATACTAGACTATTAATAATAATGGAACACGAGCGTTGAACATTCAAACCAGAACTGAACTCTTTATTTATTGGTAACCTAGTAGACAACTCGATGCTGTTGTCAACAACACGTCACTTAACACTCTTCCCGCTCCTCTTCAAAGGGGGCCAACCGATCATGGTGTCCAACCTTCAGCTTCCCTGATGTAGTAGGAACCCTGAACACTACGTCATTGAGGACAGTACCAACAGTACAAGGTCGTTCCCAGTTACGTTGGAGTTTGGGGATTCGCTTTTTTCTACGTCTAGGGTTGTAATATCAAACTCAGTCCCCTGGTGTGAAAATGTTGACTTTTATCCGCGGATCACAGCGCTGACGCATTTCCTACCCTTGACTTGTAACCGCTTTCCTTCAGTACTGTGAGCTTCCATTAAATTCTGACGAAGTTTCTCCACTTATTCTGGCAAACTTGTGTCGTTCGGACGTCTTCCAAAAAGCATATGCACTGGAAGACGAAGTTCTCAACCAAACATCATACGAGCAGGCAAAATCGTGGTACTGGCGTGTTCAGAAGCGCCACTAGTAGGTGCTCATCCCAATCCTTTTGGTGATCCGAAACCATTTTGGATAAAAGCTGCCATAGAGTCCGGTTGAGTCTCTCCACTAAGCCATTGCTTTGAGGATGCAGTGGTGTTGTTTGGGTCTTGTGTATCCCTAACAATATGGCTACCTCTTGGAACCCTTCTCCCCCAAAACTCTTCCCTTGGTCGGAGTGAATCTCCACTGGAACTCCAAAACGCGTTACTACATGCTCCACCAAGGCTCTTGCAACGTTTAGGACTTCTGGTCAGGTAACGCTATTTCCTCTGGTCACTTAGTGAAATAGTCTTGAATAGACAGAATAAAGTGGTTCCCCTTTTCTAATACTGACAGTGGCCCCATGAGGTCAACACCTATTCGTTCAAACGGAGCTCCTGATACCTCCATTAGAGTGGCGCTTGTTGACGACCTTGTGACTTCCCTCTGCAAGCAAAGCACCATGCACACCAATTTCGAATATCTCGATGCATACCGAGCCAATAAAAATCTCCTCTCAAAAATTTCAACATCCTTTCATATGCCCAGTGTCCTAAATGATGCCCTTGTTCCCATATTTTCTTTCTCCAAATCTCAGGAAAAATATCTGGTGCGTTGCAACACACAACTTTCCTTAGCTCTACGTCAATTCACTTTTTACATAGCTAATTCTGTTTAATCAATTCATTTATCGCTCAGTTCATTAGAACTTGTTCAAACAACATTTCACGGTAGCAAAAAGCTGTAGCGCTTACAGTTCCGGAATTTATTGTGCTGATCGTACTCGTTCCAGGATCATTATTGAGCAACTGGTACACAGAAAATTAATGAGGCTGTAAACACAAATTTTTTGAAGGAGGATAGTAATTACTTTTGCACAGTTATTGGGTAAACACTTTTAACTGGTAGTAAGCGAAACGGCAGTAGTTGAAATTCAGGAATTTCTGGAGTGACCCTCATGTATCTCATGAGCGTTTTTAAACACTCACCCTTTAGGTATTGAATTGGACTACGATACCTTTTTTTTCTAACATTCTACAAAAATTCCAGCGGAGTTAATAAGGAAAAAACTGCGCTAAAAACGCTTTTGGTCGAAAATTTTGATAATTTATTGTGCTGCTCTCGTCATTTTCCCCCGAATGGGAATTTTATGGTATCATTGTCTTATTAAGAGCTATCAAAATGGACAATTTAATCAAAATCGTTAGAGCCGTTTTTGAGAAAAAAATTTGGTGTTTTGATAACTATGATAACTATAGTTAACTTTCGGTGGATTTTGCCCATACCCTTAATTTTGCGTCCCATGGTAACCTGTAGGCTAGACATCAAGTTTCAGCTGATTTAGTTCGGTTGTTTTCTCTAAAAACCGCGCTAAAACCGATTTCGTCTAAAGTTTTGGTAATTTATTGTGCTGCTCTCATCATTTTCCCATAGATGGGAATTTTATGGTATAGTTGCTACCTATATTTGGAGCTACCAATATAAAAAATTTAATCAAAATCGTTCGAGCCGTTTTTGAGAAAAAAAATATTTGGTGTTTTGATCACTATGATAACTATAGCTAGCTTTCGGTGGATTTTGTTCATACCCTTATTTTGGCGTCCCATAGTAACCTGCGGGCGACATATCAAGTTTGGTTTTCTCTAAAAATCTGCGGGCGACATATCAAGTTTGGTTTTCTCTAAAAATCGTTCACAGACACACATACACACGCACAGACTGACTGACACACACACACAGACTATTTTCCCAAATAGTGTTTTTCGGACTCAGGGGGGTCTGAAACGTAAAGATCTGAAGAGAACTCAAAATTTTTTTTTCTGCCGATTACATAACTTACCTTTCTACCTCGTAGAGCAAGGAAAGTGAAAAACGAAAGTATCTAGAAAAACCCTGCAAATTATTACACAACGGTTTATTATTCGGATAATCGGCTTGACCTAGCATTAATGCTCCGAGATCCATCCTGTTCGATTCAGCATCGAAAAATATCATAATGAAACCCAAAAAAGGTCGAAAAGAACTGAATCGTAATATTAAAATAAACAAAAAAAACGAAAGTATCTAGAAAAAACTGAATTTTAATATGAAAACATGCACGCTAAATACTAATATCAAAATTTAACCAAAATTGATGAAAAACCAAAATGAGAATGAAACGAAAGAATCTAAAAATTGAATCGTATTAAAACCAAAACGTCGGGAAATTGAACGGGGGCGCTCGGCGAAGCGAAGCGCGTCGTCGTTGGGAGGCCAAAGGGGTCGTTGGGAGGGAGGCGAGAGCCGCCTCGAGAGCGGTTGGTTTTTTAAAGTGACGGGCGGGGCGGAGGGAATTCAAACGACGAAACGCTTGTAGCTCCGCGTTGTACTGCGTTTCATTAATTTTTTTAACCGTTTTTTGCCCATTACAACCACGGGCTTCGTCCGATCGGATTGCCGAGATGGCGGGCACAACTAGATACCAAGTCGGATTTTTGGGCGAAAGAACGAATTTTTTAGACCACGTTAAAGGCACAAAACGGCCCGGACGGGGGACGGCGGACGGACATTGCAAATTTGGAATCTCCATGTCTTGAAACGTAAAGTATCAAATTTTGAGGGGGGGTTGTAAAAAATTTTTCGTGACTGAAAACATAGGGTTATTATTCAGAATGAATAATAAACCAAAAACTGAATTTTAATATGAAAACATGCACGCTAAATACTAATATCAACATTTAACCAAAAATCTATGAAAAAAACCAAAATGAGAATGAACCGAAAGAATCTAAAAAAATCGAATTGTATTAAAACCAAAACGTCGGGGAAATTGGAACTGGGGCGCTCGAAGCGAAAGGCAAAAGAGGAGTTGGGTGGCGGCGTCGTTGGGAGGCAAGCGAGCCTCGAGCGCGGTTGCTTTTTTAATGAGACGGGCAGGAGGGAGGGAGTTCAAACGACGAAACGCTGTAGCTCCCGCATTGTACTGCGTTTCGTTAATTTTTGTAACCGTTTTTTGCCCATTACAACCACGGGCTTCGTCCGATCGGATTGCCGAGATGGCGGGCACAACTAGATACCAAATCAGATTTTTGGGCGAAAGAACGAATTTTTTAGACCACGTTAAAGGCACAAAATGGCCCGGACGGCGGACGGACATTGCAAATTTGGAATCTCCATGTCTTGAAACGTAAAGTATCAAATTTTGAGGGGGGGTTGTAAAAAATTTTTCGTGACCGAAAACATAGGGTTATTATTCAGAATCAATAATAAACCAAAACGAACCGATTTTTGTTGTTTTTTGTGTTGAATTTTAATTGGTAATATTTACAGAAGCGCTGAGCACATGTTTTACAGTTTTTGGAACCATTAATGTATTTCTTCAGGAAGTATACCCACTATTTGGGACGGCTTATTTGCCTCAGCTTCTTCCAGCTGCCAATTTCCTAGTTTCCTTTTTTTGTCTTTCTGCTTCCGGCAGTTTCATTCTTTACTTTCACATCCCATTCTTGCTCGTTAAGGGCTGGAGTGGAATACTCTGAGCCTCCTCTACTTCTCTTATTTTGATTTAGTCAGTTTCATGTTATTTTTCAGGTTTAATTAACCTCGGCAAAGAAATCATGAACGGGGGAACCTGGTCTTTGAAGCAGTTTCCTCCCCGGAGCTATGGAACGTACAACATGCTGGATAATGGCAAAGTCAAGCACCTTGAAACCAAAGAGTATTACAACATTGGTGACTCACCTGCATTCCCTTTATTTGTTAATCCATCGAAACTCGGGAGCGACATTCATGCCAATATCAGAACATTGCTGAGTGCGGCAGTTGAAAAACGTTTGATGGCTGAAAGGAGAATCGGTTGCCTTCTAAGTGGAGGGTTGGACTCAAGTCTTATCGCATCGTTGCTCGTTAAATTAGCCAAGGAATCAAATTTACCTTACAAAATTCAGGTATGTGTAGATACCAACTTCTCGTTCTGCCACCCCATAACTAATTAAACACATATCTGACCTCTGAATTGGAGGTTTCAACTCAAAATTTCTTCGACCTTGGCCGCCACTCTGTAACTTGTGATGTACTCCGAAAAGTATATTTCATGAATAATCACCATGCAATGGATGGCGAGAAAAACGTGAATATCAATTAGTCGAATGTATGTTGTAAGCCCAATGAAAATTGTTTTAATCATGTTCGATAAACGTGCAAGTGTCTCACGTTTTTAGTACTTTTTGGCCCTCTAGCCCCGTTAGCTCGGACATGTAGTTCTGCCAGGAAGCTGAATAATTATACCATTTTTCCGTGTTTATAAATACCCATGTTTCTTTCAGTCATTCGCGATCGGCATGGGTACTTCTCCGGATCTTGTTGCAGCTCGACAAGTCGCCAAACATTTAGACACAGAACATCATGAAGTAATTTTCACTGAAGAAGATGTTGCTGATTGCTTAGATTCTGTCATCGTGACTCTGGAAACGTTTGATATCACTACTGTTCGTGCTTCAGTGGGTTGGTCTCAAATTTCCGTTTGTTTGGTTACTACTTGAACAGCCCCTGCTCCTCTCATTCTTGTGTATCTACATTTCAACATTCTGTTTACCGAGTCCACCTTACCAAGGAGCTAATGAACTTACATATTTCTAAATTAACACTACAGGTTTGATTCTCACAAATGTCCTAATTGGTTTTGGAAGAAAGAATTGACCCTTGATTGCTTAATATCTTTCAAAATTACTCTTCTAATGTAATGGTAATAAACTGATATAAATAATTGTTGAGGGCGTGGACTGCTCAGCAGCAACTGAACCATGCAGACACATACACACACACGGGGACTACACACCAAAATTAGGTTTTTCGGACTAAATAGGTCTCAAAACGTAAAGATCTGAAGGAAACTTTACTTTTTTTCTGACACGATTACAATACTATCCCTACCCTTTGGGTAGCTGAAAGTAAAAATGACTCCCAATTGTATCACTATTAACTTATGGTGCAGTTAGCCTAATACTTTCCATTGATTTCAGGAATGTGTTTATTGTCTCGGTACATAAAGAAACATACTGATACTACCGTAATCATGAGTGGGGAAGGGGCCGATGAGTTGTTGCAGGGGTACATTTACTTCAGAGATGCTCCTAACGACAAAGAAGCTCATGAAGAAAGTTTGAGGCTTTTGAAGGAAATTTATCATTATGATGGCCTCCGAACTGATCGGACTATTTCAGCCCATAGGTGATGAAACTATTATTGTTATGTATATCATCTAGTCTAACGATAGTTGTGAAGCATCACACAACTTTCCATACCATAATACTTATAGTCGAGTTCAGGAGAAATAGCTACATTCCCTACTACTCAGTCTGTTCCTAATCCACCATTGAGCCATTCTTAAGTGTTTACGCCAATCTCAATTTCTTAGTGTCATGTACTTTCAACGCATTGTTAAATGCATTTCATTTCCGATTTTGAATGACTATGAAAATAAAAGGATGGTGTGTATGTGCATTTTATCCTTATATTTGGCCGATTTTTTTACTTTCGTGTTATTGGATTATTCATATCTTTATACAGTTTCTAAAGTACTTCCGATTCCTTGACATATTTTCCTTCATGCTCGACTTGCCACATCAGTATCAACTGAGGAAGCTTTCACGAATAATTCTTTCATTTACAATGTATCAAGCCAAGTTGATACAGAAGTGCCTATCTGCATTATGTATAAAGAACGACCAAGTGAGAAAGCAATTGGTAGAATTTCTATTTCAACCTATCAGGTCGAAAATCAAATGGAAAAAAAGATGGCGTGTTACACTGTAATGAAGGCAAAATGGGCTTATGCACTGTAGCACTGCTCTTCTCTCTGGAAAAAGATGGTTCTTGATACTGTTGCTCCTGGTCTTGATCACTCAGTTGTGATCCTGTAAGTGTAAGATATCTCTGGAGTGCAGGATCTTCCACACACTTAGCAAGCCAAGAAGTGATAGTTAGTAATGGCTGATCATGACAGGGGAAGAACACACATTTACTTCTGATTTCAAATAATTCTCATTTTCAAGTATTATTAAAGTAATCGCATCAACAGCACTCTTAAGAATGTCACTGTGCACTTTGCAGAATGTCTTTGGTCTGTGTGTGCACGCATCTTCGGATTTTGAACCCCTCTTTGCAAACCTCTGACTCTTTAAATATTTACAGCTTGGAAGTACGTGTACCATTCCTAGACCTGCAGTTCACTAGTTACATTCTGAACTTATCAATGGATATGAAACGACCAATTGATGGTGTGGAGAAGCATCTCATAAGATCAGCTTTCAGCAACACTGATTTAATCCCGGACAACATCTTGTGGCGACACAAGGAAGCTTTCAGGTATTGGTTTACCAAAGTGCACTTTTTGTCAAGTACTTTAATTGCAAATACTTCAACATTTGGCTCTGAGAGAGTTATCCAATTATATGTAAGACTATCACCAGTACATGTCATTGTTGCTGCTGCTCTAAACTATTGCCTCATTGAAGAGATTGTCACCAGAGTCTCATGAATCTGTGATGAACACCCAATCGATGAGATTACTCCTTCTGATGGATTTGGTATGTGCACCTTCTCTACGCACAATTGAAGGCAGGTCAATCCACTGGGAGAAGGAGACCAACAGATATCACACCTGCTTACTCCTTATTTTTCTTTCACTCTAGCTTCTTTGTAATGGGGGGTTGGGGGGGGGGTGGACTAAATGGGATGCCAAACCTGAGGTAATAGTGATGACATGGTTAACCAAGTCGGGATTTCATCACACATGGGAAACTCTTCTTCCCTGTTATCCAGTGTTTCGCATGTTTGGCTGGTGGTTGAGAAAATAAGGTTACGTAGGTCGTAGGTGCTTATTAGGAAGTACTCAGTGTTCTATTTTAGAATGTCTCTTAGTACTCTTATTTCCTCAACTTCTTAAGCACTGGTTTACTATACAGGTAGTCAGGACCTCACTTTGACAACTTACTGACAAGAGAAGGGATTTTTGACATTGTATGATTCCATGCGCCAACCACCCCTGTATAAAAATTATGACGAGTGTTGTAAGGGTGTCACTCACATACACAATTACAGCTTGCAATGGCACCAGTATGTATGACTGTGACGTTAATAGCTTCACTGATATATGATTCACATATCGAACAGGAAATTAAAGCGAATGTTTTCTTTTCAGTGATGGTGTGGCTTCAAAGGAGAAATCGTTGTTTAAAGTTCTTCAAGAAATAACTAGCAAAAGGATTGCTTCAGAGGCATCTAAGACAGCCGATGAGTATTACAGTCACCTGCCGCCACCTAGTGAAGAAGCTCTGTACTACAGGTAGACACCATCGAGTTTGTACTTTAATCAGGGCAACTTGGAAATCACAGTCAT
This sequence comes from Pachypeltis micranthus, assembly GCA_020466155.1. Classification (NCBI taxonomy): domain Eukaryota; kingdom Metazoa; phylum Arthropoda; class Insecta; order Hemiptera; family Miridae; genus Pachypeltis; species Pachypeltis micranthus. The sequence goes on along the minus strand of CM035773.1, from coordinate 2,762,367 downwards.
GACTTCGATGCTTGTTTCAAGTGTGGTGTGAGAGTCACTTTTGTCATGACCCTTACTAAGTAATCAGTGTATAGGTAACTTGAGGCACTTGGTTCTTTTTTTTTTCTTGAGATTCGAATTGACTGTTCCAGAATCTCGTGTTGGTACCTTATTTTACAGTCAATAGTTATTCGTAACTATCCACAAAAGTCCAATGAAAATCGTTACCTGCTGTTTTTGAAAAGAAAAATGTAGAAAAGGCGTTTTGATTCCTATAACACAGTCAGTTTTTGCTCAATTTCGCTCAGAGCCTTATTTTGCTGTCAAACTATAGCTAATTATAGCTGTCTTGATCAGCCATTGTGTTGGCACAAACCAGTTTTACAATTGGCATTGTTTGCACTTTCAAGTTTACTAAGTCCAAATTCGTAATACACGCTAGCGTTCAGAACTATCAGGCCAATACTGATGAAGTCCCCCTAATTATGTGGCTAGCTCAGCTCACTGCTCAGGCTTCGGACCATTTTGTAAAACCAACCCGCCGATTTATGTAGTTTACTTATATAATTAGGGAAGTTCTAGTAATAACATTTAGCGAATCTGGAATGATGGGCCAATCTTTGTATATTGAGCTCAGGAAGCCAAACTCTGTAGCCAACCTATCGATTTATATGAAATCCACTGGGAGTAGTGTGTCTGTTGTCGATCTCCTGTGAATGTCAGACAGGTGCACAAATTGATTTCAGGCCCGCTTTCATGTTTGGACACCTCAGATAAAACTCTCGAACTTTGTGGCTTACAACATTTTGTGAGACTGTTTCCGTTAATCCTTTAATAACCGAACTTCTTCAAATTGCTGTCTCCAGTATGCTTCGGTTAGTGTTTTCAGCTCACCCCTCGATATTGATAAAATTCCCAGCAGTTGTCAATGTTGGCACTAATTGCCCGCAAATAAGTTTCAGTATGCTCAGTACACTACAGATTAATTTCTTGCCACTCAAGTGGTGACAATTTTTACATTTTGGTTACCTATACAGTTGTGAGTCAGTGAAGTAATATAACTCAGTTTGTTTCTTAATTGTTATTCCCACTTTGCAGGAGAGTTTTCGAGCAGTCATACCCTGGTCAAGCTGAGTCTTTCACACCCTATTACTGGATGCCCAAATGGGTCGGTGATGTCAGTGATCCTTCTGCTCGGTTTTTGAAAAGTTATTCAGCAGTCACTGATGTTTCTTGATCATCATAATCATCATTTAGCTGTAGGTGTCGTTGCAAAGTTAGGTCAGGATATTATTTTTTTGTTTGTTAACTCCTGAAGTGTTGGAAATGTCAAGTGCCACTCATTGCTGACTACTCGCCTCTCAATGTCTTACAAATAGGCTCTTTGTGAATCATATTGGTAGTTTATATCACTTTATGTATTTCAATCTTGTTTATAATGAATAAATCTGAAGCTCAGAACTGTAAAAGCTCATTGAACATTCATGTGTTTTTTTTTTTTCAAAATAAATGTTGAATCGTTTGCAAATAATGCAACTCTTCATACTTCTACTTCTTGGGATTTTCAGTTTTAATGTTTGGAACTCTTTTAACACAATCCATGTAGCCGTTATTGCCCCTTTCACTACGTTGAGTTTTTAAAGTACGGTTTACTCCCAATATGTTTGAATGGTTTGAGAAAATATTTGAATAGTTAAAAAAGTTATCAATTAGGGAACTGCCTTGTAGCGTTTTGGATTCTCTCTCTTTATCGTTTAATTAGACCCCAGAGCACTCGACTTTTTTCGAGGCCTTTGTACATTTGGCTATGTTTATTGCTCTACAAGCTGACCTGATTTGTTTACCTTATGCAAATAATGTACAATAAATTATCGATCATTTCGGCAAAACCCAGTTTTTAAGTAGTTTTTGACCTTATAAGTCCCAACAAATTGACACAAGATCTCAAAAACCATGTTGGTCGTTCGACAAGTTACCTCAATGCAGGTTATTCCATTCAACTTGTGAGATAAGTAGCCTCAAAATTCCAGAGCCAAGCAATATAGGTTTCATTACCAGTGGTGTAAGCTAGTTCATTCAATTCATGTGGGTTTGTTTATATTCAATTTGTAAGTAAAAGCCTTATCTGACTTTTCTAGGCCAACTGAAGATTTTGGTATTTTTAAAATCGCATCTCGACTTTCATTTGATAACAGATTTTACTAGGTAGCTTAGTCTGAAATATCAGAAATATTTGTGTGCTAAATTCACAGAACCTCCAAGCATTGTCTGGTGGCTGGCCACCCTTACCGACAAAAGGCGCCTCACAGCGAAGTCATCCTGAAAGAGGGAGCAAGCTGCCACAGACTACTCTGGAGGGGATAGCATGTGGCTAATGAGAGGGGACCACTCCCTCCAAGAGAACATACATAAGGGCCTGCCGCAAGAACAAACCTCTGACATTCATTCTTTCCTTCTTCTGACCACAAGCAGCCACCATCAGCAGTGCCAGTGGAGACGACGAGTCCCTCATCTCGCGTCTGAAGGAGAAGGACTCAACCGAGTCCCTCGCCATGAGGAGCTACTGCTCAACCGAGCCCTTCGACCTACGCTTGGATGCCTGAGGAACTCGTCCCTCGCCGTGAGGAGCTACCGCCCAACCAAGCCCTTCGACGCCTGAGGAACTTTTCCCTCGCCATGAGGAGCTACTGCTCAACCGAGCCCTTCGACCTACGCTTGGACGCCTGAGGAACTCGTCCCTCGCCGTGAGGAGCTACCGCCCAACCAAGCCCTTCGACGCCTGAGGAACTTTTCCCTCGCTGTGAGGAGCTACTGCTCAACCGAGCCCTTCTACCTACACTTTGACGCCTGAGGAACTCGTCCCTCGCCGTGAGGAGCTACTGCTCAACCGAGCCGTTCGACGCTCGAGAAACTCGTCCCTCGCTGTGAGGAGCCACTGCTCAACCAAGCCCTTCGACGCCCGAGGAACTCGTCCCTCGTCTCACACTTTGCCAACCGGCAGAGACAGGACCTACAAAACTTTCGTCGGCCCTTTTTAAGGCCACACCCTTGAAAAGGGGACCCGACACATTGTTATCCTCCGTCTACTTAATTTTTTTCCTGCTAATCCAATTGTCACAGAAGATGGGTTAAATGGTAGTCAGGCAGCACATTGCATTTATCCTTTCGTGAGTAGTATTTTATTCTTCATGAAAGAGGTTGTGAAGCTAATCCATACAACACTTATACAACCATTGCTTGCTGCTTAGTGCTAAGTCCATAACACAATGTTTGGTCTGGACTGACGTTGTCATATGTCTTCCTTTTAACGAATGCTGAGGATATTGATTGTATGACAATGGGTTCAAAATGGGAAATGATTACTCCCAACAACGACTACAACTTTCCTCAAAACATGCCCGAGGCTCTCGCAGAGGTGAAGGAGAGAATGAAGAAGAGACCATACTATTGTTATCGAGTTTTCGTCAACAATGTTGACCACTACATCTCTCGGGAAATCGCCAAGGTTTATCGTTACTTTTTGAGTAAACTTTACTTTATAGAATGCATCAAAGTTTAGCAGAATATTGGGAGTTGAGGAGTCAACCCCTGGTTTGTATTTTGTTTAAATATGGCTAGTATTGCTAAAAGAAGAATGCTACTATAACATAACAATGGAGGTGAAAGCGACGACGGTATGTGTTACGATTTATGGAGGTGAAGCAATTGATTTTAAGGGCATGGAAGACAACTGGGATCAGAATCTCAGCCTTGAACGATTGCAGCAACTTTTATATGCAATATAGAACTCAAGAACGTGAACTTCTCTGGAGTCAAAACAGGTCTTTCTGGAGGGCCCATCCTCATCCCAAGTATGGTTCTTCTCATGATTTCAGACGATGTATCTGGGTTGCTTGTTGGCCACCTCTTTGGATTGTCCTATGCTTGGCTTCTTTCACCCTTCTAGTAACCGTATTCTGATCATGTTTACAAATGTCAAGGGCCACTTCTAACAGGACCATACTGTAGAAAGGAATGACAAAACTAGGTATTAAAGTAATTGGGTTATTTCCGCCAGTAGGTAGATTACTAAAGTTAACGTACCTGTTTGGTTAGTCTCTTGTGGCTGGTGAGATACTGTAGGCGAGCGCTTTTGAAGTAAAGACATCATCGTATGGCCGTTAAGTAAGTCGATGATGTCTTTACATCGAAAACCCTCGCCCACAGTATCTCACCAGTCAGAAGAGACTAACCAAACAGGTACGAGTACATTAACTTTAATGACAAAACTACTCCTGAAAGCTGATGTGATTTTGCAGCGATGCACCTCATTGTGCACTGGGGCAAATCTCTGTGTATTCTGTTCAATTAGCCATTTTGTTGTTCTTTCCCCTCTTGTAAGATAGCAACCATAAAACCAGTATGACGGAATATTGAGTTCAAGCAGCTTGTGCTAGAGTCATCTTCCCAAAAAACAGCGATTGAGCTCTGTTAAAAGAAAGATTCTGGAACACTGAGCTGGTGAGTCGAGTGAATGGTTGTAGAATCGCTCAATTACTTATTCTAACAATGATCAGCGATCCAGCTATAGTAGGTAGACAGAGAGAGTGCAGGACCGCTGGGTTGTCTTTGTGGTGTGTCACCCTACAGTCAAAGGTCCAGAATGCCACTGGGGTACAAGTCGTAGCTGTGGCTGGGCGTCACAGTGTACTTTGTCGCTACGCTATGCTCACCCTGCAGTTGGGGGTCCAGAATCCCAGTGCCATACTCCCAGCGTGTCCGTAAGAGCCAGACTTAAAGGGACACAATTTGTACTTCTTTCTTACACTGCACGACTCACACTGTGAACCCCCTACCTTGAGCTGGGGTTTCAGAACATACTCCCTGTAGGAAGGGAGACAAAATTCTCCTGTTATACCCCCTCTGCGGCCTTAAAGGAGATTAAAGTACACAACACTGACATATGCAATATATTCCAGATACAAACAACTCTGCAACGGCTTATGTAGCAGAACATGTTGACTCAAAAACTTTTAATGAGTGGAGTACAGTCCTGGAGGTAGCTCACTAACACTTACAAGAGGTCCCCTATATCAGTGCGGCCTTTGGTATAGGTAGAGGGAAAAATGGGTTTGAGCATTCCTGAGGGGACTGATAGCGTCTGTCCTGCTTACCACATCACCAGTGGCTGAGGGCTGACTCTGAGAAGCAGTTGAAAAATCCCTCATGCTCCTTAGTCCTGGTGAGTGGCTGGACTGGCAGTTGCGGCACATGTGGGGCTAGATTCAATATCCCTGAGGGCGAGCTCTTCCAGGACACCGCTTCCATCACCTCTTGGTCATACCACATACATACGCAACATTTGAACTCCCAAGGATATGCTATAATAGTCTGCTTCTTTACTCTCCCCTTAGTAAACAACATGTCAAAGTCAGTTAAAATAACAGCAGGTAGTAAAAACGCCACTGGCGACTCTTCCTCGGGCTCAACTCCTCCCCCCACTCTTCAGATGATGAGCAACCTGCTCATTGTCCAAACAAACAACAGCGGAAAGGACCAGGCAACGGGCCTTCTCCTCCCCCTTCCTCCATAGTAGCCTGGGCTACTACAAATAGTAAACCCGCAGTATAAATCTTAGACATGTAATAGATATGTACCTATGTCAAGATTATCCACAGCCAGTTGGGCTGGATGAGTGCCAATGCTACGAGACCATTGCATGACCTTGTCACGAAGCTGGCCATCAAAGCCCCCCCCCCCATCAACATCGCCCCCTGTGGGAAATGCTGGTGGCTGTTGTGAGGGAAGAGCTGCGTAGGGTGATTGCCCAGCAGCCTGTGCTGCCATTACCATCAGCCCCCCCTCAAGCTCAAGGAGCTCTACCCAGCCAACTAAGTACCCCAGGCTCCTCATATGCAGCAGTAGCCAATACTGAGCCCTCCTTCCTCCCTCATGGAGCCAGAGCCAATAAGCACAGGGGAAAAAAGACCCCCAAGAAGCAGACGTGCAGGCTGAAGGCAGTGCCCCACCCACACCGCCACATAAAAACAAGGTCAAAAATAAAAATAAGTTGGCTCCTCCTCTTCACAACCCCCCCTAAACACCCAAGACAAAAGGTGGTAGCAGTAAAGCCTACGTGTGAGGAAGGAGATAGGCTGGTCTCTCCATTCCCGCTAAGCGCCAAGTGCTTGACATACTCACCACAGTAGGGGATGGTGTCGTCATTCTTAACACTAAGAAGGAGTTGAAGCCACAGGCATCAGCCTCCCTAGGTTGCTTCTCTGACCTGCTATTGCGCTACGTGCGGACTGACCTACGAAAAGCAGACTTGGCCCAACAGGTGTTGAGCACAACCCTGCGTTATTAGGCTTGCAGCTGTAGGACGTCAGGCCCCTTTTCACAAAAAAGTGAGACAGACAGTTACAATTCTGCATTTGGGGATGTCTGGGGAGTACCGAACAGGTGGCTCCCACCTCCCTCAGACTGTGCAGTTGAATAACGAAATTTGGGATGGGAGAACTACCCTCTAGCGACCCCACCACCACCACAATGTTCGCTGAGCAAGCACATTTTCAGGCCTTGCGCTGGGTAAAAGTTGGATTGCTCCATTCTACCTACCTTGCCCTGTTCACAGACCAAGGGGCCAGCCTCTTGCACACTAGCGAAACTACTACTTCCATGACTGATATAATCCTCGTCGAGGGTTTAGGAACAGACATCAAATAAGGAAACATACCTGTCTTTGTGGTGTGAACACCCTGACACCACAGGGCCAAACAATCTTATCAAAGTGTGATGCTTACTTCAGCCTATGCCATTGCATTTTCTTAAATAGCATGTTCAAATTGCTGCAGTTTTTTAATGGAGAGTATTTTCTCACAACTGAAATGATGGAGGCGATGAAGACCAAACCGAAGGCACCTGAAGAACGAGAGCTCCTCGATGTTGGAGAACCATCCAGGAGAAAATCGAAGAAAAAAAAAGTACACTGTCATTTGTATGAAAATTCGAACATTTCAATGTTTTTATTGTTTAATATTGGGGCGAAATTTGCTTCTTTGACCAACAACAGAAAGGAGCAACAAACAAACGTGGCCCTGAAAACTTTGCTCATCTAATCCCATCAAGACACACCAAAGCTGGCATCACCCCACCAACTTTCCTCCGCCTACTGAGCTGCTCATGCGATCAGTGTCATGCGTTTCTACATCTACTGCAGTACAACCGCGTTCCATCCAACTCTTTAAGACGCGATCCATCAAACACCTTTTCTACGTGGCGCTTCACTTTTGCCTCATCTCATCTTTTCCCTCTATCATCTCTGTTACTTCCGAACACCGGTAAGATCGTTCCAATTTTCTTCCACACATCACGTCGCCACATTCACCGTATTTTCATCCACCTCATCAAGGCCCCAACGAAAATCAAATTCATTTACTCATTTCTTTGCATTTCCATTTTCTCAGCAGAATTTCTTATTTAAACCCCTTTAATTTCGAATTATTTTCCTCATTGTTCCTTTTCACCAAGCTTTCCCTTCTTTCCCCATTTGTTTCAATAATAATTTCTCGGTATTTTACCGTGGTCCTCCAAGCGAGCCCTATGTGTTGAGGTCACAAAATTCCCATCGTAGCACCTTAACATTTGGTCAATCCAGGCCAGATACTCTCACCTACTTTCTTAAATAACGAGCTAATTTTTGTACATTCCATTGTCGAAAGTAATTCGAAGTTTATTTTATTTCATCCGTTCAAGCTGAGTGGTTACCTTGTTACTTTACTTTACACGTTGCTGATTCGCCCTTTTTTTCGAACATCGTTACATCGTGAATACTCAGTTGTGATCTTACATGAGTAGTTAGACTTACCATCACATGTTACGCCTTGATTTTATTGTCTTTGTTGACTTGCTGTCTCGAGAGTGAAGAGCTTTGTGATACAGGCTATCGTGAAACACTAAGGGCCTTCCCTTATCCTCGCTTACCAACATCCCTCCCTATTCGTGGGTTTCATTCCATCCTATTTCCCCTCAATATACATTCCTCTCGAAATATGTCGCTTACTCCAGAACAGCAGTCTAATTTACTGCGTGAAAAACTGATCTCCTTAGCAAAGGACATTAGGTCAATTTGCGAAACTTGCAGATTAATTAAAACCGAGCCTTCTAAGCAATTTTCCTTTAAGGGAATGTTCCGCACTCTTGAGCCATTTTATGCGCAGTTTAATCAAATAATTGATGATCTGTCTGTTTTACATATAGTCAAATTTACCTTCCCAAATTTCCTGATGTTGAATCGGCTAACATTTCAGCAGTAAAAAAATATTCCTTCGAAATTTATGCTATTAATGAACAGTACGCCGTAATACCCACATCTCCTAATGGCACAACCATCCAATGAGCAATCCTCCACAACTAGATCGCCCAAGGCTTATTTACCTAAATTAAATTTGCCGAAATTTAGCGGCCAACGTTTTACGGATTGGCCACTGTTTCGAGACACTTTTCAATCTCTTGTGCACTCAGACGAGTCAATTGCGCCGATAGAAAAATTTCATTATTTAATCGGATCCTTAACTGAACCTGCGTTATCTCACGTAAAATTAATCGCTCTGTTCGGCGACAATTACGAGCAGGCCTGGGCGGCGCTTCTTCAACGATACGATAATAAACGTAAACTAGCATTGTGCCATTCTCCAGGACACTTGGAAAACCTCTTTAGATTGGGACGAAACCGTACCAACAACAATAGCAGAACGTTGGGAGAGATTCTCTGCTGAACTACCGTCCCTATCTCAAGTTCAAATCCCTCCTCTCCCTTCAAACCTTAGGCGCCGCACAATTTAAAGTTGTTGGGTTCTGTGATGCAAGTGAACGTGGCTATTGTTCATGCATTTACCTGAAAATATATCGCAACAGATCATATCACCTCATTCTCCTTCAAGCCAAAACTAAGCTTGCACCCATCAAAACCGTTTTAACAATTCCCAGATTGGAACTATGTAGCGCTCAACTTCTCGCTCGACTATATGTTTCGCTGAAACCGTTTTTCGCTAACTTCAATATATAGGGACATCATTTTTTTACTGACTCCGCCATTGTGTTAGCTTGGCTCAAAACCTCGCCAGATACCCTCAAAATCTTTGTAGCTCATCGTGTCTCGTCTATAATTCAAAACACCGATCCTGGTTGGTGGAGGCATATTTCCTCCGAACATAACCCTGCTGATTGTGGGTCACGAGGGTTGTATCCTATTCAACTACTCTCTCATTCCACTTGGATGTCGGAACCTGAGGAAAGTTGGCCTATGCCTTCAAGTCCGTCAAATTCCTCTTTGGAGCTTAAACGACAGCCTGTTTCCTTCCTATCCGTTGAATACAAGTCCTTCCTTGCCCGGTCCACCAAGTTTTCTTCTTATCTTACATTAATTCGAGTTGTCGCCTTCATACTACGCTTCAAAACGAACTCAACCTCTGCAAAGGAAAACCGCATCACCGGCCCAATATCCTCCGAATAATTCCGCTCCGCATCATCCTGCTCCCGCAAAGGCACTACTTTGCCAACCCAACTGCTCCTAAGATCAGGGAGTTATTTCTGTCTCTCAAGGTATTTGAAGGTCCAGATCAGCTTCTCAGGGTGGGCGGCAGGCTGAAATTGTCTGAACTTCCATTTGCCCAGTGCCATCCGTTGCTTCTATTCTGTCGCAATGCTCCCGTTTCAACACATCTACGCATCAGGTTCGGCTCCAGTTGCTCCGCAGTTTTCAAGGTTGCATTAACTGCCTACATCCCCATCATGTGACAAATAATTGCAAGTCCCGTTTTTCTTGTCGAACTAGCCTTGCCCCAATATTAAACATCTATTGTTAATCAGCATTACTTCTGCGGGAAAACACCTAGGTCAGTAGGGAAATCAACAAGCCTCATAACTCACTCGTGATCGTGACAGGAACACATTTTTTACTGCTGCAACAATTTCATCCGAAACTCGAAACAGCATTCCCTCAAACGCCAAACTTCAAATTTTGGAATGGTAGGTGAAATAGGAAACATGACTGATGTTGAGAGGGATCCTCCATACTAGAAGATTATTGCCTTCAGAAGAATTGTATGTAAATTAGTACCATGATTACCATTGAAATTCCAGTTCTGATGTAAAATTATCAGAATATGTAGTTATTCGTTAACGATACATATTGTAATGTGTTTCATGATTTTCATGTTTATGTCGCTGTACTTGTACGTTGTTTTGTCATTGCTATTTTGTTGACAATAGCGGCTAAGTAAGAGCAAACGAGGGAGCAGAAGCTCTTCTAAACGGAGTAGCGGAAGGAAAAAATCGTTCAAGCGGCAAAGCCGAGCTAGTAAGTCTTCAGAGAAGCGTAAAAGCAAAACTTCAGCCAAGAGACAGAGCATGAAACGGCAAAGCAAATCAGGAAAGCGTAAGTCAACTAAAAGATCGTCAGCTGCGCAAGGTCGAAAGAAAACGCTGGCTGGACGAGGCAAAGTACGTTATTTTCAGTTACAGTACCACAGACGTGTGAACTTTTAGGGGTGGAAAACTGTTGCACCATTCTATATGTACTTTGTAGATTCAGAGCACTGAAACTGACATTGGCATCAGTTTTTATTTCCTCAACCCTAAGAATGAAACAAGTATAACAATCGATTGGAAAAAGTTGAATTTGGATCATGAATTAGAATACTAAATATCAGTGCGATGACCAAAATGAGCCTACAACAGCTCAAACGATTTAGACTAAATGAGCAGCAATACCTGTTATGAACACTGATGGACACGGACTGAGTCCACAGTTTCCTGAGCTAATACTGAAGGGAAGATCTGAGCGTAAATGTTAACGAGAAGATGCTCGTTCATAGTCTTCTGTTTGAACGCTAATGATGAAACGGAGCTCCAGGTGGCAGTACATGGAACATGGGAGAATATCATACGGTTCTAAAAATCCCCCCCCCCCCACAACTCATGTTTAAATGCTATGCCGCACAGAGCTGTGAATCGACGCATTTCTGGAAACAGAATGTAATTGTGGAAGCGTGTGAAGGTTATCAAAGTCTTTTGAGAAAATTTAACATACTGATTAATCTACAGATTATGTTGAACTGAAACTGTGGAAGTGTAAAAATTATACATTGATGTTACAAATCAATTAAATGACTTGCTCGATGTTAAAAACCCTGCAAATTATTACACAATGGTTTATTATTCTCATGAACAGCTTGACCTAGTGTTACTGCTCCCCCATCCCATTCGATTCAGCATCGAATACTAGTAAACCATACGAAACATGACCTGACTACAATGGAACTACAGAAATATTCTCCCGGCGCCGGGCGCCCGTAAACGTCTAATCCGATGGTGGGGAACGCTCGCTCGGCAATTGGCAGGACGTTGCGAGTCCAAAGGGCGCTGCGAGTCGAGCGGGCCTTGAAAACGATACGAAACACGGCTTCCACGTACTGCGTTTTGTTAATTTTTTTAACCATTTTTTGACCATAACAACCATGGGCTTCGTTCGATCGAATTGCCGAGATGGCGGGCACAACTAGATACCAAATGGGGTTTTTGTGCGAAACAACGAATTTTTTAGACCACGTTAAAGGCACAAAACGGCCCGGACGGCGGACGGGGGTCGGTGGACGGTGGACGGGGGACGGGCATTGCAGATTTGGAATCCCCATGTCTTGAAACGTAAAGTATCAAATTTTGAGAAATTTTGAGGGGGGGGGGGGGTTGTAAAAACTTTTTCGTGGCCGACAACATAGGGTTATTATTCAGAATGAATAATAAACCAAAAGGAACGCAGTGTTTGAAAGTAGTAAATTACCTCGAAGGTATTTGCAAAAACCGAGAGTAAGATCCCACGCAGTTTTTCAGAGTTTCACGGCGCGTTGCACTAAGCGAGAGGCGTCTCAGAGAGTGAGCGCAAAATGGAGGAAGACCGATGAAATGCTTTGACTACATTGCTACCTACCATCGTGTTATTATTTGCTTCGGTAAATGATAGAACTAATAAGGCAATCGTTCTTGAGGGAGAATTAGCTCCTCCATACGAGAAAGGGCGAGACACACGCTCCGAAATTTGCAAATAGAACCCCCCCCCCCGCTTCTGAAGTAAACGGCGACGAGGATGGAGATTCCCGAGGAAACATGACGGTTTATAGCTTGCGGTCAGCTGATAGTTGTCGCGGCGGGGCGCGTAAGGGAAACTGTTATTCCTTCTGAATGTTTTCGGTAGGGAAATGTTTTTAATAAACCCCCTTCAAAATTTGATATTTAACGTTTCTAGACGTCGGTATTTCAAATCTGCAATCTCCGTCTGCCGTCCGGACCGTTTTATGCCCTTAACGTGGACTAAAAAATTCGATCTTTCGCACAAAAATCTCATTTGTTATCTAGTTGTGCCCGCCTGCTCCGCAATCCAATCAGACAAAGCCCATCGTTGTTATGGACAAAAAAATGGTTTAAAAAATTAACAAAAACGCAGTTTTGGAAGTTTTATCATAAGTACGCCGTGTTCGGTATCGTTTTCTAGGTATTTTTAGATGGTGGGTTCACAACGGGCTATAGGCTATAATTATAGTAAGCCGAAGTCCACTAATTGAAAAAAACTCGCGGGACAATAATTACAACGAAAGTAATCGTTTTGGTTTATTATTCATTCTGAATAATAACCCTATGTTTTCGGTCAGGAACAATTTTTTACAACCCCCCCTCAAAATTTGATACTTTACGTTTCAAGACTTGGAGATTCCAAATTTGCAATGTCTGTCCGCCGTCCCCCGTCCCCCGTCCGGGCCGTTTTGTGCCTTTAACGTGGTCTAAAAAATTCGTTCTTTCGCCCAAAAATCCGATTTGGTATCTAGTTGTGCCCGCCATCTCGGCAATCCGATCGAACGAAGCCCGTGGTTGTAATGGGCAAAAAACGGTTACAAAAATTAACGAAACGCAGTACAACGTGGGAGCTACAGCGTTTCGTCTTTTGAACTCCCTCCCGCCCCGCCCGTCTCATAAAAAAAGCAACCGCGCTCTAGGCGAGCGAGCGCGCCTCCCGCTCGCTTCCCTCCCAAAGACGCCGCCACTCAACTCCCCTTTCGCTTCGAGCGCCCCCGTTCCAATTTCCCCGACGACGGGGCCAAATCATCAGACGTTTTGTTTCCGTTGTTCCATTGTAGCCAGGACATGTTTCATATGGTTTACTAGTATTCGATGCTGAATCGAATGGGATGGGGGAGCACTAATACTAGGTCAAGCTGTTCATGAGAATAATAAACCATTGTGTAATAATTTGCAGGGTTTCTTCATTTGTACTCCCTCCCTCCCGTCTCATTAAAACCACCCGCCAGCTCAATTAGCCACGTCGTGCCTACTGCCTACAGGCGCCTGGAATATTCAGTTTTAGCTGAATCAAATAGGATGGGTCTCGGAGCCGTGTAACTCCGTCAGTCCGTGCAAGGGAATAATAAACCGTTGTGTAATAATTTTTTTTTTGAAGAGACCATCTCTGAACCACACGTCCGTTGAATGGCAGAGAAGTGTCCTCTCGTTAAAATGTTTCAATAATACTTTGATTAAGCGAAATAAATTTACCAAAACAAAAGATGTATGAACAAATTAAACTAAATAAACTAAACGTACCACTCATGAGTAGAGGCTGGATGAGCATCGAATTACTAATTAATTAAATTAAGTAAGGGAAAGGAGAGAGTTAGAGGAAAAGTAGTTTTATAGTTCAGTATTGACGGAAGGGCGACAAAGAAAACAATTTGAAGTTTTCATAAATCAGAAATGTTGAACAGGGTTGAAACTGACACGGGAGGTTTCAAAATCTACTAACTGAATGAGAGGTTAGATTCCACGAACTGGTAATCATGGACACACGCAAAGGCCATCTTCTAGATGTCATTCCAATTAGACAAGCCAGTATGGCAAGCCTGCAAGATGCTAATGCCAGTACCTCTCCCTCGATTAACCCCCAAGCTTTTTTTAGAATAATTTGCATTTATTAGTATTTTCAATGCCATTTGGTTCATACTTGACTTCTCCTCCTTTAAGAATATTGACGAGGCATACGCTCAAATATGAAGGTTGTAAATAGACCCCCTTCCCCCTCCCGCTTCCATGAGATAGTTTCGAATTAATTAAATCCGATACCTGAATGAACGTATGACCCCCTGCCATAGGCAAAAAGTATCGTGACATGGAGCACGTTTCCACCCCCTTGTACCCATCAACTTTAGTTATAATTCCATTCGCTAGTGGACGTCCCTATGACCTTCTCATCCACCCACAATCGAGCGGCAGGGAGCACATCCGCCTAGATTGTATGTAACTAGTTAGTTGTAACCACTATGTTTTTGTGGGGGGGGGGGGGTCCTAGGTTTCCTATATTCCCTAGTATTCGTTCTGTGAAACGTTCAAATTAAGTTTATATTACAAATGCGCAGGTGAAATTATTCAGAAAGCTCCCCAGTTATCAGCCTGAGTAGATCACTACTTCAGTTCTTATGCATAAATTCGTTGTGTAGAGTGCAAAGGACAAGAAAGCTACGAGACTAAAGGTGCCAACTCGTCCTGCAAGTCCAGAAATGATCGAGAGGCTGGTTGAAGAGCTTTGGCCCAAGTTTAGACGTTTGGAGTCCAAGTTCACAAAGTTATATGACTGGGACGCTGACTACCCATTTCTAGAAGATTTGAGGCTTCTTTCGAAAGAACAAATTGGCTTTGGTAAACACGAACATTGTGTTTGTGAACTTAATTTGTAGTTAACTGTGTCACACTTTCTGGCTGTTTGAATAAGAGATGTTGATTTGGATAAGAGGTTCTAAATCCCTTAATGGAGTGAACTGTTTGGGAATCTTTTGACATCGAGAAATTCAGCAAAGAACAAGCTGCAAGTTGCTGGCATACAGATGTATCAACTCCGGGCGCTTGCAACATGGATACTGATGAATGAGTAGTATTCCTGAGGGTTATTGAGAGTGTGCTGCTATGAAGTGGAGACACCATGTGCAGTACCACGGTACAATAGTTGAGGACCAACATGCCAACTAGGTACCACTCTATGTTGTTACCAATTGCTTTCTATGGATCTCTGGCCATAGGAAATAGAGTGTCAGAGGCGCTACCTGAAAAGAGGACAAGTAGAATATGCCACTTACAGCGTTCAGGTTGTTCTAAATGAGAAGTAATTATGGATGCTTTGGAGGCTAAACCTGGAAATGCAAAGGGAGTCACACCAACAAGAAGGGCAAGACAACAACACTTACAAGCCCAGCTCTGGAAAGAGCTAAGGGATAGGAAAACCAAGGTGAAACTCTACCCCACCTGAACCTTGACTGGCCATTATATCTAATTCTTCGGTATTACAACTTTGAATTTTAATATTAACAGAAATTGGCCACTAAATTAAATGTAAAAAGTCGAGAGAGAGAGAGAGAGAGAGAGAGAGAGAGAGAGAGAGAGAGAGAGAGAGAGAGAGAGAGAGAGAGAGAAAGAGAGAGAGAGAGAGAGAGAGAGAGAGAGAGAGAGAGAGAGAGAGAGAGTAATATTAGCCCACCAGAGCAGAGCAATGGGTCTAGGCGAGTATAATGAACAAGGCAGTAGCACAGACTGATTCCCACTGGGTCAAAGGGCTGGTGGGCTGACAATTCACCTTCTGTTTAAGTTAAGTACATTTTGAAAAAGGTCTAGTTAACTGAATGTCACACATAATTACTGTTTTCATTATATCTGTGCAATACACATCAAATTCAGGACTTTTTTCAGATTGGGTCAATATCTACAACTTTTACCTGTCAACCTCTCTATAATTTTTCGTTTTGAACACTCAACTTAAAAAAGTTCTTGTATCACTTCAGATTTGGAAAGAGCCAAGCAATTTCACTCCGAGCCATTTGAGTGGGACGAGCAGCTCAAGAGGGAGATGAAGGAGAAAGTTTGGATGTACATGAGGTGCGTTCCACCCTGTGGTGGCATGTTCAATGAAGTGGCTGAGGTTTCGCCCTTCCCTCCAGAGTACTACTTGGACAGCAGCAACATTTTTCCCAATTTTGGAGGAGATACTCCTGCTACAACTGGTATATGAAGTGTAGTTAGTACAATTATGGAACTATGACCTTGAAAGGTAGTGTTTGGTACGGGTTCTCTGGATCTATCAAATTTCATAGGCATCAATCTGTGCCTCGTTGAAGACACATATTAACTCCAAGTGCGAGAGCGACTAAGGAGATTACTTTAGACCAGTGGTTCTCAACCTTTTATGAGGTATCGCCCCTTAGTGGAAGACGACTCACCCCTGTCGCCCCCCTTCTCTTAGTACGGTATACCCTTATTTAAATGTAAGAAACGTGTTGTTGTAAAAATAATAGACTGAATTATTATGTTAAATGATTTATTATTATATACAATTATTATTATTTCAATTAATTAATTTACCGTTTTAATGGCTCCCTTGTGCTTGGTGGACTGCAGTCAAAGCCTGAATATCCGGCTGTATGTTGGTCAGGTGAAGGTGCAGGTCTCCTTTGCTGCAAACATCCAATTTGTTCCTTTGTTTTGTGAGGAGCTGGACGACAGAGCTGAATCCTTTTTCCACTAAATATGTGGATGGAAATGAGAGGGATTCAACCATTTCCCACAGTTTTGGATAAGATTCCATGAGTTTTACCCAGGCAAACTCGTAACCATGCTGCTTAAAAATCATCTTTGCCTCACAGTCATATTTCAGGTCCAAAAACTCTGTCTGCAAAATATGTTCAAGGGTGTCCACCGCGTCAAACGAAAATGGATCAAAAACCCAATCTGGAATTTTAAGATTGGCAATGTCTTCAAATCTTGATTTCTTGGCAAACTTGGCAATGAACGAACTGATAATGCCTTTTGCTTTGATAAGATTCATCTTATTTCCTTGCAGCTCCATGTTGACCTCATTGAGTTTTTCGAAAATATCAGTCAGATATGCAATCTCGAATTTGCGAAGTCTCAACGCTTGACTCAATTCAGGGTCACAAGAATCGAGAAATTCAGTCACTGTTTCGAACAATTCAAAAAATCGCCGCAAACAGTTTCCTTTTGAAAGCCACCTCACGGCCGTGTGAAGGAGCAACCGCTCAAATTCCTCATCATTTCGGTGGCACAGTTGTCGGAAGAGACGGTCATGCAGGGCACTGGCTTTTATCTCATTTACGCCATTAATTACTAGTTGAAGGGTTTCATGCAGTACACCACTTAATTTTTTTTTGCCCATCATTTCTTTAAAACGAGTGAATTTGTTTTTAAAGCGCTACCATGTTTCTCCGACACTTAAGATTCTACTCTACAGAAGAGTTAGTTTATTTTTTCTGCCTTTTCATACTGATCGCCCCCCTGTCGCCACCCACAAATTTATCGCCCCCCTTAGAACCCAAATCGCCCACCGGGGGGCGATTGCCCCCAGGTTGGGAACCACTGCTTTAGACGAATCTGAAGAAGTATGTTGAAGTTTGTCAGTGATCACATCTATTATGAACTTGATCGTGTGTTGGATGGAACAGAGCCTCATGGAGACTGACTACAAGCCATACGCCTGTGCAGTCTTCCAGATCAGTGCACAGTTGATCCACCAATTCGAGGCAAAAATCCATCAAGGTGAAGGTGACTCGGGAAAAACCTGACTAATCCTCTTAAAGGGAAAATTAAGTAGCCAATTCTCAATGCGTTTTAGCGGCCACAGGTTCCTTCCCTTAGAAGCAAGTCAAGTACTTAAGAGTCAATATGGGGGAGATGTAGCATTTCAGCCAACAGCTGTGTGGCAGCCGCCACTCTACAACAAAAGGCGCCTCATCCCAACAGAGGGCGCTAGCCACAAACCACTCCTGGAGGGAATAGCAGGCGGCCAATCAGAGAAGGCGACTCCCTCCAGGAGCAGGTATATAAGGGCCTGCCTGCACGAAAAACGGTCATTCAATTCATTCCATCTTCCGCTCTTACGCCGTTCACATCCTCTGACAACGACCGACCACCTTCAGCGGCTCCGGCGGGGACAACAGAGTCCCCCTCACGTCAGAAGAAGAAGGAGCGACGATCCAACCGGATCCCTCACCGAGAGGAGCTACCGCTCAACCGAGCCCTTTGACCTAACGACGCCCGAGAAATCCGTTCTTCACCTCACACACTCTCAACCGACAAACAGAAACAACACACACACAACAACAATATTTCGTCGGCCCTTTTCAGGACCTCACACACAATCAAGCAGCGCAACTTCTTGAAAAGGGAGGCCCCGACAAGCTGTATTCCCTCGGAGGCATTATGCTCCTAAGGTTTGCCTCATTACGAGCAATTAGCAAGGTCACTTGGGGTGTGTGATAGCTACACACAGTCCTTCTGCACAGGGACATTTACCTAGACGTGATTGGCTACTGCCCCGTTTTCTAGGGTAGCAAATTAACAGGCAATCAAAAGAGAGTACTGGCCTAATCCCAGAGAGAGAGAGAGAGAGAGGAGAGAGAGAGAGAGAGAGAGCTGCCCTTATGTGGATTACCAAGGCCAACAAAACATCATCCACTGAAGCACTCCCAACCAAGTGAGATGAGCATATCTCCCTACGAGTATTAAGCAACAACCATTTTGGTAAGGAAACAGACCTGTTAAATGGCATGAGAACACCACGCCAGGGTGACTAAGATGTTCAGAGAATACCTGGAGCAGGTTAGTCAGTGTCAGAGATGATCCTGTAGGCTGACATTCACGAACAACGAATCACTGTAAATAATGAAAGAGCAGGAGGCTGATTCTTTTAGATAGCATTATTCACTGCACTGTGTAAGTGATAATGGAGGCCAAGCTAGATTAGTATCCACAAATATTTCCTTCGTAAGCTCAGGTACATGCAGGGAGAATATGGTTTTGCCTGCCTCCAGTATTTCTTCTTCAGTGCTGATTGGTGGTGATTTCAGATACTGAGGTTTATTGTAATTCGTACTTCTTGAGCACTCTGAATATACGTTTCTTGTACTTGTATTCAAAGAACAAGGATACTAGATGCAGTTTTCTCAACTATTTGTGTGAGTGCAGCCTTTAATTACCATGCAAAACCAGTTTGAAATTTTCAGGCAATACAATCACAAGAAATGTAGACCACTTGAAGCCAAATGTTGTTACCATCGTGAATGAATACAGAGATCAACTTTGGAAAGAGGACAGGGGAGAAAAAAGTTTGTATTTCTACAATGAAGATTTATTTTGGGGCTATCCTGCCCATCAAGTGGTTGCTACACGAGCTGTGCCAATTCCTGAGGTCAGTTGCAAACAACTAAGCTTCTAGTGCTTGATGATATTTTACTCATGTCTGTTTTGGGTCAAAGCGCTGAGCAATAGGTACTAAGCTCTTTTCTGGAGCAACATAGTTTTCGAATCATGCATGTTGTGCAGAGTGTGTGTGGTGGGAGTTCTTGTTACACACTGCTTGTATTTGTATGCTGAAATAGAAGAGATTGGGGGCTCACAATGCACTAGAATGATTTTCAATGAGTTAGTCTTACTGTAGTTGGAGCAGTTGATGAGGCATTGCATGTAGTCAGCTGTGGGGACGTAGTCAATTGCCCAATCAGTGAAAGTGGGGAGCATCGGGATATCTATAAACGACCCTCAGTGTGAGAATTGACACTGTTCGCGCGCCTAGGAGAGGCGGTTAATCATAATAAACATCTCCAACCTTTTGATAAAGAAATGATTCATACAAAGTTCCCGTCTTTTTTCGCCTCAACTCTATCACCACTTCTCTCGCCTCTTTCTCTCTGAACGCAACCTTCTCTCCTTCCGAAACTTTCACCACGTGCATTTTCGGTGAATCCATTTTCCCACAGCCATTTCGGGATAACTCCATTCCTCCTGCCATCAGAGATCTTCCTAACAAGGACCGCCATCTTCACCTACGAGACGCCATCGTATCATCTTTTCCGCAAGTTGCGAACTTTGAATTGCCTTTTATTTGTTAATTTACCTTTCGAAAAGAGCCCCAATTTATTTTATTAAGTTTCATTTTTTTGTACATACATCCATTTCTAACGACTGACAACCAAAGACTTTCTTTTATTTTCCTTTAACCTTGTTTGCCGAAGGTAATTGGTCACAATTAGAGCACCCCACCTATGTGCAAACAGACACCATGCTGGGATCAACAAAGGTGCTCACTATAGTGCCTTGTATGGCAAATGGCAAAACTGTCAGTACCCAAGCCCATCTTGAGAGCGTAGAGATTGTATGGTACATATCAGAGTTATAAGCAGATCTTGAAGCAGCAGTGTGGCCGCTTCAGAGCAGATATGAGGGGCCGTCAAAATGGTGTTCATATGTGGTATATGGTAAGAGAGTTGAGAGTTGCAAGCTCACAGAAGACCATTCATCTGACGCCATGTGCGATGTTGAACACAAGTTATTCATCTGGCTAAGATAGAAGACGTTTCAGAAATATATTGGCCATAAGACGCCATAGACAGTAGTTTGGCTCATGGAGGACTTGTAGCAGATGAATTCCCTTTGTCGTCAGCTTCACTAGAGATCGGATGAGTTCTTATATAGAATCCAAAAATGCACTTCCTTACCTTCCAAAAATATATTACGATAAAAAAACTAAATAAAAAGTCTTGGAAAACACTATTGAAGATTAAGTTGTGGGCGTTCTCGTCTTATGAGCGACTTTTCATGCCCCTAGCCAAACGTGAAACCAAATATCTTAACGTGTTACACGTGATATGATACACTCTACTTTTAATGCGATAATAATTTATTGGAACGATTGAAAGGTGTCCAGTTGAAAATGTGATATCGATTATCCATTCAAAATTTTTCAGGGAGATACACCACTTCACTACGTTTTCGAATCGATAAAAAATATAGAAAACAAGGAAGATTATCGAAAAGACATGTTCCCAAGTATGATTCAAATTTATGACATCACCAAATCGCCTGACTGCATCGAGGAAGCTAAGATGGCCCTGGATAGTAAGTTCTGTTCCTCATTCAATCAGATTAAGGAGAAGGAGCGGTTCGATGAGTATCGTTCCTGTGTCAGTTGCTCAAAGGTTGGACACCACATTATTCCTTGTGGCACTGATAAGCCACATAAAAACCACAAGAGTACTACTCAGGGATCTTCCTAACGTTCAACGATAGGTCAAACCACTCATGATCCACTGTGGGGATCTGGTGGTTTACATTTGTGTACTGCCAGAGTCCCATTGTAGACACCCCAGTGATCATAGTCTAGTGGTCAAAGTCGAAGAATCATAGCTGCTGGTGGCTGTCATTTTTGCCTGAGTCAGTGGCTCATCAAAGGTTTCCAAGCCCCTCGTAACACGTGTGTTGACACGATTATGCTCTCAATGGGCAACCATTTTCCACACAGTCTGCATCCTTCAAAAAAGGCGAGGAGACCTCCCTCGTGTGAACATACTCTGTGAAGAGTGTCTATGCTTTGCCACCTACAACTTCTTGACTCTTGGTAAATACCTCCCGCCAGGAATATAGAGAAATCTGCAGCACCACCCCTATTGTTTCACAGCTTTTTCTGACATTCTTCTGTTTCCAGGCCTCTTTTCAATGACTAGCATCATTTTTCTCTTTTGGGGGCGAGAGCAGGTGATCTGCAAGTCCTGGAGGGCAGTCATGAGAAGGGCATCATCCCCAAAGGCTAATGTACACACCAGTGTTTTGTGTACAAGAACAGTACGTAATTATGTGACATGTTACCCATTTCAATTGCAGCATTGATTAGTGAGCTCAAAATGTACAGTGAAGACAATCGAATAAGAAACCAAGCTCTTTTCGGAATACACACGTTCATTGTTATTTCAACACTTCTGACGTGGGCAGAGACTAGAACTTTTGCTCAGGTACATTTCATAACCAACAAGATTGGAATGATATTCTTTGTTTAGAGGTATGTAGTGTTTGTTACTTTGCTATTCCTCTATTTTCAGCAACCACAAGATGTTTTGCGGGAAGAATATTTTTGGAAAAGGGTTCCTCACCGAAAGTACAAAAAACACTGGGAATTTGAAAATTACGTGTACGAAAAGGCTTATGAGGTAGTTTTGTAATTTATTTCAATATTTACCTGGAGTATGAACGTATTATGGTTATTGTATTAAATAATTTGTATGTTGCTCCAAACCTCTATGGCAACTTAATTGATAATTTCTACCCCCCTTTTCCCTAGGAGTGAAGCGAGCTTTCTGGACGTATTTTCTCTCTTGCCAAAATTAGAGATTACAAAGAGCTGCTGACTGTAGAGAATCTTTGGAGGTTATTTTCCGGTTTACTGTCAGTGTTTTCTGGTTCTAAATGCTGCTGTTGTTTCAACTCGTTTGATATCACTCGACCATTCTTCTTGCATCATTGTACGAAACGCAACCAAAAAATTGATAATTCAGACTACCCTGAGTCTGTAGTTAGTTGGCCTCATAGTTGGTTTTGGATCACCCAAGTGAAACAGCTCCCAGGTCTCAGTGGGGAAGGCTCGTACCAACTTAGCTGGGAAGTGCCTTACCAAACTTCCCTGCAATTAGTGGAGTTGAGTTGAGTTGTATATTATTATTATGTTTCGGTAAGAGACCTTTTCAAAATGGAAGTTGAACAATATATAACAACACATGGTACAAACACAAAAAGCTGGTAAAAGTCTCATGAATCATCCTTGCTACAATGCAGATACATTTCCCCACCAGCCATCCAAAAAAGCCACCTAAGCAGGTTAGCTCATCACTTCGACTCAAGATGCACAAAAGAAGCTGTTCGAGTTTTTAAATAACCACAAAATATATATCGGATTAAACATGTAATGTATTAAATAAAACTGCTTTCTCATCAGCTCGCTGTAAGAACAAAATTAATTGAGGGGTTCCCCACAAAAACCGAATAAGTCCAAAACTGGCGAACGCCAGAAACAAGAATTTTGTAAAATGCTCTTCTCAGACGGAAATGCTGCCCGGGCTCCAAAATGTGACTTGTTTTGTTCTTGCTGGAATTTTTTGAAGTTTAAGTACCTGCATCAATTTTCCATTGAAGCCCAATATTACATGTTTGTATATTTATTGCATTATTATTATTAGGTATAGGTTTATTCGGTATAGTTAGGTACGGATGCACTTCCAAACAAAAACAGTCGATAAATTGCAGCACGGAAAAATATGGATAATGATAACAGCTGGACTGCACGAGATGGACAATGGACTTGATTTGTTCTTGTGGGAATTGAATTGACATGTTTTTACTTTCCGCTACCCGAAGGGAAGGAAAGTATAGTAATCGGCCCAAAAAAAAATTTGAGTTTTCTTCAGATCTTTACGTTTCAGACCCTACTGAGTCTAAAAAACCTAATTTCGGCGCGTGGTCCGTGTGTGTGTGTATCTGTAGTTCGATTTGCAGGAGAACGGCTGATCCGATTGAGCTGGTTCTTTTTTTGTTCTGTTCGTTATTTTTTGTAGACACCAAAATAAGGTTGTGGACGATTTAGGCGGATGGGAAGGGGGGGGAGACGAAAATGTACCAAAAACTAGGGTTTTTCTCATTTTTCTCGAAAACGGCTCTAACGATTTTGATTAAACTTTCAAATTATCTTCTCCTAATCAATACCTAACTTTTCTGCTGCATACATATCTCCATGAAAATACGGTGAACGGAGATATAAGCCTTTGAAGCAAAAATAGGTTTTTTACGCTTTTTGGCAAAACGGCTACAGCGATTATCACCAAACTTTCAAGATGTTTTCAAATAGTTAATACCTACTTATTGTTCTCAATAAATGTTCCTCTGACAGTCCATTGAACAGAGATAAAAATCCAAATGTGTCGAAAATAACGTTTTTTCGAACATTTCCGTAAATTTCAGGGTAACTTCTTCACCAGGTGTGATAAATTCTAATGGAGTGTCTTTGAGTCACCCATACCAACATTTCGTTCTCCATAATTATTTCTGTATATATATGTTGAACGGAGATATAAGCCAAGTTAACTCAGAAAAGGAGATTTGTCGAATATTAATGTACCGATTTTCCAATTTACTCTGAAATGGGTTTAACGATTTCGATCAAACTTACGGAGTACTCTCAGCTAACTAGTACGTACATTTTGTTCTCCATAAATGTTCCTGTAAAAATGCGTTGAACGAAGATATAGCGCCCGCCTATGTAGCTGGCGTTCGAACTTAAAGGGGTGGCGGAAAGTTGTGTGTTGCTACGCACCAGATATTTTTCTTGCTAAACCCAACCACTATTGGAAGCCTTCCGCGGACGGTACCTTTTCGGTTTTTGCCAAGACAAACTTTCCACCACTTCAACAATATCATCCTGAGCAAAATTGCGCCTTCACCGGGTTTTTTCAAATTTTGGACTTATTCGGTTCTTGTGGGAAACCCCTCAATTGATAACCATCGCATGACACATAATCATCTTCTTCACCTTTAGTATTCTTCTTCCTCTTCACTTTCCTCTTATTCTGTCTGGACTAACACTCTTCCTCCCTTAAGGGTGCTCACAAATTAAGACGTTCTGGTGGCTTCCGTGCACGTTTTGGTCATTCTGGAAGGTTCGACTGGGCACACTGTTTTCATTGGAGCGGTAGTGTTTCTTTATGGTGCTCTCTAGGTTTGGGCGGAGAAAATCGAGTGGTGAGCGAAGATCAAGACCAATGAAAAGGCGTGCTGGAGTTTCCTCAGTTGTGGCATGTGGGGCACGTCGATATGAGAACAGGAATTCTTGTATGTCTGCATACAATGTTTTAGGTGATGATCCCATTGCTTTCAGCTTCCTCTTCACTGTGTCCACGTACCTTTCAACTTGTCCATTGGTAGCCGGGTGGAAGGGGGCAGATGTTACATGAGAGATACCTTTTTCCCACGATATGATGACATCAGCGTTCTGTATATATAATAAGGAAAATCCCTTCTTTGTTATTTTATTCGTCTGTACGCAGTTATTATCTGTAGAGCTCTGTAACTTTTAATTGAAAGTGTTTAAAAAGTATTTTGTCTAGAGAATTTAGAAAATGTGTGTATATATTAAGCTGAGCCACTCTTCATTTTTGCAGTGCAGAGACCTTTTGAAAATAGCTATCATTGGGGTAGGGTTGGTGTATGGAAACGGAGATCACGACTTGAAGATTTATTATGAACATGCAAGGAAAAATGTCACTCCTGTCCTTCACATTGGAAGAGCGCACAACATCATTCCCCTCATTCATGTTGAGGATTTGGCTCGGTAAGTTTATCTATTTTATACCATGAGATTTTGAAGCTGTTGAAAGTTCGTTAAGTGATTGTCTCCTGTGTTTTTATTCCACAATTGTCTCCATCAATATTCCAAGAAGTATAATTGACAATAACAACCTATAGTTGCGAGTGTGTGTTTGTACATTATCTCCCTCTTACTATTGCATAGTGAACAGACGGAACACACTCAAGTCAACATTTCCCTTGATCATCCCTCATATACTCTAAAGCAGTTTCCGTTTTCTAAAGTACACATAGAACAACTATTCAGACAGCACACATGACAGTTGTCACATGAGCATGTAGAATGTCAGCCCACCAGGATGTTCAGGGGTAGAACTATCAAGGTGGCGATTCATTGTTCAGACTGAAATACGGCATATGACTGCCTGTTGCTTAAAAACTACACTGACAATGTGACTGCACTGGAGGTAGCCTGCGCTGCAGAGTTCGCTGAATCGACATAGTGTTCTTCATGGTGATGCACTACTCATATGTCCAGGCACGGATGGGGCAATGGAACTCAACCTAGGAATGCAGAAGGTTGGGGGTTGGGTTCTCTTCTTTGACAGTTGTCGACTAAAAACTTAATTATCACCCCCCCCCCCCCCACATCACCCGTCAATTATCGATTTATACCAGCAATAATGGATTCTTTTCCACCACGGTTGTTGTATATTCAAACTCCTTCCTTTTGTCCTTTATACCTAGTGGCATGTCTTAAGGTTTATAATGTGAGGATCTCGGCTGGACACAATAAATTAAATTAGATTAATGTGACCAAGTGCACAAACAAAAGTTTGTCTCTCACTCGGGCGAGGCTAAACAGCACAAGACAGTAAGTATGATGGAGGCTGATGGCTTCGACGTCAAAAAAAAAAGAGGAGTTGATTCTTCTTTGATTATACTTGATACTGTTTTTTCAAATAAATTAATAAGGAGACTTCTCACTTGCCAGAAAGTTAGTGCACAATATCAATGATTTCGAAGCAGAATGTCCCTTGTAAGTCCTCCTCTTTTTCTCAGGCTTGAAATTGACACAACTCGAGAAAAAAAAACTTGATCGCAGTTTCTCGGCTGTGGCGACTGCACGACGTCGTTCCTCCTTCTGCAGGCTAGGCAGCTCCTCCGAAACACATAATATTTTAAAACAGACATTTAGATTTGTGTACTTTAGGCTTCTAATAGGATGTTAGGAAAGTGTGGTGATTGCCCCTCACTGGGGATGAAGGGGGAAGTAATTATTATTTCTGAATACGATTCATAATTGATTTCTGAATAAGATTCAAGCTAATTAGCGCAACAACGAAGTATGATCGTATAAACTACAAAATCTTAAATCTCAACAATTAATTGTATGAGTTGCAACACAGTAATCGATGACAAAGCACTTCGTGTTTCCATCCAATTGCATACTTGGTCTTCAAAGGACTAAGACAAGTAAACTTAGTACAACCGTAGCGCTTGAATACAATTTAAAGAGATATCTACTTAGTGTGCTGGCTGACTCCTATTAAAGGCATTGGGCGATCATGGTCTAGTGGACGAAAGTCGAGCAATAATGGATCGAAGCTCCCCGCGATTGCTGTAATTTTGGCCTGAGCCAGCAGCTCTTCAAACATCTCAGTACATAAATGACTAGCAAAATATTTCTCCCTTCAAACAAAAAAAAACCCTGCAAATTATTAGACAATGATTTATTATTCTCATGAACAGCTTGACCTAGTATTACTGCTCCGAGACCCATCCCATTCAATTCAGCATAGAATACTAGTAAACCATACGAAACATGACCTGGCTACAATGGAACTACGGAAACTAAATATTCCCCGGCACCAGGCGCCCGTAAACGTCTGTAGGCATTTATGATCCGATGGAGGGGTGTGCCGAGGAAGTGGCCTTAACCTTCCTTCGCCCCATCGGGCAAAAAGAGGGGAAGGGGGAAATTGGGACGGGGGCTTCCAGCAAACCCGTTGTGAGTCGAAAGAGCGTTGCGAGTCGAGCGGGTGGGTGATTGAGTTTGTTGTGACAGGAGGGAGGGAGTACTAACGACGAAACGTTGACTTCCGCTGTAGTTCCCGCGTTATGCTGTGTTTCGTTAATTTTTTAAACCATTTTTTGCCCATAACAACCATGGGCTTTGTCCGATTGGATTGCCGAGATGGCGGGCACAACTGAATACCAATTGGGATTTTTGTGCGAAAGAACGCATTTTTTAGACCACATTAAAGGCACAAAATGGCCCGGACAGCGGACGGACATTGCAAATTTGGAATCTCCATGCCTTGAAACGTAAAGTATCAAATTTTGAAGGGGGTTGTAAACAATTTTTCGTGACTGAAAACATAGGGTTATTATTCAGAATGAATAATAAACCAAAGCTTTATAACTAGCGTAATACCATCTTGCACTCATGCTGGACTCTGAAAAATTGTAACTTCCATGCAGCTCTGCAGAAGGAGGGGTCACTGAAACTCTCCATTCCATTACAAGAACTTGGAGTAGTTCATGCAGTCAGCTGTTTCAGTGTTGTTACATTGTTGTTGTGATTGAAGTAGTTCCATCAGTAATACCATTACTTGTAGGTAAAGTAGCTCCTGCACTGTATTGTTGAACGCATTTCTTGAATTTTAAAAGATTGGTAGATTAGACATCATTTTGACTACCCCCTGCTTTTTAGGCTATGCCTGAAATTAACTAGAAAATGGCCATCATACACACGCTATATTATAGCCGCAGAACCGAAATTTCGCACTTGTTCGGAGATCATGGAGGTATGTATAATATTATTGTCCTTTGTAAAGTGGATATTGCAGAAAGCTCTTGCCAGATTATCGGGGTCACAGAATAGATTACAAAAGTTACCAACCCCACCATTCTATAATCAGTTTTGTAAATATCACCACTCTACATAATCATAATGATCAAAGTGGTAGTTTCCTAGTGAGCATCTATAACGAAAATTACTACACTTCAGCGCCATCAGTTACAGCCACATAACTATATCAACAAGGAAAGTTCACTACTTATCCTAGCGTTATTTGTTGTTGTTTACTCATTTTATACTCGATGATGTTATTTGATCAAAAGGAAAAATTAAACTATTTGAAATGATTTCTAACCTCTGGTTTGTGTGCAACCTGACAAAAACTGTTTGAGGTTGGTGGTGTTAATGTAGTGAGTTCATAGTGATTTGAACCTTCATTACGACATAGGTGGTTCAACTCTGGCTTACTTTCTGACAAAAGTAATACCTAGTCAACAAGAACGTGCGGCTACATTTTTTATAATTCATCTCATGAATGTAAAGGCGTGATGATGGAAGATTTACTTGTGTTTCTGAGTATTGCCTATTCAGAACAGACTACCATACAATGCATTCCAGAGGTTGGTCAGCCTTTATTAGGGCTGCATGGACAGAAGTATTGAGTGATCCAGGTGTCACCGGGCTTACATAAAAAATTAGATGGTGCAAGGCACCACCAAATAGCCTGGCAACAGTGTGCCATCCGAAAGTACCAAGCCCCCACACAGTGCTACGAATGCCAGCGTACGAGAACTGTGGTGTGCGCCTGGTGCTCCATGTCACATCTGAGCAAGGAGTGCAAGTGTTAGGATCCCCTCAAGTGTGCCAATTGCGTTGAACGCAAACTACAACAGGTCTCAGCTCTACACAAGACGCATGCTGTACCATTCGTCAGTGAGCAATAGCCCTGCAGGAGTCACGAGTGGATTATGAATAGGTTAAAGACAGTTCAAACCCCTCGGAACTACACTAATAAGAGTTCCCTGTTTATGGCTGAGATGGTGCAAAGTGCACTCAAGAAACGCGGCAGTGTTCTCGCCAAACAGGAACCATACATAGGATCTCTTGGTCTTGAGCAAGAATGGGAGCCAAGGCAGTAGTGCCCTACATTCCCTACGTGCCCGTCCATCAACATGCTTGCACTCACCCACCTGAACAGCCAGCACTTAGCCGCTGTGCTCATCCAAACTGGTGGTTTTGAGCTGGTAGTAATATCATTTTACAGGCAATTAGGCGCACCAGTTGCTAAAGGCCTTCAACCACTCTGACAATCTCTAGCAGAACTGTCAGGACGACCCTGCATAGTCTGTGCTGATACAAACGCCAGATCACCATTGTCAGGATCACTGACCCTGGATGGGGCAGGTGAGGCGTATATAGAGTTTACTCACCAAGTACAACTTGGTTGTTGCCAAAGACCCCATTACTGAAATGACCTATGATGGTCGTGCATAGACTCACACACTGCTGCTCAAATTGCTGGGCTGGCGAGTCGTACCAGGTGCAATGCAGAGCGGTCACATGGTTATTGACTTTGCCACGTTGTATGGCCTCAATTCTCTAGGGTACTGGAAGGTGAACTGCTTGCTGCAAACATCAACCTAATGGTGCAAGCTGCCACACCTGAAGAGGTGGACAACAAAGTGGACATATTTACCACAGCACAGCATTGGGCTCTCTTTACTTGGGCAACAGAAGCATCAAAGTCCCATGGTGGACTGACGAACTTAATCCCCTCAAGAAAAGTGTAAATAGAGCCACAAGGATGGACCAACACTATCGTGACCCTGATGCCAAAGGTACACTCCCTACCCAACTACCTTCATCCAAGAGACGAAGGCCTTCCACCGCACCATCACACGAGCCAAATGGCAAGGCTGGCGAAGTTTTGTGGAAGTGGAGAGCTCTGAGCACCCTTGGGCCAGACATTACTAGTCCTCTATAGGAAAAGCAAACATAGAGTCGGTCTTAGCTGTGATGCAAAATGATGCAGCATCGAAAGTTCACTGGAAACCCTCCTTAAGAAGGCGTTTCCTGACAACCAAGTAGCTCGATATACTGAAGCTCAGAGAGCAGCAAGGGAGTTGATCATGGACCCCCCAAACAAACCCGACATCCAATTGTTGACAACAGGCGACCTCGGCAGGGCCCTTGCGACCTTGAAGCCCAACAAATCTCCTGGGCCAGATAAAATAGAAAGCAATATGCCAAGGAAGGCTGAGTGGACAATCTCCAGTGTCTTCCTTAATTTATTTAATGACTGTCTGCAGGTTGGACAGTTCCCCACTCAGTGGAAGTCTGCGCGTGTCGTCACTTTTCAAAAGGGAGGTGACCACAATCAGTCAGACCCACGATCATCCGCTCAGCCTTCTTTCCATACTAAGGAAAACCTTAGAAATCTTGATGATGCAGTAGTAGGAGTCTTGGACCTCAAAGGCAGGCAGCACGGGTGTACCAAAGGAAGGTCCATGCAGGATGTCTTTGTCGAAATTCGGCGTGTTTCCCTCTGGCACTGGCCAAGTTCTGATTGACATCAGGGGGACGTTTGTCAGGGAATCCCCCACAACCTATACTCGCTCGTCAGAAGTTACCTGACGGACAGAACTGCTACGATTGAATGCAGGCATGTCTCCGTCGACAGGAAAATTGAAAATGGGTGCCCACAGGGCTCGGTCCATGGACCAACAGTCTGGAATGCCTTCTTTGAAGGTCTTCTCAGGAGGCTCATGCAGACTGACTGCGAGCCACACTCCCATGTGGATGTCTTGAGAGTGCTGATCTTTGCCGAGTCAGTCCGCAGAATCAAAGAAAACACCTGTCACACTGTCACCCAATGGTGCAAGCATGTCAAGATGCAGGTGGCTGAGGAAAAAAACCCAGCTAATCCTCTTGAAAGGAAAAGTGAAGTGAAAGTGTTACCATGGCGCTATCCTATGTATAAGGCCATATATCTAGGCATGATTGGCTACTGCCCTGTTTTCTGGGGTAGCATACTAACAGTCAATCAAAAGAGAGTATTTGCCCAATCCCAGGGAGCTGCACTCCTGTGGATCACCGAGGCCTATAAGACTGTATCAACAGAAGCACTCCAGGTGATCACTGGTCAGTTACCAGTTGACTTGCCCATTGAGTGCATGGTTGACAAGTGGAGAGTGAAACAGGAGCTTCCCCCACTTTGAGCTGAAGTCCGTGAGGATCCTACCGCAGAACGAAAACTTGCCGCTATCGACGAATGGGCATTAGAGAAATGGCAAGTGACGCCCATGCCGAACTCCTGAGTTCTCTTAAGATCTTCGCGTTTCAGACCCCCCCCCCGAGTCTGAAAAACACCATTTGGCAACCTAGATGGGAATCCTCGTCAAAGGGTTGTGACACGCATGAGTTCTTCGCAAACATCCGTGAACGCCTTTCTAGAAAATGGATTGAGCCAGACCACAGGGCGAGCCAGTTCCTCACGGAACATGGTGACTTCAATGTGGGGCTTCACTTCTTTTCCCTCAAAGACTCTCCATTATGCACGTCTTGTGCCTCCAGTGCGGAGGAAAAATGAAACCATGTGCTGCAGTGTCTACAACAGTGAGCTGTGTTTGTTGGGGGGGGGGGGGGCAAATGAATTTAGTAGCATTGACTGCTACAAAGCAAGCCTATAACCATTTTGTAGAGTTTGTGAAGAAACGTGGCCATAGTTGCTCTGTCATTTTGAAACTTGCCACTCAAGTACATAGTTAGATCAGGTGGAAACCAGATTAAGAACTTCTCTCAGATGGTACGGGATTCCTCAGATGGTCACTTCCACGCAGTCACGCACAGGCAACAGCTCTCTACCGGGAGACTGGCTAACGACCAAATACTTGCCGTACTTCCGCAGGTCTGAGTTCGGTGGATGCTGCAGGGGGCCAGCCTCTTGCTCATTAGCGAAACTGCAACTTCCATGACTGATATAACCCTCGTCGAGGGCTTAGGAACAGTCATCAAATAAGGAAACAGACCTGTGTGTGTGTGTATGTGTGCTGTCTTCGTACCCAAGAAAGGCGGTGATGGGCCAGGAGACTACAGACCAATTTCGCTGTTGTGGTCTTCTGGCACTTTCAAAATGTGCTGGTATCTTGTCTCCAGGTGGCTGTCATTGGTGACGTCCAATCACCACTCATGATTCTCCAGACGGAGCTATCCGTGGCCCAGAAGAAGGAGAAGCAATTACATATGGTTGCCCTGGGCATTGTTAAGACTTTTGGTATTTAGCATCGATGAATACGGCAATGAGGCTGTGGGCTGAGATTATTGTGGTGAACAAGTTTTCGTGAGTGGCGAGTTGTTGGGATTGGAGACATTCAGGAGTTTTGTTGAGGTCACCCAAATGGTTGAACAACTCCGCTGAGATTGGTTGGCATTGATATCTGGCATCTGGGATCTTGTGCTAAGTTGGCAAGCCAAGAGGCACTAATATGACAGAATGGAGCTTTGTATGATGGTATTGAAACCTCCTGAAGTGGAGGCAGGTAACATCAGGGTTGCAGCTTTTACTGAGTGTTGGTGCAGTGTGTAATGCAAGAAAAGTGCTGAGTGTGTAAGTAGGCATTCTTTTAGGTATCCTAGGTGCTCGAGGAGTATCTAAACTGGTGGACTTTCTATTGTGGAACATCCTCTGATCCTTCTCAGGGGGGTGTGGGTGGGGATCCAAATCTCGTTGTTATATGTAACATTGGCTTTACTTGTTGATGTTTATTTTTCAGGTAATAGCCAATAACATTGCTGAGGGTTACACCAATTCTGTTCCATCATGCTTTGGCAAAGCAATTGGAATTGAGGCAAGAGGACTGAAAAAATCAATCATACAAATATTTTATTATCATAATGAGACACGATTGTTGTCTGTAACACGTTCATGTATATATTTTAATCCAATTTCGTAAAGCTGTGATTAGAATGTTAACAGTTTTCACCTACCTTTAGAATATTGACTTGAATTTGAAGAGCTCCGTGTTATAATTAGTAATTAATGACAACTGAACTATGGTGCATAACAGGTAAGTGGCTCCATATGTAACTAGACTTTTTATCAGTTGGCACCACGGCATAAAGGGCCACTACTCACATTACAAGTGAGAGCACCTGTTTTGTTTAAAGCAATCGGTTTTGATAAAAATGACTGAATTAGCCCTGAGAAAGTTCAGACCACCGCATCAATAGTGCAGTGGTGCTTCTGGTGCAAGCTGAAGCCTGCATAGTAACATTGTGCCAGTGGCAGATACATTAGGGGGGGGGGTTAACTTTCTCGAATAAGAACATAAAGATTAATTACCTTTTTTTCAAATCTCCCTTTCAATATTTCCTTTCCTGGTGGCATCCATAAAGGTAATGTCAATAATAATATCAAAAATGAGTAAATGAAACAATAAAATAAGTAAAATGAAAAATAACCATTCGATTGTTTCCCAAAAATAAGATAAGAACGAATACTTATCAAAAATATCTGGTGCGTTGCAACACACAACTTTCCTTAGCTCTACGTCAATTCACTTTGTACATGGCAAATTCTATTTAATCAACTCATTTATCACTGAGTTAATTTGAACTTGGCCAAACAACGCTTTACGGCGCAGGAAGCGGTAGCGCTTATAGTTCCAGAATTTATTGTGCTGCTCGTACTCATTTCCGCACCATTATTGAGCAATTGGTACACAGATAATTAATGAGGATGTAAACACAGATTTTTTGAAGAAGGATAGTAATTACTTTTGCAGAGTTATTGGGTAAACACTTTTAGAACTGGTAGTAAGCGAAACAGTTGAAGCAGTAGTTAAAACTCAGGAATTTCTGGAGTGAGCCCCATGTACCTCAAGCGTTTTTAAACAATCACCCTTTAGGTATTTGATTGGACTACAATACCAGTTTTCTTTAACTTTCTACTAACATTCCATTGGAGTTTATAAGGAAAATATCTGGTGCGTAGCAACACACAACTTTCCGCCACCCCCGTAATTTCGAACACCACCTACATTTGCGGGCGCTATATCTTCGTTTAACGCATTATTACAGGAACATTTACGGAGAACAAAGTGTAGGGACTAGTTAGCTGAGAGTACTCCGAAAGTTTGATCAAAATCATTAGAGCCGTTTTTGAGAAAATTGGAATACCGATAAATTAATATTCGACAAATCTCCTTTTCTGAGTTAACTTGGCTTATATCTCCGTTCCACATATATATGCAGAAATAATTATGGAGAACGAAATGTGGCTATGGGTGACTTAAAGATACTCCATTAAGATTTATCACATCTGGTGAAAAATTTACCCTGAAATTTACGGAAATGTTAGAAAAAACGTTATTTTCGACACATTTTGATTTTTATCTCTGTTCAATGGACCGCCACAGGAACATTTATTGAAATGAATATGTAGGTATTAACTATTCAAAAACATCCTGTGAGTTTGGTGAAAATCGCTGAAGCCGTTTTGCCAAAAAGCCGAAAAAACCTATTTTTGCTTCAGGGGCCCATATCTCCGTTCACCGTATTTTCATGGAGATATGTATGGAGAAGAAAAGTTAGGTATTGATTAGGAAAAGATAATTTGAAACTTTAATCAAAATTGTTAGAGCCGTTTTCGAGAAAAATGCGAAAAACCCTAGTTTTTGGTACATTTTCGTCCCCCACCCCCCTTCCCATCGGCCGAAATCGTCCATAACCTTATTTTGGTGTCTACAAAAAATAACGAACAAAACAAAAAGAACCAGCTCAATCGGATCAGCCGTTCTCTCGCAAATCGAACTACAGACACACACACACATACACACACACACACATACACACACACACACATACACACACACACATACACACACACACATACACACGGACCACGCGCCGAAATTAGGTTTTTTAGACTCTGTAGTAGGGTCTGAAACGTAAAGATCTGAAGAAAACCCAAATTTTTTTTTTGGGCCGATTACTATACTTTCCTTCCCTTCGGGTAGCGGAAAGTAAAAACCGCGCTAAAAACGCTTTTCGTCGAAAAAATTTGGTGTTTTGATCACTATGATAACTATAGTTAACTTTCGGTGGATTTTGCCCATACCCTTATTTTTGCGTCCCATGGTAACCTGTAGGCTAGACATCAAGTTTCAGCTGATTTGGTACGGTTGTTTTCTCTAGAAACCGCGCTAAAATCAATTTCGTCGAAAATTTTGATAATTTATTGTGCTGTTCTCGTCATTTTCCCACAAATGGGAATTTTATGGTATAATCATCTTATTAAGAGCTACCAATATAAACAATTTAATCAAAATCGTTCGAGCCATTTTTGAGGAAAAAAATATTTGGTGTTTTGATCACTAATACTACACTGATAACTATAGTTAAATTTCGGTGGATTTTGTTCAAACCCTCATTTTGGCGTCCCATGGTAATTCGCGGGCGAAATATCAAGTTTGAGTGGATTTGGTACAATGGTTCTCTCTAAAAATTGTTCACAGACACACAGACCATTTTCCCAAATAGTGTTTTTCGGACTCAGGGGGGTCTAAAACGTAAAGCTCTGAAGAGAACTTAAAATTTTTTTCAGCCGATTACATAACTTTCCTTTCTACTTCGTAGAGCCAAGGAAAGTAAAAATATGGGCGCGAAGAAAGTAATCTGAGGCTTCTCTGGAACACACTGGGGACTGGATAAAGACAAGTGTTCCTGGAGCAGATGGTGCAGTTGAATTCATACCTTAATATTGCTTGACTTCATGTCTTTTTTATCAAACTGATTCACAGGGTGCACAATGTTGATTAGTTTCCAGTTCTTCATATTTTTTATTTCCCTTTTCATTGTAAATAAGTATCGTCTTATGACTCGTTTGAGAATTTTTCGGAGTATGGCTTAAAGTGAGCATAATCACTCTATTTAGCTCTAGAAGTTTTCTGATCGTTAATGTCATCAGGGCCAGGGACTGTATTCATTGGGTCCTTCAAATTTCATTTCTGTTCAAGTGTCACTGACAACTTCACAGTCTTTCATGATTACCTTCAGGGAGAAGGCGTGCACAGCTTGTTATACAACGAGTTTAAATTCAACTGCACATATTTGCAAGACGTAATTAAACACAAATTCAGTCACGATTTCGGAAATGATATTTTGCGGACATTCGCCGAATTTGAGAAAACAGAAGGTTACGAAGTATGTTTTTCCTAATTGTTCCATCCGATTTACTTGTAAATAACTGAATAATCTGAAGTTATATTTCTGTGTGTCACAACCAAACAGCCAGTACGGATTGTACTGTTCGGTCCTAGTGATGCGGATCAAAGGAAAATAGGTGAAGCTATTGCTGCACACTATCGGTTGCCTTACATCAACGGTTTTCGAGCCGTCAAAATATTTTTGAAAATCCTGGTAAGTCTGTTGGCACTTTTTAATGGAGTTTGGATGATTCAATAAACACTGAGTACGAGTTGTAGAACTTCTCTGAGCCTGAATCACAACGAAAGGATTCTCTTTTTATTGATGCCAGAGGACACAATGGTTAATAGAGTTAAGCTTCATGCATCACTGGCATCTTCAGAAGCTGTATCGTCTATTCCAAGCATCTTAACCGTGGTGGTTCGTGTGCAATCAAAACCACTGTTAAACCACTTACCCCAAGGGCTGCTCTAATGAATGATAATGCACCAGGGCGATGAAGTTAGCGTGGGTTCCATCTACCCTGGGTGTAGCTTTCAGGATTACGTTCGTGTGTCTTGAAGACTTTCATAAGAACAACTCCTTTGCCAACTGAGCCTTCTGGAGGGGGGGGGGAGCCAAATTAGAGTCTTCTACTGTAGAAACAGTCATCAACTACTTCAGTTCAAGAGGCTGAAATATAAACATCAGGTTCAGTCTGAGTAGAGACGCTTTAACTTTTAGACTTGATCAGGTTCGTTTTTTTCATAACGTCTGGTCCATAACCCTCAGACTGGTTTCTTGTGGTTTATACGTGGATTCGTGCTTTCATCGTTCATATCAGTTGACTCTTGGCACATCACTAAAGTGGCTTCTAAACGACTCCAAGTTGTCCTTCCCCATCCTTAAAGTTTGCAATATCTCAAAGAGTCCTTGATAAACACGTCACATAATTAGAATACATAAACATATTTTCATGCATATACATTCTTATAAAATGGCTTCTAATATAACTTTTTACTTATGTCGGTAACTTCTAATATAAATTCTTCTTTACAGCTTGATATGCAAAACCAGGTTCTTGACGCTTCCACCCCTAAGTGTCCTACAAAAACATGGACGCTGGTGAAGGGGGAACACGATTATTTCGAATTTAAACTATCTGCTCCACTTGCGTGGGTGAGTAGGGATTTTGTATATCTCTTGAACAAACTCAAATGTCGGCACGACAAATGTCAGTAGGCCAATGGGGTCAGCTTTCATAAATAGGGGTCGTTTTTCAATAGTGGTGGGGGGGGGGCTAGCGGCAGAAAAATTCCTCTTGTGCATGTATAAAGAGTTTAAAGCCCAAATACAATATTATTCTGCATTTATTAAAGCCCTGACGACACGCAGGGAAGAGTATTATGTTGGTAACACTTATGTAGATGCAAGCAGAAATATCAGGTGCGCCATACATTCCTTAACTCTACGTCAATTCAAGTATGTTCATGGCTTATTCTACTAACTCAATTTGTTACTTTGTGCTACCCAAAGGGCAAAGAAAGTATAGTGATAGTATAAAAAAAGTTCGGTTCTCTATAAATATTTGCAAGAAAATACTGTGAACAGAGATATAGGCCTAAAAAGCAAAAATAGGGGTTTTCCACTTTATGGCAAAATGGATCCAACGATTTTCACCAAACTCAACGAATGTTTTTACGTTGTTAATACCTATGTGTTATTCCCAATACCCACATATTGTTTCCCGTGATTATGTCTGTATCTATCTGTTGAAGATTTGTCGAATAAAGACACAGGTAATTGAAATACCGAAACACGAAATACATGAACTTGACGCTCTTTATTTCAATTACTGATATCAGTAAACAAACGGACTACTTGGCATGCAACTACAAACAGACTGACTGAAAACAGAACAGTGAACCAAGCTACTGAGAAATGTGTGACTGGGAGAAATGACTTGCAGCTAACTAAAATAACATCGAATACTAATTTATCGGTTTTCCAGTTTTCTGTAAAACAGCTTGATTTCGATCAAACTCTTATAACTAGTATCTATACTTTGTTCTCTATAAATGTTACCGTGAAAATGCGTTGATGTGTAGCATGTCGTCAGAATCCCCCCCCCCCCCCCAGATCACAGGAAATGGGATGGTGGCCCCCAAAAAGTGCCAGTTAAGTGAAGTGAAGTCTGAGTTAAGCCGTTACTTTCACTCCCACACATCCGAGTACAGTCAGGTTTTTCTTCTTAATTTCCTCTGTTTGCCAACCAGACTGGGTAGTCCTATCAATTTGTTCCTTCCGAGTCATTCAATTCATTTTACTATAAGGAGGACACGTTATTTTATCTCCTAGAATACTTAATTTCATCTCCTAGAATTTTTTTTATCATTTCATGTCATTTATTTACGTTTTCTACAGATTTACTCGAAGTAATACATTTTTGCATTTGTAAATGGTTCGATAATTGGCGATTCCATGTGGTCTAAAGCTTACGACAGTGTTCTAGTGGTTTCTTCCACGACACGAATCTATAAGGATATACAGCGCAAAATGCATTCAATTTTTGAATTTGGAGCACAAACACTACACTCTTCCCTGAAAGACCAAACAACTCTCTCTTCATGATATACTTATTACAGTTGTCGTTGGCGTTTTTGGATGTGCGTTTGTTTTTAGTGATCAAGCACTGTCTTGACACTAAGGCTAATTCCCAAACTTTACTACTCTCAATCTTTTTTGTCTGCTGTAGTGATTATTCCCCCCTCCCCATTTAATTTCGATCCTCCTTGATGTGATAAGTGGGATTTGCGCCTTCTTCTCTTCCGACGTAATCCGTTCATTTCATATTTGGAGTATCAAAAATGTGCAGCTAAAAGAATACACAACAAACTACCGAACCGATCGCACTGCCATATTCTTTGTCTTTTACACATCTTGTGCATGTCGGAAGCAAAAACTAAGGCGAGTTCAAATTTATAATTTCACAGCACAGGCATAACAGGTTTTTATTCCGAAGAGACCCCAAGTTGGAAGAAATAAATCTACAATATTTGCTCGAGACAACGCGAAAAGATACTGCAAGCTGTAGGATTACTGATTTGCCGAAACCAGACTTTTTTGAAATCGATTCATTAAACAAAGCTGAGCCAGAGAACCCAAAATACAAGGAGGCTAAAGAGCATCTACTTAATTTCGACCGTCTTAAACAAAATGGCGCTGATCTACTTGGAACGTTAATAAGAATTGATATGCAAGCTTTGTGAGTTCATTTATTACATCATGGTTGTTGAATTATTTTTTTAAAGCATAACTTACATAATTTACTCACTGGAAATTCGATGTTCGAATCATTAAAAAAACATTAAGAACGCTTTTAAATGAGATAAAAGTAATCGCTATTTGACATCTTCTTTTGTACAGTTAAATGTAATTCGTCGTTCATTCATTCATTCTTTCGTTTCGGAAAGTTGGGTTTTTGTGAATTTGTTTTGCATCAAATCACTTTGGTAGCATACAAGACTTCGGAAATGTTGTGTAGAAGGAACTATCTACTAATCCTTTCGCTCTTCAAGAGTCAGCTCTCATTCTTTTTTGGCATTTCAATGAAGAGCCCGAACTCTCTTTGGGAGTTCTGCTCGTGGTGCACAACCAGAGTACTGGCTCTTGCTCCCAGTCCCGTAGCTACAGGAAACATTTCATGTGAAAATGTCATTGTATTTTTAAGTGTTTCAGTTTTGAAAATCTCTCTCCCACTCTTAGCACTGTTAGTTGGTTCGCTGTGAAATAGATGTTTTTGCCAGTTTTAATATTATCAATGAGGCTCCTGTCGACAGACTTAATTTATCTATTCGATTTTATTGGTATTTACCACAAACGTTTAAACTCGAATGCCAAATGTCTCATTTAAGAATCGTCCACGAGCTTCTCAAATATCCTACTTGTAAAAATAATGGATACGTTCTGGATGGCCTCCCCACTTCGGAGGAAGAGGCAGAAATAATTTTTTCCAAAGGAGGAACTGCTCCATCGAAAGCTAGCGTAGCTCCAACACCAACTGTGATGGGTACGAGAGGCACCACTGCAAGTGTAGCAAGTGTTTCTAAGACAAAGCCAGGCAGTGCACCTCCACCTTCAACTCCTCGAAACATTGAGGATTACGACTTCCTGCCCAGTAAGTTTAGCCTATGCTTTTCTTGTTCACAACTTAAACGTCAAAGTAATCAAACATACTGCACCCCCCAGATTTGCTAAGATTCGTTTTTCTGTGTCGTATTCACAGATTACGTTTTTCACATAAAAAAGGGAGAGCGAGAGGCCTTTCGAGATTTAACGAAAGGAGAGCACGTGGGCAGATTTCAGAAAGAGTTCATGGCACATTTCAGAAGGATGCAAACTCATAAGTAAGTTTAATGAATGCGAGCTTACAATTAAAGCTAAAATTTCTAACATATGCAAAACAGGCTCAGGTATAGGCCTATTATTCATGTAGTTATTCAAGTTTCAGATTAAATTATATTAAAAATTAAAAGTCGTGGTATATATGCCTAGATGGTAAAGGACAATGCACCAGATTCATCGTCATATTACTCATCAGATCATCCTCATTGGCACCTGATTGCAAGGATCCTATTTCTGATTGAGTTGTATCAGGTCAACAAGGAGAAATTATGTGTGGGTCAACCATTTTACACTGATGAGCTCTGAGAAGAGATTTAAAATGACATTTATTGTCACCCGCCTTCTAATGATTTCTTGTTACCAGGAACTTGAAAGTAGTAGAAATCAATATAATATAATCTGTCTGATCAGGACTATATGTTACATAATATGTATTGCACATAACGAAAGGTAGTCAAGACTAAACTGAACTTATTTTGTTTTTCTGTAGTCGTCAATAACCTCCCAAGAACACCTGCCTACAACAACATATACCTGCCATATTATTATTATTTGAAGTATTCAAATTAACATATGGTAAACAATATCAATTTAATAAGAGAACCATTTTTGGCTATCCTGCTGATGCTGCTCTGACTCCATGGCCCAGCACCTTCCTACAATGGCACCTTGCCTGGCTGTAGATATACAGGATGACTTTGCACACTAATGCATTATACGTATTATTTTACTGGAATGACTTCTATGTAATGTGTGCTAAGGAACTTTAAAATAGCTTTGAGATATTTTTCCACCTTATCTAATCTGCTCGCGTATTATTTAATGCCATTTGCATAGTGCAAGCCAGATGCTAAACTGTATCCAAGTTTGAATGTCCACCTTTATCATGAGGTATACATTCGTTATTATGCTCAAGTTAGGCACCAATGCCAACCAGGGTATCTATCACACAAATAAAAAAAAAGATATAATTTTGAATTCACATGTTCAAGTGAGAACTAATGGGTTAGAGAAGCGACGTTTGCCAGTTCCAAATCCCTATTCAGATAAAGTGCACCTTCCATGCAGCAATTCCATCTTTAAATGTTGCCTATCCACGTTCTGACCATTATTTATACTGTTGCTTTCATGCATCAGCATCATTTAGAATATCAGCAACTTGCAATCATGTAACAGGATGGGTCATACAGCCATTGAGTTGGTTCATGACGTTTTTCGAATGCTTGATATGTAAGATAACCTCAGATTTATGAAGAAATCCGTTATTTATATATTTCAGATTGATCATGACTAAAAATCGATCAGCTTTGGATTTTTTCGAAGACAAGTTCAATATGACCACGTACTGTTTTGATTCAGGAGCTACACCATCAGAAAATATAATCAAGAATATCATAACGATGATTGATGAGGGTTCAACAATGCCTGGTATTGTTAGCATGTCGTTCTCAAGTATATAAAAGCATTTGACCATAGTTGATTTGACTATAGTTTTCAACTGACCACTGATCAGTGGTCATTTAAAATATTTACAAGATATGCTTCTTACAGCAGATTTAGACGCTGATTAGAAATTAAATGCAATGTCATGGCTGCCTAAAATGATAGATAGTATCTGCATTGTACCAACAATTAAGCTAGCACTGGACATAGAAGGAACAGGCACATGTAACTGTCAAGAGGAGTTTAAATATTGAGAGTGCAGTGGGTTGAGTACTGTTGCACACATTTTGGTTTATTATTCATTCTGAATAATAACCCTATGTTTTCGGTCACGAAAAATTTTTTACAACCCCCCCTCAAAATTTGATACCCATGATTGTTATGGGCAAAAAACGGTTAAAAAAATTAACGAAACGGAGTCAACGTTTCGGTCTCATCGAAATCGCTCGCTTCGACTGGCAACGCCGCCCCCTCTGAGAGGCGAGGGGCAACGCAACGCTCACCCGGCCGCCGCCCGCTCTACTAGTTGGAAGCCCCCCCCCCCCCCCGACTCGTGTTTCGTATTTCGTTCTCGTCTTCACCTCCACAAATGACTGTTTCGCTCGTCTCAACTATTTCCGTTAGCAAAATATCTGTTATCTTCGATTGAGCTTTTCATTATTCGTTTATTTTTGTTTATTTATTTAATAGTTCGTTCGTTTCATTTTTTTTGGTTTTAATACGATTCAATTTTTTAGATTCTTTCGTTTCATTCTCATTTTGGTTTTTTCATAGATTTTTGGTTACATTTTGATATTAATATTTAGCGTGCATGTTTTCATATTAAAATTCAGTTTTTTCTAGATACTTTCGTTTTTTTTGTTTATTTTAATATTACGATTCAGTTCTTTTCGACCTTTTTTGGGGTTTCATTATGATATTTTTCGATGCTGAATCGAACGGGATGGGTCTCGGAGCATTAATGCTAGGTCAAGCTGTTTATCCGAATAATAAACCGTTGTGTAATAATTTGCAGGGTTTTTTAATATCTTTACGCCTTCATAATTTCAGATCCGTTAAACGACTACCCCA
Source organism: Pachypeltis micranthus (assembly GCA_020466155.1). Classification (NCBI taxonomy): domain Eukaryota; kingdom Metazoa; phylum Arthropoda; class Insecta; order Hemiptera; family Miridae; genus Pachypeltis; species Pachypeltis micranthus. The sequence continues at coordinate 2,719,277 of CM035773.1, read as the reverse complement.
GTAAGAGAGCTGTGAATCTGCCAGACACAAACAGCCCAGAATTCATCAAACGGCAATTGGGTGTTTATTCCGAAGATGATTTCGTTATTAAAGGTTTCGAAAGCTCCAACCACTTTTCCGAAGTGCAGTTGGTGCCTAATACTTTTGAATCTTCGACTGAGGCAAGTCAAATTGAAGTTCCTCTGAGTGAGCAAGCGTTCACTCCTGAGGAGATAGAACAGGTAAGTGCTCTCGTTTGCCTCTTTGTGTTAATACTCTAGCAGAGACTTCGGATTTTTAATACACATTCGATAACAATCAAGTTGAACATGAACGTCCAGACCTGATAACACAATGCGAGTTGTGACAAGTAATGCAAGTGAATAACTATTGTAACCATGTAACGATTCCACCAACTTGAGGCTGGGAGTTAGCAAACGCTCTTTTTTTTCTCTTCAGGGCGGGTAATACCGCAACGAAACTTCAATATATTCATCCCCTTCATTCACTCATCCCCGTTTTGGTGAAATCATTCTGAGAAACAGTTAACAATTTCACGTTCATCCAATCACTCTAATTCATGTAGTAGAGGGAAAAAAAGTCTGAAGTCAGAGTAAAGGGTTACTACTCCACTAAGTAATACTATTACAATAATTAACTAAACGAAAGGATAAAAAGAAAACCATCACTTACTATTGAACTAAAAAATAACAATAGAACGCAAGTAAATGAAAACCTTCATTCCAAAATATCTAATTTTGAATTCATGGTATCTGAACAGGGATTCAACCCTCTATTTGGGGTTACAAAAGACATAGTCGCCTCGAGTTTGTCTTCTGAATATAGTCTGCCATTAAGGAAACTACAACATTCCCGTATCAAGTAAGGAGCCACTGCTATTATCAACACTGACTCCTAAAAAAACACCCCCTCCTCCTATCTTCTTTATTTCAAATAAAGAAACCCCATTTCTCTTTTAAACGAGAAGTACAGGGTTGAACAAATTTCTCAGACAGGCATTTGGTAAATAGATTTGGCTCTAGCAACACTACAAAAAAAGTGTCCGCATTTGAGGATTTACAAGGGTTAATTCCTCTCAACTTGTTCAATTAGCTAGAATTTTCCCGAAAAGTTGAATACAAAATCGACTGTTTAACAATTTTTTCAAGGCTAAACATTTGGAACAGAAAATATCTAACGAGGTCATGAAGCTCCCCGACCGAGCTTTGAGCTACATGCACTACTTGAACAAATTTGTTAGCAAATCCGTCATTCAAGCTGCCAGTAAAGTAGGGGAAGAAAAGCCAGAAGACGTGCTTGATTGGATAGTGAGTTCTCCTTCTTTTTACCAATAATTTTGAAATCTTTTCATTTTTGAATCTAATTCTTCCCCATGTATTTGGTTTCGTAATGAGAATATTTGAACCTCAAAAACCGTCAAGATCGTCATCGTGCGATTCCTGTTACGACGTTAAGAATCCGAGCATACGCGCAGAACGTTCTTTGGCATTTTATTCAAGCGAATTCTAAAACTTTTGAACGTGGCTTTTTGGATATATTACGTCCAAATACATTACTTCTCATCTCGTTTTATTTTGACTTTCAGGCCTTCTACTTGATGGTGAAAAACGAAGGAGGGAAAATGCCTCTGAACTCAATCATCCCCCCTCCACCTAAAACCAATTTGACCGAGTATCCGTTTAATTTTGACAAGATCGATAGAAAATATGTTGCTCATTTAGAGTGAATTCGTCCGAAATGGAATTGAGGATTGCGTATACATTTATTGCGTGGTTATCAATAAATATTTTCAGATTTATGTCAGTGGTATAGCATCAAACGATAGTGTCGATACCACTGCCCTTAAAAATCGAGTGAGTGTTTGAAAAAAAACTTTGATTTTCCTTCGCTCTATGAAGTAAAAACGCTGCAAATTATTACGCAATGGTTTATTATTCTCTTGAACAGCTTGACTAAGTCTCATACGAAACATTACCTGAATACGACGGATATTACATAGTCCATGTGCCTCTTGGCGATGTAGACAATTGGCACAATGTGTCGATTCAAACTGACAGGCAGTTGGAGTAGGATGATGAAACGATAACTTTCGCTGTATTGTCCCGTGAGTTCTTTTAATTAGTAGGCTTTGGCTCTCTATAATTACTGTAATTTCTCTGTTTTCAATCTAGTGGTAGTCGTACACCTCTGAGAATTGTTTCATTCGACCCAGCATCTAAAAAACGTTTCAGACCCTACTGAATCCGACAAACACAACTTGGAAAAATTTTCTGTGGGTGTGCGTGTGTGTGTGTGGGAACAAGAAAACGGCTGAACCAAATCAGCTCTAGCTTGATATCTAGCCCACTGGTTCCCATGGGAGGCCAACGTAGGAATATGAGTCAAATCTGCCCAAAACCAACTATAGTTATCATAGTAGTAATCAAAACAATGCATTTTTCCCCCTCAAAAACAGGAATAACGATTTTGATTGAATTATGTGAACACACACAACTCCAGGTGAGACAAAAGTACCACCAAATTATTATTTCTCGAAAAATGACAAGAGTATTGTAATAAATTGCCAAACATTTTGACAAAAATTGATATTAGCATGGTTTTAACTAATTTTCGCTCGAATATTACTAGAATCTTCAGAAAAATTGACATGGTAGTCCAAATTAGTACGTACACGATGAGCATTTAATACCGCTCATAAGCTATATAGGAACTATTCCAGAAGTTCAACCACCACCATTGCACTTTCTACCATTTCTCACAGTTTTTATCCGATAATTCTTGACGGCGATCGCTATACCTCTCGGGAAAATTGTGTTTACAGTCTCTTAATTAAAATAGGCAGTGGATAAAATAAATCAATAGACAAATAAATCAATCAATGAACGTATACTGAAAACTAGCATGAGGCAACAGGCGCGGCAAAACAGGAACGGAGTAAGAGACTGAAGACGAACATGAACCAAACAAAGTAAAATTGATATTCAACATTAATGATCTGTGTACTTATTTCTCAATAACGGTCATGGTACGAGTGGTAACCCCAGAATAAGCTTTGGAACTGTAAACACAATCACTTTCCAACTTTCCATGAATTGAATTAATAGCAAAAGCCAGGTAAAGTAATGAATTGACGTAAAGCTTAGGAAAGTTGTATGATGCGTCTCACCTGACATTTTTAGCTAGTTTTCGAGGAATATATTACCCACAATTAGCTAATGCAGATTGTGTCCATCCCACTGTCTGTGAATAACTGCTGAGCGACAATCCACGGACTTTTCCCTGGCACTCTGGCCCGCCATCACATATAACTACTTGGAATGTAAATTATTGGGTTCTCTGTTTCATTGTTGTTCCTTCGATAAATATTAAACAATAAAAATTATAATAAATATCCAAAATTACACCCGACTGAGAAGTTGAGTGAATTTGTTGAGACGCCAAAATCTTTGATATTTAAAATGAATCACGATTTCTGGTTAACTGAACGGGCGAGTATTCCAAATGGACTGCTGTGTTTCAATTCTACATGTATTGATCAAGGACGTGAGAAGACAGTACATCCCCCCCCCCCCTCCCGATTAGTGGCTGCTCCTGGAGCGGACTCTTTTAAGGAACGAATTTATGAGAGTTGAGCGAATCTCCGGAACAGCCGATCTTTGATTCGAGAAACGAGGGGGGCTACAAGGAAAATATTTTCTCTTTCACATTGTAGTACGCGCTTCGCCCATTATATTTTCCCTTCGCGTTGGAACTTTCACAACGTCAGCGAATCTCGGACTCGAGAATTCGTCTCCGTATTTCTCTCTTAATTGTTTAATTTTTACTTTCCGCTACCCGAAGGGAAGGAAAATATAGTAATCGGCCCAAAAAGAAAATTTGGGTTTTCTTCAGATCTTTACGTTTCAGACCCTACTGAGTCTAAAAAACCTAATTTCGGCGCGTGGTCCGTGTGTATGTGTGTGTGTATGTGTGTGTGTCTGTAGTTCGATTTGCGGGAGAACGGCTGATCCGATTGAGCTGGTTCTTTTTTTGTTTTGTTCGTTATTTTTTGTAGACACCAAAATAAGGTTATGGACGATTTAGGCGGATGGGAAGGGGGGTGGGGGTACGAAAATGTACCAAAAACTAGGGTTTTTCGCATTTTTCTCGAAAACGGCTATAACGATTTTGATTAAACTTTCAAATTATCTTTTCCTAATCAATACCTAACTTTTCTTCTCCATACATATCTCCATGAAAATACGGTGAACGGAGATATAGGCCTATGAAGCAAAAATAGGTTTTTTACGCTTTTTGGCAAAACGGCTTCAGCGATTTTCACCAAACTCACAGGGTGTTTTCAAATAGTTAATACCTACATATTCTTCTCAATAAACGTTCCTGTGACCCATAACCGGTCCATTGAACCGAGATAAAAATCAAAATGTGTCGAAAATAACGTTTTTTCTAACATTTCCGTAAATTCCAGGGTAACTTATTCACCAACTGTGATAAATCCTAATAAGTATCTTTCCTAATGGATATAATCCTAATGGAGTATCTTTTAGTCACTCATACCAGCATTTTGTTCTCCATAATTATTTCCGTATGTATATGTTGAACGGAGATATAAGCCAAGTTAACTCAAAAAACCCTGCAAATTATTACACAACGGTTTATTATTCGGATAAACAGCTTGACCTAGCATTAATGCTCCGAGACCCATCCCGTTCGATTCAGCATCGAAAAATATCATAATGAAACCCCAAAAAAGAACTAAATCGTAATATTAAAATAAACAAAAAAACGAAAGTATCTAAAAAAAACTGAATTTTAATATGAAAACATGCACGCTACATATTAATATCAAAATGTAACCAAAAATCGATGAAAAAACCAAAATGAGAATGAAACGAAGGAATCTAAAAAATTGAATCGTATTAAAACCGAAACGTCGGGTGAATCGAAAGGTGAAAAGGGAGTTGAGCGGCGAGCGGCGGTAGGCGGAGTCGTTGGGGGGGAAGCGAGATCCGCCTCGAGAGCGGTTGGTTTTTTTTAAAGAGACGGGCGGGGCGGAGGGAATTCAAACGACGAAACGCTTGTAGCTCCGCGTTGTACTGCGTTTCGTTAATTTTTTAACCGTTTTTGCCCATTACAACCGCGGGCTTCGTCCGATCGGATTGCCGAGATGGCGGGCACAACTAGATACCAAATCGGATTTTTGGGCGAAAGAACGAATTTTTAGACCACGTTAAAGGCACAAAACGGCCCGGACGGCGGACGGCGGACGGGGACGAAGGACGGGGACGGGGACGGGGACGGGGACGGGGGACGGCGGACGGACATTGCAAATTTGGAATCTCCATGCCTTGAAACGTAAAGTATCAAATTTTGAGGGGGGGTTGTAAAAAATATTTCGTGACCGAAAACATAGGGTTATTATTCAGAATGAATAATAAACCAAAAGGAGATTTGTCGAATATTAATTTATCGGTATTCCAACTCTCTCAAAAACGGCTCTAACGATTTTGATCAAACTTTCGGAGTACTTTCGGCTAACTAGTCCCTACATTTTGTTCTCCATAAATGTTCCTGTAAAAATGCGTTGAACGAAGATATAGCGCCCGCCTATGTAGGTGGTGTTCGAACTTAAAGGGGTGGCGGAAAGTTGTGTGTTGCTACGCACCAGACATTTTCTCTCTGGACTTCTTCTTTTTCTTGGAATGAAGGAGATTTGGCCCCACGTTGGGCGCCAACGTACTGAGGTTAGCTTGGAGATGCTTTTGAAGAGCTGTTGACTCAGGCAAAAATTACGGCAATCGGGCGAAGCTCCGATCCATTATTGCTCAACTCTCGTCAGGAATGTGAACCATTGTCTTAACCACTAGACCACGATCGCCCAGTGCTCTTAATAGGAGTCAGTCAGTGCATACCGACATCAATATCTATGAATTGGTTAACAACACCAACCGAAGCTACTTTAGCATTAAGTGACCCAAATAAAATAAAATGCCTGAATACTCCTCATTTCAGTCACCAATTTGAATGAATGTTGAACTGTGCTGTCAGACCGAAATTGAATCTTATTTCTATCCTAAACGTAGTATTTAAATACGTTAAAGAATTAGGAGTTGCACTCTCTAATTACTTTTGGTTTATTATTCATTCTGAATAATAACCCTATGTTTTCGGTCACGAAAAATTTTTTACAACCCCCCCTCAAAATTTGATACTTTACGTTTCAAGACATGGAGATTCCAAATTTGCAATGTCCGTCCGCCGTCCCCCGTCCCCCGTCCGCCGTCCGGGCCGTTTTGTGCCTTTAACGTAGTCTAAAAAATTCGTTCTTTCACCCAAAAATCCGACTTGGTATCTAGTTGTGCCCGCCATCTCGGCAATCCGATCGGACGAAGCCTGTGGTTGTAATGGGCAAAAAACGGTTAAAAAAATTAACGAAACGCAGTACAACGCGGCGGAGCTACAAGCGTTTCGTCGTTTGAATTCCCTCCGCCCCGCCCGTCTCTTTAAAAAACCAACCGCTCTCGAGGCGGCTCTCGCCTCCCTCCCAACGACCCCTTTGGCCTCCCAACGACGACGCGCTTCGCTTCGAGCGCCCCGTTCAATTTCCCGACGTTTTGGTTTTAATACGATTCAATTTTTTTAGATTCTTTCGTTTCATTCTCATTCTGGATTTTTTCATCAATTTTGGTTAAATTTTGATATTAGTATTTAGCGTGCATGTTTTCATATTAAAATTCAGTTTTTTCTAGATACTTTCGTTTTTTTGTTTATTTTAATATTACGATTCAGTTCTTTTCGACCTTTTTTGGGTTTCATTATGATATTTTTCGATGCTGAATCGAACAGGATGGATCTCGGAGCATTAATGCTAGGTCAAGCTGATTATCCGAATAATAAACCGTTGTGTAATAATTTGCAGAGTTTTTTAATAGTAAGGTTTATGAGCCCTGTCATCACAAGTCTAAGGAAGCCTCCTCAAAACTGATATGGCACCGCGTAGTTATCATGGGAATTCAGTCGTTGATGAGCCTTTCTACCTCCTTGCCAGCAATCGCGTCGATGAAACGGCCTTTGCCATTCCCGAATGTGAGTTTCATCAATTTCTGTCCAAACTATCGAGATTCTTTGCAGCAATTGGCCAATTCTGCACTCCTCAGTGTATTCCTGGCAATCATAATCGAATTATTATCCCGACAAGATAAACTCGTAGATGGGGAAATGTAGATAGACCAAAATTTATACAAAATACGAAAGTATATTTTCAGTTGAAAACCGTGATAGGTATTTATACGTACAAATCAACATCTACATTCGAGTAAAAATTGTGAACGTTTTCCTACTTTAAATATTGTGATGATTGACAGTAGTGTACAACATATACAAAATATAAGTTACTTGCTAAACGAAACAAAACAAAAAGTGAAGTCGTTTTGCGCTTATGAGATTCAAATTCGAGTTTCGCGCGACTAATTTAACTTAAATTGTTATCCAACTTACGGATCGACGTTTTGTCCCTCGTATTTCTCATAACCTACGTGTCCATAACGCTAAATTCGTGCGTACTGACAAGGTACTATACCTCGCTGTATTTGATTCCGATGTTTTAAATTATCATCAATTGTTTACTTTTACATAAAATTATGTACAATTCATCAAGCTGCCTTAGGAAAAATACGACTTGAGCTCTTAAGTTTAGCAAAATTTCGTTGTTCAAATCGACGAGAGCAATGAACTCGAGTGACTCAAGGCTATTTACACATTGTACAATTTTATTAACAAATTTTCTCTTGAACAAATACATTCCTAATTAGGTACGTCAATATTTAGGGGCTAGAAGCGGTTTGGCGACGGAAATATATCGTATCCCTCAATTTCTATTCGTGAGGTAGTGCGGGATAGTCATCGAGGGATGTCGAAGGGCTGAATAGCGAGAAAACGAGCAATATGTTGAACATTTGATTATGAACCCCTGAAGTATTCGAAAAAAATATGTAGTCCATCATTTTATTAAGATGACTCGTCCACTTCGTGTACGAGACCCACCAGTTCAAAGCACATCACTTAGAGCCTGCGAGGCCATAAGCCAGAATTGAAAATGTACTACCAAAAGGGTGGAACTGATTGGTTCAGTTGTCTTTTGGGCTGTTGAGTACTGAAATATCTGGCCCTGACTATCACACACATTCCCCCACCCCAAGATCTACGTATATTCGATAATAACCTGACATTAGCAAAAGTGTGGAAATTTGCCGAAAGATCTTGTTGATACAGCTGCTGATTTAGTCGATGTTGGGACACTAAGTAACGATAATCACAGAATTGATTACAGCTAGTTTGGGTAATTAAGTAAAAATATCTGAGTATTTTTCATCCCAAAGAGGGAGCGACACTACCACGTCATCACTAGAGCAGATGCCCCCTCCAATTAACTGGTGGCAGCGATTTTGTATGCCCAGGCAGTCCCAGGAAAACGGAGTCTTTTGCTCACTTAGCAAGACTACATACGAAAGGACATATCCACATTTTAGTGTCAGAACGTCGAGGAATGGAGGCAGATCATATCAGGGTGGCAACACTTTAAAAGTGTTCTGGTGAGGAATAAGAAAAATGTTGTGAAGATCCGTCAGCAGAATGTGTACCTCAGGCAAACTCACGCTTTGTTTGTATCTCAACTGGAGAGCATTCTATCGTGAGGATCTTCCTCCCATCATTTTTTTCCTTCTTCTTACTACTCTTTCTATGTACCCATAAAGCTAGCATAAGGCTGCCTGAGCCCCATTTTTCCATATTGTACTTATTCCGTTTCTTTTTTGGTCACACAGTGGACGGCTCAATCATAATTATAACAGAAATCTTTCTTGCTTTAGATTTTTAACAAAATCTGCTTAATCTGAGGCAACAGGTAAGCATTATAACGTGAAATATTCAGTACCCCTGGGACTTTTCTTTCCCCATCACAGGTATTCTTTCCATAAAGTTGACGTTGGACTTTCGTTTTCTACTTACTAATTTATTTTTGAGCGCCACTGCACCACTTTCAGTGTGTTTGTGTGTGTTTCTACGAAAGAACTGCTGAAAAGATTGAGCTCGTTCTATATATTCTTTGTTTGTAGTTTTCTGAGACTAGAAAATAATTTTGTGGACCTATTTTGTTGGTAGTTGCAACACAACAACTGGTAGTTGCAACGGCTTTTTTGCACTTATCTCAAAAATGAATGCAACGATTTTTCTTATTGAACTAACAAAGTACCTAATTAATACCTAACTCGTTTTCCCAATACTTTTTCTGTAAAAAACTGCAAAAAGAAGGTTTGTTTTTAAAAAATTCACGTTTTCGCCATCCTGATCAAGCAAACAAGGTATCTTTAACGATTGATATCCGATCATCACTCAAACCATCATTCATTGAAGCAAAATATGAAGCCTGTGTAGCGTATCATCAAATCTACTTTGGAGTGAGAAAGGTTGTGTGGTTCGTCGCACGAGATATTTAAATACTCTTTCCATGTACAGCGCACAAAATCTTGGCACTTAAAAATAAACTGCACTTTTGTATTGATGCACTTGGTTAGCATGTCATGAGGATTGCCGAATTTTAAAAGTATTTTTATCCCGTTATGGACAACCCCCAAAATGCCCGTGCGTCCATTTCTTTGCATTGAGAGAAATTGAACTTGAGATTTACTTTTCTCCTATACAACTGTCGGTGTCAAACCTACAAAATAAAATACGACTGATATCTTTTTAATAATAAAACCAGTCTAAGTAAATGCCAATAAATTCATTATCTCGACCCATGGCACCTTTCTATAGTTTTTTTACGTTAGATCTGTGGTAACTTACTAATTAAAACTCTTATTGGCACACATATTTTTTCATGTTCCTTACTCCTAGACACTGAAAATTGCCATAAAATTTAATTCTAAACCGTTATAATTAATTTAAAGCTCGCACGAATGTTCTATTTCTCAGTTTCTCGAGAAAAAATGTGTATAGTCAAATTGTGAAACTATGTAACAAAATTTACGTAAGAACATACGATTGCAGTTCGATCTTATAATACTCAACAAGATAATACTGATAATACCTTCGTTTCATTTATAATGAATAATCTAAGGGCAATATGATACACAATATATTCAATTATTTACAGAATGGGAAAAGAGAAAAGAAAGTCTAATCGTAAAAACACGTTGAGAGAGCGGTCTGTAACGTCAAGTTGACGTTAAGTGAAAGGAACGAGCGGCACGCAATTTTTTCAACTCAAATGCCACCATTTTGCCCTCGTTTCGTGCAACGTCCACGACTACAGTCTCATTGAGCTAGGAGAGTTGGGTGCTGAAGATCGAAGGACGAGGGAATTCAGGGCTTCGAGTTTCTCCCAGACGCTTTAATAGGTAAATTCAATGATTTCAGAGCGCTTGAAATCATCATTTTTTCGTCAATTGCCGTTTGAGTGGTGGAGCAGTACCGTATCACTAAGGTGGCGCCAAATCCAGTTTGATCCCATCCTTTGGTTGGCACATCCCACAACAGCCACCACATCGTCCTTCGATGACTTTTCGATCCTGAAACATCAATCAAGGGAAGTGTTCGGAATACAAGAAGTCTAGGAGTAAAAGGAGTCTAGTTGGGTGAGGGTTGAAGGGGAACTCTAATATGTAGAGTAGAGACGAAGGTAAAAGTTTGGTATCCCACTCGACATTTTAATTGAGGTTAATGTCAATGCTCTTGGCACAAATCCAGCAGTCAGGCAGTGGAGTTGTGAACTTGCCTGTTAGATGATGTGGTTTCGAACTAACTTGAATGATCGAAAGAGAAATAATATGGTGAGGAATAAGGTTAATGTCAGATAGAATGAGAGGTGAGGAAGCGTTGTTAGTCAACTGGGAACTTCCATAAACTAAAATAACCGTTGACGGCAGGTGAAGCTGAGGGCTTTGCAGAAAATTTAATGGTCAGTAACTGAGGGAATCCTGTGCATGGAAGCTTACACTCTGACACATTGCTCCACGTAAGAAGTGTGGAGTTAATTCTTGATGTGTTGTTTAAAAACACACATCTTTCTTTATCCAATGGCTGAGCCATGAGAGTGGATCGTGTGCGTAGTGTGATTTTCATGTGTTGACTTCTCAGTTAAATGGTAAGGTCTATCTTCAATTAGTACCCATTGCCACTTGAATTCCACTGCCATGCTCAACCACTTTTCTCCAGCTTGTAGCCTCTTTGTCTACTTCTTAGCTCACGATCTCAAAATTGGTACATTCTTCCTCCATTATAGTTTGGGCTTTTATAGATCTCTGGCCCAGATGGATTTTCCGCAGCAGTGGTAACCTCCGCCTGACTTGTCAGGACTTACAATGCATCATAGCTGGTACCTTTTCTAGATGTTGGAAGAGGGCAAGGCTGGTTTTCATTCTTAATGGCAGCCATTATCCAAGCTCACTGTCAGCTTGCAGACCCTTGTTTATGCTGGAGACGATGCTGCTGCTGTTGCATCTACTTAGTGCCATCAGATGTGGGTGTGACTTGGCTGAGCGTCAACATGACTTCAGATCAGGATCTTATCTTATCCTAGAGGTGTACAAGAAGTGGTGGCCTTTTTTACAACAGAGTAGGCAATGTAGGTTTGTTGATCCCCATGCATGTGGAAAACGCATTCAACTACAAGCAGAAAGACGAAGTGAAGCCCTGGTGGGTACCTTCAAGGTATGTGAACACATACTCAGGGTGATGAGAAGCTATTTACATCACCTCACACTTACATAATAAAACAGAGTTTGTCTATTTCCAATAAATTTGAGTTACAATATTATGCAACCACACACTTAGGTACATGACAGCCCTGGGATAGAGTAGGGGGTTATCACTGCAGAGGTCGCTGAGGGCCAATCCTTGGGGGGAGCTACTCACATTTTGTGGGACGTGGCATACGATGGGCTGCTCCATCTCAAGATGCCTGTAGACGTGATCCTTGTGCGCTACAGCGATGACATGGCATCTATCATTATTTAGTCAGTACAAATAAAGTTGGACCAGGTAATGTGACAGGTGAGAAAACGGATCTTTACCCGTCTGATGAACACAAAGCCCACGAGGGATCACAGGGCAGATGCTTATGAATATTGTCCACTCCATGAGGACGAATACTCTGAGCATTGCCTACCACAGGATCATTGGCAACAGACCATTGCATTCCTTGCTTGTACCTCACTGTTTCTCTAGAAGCAGTGTTGGTGGTCTTACCACAATCCACCTTCTGACAACTGAGTGGAAAGAGTTGTACCTATCAAGAGTATCAGCCTGAGTATGGCCAAAAGAAGAAAAGGAGACCCTTGAAAGTAGTAAGACTCGTGGGACACATCCCTGAAGGAGGCAGTTTATTCCAGCATTTGGTCCACAGAGTGAGGGTGAGTGATTCCTTGAAGTACCCGACTTTTTCTGTGTAAGCCTTTATAGTGTTTGAATTTTTCAAAGCTCCATTATTGGGTGTTATTTGGCAAGCTCGCACCAATTTCGTGTCTTGTCGCGTCTAGACCAACTCCGCTGCAGAAGACCCTGCAAAAAGTTTTGTCAGGTCTCAGTGTAGAGCCGGAAAATGCTGGTTTTTTTGTCATTATCTGATTTCCATGACACGATCCTTTAGCATGTAACAGTCAAGCTGTAGCACAGTGATCCTTCCACTTCCAACTCACTCTTGAAAAAAATACAGTTCCTGCACAAGCAAGCTACCCTTTTCTTGTCAATGCAGTTTGATATTTCCAGGCTGCTGAAGTGGACCTATGAGCTCCCATTTACCTGGCAGGTTTGTCAGAGGATCCCAAGATGAGTGGTCAAGGCATTGTAGCTAACTGTTGTCAAACGTGTTGGCGACAACCAGAGCAACCACGCTCAACTGCTTCTTTTCATCTTTTTCCCCAGGTCACAGACTGAAATCGTTATAGTTTTTGCTAGCCCAGATGAAGTGAGGTTAGTAGTAAGGCACTAAATTAACACTTTACATTAACTGAGAACGTCCTGATAGAAGCAGAACACACCACCTACTAGTTGACTCGCATTAACTACCTTCTCCAGTTCGAGTGAATTTGAACACTCACTTCATTGAATAGCTCAGTACTATGTACCTTTCAACTTATTTACACTTTAATATCTAAACTGGTCAAGTATTTACCTCACTTCGACGGATTCGCAAGTGCGTTTGTGGCATTTTGATTTGCCACCTGTTCTCCTGTGAAAGAGCGAAGCTCGTTCCTTTTAAGCTGACTTTAAACGAACCCTGGGGACACCATCGAGAGAAACAGTCTCCCGCTTCTCCCACTGGTATGTGATAGCCCCTCACTGCCTCAGCAAAAGTCCAGTCGTCCCCTGAAAAGAAAGCGTTTACCATTGGTTATGAGTAGAACGTGGTCGGATGTTTAAACGTCAAAAACTACCTGGAAATATTAGGTGTTGAAATCAATTAAGAAAAATGCTTCTTACCAATAACGACCAGTGTTGAAATGTTGATTGCCAGCCGATAGAAGACTGTGAAACCACTCAGCAGATGCGACTTGATGTAGTGGCTGCCACATTGGCCATTATATACAGGCTCTGCACATTCTGCTCCACTTGGAGGCCGAATACTGAAAACATAATCAAAATTGTAGTCAGTCAGATGTGAGATTTGTCTGTCCATTTTGGCCTGTAGTTAGTACTCGAAGCAGTTTGCGACAGTCAACAATGCAGACAACTGATGAATTTCCAAGCCTTGTTTTTTGATCAACAGATGAAGGAGGTAACAGGGCACCATCCAACATCAAGGGAACACTAACTGCAAGGCATACGAACTAAAACGAACTAAATCACTCGCGATGAAGTTGTGGAAATCCATTTCATAAAATAAAACGGATAAAAAATATACAACGATTGTCTATTTCCACTAAATTTGAGTTACAGTATTGGATAGATTTCGACGGTCTTGTCATCATCAGAAATAAAACAAGGCAACTGAAAGGGGAACAGCAGAGAGGTTCTCTTATACACAGAACGTTGGGTCGGGTTTTCCCAGTGGCAGGTACATTGTAGCGGGAGAGCGGAAAAAAGGGAAAATTAATAAGGGGTTATTGAACTAAGGTCAAACAAGTTCTTTTCTCTTACCTCTGACACAACTCCCAGTTACCAACTCTCTTGGCAATACATGGAATTTCTCCATTTTTGCCCCAAGGGACGTATGTTGGATGTACTTGGGAAATTTGAAATCATCAAAAGTAATGGGTTAGATAGGTGTTTAAATGAGGTGATCCCTCAAAGCCTCCTTCCATTTTTGGCTTCATTTTTATGAGACCTTGTTTGACCTTAGTACGATAACCCTTTATTAATTTTCCCTTTTCCGCAATCCCGCTACGATGTAATTGCCACTGGTAAAACCCGACCCAACGTTCTGTGTATAAGAGAACCTCTCTGCTGTTCCCCTATCAGTTGCCTTTTGGTTTATTATTCATTCTGAATAATAACCATATGTTTTCGGCCACGAAAAATTTGTTACAACCCCCCCTCAAAATTTGATACTTTACGTTTCAAGACATGGGAATACCAAATCTGCAATGTCCGTCCGCCGTCCCCAATCCGGGCCATTTTGTGCCTTTAACGTGGTCTAAAAAATTCGTTCTTTTGCACAAAAATCTCATTTGGAACTACAGCGGAAGTCAACGTTTCATCGTTAGTATTCCCTCCCTCCCGTCATATCAAACTCCATCACCCGCCCACTCGACTCGCAACGGGTTCGCTGGAAGCCCCCGTCCCAATTTCCCCGACTCTTTTTGCCCGACGGGGCGCCAAGGCCACTTCCTCCGCACACTCCTCCATCGGATCATAAATGCCTACAGACGTTTACAGGCGCTAGAGGAATATTTAGTTTCCATAGTTCCATCGTAGTCAGGTCATGTTTCGTATGGTTTACTAATATTTTTCGATGCTGAATCGAATGGAATGGGTCTTGAAGCAGTAATACTAGGTCAAGCTGTTCATGAGAATAATAAACCATTGTGTAATAATTTGCAGGGTTTTTTATTTCTGATGATGACTTGACCATCGAAATTGATCTAATACTGTAACTCAAATTTAGTGGAAATAGACAATCGTTATATATTTTTTATCCGTTTTATTTTATGCAAGGCATACCTTTTTCAACTTCTTAAAATGTGTGTAATTTAGTTTTGACATCTTACAACAGTTGCTGCAATTTTCTGGTTGCTTTAACATAGTGAAAAACTGTCCTTCATCAGGATCCTTTCAAATTTATTTGAATTATCAGTCATCCACGTATCAATCAACTCTAGTGCTGAAACGCAGTAAGCATTCCCACTATTAGTGATCAACATTTGAGACCCTCCCTTCGTTAACTTATTCAGACATAGGCAAGTTGGTATTTTGTCCACTGTACATATCTTATGGCTCCCAAAATTCAGAAGAAACCATTTCCTCTGCAGTCACAAAGTTTTTCATGAACTTTATCCCACATAAAGGACTGTGTTTTTATTTAGTGGTGTCATTGTCAGCGAGTACAACACTTCTGCTACAGGATTCTGTTGTTGATTTAACATAACAATCAAAAAACTTTCCAGTTGACCTGCTCTGTCATTCAGTTGGAGTCATGTTGCAAAAGGTAGAAGAGGGTGCTTCCAGCAGAGAATATACTCCTATCATAGTGCTCGTACTAATATGCTTAATGAGTTCGCTTTCTAACAAGTTTATGATTGAGTACGAAGTGTAATGTACCCCTAAGCAGCCACTGCATTAACACCTCAGGTCCTTAGAAGTAGACTCCCCACCACCCCCACCCATCACTCAGACCATCGAAGACGAGTTGTATGTTGAACATTTTGAGAACTAACAATACTCATAACATCTACCATAGCTTTACCACATATGCCATAATCTATGTACGCTGTTAACACCCAGCACAGCATAATATAACAACATATTTACATCAAGTGCGACTTACTCTTCATGAAAAACCATGGCATAGTTGTGCGAGTTGACTGTAATGTATTCTCTTGGTCTTCCTGTCGACATCTCTGAGCAATATATTTTTGCTGTTCCTTCAGTGGGACCTTTTGGTGACAATGTATACTCACCATCCTGGGGGTCTTCTTCTTTCTTCAGAAGATATAGGTCTCTGCATGTTGGACCTGAAGATGAAAGTCGATCTTTTGAATTTTAACTTAATGATTTAGAACATCAGATGGGGTAGAAGTGGAAGATTACGAGGATAAACCAGATGAGGCTTATTTTCCTGTTGGCAAAGTGATTTTACATTTGTAGCCCTCAACGGGTCAAACTCGTGACTCCCATATACCATAGCTTCAGGTTTTAAAAAATACTAAACACTTCTCCAGATTATTGACTGGTTTTGTACTGCCGATCATATTTCCAGAATGCATCTCAGTCACCCATCATTCCCCTTCAGAGTATTTCAGGGCACCAAGCGTGGGGAGAAAAGATTATTAAACCATTTTGTACCATTCATTTCTATTTTTTCTCTTTGCCAGATAATTTTTTACTTTTTGGCGTAAGTTTTTATATATGTGAGGTATTAGTTGCATGATACACTTTTGTTTTTTGAACCAGGTGGACAGATTTCGCGCATGTTTGCTATCAGGGGCACTCAGACACGAAGTAAATCCACAAGAGTAGTTACTTTGCTCTCTTGGGGTTTGAGAAATCAGCTAGTGTCTGTGTTGGTGTAGTTCCTGAATACCTTCAAATCAGTAATATTTTACCGATAAAACTCTAAATAAGTTTGAGTTTCGTTCCTAGCAAACTCAACTGTAAATAGAAAGTGGTATAGGAATGTTCGGAGTTCGTTCACCTTTGAACGACAGCCTTTTCACGCAGCAGATGTAATCGTTCGAAGAAAACGTCCGTATCCTTACTGGTGGGAAATTTAAAATAATCAAACGATTACTGGGGAAATTAGTTGGGCACAAACAAGTGATCTTTCTCCCTGTGCCTTTCCGTTCAATCTCTAGTTTGTACTTGGGTATATTTTCAAATAGTTTTTTGACCAGATTGTTTGAGATAGCATACGCTTAAAAATGCCAGCCTAAACCAGACTCCTTTCACTGACCATGTTGATTAATAAGAGTTCCCATTCAAAACTAGTTTAGTAGTGTGGCATGGCAACACCATCTACACTGTACCGACTGACTTCCATTAAAAGGCACGAGATCGAAGTCAAGTGGTTAAAGATGATGATTCATCATCCCGACGAAAATTGGGCAATGGATTGAAGCTTGCGATCGCGGTAATTTTTGCCTGAGTCAGCAGCTCCCCAAACATCTCCAAACCCCCTCGTAACAATTGGCGCCTTCAGTAGGACTGAGAAAAAATTAAAAGAGAAATAATGAGTATTAAAGCAACTGGGTTATGTCCGCCAGTAGGCAAATTACTACAGTTAACGTACCTGTTAGGTGAGTCCGTCTCCTCTGGCTGGTGAGTTACTGTGGGCAAGCGCTTTCGATGTAAAGACATCATCGTCCGGCCGTTAGAGTACTGACTTAACGGCTTGCCCACAGTAACTCACCAGCCAGAGGAGACGGACTCACCTAACAGATACGTTAACTTTAGTTTAATGAGTCGAATTCTCGGGTCCAAAATTCGCTGACGCTGTGAAAGTTCCAGCGCGACTGGAAAAATGAGCGACGCACCTACTACAATGTGAAAGAAAAGACTTTCTTTGTAGCCCTCTCGTTCCTCGAATCTAAGATCGGATTTACCGGGGATTCGCTCAACTCTCTTAATTTTTTTAATTGTTCTTTTCGCTCAACTCCCAAAAATCCGTTCATTAAAGTCGTCTCCTCCAGGAGCAGCGGCACTAAAGGCATCCTCGCGATTGTAGTCTAGTGATTAAAGGTGATCGCTGTATATTTTGCGGCTCCCCCATACATCTCAAAACCAGCCCACAATTGCCCTACTGCCTTGCACAGTTTGTACAATGGCAAAGAACTCTGGCAGTGTGTTCTCACCCCTTACGATTTTTCATGATGCAGTCAACTTCAGAAGGTATTGTTGTTGGCAGTTTTGGTTTGACACATCTGCCAACAGCAATGAGCCTGTGATCGTAACATTGCGGATGTTTGTAGCTCCCATTTATGAAGAGGGTTAAAGCTAAAAAAAAGTGCCCGCCGTAAACACTCATTGACACTTACAGCATTCAGGGAGACACAAGAGAACGCTATTTATTGCATTGACTTATATGGAGCTCATCTCGCTGCCTGACTGACAGCCACGCTCTTTGAGCTACTATCAAAGTAACATAGCATGTAATAACAAAGTATTATTGAACGATCAACTTACACAGAGCTTCATCACATTTCTTTTTGTTGGGTGGTTTTTTTTGTTTAGGGCAAAACCTTCTGGGAACCTCATTGCCAGCACTGTTGTAGCAATGTATAGTCCTTTCCTGTTTCCCTTTTTTGGAACAAGGGTGGGAACACTACAAATGGAAACAATTAACAGTGCTAGTGAATCAAGTTCATAACAACAAGGGACAATATTTAGCGTAATTCAAGTAAATGGCGTAAATAGTATGAAAATATTTACAGGTTTCCAAGGGTCAGGCTTCCACGTGAAGGCGTCATTGCTCTTTGGTTTCATCCCACACATCCCCTCACACAGCTCTTCTGTTGGAGGCTTGCGAGCTGAACAGTGATGGTCTTTCACATGCTCCCTGAATTTATTCCTTCTCCAACCAACTCCTCCACCACCTGTTCGAATGCAGTGGACCCCACGAGTTCTTTTGCCAGGGCCACATGAAGCTGAACACTAAAATACGAAGTAAAGTTCGAATCATTTCAAATCTGATGTTAGTTGTAACACACAACATGCAATCAAAAAAGTTTGATTTGTTTGCAGCTCTAGCAACAAGTGCTACACAAACACAGGCAACAATATTATGTTATGAGCCCCCCCCCCCCCCTTCATACACAGCCATTAAATTATTGTTAGTTTTCTCATACTACGGCTTCATCAGTATTTAGATTGTCTGCGTCCAAAAGAACGCAGACAGATCCACAGAATATTCATACAGAAGGACAGGACTGGACTGGGTCATTTCTCCATTTAGGTTCCCTCACTATAGTAGAAGGAACCAATCCCCTGACCTGTGCATAAACCAGTTTTGTGCTGTGAAATTCAGAAAGTAGTTTCGGTTGATCAGCTCTGGGAACGGCTCTTTTTTTTTTTTAGCCCATCAGACCGTTCTAGCTTCAATCTGCCAGGTGTTATTAACGAAGGAGAAACTGCATGTCCGTCTCAACTGTAATATCTTGGACTCAAAATGACTGAGTGTACACTCCATTTGTTGGAATAAAGTCTGCTAAGTAAAGGTGGGAGCCTCCTGATATGACAGCAGTCTTGTGTAATATAAGCCAGATAATAATCTAAGATCAATAAAATGGTAACCTTGGTTTCAACGAAGGTTGAAGGATGACTAATCTGAGCTTCATCCGTTGATTAAGAAGCCTCAAATCAAACAGGTATTCTTAAAATGCTATAAAAAGAGGTGTACATAGCATTGACTAGCTTTGTCTCCATTATTCTTGCATAGAAAAACAAAGAGATGGCCAATGCATTTTTGTACAACACGATAAAGTTCGCTTGAGCGAACAACTATGTCCTATACAAATATAATTTCTTCGCCAACAATTGTAAGTTTTCTAATTGATGAGCCCTGAATTCTTGCTTGGGACATCTCCAAAATGTGGGACTACTTTGGGTTCAGATTTTTCAGGGCAGCATCTTTTGCTGAAAACTATTCACAACAAACAAGGGATAAGGCTGCTGGAACAGCAGTTACTCTTCCCATGCATTCACCTCCCCCAAAAGCTAACCTAAGGACCAGTTTTTAGGTGGTTACCACGAGGAGTTTGATAAGTCTAGGCAAAATTTTCTACTGTGCTGTGTAGGGTTTCTCACATTGTATCCCTTGTTTATACATTTACACTTTACTCATGGCACTAAAGAAGTTCATCTCATATGATGCTAGTGTCATAGTGCTTGAGGTTGACAGCTTCAACTATCTAGAAACAATGTTCTGGGTGAAAACTTGTATGGGAGCATGGCAGGCTCTGAAGCATTCAATGCCAGTTGACCAGCTGGCTGCTCCGCAAAACTGTTAAAGTGAGACGCAATAAATCTCAAGTTAGCTTTAATCAAGTTTCAACACATAAGATTGCAGACAAGGCAAAAAATTGTTCGAAGAATTCATAGCGCACTAAATAATGGTCCTGGATGAATAATAAAGAACATTGAAGACATTGATAAGACAGTCAGTTACAGCCATCAAATTTGGAGGTACTCAGGGTCTGACCATGTGCAGCATGTTTTGTCCCACGAGAGTGGAATTTGATATGAGAAGAATAGAAGGCTGACCAAATCAGCCTTTTTGACGAGTTTCTCCATGGTTATAGAGTTGTTGCGCACAGGGGACGCCAAGCAGAGAGAAAACTGAGAGTCAAGAAAGACAAAGCAAACTGTGGCTTATGGTAGTCAGCAATTAAGTTCAATCACAAGCGCTTCAAGTTACTGCTAGTTACTTTGTATAAGCATTGTGCACATCCAGTGTTCTTATGTACAACATTTATTAACTACAAATTTACAACAAAAAACCCAAACATGCACAGTCCAAATTCATACGTTAGTTTTTGTACATTTCATGCTCTTTCCACCGAAAATACTAACCATTTTCCAAAAAAAAGCGACAAATTTGATTCAATATATTTACAGCGAACATTCATTTCAAAACCCAAACTTATTTCAAGTTGCTTCTCCGTTTGGCATGTCATGTATGAAACATGGAATTGTTTGTTTGAAAAGAAAACAGAATAATAAGAACTAATTGTTGTCGAAAACTAGCTACTAAGAAGAAATGAAACTGTCGACGCATTTGTATTTACCTGTTACATTTTTAAATGTCTAGTTCGGTTTAAAAATGGTCGAGTACGACCGAATTTAGCCAAGTATATTAATAAAGTCGTCATTCATTTATTTATTAATTCTCCCTCATTCGGTGAGTCTTTTGAGCTATTTTACTAAGACTTGCAGCCTGAGGAAGTAGGCTGGGTGTATTAGACAATTTGGCCATTGTATTATACACGGCTCTGGAAAACAACCTCTGCAAAGTGCAGGACTATGGATCTACGTCCCCACCCCCAGAATGGGAGAAGCGAGTTCCTTTGCACGACAGCTTGTGAACTAACTCAGAGACATAGGTTTAGTCACCACTGGTATGTTGGATACAAATTGTTAGAGCCGGAAGAAAGTCGAAAAAAAGATAGTCTGACAACCACAAAAATAATTGTAGGGAACGAAATGGGTATAGGGGTTACAGGTTGCTATGAGACAATGCATTGATTTGATTAAATAAAGTTATGTCATTTACAGCAAAAATTTCAGAGCTGTTCAAAATATAACATTTTTGGAATATTTTGGTTGTTACCTACGCTATAGGTACCAGTTGAAGATACTTCATGATTTTTCGGGGGAAACTCCCGTCAGTTTGGCCCATTTCTCCCAAGTGGAGAGAAAAAAATTAAACCCTTGAGGATGATATTTCTATGATTTCAGTGTGAAACATGAAACTAGTACGAGTAGCACTTGGATACCATCGATTTTCAGGGTTTCAACGACTGACAACAAGAAACTGTGAAGGGTGAAGGAAGATTGTGTCTGCCACCTAGTGAAGACTGTCTATAAACGCTGTTATAATTCCATGTGCAAATCTTGTTACAGATGTTGTATGTTTTCTTGATACTGAGCTCGATGTACATAAAATTATCAATCAATCAATAAAATGAAGTTGGTATTTGATTTATTTCTACAAAATTATACAAAAGTGCACTACTCCCATTGAAAAACGTCAGTCACTCATATGAAGATTAACTATTGCTTGTGTTTAGCTTTAGAACAGGTTTATCTGTTCGAGGAGCATTTAATGTGCCTCGTCTAAAAGTGTCCCACTCGTCATTATTACGTACTTGTAACTTTATTTCGTTGGAACAAACACAACATCTAATCCAAGAGCAATTTTTTTCGGGGAAATTAACTACTTGCCTAATTAGAGATGATTAAAATGACAGCCAGGCGGGGTATGCAATCGCAAATGAAACAGATCAGAATGTTTTATTTCTGACAGTCGGAAATTTTCATCCATTCCTTATGCCTAATTTCCTTCGGCATTGATTGTATCAGGGCCTCATTTTCCACTTGTGGTAAAACTAGCAAAATTTATGGCTTTGTACTTAAGGTGGAGATTTCGAACGTTCCTGAGACCTGGCCAAACTACATTGTAGATCTCTGCTGCTCTGTAGATCTGCTCTCATTCGTTGAATTATATTCCTTTTCCATATCTTTTGTTTGTTGATGAAATTTTTCTTCACCACACTACGTCTCATGTAGCAACCTTTGGTCTATCCAGCTCACTATCAGCTTTTCCTGACGAGTTTTATGTATCAACTAGTTGAATGTGCGTCCTTATCCCCAGGACCACCAGGGTTTGATTCAGTCGGATATTCTCCTCCCAATCGACCAAGTTTCAATTTCAGATTCATTAATAAACACACACATTCCCTACTATGTGCCATTTTCCCTAATGGTGACTTCACACTATTTTGAATAGCTCCTGTACAACCCCTATTGCTTACACAGCATAGGGAGTTACAGGAGGGGGGCTCACACCAAGTATGTTATCAAGTTGTTCCTGTCAAGCCGGTTAAAAATTATTTGGCAGATACGTCTGTCTTTACATTACTCAATGGCACTTATTTTAAGACAGTCACAGTTCAAAAGTTAGTCGACTTCGTAAGTGATCGCAGATTATTTCGTCGTGAAATTAGTCAGCATATTGGATTAAAAAAAAAAAAAAAAGCTTAGTCTGGTTACAATCCCAGTGGAAGCAGAAAACTGGTCACTTTACAATTGTAACAGGAACATTTTGGTCAGAATCTCCAAGACTCTTTCAATGAAAACGAAGAATGAATCGTAAATGAGTAACAAGACATTCTATAAGGCGCACTCATTGATATGGCTTGTACACCACAGAATGGAGTTATGGCGGAAAAAAATCAAGTCCCTCCAAGGTTTAAAACGTGACTTATTTTTAAATTTAAAAAAGACTCACACCTTCGTGGGTTGCAGGAGAATCCAAGACTGGTGGGGCACTGAGGTGAAAGGTCGGTGGGCAGGCAAGATAATAAATAAGCTGAATCCTGTCATATGTAAATATCAGGTGCACCGCATCACACAACATTCCTTAGCTCTACGTCAATTCACTTGTGTTAATGGCTTTTTATACTAACACAATTTATTTTTACCTGATACATTTGAACTTGGTAAAACGTCACTTCACAGCGGCAGAAAGCAGTAGCGCTTACAGTTCCAGAATTTATTTTGCTGCTCGTGCTCATGCCCTGACTTATTGAGCAATTAATACACAGAAAAATAATGAAGCTGTACACACGATTTTATTGAAAAGGATAACAACCGCTTTCCAGAGTTATCAAGTAAAAACTTTTAGAAATGGTAGTGCAACTGTGGGGGTTGAAATTCCGGAATTATGTTGTAACCCCTATGTATCTTATGAGCGTTACTAACGACTCATCGTATAGGTATCGGTTGAACTAGCACCACCAGTTTTTGCCAATTCTAGTGACATTTGAACGGAGTTTATAACGAAAAAACTACGCTGAAATCGATTTTCGTTGAAAGGTTTGGTAATTTATTGTGCTGCTCCCATAATTTTCCCACGGATGGAAATTTTATTGTATAATTGTCTCATTTACATAATAAATTAATTCAAAATCCTTAAACCTGTTTTTGAGAGAAACATGGTATTTTGATCACTATGATAACTATAGTTTGTTTTATTACGGATTTTGCTCATACCTTTATTTTGGCGTGACATGATAACCTGCAGGCTAGATATCAAGTTTAAGCTGAATTGGTGGAGCCAGTTTCTCTCAAAATCGTTCATGGACACTTTTTTTTTCCTCTAAGCTCACCATAAAGGAGAAACTAAACAAATAAAATGAAGGAAATGGGGATGACACTCAGACTAGCCTACGCTGGCTCTTGGGATAGAAGGGTAAGAAGAGGTTCCACGATAAAATGACCACCAGTTTAGATACGACCTGAGCAACACGTGATTGCTGACACCTCATGCAACGCCTGCTAACACACCCAGCTGACTCCCCTCCTCCACTTTTCTTGCACCATCGCAGCGATGCCACATGAACAGTGTGAAAGTACAGGTAATCCCTTCCATGGATGCCCTCTGAAGGCCACTCCACTCACCCAGATTGAAAACACACAGTCCCCCAGATCGAACCAGAGCATGAATATATGCACATGGGATGCGATGTGAGAGGTCTAGCCAAGCCATTCCATCAACCTCCCAAAACCAGTAGGTCAGGTTTGAGAGCAAGTACGTCAAAGGGAGGCGCTGGTTCTGTTGTGGCTTCAGTGAAGCTATGGCAACTTTCCAAAAATAATCGCCAAGGTCCTTGTGGATTCTGGCCAAGAAGGTTTCAACGAGAAACTCGATCCCAAGATACCACCACATCTCGAACACGCCTCTAGCTAGGATCCAGGATTTGCCAATGACGAAACCTGCTTCCATGACCTTCATACTGTAACCTCGATAGGACAGCACCAAAGAAACTGTGCCACACTTCACGCCCAACCTACAAATACCTAATTGCTTTACAAACTTGTCAAGGGCAATCTGCAAGACCTGCTTGGTACCTGGGAGGAGGACGACACCATCCGCAAAGGCTAATACACTCACCGGCACACCTGGGTGTGATCAAACCCTACTTCTTGAGGCAGCTTACCCAGTGCAGTATCAATCACAAGATTGAAGAGTGTATGAACAGGTGGTCCCCCTGCCAAACGCCATGCCCTATTGCCCTATCTCCTCTCCAACCTGCAAGGCTGCCTCACCCCAGCAGTACAGAGAGCTCACATAATCGATGATTTGATCAAGAGTCCCCACACCACAGAGACTCTGCTTAGTGGCTGACTGCAGAATCACAAGACACATACACACACAGATCATTTTCCCAAATAGTGTTTTTCTGGCTAAAAAGGGTCTGTAATGTAATGATCTGAAGAGAACTCAAAAGTTTTCAGCCGATTGATTACTTCGAAGAGGAGAATAAGAAGGTCACTTCGTTTCCAACAGGGCAGTTCGTGTTGAGATTTTACATGTGTAAGGTGCTCTTGCACAGATGTCGTGGGACATCAACGATGGTGTTGAACATAAATTATTTGTATGCGATCTGAACAAACTCAGACAGAGCCTACAAGAAGCTAAAAAGAAGGTAAGAGAAGACGGTGGTGTTGCTTCCATGCTTTCAGGACAAAAGCACATAGAGGACAAGGATGGATGGCTGGGCTTAGTACATTTTCAAAGACTGTGCAATGCCACTCAAAAGCAGATAGAGGAACAATATGAGCTGGCCCCCCCCCCCTCTCATATAGTCAAAACACGCTCAACCAATGCAAAGAGAGTATGGCAGCCTATACATATAACTTCACCCTAAAATAGTTGTCATAAACATTTTGGGATACAACAAAATGCATAGAGGATTTTATAAAACCTTGACTCTTACTGCCTAGCAAAGTGGGCTATTTTCTCTTTCGCAGGTATTAACTTACCATCTGTTAAAAATGTTCCTTCTGTTGTCCCTTGAGAAAAGGAAACGAATTCATATTACTTAGAAAGGAGGACTCTGTTATTAATTCTATGTACTCTGCATGTTCACTCTGAATTTCCCCACATGAATAGTTTATTTATTGAAGAAATAATAGAATGTTAAATTTTATTGTTGCGGCGGCTGGTCACCCTTCTCCTACAAAAGGCGCCTTGCTGCGAAGTCTGGCAATGGAAGAAAGATTTTGCATTACCCCACGGCTCACACCGGCAGAGAGCGCTAGCCATGAGCCACAGAGTGCTCCTGGAGGGGATAGCCTCTCCATGAGAGAGGACACCCCTTCCGACAAAAAGATATATAAGGGCCTGTCCTCAGCTGTCAGGAGGGATCACTCTCATCTGGATTGCTCGACTGCTCACTTCGTCGCTTGACTTTCTCACCCTCAATCACCCCTTGCGATCCCCTCACCCAACTCGCCTCTCCTACGTCACCACCATCACCTACATCGGCCCAGACCCACCCAGAACTCTAGTTGGCCCTACAACAGGCCCTTCCGTTGGAAGCTAGCCTGACAGCTCAGTTGGCTCGACTGAAGGCCAATACCACCTCAATTCAGGCAGCTTCTCCCTCGCCCAAGAAGAGCCCTCGATACCCATATGCTCCCACCAGGAAGCGCTCCCTGCTTTTCAGGTCTTCCTTCCCACACCCCAAAACCCACCACACAGCCCAACCAAAAGCGGTGAATTCTGCTAAGACAGAAAAACGCTCTCACTTGAACCGAAATCTCCACCCTGTGTCCGACTGACTCTGAGGAAAAGGAAGAGGAGGAGGACTGCAAGGCGCCTCACCCTCCGCCTATCCTAATCAAGCAGGCAGAGCACTGGCCTCACATCCATGCTGACCTTGGAGCGGAATGCATCTCCCACCGATGCTACATCAACTCTCATGCAGGATTGAGACTTTACCTCAACTCTGTTGAAGAGATCCGCCTTCTCACCTCAAAACTCAATGATGAATACATCGAGTACATTACCCATCAGGTCTGCCAAGACGAGACCTGGAAGTGTTCATCCGCCACATCTCTACCAACTACCCACTCGAAAACATTCAATGAGGCCTGAAGAACAAAAAGTTCCCAATTAAGTCTGTGTACCGCATCTCGAACTGTAGACAAACTCTGGCCTCTTGTCCTCGCCCACCTTGATTCAAAGTCCCCCAACCCCAGATCCATCTTTGATCTCACCAGCTTTGATGGCTTGTAGTCAAAGTGGAACTGAAACGCAAGTCAAAGGTTGTCCCCCAATGCCTCCACTGCCTCAGCTACAGGCACATGGTGAACTACCCCAAGGCAAAGTGGGCATTCTGCGCTGAACACCATGCCACTGCCTCTTGCCCAATTAAGGACTCCCCACACAGGAAGTCCACTTGTGCTAATTGCAAAAGTCCCCACCAGGCCACCTACAGGGGATGTCCAAAAGCCCCAAAGAAGTCTTCACAGAGGAGGAATGGAGACTCTGTACCTCCTCAGCCAGTCACCCCCCCCCCCGACCAGAACCTACACCATCCCTGCAGATCAGGACTGTTTCCTAACCCTTGAGGAGGGTTATATCAGTCATAGAAGTTGCAGTTTCGTATCCACCGAACTCAGACCTGCAGAGCAGTATTAGCCAGTCTCCCGGTAGAGAGCTGTTGCTTGTGTGTGACTGTGTGGAGGTGACCACCTGAGGAATCCCGTACCATCTGGGAGGAGTTCTTAATCTGGTTTCCCACCTGATCTACTTGGGTGGCAAGTTTCAAAAGGACAGACCAACTTTGACGACGTTTCTTAGACATCCCCTTCTTCGCAAACTCTGCTTGCTTTGTAGCAGTCAATGCTCGTTTGCCTTCCCAACAACTATCGCTCACTGTTGTAGAAACTACATGATGTTGAGTCCTTCGCCGCCTGAGGAGATACGACTGAACCGAGTCCTTCGCCTCATGTCTCGCCAACCAACAGAGAGTAAGGGCTTTTTTAAGTAAGAGTAGTAAGGGCTTCGGCCCTTTTCCAGGCCACCTCGAAATGGGCACACTGAGCGACAACTGGGAGCTTGCAAAACTTCGTCAGCCCTTTTCTAGGCCACTTCGAAAAAGCATGGACCGACAATTGTAGATCTAAATGACTCCAAACTGATCATTAATGGAGTGCCCACAGGTTGGCGTGGTGTCTGTTTCACAATATAACTTACTGTTAGAGAAAACACAACCTGATACTGGTATAGGGATGTGAAGGGATACTACTGTTGTGGATTTGCTGTTCTGCTTCGAGCAGAGTCAGTTATGAGCTCAAAATATTACAATGGTCATCGCAGCGCCAAAGATGATTCTAAAAGTCGGAAGCAATGTGACACTGTAAACGATGAAGATAGGAGGCAAACCATTACACCTTGCTGTGAAACTGGAAAGAAAAGACCCTGCGACCACTTTGTTCAAGAAGCAGCTCCACAGATACAAGTATACACGGACAAATAATAGCTTTGGGTCATGGAAAAGGGGTTGTTAACCGCCAAACTAACTCAAAATAGAGTCTAGAACCAGTATGCGTTAAATTGTCTCACAACTCTCAACTTTATCCAATCTTGTGGACATTTCCTAACGTTATAAAACCTGGCTATAACTGCATGGGGAACAGAGATGTGTAGTCCCTGCATCGCTGCACCGCCTAAGCACGTTTTTGAGTAGTCGATGCCACAAATATACCTAAAAAATTAATGACAATGAAATGATAATCTACTTCCCAATTTAAAATGTTTAGACTCTCCACTCAATTTCCATTAAACTTTGACGCCGTTTTCAATGACCTGACTCCATTCCTCAACAATTTACGAACAAGTTTTCATTTTCTACTCGACTTCCTCACATTCGTTAGCACGATTTTACTAACTCAAAATAAAAACTAAATTTCACTAACTTCCACTCAATGTATCATTTTGAACAGTTTCTCTACAATTATTGAACTGCTGTTTCGACAGCATTTTTGTAGCTCCCTCTACTTCGATTACTCTGTTTCCAATCCCTATTTCCCGTTGAAGGGAAATTATACTACACCCACACATTTCTTCAAAAATTCTTCTACACACATATGCATTTGAATGCTTCAGCACGCAGCCTCACACCCGCACTCACATATTGGTGCTCAAATATGAAACCAGTCATTCGAATCCAATAAAATGCATGGTTATTATGGGATCGGTCTTTAGATGGGTTCAAGTTGATGAACAAATTTACAGTCTGTACAGTCTGAGTACGCACCTGATTAGCGTCATTATGTTAATCAGTTTTTTGTTACATTTAATTGTCCTCATACGTAAATATTACACATATATCACACCCTATAGACAGGATTATGATATATATCATACATATAACATAATCCTATTATTGTGGAAAGAAGCAATGAAGGGGAAACATGTGCACTCATCTCTGAAGATATAAGAAGCAAAGAAAAATTAAATAGGACGTGCTTTAGGCTAATAGTTCTGAACAGCTAGACATGAATGGTCTGAAACTGACCCATACTGTCCTTTTCCAGAACTGATTTGGAATTCTAAGCCAAACGAAGACTCAAATTGCTGGGTTGACGAGCATTTTTACCAATGGGAGCAGCCTTGGCCTTCCTACCTATTCCTTCTTCGTTTTCATATTTTTAAAATTCGAGAACTTTCGACCACTTCGTCCCTGTTACAAAATCATCGACAGAATTTGAAGAAAAAAAGCCCAAAACTCAAAAATCTCTCTTTTTTGTCTTCACCTGGCTCCATTTCCCGGGTCGCCATACAAAAGGAACCCTAGCGCTCCCAGCACCGTTAGGACATATCCTCTTGCAAGGGCGAGTCGTTTTTGGCCTCTGCACTTCAGCACACTCGGAATCATCTACACGCTCGTCCTCAAGAGTGCAGTAGAGTCGCCTGGTCTTGGTGCAGGTGTTCAAGGCACACTAAGAACGGATAACAATATGGTCAAGATGCACAACAAATTTCAATCTTCTTTTCTTGTCGACCCTCAAAAAATAGCGCCTTATGCACAAAAAATGAATAATTCGCTATAATTAATTTTAAAAACCAAAAATAATTTCCAATAGCGAAAATCACTGTTCATAGTTCAATTAGAGTACAGCGTACTACAATAAATAGCGGAAATGGCAAGTTAAAACACACAAAAAACTACAAAATGATACCAACCAGAGTATGCTCACCATTGAAAGTCTAATTAATCATGAACAGTGCAGTGATGACCGTGAAATGAAGAATTTGATGAAGTAATGAGACTTTAGCTCCTACTAATTTAAATGACAACGGTAAAAGGTGCAAATGAGGGCAAGTGAATGACAAGACTACAAGATGAATATGAATGAAAGAATTCGGTGTTATGTACAAAATAGAAAGTTTATATGAGCGCTAAACTGAATTAAATACGTATTATGTACATGACATGCGATTGACTTTCAATAGCTACATTGTAGAGAAAACTTTACTTGTCTGCACTTATCCAAAAGCATTACAGCAGTATAGTTCTGTTTGGTTCTGAGATGCCAAGTGCAAACATTGCATAACAGAGGCACTAGAGCAATAAGATTCTTTACAATGAATGTGGGACTGTAAGTCGATTTTCTCGGTGGTTTAAAAAGATTAGGAACAAATTTCATACTGCAAGACTACGCGCAAGGATGTCACTTTTGGAATGAAATAAAATGGTGACTGTTGGCGATTAGACATCTACTAGAGATGAGAAGGCAAGTTGAAATATTCATCGTTCAGCCTAATTAAACTGGCTTTCCTGCGTGTAGACTGTAGACACAGGATCCAGGTCACTGTTCCCAGGTGGAATGAGGGAAATGGGGAACCAATCTTAATGGACAAGCCTCTCACTTTTGCTGATGTCAATGGTTCTCCAAGAATTAAATAATGGAAAAAGTAATAAGCTGCCAAAGAGCAAACAAAAGAAAAGAAAGAGATAAAAAAGAGGTGGTTCTGGAGGCTGTGACGCTTGAACCCAAAGTGGAATCCAACTCTTTGGACAACAAGGAGCCACTTTGTTTTCAGCAGGCTAATTCAGAGAATAATTCATAAAACGGTTCATTCCTTGGACCGCATCCAGAAGCAATAACAAATGAATGAGACCTGTGTTTTTTAAGGACTTCAATGTTCAACGTAGACGTAGTATAGTGAATTAGAACGAAAAATCGCGCTCAAACAGAAAGTAGATCGCATTAGTTCTAATGTTTTCCAGCTGCAGAGGTTCCTCGATAGTTTAGCCCCTGATACGACGTTGAGGAGCTGACAACAGCTTATACCCTACCAATTATTAGGTGACTTACACGAACCCTTCTAGTTGTCAACCTTCCAACGTGACGCCTGGAAATCCCAGTAGAGGGGTTAGGCTCTACGCACATCTTTGCACGCATATTTCTATTAGCTTCTTGGACTCTTGGAAAAAGATAAAATTGAATGAACAGGGGAAAAAGCAAGTCTTTAGATGTTCCGAGAAGAGTAAGATTAATGGGAGTGCAAAAAAGGAGAGGTCCACACTCATACACCACTCAAGCTGTGTGGAAGCAGTAGGTAGAAGGAGGGATCTTCTCTGGCTTACTCAATTCATCAGGATACAGTGCTTTTGGTAGTTACCAACGCAGAATAAAGGATAATAAAGGGTATATGTATTTGACGCCAGTGACTGAGGAACCATAATATACACTGTCTACATTTATCACTGGATTAACCCTAGAAACATGTGTTCAGATGATTGGGGAGGTCCTCCACCACTAAATCGCAAGATGCACAGCGTGAGGACCTAAATAATCCGAAATTGGGAAAGCTAGATGACTAACAGGATGCAGGTCTTCAGTAAGCAAGCTACTTAGCTCCAAAGACAGAATGGAATGTCTGCACTCGGATGCAATATTACCAAAGTGGTTTTTAGGTTGAAACAGCCGCTGAGTGCGGCTAGATCTAGAATGGTCTAGATTGTGTGACAGCCTCCATATGGGAAAATTGAAGGCTTTGGTAGAGACAAGACAAAAGTGTAGTAGGCACAGAAAAGTGGAAATAGGCTGTTTTTCTTAAAATAATTTGAATAAATAAACTTAATGTGCTGTATTTTGCAGAAATACTACTCACTGGTGACCACTTCTCAGCTCTCCATCTTGGTTTTTCGCAAGGGCCTTCAAAACAGGAATTTACCACTTTTGGTTTTGGCCAGGGACAGTGTTTGTCATCGAGCAAACCATCTCGAGATTTGCAAAATATTTCCAGATGCTTGTGTCCATGTCCACACGTCACATTGCACTAAAACAAAATACTCTATGGTAAGATAAACTTTTTTTGGGCCTGGGGGTGGTGCAGGTGGGCCATGATTCGAGTATCATGGACGCCCTTACAATAGGCCCGTTTGTGGCTGCAGTGAGGGTATTGCGCGCATCCACCGTTTCAAAAAAAAAGAAGATAAACTTTGAGTTTGCCAGAAATCCAACATTTGGGATAATTCATCTAGAATGTCATGGTGTAGTTTTCTCTCAGAATACCCCAAAAGAGTGGGGAATTACAGCTAAAGGTCGAATGATTTGGGTCCTAACAAAGGAGTAGGGAAGATGTTGCATTGCTCCTGCTATTGATTCATGATAATTCAACATCTGAGTGTTGAATGATGTTGTTCTGCATCTAATTGCACTAGTATGAAGTATTGGTGATGGCAGAGTCCTAGCCGAAGAAGAGTATTGACTTCGTGCTTGAATAATGGCAAACACATAACAGAAGCTAAGGATTCTGGAATGAAACCAGGAGGGCTGGAGCTGAACACATTTATTAAAAGCCACTAATATTTAGTGGGCTCCTGGAGAGTTGCAAACTCTCCTGGATTCTACGATACTTTTTTTAACACTCACCCTGGGTGCCTTCTCCATCACTCCTGGTCCTGTGGTTCTTTTGACCGTCATCCAGACTGTCAGTTCTTAGGTAAACGCAGCATCATTATATGTGGAAAAACCCAGCTCGGAAACATCCCTAGTTGCCAGACCGCCATCACAGAAGTCGTCAGGCTTTATTGAACAGGCTTATACTCGAAATACTGACTGTTTAGTGCTGCTCAATTAACTCAAGCAAAAGTTCCTGTGTTCTTCTCCATACATTAATTTAGCCCACTAAATTACCCAGCTCTTCCCCCACAGCCGTCTTTACCAAAATATCTATCTGAACAAACATCACATTAGCAAGACACACGAGTTTCTTTTGTAGTTATAATAAGCTTAGACTGAGTTAACCATTACGTAAAATTTGATTTGTCGACTTATACTCACTGAACTCCAATTGCCAAACATCCATTCTCCAACAGAGCATGGCCCTTGGTTACATGGTTGAACTTTAGGTGGTCGCTCCTCGTAACAATATCCACTTCGACACTGAACATTCCTGTACTGCTCGCCTATACCACAGGTGACTGAACACTGAAATCAATGAAAATAATGAGTTGACTGTGCAATATTTCTAGATGACTACTCAAATAGCTGAGAGCAACTCCTATTCATTGTCAATGCAAAAGAACAGGTAGTGTAGAGTGTTCAAACAATAACGCATTGCACTAACGCCTGTGCAGTTGTGCACAGGTAGTATAGCTATAACTACACTATGTAGCTATATTGCCAGTCCTCCAGTTGTGCATACCCATCATGGTTCGTGTAGGCGATTGTTTACTTTGATTTATACTGACACTCTAAGGGTGGTGTCTAATCTATAATCAGTTATCTATAACTGTGCCACCCTCAATGGAGCTTCATTGACTGATACTGCTTGGGGAGCAAGGCATTGAATCCACATTGATTTATTTACACATACTGGCATAAGATTTGGTGGGTTCCATTTACTTCTCATTAGCAGTTAGTGCTTACTCCTGATATACAGGTTCTAACTTGATGTGTTACTGATGAACCCTGAACCGTTTGTTTGTTGATCGCCAAACAACTGACCACTATGCCATCTAGTAGTTCATATTTGACTAACACAAATATAATACATCTCAAACCAGCATTTGCTTTTCTCCTTCACTTAGTAAGCCTCTTCAGGTTCTTCTGCATCCTGCCAAAGTGAGGATTTCTTTCTTTCCCCACTATCATGACCAAATAGCACACCTGGTGTAGCAAACAGATGACATGATTGTATTCAGGCTTGTACAATGAATCACATTCCCAGTATCACTCCCTCAGTTAGTTGGTATTTCCCACTACTCCAATATATTAATTCCCTCAGATAAAAATGGGTGTGGAGGCCCTCCAATGAAACATCCCTCGTAAGAATAGGGCTGAGGCGACTGGGATACTATTCACAAGAAGCCATGTAGTGCTTCAACCACCAAATAGTTTCTCGTGTGACTAGAACAAAACCACCAATAACTAGACATTTCAATCATGATACTTATGTGATAAGGTTTTTGTATACAGAATTAATCCAACGAGCACTCTCCACATTTTAATTTGTGCAAGGAAAGCTGAAACATTTTCTTCTACAACAACTGTTTACTTATGAATAGGGAGAGAGTTATTACTGTGCATGGACAACATATGGATTCAGGAAACTCTGCTGCAGTTTGCAATCTCTCTAAGAATGGGGGCAGATCACGCAATTTGTAAGGTTGATCACCCACATAACATAACCTCTCCAATCTTGTTACCCAGACCACTGTTGTGTTCTGCTGTTGTGGTCAAATTGAGAAAATAAATCACGAGGCAATGCGTATAGCAACGGTGGGTAATTTTCTAATTTTCACTATAAAACATATAACGACAATAAGCTCGTCCAAACTCGACAATTTTTGGAAGTTTGGGATGTGCTCAGTGGTTTCTATAGTACGTTACCACAGTTCACTGTCCACATTTTTGCGAAAATGAGTTTTAGGATTTTTCTAACTACATTCGCTTTCGTAAGAAACAAGTTCGTGTGGGATACTTCTTGGGACAGGTTGTACACACATGCGGAAATCCTCTTCCTTTTCCCACCGATAAACTTGAGCTCAGTCATAGTACACAGAATTATGTAAGTCTGCAGCAATGATATTTTCGCAAGGTGTGTAACTTCCAACAGGTTTGATCTTGTTGGGCGTGTGGCGTCCGTCAATTTACAATCTACTTAGCTTCACTTTCGTTATTAAGTTCAGTTCAGCTATTGTTTTACTGTTACCAGGTTACATCAGCTGTTTGAAATGGTAACCCCTCTTGGTCTTGCCAGCCTGTCAGTCAGTTAGAAGTTGTAGAATGTTATCGTAAAATTAAAGTAATTTTCAGACAATTAATATCGTTCATTCCAACGCTTTATTGGTGACCCTGACACGAACATTTTACGCCGCCTCGATAGTCTGACGAGAGCATTGTAATGAGTGACCTCGACGCGAAAAATTTATGCCGCCATGGTAGTCTATCGTGATGATCTCGGCTGCTTCCCAGCAGCCTCACAGCTGCCTCTTCTGGCACTCGACCAGCTTCAGCCTCCGCAAGCGCAACCACTGCCTGAGACCCCTCAACCCAACCAGCCTCCTCCCAATCGGTCGTTGCAAGTTCAGCCCCAGCAAGAACAGCCACCACCTACAGTGGCCCAACACCCGCAGCCAGGTGCCCCCACCAAAACTGCGCAACTACGCGGCCAGTTGCTGCAGTTGCTCATCATTGGCCAACAACAACACTCAGTTATGGCTTTGCTGCATCATCAGCCTGCCCCACTAGTGCTGCCTCTACCTGTTGCACCAGCACCACCTGCACGCCACACCTCCATCAAGCTGCTACAATTTTTTTACACAGACACGAGATTTTGGTTTATACAGGTTGAAGCGCAGTTCGGGATGTACAACATCAACCACAAAGCAGCCCGCTTCTCCTGTGTGGTGGGAGAGCTTGATTGCCAGGCAGCTAAAGAAATAGCGGACATCATCAGGACTCCGCCGGCTGACACCCTTACACTGCTCTGAAGAACGCTCTCCAGCAGGTTCTCGGCCTGACGGAGCAGCTGCGAACCATTCACTCCTTCATAATTTCCCCACCGCCTTTGGTCCCTATCTGATGCCGTGCTCAATCACTTCCTACATACACTCTGGATACTGTGCCTACCACCCCATGCTCAAGCCCATGTGATCAATGCAGCGGTAACCATCGACCAGCTTGCTCCATAGCTGATGGCATTTTGGAAGTCTTGCCCTCTATCCCCACCATATATGCTACAATGGCCACCACCGCCTCGGTTTTTCCTGACGCAGCTCCTCTTCCATCTCAGCACAGCTGGACGACTCGGCACATCGACTGATTTCCATGAAGTCAGCCGTCAGTTGCTTTCTCATCGATCTCGTTTCCGCAGCAAAACTCCCCCTTCAAGGAAAGACTCCACCACCAGCTCCACCACGTCTCGTGGACCCTTCATCTGGCCTTTCTGCTCACTGCACCCCTTGCACTTCCCATCAGCCGAAAGTGAAATTCATCGAACCAATCACTCGGGGAGTTTTTGCAGACATCCTAAAGGAGTTTCCAGCTCTTACACTCCCCAGACAGCATGGGAGCCATGTGATCAAGCATAACACTCTTCATCACATCCGGACCACCCCAGGGCCTCCAGTCACAAGCCATTTTCGCTGCTTAGCTCTGGACCACCTTCACGTTGCTGAGAAGGAACTCACCAGTATGCAGAAACGCAGTAAACGCACAGAAGAGCATTTTTGGAGTCAATAAGGTATCCGCCCTCAGAACAAGACCACTGCCAGACAGAATTGCTACTCTATGCAACTATTCACGTCCCTTCTGTACCTAGAACGAGACCTGGCTCCTCAATCACACTGTACTGTGACACCAGGCCACCCCTGCTCATATGTCCCCACTACCATGCGTTAACAAATTTTCGACCTTCTTCATGCGCTCAACCCCTCTGGTTCACACACCTCGGCCAAGTTTGTTGGCTCTTGTACACGTACAAAAACCTCCATTTTCCCACGGATAAACTTGAGCTCAGTCATAGTACACAGCATAGAAGCAGCAGAAGGAGCATTATAGAAGTCTTCAGCAATGATCTTTTTACAAGGTGTGTCGAAAACAGCTGTAACTTCTAATAGGTTTGCTCTTGAAGGTATTGAAAGTTGTAGTTTTATTTGATCCAAAAAGGCCAGGTAAAACCCCAGGGTAAGAAGGAATTAGAGTACAGGTTATTCAAAATGATGTTGCTAATAATTACGTGAAGAACGCAAATTATTACCGCGATTTAGTCAAATTGACCAATTGAACAAGTGGAGCCTCGCGATCGAGTCACTAAATTAGCCAGCCAGTTATCGTAAAATAGACGACGAAATTCGCTTATCCAGTCCGGAGCCTAAAAATGTTGATGCGAAGAACTAAAATATAAAAATACCGTCGAGAGGGCGGGTGGTTTTGATGACACGAGAGGGAGGAAGTACAAACGATGAAACGATTACTTCCGCTGTAGTTATTGTCCAGCGAGTTCCTTCAATTACTAGACTTTGGCTCACTATAATTACCGTAATGTCACTATACCCAGTTGTACACGTCTGATACTCATTTTATTTGACCCAGGATCTAAAAATAACTTGAAAACGATACCAAACACGGCGTATTTGCAATGAAGCTGCCAAAATTGCGTTTTTTTTTTTAAATTTTTTGCCAATAACAACCAGGGGTTTTGTCCGATCGGATCGCCGAGCAGGCGGGCACAACTAGATACCAAATGGGGTTTTTGTGAGAAAGAACGAAGTTTTTAAGACTACGTTAACGGCACAAAATGGCTCGAACGGCGGATGGACATTGCAGATTTAGAATCCCAATGTCTTGAAACGTTAAGTATCAAATTTTGAGGGGTGGTTGTAACAAATTTTTCGTGGCCGAAAACATATGGTTATTATTCAGAATGAATAATAAACCAAAAGGCAACTGATACGGGAACAGCAGAGAGGTTCTCTTATACACAGAACGTTGGGTCGGGTTTTACCAGTGGCAATTACATCGTAGCGGGATTGCGGAAAAGGGAAAATTAATAAAGGGTTATCGTACTAAGGTCAAACAAGGTCTCATAAAAATGAAGCCATCAATGGAAGGAGGCTTTGAGGGATCACCTCATTTAAACACCTATCTAACCCATTACTTTTGATGATTTCAAATTTCCCAAGTACATCCAACATACGTCCCTTGGGGCAAAAATGGAGAAATTCCATGTATTGCCAAGAGAGTTGGTAACTGGGAGTTGGGTCAGAGGTAAGAGAAAAGACCTTGTTTGACCTTAGTTCAATAACCCCTTATTAATTTTCCCTTTTTTTCCGCTCTCCCGCTACAATGTACCTGCCACTGGGAAAACCCGACCCAACGTTCTGTGTATAAGAGAACCTCTCTGCTGTTCCCCTTTCAGTTGCCTTGTTTTATTTCTGATGATGACAAGACCGTCGAAATCTATCTAATACTGTAACTCAAATTTAGTGGAAATAGACAATCGTTGTATATTTTTTATCCGTTTTACTTTGGTTTTTATTTTATGTATTTGCGATTATACTGCGTTGTGTTAATTTTTTTTTAACCTTTTTTGTCCATAACAACTATGGGCTTCGTCCGATCGGACTGCCGAGATAGCGGGCACAACTAGATACCAAATGGAATTTTTGTGCGAAAGAACGAACTTTTTAGACAACGTTAAAAGCGCGAAACGGCCCGAACGGTGGACGGACATTGCAGATTTGGAACCCCCGTGTCTTGAAACGTAAAGTATCAAATTTTGAGGGGTGGTTGTAAACAATTTT
This sequence comes from Pachypeltis micranthus, assembly GCA_020466155.1. Lineage (NCBI taxonomy): Eukaryota > Metazoa > Arthropoda > Insecta > Hemiptera > Miridae > Pachypeltis > Pachypeltis micranthus. The sequence goes on along the minus strand of CM035773.1, from coordinate 2,680,791 downwards.
GCTGACCGAAAACATAGGGTTATTATTTAGAATGAATAATAAACCAAAAGATTTGATGGAGATTTGATGTAGAGTGTTTGGCATCAAAGTGTAGATGCAACAACAACAGAATGATAACGGATAATAATAAAAATGGTGCCGGTCCGGGAGATGTTATGTGCTTTTAATTACTAATTTATACCCCTATCTACCAATTAATGGAATGATACTATTTAGTATTATGTTCTTCAAACATGGTGTCAGGTGCAGAGTAATGTAACTCGCGTGTTCCGGGAAATCGTTAGCCATCGGTGACTTAATTATACCGTCAGCCTTGTTATCAGTGTTAGAAGGAAACCCTCCTGAAATGGCTTCAAACGTTCCACTTCCATCGAAGATGTCGATGGAAGGAAATCGGAGCGAGAACTGGAAGTTTTTTCAAAGAGGAATAGGAAAATTATACCATCGCATCGGGATTAGATAAAAAGGAGGCTCCCGATCAGGTGGCGACTTTGAAATGCCTTCTTGGAAGGGAAACGTCTCAAATCTTAAAAACTTTGAAGCTTGATGATACAAAATAGAAAGATGTAGCAGAGATTATCACCGCTCTAGTTGCGTATTTTATTCCTAGTGTTAATGTTACATATGAGAGATACATATTCGGATCGGCAACCCAAGGGCCCTCGGAGACGGTAGAACAATATAGAGCGTGTCTTCGAAATCTGAGCTCGACTTGTGCGTATGGCACCTTGGAGTCTGAAATGATAAGAGGCCGTTTGGTACTAGGAATCTGCGATGAGGAAACGAAGAAACAACTAATTTGCGATGCAAATCACATTAGAATCGACTATCACGACGTGTAGAGTTAACGAGCTCGCATCAGCTCAGATGAAGTCCATGCAAACTACCAGCGCTCCGGAACAGGTAAATAAAATACAAAACCGGGGAAGATATCGCAATTCAAGGTCTAACAAAAAAAATTAAATCGAACAGTTGTTGGTATTGTGACACAGTTCATTCCCGAGGCAAATGCCCTGCATACAGGAAACGTTGCAATAAATGCAACAAATTCAATTATTTCGAGAGCAATTGTGAATCACTATGTAAACGCAGGCGCAATGACCGACCTCGGACCCAAAAACACAGGCCAAAGATTAGATGAGAGTGACTCGGATTTGGAAAGCGAAGCAACCTATGATAGCGAAGACATTTCATACAGTTCAGACGCATTCAAAATAGAGGTTGTCAATAACTTCGATTCCAAGACTAGGCGAAAGTGGATAGCCAAATTGGATTTCTGCAGCAAGAATTATGTCAAAGCTATAATGTGTTAACTGGATAGCGGTGCCAGTGAAGTTTGCAAAGCCAGCACATTGAGGAAGGTTTTTGGAAATAAAATAGAAATAAGGAAAAGCAAAACAACTATAAGGTGCTTCGGTGGTAGCACAATCAAACCAATTGGTGAAGTGATTTTGACAGTCGCTAGCAAGAATGCAAAATGTGATCTTACATTCCAAGTGGTGGACAACCACAAGCATGGTGAAGAGATGCCGATAATATCCGCTGAGGGCTGTAAAAAATTAGCTTTAGTCCAACTAACATGAGACTTATGGGCAACGCTGATGACGCTCAGTGTTGCCCCATGACGCTTTGAATGAACACAAGGATGTATTTAGAGGCATCGGGTGTCTGGAAGGAGAATGCACCCTTAGTGTAAACCCAAATGTACAGCCAATGAAACAGAAACCTCGTCGCATTCCAGTTCCTCTGAGGGGGGAGGTAAAGAAGAAATTAGACGAGCTAGTAAAGTATCAGATTATAACAAAAGAAACAGGCCCAACGGATTGGATAAGTAATCTGGTTGTCGTGAAAACACCTAAAAAATTACGTCTCTGTCTAGATCCTTTCCACCTGAATCGTGCCCTGCGCCACACTGAATACGAAATACCCACGATTGAGAGCTTGACGCCTGAGCTGAATGGAGCGTGTTTATTCACTGTGGTTGATACCAAGGATGGATTTTGGAACTTAAAACTAACCACTGATAGTTCGAAACTAACAACTTTTTGGACTCCATTCGGCCGATACAGATTCCTGAGACTCCCATTTGGTCTATGTGTTTCCAGTGACATATACCAGTGCAGGCTCTACACGAAGTTTTCGAAGGGGTGGAAGATGTGATCGTCATTCAAGATGATATACTTGTGATCGGGAGAGGTGATACGGATGAAGAGGCGTCAACAAACCATGACAGAGCACTCAAGAAACTCCTGGCAAGGGCAAAGCAGGCGAACCTTAGATTCAACAAAGATAAAATAAAATTGAAGCAAAGAGAAGTCCGCTATATGGGGCATACTATCACTCCAGATGGACTGAAAGCAGACCCTGGAATAGTGGCAGCCATCGAACAGATGCCTTACCCTGTAGATGTCACTCAAGTGAAAAGCTTCATTGGTATGGGGACATATCTATCAAAATTCGTGCCACACTTGTCAACTCTCTGTGAACATCTCCGGTCTCTGACTAGAAAGGATCAAGAATGGATATTTGGGGAAGAGCAAAAACAGGCAGTAGACATGGTAAAAGAGATCATATCTAAGGCCTCAATCCTGGCTTACTTTGATCCAACAAAAGCCATCGCATTACAAAGTGATGCATCAGATGATGGACTCGGGGCAGTGATCCTTCAAGATGGTTGTCCAGTGGCATACGCCTCATGAAGCCTTCGCCCAGGTGAGCGGCAGTATGCACAGATTGTGAAGGAATGCTCGTCAATCCTCTTTGCTTGCACCAGGTTCTCTAAGCTTATCACGAGGTGCGGCAGAATCACAGCTCTGACAGACCACCGCCCACTTGAAACAATCTTTGTGAAGTCTATCTTAGAAGCCCCGATCCAACTTCAAAGAATGATGATGAGGCTCCAGCGCTACAACTTGAAAGTAAAATTCATAAGTGGCTCCAAGATGTTTCTGGCAAATCCCTTATCAAGAATGAAGCTGCCTGACAGTCAACTGGAGGGACGACTAGACGAGGTATACCATATAGAGGAGAGGACTGCCACGGAAATTGAGTCCATCAGAATTCCCGATAATGTGAATATGACCCATATGAGTTTGGATAAGGTAAAACAAGCAACAGCTACAGATGATTTCTTGCCTCTGTTAGCATCAGTAATAAAAGAGGGGTGGCCCGTAGTGAAGAAGAAACTACCAGACAACTTACACAAGAATTGGGACATTAGGTACGACCTGGTAGTACAAGATTGTGTAGTCTTCAAAGGCAACCAAATTGTTGTGCCAAAATCTCTAAGAGCGGAATTCATTAGAAAACTTAGGAAACTTAGGTCAAAACGCCTCGCTGAGAAGAGCTAGAGACACACTCTATTGGCCATTCATGAATTCACAAGTGAAATACGTCATAAAAAATTGCACTACATGCAATTTGCCCCAAGTCAAACTAAAACACCAATGAAAACGCACAAGATACCTGCCTTACCATGGGAAAGGGTTTCTATGGACACATTTTAATATCAGAAATGTCAGTATATAGTCATGGTAGACGCATACTCAGACTATTTTGAGGTAGATTGCTTGCCAAACATCACCACTAAAGCCATAGTAGAATTTTGCAAAAAGCAATTTGCAAGACATGGAACACCACAAATCCTCATCACTGACAACGCTCCTCAACTGGTTTCTGCAGAATTTGGCAAATTCTCACGGGAGTGGGAATTTTTACACTCCACGTCATCCCCACACCACAGTTGGGGAAACAGAAAAGCAGAGTCTGCAGTCAAAATAGCGATAACCTTGCTTAGAAAATGCGACAAAGACAACATTGACGTATACTCAGCACTCCTAGAATGGCGTAACACCCCAACGGTGGACATTGAGTCAAGCCCGGTACAAAGACTCATGTCAAGGCATACCAGAAACAAAATTCCAATGGCAAAGGAGTTACTCATTCCAGAGATTGTCCCAGAAGTGCAGGACATGATCGCACAGAAGAGACGTCGGATAAAGCATCATTACGATAAGACAACTAAGTCTTTACCAGAGCTGGAAATTGGGCAAGAGGTTTGGGTGAAGCCAAGTGAGAGAAGATTATGGAAACCTGCAGCGGTAGAAAAAAAATTCGGAAACGGAGCATCATATGCCGTTCAGACAGATGGTAAATTGTTCAGGAGAGATAGGACATGGCTAAAACTACAAAATAACTCACCCAATCTCCTCCCACGAAGGTCAGTCAAAATACAAAACTCTCCAGAGAAACCAAGAAAGGAAGTAACGCTTATTGAGAATAAATCGAGTTCGGCAACGCAGACATCTCCAATGACATCATCCAAGAGAACTTCAACCAATTTGGACTCCAAACCATCCAAATATGAAACGCCACCCTCTAACACAATACAAGACCAAAAAGTCAAGCCATCCTCTGCGCCAAAAGAACAACCGAAAGCCAGCAGATATGGAAGACATTACGTCACTAGCAAAAGACTGAAATACGAAAAAAAACCATAACATCTACAATCATGTTATCTATATAGATATTTCAAAAAAAAAGAAAAAAAAGGAATTGTTTGGGCATTAAAGTGTAGATGCAACAACAACAGAATGATAACGGATAATAATAAAAATGGTGCCGGTCCGAGAGATGTTACGTGCTTTTAATTACTAGTTTATACCCCTATCTACCAATTAATGGAATGATACTATTTAGTATTATGTTCTTCAAACATAGAGTTTGGTGATTGCATATTGAGCTTGCATTTGAAGTTCTTTTCCTACACGTAAGTTGAGTTTACTTCAAATTATCACTCACTCAGCGATTAAAGTATACTATGAATACGAACATTTTCTTGAGTGGCCCTCATCTTAATCTTAAGTGCCGCACTCACCTCAAGTAACGCCTATCTATACCCTCCTAAATTAGCCTTATTATTGTTGAAATGATTGTCTAACCTGAGTAATACCCTAAATTGTTATGCTTGTTTCTGTTCCGTTGGCCAAACTGTTAGTTGGTCCGTATGTCCTCGTTCTGATGTGTACTCTCTTGTGTTCCGTTGTTAAACCAAAATTACTAATACAAAACGTTTTCTCAATACTTGAATATTTCCAATCGTTAATTCCTACAATTATTTAGCTCGGTACTGTTGACTATAAATTAAACATTTAATACGTACCTCGCTCCATGGGCCAACGTCATAGTGATTCTTACAAGTGACTTTACACTTCCTTTCATTAATTGGCTTCGTGTGCACTGAGCAATAGGAATCTGGCAGAATTTTGCCATTTTCCCCTTCACAAAACACCTTTCTCGTTTCAAACCCCTGAAAAACCGTAAATCATATTCTCATTCCTGTGTTCTAGGTGACAGCCAATGTGTCCAGAAATGTGCTTTCTTTAGACTAAGAGACGAAAAAGAAAAATGTTGAAATATGAAAACTGAGGAGCATGCGTCATAACGATTTGATTACATATTATTCAGTACCATATGGTTGTACCACCGTGTCCTATCTGACTGATTTTCGAAACACCTGGGCTGGGTCTCGTGAAGAACATAATTATATTAGGAAACAATTGATGTTAGTTCAAAGCTCATATCGCCTTAATTTTTGCTAACGTTTTCCCACAGTTTTTAAATTCGTTCTGTAAACTTCCAAAACGAAGAAAGAACATTTGTTAGGCTAGGGAAAGATAACTTGGTACTTACTTCTTCACAAATGGCTGAACAGGGCTCCCACTCGTCATATTTCCACTGAGGGCATCTGGTGTAGCACGTGTTGACCTCGAAGGAATCACCATGAAGTGGAGGGCAATATCTGGCGTCGACGGCTCGGTCATTGGTGTTGTCAAAACACTGGGTTGCTTTCATTTTCCTTCCGTGACCGCAGGAAGCTGAACACTAACATGAAATATTAAGATACGGTGAAGTCATATCATGTAATTATATATTGTGTTGTTGCATTGCAATCCAGCTCCTCTCCTGCTATGAAGAGAACTCCAAGTACAGCCCTTGAGAAGACTTCTCTTACAGGCTCATGTTGAGCATCTTTCAAACTTCTAGGCTTAGGAAAAGGAATTGCTTAGTCTTGACTTGCCTAATTTATTTATAAAGCCCCCTCTCAACTAACTTTTTCGCAAAGCCCCAGCCTTTGTTTTTTTCCTGTTGAAAGCCCGAAGTTTCATTCTTAAATGCAAATAACTTTGGTGTTATGTTCATGTGTTTGTTTTATCTTAAAAAGCCAAATTAAAAAATGAAGTGATATGATGCTAGAGTAAACACTTCTAATCTGTGGCCCACATATCTAAATCCTGGTAACTATAATATTATAACGAGATTCCTAACTCCATGAACCATGAATGTCTTATAAATTGCTTTCAAAACACTGAAAGGCCTTAAAGTATTGTTTTAATTTGGGAAGGATTATACACTTTCACGTCTATTTGCAGACGTAAGGGCGTTTACTGCCTATTTGCCTTACGGACCACACATTTTTAATTTCATATTCTCTTTAGACAAGCAATCATGTCCAAAAATTTCCAGCTTATTTAGTAAAAAATAAAAACATCACTTACAGAGCTCCACTTCTGACGCCAAGAATATCTTGCAGGGAACGTGTCCTCTTCCACAGCATTTTCACTTTGGAGTGCACATGGTTGAATGTAACACCCTTTTGTGTGCTGAGGCTTGGAAACGTTGAAGCAACCATCAGGAACACTACAGTCCAGTCGAATCGTCATCACTCCATTGCCACAGGTAGCAGAGCACTGGAAGGTAAAGTTGAATGGTATCATTATGCACATTACATAGTGTAAAGACTTTGCAGTGAGTTATGATTATCACAGTTTTCGTCTCGTTACCATGTGATCTTTACCAGGGGAAGTATCCAGAGCTAGAGATATATCCACCCACTGGTAGAAGGATACAGATAGCGATAGTGAAACATTAGTTGGTAGGGATAGATTTTTGAATAGTATTAATGCAGTGGATAGCAAGGTTATGCTGAATGTCAAACTGAATACTCACTAGGTAGGCATATCGTATGATGCGGAAGTGGCCATATCTGTGACCAACAAGAAGTTGTGGGTACAACTTGGGCAGCCCACATTACAGGAATGCGAGAACTTAGAAGGCTATGCAGGGGTACGAATCGAAGTTTGAGGCAGATTCAAGTGAAGGTTAAAGCATTTAAGAAATCCTTAAACTTGACGGCAATAATAGTTAAGAAAAACTGTGTCCCTCTTTTGGCTAGGACTGGGCTCCTGGTTCCATTAAAAAACAGAATAAACGATAAATTGTCTATATTTCCACAGAAATAATGAGCACAATTGTTATATCGATTTTGACGGTTAGGTCATCATCAGTAACAAACATGAACTGAAGGTACTTCATAGAAAGGACATCTTATATAGTCAGGTGAAAGGAGATATTGAATCCTATTGACTCAGAGTAGTAAAAGGGGGAGGGGGGGGTGGTAGGGGGATCAATCAATGCCAATTAAGGCTCACAAAGTGAAAGGGCACAAACAATGGTGGAGGGAAAAACCTAACCGTCGAAATCGATATAACAATTGTGCTCATTATTTCTGTGGAAATATAGACAATTTATCGTTTATTCTATTTTTTAATGAAATGGGTTTCCACAATTTCGTCGCGAGTGATTTAGTTCATCCTAGTACCAGTTACCAATGCCCGAAGGCGGTTGGATTTTGAAAAGTAGAAGAAGAACAAGTTGATGAAAAATACGTATAAAAATTAAGAAGAGGTGGCAAATTGAATAAGGTTCTCACAAGGTCCTTCAGCACATATACCATTAGCTGACGATACTCATTCTAGGGTTTTCTGTTAACATTCTGTACTAATTTCTCTGAGAAAAAAAGTGGAGAAGAAACTTGATAGATTGGTAAATCGAGGTGCAATTGAGTTTGAAGATCATAACGCCATAACTGATAGAATGGGCATCTCCAATTATGGTTTGTGATATGCCAGACTTCAAAATGATATACCTTTCGTCAATCGAAACCAACAACTATTGCCAACATTTGAAAAGTGGTCACCAAATTATGTGGAGATGTTTTTTTCTGTCATAGGTTTGAAAGATCCACATCTCCAAACGGAGGTAGAGGAAGATTCAAGAAGATTTTTAGTTACATCAACCCACAAGGGTTATTTTCGGTACAAGAGATTGCCTATTGGAGCAAATTTTGCTCCAGGAGTATTTCATAGTACGATTGAAATAATTTTGAGAGGAATTCACAATGTTGCGTGGTTTATCGGATGCCGTTATTATCAGTGCCAAATCTTTTCAAGAGCATCTAAACACTTTGGAAACTGATCTTGATCACGCAACAGGGCAGAAATAAAAATACAAGTAACCAAGTGCAAGTGGCTACAAATAAGTGTAAAATATCTTGGTCGTAAGATTGACAAGGATGGGATTCACCATTTACAGGATCACTTGGAAGTGCTGAAAAAACATGCCCCCCCCCCTTCGAACGTGCAACAGCTTCATTCATTTCTCGGCACTGTAAACTACATATGGGTGGTTTATAGAAAATCTACATACTTTAACTCAAAAAGGAGCAACTCCCACTACACCACCACCTAAACAACGTGATTTCTGAAGGAAAGGAACAAATAGGCTTGTTTTTGGGGAAAACTAACTATCAAATTTGACTTCCGATGCGTTAGCGGGCTTATTATGGATGGAAACCTGCGATTTATACGCTGGTGGAGATTGCAATGTCTTGAGCAATGATTAATTCTCTTCTTCTGGTTCTAGTAGTTACAGAGAAGGGCTGTTAAGAGGACTGAATGAGCACGCATGATGTATACACTGCTTTTCTGTTTGCATTATGATTAGGTTCGATGTGTAACCCTCGATTAGGTTTGTCACAATACTATTTAAATAGTCATCTAATAATTTGTTCGCAGTCTTGATCGATTCAGCCTCCTTCGGCAGTTATTACTCCTTCACTGTACCAATGTTATGAGCTTCTTGCTTGGCATATTGAAACCGTTGCCGACTTTACAAACCTGCAGATCCACACTATGCAGCTTGTCGTGACTGAGTGCAGTTACTCAATGGAAACGAGACTATCTGCCACACCTACTTGGAGAAGTATTTTATTTCACTTGACAACGAATGACAATTTTATCGAAACCTTTAGCATTTTTGTTAGATTGGAAAGAAAATTAAATCTATTTGGAAACCTGGGGCTTACCGGTGACCACTCTCCAACTTCTTTCCAATAAGGGCAAGGTCCCAAGTCACAAGACTCTTCAGAAATCGGGCGTGGACCAGTGCACAAAGATTTAATTTTCCGGTCCCCCACTTTGCAATATAGAGGGCGATGCCTGAATCCTCTTCCACAAGTGACGGAACACTGAAAAACAACTGTATTACAATGAGCCCTTCTTTAACTTAAATATTGATGATCTCGTAATCATGAGAAATCATCAACTGAGAGAACGAAACTCGCCCACAAAAAATCGTGGATGCATGGGTTTTTTTCCATTTCCAACTCATTCATAACTTTCATGACCCCGTCAAGCGAATTTTGATTTATTTTGATAACAAAAACCCACGAGAAGTTAGTAGTTTCAACTTACGGGAGTCCACTGTTCTACTTCCCAACGTGGACATTCTCCAAGATTGCACACCTCAAACAGTTTCAATTCAGTTTCATCGCACTCTGAACTGTCTCTTTCCCGACTGGCACTGTCAACACACTTAGCTGTTCTTTTCATCTTGCCATCACCACAAGTGACTGAACACTGAAATGAAAAAGACAAATTTGATTCAAAATAATTAAAGAGTTGTGTATAGAACTTATCAAATAATGTAAGGATTGTTGGAAGACAGTTTTTGTTTGTTTGTTGAATCAGGACGTATGGCCTGAAACAGTTTTTTATGATCACAGCCCTGCACAAGTTGAGTTATTACGTCCTAATTTCAAGTAATCAAACATCGTCAAGAACTATGGAGAAACCCACGACATTAGTTGTAGAGAAGTAGGGGAAGAAACTATAGGCAGGCCAAACTGTTGTCTACTCATGTTTACTCGGGCTCACAGGATATAGACAAGTGGACACTCATTACTAGGCCCTTCTATTTGCATTCACACAATCCCCTCAACGTCCAAAATGTTGGGTTAGTCCTAATTAGTCTCCTAAAAAAAGCTTCTGACAATGACTGCTCCATGGCTGGTTTCCTTGCCTTAGTGCAAGAAATCTGCTACCTCCAGCACCCAGGTGTAGCAATAGGATGGTTCCTGCCGTCATTAATTTAACCAGTTATCTTTCAGAAAATATAATCTGCTACCTAATATAATCAACTAATCACTCCTTTTGCAATTACCGTTTACATAGTGTTCCCTACACACTTCTCAGATTTCTGCCAAAATCTTCTTCCAAAGTGAGAAGTTGATGGGCCATAGCCATCTAAAAGCGCTGAGTGGAGCATTTTAATCTGCATATGAAGTGTTATTCCCTAGACACCCAGTTACTCTATACGCACCATGAAAATCGCAGGTTAGAAAACAAGGTGGTTGTAAATTGTGAAACTAATATCATGTCCCCAATAAAGAAATTCCGTATTTGATTTAAAATATCTGGCGCAACACGTCACACAACTATCACACACAAGTACTATTCACATACAAATATTGAAATAAATCTGACTACTTCAAGGACAACGTTCTCTCCAAATCAGTTCTGATCGTTCGAATTCTAAGAATCCCTTACAGAACGAATATATCGATTTATGTGCAGTGAGCTTTGCTTACAAATGAATAACAGTATATGGTTTACTCTGGCCACCTCACATTGCTACATCAGCTACATTGTGTGGACCAAACAGTGCTCCACCATTTTCTTCCAGTAGCGAATTTTACTGTTGAACTGAACTTACTGGTCCCCAAGTCGAATATTTCCATCCAGTTTTGTCGCAGCTACCAGTGCACACTTCAGTATCCAATGGGCGAGATAAGTGCGAGCAGGTCTCATCATTATTGAGGGTGGTTTTTCTTCCGTCCCGGCGATATGTTTTGACGCATTTGATAGTTAAAGTTCGTTCTCCCTCGCCACAAGGGTTCGAGCAGTCGGATTTGGACACAATCTCCCATCTAAAAATATGCACATGCTCTAGATATTTGATGACCCATTCCCACTTTGTAACATTAAGCCTCAATTAATATTAATAACCAAGGCGTACTGCATTCGTTAATGAGCTTAAAAGGTATCACAAAGTTATGCAGAAAATACGTTATGATGTTGTACATACGACAACTCGCAGTGAGTGTTGCATTTCAACATGTTTGGTGAAGGGATTTCTTGATCTTCACACAATTCCTTTTCAACTTCTTCTTCTCCATCAACTGTTAAACACCGAGGGGTTTTCCATCGTTCTCCTGCAGGAAGTTGCCCATAACATTGAAAAATACGAGTTTGATAAGAGAAATAACATTTAGTGTTACTACTACGGAGAGCGGGGGTGATTATAAATTGGCAGGACTGACATAGGTGGTGAGATGATGATGGTCTCTCAACCCAAAGGAACCACAGCTGAGTTCACTAACTCAACTGGGAGGAAACTCTCTTAATAGACTTATAGGACGTGGAGTTCATCTTTTTGATCAAGTCACTTAACAGCCAGGCGATAATGTCTGTACAACAAAAGCTCTCAGCTACAGCATCTCACCAGCCAAAGAAGTTGGACTCACCAAACAGGTAAATTAACTTTATTAATTTACCTGTTATTAACTTTATTAATTTACCTACTAGCGGAATTAACCCAATCACTTTAAAGCAATTTTACCGTTGCATTCTTGGTTACAAGGAGTGTACAAAGCTTGGGAGTCATCTTCCCACACGTAAGCATGTGAATTCTTCTGTACCGTGTATTCATACACAACGTTTGGGGGAGATACGTCTCTCACAGACAAAACCTGCAACGAATGGACCCAACAAGTCAACAAAGTGCCAACATACAAAACCATTAACACAATAACAGATGGATCCTTGTCAACTTACTTCGACTATAAGATCTTTGTTCAGAGGTAAAGAAGAGTTTACTCTTTCGACTTTGTTGCCTGAGCCATTATACTCCAATGTGGTTCCCTCGTACAGTATCAACTTTTTAAAACTGCTGACCATAGAATTCCCATTCAAAATATACACCTTCGACTCGCTGTCCACGAGAGCTGAAATAGTTGAGCAAGTATGAGAAAAAAAGGCTCTCATTTTCACGCCCAGATATGTTTACTGCCTTCATCAGATGAAACAGTGAACATTAGAAAAAAAGCACAGAAAAGAGAAATGTGTGCACATAATTGACATTGTAAATAATAGCTACGCTACTTTTCACTTAAGATCATGAATATGAGCACGTTTATTAATTGATAATAAATAGGTAAAATAAACATATTTGAACCCCTTCCAACTCCCCAACATACATCAACCACGTGTCAAAAACGTCAGGGTCGGTTGTATATTAACTCGTACTTACAGGTTTTGAGACCGTGAACTGTAAGACAGCCAAAGTGGGCGGCCGTAAAATATAAAAATTGAAATTTCAAATAAATCGTCATGAAAAATAGCTCTACAATTTGAAAAAGAAAAGCGGTCCTGGCATTACTCAAATTAGTCTGATATATCGAGTGGGATTACCAATATAGTTGTTGTCTTCAGCTGGGTTATTTGAAGCGTATTGACGAATGTCCAAATTAGAAGCGCCTTTAGGTATTCGAGCAACGTACGAGTAGCCGTACCGGGTCTTGTTGTAGCTTCCTCTTTTCTGAGTGCACGTCGAATTGTCTCCCCCGCACACTCCACATATGTCTGCAATAGAAGGCCTTCGGTGAATTAATGTACTGTATTTGAAAACTTCAAAGAGGTCAACACTCTAACAGACCGACATGGACATCTCTGGGAATGCCATGGTTAAGGAACAACGCGCAAATGAGAAAAAAGTGCATTCACTGGGACGTAAAATTACATTTTACATTCAGATGGAGACTTGAACACTTTTGTTTCTTGATGAGAAAATGAAATGAATGCATCCAATTATGGAAACAGAGATAGGAAAAAGAAAGCAACGTGTTAACATGCCATCAAAAAGTTGTATATCGTCAAAATCCTGAGTAATGGGACACTCTTGTTTGAAGGGTTGCAGCCCTACGTATCAAAAATAGCCCAAACCAAATGCCAATGGTAGCTCATTGTTGCTTTCTCATACATTAAAACGGTGCATGTGATTTTAAAGTTGAATTACGATTTTTACAAAACCAATTAGACATTTTCCAAATGAACGACGCACGCTTCATTCCCAATTTAAGGTGTACAATTTCGTTTGAATCATTATCACTTTGAAATGCAAATTTCTCAATAAAAATACTGAGCTTTCCATGTCAAATATTCAATATGAGTGGGGAACCGTCCAACCATCAAACAGTTAAATACGTTAAGTAAGCTCAGCCTTCTTCGACACATTACTTTCTACATTATTTGGCCCTGGAGCTTTGATGGGATATAAAGTGACAATGGCCCCAATGAGGTCGCCTATTGTCCACAACGAGATGTTTGGATTTGAACCCCTTTGATTCTTTGGCTACCCTCTGGGTGTCTGTGTCCATTTCTATAGTCTCTCTGATAAGTCTACAGAGAACTGGATACACTGTGTCTTTGAAAGGATGGTTTCTTGAGAACCTTTGATGCTATAGGGCTAGTCTGGGTTGGATTGCATCACAGCTACACTCTGCTCTACATTAGCTTTTCCTACGAAGGACTTTAATTGCTAGCCTCAATGTTTCTCATATATTTCCACTTTCAAAAAAGTTTGCTAGCTTTTTCTTTCAGTTCTCTTAATGTCACGATGTAAGACCTAAGACCTTCTTCTCCTAGATTAAGACAGTTCAGAGTGTGGCTGTGGCATTAGAGTTGTGAGCCTGTTGGTAAATCCTTCTGGCTCTATTGACACTCTGCTGAAGGGGATTAAGTTCCACAGTCCACCGGAGGGCATTGATTGCCAAGTTCTTCTGTTGCTCAAGCCCAAAAAGCCCTACTGAGTGCAGTGTCATGGTGATAACCTCCACTTTGCTGACTATTTTTTCAGGTGACTCAGTTTGCACTAAGAAGTTGGTGTCTGTAGCCCGTTGTTCGCCTTAGAATACTCTAGAAAATTGAGCCCAGTTAATATTTTAGTGCAGGATAGAATTGCCTCTCCAGTGGATATTTTGTCAACAATGGAAAAGTCAATAACCAGGTAATCGCTCTTGGTACAACTTGCCAACCCATTATTTTGAGTAATAGAGTATGAGACATAGTTGTAACATTTATGCACAACCTCCCTCCCAGACCATCATAGGTCGCCCCAGTCATACAAAAGTACTTGAATCAGTGTACACTATTTCAAACAGTAACCAACTTGTGTTGGCCTGAATAATATGAACCTCTTGAAAAGCAGTAACTGTAGTTTCCATAAACAACTCACAAACTACCCAACCTAAAGTCCTGCATGAATCTGTGAATAGTACAGAGCTCCCATGTAATAAAAATGAGGTGTAAAATCGTGGAGGGCTAGAATGGAAAATACACTAGGACTCTCTTGTACGCTTACAGAGGGCAGTGATACCATGTCTTGGAAATTAAGAGAATAAGTTATTTGGCACGAACCAAAATCTTTCAATTATCAGCTCAAGCAGCAGAAACCCTTTTGATAAATTTGGAATGAAAAGACCCTGGGTTAATGAAGGTTTACAGTTTATAATAAACGTCTTTGCTCAATCACCGCAATTAACACCCTATAATTCATCGTTTCTACAAAACTACCACCTACACCTAATTCACTTCATCCAATTTATACATAAGTATGAGAAAGCATCTCCACAGGAGAATGGAAACTCAGGGTTACGGCGAGATGATGTCATCCAAGGAACTAATGATTTAAAGTTAAATGGGAAGGTTCTCTCATGCAGAGTCACTCACAGAACTGACCATATGTATTCAGGAAATAGTGGGGCCAACCTGAATGAAAAGAAAAATTTTTTTTAAAATCAACTGGTTGGAATCGTCCCAACTTTTTAGCTTTATAAAAGACACTCAAAGTAATGCGAAATAAATAAATCTGAAATTGTAGTTAACATTCAACTTAATAAAGTATATAAATGAATTGAAGACTTCTGAATCATTTCACTAGTAAAGCATCCAACAGCGTCCTCTAATCTTTCTGAACATTAAAAAACTGGTTTCGAAGCGGAAAGAAATAAAATATGGTAGACTGTCCTGAATAAGCAAAGGTTCCTCAGCGTCTTGCCGAATTAAATTGGGATTGATTGAATTCAACTCTGACTTTTCCATTTTCAGAAGGAATTTCTCTCGAGGCTCAACAGTCGGCATTTATGCAAGTGTGGTATCAAGAAACGTTACCAAATGGCCTAAAGAAAACTAATTAATCCAGTCTGAACCAAGGACTAAAAGTAGTACACTAGGACTAAGTAATACAAAGTAGCACATCTCTTTGAGCAGATACTGTTCAATTTTTAAAAATAACTAAATACTGTGTGGTACATCTAGCGTTATTGCGTGAGAACTTGATGGAATATACGGATTAAAAACGTGACAGCCTCGTGCTGAGAAGAAATAAATAGGTTTCGTACTTTCGTGACTTCTTCACTCTGTTGTTAAGGCGTATACCTATGTCTTTCATAATACTATTCGGCTTGCCGTCTGTTATCCTTCCCCATTCATGGGCGCGGCGTAGGTTCCTCAAAACCAGAGAGAGACACTTCTACTCTCGGAAGGAGGAGTAGATTTCTTAGCCTTTGGCCTACGTTCTTATCTCTGCAGATTCTCTGGTACGCATCAAAAGGCCTTCACAGGTTCGTTTCATTTCAACTTGGCACAAGTGGAGGCCCTGCTTGAGGGATAACAGAAGTTTGCTAAAACGTGAAGAGTCTTCAGTCCGATAAGATGGTTCTGGATGTTTCAATGATAGAAGTGTGAACTTCCACCAATCCTTCCAACCAACGAAAAAAGGAGAATCGTTGCTACTCTTCTTCAAACGGTGAAAAGAATAAAGGTTTTCTTAGAACTCTGTAGCTAATTTTGAACGTCTTATCAAAAATTGAGTCTCATTCGACATCAATGCCATGGATTGACGAATACTTCTTGTGGTGAATCATAACTTCTATGTCCAACTCCAAAACAAAACTCAAGAGCAGTAATAAAAAATCCTCTTGAACTGACATCACTCACAAGCATTATTGATAAAACGGTTAATAACCACAATAAAAAAATTAATAAATTAATCAAAATGAAATAAGATAATTATCAATATGTTGACTCACCGACTTCTGTGTTTGAATCGAGAATATGGTCACATCCAGCTTGATGGCATATGCCATCAACGCAGATGTCGTAGGTTTTTCCAGGGCCACATGGAGTTCCATCGACAACTTTTTCCTCCAGCTGGTAATACATCGAAGTCAAGAGTATTTGGCAATAAAGTTTGCACCTGTCCTCTGTGGGCACTGAAAGGGCGCATTGAATTCTAATAGCAGCCTCCAATATTTCAACACATGGTAAGTATTAGTTCGTGATATTATTTAAACTGCTGGATAACTGATTCTCAGTAGAAACACGACAACATGATTCAGTTCAGCATATTTCTCTCAATTGGGATCACATATGCGGGTCTGTTTTCTTCTTATTTTGTTCGTTCCTTAACTCTCAGACAGGAATATAGCGATCCAATGAGAGGTTATATCAGTTGTTTATGAATATCAATCATTTATTGGCATTTAGCCAGTTGTGTAGAGAATACTTTCGCCAATATGTATCTGTCGAAAGCATGACCCTGAAAAATCCTTTACAATAATAAAGCCTAATGTTTCTACTTGGTTTTTCCGTTTAGTTGGGCGGCAAGTGTCAAGGGTAGAGATTAGCTATTTTTATAAACTGGGGAAACAGTTATAAGCTTACCTTGAAGCAGTCAGAGCGGGAGAGTTTGACTGCTCACTCAACAACCATTGGTCACTGTTGTAGTAACTATAAAAGACCAGCAGACACGCACCATTTTTCTTCACTATGTTTGGTATGAAAAAAGCTCCATACAACGTGAGCTGAAGCCCCTATACAAAGATAAATAGGACGGGGGCGTAGGCAATCGCCATTATCTGACTACACAAGGGTCAAATTTAGCTCCCCCCCCCCCCCCAAAGTGCTTATAATCACCACTAAATTTGATCTCTAATCAGTTATTCTAGAAAAATTCCTTTCCTTTGGTTTGATCAATTAGAAAGTGATTTTCCTTAATAATTGATCTCATCTTTATTTTGCAACTGCAAAGCGACTCCATTGCTGAAAAGTGAAGGGGGTTATCTGTGTCCCACACCAAGCACCTTGGGTGTGGTAGCTTTGCTCGGAGTGAGGCTACGAGTGCTCTGTTTCCACCACAACTACCTCATGCATAAGTGACAGTTTTGTCCTACATGTTCCTGGAAGCAAAGGGCTGTACGCCCTACCCTAAGTCTAAGTCTACCTAGTGAATGATGGCTTTTCCTGGGGTACCTGAACCCTCACTGCTATTCTTTTCCCGCCCCTGGGATGTGCTCAAAATATGATAGTTTTACCTAAACAACGGAGGGCAACACAAACATACATTTTAATATTCTGAGCGAATTGGCGAGAAGGGGCGGGGAAGTTTCTTGCTAAATGTTCTAGGTGTTTCCTGTCAAGAACTCGAATAAAATTCTGCCCAACTCCAACACAGAAAAATTGAACCAGGGCGAACACAACATAAGTATAACACGTAAATATGCGATTTACTGGTAATAAGGGTGGTTACAAAAGTATAAATACGGAAAGAGTTACACAACTTATTTTCAATGAACCTAGACCTCTCATCTCCTCTAACTCTTTCTATTTTATCCCTTTTCTTTTTAAGACTACTCAACAGCTTTATTACAGAAAATTGAAGCAGTGTGCTCTAAAAAGGAAATCCAGAAGAGCAAGCTGTGTGTACAACTGATAAATTAAAAGTAGAATTGAAAGGTCTGCGGCTAGGGAATGTTAAAAAATGAGTCACTCCACACCTTTCGCTGAATTATTTTTCATATGGGTTGCCATCAATTAGTAAATACATGAAGACTAATAGTTTTCATAATAAATACACCACGCATTTTTAGTAAATATGTGCTTACTTGTTTGCTCGTTCAATGAGTAAACATTTGAAAAATAAATGAAATACGTATTAATTTAAGGTTCTTTAAAATGACTGCGATTCCTGAATTGTATACGTCGATAGGATGGGATATTCATTTATTCATTTCCTTTCCCTGAGAAGTTTGAGGGCTCTGACGTACGAAATTCAAGCTCAACGTGTTCACTGTGTACCAACTTATCTGCTTCTGTGTTTGGTTCATTGTTCAAACGTGTTTTCCACGATTAAGTGCAGGAAGTGATTGTTTATTCACTTTATTACCATAATCCACTGTGCCGGGGTATCCGCAATTTCCCTGTCATTTGAGCTTTTAGCCTGTGTTTATATAAATGAAGATATAATAAAGATATGAGTGCACGTGTATAATGATGGACCACCAGTTGAGCAACCCTGCTTCCTTCTGTTAGCCATGTTCCATACATGGAAGAAGAACGTCATGCAACCTTTTGTGAGACACGTTAAAAGTTGGCATAAGGTTTCAAACTAGAAAATTAAAAACATTTGGAATTTGAAACTAGAAAAGTAAATACGGTACAGACGGAAAACCCAAGTTGCTCTGAAATGCATAAAACGCTAAACTCGCGTAGAATGTTTGAAACATGAGGTTAAACATTTTTCGTGCCGTCAAAGTAAAAAAAAAAGAAATTCATCTGGCTACAACGCTTATTCTGGGAAGCAATAATCTGAATTAAATAAAGTACACGATAATGTAATAAAATGCTTACCACCTCCGTATTTTGGTCCCCATTTGGTATTTTCCGATAAACCTTTCCCTTTGAACTTGACGCTGTTGAACTTGGCACACTGCTGCTCTCTGGAAAAATATAACTCCGTTAATACTCGGAATGGACAAATAATAGGTAAAAAGTTCGTGATTCCATAATTGGATATTTAAGCCATTCAAAATGTCTTCCACGTTCCCGAGCCGACCGACAAATACTCTTAGAGTAAACTCCACTTACGGCCCGGTACAATAAGAGTGGGATAAAAACTACTCATTATAACACTTAATTAAACTAACTAATTATAATACTTGAATTTATTAACTAATGAAAATTTTCAACAGTTGATTTTGCTTACATATTTAACAGCAACTGAGCACAGGACCTAAGTAATTAAGTTAACATAAAGACAACAGGAATACAACGCAACACCCTCCCACTTGAACGTACACACACGGTACCATAGTTCATTTCCACAAAAAGGTATATGGACATACAGATATTGGTTATTTAATAGTGCCTATGAATTTGATTATTTCCATTTTTAATTATTGGTTTTTGGTAAATCAGAGAGTTCAGTTGTGCTCACGTTTTGTGCAGGGAATGGGCTCACTTCAAATGGAGCCATTCCAATTGTAAAGGCAATTTTGACGCTTGTTATTTGAACTATTCTGACTACCACGCAGGTCCTCTGGGAAAAGATCACTTACGACAGAGTAGGCTAACAGGGATTGAAACACCTAATTCAAGGAGGTGCTCGTGCCAAGGCTGAATGGTACGGGGTTGGAATATGTGTATCACTAATGACCAAATTGGGGCACCAGGCGACACCTCATTGTATTTAGCCTTCCACAGGCATAGGGGGCCCTGCCTGTGGCGACTGTTTAGCTCCGCTGTACTCGTGAGACCAAAATTATGGGCACCAATTTTAAAAACAAAAGCAATGTTGAGGACACCTCAAAAGCTGAGTTATCTGATGATGTCCAGTTAGTCATTGACTGAATGGCTGTACTGGAAAAGGAAGAAGGAACTGGCAATGAAGTTGGGGTGGAAACCACAAATCAACAAAACTATGCTCCACTTGATCCCTGCAGCTGGTTGTGAGCTGAGCACACAGCATTGTATGATCGCCTCAGTGGGAGGGTGGGCTGCTTAAGGTACGTGATCCGAACCAACTGGTGGGGTACAAGAGGGTTGTTGGATCGTTTACTCGCAATCCAGTGAATCATATCCAAGGCTGCCAGTGACTCTGTGTCCATAACACTGGCCTCTGTGTCGAGGGTTGGAAGGTCCTGGGCACCAAAAAGAGCGAGAGGAGGCTATATTTTGTGGTCTCCATTCCAGAGCCCCAAATTTGGCTAATAGAGAGGAAGGGCTGGTGTTTTTACCACGGGTTCAATAGAGCAGAGGTGAGACCAAGGCCAAGGGTGCCACTGAGGTTGCCAAAGTGGAGATCGAAGAGCCACTGGCAAACGTTGCTGAGGCAGTGGGGGGTGGCCCAGTCTTGGGTGGGTTGGGGTTGTTGGCTTCTGGATGAGCAGCAGCAGGTTCGAAAGCTAGCTTCAAGAACTCACAGTGAGTGGCCGCAGTGCGATGGGCTACTGGCGTGCCTGTGGAGCCACAGTTGAGCCCCCCCCCCCCCCGAAAGAAGAAGACAGTGTTAGCTGGTGGGGACTCCTGGAGGAGGAATGCCTGAAGCATACTTAAGTTGCTTCAGGTCAACCTGCACTACTGCAGTGCAGCATCGTGGGCTATGCAGCAGTATGTGGTAAGTAAACTCATAGTATTGTACTATTCGAAGCTTTACGTTGCTCTAAGTTGCTTCCAAGCAATCACCAGTAACCGCTTGACCTACATAAGGTTTGTAAATTTCTCCTTACAAAATCTCATCGCCTACCAGTTCTAACGTGTTTTTAATTTAACCAATGCTTGGCTTTACAGTCACCAAAAAATTTAATTCTGTGGTAGAACTGCAAAGATGCTTGCGTCCTACAGCTATTTTACGATCTTCCTTTGAAATTTCACGAGAATTACCATCAGAGAATGACTCACTTTGTTGGGTGTACCTCAGTTCTCGGTCGGTTGATTTCCTGAGAATCCAGGCATAGTAGATCTTCTCAAGGAAGGGGTTGGCACCCACAGACAGATTAAAAAAAAACAAAACAAAAAACATCCCCCCCCCCGCGTTTCAGCAGCGAATGAGGGTACTCACCGTTTCCTAAAAGGTTTGTACACACCAACACGAAACTCTATTTTGTATCGGCCAAGAAGGCCTCTTATTTGTTGACACTCCCGGGAGTGACTTCAGGCGGAAAGCAAATCGCCGGCCCGCCGGCTCTCCTCCAGCTCGGGGAAAATCGGTCTTGAGCTACCGCCTTCCAGGTTCCCTGCTATACGGGGTTGAATGCATGTAAAGAGGACTCGAGTGCCTGAATTCTGACGTCGGAAAATACCATCACATTAGACCTCACACTGACTAGCTGGAGCTTTCAGAGAAGTTTTCATTAACCCCAGAGCAATGGACTGCTAAAATAAACATTTAGATTTCCCTAGCTACTCACCTGAAATCTCCGCTACCTGGAGGGCAATCCATGGTATTGCAGGACAAATATCGAACACGCTGACCGATGCAATAGCGACCGCCATTCAATGGAGTTGGTGCGTCACACAAACGGATGGCCTTTTTGACTCCTCCACCGCAAGTTCTTGAGCATGGACCATATCTTGAAAACAGAGTTTACATTTATTACAACTTTGATTTGGGTGATGTTGAGGTTTCTTCAATACAAAAATAGCAGGAAGTAACAAACCATAACAGACTCTATTTAATTGCTAAAACTGTTCCTTACTCTTGCCAGGCTCCCCACTCTCCGTCGACAGGAAGGAAAAGATTTCTATCCTTCGGCAGGCACTCTCCCTTGTAACACCATTCCTCAGACTCCTGATTGAGTTGATAAGGACAGGGTGTTCCATCTGCCCATGGCATGTGACCTGTTCTGCATTCCCGTTGACTTTTTGTTTCTCCTTTTATTTCTTCTTTTATTTCTCTGCTGCACCACATTTTCCGACAACCTGTCTGCTAAAAAAAGTAATGTTGAAAAAAATACTTGACAGGATAAAACGGCACATGCAGAATGGCCAACTACTTATGACAACTTAAGCAACGTTTGTTTCTGCGAACTTATGGCGATGTTATCATCAGTTTATGTTCTATGATGATCCTGTAACATGCAAAGGCGAGTGTTGAACAGCTTCTTGTCGAAGCTTCTGTGGTTTGATGATTCTAATTAAGTTTGGCACTGAGAGAGTAGCAATATGGCGAAGGATTCCAAGTAATTCACTTTTTTTAAACAAAATATGCTACACCATTCAGGTAACTAAGCTCCGAGGGTTCTCCTTTCACTCTACGCTAAAATGGGACACACCCATAAGTGTAGGGGAGGGGGGGGATCTGTATGGAAGCGGATGATGTGGGGAAAAATCTACGGATGCAGGTACGGGGATTTTACCGGTGCATTGTCCCGCTTCCCCTGCAGCCTTAGTTATGAGCTCGAATACATAAGCCAAGAAGCTCCAATGGCTAAGTTTTCAGTCGCAGGGTGGTCAGTGTCAAGGGATAATAGCGTAGAGCTAGCAACGAATGTACCTAGGGATATTTCCGACAATCACGAAAGCACAGATTGTAAATCACTACACTGCGAGGGGAGATCTGAGCCTTTTAACTGTCACGAAACGTACTGAACAATTACGGAAAAACCCCGAAAATACAGTCCGAGCTGAGAAATCGAGGGATAAATTTCCTAGTATAATGAAGGAAAAACGTGTGCAGGACCGGATCTAATCAGTTGAGAAATTCATTAAAAATAAATGGGGAAAAAGCTGAGAAGTACGATACATTCATTTCGACCATGAAATGTAAAAACGCCCATGAAAAGGGGAATTTGTAAAAAGAAAATTTTGCAAAAGTAGTGAGACAATTGTGAACAGCTCGTTAAAACCGGGTTTAAGGTTATCGGAAAATCAAGAGAAGCGGTTGCGAAATCAGATAGACATTTATTGAACAATTAAAATTTTTGTGAAACTTAGCGGAATCTAATCAAGATGGTTAGGGAAAGAAGAAAACATCGTTGGAAATAACGTGTAAAAGTCGTGGGGAACTCGAATGAAAAAGGGCAATTTGATAATTGTTGAGGAATCGTTAGAAATTTAGTTAGAAAGTTGAGTAAGATCGTGAACGAGTGTTAGTTGAATCATGAAAACACTTGGGAAATTAAAATTGGGGAGAAAGTGATGCAAGCTCGAGTAAAAATTAAAAACATAATTTAGGAAATTTGATTCAACAGCGGGAAATTGACTGGAAATATATTTTGAATCCAAGAAGAATATATTAAGAATGGTCGAACATTGTTTATTGTTGAGCATGAGAGAGAAGTTGAGTGACGAGCGCTGAAGAGGGGACCCAAAACCACAATTTATCGTCAATTGTAGCTTCTATCTCCGCGTGACGGAACATCACAGAAATGCTCCTACGAGTTGTACACAAGCAGACACTGTGAGTTTGACTAGTCAGGTATCTTATCCTCTCTTCTTACTCCTCAAGCTTGGACGGTTTCACCGAAATTATACTCATTGATTAGCAGCGAAGTTGTAATGTAAGCAGGAGAGTTACGCTAACTTTTGACAAAAATTCCTTAACTTTTTGGCCCTCACGTTACCTTTTCATTAGAAACGACTAGATAAACTTACACTTGAAGAAAATGAATAACAATTTTTTTAATGTTCTCATCAAACACACAAGGTGCACTACGCATATGTACCCTTTATAGGAAGTAGAGTATGTAAGAGGCGTGAGGGGCCCACATAATATATGGTTTCACATCTGGAAGTCCATAATTGTTTAAGTATCTCTCATTGACGAAATTCGTATTTCTGTTGGTTTTAATCAAGATATTTGAGTAAATATTATAGCAGAATTCAACAAATAGTATAATTATAAAAATGAGTTGCGTTTCGGTACTCTCAGGTTGGCGAATTTCTCCAAAATTTTGAGAGTCCGAAATTTACATCGTAATGAAGCCAAGTTTTCTAAGGAGTATTTCTCTTGGAGAGACGGGTGTATCCTGCTGTCGAAAAGGTTGACAGTTTTGTACAAAGCTGTGACACCTGCTTCGTACTCTTCTTGCGAAAACTCGAATATTCTCGCTAAATCAACGACCGACTTTGAGAGCTCCCGCGGATTGTCGAGAGCGTATAGAGCGAATAAAAAGGCGCAACTGGCAATCACTGAGCTTTTGTGCTTCACGAAGTCCTGATAGAACAACCACATGTCCAAAAAGTGAGCGGCCACTTTCAACACGTTCGGGGTGTCAGTCAAATATTCCCCAATAACCGACAAGAATTGAGGGGGAACTGGTCGGTTGAGGTCGAACTGAGTCGTTTGAAACACGTCAATTTCCATCCGATGGAAGTCACTTTTAGTAAAGTGCGAGCCACAAATGTCGACGAGAGTGTCGGATTCGATGAGAGAGCCCGCGTTTTTCACTGTGAGAGACAAACAAGCGACGCTGACCAACTGCAACGTGTCGTTATTGACGTGTTTTTTGGAAGAATAATCGTCCAGAAGTGAAATACTTTTGTGAAGAGACACTTGAGTGAGTTTATAGCGATGATGGACGTGAATCAACCAGTCGACGACTATGTTGCGAGATCTCGTGTTAGTACGAAACCGTTTCGGGCAGGCTACGTACTGCTTTTCAATTTCCAAAAGAATTTTAGTGTAATCTTTTGTGTAGGGCTGTTTTCCAACGTTATCTGCTACATGTTCCCGAACGTCTTTGCGTTTGATAGTATTCCGTGCCATACCCGTTGGTCTTAGTGGAAAGAGTAAAGTGAGGAAAAGTTGTAATCCCAATGTTTGTTCTCGTTACTCCACAAATAAACGAGTGCTGCAGGAAATAATCGTATTAGCGACTACACGACCGTAGTTAAGGGCTTTCATTTACTGTTATTCCAAATAACGCTGTGCAGGAGCCTCCGTTATTTTCAATTGATGCAGAGGAATTAGGTGGCCCAAATCCGTCGTTAGAAGTAGACGGTTCGAGAGTTAGAAAACTGCCGAGAAAGTCGTTTTGTTGCATTTGGAAAACTGGAATTGTTTTGTTTCGATCGCAATACTATCATATCCGACGAAAGCTCGAAAGCAATTAAGAGCATCCAGCCCTAGGACAGGTGCCAAACTCCATATTCATCTGCTTCCATTTCCTGAGCTATTGCGCCCGTTGTCGATCACAAAGGCAGTGACAGTTTTAGATAGACTGTGTGGGCAACTAGCCACTACTGTCAGAAGTTGTTACAAGTTTACATGAAATTTGTATTTCAACAAGCCACGGAGAAAACTATCTAAAAAGATTGAGTCTTACCTTGAGTTCACAAGGTGTCCAGCCATCACCGAAAACCAGTTCGCACTGCTTGTTCGCAGTGTACAGCTCGCCGGGTAACTTATCAGCGTTCTGCCTGAGTGGGAGGATATCTTCTTGGGGTGGATTCAGAAGACAATTCCCGGACCCTGCACTGGCAGCACATGAACGGAGTATTAAATAATTCTAGAAGTAGTCTCGACGAAACAAAAAAGTTGACTTGTGAAGTATAACAGTGTATTATAGATACTTCACGAGCAATTCAATTTGAAACTCATGGAATTGCACGAGGAAATACGGTTCAGCACACAATATTGAATGAATAATCACAGAACACACTGTTTTGTACCAGAAAGTTCATTTCTCAATCGGAAAATTTCGAATTAAAATAAATCAGAACTGCCAAGGTTATTTTATTGAAGACGATTATATGTATAGCTCTAGAGTTTTAGGAAAAACAGTGAAAGAAATCCGTCTCAGAAACGACAAGACTTCGAACTCTGGAGTTTTGAGGGATGTTCTTGATTATTTTATTTTTGTTGTCAAACTACCATAGTTTGGTTAACTGGACTACTAACAACATTCTTACTTTTAGCCACCTAAAGGTTTAGGAAAGTATCGCGATCGTGTCGGAAAAAGTGGGTTTTCTTCAGGAACATTTTGAGGCCAACTGAATCCAAAAACCTAATTTCGGCGCGTGCGCGAATGTCAAAATTCGGTGCACGGAGATATAGGCCTATGAAGAAAAACACGTATTATTTACTTTTTGGCAAAACGGCTCATCAATTTTCATGAAACTCGCAGAATGTCCATTATTAGCCTATACCATTATATTGTTTCTCTGACAGTCCGTCGAACAGAGATAACCATAATGCGTCGAAAATCGTGTTTTTTAAAAACATTCCCAAGCTTTTTAAAGTTTCCGTGCTACTGGGTGTCTTCCAACAACCTATACCCACATTTCATTCCCCAAAACTATTTCTATGTCTACTCCAACGAATTGAACGGAGATACAAGCCGTGATAGCTCAAAAAATGAGATGTGTATCTTCTTTTAGTGAATGGTAAGTATATTGACTGTGAAAGTCAATGTGTGAGTAAAAATGTTTCGATGACTAACAGTTCGATCAATTTCCGTGAAGCGTTTCCAACGAATATGAAACCACTACAACTATCGGAGAAACATTTGTTGAAAATCAATGGAGACCGCTGTAATGAAGCTGTAAAAAGTAATAAATAAAAGAAGACCATTATCTGCTTCATAAGATTTTCAAAGGGGTATTTGTAATGAACGAAAGTTAGGTATTCATTTATCAACAAAAGAAACGGTTAATCGAAAGTATAAGAGCTGTTCAAAAGAAAGTGTAGAGGAAGCTCGGATTCGGTACTTTTCGATGCCCCATTTCTCCCATAGATGAGCTATGAGCGTAGTATTGTGTTTCAGAAAAGTAATGAACAGAACTGGAAAGAAAAAGGCGGAAAAGCCTAGTTTTTGGTACATTTCCGTCCCTCACCGCCCTTTCTCATCCAGAAATCATCCATAACCTTATTTTGGCGTCTACAAAAAATAACAAACAAAACCAAAAAAGGACCAGTTCAACCAATTCAGCCATTCTCCTGCAAATCGAACTACAGACACGCACAGGTCTGTTTCCCTATTTGACCACTGTTTCTAAACCCTCAACGTGGGCTATATCAGTCATGGTAGTTGCGTCATGGAATATGCAAGAGGCCGGCCCCTGCAGCATCCACCGAACTCAGACCTGTGGAGATACGGCAGGTATTTAGGCGTTAGCCAGTCTCCCGGTAGAGAGTTGTCACCCGTGTGTGAACGTGCGGGGGTAGCCACCTGAGGAATCCCATACCATCTGGGAGGAGTTTTTAATCTGGTTTCCTACCTGATCTAACTATTTACTTGGGAGGCAAGTTTCAAAAGGGCAGATCAACTATGACATCTTAGCCATTACCTTCTTTGCGAACTTTGCAAAATGGTTTAGGCTTGCTTTGTAGCAGTCAATGCAGAGGTCAAACACTCGGACGCTTAGTGCTTGGAGGTCCTTAGCAGGGGCACCCTTGCATCAGCGCTTCCATAGCATCAGGAGTGGAAGGACCAGTCTCTCCTTCCTCATGCGTAGGTCTTACTACTACTACGTTTTGCTGTGGGTTTTTATGGGGGGGGGGGGGGAGTTTGTTAAGGGGTGAAGCCTTTTCCTCTGCCGGCTTGTTCTGCTTTTAGGGGGTATTTTCCTTTTCCCTCCTGCGCTTCCTCGCCCTGGCAGGCTGCCATATGACCACTGCTCCATGAGGGGTTCCAGGGGCGGCTACTGCTGCATATGAGGGCCCTGAGTAGTTAGTTGGTTTGGTAGACCTCCTTGAGCTTGGGGAACTGGTGGCAATGACTGCGCCGGCTGCTGGGCAATTGCCCTGCAGCGGGATAGTGGTGGGGGCGATGTCATCGGGGGGCACTCGCTTTCATGGTCGGCTTCGAAATTTCGAAGACACTCTGGTGACAAGGTCACGCATTGGTCCCGCCATTTTGACCTTCATTCGCGCTAACTAGCCGTGGATAATCTGGACATAGGCACAAATCTGTTCGATATCCGACGGCTCCACTGGGTGTCTACTGCTTGTAGTAGCCAGGTTGCCCAGGCTACTTTGGGGGGAAGGTGAAGTTGAAGGCGCATAGCCAGGTTCTTTCCGCCCTTGTTTGTTTGGAGGACGAGCAGGTTGCTCATCGTCCGAAGAGGGAGGGGTCTAGCAAGGTGTTTTTATTTCCTTCTGTTTTTTGCACTGGCTTTGTCATATTGTTTACGAATGTATGTAGGGGGGAGTAAAGAAGCAGACTAATGTAGTTTATCTTTGTGAGTTCATTTGTTATGCATGTTTGTGGTATGAGCGAGAGGTGCTCATAGTCTCCTGGAAGGTCCTCCTCAGGCATATTGATTCTAGCCCCTTTCGCTGTTATGTTGAGAGTCAAAGGGAGGCCCCCACATGCGCCGCAGCTGCCAGTCCAGCCACACACTGGGACTAAGACGCATGAAGGATGTTTCGGCTGTTGCTCAGAGTCAGCTCACAGCCACTGGTGATGGTGAGACACGCGCAACCAGCCGCCCCAGGAACGCGCAAACCCAGTTTATCCCCCTCCTCATCCTGAAAGCACCTATATCGGGTATCGCTCGTAGGTGTTACTGAGCTACTTCCAGTACTGTCTTCCGCTTATTATGAGTGTTTTGTGTCTTTGTGCTCTGCCACTTAAGCCGTTATAGTGTCGTTTGTATCTGGAATATGTTGTGTATGTCATGCTATGAGCTGTAAGCCCCTTTGGGGTCGGCTTTAACAGCCACACAGAGGATACGGCAGGAGAATCCCCTTCCTGCAGAGGGTGTATTCTGCGAACCCAGCTCAAGGTAGGGGGTTAAGGTACGACTCAAGCAACATGCGGGTGGCGATACCTCGGAGATCGCCTGCTGACACACCCAGCCGACGCATGCCCTAAGAACTTTTCTAGCACCACATACCACGCCAGGACACGGTAAATGCTGAAACCCTGATGTTACCTGCCTCAACTTCACGAGCTTCTCCCTGAGCCCAAGATCCCGGCTGCCAGATACTACTTAGGCATCCAGGATCACTGTAGACTGGTCAGGAACAACGGCGACGATGTCAGGCCTCAGTTCTTCTCTAGAGACAACCCAGTAGTGCCGCTCTCTCTCCACTCTCCCTCAGATGACAATGTACCAGCAACCTGCCTGCAGACTGCGTCATGACGCTTGAAGCGGCTCCCATGAGTGCACGGACACACCTGCACCACACAATTCAGCGACTCAAAAAGGTTACCACAGACACGACAGCGAACATTCACAACATAACGATCCCAGCCTCTTGTACTCCTCACTGCTGTAGGCAGTGACGCCACACAAATGGCATGAAAGTGCCGGTAATCCTCTCTGAAGCCCACTACACCCACGCAGAAGAGTAGGGGGAGCCAGGACACTGCCTGAGTTCCCAATCATCAACGAAACCATGCAGAGCAGCAGCAAACTCTGAAGGCTTACTGGGATTGGGGGTAGATGGATTAGCCATGACACTCTATTGCAGTTGATCCTGAACAAATTCAAGACAGTCTCCCAACACAACCTTCTTACGGCGCAAGAACGGAATAGTGGTAGAGAGAGAAGGGACACCAAGTCCCCCAGATCGAACTGGAGCGTGAATGTATGTACGTCCTCTTCATCTTCTTCCTCCTACCCTTACTCAATCACCACCATGATAGAGGTGCTAGTGTGCTGACTGACTCCTATCAAAGGCAAGCGGTTCATCGTGGTCTTGCGGTAAGACGGTCGATTCATAATTCTCGGATTGTGGATCGAATCCCCGGCGCGATTGCCGTAATTTTTGCCTTAGTCAGCAGCTCTTCAAAAGCATCTCCAAATTTCCTTCCCCCCGTAACAATGGCGCCCAACTAGTGGTCGAATTTCTTCTTTCCAAGAAAAAGAAGAGGCCCCGAGAGAAAAATTAAAAAATTAAGAGAGAAAAATAATGAGACGAGTTCTCGGGTCCGGGATTCGCTGACGCTGTGAAAGTTCCAGCGCGAAGGTGGAATGGGCGACGCGCCTACTACAATGCGAGGGAACGAAGACTTTCCTTGTAGCCTTTCTCGAATCAAAGATCGGATTTTCCGGGGATTCGCTCAACTCTCGTAAAATTCTTTCCCTAAAAAAGAGTTCGCTCCAGGAGTAGCGGTTAATAGACGAGGGGGGAGATGTGCTGACTGACTCCTATCAAAGGCAAGCGGTTCATCGTGGTCTTGCGGTAAGACGGTCGATTCATAATTCTCGGATTGTGGATCGAATCCCCGGCGCGATTGCCGTAATTTTTGCCTTAGTCAGCAGCTCTTCAAAAGCATCTCCAAATTTCCTTCCCCCCGTAACACTAGTACTGTGGCTGAGCATTCAGAAACGCCAAAGGCCTGAAAACCGACATCTGGCAGAAGCATCCTGTCAAAAGAAATGATGAGATAAATGTCGATAGGACTGTATACAGGTATGGTTCTGAGGAGATGCGTCTCATTCCTGTTGCTGAGGCGCAGGCTGCATGGGAGGGGGTGCACTATGTCAGGGGTGCGCTTTCCCAAAACCCCTGGGTGCCGATGGTCAGTAGGGGGGGTTTTGAGACTGGAGCTGTTGGCATGGGTCCCCCCCCCCCCCACCATTCGCCAGAGCACCAGTTAGCCACCCTAGAGGGAAACCAGGACCCCCTGCATAAGATTCATTGAAAGAAGTGCTATAATCCTCCAGGGTGTTATAGGGGGTCCGCCTGTTGGAGCGTAATTTAGAGGAGAAAAGAAGGGAAAATAAGAAGGAATGCCTGTCGAGACACGCACAAAGCAACACTCGGGGCAGCGATATTGTGGAGAAATCATATCGATGCACCTAGCTGCCTCAGCCTAGTCTGTGCTGTAATTCTTAATTTATTATTTATTTTCTTTATTTTTACTGCCGCTACTCATTCCCAATTCTTCAATGACCCGAGCAATTCTTCTTCCATTCGAGCACATGTGGTCACAAGTTCCGCGCATACCAAATCAGCTGTATATCCAGGATCATCGCAGACTTGTCGGAAGTATCGGCCGCAAATGAAAGCCTCTGTCAATCTGAAGAGATAACTGAGTATCGTCAATCTCCTCGCAGATAACGGAGACCCTTTCATGAGTCTTGGACTCAGATGACTGTAGAACGAGCAGATGCTTAAGGCACAAGTAAAGTGTTAGAGACAGTGTCAGTACATCTCACTTAGTTTTTCCGTTCATGCTGGGCGGTAAGCAGACGCACAACTGTCACTATGTGGGAACCTAACCAAGCGCTCGCAGCAGAGCAAATCGCATTTTATTTCACACTCTATGTCTTTACTACAGCTTCCCCTAGCACATGGGTGTGAAGGTTCGTTCACGAAAGATGAAACTGGTGTTGGATAAAAATACTAGACAGCGCCCGACAGCTTTTGAAAAGAAATCCCTCGTGGCTCCCGACTATCAGTAGAACATAAAAACGTCCGAGCAACAGCGGAAACGCGGGAATCAGAATAGTGGTTAGATTAAAGCGGAAATGTAGTCGAGCGTTGCGTATTTTGCATAACGTGACACGATCAACTTGCCGACCCGAATCGATCGTAGACCAATCAATTGTTAACGTGCAGCTACATCTTTGGCGACTGTAAGTGTTACAAACCACAACCATCTGTCGGATTCACCACACTACGTTATCAACGTTCACTAATTACACCGCAGATAGCAGTTGTTGAACAACGATGCTGGGTTTCGTCGACATTGTTTAAGATGCATCTACAATTAAATAGAACACATTAATGAAAATTAAGGATTGGGTGCAGTTAACAGGTCCAACAGGCGCTTGAAATAATCCCAGTTTTATATAATCGGGGATGTTGAGAGCTCAATGGAGTTTTCCAAACGTAATCAACGATCAAACCTTTTTATTGCGAATAATCGGTTTTGTTAATGCAGATTGTATAATTTTGACTTACCAAGTTGAGTTTGGGACACGTTGAAAGTTTGTCAGTTCAGCTGTCGAAGAAAGAAGGGGAAGTAGGAACGGAAAAAAAGGAAGAAAGCAGCATAGATGAATTACTCAAAACAGGTGAAAATACTATAGGACTAAAAAAAGAATAATAACCGGACAGGGCCGAAACCATGAATCGAAACTGCGCGAATAGAACACCGGGAGCAAGTAGTAAAGGTTGCTGCATCGTCAGGTTACACTGCACATGATGTTAACGACCTCCAATGGACATACAGACTCTCTCTATCAAGCTCGTGACAATCAACATTAGGGGGATCACGTATCACAGGGATGTTACTACCTAGTCTGACATTGCTAGAAGAGCGAAAACGCGCAAACATTCCTTCTACCCTAAAGAGCTATTCAGGCCTTTAGACCCTATTTCTTTATTTCATATGAGGTGTACGAAGAACTTATAAAAATTAAACACCTAGGCGTGATTGGCTACTGCCCCATTGTCTAGGGTAGCAAATTAACAGGCCATCAAAAGAGAGTACTGGCCTAATCCCAGAGAGAGAGAGAGAGAGAGAGAGAGAGAGAGAGAGAGAGAGAGAGAGAGAGAGAGAAAGAGAGAGGGAGAGAGGGAGAAAGAGAGAGGGGGGGAGAGAAAGAGAGCGAAAGAGAGAGAGAGGGGGAGTGTGGGAGTGTGCGAGAGAGAGAGATGGAGAGAGAGGACCTCAGGATCACGGGGGCTTCCAAGCACCGTTCTGGGAGAGACTAACTATGAACTGTCTCCTCAGCGGTTCGAGTATGGAGGGAGAGTGGGATTTTTCTAATCACACTCAATGGAAATGTTGGGAAACTCATAAGAATGACCGTGAGAAATACCCCCTCCCTTCGCCGACGCTCCACCATCCCGTTTACCTTTCTCTTCGTATATAAAGACCACGACCAACTGACTGACTCCAGTACTGACTTAACAGCCAGACGATGAAATCTTTACATCGAAAGCGCTTGCCCACAGTAACTCACCAGCCAGAGGAGACGGACTCACCTAACAGGTACGTTAACTTTAGAAATACCGCCCTTTGGAAAACCAAATTACTTTTTGGTGACGAGTTAAGTAAAGCAAAGCACGGCAAGAGGTATTCTGGTTGAAGGTCTTTGGGAAGTTGATGTTGCTTACGTAATGGTTTCTTGGCTTCTGCCAAGCAGCGGTTACACAGGAAGACTTAGCAGGAACAAATGGGTTAATGCTGTATTGAGGAAAATGTACGAAACAACGTAACATCTAAAGAATTTCATTTAGTTATTATTCTTTATGGATTATATACCTATGTTTTCGGTCAGGAAGATGTGAAGAACCACCAAGAAACTCGCGGGACAATGTAGTAAAAGTGATATTTTCTCCGCGACCTGCGCTCATGTCCTCTCGCTGCTTCTTGCCTCGCTCCAAACGCCCATCAGTTCTACTCATCGCTTCGTGACAATTGCTTAGCATCGTCTAGAAAACGACGTCAATTTTCGTTGTTCTCTTGTAGTAGTCATGTTTTGTATCGTTTGTTAGTATTTTTTTATGCTTAATCGCATGAGATGGGCCTTGGAAGTGTTCTACGAACATAGTAGTTGGCATATGAGTTGTCGTTTTCTGGATTGTTGATATAGTGTATATATGTTATATTCTTAATAATTTTCGACAGTCGATTGAATAGGAAAGGTCCGAATCATGCTTTTCAAGAGAATAATAAATCGTGCCGTTGTGTAAGCCTGACTGTTATCTAACATGGTTTGGCTCACTGCTCCGGTCAAACGACAGTAATTGATTCAAGTGGGTTGTTAGTTGACACACAATTTGGAAAAACGTATTTGGCACCACCAAGTATAAAGCACTTGGTAATCAACACCTAAATTTCGTTCCTATGTAGTTGAAGTAGAATTTAGCACTTCTCTCCCCCCCCCCCACCCGGTGGTACCGAGAACCCCCCTCCACCACTCGAGATGCCGCAACTGGGCATATTGTGTGGGCATTCACGAGCCCTCTCATGCCCTCCCAGTTCCATCGCCAGCTCCTGAGGTGCTTATGTTCTCAGATGAGGTATCCTCAATACGTCCCCACCATTCTCGCACACAACGCAAGACAACCTTGAGGTCCCTGTAACAACTTCCTTTTGCTGCAGCTGATGAACCCCAATCACTCTGAGGCGCACTGCAGCCAGCCCCTCACACGTAGACTGTACATGAAGTAATGACGCGCTCTTATTTATAAAGTAACATCGAAGACCACTTTATGTCTAGTCCAAATTCACTATACTCGAACTCATGCGAAAAGCCGCCGTTATTATTTGATGAACTAAATTTTCCAAAATATTGGCAACGACACTAAATGTGATTTCGTCTAAGCACCAAGATCCTCGAATAATTTGAGTTCGTACTAGTCAACATTGACGAAACAGCGTATTCGTTACTGACTCAATGGTGATTCGATCAAATCTACAGATCTTCGGTACTGCACTTACGTTCATAATTGTTCAAGAAATTTAAGGAGGCTGTTAGGTGCAAGAATGGGGGTGCTGAGGATCGCAATGAAACTGAAACTCGGTGAGCGTGAGGAGGACTGTATTATACTGCGTACGGAAATGTGTTGAGTAGAATTGAGGTGAGATGGAGTACAAACAGGCGACACAAGGGCAGTACTCAGAACGCGTGAACTGGCGACCGTGTGAGAGAGTGAGAAGTTACTGGGGTGATAGTTGGAAGCAGAATGATTTTGGAAGAGCTCTGTCGTCGATAGGAAAATGAAATTGGGAGAAAGAACTAAAGAACGGGGAAAACCTAGAAAAGGGGGCAGGGGGCCCGTAGCTGAGGGATTGCCGCAGGTGAGGGGCAGGTATTGGAATAGTTGGAGACAGGAGACAATTAGGCGGTCGGAGACAATGAAGCGGGGAAGCCCGAGGTCGAAGACCTAGACAACTTCGACGCTTTGCGTCGAACAGAGGCCATGAAAGTCTCAGAATCCGCTTTTGCTTGGGGACCGAGGTTCAAGCAAAGAACTGAGGATAGTAGTACTAATCGGTTAACATCGGGTTTCGACCAAGATTGCAATACGTTAGTTCTGGATTTCAAGTAATTGCAGTGTTGCATTAGACCCATAAAATTATTTAAATTGGTTGAAAATAAAATTTTTTTTGCCAGCAAACGTTTTGTTAAAGGTCAGAAAAAGAATGTTTTTCCGAAATCTATGAGTTTCAGTATATTTAAAATATGATAACAACGTTTGGAAGGACGGTTTGCTCGTGGTATACATCTGAAAATATGGGCTAAAGAAAATAGCTAAAACCAAATCAGCTCACATTTCATGTACGGCCTGAACGTTGATAAACGATGCCTCAATTATGTGCCGTTACGATTCTAAATTCGCCACAGTTGTCATGATGATGATCCCAAACAAAAATTAAATTGCCGTCCAAACAGACCCTACCGACTTTGCTTAAATGTTGTCTTTGAACGAGACCCCGCAATTTTTGTGCATGTTTCATTCCTGGAAATTCAGAGCAGCGGGATAAATTATAAAAAGTTTAGAGAAAACCTGATTATCATGCGTAAATCAACGTCCACATAAGCAGTTTTGCAAAAGCAGAGGTGGACATTTTGTCGATAGTGTGAAAGATTAATAACGGTTATAAAATAATCACGAGCAATTAAAACAATTTCGGAGTGGCGTGAATCACTGAAAAGGTGGCGGAACCATGGTAAACGGGGCTTACAGTAATTTCCCTCATAATTCTATCTCAGCACTCACAAACCTCTCCATAAAAATCAGCATAATATACTACCTGCCGATTGGTTACACGATAAAGGTAAAAAAATATGTGAAGAACCCTGGTCACATTGTTCCCGACATTTCTTACCACTCGCACGAGCCCCAAATCTTTGTTCCTGCTTCCTCTCGTTTCCGTTTTCCCCTGATCATTCTTGTTAACACTTACTAAATTCAGACTACAGAACTCATCGTATATCTAGTTTCAATTGGCATTTCGGTAAGTCAGGATATAGGTCCACAAAACAAACCGAGTGAAAAATATTTTCAACATTGAGCCCATCCAAAGCAAGAACAGTAATCGAATTTACGAGATGCGGAGAAACGGATGAGATGCATCGTATCTCTTCCAAAGTGGTATTGGAAATTAGTAATAATTATCATTATTTTGACTAGTCGGTCAATTTATCAGTGCAGTACAATAGAATGAAATGTGTGTGCTTAGCGCAAGGAATTGATTTTACAGGTGCAGCTCGAACCACTTGTAGGTAGGAGCCTCCAATTTGAAATATAAACACCTCAGATGATGCTTAAAAAAAGCCGCATAATCGAAGGAGTGTCAATTTAGTATACGGCATTAGAAAATATGCAGAAGTTTAAATCCAAAAAATAAGGTAAGAGTAGTGTTCACTAACTGAAGAAATTCAGTAAGCACGTGGCGGCTGCACGCAGACCAAGACCACGGGAATGTGTTGTTGTCCAAAACTGTAGCCATCACGTGACTTTTTTTGTCCACATTGTAGAGTGAGCATCTGACGTCTTCGTCATGCGGCATGTTCAGCCTGGAACAATACAGTAAGGCAGAGAGTAATCGAAGTGTAGCTCCACACGACAATATAGATCGTTGTTATTATTTGCAAATGGACGCAAAGATGGCGTTGAAAGCGTAAAATTTGAACTACAAGCAATTGCCCATTGGAGACCTTCCGAAAACGAATATATCTGAACACTGGTTCTGGGTTATCTTCCCAGGAGCATGCCCATGCTACCAGGCGCGACCACGAGTAGTGGATAGTGGAACGGCCACGGCATTGTCCCCATGGGCATGTCTGCGGCCAGCTGTGAATAAGGTCAGCATGCTGACTGAATAAGCAGCCGCGAACAATGGGCAAAACCCAAGAGATCGCAGAAGAGATCCTGAACAAAGGGCTCAAGGGCAAGCGGATCTACATTTTCTCAGACAGCCGCCTTAAAGGCCATCGCAGCCTATAGTTTTAGGTCTAAGCTGGCATGGGAATGCCTCCATGCGCTCAAGCAGCTCAGTGCCCGTAACAGGCTCTCCCTCATTTGGGTGCCGGCTCACAGGGGGCATGAGGGCAATGAAAAGGCTGACCGCCTAGGGAAAAGGGGTACAGAATCCCTACCCATCGGGCCTGAACCACACGTGGGTCTGACGAAAAGTCACCTGAACCGTCTGGTTGCTCGATCGATGGGAGATACAGGAAAATGGCGCCCAATGGCATCGCCAGCCACGACTAAGACAGGCGAAAAGGCTTGTCACGCCTTCCTGTCAAAGGGCGAAGGCGATGCTGACACTCTCTAGACAAGATCTGAGAGTACTGATAAGCTTCCTCACCGGCCACTGCCCACTCAGATATCACCTCAACAAGATGGGCATCTCAGAGGCGGTGGAGTGCAGACTCTGCGGTGAGGAGGACGAGACAGCAGAGCATATCCTGTGTGAATGCCCTGCCTTGGCAGCAAAACGCTTTGAATACTTCGGTCAGGGGACCACTGAACCCCAAACCGTAGCGGACTCTGCGGTGAAGGACATACTCCGCTTCCTAAGGGGGGCGGGTATGTACCACGCCTTCTACTAAGAAAGGGCCAGCGTCACAAAGGCCCATATGCGACAGTGCAGTGCAGTGACAAAGGGAATTATCCCACACGCCCTCGGGTCAAAAAAAAACACTAGTTGAGGGAATACAGTTCGTCCGAGTCTTAGGAATGAGAAAATCTAGGGAGTTCGTTACAAAATCTACGTTACTACGGGGCGAATGAGCCATTTTCCATATCGAATCAATCCATATCAAATGGATTCATTATCCTGATAATACAAAATTCATTCCCAAACAAAATACTTCTCTCACCTAGTTCAAGTAATCACTATTCAAATCAATTGACGTTTTTTCACTGACCAATGAATCATGTTTCAAATCAAATGAGTTCCCGTATACGACACAGCGGTTCCACGGCAAAACGAAACACTCTGGTTTCAAATCTAGTGAGACGAATCAAACGCATTTTCTAAGATTCTCTCTCTTCGTGATAGAGGCAGAGGAATATCTTATCAAACCAGATAAATCTGTCTTAAAGTCAAATGGATTCTAATCAAATTGATAATGAAACCTAATGGATCTTTTTCAGTTTAACAACTCTTGGTTCGAATCAGTTGAATGGTTATACGGCAAAGTGATCACTTCTAAGGTCAAATAAACTGTTTTTGATAACAAAGGAGTCATTCTCCGAATCAGGCAAACTTCTTTTGAAGACAATTGAACTCTTTCCCGCACCATCTTTCGCCTCTTGACAAATCAATTCCAAATCGGAGGATTCGTTTTCAAGTTCCGTATTTCTCATGCCCTGATAACGGGATCAAATGGGAATGATGTTGACACATTTTCTACAGTATCGAATCCTCCAACTAAAAATTCACTTCGTTTACAATCGACAAATGAGTCATTCTCCGAAACAGTGGACAATAATTCGCGTTTTGGTTTATTATTCATTCTGAATAATAACCCTATGTTTTCGGTCACGAAAAGTTTTTTACAACCCCCCCTCAAAATTTGATACTTTACGTTTCAAGACGTGGAGATTCCAAATTTGCAATGTCCGTCCGCCGTCCACCGTCCCCCGTCCCCCATCCGCCGTCAGGGCCGTTTTGTGCCTTTAACGTGGTCAAAAAAATTCGATCTTTCGCCCAAAAATCCGATTTGGTATCTAGTTGTGCCCGCCATCTCGGCAATCCGATCGGACGAAGCCCGTGGTTGTAATGGGCAAAAAACGGTTAAAAAAATTAACGAAACGCAGTACAACGCGGGAGCTACAGCGTCCCTCCCTCCCGTCTGAATAAAAACCCTGCAAATTATTACACAACGGTTTATTATTCGGATAATCAGCTTGACCTAGCATTAATGCTCCGAGACCCATCCTGTTGGATTCAGCATCGAAAAATATCATAATGAAACCCAAAAAAAGGTCGAAAAGAACTGAACCGTAATATTAAAATAAAAAAATTAAAAAAACGAAAGTATCTAGAAAAAACTGAATTTTAATATGAAAACATGCACGCTAAATACTAATATCAAAATTTAACCAAAAATCTATGAAAAAAAACAAAATGAGAATGAAACGAAAGAATCTAAAAAAATTGAGTCGTATTAAAACCAAAACGTTGGGGAAATTGGAACGGGGGCGCTCGAAGCGAACCCGGGGGGAGTTGAGTGTTGGGAGGGAAGCGAGCGGGAGGATTTCAAACGACGAAACGCTGTAGCTCCCGCGTTGTACTGCGTTTCGTTAATTTTTTTAACCGTTTTTTGCCCATTACAACCACGGGCTTCGTCCGATCGGATTGCCGAGATGGCGGGCACAACTAGATACCAAATCGGATTTTTGGGCGAAAAAACGAATTTTTAGACCACGTTAAAGACACAAAACGGCCCGGACGGCGGACGGACATTGCAAATTTGGAATCTCCATGTCTTGTAACGTAAAGTATCAAATTTTGAGGGGGGGTTGTAAAACATTTTTCGTGACCGAAAACATAGGGTTATTATAAACCAAAACAACCGGTGGCGCCCCGCCGTCTTCGACTCGCGGGGGGGGGGGGGGGCTTTTGCTCCCCGACGACCACCTCCCCTTTCGCCTTTCGCTTCGAGCGCCCCCGTTCCAATTTCCCCGACGTTTTGGTTTTAATACGATTCAATTTTTTTAGATTCTTTCGTTTCATTCTCACTTTGGTTTTTTTCATAGATTTTTGGTTAAATTTTGATATTAGTATTTAGCGTGCATGTTTTCATATTAAAATTCAGTTTTTTCTAGATACTTTCGTTTTTTTTGTTTATTTTAATATTACGATTCAGTTCTTTTCGACCTTTTTTTGGGTTTCATTATGATATTTTTCGATGCTGAATCCAACAGGATGGGTCTCGGAGCATTAATGCTAGGTCAAGCTGATTATCCGAATAATAAACCGTTGTGTAATAATTTGCAGGGTTTTTACAAATCCAACGGGAAGCCTAACCTATCCAATGTATATTCTCCCAAGCTATGCAGACCTTTTCCCAAAATGAATGAAACGCTTTTCAAAACAATATTCGTTCTAGAGCTAGAGATTGATAAAATATGGAATATACAGAACATAAGTGGAATATACGTGTGGTACAACATCCATAATCAAATTAGCTTACAAGATTAGATGAAAGTGTGAAAAACAGCTATGTAGGTTAGTGTAATGTTTTTTAAATCTGCGTTTTATTGGGTACTTGAAGATCTTTTGTGGTATAGAGAAGAGATTATTTTCTCTACAAAACAATTTGCTATAGAAATGAGAGTAGCCAGATTACGTAACTAGGAAAACTGTTTACGTATCCCTAAATTTCAGCCCCAGCTTGTGCGAGTTTGACCAGCCACAGACTGCGGAGTATGCTTACTGCCCTACATTGCAAAATGAGAACTAAACCAATTAGGACATACATTTCTTACGCTTTACACATCAAACTGCCTTGGATAGGTCCTATTAATTTTTCCTTCTCCTAAACTAATGCGTAGCATCGATCATGACCTCTTCTGAACGGAGCTGGAGTATCTCATAAATATGTAGCGGCTAGCTGATTGGCAGAGGAAAGTAAGTTATTCCTTCCCACTGAGGCGAAGAAACGGCTTATTCTTTTACTACATAAACGAGTTGATTAGAGCTAACAGGGGAATAGAATCTATAAGCTCAATCAGTGGTTCAGTCAGGCATCCGTAAATCGAGCGAGAGCAGTAAACAATACGACCCCCTGTTCCCACTCATCTTGTACAGCCTGACATGAAACGAGAAACCAAACGTAAACAAGTGACTTTTTTCAGATTCCACGAGATTTTGGCAATTGCAAGGCTTCTGCGACGGTTTCACTAGAAGGTTTTGTTTTGTATTTTGGGTAAGAAACCCCACGAACTCGTCCACACCTACATGGCTATAATAGAATTTCGTAGAAGCCGTGATAAGTAGA
The DNA here is from genome assembly GCA_020466155.1 of Pachypeltis micranthus. NCBI lineage: Eukaryota > Metazoa > Arthropoda > Insecta > Hemiptera > Miridae > Pachypeltis > Pachypeltis micranthus. Next base: position 2,639,902 of record CM035773.1, on the reverse strand, counting down.
GTCTGCAGTGGAGGTCGCATACAGAATAGTGCATTACTCACAAAATGTGCAGAGAATAGCAAGAAATGGGTGTAGCAGACGGACGGTATTGTAAGCCACAGATGCATTTCTACTCTATGCCAACAGGACATGTTCATGAAAGAGAACTGTTGAGACATATACGTACGTTGTTACCACGTGTTACACTATCAAATCGTTGAGACGTATTTACGTTTTCAAAGATTTGTTAAACATTATCTGAAAAATTAAAGCTAATTAGGCTAGAAGGTAACCAATTAACTATTTAATGGTTTGCTTAGTCAGAAATTCAAATTCTGCCTGAACAGCGGCCTATAAAAAGCTCAAAGTTTCAATTATATCAGTTCGTAACCTGATCTCCCTTCAACCATTTTTTATTCTCTTATTGATTGGAAATAGTCGTCAGGTTCGAACCACAGTCTTGCCCTGCTATTTGCTAAATCTTTCACTCTCTTTTCCTCTCTTACCAACTCTCTCCCTCACTTCCACTGTCGTTCGCTGCCCCCCCCCCCCCAAGTTTAGAATTGGACTGTGATCTTGATGTGGCCAAGCCAAAAATAAATAAATAAAAGAAGTGAAGTATGAATGTCTAACAGTCGGCAGTGTTTCGACGGTAGATCAACAACGACAGAGTCTCTACTTAGCCTTGCAATTGAATTGGACCTATTGACCTGCAATCAGGCTTTCCATGGCTTAGGCCAAATCGACGCAAGCATTCTCCTCCTAGGGAGTGGTAGGGTCTCCCTACGCCTTCTTCAGGAGCTTGGAATTAGTGTTCCGTTAGCTGTGTACGGCGAAAAAGAGAAGGCAGCAGATAATTCACGCGATCGCATCTTATTCTGCGCAGATTTCTACACATCGGTTGTCCCCAACACCTAGCAATTCCCTGGTGTTTCGTATAGCACACTGTCACCAATGTCGCCGTTTTTTTCCAACACGGAAGACGTCTAGCACTCCACTCCCAGCATATACATTACGTGCAGCAATCATCTGTACACTGAAGATCGACCTAACGAACAATTTGGTCTGATGTGCCAGTTCTTCTTTTCATTTCTGTTTTATTCTTTCGCCACTGTAAGCAAAATCAATTTATTCATTTGGGTCCATTATAGCCTATATCGAAAATTTATTATATCCTTTTACAAATCCTCAAGACGAAGAAACGACCCACACGCGTTTCAAGATTACGATATTTCCACTATTAAAGCAATTGGATCCACCAGTAGGCAAATGACTAAAGTTAACGTACCTGTTAAATGAGTCCGTCTTCCCTGGCTGGTGAGATACTGTGGGCTCTTTCGATGTAAAGACATCATCGTCTGGCGTTAAGTCAGTACTAGAGTCAGTCAGTTGGTCGTGGTCTTTATATACGAAGAGAAAGATAAACGGAATGGTGGTGCATCGGGGAAGGGGGAAGGAGGTCATGCACCTCTGGGGAGACGCCCTAGAGGTGATGGGAAAGGTAGTGTATGCCTTCAATAGTCTGTCGGTTGTCGATTCTAAGTCTATTTTGTATAGGGTGATCTGTAAATCCGTCAGTTGGTTGTTTTCGTTTGTTACTGTTTTGAGTAGTGTGAATTTGGTGTCGCATTTTGTATTGATTTGTTCGTTTATGATCTATCCACAGAAGTATTTTTGTTTATACTCGTAGATTTCCATGTTATCTAATATGTTCAGTTTTTGTCCTATGTATTGTTTATGTAGTAAGATGGTGCAGTACTGTATTTTGGTAAGTTCCAGTTGTCTTGAGGTGGTTGGAGTATACTGGGATTGTACATCGCAGAAGCCATTTCGGAATCCGTCAGTCACTTCGCCCTATTTTGTTCTGCCTACTAGTACGAAATATTGCAGCACCTAGGTCCAAGCGCAAACAAACCCCACGACAACTCTTCGATTTTTTACCACCTGTTAAAACATCCTAAAGGGGCAACGCAAACCACGATTGCTAAGACCAAGTATGAAATACTGAAATAAAAGACGTATCAAAGTCAAGCTAATCCTTTTTTTCAAATTATTTCGTAACTTGATATCAACCTTAACAAAAGATTAAACCTCCACAGAGATTAAATCCATTAAATTTTGAGAGTCCTTTCGGTAGTAGCTCTAATCGCATTAGTGATGCTTCCCGGGGGACCGGGTGGGTGAAACGCATCCCATTACCGTGAACGAAGCTGTTGGAAGATTTCTGGAAGACAACCTGTAGGGTTTTCAACAAAATTCCTTTAATTTCCATCAGAAAAAATACACAAAGACTACCAAATTCGATTGTAAATTGGATAATTATTTCTAAGAAGTTCAAGTAAATGGGTTTCCACCAGAGCTGACGATGTATGAACTAAAAGGATTTAGAGAAAATGTACGATAGTGCAGGCACAATTTAAAACCACTGTGTATTCAATAAACCGTATGTTCAGAACACAACGACAATAAAACCACGACCCACTAAAACGATTCTCACAAAGGAACACATCATTCCTTATTCCCACGTGCAGTTAGCGAATTTTATCGCTCTACCAGCTAATTCAATCTGTTATTCACTCAGTTCATATAAACCAGGCACATTGTAACTTAGCGCTCGATGGGAACACAGTGGTGGATATGGGTTTGGAATTTATTGAGTTGCTGAGGCATTATAAGCAGCAGTAAGTAGCCATCGAATAGGCAATTTACGTGAATTTATGTGATTCCCAATCCTTATTTGTGGTGAAGTTTGAGTTAACCGTTCAGGAATCCAAGATACAACTCTGTTAAAAACTCTGCAAATTATTACACAACGGTTCATTATTCTCATGAACAGCTTGACTTAGTATTACTGCTCTCAGACCCATCCCATTCAATTCAGCATCGAAAAATACCAGTAAACCACACTAAATATGACCTGACTACAACGGAAGAACAAAAACTAAATATTCCAGTCACCTGCGGACGCCTGTAGGCAATTGGCACGGCGTTGCGAGTCGAGCGGGCGGGTGGTTTTGATGATACGGGAGGGAGAAAGTTCAAACGATGAAACGATTACTTTCGCTGTAGTCATTGTCCAGCGAGTTCCTTCAATTACTAGACTTTGGCTAACTATAATTGCTGTTATGTCACTATACGCAGTAGTTCACGTCTGATACTCATTTCATTCGACCCAGGCTCTAAAAGTACCTTGAAAACGATACCAAACACGGCGTATTTGCGATTAAGCTGCCAAAATTGCGTTTTTAAAAATTTTTTAGCCGTTTTTTTGCCCATAACAACCATGGGTTTTGTCCGATCGGATTGCCGAGCAGGCGGGCACAACTAGATACCAAATGGGATTTTTGTGAGAAAGAACGAATTTTGTAAGACTACGGCACACGGCACAACGGCACAAAATGGCCCCAACGGCGGACGGACACTACAGATTTAGAATCCCAATGTCTTGAAACGTAAAGTATCAAATTTTGAGGGGGGGTTGTAAACAATTTTGCTGACCGAAAACATAGGATTATTATTGAGAATAAACAGGTAGGCCCCATAATGTTGTGCAGGGTGTCAATCGAGGAGTTGGGGGAGTGTCGCAGGGGGGGGGGTGACGCAGCGGACACATCCTCTTATTACTTTGCGCTACCAAAACGTCAAGGAAAGTATTGTAATCGATCGAAAAACAGGTTTTTTTTCAGATCTTTACGCCTATTTAGTCCAAAAAACCTAATTTCGTCCGTGTGTGTGGTTCAGCCGTTCCCCCGCAAATCTAACTACAGAGAGACAAACACAGGTATGTTTCTACCGTCATGGAAGTTACGGTTTGGTTATCATGCAACAGGCTTGCCACTTGCCGAACCCTGACCTGCTGAGGTATGGCAGATAGATTGTCGTTCGCCATTTCCCAGTAGGGAGCTGTTACCCTATTATACCACGCGGAAGTGATTTCCCGCCTGATCTGACTGTTCAGGCAACGCAGAAGAAGTTTTAGGCTTTGTTTCAAAACAGCGATAACGCTGAATTCTTTGCCTTTTTTTTACAATTCATTTCATCTGTGGTATGTATCAACAGTGACACATACATCTCATCAAACATCAGAAAAAGCCACGGAATCAATTCGTGGCAGATTGTAGGCGATCGCGCTTTTACTGACGCCCCCTGAGGACGCTCTTCCGGCGTTCGGACTCCCGGCTTTACTAGCGCTCGATCTGCTAACTACCTTAACCAGAAAGGGGTCGCAGATCATTAGAATTCTGCCCCATTTAAGAACTGTCTCCAGTTAACTGCCATTACCAAATCATTTTTTTTTTTCGCTACACCATCGCAATCGCCGAAAAACTATGTTAAAAACTCCACTATCCACCACCGGATTCATCTACAATCGGGACTACCCTGCCACAACCAACGCGAGGACTGCGATCAGTTGTGTGTGTACGAGTGAATACCACGTAAGACAACAGTCAAATTTGATTTCCATTTTCCATTCCTTTATTTTATAGTTTCTCATCTAATAATTAATTAATTTTCTCAAAGTATTTATTTTCTCTCTCTCTCTCTCTCTCTCTCTCTCTCTCTCTCTCTCTCTCTCTCTCTCCAGGAATATACTTTCCTAGGATGCTCACGTTACGCATGTATGCAACTCTGTTTGCTTCCCCGTGCATATGCGCCAAAAGCTTGTGCAGACTGCCATTTTCCCGTTTTTTGACGACGCCACAGCAGCCTACTGCGACCTGAGAGGCGGAGTTATTAACAAGTTACAGAGGGTGCAGAATGGGGCGCTGCGTTTCGTGATGAGACTTCGCCAGCCTATAAGAAGTTGGGATGGTTAAAGATCGCCGAGAAGAAGAAATTGGCTATTGCGGTTCTCACTTTCAAGATTGTGAAGTTTTTTAAACCAGACTATTTGTGGAGGCAATTTGTGTATATGTCTGTGGTGCAGGATAGAAGCACGCTTAATACAGGAAGAGTGTTGAAGGTGCCTGCTCATCGCAAGGTAGCATATGAAAGCAGATCAACTGTGTCCACGCTTCTTTGCCATCACCTTCATCGCAAATTCGGCGAAACGTTATAGGCTTGCTTTGTAGCAGTAATTGCTGATGAGTTTGTCGGCCCTTCCAACAACTGTCGCTCAATGTTGTAGAAACTATAGCGGATCAGTATGTAGTTTTTTGTTTCAACGGAGGCGCAATATGTGCATGATGGAGAGTCTTTCAGCGACAAGAAGTGAAGCCGCGCATTTAAGTTACTCCGTCCCATGATGAAGTGGCTTGTCCAGTGGTCTGCTCAACCCACTACCTCCCATTGCGTTCACGGATGTTGGGGAAGAATTTAAACGTGTAACGAGGATTCCAATCTCGCTTGCGGCTTCTCTAACGGTGGCAAGTTTTCATTCTGTGGTGAGATTCGCACAGAGTTCAGCTCACAGTGGGGGAAGCTCCTATTTCACTCTCCACTTGTCAACCACGTACTCAACGGCCAAATCAACTGGTAACTGACCAGTGATCGCCTGGAATGCTTCTGTTGATACAGTCTTATAGGCCTTGGTTATCCACAAGAGTGCAGCTCTCTGGATTGAGCCAATAATCTCTTTTGATTGACTTAGTTTTTTACCCTAGACAATGGGGAGATCAATCACAGCCCAAGTAGATGAACTTGTACATGAGGATAGTGTCATGGTAACACACACCTGCCTTTAAGGGACTGGAGGTGTGGGCTGAAGTCCCACCTCTCACCTCTATTCACTCCTGAATACTTGACGTGCTTTCGAAGAAGTAGCCCATGGCCGCCAAAGCGTATCGATGGTTAGCTATTTAATTTTCCCGTCAAGAGGATTACCTTATCTACCTGCATCTTGAATTGCTCAGACTATTGCGTGACGGTGCAGAGCAAATGATGAGTGTTCGCCTCGATTTGGCAAAATAGGCGTGCAGCTCGCGGTCAGTCCCCATGAGTGTCCTGGGAAAAAGTTTGAAGGCGTTACAGGCTGCTGATCCGACGATTGAACCTGGTAGGTACCACTTTTCAATCGTTATCCGGATGAAGACATGCATGCATTCAATCATAGCAGTTTTCTGTCAGGACGAGCGGGTACTGGTTGCGGGGAATTCCCCAACCTGTAAGCTAATTAAGGAGTGCTGGTCACAAAAGATTTTCCAATGCTCTCCTGATGCTTATAAGTACTGCTACGACGTACTTAGCCAGTGCTCCCAGGGGCACGTTGCTAATTTGGACAATGGCGTCTTGCGTGGACCTTCCTTTGGTACACTCGCATTGCCTGCCTGTGAGGTTGCGGCCAAAAATGCCTTTGAGGGACTGCGACATCAAGAGTTCCAATGTTTTGCCCACTCAAGGAAAGAAGGCTGAGCGATCTCCATGATTGCAGGTCTGACTGTTTGTAGTTGCCTCCTCCCTGCTGACTGCGTTGCAGACAGTCATTAAAAGGATTAGGTACGCCACTGTACATTGCCCGCTCAGCCTTGCACTATTAGGTTGGCGTCTGCAATACGCAGTCCCCCCACCCCTCCAGTACACAACAGAATTGAGGCCAGTAAGTTTTTTTTTTCTTGTGGAGTCGCTTGCCATGCGTACTGCAGTGAATGTTGTCATCTGCAATGGAAAAGTCAACAACCATGTGATCGCTCTGCGTTGCCTCTGGTATGACTCACCAACCCACCAATTCGAGCAGTCTGTTGTGGGACTCATCTGTAACATCTATACACAACTTTCCTCTCAGTCCATCATAGGTCCCCTCAGTCATGGGGTCGTTGGCAACAACCAAATTGTACTTGGTGAGCGTCTCTATATACGTCTCGCCAGCCAAATCCAGCGTAGGGGATCCTCACAGTGGGGATCTGGCATTTGCATCGGTACAAACTATTCAGGGACGTCCAGATAGAGCCCACTTGAGTGGTTGAAGGCTGTCAGCCAGTAGTGCGTCGAATTTACTGTAAAATGATATAACAACCAGCTCAAAGTCACTGGCACGGACGAGCACAGCAACCAAGTAATGACTGTGCGAGCAAGACTATGGACTGGAATGCAGGTCACTGCCACCCTGGCTCCCATTCTTGCTCCAGTCACCACTCGCGCCTGCAATCCCAGACCAAGGGTTTGGGAACCAGTGTGTAGTCAACTGTAAAACTGAAAACGATACATTTTTTAGCCCCCCCCCCCATCCGCTACCTTTACATTACTCCTTCTCGTCATATGCCAATCGGAATCTCAGTATTCCCGTAAGCCAGAATACATTTTCATCGAGGTGTCCATTGGAAGGCGGAGAATGGCGGTGGGGGTGGTATACCGGCTCCCTAAAATGGGAGCATTTGGTCTTTGAGGATATTTCTAAAATTCAGGCTATACATCAACAAATTGTAGTGATTTCAACACAAATATGCTGGTTAACTCTGTCACAAATCAATGTTGTGCTCTTAAAGCGACTCATCATTCATTACAATCCAGCTCTCTAATTGATTTGATTCTGGTGAATGACCTCCGGATAGTTAACAAATTTGGGCAAACACCAGCTCCTGGGTTGTCGACACGAGCAGATATACTGTCTACTGGACTTTCCGTCACTCAAGCCGGGGAAACAGTATATTACAGTGAGGAACAAGCGAGTGTTTGACATGGAATTATTCGTTGCAGAATTCAAGAATTTGGATTTAAGCGAGATTTATGAAGAACATTGGAAAAACTTAATAAGAGTATAGCCGACTTGTATGAGAGGCATTGCCCACTTATTAAGATCAGACCTAAACATGCCTCAGCCCCCTGGATAGATGATGACATTCGTGGTTTGATGAAGGAAAGGGACCAAGCATATAAGAAGTATATAAAGTTGAGGACTAGAGAGCTACATAATACGTAAAAAAAAGCTGAGAAACCGAGTTAAACAGGTTCTTCGAAACGCTAGGGTTAGACACTACAATGACTTATTCAAGACCAATCGTAAGCCAGGCGAGTTCTGTAAGATTATCCGTTCGTGCGGCGTGCAGTCTAGGCAATCGAAAGGTAACTTGACTGGAATATCTCTGGAACAGTTGAATGAGCAGTTCTGTGGAAAAGAGGACGGGTATGATTCACAGAAATAATAAGAAAGTATTTGAGCAGGATGTCGGAAAGTGAAAAGTTTCGTATACCAGAGATTCCTGAGGAAGTGGTGAGGAAATATCTGTTGGCCAGCAAGTCTCGTTCAGTGGGAGCAGATGGCATTGCTGTGGACATTCTTCAGATGTTGGTGGAAGTCATTCTTCCGGTGCAAACGCACATCTATAATTACTCACTGTCCACAGCATGCTATCCTCGAATATGGAAGCGGGCGATAATACGACCATTAGAGAAAGTTAAATGCCCAAAAACGGTTAAAGACTTTAGGGCGATTTCATTGCTGTGTGCTATGGGGAAAATACTCAACAATTGGTAGGATGATAGGAATTGGTTGCATACGTGGTAAAACAACAGATTTTGAATCCTTATCAGTCAGGCTACCGCACAGGGTAGACACTGCCTTGATAAGGGTATTGGATGATGTTCGGTCGGCCATGGATAAATGGCAAATTACTATACTAGTGCTGGTGGATTTTTCAGCTGCGTTTGACATGCTCAGGAGAGATGTCATGATCGCCATTGTTAAGGCGGTAGGGACTTCCGATCAGATGGTGTCATGGTTCTCGTCGTATTTAAGCGATCGGCAGCAATGTGTTAAGGGACCGGATGGTGCAATGTCCACATGGAGAGACACATGTCTGGGCACTCCGCAAGGGTCGACCTTGTCGGCCTTACTGTTCATAATATATCTTGCCTCGCTCCCAAGCTTGTTTTCGGCTGCAACTAAATACATGTTTTATGCAGATGATTTAATCGTGTAGGGTAGAGGATATTGGACCTGAGATAGACAGGCTTTAACTGGTTGGTGTAACGAGCACGGAACGCTATTAAATAAGTCTAAAACAAAGGTTATGTATCTTGGGAACCCTAAAATTCTGGCCCGATTCGACAGTAGCCCGCAGCCAGGTGTATACCTCGAGGAAACCGTCCTAGAATCCGTAGAGGATGTGAGGAATTTGGGGGTTGTAGTTCAAAACATACTGTCCTGGGACCTGCAGGTTACAGTGTAGGGGGGTGTTTTCGGGCGTGTACCGGTTGCGTAGGATTGCAATTGACGTCCCGACGCGAGTACTGCAGCTGCTTGTGCAATCGCTGATCTTCCCGATGTTAGATTATGCGACAGTCTCCATGTGTGATTTGAATGGTGAGCAGATCAGGAGACTCCAGAAAGCGCAAAACGCAGCAGTTCGCTTTATTTTTAGACTTCGTGTTGATGAACATGTCACACCTGTTTATAGACGGATGGGCTGGCTCACCATAAAAGAAAAGAAATAGCTTGCCATCGCTGCTATGGTTTTCAAAGTATTGAAATTCAGGAAACCAGAATATTTGAGTAGGAGTTTTGTCTATATGCGAGATGTGCATTCAAAGATCACAAGGAATGTGGGAGATTTGATGCAGATTCCGTTGCATAGAACCTGTTTATATAACCGATCGTTTGCCGTTCAAGGAGCACGTTTGTACAATGAATATAGGGAATTGTTTGATTTATGACTAAAAACAGAGGTATTCAGAGACAAGTTTTGAGAACACCTACTCGCCCAAAATGATGTTAATGGAGAAGCGTTGTGAATGTTAAGTGTACTTTGTTGTGAGCTTTTCTTAGTATTTCAATTGTCTAGTGATACGAGTAGTATTTGTAGTTTTCTTAAGTATTAAGTTTTTGTATGTATAGTGTGTAAAACCTTAGACTAAGAAGGGGAGGAATATTGAGTACTTACCCTTCTTACCATCTAAGATTACGTGTCTAAGTTTCAGTGTACTGTATGAAAGGATGGATGGATGAATGACGGTGAGTGAGTGGGTGGCCCCGGCCAGTTCGGGGAGGCGGTGATAGGATTAGGCTGGGGCTCAGTGATTTTCTTTTTTATATTGTTTCCGAATTGTTTTATTTTTTATTGATTTATATGTTACTGTGAATTGTTTTGCCTTTCTATCAATTTTTAGGGACCATCTCAGGACCTCCACTGTCCAACGCTCTGCATGTCGAGTTCAGAGGAGGTCCATAGGAGGGTGGGCTCGAGCTCGAGGATGGCTGGGGTTTTTCACCCACCTCAACCAGCTGGTATGAATGGTGTGTGACTGTGAGTGTTAGTTATTTATTTGGAGTGGAAGTAATTTATTTTGCACGAATGTAATTTATCTGGTATGAATGTGTTAATGAATTTGCAGCTATTTCGCACATTGTAAGCGAGTCTGCAAGCACACCACTTTATAAGAAAACTATTTATATGAGCAAAAAGCTGAGGAAATGCAGTTATGTTTGTATTCCAGGAAGAATGGAAGAGAGGGCCTAATGGCCCTAATTCTCCCTGGTTGTTAAATAAACCATTCATTCATTCATTCATTCTCGGTAATTTCCTCTACTGCCGCCGCTGTTTTACCAGATGTTCTGCTTTGGGAAGGACTGAACTAATGGGTCTCTGGAAACGTTTATGTAAGTTGTGTTGTGGCGTATTTCGACGTCAGCCAAAATCTCATTAATTTCTCGGTTTACGAGAACGAGCACTGTAGTCATTTCATTGCTGGAGTCAAGCTGCACGCTCCCTCGAAAGATTTCCCTCGCAAGGATTGTCCTTTGGAGACGAACGCTTGAGTTGATTTGGCCAAAACCCTGGCAAGCCAGATTACAAGTCGGAAGGTCCAAATCAATCGCAAGGCTTAGTAGAAATTCTGTCGTCGACCTCCCGTTGATACACAGATAGCTGTTAGACGTTCATAGTTGACGTACTTTTTTTTTCATTGTTGAAGCTTTGCCGCAACATGTATCATGTCAAGGGATTTCAGTCCGCCAATGATTCGGCTAGTAATCTGAATTTACTCCACCTCAGTAATTTGTAAATCCCTCAAAACCAAATTACTGGTTCATCTGCCTTCGTTAGGCATTTTGGTTTAGTATTCATTCTGAATAATAACCCTATGTTTTCGGTCAGGAAGAAATGTTTTTACCATCCCCCCCAAAATTTGATACTTTACGTTTCAAGACACGGGGGTTCCAAATCTGCAATGTCCGTCCACCGTTCGGGCCGTTTTGCGCTTTTAACGTTGTCTAAAAAGTTCGTTCTTTCGCACAAAAATTCCATTTGCTATCTAGTTGTGCCCGCCATCTCGGCAGTCCGATCGGACGAAGCCCATAGTTGTTATGGACAAAAAAGGTTAAAAAAATTAACACAACGCAGTATAATCGCAAATACGCAGTGTTTGGTATCGTTTTCAAGGTATTTTTAGATCCTGGGTCGAACGGAATGAGTATCAGACGTGTACTACTGCGTATAGTGAAATTACAGTAATTATAGTGAGCCAAAGTCAACTAATTGAAAGAACTCGCGGGAACTACAGTGGAAGTAAATTTTTCTTCGTTAGTACTCTCTCCCTCCCGTCTCATCAAAACCAGCCGCCCGCTCGACTCGCAGCGTCGTGCCAATTGCCTACAGCCGCTTATGGGCGCCTGGCACCGGGGGAATATTTAGTTTTCGTAGTTCCATTGTAGTCAGTTCATGTTTCGTATGGTTTACTAGTATTTTTCGATGCTGAATCGAATGGGATGGGTCTCGGAGCAGTAATACTAGGTCAAGCTGTTCATGAGAATAGTATACCGTTGTGTAATAATTTGCAGGGTTTTATGTTAAACTCATAATTACTTAATCAAGTTTGCTGGACAGATGGGGAAATTTTAAATTTAAAACATTCATTTTTACTTTACTGTTCTACACAGTTATTTGTCGGTTGAAATAAAAATTTGTAGCTCTGTTTGATCCATTTAATAAAGAGACTGCTGGCGCCAAGTCGACAAGTAATTTTTCACTCGTCACGTACCAAAGATGAGCTCATTCAAATTAAAACGCACAATGTTTTTAGACCCTTTCACTTCCCTGAACATCTATTACTACGTACTTAATTAGTAATAACACGACAAAATGAAATGACACCGTTCTATTAATATTTTCGAGCGAGCAATTGAGCTGGGAATTCGCCCGACGTCCTGAAAGGAGGAAATAACAGAGAAAATTTGGAGCACGACGCAATGGCAACATCTCGGCTCGTGCACAGAGCGCGAACCAGGCCAACTCAAATAGTTTGATTAGTTTGACAATTTTAACGGCAAAAGGCCTGTTCTCTCTCTTCATTTCTTCTTCTTTCGAGGGAGCGTGCAGCTTGACTCCAGCAATGAAATGACTCCAGTGCTCGTTCTCGTAAACCGAGGAATTAATGAGATTTTTGCTGACGTCGTTTCTACGAAATACGCCACAACACAACTTACATAAACGTTTCTAGAGACCCATTAGTTCAGTCCTTCCCAAAGCAGAACATCTAGTAAAACAGCGGCGGCAGTAGAGGAAATTATCGAGAAGGAGTAATGTAAAGGTTGTGGAGGGGGGGGGGGCTAAAAAATGTATCGTTTTCATTCAGTTTCGGGGGGAGGGGGAGGGAGGGAGCTTCAATTATGTAAATAACGTATATACTATGTGTACTACCTACTATTATATAAATACTAGTCGTCTAATTTTTATATGCATGTGCTTAATTAATTGTCAATCAACTCTTCTACAAAAATTCTTTTCATGCTGAGTGCTTCAATTTCTCAACAGTGTTCCTTTATTTTATTGCAAAATTAACTCATCTTCACCGCAACTTTTACCCAAATCTCCACTCATTACTTAAGTCAGCAACAACATTTACTTCATACCCCAACTCTATCGTAACTCAATATTTTTTCAATTGGAAAAAAATAAACGCTTGACTCCTGTTTTTTATCGATCCCCACTCAGCTTCAATCACGATTCAAAGAGTTTTGCATTACGCCCCAATGCTTATCATTCTAATATCAACATTTCTTTTGCAGTTTTTAAATTTTCATTCTCGACTTCCTTATCATTTTTACGGAACCCAAGAACTTGGAGCACTTGCCAGTACGTTTACCATTAAATGCATCTTATGATTTCGCAGCTAGCTCACTCGATACTTAAACTTGTTTAATTCGATCCGACATGGTTTAATGAGTTTCTCAGATTTCTCCGGGTAGTTTCAGTCAAACTCCTCAATATTTTTAATCAACTTCCCCACTCCGTACACAAAAATTTGCCGAGAAGATATTTATTTAGCAAACTTCCCAACTCTAAACATTTTAATATCATTTCAACTAGAAAAATAATAAATATATAACAGCATTTAGGCCCCTAAACAAATGCACACCACTTTGCATCAGTAGATATTCCTCCTAATACCCCTTCATCAACTCCCTGCTCGTCAGAATTCACTCTTTACAGAGTATCGAAGCATTTAATTCATCACCGTGACACACTCTGGGAGTGGGTTGGGAAGAGAAATTTAGTGGTAATGGCACACTATGGCCGTAGAATTAATTTTTTTAGGGACAGGCGTATATAGCTAGCTCCCACATAAGTGTATAGCAGCTAATGGCAGGATATATTTGAGGAGGTATATCATACAAGAGTAACATTCCCTCGAAACCCCTGGAAGAACTATGATACGCCTGATGCAATAAACTGAGTTAAATTTATGGGATAACTGAAACAAAGCAGCCAACTAAAAGATAATTAACGTCGAGTACTCATCAGTTTTCTCCAACTTAAGCTGAAAATCCCATCGCGCTTCCAGACTTTGTACGACCAAAACGTTTCCGAAGTCCAAACACCCATCCCATCAAACAGTCAAATAAATTTCAAAAGTAGTCGAGCGAGCGGATTTGAAGGTTTCTCGAATGAAAGCTAAAAAGCTATAAGGTTTGTAGCTGATGAGGTTTTGATGGAAATGGGGCGAACGGAGGAAGTAGACGAGGAAGGAGGCGAAAAAGAAGAGTCGGTAGGAAGAGGCTCTCTTTGTTGATTTTAGTGGTCTGCGGACCATCCCCTTTTTTATTGTTTTCGAGCGCAACACGTCACGAACGCCGCCGTAAATCAGAAAGTTTTTGTGGTCAACCACTTTTGAGAAGAGTGGAGACAAAAGGATGCAGGACGAAGTGGATTTACACGTGGCACCGTCACGTGCCTTCTCGTTCGTTTTTTTCTGTAAAAGAATAAAGACGGAGAAAGAAGCTCCGTGAGTTGCACGAAATATCGTTTCGGTAAGAAATGAACAGAATATTCATGATCTGAGAAAAATGACGGGCGAGTTGACAAAGGAAGATAAAATAAATGGGTCAAATTCAATTCTAATTTGTTGTAGTACGTGTTACAGAGATTCACTGGCTCACCGATTCTTGAATTCACTGAAAACTCAAACATTGTCCATTTGAGTTACGTTCAAGTAAATCATTCACCATTGAGTAGGCACATCACTGAATGTAATGATTGCGGAAGTGGAAGGGTTAGAGAGTGGAGCAAACCTTGTTCAGCTCTTGAATCTTAGATTGCCACCTATCTGGAGTCCATCGCTCATTTTGGGGTACGTTTTAAAGGAAACATGGAAAACCAGTCTGAATGGGCAAGAGGTTTCCAGTCGAAGCTTTCTGTCAGAACATTTGGAGGGTCTGTTCAGTAAAACTGCTACGTCTTTTACGGCAGTATCTTCACATCTTGTTCTTCTCGCGTACTCAGCCCTTAATATGCATAGCGAGTTTACACATCTCTGTCACAACGTTGGCAATTTTGCGTAGTCTCACATCACCGAGAACCAGCCCATTCGATTCATGAATGGAAAGTACCAATACACGATAAAAAACATGACCTGACTACAACGGAAGAACGAACGGGAAAACGAGTAATTGAAGAACTTGCGGGACAATACAGCGAAAGTAATCGTAATGATGACATTTGCACTCCCTCAGTTTCACTCCAGCCATCCGTCAGTTCGACTCGTCACGTCGTGCCAATTGCCTACAGGTGCCTGTAGAAATGCATAATTTTTGTCGTATCGCTTTAGTCAGGTCATTTCTCGTATCGTTTACTGGTATTTCTCAATACTGAATCGAATGGGGTGGGTCTCAGAGGTGTGAGACTGCGTCAGGCTGTGCAAGAGAATAATAAACTGTTGGATAATAATTTGCAACGTTTTCTCTTCAGCAGTATGTTACCAATTTATAACTTATGTTTCAGTAAATCCTTCAATTACTTCTATTCAATTTTTACTTCCCGGTATCCAGACGGGTAGTCCTGCACGCTGCTTGAGGAATCGAGCAAAAAACGCTGCAGATTATTACCCAACAGTTTATTATTTTCATGCGCAGAATGATTGCACAGCTTGGCGCAGTTTCACAACTCCTAGACCCATCCCATTCGATTTAGTAATCGAAAATACTGATAAACAATTACAAAACATGACCAAGGAAAAAGAAAATCGACATTTTTTAGGCGATGCTAGGCATTTGGCACGACATGGCGCGTCCAACTCACGGGTGGTGGAAGGGAGACGGGAGGCAGAGAATTTCACTCACTATATATACTCTGATTGCACTGTTGTCCATCTAAACGATGTTGTGCACCACTGATACCTGACGCAGCACAAACCATACCAAGCACGACGTAATTGCAATAAAACTGTCAAAATGTCATTTTTTCCAACTTTTTAAGCCTTGTTTTATACATAACGACCACGGATTTTATCCGATCGGATTGCCGAGTGAGTAGGCACAACTAGATATCAATTGAAATTTTAATGCGAAAGAATGGATGGTTTAGCCCGCTTTGAAGACAAATTTGGCTAACAGGCAACTGTAAAAACATTTATATGACCGAAAATATAGACGTATTATTCATAATGATTAATAAACCAAATTTTGCAAATTATTACACAACGGTTTATTATTGTCTTGCACATCTGAACGCAGTCCCACACCTCCGAGACAGGGAATGAATAATATACCAAAATAGTTACGAGTGAAAAATCATTGTGGCGTGAAATAATTCATTCCTGATTTTTCGACAATAGTTGCTCCGCTTACTGCACTTGTGGGTATCAGGTGAACAAGCTAAAGCTTCTGAAGCTTTGAATGTGAACTTAACGTCTGCTCCATTCTTAGCTTAGCCAAATTTTGAGTTACTGTTTGTTCTAAGACTGATGCCAGCCAATGTGGCATAGGTGCTGCCCTCACTCAAACACAGAATGGCTGTAAGCGATTGATCACGCACTGCTCTCGACCTTTGACCGCTGCCGAACGAAACTACTCAGTGACCGACTAAGAGGCAACGAATTTACAATAGTTACGGATCATTCCTGCTTGAAGTGGCTTTTAGGATTGAAAAGCCCCACTGGTCGTTTAGTTCGTTTGAAACGTTACGTTTGCAACCCTACAACTACAAGGTCGAATGTGGGAAGGGGAAATTAAATCCTGTGGCTGATGCATTATCTCGCATATCAACTCACATAAAAAATCTTACTGCTATCGTTGGTGATTCCACCAATAGGTCGCTGGTCAAAGATGATTGGTACAAGGACACATTTTACCGGGTTAAGAGAGCCATAGATGCTCATCCTGACTGGAAGGTTGGAGGTGATACTATCGCCGGAAATCATTCTTTAAAAGTGAATTAGAAGAGCCAAGTGAGGACTGAGAAATTCGTAGTCCCTTGGAATTTGCGATCTCACATTTTGCGAGAGTCATGACGATTTTCAGAATAAATAGAAATCGCTAAGACGCGCTGGCATATCGGTACATATTACCGGCCAGGTAAGTATCTAAATATAACGCGGTATTTTAATTAGTGCGGCATCTGCCAATGGGTGAGACCCTATAACTAGGATTCTTAGGGAATTGAGTTTCCACGCTACCTCACAACGCCACGGGAAACGGTATCGGCAAACATAATGGGTTCCTTTCCCAGGGGTGCTACTCGTAATGGATATCTTCTGTTATGTGAAGACGTGTTCACGAAACGGGTGGAACTCGCACCAGTTCGAGTAACTGCGCGGCACCCCCTCTTTGTTTACCAAAAAGCGAGCGATTTCGTGAGTTCATCTGCGCAAACTCTGGCAGAATCTTTGGAATTAAGCATATTGCTACACCATTCTACCACTGTCAAGCCAGAAAGAGCAAACAGAAACAGCAGACAACTCATCGTATCATACTTTCATAATGAAAGATGCACAGAGTGGGACAGATTTATAGGGAAATATCAGTTTGCCCTGAACAGTGCTCTTTACAGTTTCACCGGGTACCCTCCTGCATTTTTTAATTTCGGTAGAGAACTAAATTCAACTTGTTCACGACGTAGCTGAGTTAGGCAGTTAACTGAATCACTCCGTTCTTATGATAACGAGGTCAATGAGTGAGCAATGAGAATGAGCAAGCTCGTGGAACTCAGCCACTTGGTAGAGCGAAATGTGTTGAAGGCTTCCTCTAACTAATGTCACCACTACAATATTCTTCGTCGCAACAACTCGTTTACAGTTGGAGACATAATACTCCATAAGTTCTTTCCATTATCATCAGCAGCAGATCGGTTTGCTGCCAAGCTTTGCTACAAGTTCAGTGGGGACACGCCATCTGCAGGACGACTAAGGAAAGAGTGCAGACCTTTAGTATCGTTCAAAATTGAAAAGAAATGTTGCTACCTCGCCCTATGGAGGGGGATGAGTGACTAAAAACAATCCCCCAGCTTCGTCTACAGAGCGAGAATCGGAAAACCTTTGGTCTTCGGTTTAATGGCTTCATGGACTTCTCCATGGATCATGGAGACCGCCTAGCCTTCTTTCAACATTAGGCAAAACATCGCTCTTGACGTTGCAGTCCCTCGAAAGAGTCTTTAGCCAAACTCATAGGAAGGCAATACGAGTGTACCAAAGGAAGGTCCACGCAGGCTGACATTGTCGAAATCACAACCCCGCCATTGCATTTCCCTGGGGGCACAGGCTAAGTACTCGTCCGTGGTTACTTGACAGACAACTGCTATGATCGAATGCAGGCATGTCTCCATCCGTAGAGCGATTGAGAAGGGGTGCCCCCAGGGCTCAGCAATCGAACCAGCTCTTCGAAGGTCTTCTCAGAAGGCTCATGGAGACTGACTGCCAGCTGTACGCCTATGTGGATGACTGGACTGTGCTGATGCGTGCAGAGTCGGTCCACCGAATTTAGGCAAAACCCCACTCTGTGCTCCGCATCATCACCTAATTGTGCGAGCATGTCGAGATGCAGGTGGCTGAGGAACAACTCCAGATAATCCACATCAAAGGAAAATTAAATAGCCAACCATCAATACGCTTTGACGGCCACAGCCTCGTTCTTGAGACGCAATGCGAGTACGTAGGAGTCATTATAGGTGAGAGGCGGAGCTTCTCTCCAGACTTTCAAAGGCACCATGCAAGGTTTGTCTCACTGCAATTGGTAAGGTCACTTAGGGAGTGTGTTACCGAGACCCAAGCCTCATGTAGAAGGCCATATCTCTAGGCGTGATTAGCTACTGCTCCATTGCCTAGGGTAGCAAACTCACAATCAATCACAAGAGAGTACTGGTCCAATCACAAGACACTATTCACTGAAGCGCTCCAAATGATTTCTGCCCAGTTACCAGTTGACTTGGCCATTGAGTACATGGTTGGCAAGTGGAGAGTGAAACGGTAGAGTCCCCCACTGTCGGCTGAACTTCGCATGGACCTCTCTATAAAACCTAAACTTGCCGCACTAGATGAGTTGCCATTAGATAAGTGACACGGAAACTGGGAATCCTCATCAAACGAACGTGACACGTATGAGTGTTTCCCTAACACCCGTGAAACCTACTAGCAGTTAATACTACAAAACAAGCCTAGAACCGTTTTGCCGAGTTCGCAAATAGGGAGATTGCAAAGAAACGTGATCACAGTTGGTCTGTCTCTTGGAAACTTGCCACCCAAATAAATAGAGACTGTTTACGCGCCGCAAAAGAATTTTCGGCAAAGTCGAACAATTGTTGACAACCAGCGGTCATCTCGAGGGTTGTTCGACTTTGACTCTGACGCCATGACACCTGGACTGTTCGTTCACCCCCCCCCCCCCCGTACCACGACGTGTGCTACAACGGCCCCCAACTTACCCCATTCGTTTCTATTCTGCTCCCGACTTCGGTTCTCGCTCCTCGACCAACTTGAACCTGTTTTCCTCGACAAAGCATCCCACTGATTGATCGTTTCGGATTTCGGAGTATTTGTTACCTATGCCCGACGTGTCCGTGAATTTTCGGCCCCGATTTCCAACGACATATCTCATCATCTTCACATCAGCGTCTCAGCAGGTCAGAAGTTGAATTGCTAATCAAGAGACTTTTACTTTACTCGATACCTTAATTTTAGATTATTCTCTCGTTGTTATTCAATTCAGTTATTTTCAATATAATATTTCGCATTCCCTTCACTAAAATCTAAAACAAACCCTGACACTCTATCCCCCTGCCTTGCCTGCAAGAATGGTCGTTATGGCCTGTTAACGTGTGCTAAATTTTGGGCTGCGACAGTAGCAGAACGACATGCTTGTTTAGCTGGATGGGAGGGTTGTTGGAACTGCCTCGCTTACTCACATCCTACTTCAAAATGTGATTCAAAGTGGAACTACCGCATCTGAAAAGGGCGGCATAGCTCTATGCTTCATATTGAGCGTACTCAAAACCCGAGTGGTCAATCTGTCTCTGTGGCTGAAGAATCCAATGCTCCTGGCAGTGTGAATCCTCAAACAACCTTGGCAGCTGTCACAAGGAACACTGACGGGCACACTGTGTCAGTGGTTCTGGCTACAGCTATGGGAATGATTCGTGATGCTCGTGGTGGCTACCACCCTGTACGCATCGTCAGTGACAGTGGAAGTCAGGTACCCTTCATTACTCGACGACTCCTTAATCGTTTGGGGCTACCAACCAGTCCACTTACTAGAAGAATCTCAGGCGTTCAAGAATCCCCGTTAGAAGGAGCAAAAAGGAAGGTTTCTTGTGTTCTTCGCTCTCATTCGGGATCGGAGGAATTCACTACATGGGCAGTTGTTCTAAACTCTATAACTGGTGAGTTGCCTACTGAGACACTGTCTCCAACTGTCCGAGAAAACTATGAAACCCTACAGCTTGCAGATCCCACCTTCTGGAAACCATCAAGTGTAGACTTTCTGTTGGGTATGACCTGTATAATGAGGTTATAACAGGAAGACCCACTCTCATGAGAGAAGGCTACCCAAAAATTGTGTCATCAGTATTTGGCTGGCTTGTGTCAGGAAGACTCGCGCATCCATCATTAGGAATTAAATCCTTATTCTCATCTTCCACTCATGATCAAGTTGAAAGCGATTTGAACGATTTGCTTTTACGTGTTATTTGTTTTACGATTTGTGTTTTTCTCCAACACTCACCAACGCTTGACAGATGGACGCTACATGGTGCGACTACCCATAAAACAAGCCATACCCGATCTTTCAGACTCGTCAGTGGTTGCACTTCGTCGTTTCAAAAACATTGAAGCCAGAATGGAGAGAGATATTGTGTTCCACGATCTCTATCATGATTTCATGATAGAGTATCTTACACTGGGTCATATGAGTCAACTTCATTGACATCAGCTGTCATTATCCCTCATCATGGTGTTCTCAAGGGAGAGCTCGATTGTCAAAAAATTCGAGTAGTGTTCGATGGGTCTGTGAAATTACGGAAAGGATCTCTGAATGAATATTTAATGATAGGTCTGAAGCTACAACGGGACATCAGAGACGTTTTGCTTACGTTCCGCATTCACCCTATAGTTTTCATCGCAGATATGGTGAAAATGTTTCGGCAGGTTGTAGTACATCCAGAAGATAGAAAATTCTACACATTTACTGGCGGTTCAAAAACTCAGATACAATTGAAAAATATTCACTTGACACAATTGTTTACGGCCTTTCGTCATCACCCTACTTGGCTTTACGAGTGATTAGACAACTAATCGACGATGAGGGGGAAGCATATCCTCTAGCATGCAAGGCTTTGAGTCGTGACATATATGTTGACGACATATGCACTGGGTCAGATTCAGTCAGTGGTGCCCTGGAAGTACAGCGACAGTTGACACAACTGCTGAAGCTAGGGGGATTTTCACTGTCTAAGTGGGCTAGCTACTCACCGGAAGTGTTGGCTGCAGCAAATGATCCATCATCTAATGATCCGTATCAAATCTCTGCCAATGACAACGTCATTAAGATATTAGGAATGCAATGGAGACATTTTCCTTTACCATAAACTCACTGCCTTTGGTTGTTACTAAGCGAGCTATTTTATCAACCATAGCCAGGCTTTACAATCCGCTGGGTTTCCTCTCACCTACAATATTCCTTATGAAGTGCATCATGAAATCTCTATGGAAAGAGAAACTCGGCTGGGACGATGAGATCCCCTCTAATATTCTTCAAACGTGGACTGCCTTTATGAGTGATTTGAAAACACTGGAAGACATTAAAATTCCCCGATTCCTTGGTAGTGTTCACATTAATGCATACCAGCTAGTAGGGTTCGCCGATGCTTCGTCCCACGGATACTGTGCAGCACTTTACTTACGAAATATGTCTGATCCCATGCACCCTACAATCCGGCTGTTAACCGCTAAAACCAAGTTGGCACCCCTGAAGACTATTTCCATCCCCCGACTTGAGCTCCGTGCTGCTCTGTTGCTGGCTCGACTACTCCTCTCAATGGACGATCTTACCCTCCCACTGCCACCAACTGAATTCTCCCCTGTTTTGTTCACAGATTCGTCTATTGTGTTAAGCTGGCTGAATACGCCATGCCACAAGTTGAAAGTATTTGTTGCAAAAAGAGTAAACCAGATTCTGACGCTAGTTCCCCATGCCACTTGGCAGCACGTTGTCTCAGAAGACAATGCTAGTGACTGTGGTTCCCGAGGAATAATGCCTCATGTTCTCAAGTCACAAAGGATTTGGTGGTTTGGACCTGCTTGGCTGTCATTACCACACTCAGAGTGGCCAAGCTCCTTGAACTGGCAAAGTATTTCTTCCAATTTACCGGAGTTGAGAAGGGACACACACACATTAATCTCAACATCCTCCCAAGATGCATTAATTGCATGGATGGAGAAATTTTCCTGTTTCTCTAAGCTCCTGAACTCTGTGGCTTGGATTAAACGATGGATACGAAGCAAAGCGTTTGGTCGTATGGAAAAAACACCAATCACTCACCACGAAATAGAACTAGCTACTACAGTGTGTGTGAAAGCAGTTCAGCAGCACTACATCCTGCAGCAACACAGAGTCAGTGAACAACAGGTCTTTGAGAAGTTCTCCAGTCTACATCCGTTTTTGGATGATCAGGGTATCATTCGAGTTGGTGGTAGAATTAAACATGCTAAAGTACCATACTCACACAAACATCCAATTCTGTTGCCAGCAGATAGTCACTTCACGCGGTTGATGGTTGATCACTACCATCGTAGTTACCTACATCCAGGGCCTAATCTTTTACAGGCTCTCATTCAACTGCGATACTGGGTACCCTCTCTACGCCGAGTTATACGGCAGAGAACTTTTCATTGCTTAAAATGCTACATGGCTACAGCCAAATCTCTTCTGCCGATCATGTCCGACCTCCCTGCATATAGAATCCAAGGTGGCCGGGCCTTCTTACACGTTGGTCTCGACTTTGCTGGCCCATTTGTTTGTAGGGAATCCTTGAGAAGAAAGGCTCCACTTGGCAAAATGTATTTTTGTATTATGGTTTGTATGGCTACCAAGGCCGTCCACTTAGAAGCAGTGTCCTCACTAACGACAGATGCGTTCATAGCTGCTCTTGTTCGATTTGCTGCTCGCCATGGACTCCCACTTGAAGTATACTCTTCATTGGTGCAGCAAAGGTTCTGGGAGAATTTTACCAATGGTTTCAAGACCCGTCGACTCAAGAGACCATCTCAAAACATGCCACACAGAGAGGCTTCAAGTGGAACTTCAACCCTCCTTATGCGCCCCACATGGGTGAGCTCTGGGAAGCAGGGGTCAAATCTGTCAAAAGCCATCTCATCAAGGTGACTGGTTCAACCCCCTTGACCTACGAAGAATTTGCCACCTTACTCCCTCGAGTAGAAGCAGTGCTCAACTCAAGACCATTATGCCCTCTCTCTTCTAATCCTTCTGAGACTGACTATCTCTCACCAGGCCACTTTTTAATTGGAGCACCAATGCTTGATGTGCCCGAGCATTCAGTGCTTGATCATGCAGACAACAGGCTTTCTAGATGGCGACTTGTACAGAAAATGTCTGAACAAATATGGGGTCGATGGAAACTCGAATATCTTTCGACATTACAAAAAAGGGTCAAGTGGAGGATAAACTGCCAAAACATGGAACAAGGAGATCTTGTACTGATAAAGACTATAGACGGAGGACCACTTTTCTGGCCAACAGCAAAGGTTGTTGCAACACACCCAGGCAGAGATGGCAACGTGCGGGTAGTCACAGTCCAAACTGCCAAGAGCACATTCAAGCGGCCAGTGGCTCAACTAGTACCACTCCTACTACTAAAATCAAACCCTTTCCCAAAACCTACTTCCTCCTAAAATTTGATGACTGGATGAAAGGGGTGGCTGAAGTTCCACCTCTCACCTATTTTTACTCCTGAGTATTTGACATGCTTTTCAAGAAGACGACTGTAGCCGGCAAAGCGTACTGTCGGTTCGCTATTTACTTTTCCTTTTAATAGGATTAACTAATTTTAGCTTAGTACTTAGCAGGTGCGTCCAGGGAAACTACTCTACTTTCTTTAGAGCCAAGGAAAGTAAGAGTACTAGTAGACGATACGAAACATGGCCACAACAACGGAACGACCAAAGTTGACATTTGGCGCCGCTAGGCAATAGGCACGACGTGGCGAGGCGAACTGAAGAGAGAAATGATCGCAGTAACGATAACTTCCTCTATGTTGTCCTGCAAGTTTTCAAGTAGTAGACTTTGGTTCACTATGTTTACTGCGTTTCTTTGTTCCCATCTACATGCAGTCGTACACCCCTTAGATTCCCTTCGACGAAGCATCGAAAAATACCTAAGAAACAATACCAAATACTACTTGATTGCGATAAAGCTGCCTAAGGTGTAAGTTTGCGTAATTTTTACAACGTTTTTTACTCGTAAGAATCATGGGTTTTGTCCGATCAGATTGCTGAGTGGGCAGGCACGACTACAAACTTACTAGGCGGACGGACATTTCAAATATGGAGTCCAGATGCCTCGAAATGTAAAATGTCAAATTTTGAGGGGGGGGGGGTGTAAAAAAATTGTTCTAACCGAAAACTAAGATGTATTATTAAGAATGAATGATAAACCAATAGTCAGATTGTGTCAGATGAATTCCCACGTGTGTCTTACATAAATGAACCGTTTGTAATTCCAACGTTGAACAAATTTATTTTTATTTTTTTAAAGATTAATGGAACTTTTAAACAGTATCTTCTATTTAAGGTTAATTTCAAGCCCAATTCAACTAATTTTTCTGGTTCAATACGAACAATTCGGCATGAAAAAAACAAAACTTCCCGATGTTAGGTATTTAAACAAGTGGACTGTACCAAAATTGATTATCTCTTTCTTTTTGATCGGAGATGGCAGAACCTAAGCTCATGACAGCTTACCTCGTTCAACTGTAGACTTGTAGAATGGTTCCTTGGTCCTGAGAATGCACTCCGTATGTTCGATTTGCCACAACGTCCAATGGTGATGAATACGAACGAATGCACAGTGGTTAGAACGGCTGAAATTAACCCAAAGGCGACTGACTAATGGGCCAATTCGATCGGGCCCGTCACACTATTAAAAGGGCTACCAACTTATATCGAATGAAATGATCATCTCCAAAAAAATAAATTGAAAATATAAACGGTTTTATTAGCAATTAAACAGTAAATAAAAATTGCAGAAATGCTACGGCGGAACATAGCATACCTGCAAATGAGTTTCGAACATACGAAAAGAAAGTGGATTCGAACAGAATTTTGTACATTATTGCTGTCATCGCATGTTCAAGCTGAACAGGAATAATGTCCGGTGTACAAATCCGAGATGGAAGTCTGGGTGGGAGTTAGCTAAAGCAAAATGTCAGTTGTGTTGCACTGCGAGCTTCAAGACCTCTACTCTTATAAAACTAACCCATATTTAAATATCCATTACAAGTCCGAGTCCGAGCCAGACAGATAACAACGGCACTAAATATGTCGAGACGACGCGCCCTCGACCAGAGTCACTACACATCCCTCGCGTATTATATCGACTCCGCTGTACGTTTTTCTTTCCTGATGAAATTATTGGGTTGCTATTGTAATTGGAATGGCAGAACGAATCTTGTACATCAAACGACCTAAAGGCTACATGTCTAAGTGTTCCGTCGTCTCACAATATATTGGGTGAGAAGGTTTTGCTTTTGCAGGAGTGGCACTTCTCGTACAAATGACACAGTTCCCTAGTTGTTCAAGAGCAATTTTATAGCCAACAATAAGATCATTGAATCATTCTCACAACAAAGTTTAGTCGGCATTCCAGTTTGGTTTAGTTAACAACAAATACACCTCTACTTTCGGTTAGAAACATTTGTTTACCTCCACCCCCTCAAAATTTGACACTACGTTTCCGTAATGCCCGTCCTACGTCCGGACGATATTTTACCCGTTTCTATAAATCCGTCCTACGAAAATTCCATTTGGTATTTTGCTGTGCCCGTCTGCTCCGTAACCCGATCGAAAGAAACTCATGGTTGTTATGAGCAAAAAATGGTTTAAAAAATTATACAAAATCGAAATTTTGGCAGTTTCCTTGCATTTACGTCGTGCTTGGTATCGTTAACGCGGAGTCTAATTGGACGAATCTGAAAAGTGTACGACCGCATCTAGATGGAAAACAATATAATCACAGTATATGTAGTAAGTCAATTTTAGTCAGCGTAGCGAAAGCTATGGTTTCTCCCCAACCTGCACTTATTTCCTGTTCTGCCTCTAGTCTCATTTCCAACAGCCGTGAGTTCGATATTTGATACTTAATCGAATGGGCCGTGTACAAAGTATGGGCCTGCTCTACAAACATTGTCGTTTTCCAGATTGTTGATATAACAATTTTATTCTTGATATTTTTCGATATAGGATAGCTCAATCATTCTGAACAAGAGAATAATACTCGTAAACTGCTGCAATTCCTTGCCATAAACATTGAGTTTCACCAGAAATTGGGAACTGTTCAATATTCCTAGTCAAGGTAACATTTTATTTCCGTTTAAGCAATTTTTAATCGCGTCGAAAGTGTGTATTGCAGTTAGGGAATGTTCAACTCTTTTTACCGAAAATTCGACTTCAACTCGAAAAATTGTATTTCCCTTTGAGAAATTCGTCTTGGTTGAGACTATTTGGTCTGATTAAGAAAATTTCGAGTTTGACGAAGAAAATTTTAGTTCGGATTGGAAGCTGGTAAATTAATTTCCAAAAGCGTTAAATCTCTTTGATTAATGTTGAATTTAATTTTTAATGAATTTGGATGAATAAAATAAATAAGCAGGATCTGGCCAGTAACAAATATGGCGTTTATAATGTTCAATTTAGCCTCGACAAATTTGGATTTGGGTTGAAGAATATTCAAGTGTGAGAGCCGCTCAGCTCAGCGGAGCTGTTCCGGCCATGAATCTCTCCTCTCTTTACGGTTCCATGTTCTTCTGTGTACCACTGCGTTGTGCTCCAGCTTATCCATAGTGACGTATTTGGTCCCTTAACTCCTATTTCTTATGACGAAAAGAAATATGTACGCACATTGACCGACGATTATACACATTTCTGTATATGCTTCACGATTGAACAAAAATCGGAAGTTATTGATTACCTAAAGCAGTATAATGCTTATGTGACTGCTCATTTTGGTGTGAGGATGGGTAGAACAATATCTGAAAAGGCACGCAGCATACTAATTGAACCTGGTTTGAAAAAACAACTTTGGACAGAGGCTGTGAAGGCAGCTGTATTCCTGATCAACAGGTAGACAGCATTAGATGGTGCAGTACCTGCAGAGCTATGGTATGGATCGAAACCACATGTGTCTAAACTCCATGTTTTTGGATGTTTGGCGTTCCTCAAGACATCAAAGGAGGTTTTGAAAGGAAAATTTGAATCCAGAACGAAGAAATGTTTTATGGTCGGTTATACCACGAATGGATATCGTCCTTGGTCAGAGGAAGATAAACGCGTAATCCTGGGGAGGGATGTAATTTTCAACGAAAAACGCATGGCCAAGGATACTCCCGATCGACCAGAAGAGCCTATTTACAAAATTGATGTAGAGGAGCAAAATCTAGACTTCGACCAGGAAATTGAAGCTGTGACTGAAGACAATGACAGAAGCTCCAGGACGGATGAAACCATTAATGATGGTCCGAATGAAAACCCAAATGAGATGACAGGTTCAGTCTGTCATGAATCTGAAAAGATTCAGACTATCGACCTTGATACTACAAGTAATGAAAGTAGTGAAGACAATGAAGACGACTCGGCTAACAGTGGTAAGCGAGTCAGACGTAAGCCTTTGTACCTCAACGATTAAGTTGCACTTGCATTGAGTGCTGAAGAATATGTTGAAGATCTACCTTCGGATTTTGATGACATCAAGAATAAACCCGATAAACTCATGTGGTATCAGGCTTGTGAAGAGGAAATGAATTCTCTTTTGAACAATCAGATGTGGCCTCTAGTTCTCTTATTGACGGGAAAGCGCTTAATTAATTTTTAAATAAAAGGAGATTCTTCTGGGAAGATATAACGATATAAAGCGCGCCTGGTTGTAAAGGGATGTTCCCAAAAGAAGGGGTTTGACTTTTTCGAAACCTATGCTCCAGTAGCAAGAATTACTACAGTTCGGTTCTTATTGGCTGTGATTAACAAACAAAATCTTCATGCTGTACACTTAGATGTAAAGAATGCATTTTTGCAGCCTGAGGGCTTTGTTAAGGATGAAAAACTTGTGTGCAGGTTGAATAAAGCTCTATATGGCTAAGACAGGCCCTACGAGCATGGAACTCAAAGATTGACAATTTCTTGAAGGAGTATGGTTTGAAGTCATCTCTGCATGACAACTGTCTGTACATTTTGTCAAGAAATGGTATCAAAATCTATGTGCTGATCTTTGTAGACGATATTTTTCTGGCAGGAAATGACATCTCGGAGATAAATAAGTTGAAGGTGGCTCTTTCGGAAAAATTTGATATGAAAGACCTGAAAAATGTAAAATGTTTCCTTGGAATTGCCATTAAAAGGACAGAAAACTGAATGTTCTTGAGTCAAACTGAATATATCAAGAACATCTCAAAGCGCTCTCATATGGATGACAGCGAATCAGTTAGAACACCATTAGAGTCAAGATTCACTCTCAATGAAAATTCGCCTAGAATTGATGAGAAGAAACCATACCGTGAATTGGTTGGTTGTTTGTACTATCTTGTGGTGAATACATGACCAAACATCGCAGTAGCTGTCAGTGTGTTCAGTCAATATCAAGTTTGTGCTACTGAAGAACACTGGAAAGGATTGAAAAGAATCCTACGCTACCTGAAGGGTACTATATACTTCGGTCTGTTTTTCTGCAAAACAGATGACGTCCCTCCGAGAGGTTTTGCCGACTCAGATTGGGCGGGACAATGTGATAGAATATCAGTTTCCAGGTACTATTTTGAAGTATTTGGCGCCCCCATCTCCTGGTGTACAAAGAAGCAGAGTTGTGTTGCTGTTAGTTCTACTGAGGCAGAATTCGTTGCACTCGCCACTTCCTGTGCAGAATGTTTATGGCTCATTCAAGTTGTGCGAGAATTGGTACCACAAGTTGAAACTCTAGTGATCTTTGAGGACAACCAACCCTGTATTTATGCTCTTGGAGATAAGTGAGGGCATAAACGATTGAAACATATGGACGTAAAGTATCACTTTATCAGTGATCTTGTTGCCAAAAAGAAGATAGCTGTTGAATATGTATCTACACAGACTCAAAGGGCCGATATGTTTACCAAAGGACTCGATGCTACAAAATTTGAAGTAATGAGACATTTAATTAATGTAGTACCTTGTTTGTAATATGCTTCATTTATTGGTAAATAATGTGGAAGTAGTCATTTTTGTTTGAGTTTGAAATGTTAGACGCTTGTTTTGTTTACATTTGATATCAGTTGTCTGTCAGTTCTTTGTGATAAGATAATAGATTGTGCGGAGGTGTTATAGGATCCATGCAATATTTTCTCTCTTTACGGTTCCATGTTCCTCTGTGTACCACTGCGTTGTGAGCGCCTCACCCAGCCATTGTTGTACCTACCACTTCTTGTATAAAAGAGAACTCATGCGTTTTAACAAATAATCACTTACTTTTCCCAATTTCCCGTAATTATTACAGCTGGGTCTGGCAAGTAACAAATATGGCGTTTATAATGTTCAATTTAGCCTCGACAAATTTGGATTTGGGTTGAACAATATTCAAGTGTGAGAGCCGCTCAGCTCAGCGGAGTCGTTCCGGCCATGAACTCTTGAAGTGGACAGCCGAAGTCGACGAAGAACGGAGGGGAAAACCGTGTGGCGCGCGATCGAGAAGGTTTTCTCTGCAATCGCGTCGCGAGAACGATTCTATTTATGTACTCGCCTCTGGACACACTACTCGCTCTATTCTATTCTCTGTGGCTATACTTTATTATATTGTAACGGATCGTGTGAAGGAAGGATTAGTGTTATTGTGTTACGCTCGAAGAATCTATCCATTACATTAGCGACACTAGCTTTAATTTCAAGTTTGCTCTGAACCTTGATTGCAAATATTCATTGGTTCACTTGATTTATAAAACGTAAAAAAACTGTTAAATATGGTTCGAACCCATCAAAGTAGTTCAAGTGACAAAACGAAGTTGTTAAAACATAATTTATTCACTCTAAGTTGAGTTAGGTTGTTTTCGATAATCTCAACTTACGGTAACTTTTCTAATAACTTCGTTTCGTTACTTGCGATGTATTTAAACAATTTCATTTCGAGCGACGCGGTTTATATTTATATAGTTATTTCCAAAAACGCTCAAGTCGGATTCTATTTTGGACAACGTTAAATTTGCATGAAAATGTTGACTAAAATTCAGGATGTTTTGGAGCATGAAATGCTGAGAAAATTATGGGTATCCGAACGTTGAATTTGGTGTAGCAAAATCAGTCATTTATTCAATGAAAATTAGCTCCCCCAACATAATTTTGGAAATCTGTGAAACATTTCAATATTCGTCTTCCCGAGATTGAAACCATTTCAGTGATATTTAATACCTCTTATCGGTTAATGATAATATACAATATAATATAAACAATTTCATACGGCACAATTTGCACCAGTTTTTTCATGTTTAGATGATTGATTATTTCACTAATCATTCAAAAGTAATAAGTGACAACATGGTAATTTGCGTACGTTCAAGTTTTGTCGTGGCTCCCTAGTTCCCAGGGGAAGTTTCTAAGGCTGCTGTTAAAAAAATGTTGGAACAGTTAGTTGAGTTTGTGTTAAGTTTGCTGTTATTGTTACACTATATTACTCCCGAGTTCCCAGTAGTTAGTGTGCACAGTGCCTAAGTAGCTTGCGGATTACCTTCGCTGTTAACCTATTGATGTTCAATGAACAACCCCGGTTAATCTGCATAATACTCGTCTCTGATCTAGTAAATATTCAAATTCCAAACTTTAAAAAAAAGTGGAAATAAACTCACACGTGTCCCAACTCGTGGGCAATAGTGAAGGCAGTATTGAGACCGTTGTCCTTCACAATCGCACAGCTGAAATCCTTGTGGCAGACGCGTCCAACTTCAGCGAGCCCGAGGGTCTCGCACTTTTCATGAAGAGGGTTGCTGCAAATGTTCTCTCTGAAACATAGCGAAAGACATTGGCTAAGAAATGTTTGCAGAAATTTTAAAATGACAATATTTGCATAAAACTGTGCGTCGTAAGGGTCTTTTTGGAGATGAAAGTTAGGCAGATTACATAATTTTCTGACCTAGTTAGAAGTTGGGTTCACAACTATGAGTTTATCACACGCGAATTATAGGCAGCATCTGCGACAAGGGAAACGCGATTTTTTTTTAAACACCGATTACTGATGGCACGAAGGTCAAATTTAGGCGGGTTCCCATGAAAGCTACCGCTACAAACAAACTCAAAAGCCATTGTGGCGACCAATTCATCTATAACCGAACGAGTGACCTCAAGCTATTAGGTTAAGGTCATACTTGACTGCGTGTGCAGGCAAGAAATTCAAGAAAGTAACAAAGAATGGAGCCGGCTTTACCAGACTTTCAAATGTGATTGCAAAACAGGCTTCAAATTGTATTAATTCGGCTCCCTCCCCCCCCCCTCACGCAGACAGTCATTTACCAAGGATTATGGTTGAATTTGGAGGTAAGATTTACTCAAGACGTAGAACAGCACAAAACATGTGAGGTTTAATATATTTGGTTTGACCCAACGAGATGCTGACACCTCTAAGTGTACGATTGTTTTTTAAAACCCCTGATGTGGACCTACGAAACGAAAAACATACACAGGTCAACGGTTGAGAAAAAAACCTCCAAAAGTGCTGAGATGACGAGTACTAACGTTAAATGACACGTGAACTTGTAAATCACCCTAACCGTTGGAGGGGAAGATGAAACGAAGAGATGAAGTAAAAAAATGTGACGCTGAACGAGTAAACAACAAGCAGAAAGGTTCGAGTAGCAAACTTTTGGTAATCGTTGCCATGTCACGCCAACTTGGGTGACGAACAGACAGTATTTCTCCCTCAAACACAGAAAAAGCGAGAAGAGGGCCTCAACTTTTTGATTGCATGGAACGGAATGACATAAACCATCAAAGCAGAACAAACGTGGGAAGATATTGTAGTCATTTGACGTCGAGGCTTATTTTGTTGGCAGAAATAGCACTTGTATTTGTTTTCAAACCAAGTGTTGGTAACAGGCATCGCTTTGCATGTGACTCACAAAGTTTTTATCAGTAAAACGTGAAGGCGAACAATGTGCAAAAAAATTATTCCTCTTCACTTCATAAACTATTTTACCAGCTGGGTTTTGCTTACTGAGTGCAACACTCGTGAGTATCAAGAAAGTGGGTGTTGACTCCACCACCGCCATCACCTATGCAAGAAGGAACAGGCGTGAAACCGTTAAAAGAACATTTACCGCCCAGTAAATCATCATGAAAGCCCATCCTCAGGGCTCTCACTCTCACCTCTTCACTAATGAGGTAATTAAAAGGGCTACCCTTTTTTTATTTCGTTTCTCTTCGACTGTGTTCCCTTTGAGTTTTTTGTCGGTTGTTTGTCAAAATAATTTACTGCGCGTTGTCGATCCCGAAAACCGATTTATTTATTTTTATTTGATTCCGCCATCGTCGTATAATTCGGTCCTCGCACCCTATTTACCTGAAGTGCGCTTCAGGAGGGAGGTTGAGGAATGAGGACGCCCCGCAGTAGCTCACTGGCAGAAGAGCGTATGATCTCAAAGAGTGAACGAGTCAGTCGTGTGAACTGATCTAGGTGTGTGTTTAATTTCTAACATTTTTTACAGTACGAGTATTTTCCAACTATTTCTATTGCATTTTTTACAACTTGGTTTCCCAACCACTATTAGTTCTCAAGTTCGCAAATCGTTCCATCCAACTACACGTTTTAACAATCGTAAACAGAATGCCGGTGTTGTGTCATTACTATCAGTCACTTCTTTGATTATTGTACCTTCCTATATAATCTTACTTGTTTTATCAAACAGTTGGTTTCGACGTACTCTTTATACATACTTCTCAACTAGGATTATCTCATTTAAAAACTATTTCTTAAGTTTCTCACCATTCCTCAATTACTTTTCTCCATTTCCTCGCCGTTTTTACACAATTTTCCAACCACTCGATCGAATTTTCTAACTACCTTCATACTACGTTTTTCCTGGCATTCACCATACATATGTACTTAACTAAAGTTAACGTACCTGTTAGGTGAGTCCGTCTCCTCTGGCTGATGAGTGAGACGGACTCACCTAACAGGTACGTTAACTTCAGTAATTTGCCTACTGGCGGACATAACCCCTATTGCTTTAATATATGTACTTAACGTTTCAACAATATTACTAAAATTTTACTATACGTTTTTACCCAGCCCCCTCCCCCTTATTTTTACATTCCTCAGCGTTCTTTCCTGACTTCCACACTTCATAGTATTTATTCGCACAATTTCTGAAGTTTTCATGTTTTCTAATTATTTCGGGCGAGTCCTCTCCACTACGCATCTAATAGTCACGTTTTTGTTCGTTGGTAGGTGTGTAAAATGTTTCAAGAGCCATCGTGCCGGTCGAGGCAGCAGGAAAAACGAAGTGACGACTATTTCCGTAGCTGGAAACTGTAGTCAATGGAGAAACGTTTAAGAACTGCACTGGCGGGAGAACAGGCTGCGTCGTGGTTACAGAGCCCTGCTTTGACGCCTGCAGCGCTTGAAATGGGTTTGGATAAGTGTGTCTCAGAGGCAAGAGGAGGAGAAGCCTCTCTCTCATCCACTTGTTTATGATTATGGGAAAACGGAGTTGAAACGCAATAAACTCGAAGATGGAGCGGGCATTTCTCTCAAGTACCCCGGTGTCCCTCTTATTAACACAACTATTATTTCTCATGCGACTTTTCTACTGAAATTGAAATCCATTCCCATCGTCTTCTTCGGTCATTCTTCTCACATTATAAAACCCCCTGCCTCGGGGTAAATAAATGTATAATAAACTCGCGTATCGTTTTAACACCTTTCATTCGTCGACAGCGGCTTTCTACCCCAGTAAGGCATTTCCCTAATTGCCAGTTTAAGATGTGGCAACGATATTCAAACGCGTGCAAGCTTTTGAAAAATTAAAGTGGCGCCTAATTACGGAGACAAGAAACTGTGGGAGCAATTGAACCATTTAAACGAAAGAAGAACCAACATCTATCTCTTAGTACTGAAAACTATCGTTTATAGGCAAACACTACTCCATGTTTTTTCTCCACGTGTACTAT
The DNA here is from genome assembly GCA_020466155.1 of Pachypeltis micranthus. Lineage (NCBI taxonomy): Eukaryota > Metazoa > Arthropoda > Insecta > Hemiptera > Miridae > Pachypeltis > Pachypeltis micranthus. The sequence goes on along the minus strand of CM035773.1, from coordinate 2,605,888 downwards.
CTCATCAAAGTTCGACGGATCAAGGTTTGGAGTCCATATTGATAAAATGTGTTTAAACGAATGCAAAGTTGGAAGTATAATTTGGTGAAGCAATTTCATATTTAAAAAAATATAATCTACGAAACAACTATACAAGTTTAGCTATTCCATGCACAGTTTGTCATTTTCTCAGATAGACAGCCTTAGGAAAAATGTTACAAATTCTGAACATGTTCAAATATAAATAGGTTACTTTATTGTGGAATACACTTTAAATTTTGTAAATATTGAACTTACACGTTAAATAACATGAAACATGCGGTAAATCTGCTACCCAGTGGCAGTTACATACATGATTTGAAGGCTCCAGTATTAACTTATATTACACTTACCTATAATTGTTTTGAGAAATGAGAATTCAGATTGAATGTTGTAATAGGGTAGGTACACAAATCAGGAACCAGAAGATCTGTGTGCCTTCCCAGTATGAGGCGTTTTCGCAGCAGGGGAAGGCGAGGGAGGATCTTCATGAATGGAACAATGATAGGGTGAACGTAATTGATCACACTGTTGTAGTTTATAGCGCGGTTGGTATACAGCGATCCGAAATTACTGCGGCAAAGAGTATCAAAGAGCTCTTAAGAGTCTTCAGTGAGTTTTATTTTGTTGAGTTGCGATTCGCCGAATTTGAGCTCCACCAGCTGACCCTCATATATTCGCAAATTGTGTTTAGGAAATAGAGATACACAAGGTGCTTTGTGTGGGAGGGATTTGGCTACTGGTGAGTAGGGAATACGGTTGACATGTGCGACAGCAAAGACTGGCCACAGTGGATTTGATGTGAGCATCCCAGCTTAGAATGATATACAGGATAACGCCTAGGTATACATTGACATTGCTGAATTCCTTCGAGTGTAAGTTGAGAGCTTTTGAAGATGGAGAGGGAAATGGAAAACAAGAGAAGTTAAGAGACATCTTCTTCCCAGTTGGAAAAGTTCGGGAGCACCCCGTGTTCATAATGGAAACGAAGGAAGGGGCATGGCTAAAGTTAGAAACCAACGTGCTTCTCTCGTCGACACTCCCTCTTTGAACACCCCAATAAAAGAAGTTGGTACATATAAGTTATGTTCTTCTTAGGAACGAAGAAGTTTTTAAAAACAACTTTTTAATTTTTCCACAAATAAACTTGAAATTACAAAGGTTTGACAGGGACAAATACTGATGGCAAGACAGCTAAACGAGTACAAACCGAGCAGAGCTCGAAAGGGAGTTTATATAGGTTCACATAGGCGACGCAGTGACTTAGTTGACGCGTTCGCATGGCTGGCTGCGTGTAACTATTTTTACAGATTTGCCGCAGGCAGTTTCCTGGAATGCTGTGCGTCACATTACCTTATTACACATTATTCATAATATAACTCCTCCCCCTTTAGAAGAAAAAAAAATTAAACAATATCGTAATAATAATGATAATACTGCAAACAGTAATAGAAAAATATGTTATTCACAACTTAGCTGGTGACAGGATTATGTTTCCTTAAAGGAATTTTGAATTTAATTACAATGAAGAGAATAAAACCACATAACGTACAAAAGCTCGGCATAACTAGTTCTGAAATCAGTGATATTTGTGTAATGTGTGCGTTACTGGGTATTACTCAAGCTAGAACAAGATCTTATAAGTTGATTTCTTCGTTTGTTCGAAGGAAATTCTTAATTCCAGATATTGTTTTTTGGGCTGTAAACAAAGTTCCGTTTTTATAAAGCAAATGGCCTTGTCCTGGTTTAGCCGAATACACTCCTTGTAGAATGTTTATTTCTACGCCGGCCTCTTCGACAATCGTTACAGTGTCATTGTGAGGAAATACTAAAAGAAACTAAGCCTCGTTACAAGCTTTACAAAATTGTCGGTAATGTCGACTTTAATATATTTACAGTGATCCGCTATTTCACCAGATTTAGTAAAATTGGTTTCGCAGATGAAGTCTGCTCAGTTATTAGATATCCTAGACATATGGTTAGATGATCCATTTACATGTTTCTTGTAAGCTAAGTACTTCCAACGAAGATTCACTCGGTAACAGAAGGGATTCAACAAATGTTAACGTGAGTTTATAGGAAAGGAAGGTGACTCACAGTTTTCTCATGAAGTCGGTTTCGGCACGAGTGCTGACTTGTGAGAGGAGCGGCGACGGAGATTTCCTGACGGATGCTGGATGAGCAAAACGTGAAGATGCGTAGCAGTGGGTTGAGGTCGACGTCGAAGGCCGGCGATGAAATGAATTGTCCCTTTAACTCCGGGTGAAAGCGAGCTGTTTATTCAATGTGTCGGGAACGACTGGGCCAGTTATGTTCTTCTTAGGGACGAAGAAGTTTTTAAAAACAACTTTTTAATTTTTCCACAAATAAACTTGAAATTGCAAAGGTTTGACAGGGCCAAATACTGATGGCGAGACAGCTAAACGAGTACACACCGAGCTGAGGTTCACATAGCCGACGCAGCGACTTAGTTGATGCGTCCGCATGGCTCACTATGTTTACAGACTTGCGCTGATTCTATGGAATTACTTTGGGATTCAAATAGACTACGTAAAATATATATTAATGACTGCTTTTATTAAAAATAGTTGTTAGTAATAAACTGCAAAAAAGTGGTAAAAAGAGAACAAAGGGAAAACGAGGACAAAACGGACTGATGTCGGAAACTCAGGTGAGCGTCGGAAGAAACAGCCTGAGATTAGTGAATGAGGCGTGGAGTTGATCCTTGCGTTCTCCTGTGACGCGGCAGCCGGCTGATTGGACTGGCACGCCTCGTGATGGTCTTTAATGGAAACTGAGCCCCCTCTGTACGTGCGTTTCCTTGAGGTACTGCTGGCGCCCCACATATATTTGTTCAATAATCGGCAATCAAACTTCGTCAGCCCTATTGGCCTATCCAGGTGTTGAAACTTGACTACGGCAGTTGCCTCGTGAATAAGGTTTCTTCCATCTGTTAGTCTACTCCAAAAAACTGAGTTATGTTAGGGAATCTATCGAGGCTGTACCAGGAAGAACTTAAGGGTAGAGACACGCAAACAATAGTTTGAGTAGTTTCACGTCTCCCTCTAATGTTTTAAATATAGTTATCTTGCATCCACTATGGCGAAGGCCTCAGGCAAATTCGATTCATCGAAATACAGTGAGTCGCTGGAGTCATCATTGGGGCAAATCGATAAGTCCGAACAACGCCCACCGTTCGATGTGAATGGAGGGCGACACGTTGATCAAGTACTTCCTACAAGTAGAAACATAGTACCACATTCCTTTGCACTAGTCTTTCAACACAACGCGTTTTATCCCCACTCTATTCGTAGTTGAAAGGTGATTATCTTTGGTTCATTTAAAAATCTGACAAATGATCGGTGGAAACGACGAGTTTGACGGCTTGTAATGGCCCACTCGTCGCTTAAATGACAATCCCGATCTTAATCGTGTTAACCGTGTCAACAAAGAACTCCATGCTGCTCTTTAACGACAAGGAAGGTAGACACTGAAAAGGCGCTGCAGTGGCAGAGATTGTCGTGACTGAGAGAAAGAAACCGTTGTCGGATGGGAGTGAGAAAACGAGCGGAGAGCGGCTAATACAGTCGCTTCGTTTGACTGTAAACACACCTGGCACGTCGTGTCACGTGCAATGAAACAACTAAGCCCTGTGCCCGTTTCTTCGCCTGAATCAGATCTGTAAAGAAAACATTGCGGAAGTTGTATCTGCCTTCCCAGTGCCTCTTCCCTTAAATGGGAATCTCATTAATCCCTGAGCCGTCTAGATATTAACTGTACGTCACATTGACAAAGTAATTTATTCCATTAAAAATTCGCGTGCTTTTGGTTTTATTCATTTTTGCGTTTCAAAATCGTTTACTGTCATAATCGTCCCATGACTCGATTTTCTTGCTCGAAACGACGAAGAATAATTTACAACTGAACGTCGTTCATCAAGGATCTAGCCACACGAAGTGATTTGGCGGTGATGGGAATGATAATCCGACTACGACCTTTTTTCGGTATAGCCACCGTGTTTAATGCTCAAGGATAATTGGCAATAACGATGAACGGCTCAACACATTTCTCCAACTTTCCTTCATACTAAGAGAAAAAACTCCTTAAGTTCCCAACGTGTGGCACATGGCTTCCTCGCAAAAACGACATGGATTGAAAAGGATGGCCTCATGCTGGCAAGCGACACTGGAATTCTACCAGATACCTATATATCAGTACACTCATATCTATGCGATACAAACAAAGAGTGCAACACCTATTATTCTTTTTGTGCCCAGTGTTTGACCCGTAAATAATTGTAAATATACGCTTCAGCTAGTTGTCAGCAAACGTTAGAAAAAATTGAGTTTTTGGAAAATTGGATATAAATATATCAGTTGCTGTTTGTACCACTGTTCCGGCGTATACTTGTATGTTAAAGAAATTTAGGCCAACACATTTTTAGTTGGTTGTGTATCGTTATTCAGTCAAGTTATCTACTGGTCTGATGTTAGCCACATATTCATAATCGTAAACAACGCAAACTTTAATATGAAACAAATTAGAAATCAGGGGAAAAATATCTAGGTGGGATTTTTTTCAGTTGCCCAGTTTCAGTTGCCCACATAACAAAAAGTTTGACAGCTTCCCAGTCTTGCTTGTGTCAATTTTCATGCCAGTTTCCCCGCCCAACTTCAACACACTTACTGAGATCCTCACTGCGCTTTGCAACAGTCTTATTCAGAAAGCCAGGCTCGCAAGATATGTATGCAGGACCGGACCTCAACACATGTGTGAGGTCCCTACTAAGAGTAGCTCGTGTAGCAATTCATCGGAGTCACTTTTGCGTGCCACTCGCCTATCTGCTAAATAAGACCCTAACCACTCCTGAATTTAAGTCGGCTGCGCACGAGAAGGGCGACAGTAGAGTGGATAAATGGGTGTTGAAGCGGGTTTTTTCAGTTCAGGCTCAATTGGAGCGGGGGAAGAAAACCACGCCTCATACTGCAGTACGAGGTTTTTGGCCAAGCCCTCCAACCAATCACGTTATAGCACGTCATTTTGTATCCCCTTCACCCGCCCATGTACACTCTCCTGCATAATTTTCAACCAATCGTACTGCAGTACAGCCTTTTTTACCCCTACCCCCTGCCTCAATTTCTGTAAGTTGACCACCACTCCTTCCATCTTCCCCACCCACCATCCAATCACGTTATAGTATACCCATTATAGCCCCCAACCACCCTTAAATATACTATGATACACCTATTTTAGTCCCTCCCATCCCCACCCCATGACCTATCAGCTTATAGTCCGTCATTTATTAGCTCCTACCAATCATCTAATCCCCCCCCCCCATTGTCCTTACTTACGCTTTCCTCCTCCTTCCAGCCTCCTCCTATGAATGTACTATAATAGGAATCCCCCCTTCAACTAAAATTCCTGAGCATTTGGATGACATCACTATTCTAAAAAAAGTTTCCTTTCCTGGAATCGATTGCAGCACCTCACATGCTATAGTTGGGCGCTCTATCCACTAGGCTACGAATGAATCGTTGTGAATTGTGTGAGAATAACCTTCAACACGAGTGAATTCAATGCAACTTACGGTAATTTAGTGGAAAATTGTCGAAAAGTTCGCAGATGGTGAATCTATCGATGTTATCTCGACATTATTAAAATATAAAGACGTAATACACAGGAAATTGACTCAACATCTGGGTAGTTGGTCTAATGTGGTACATTGCGGTGTTGGTTAAATTTAGTAAGGTTGTAAATGATGAGGAAATTCACAAAGAGATTCCACGGAAAAATACGATCTCTATTACAAACTGCAAATGTCAGTGTGCATAACAAAACTCGAATAAATAATACTTACTACACAGGAAACTGCCAAAACTATCTTTAAGATAGTCAACCAGATAATACACTCGTTGCACAGAATTGGGTAAGACAAATGTGAACAAAAATCAATCTCACTTATCTCACTTTTATATTGAATGAAAAAACAATCCCTAAAAATAAATGATTGATTTACTTCAATAATATACCTAGTGGCAGTACTAACCCCATAAAAAATAAATGACTTCTTGAAATGTTGAAAATAAACTAAACTTGGATTTGGAATATTAAATAGTTTAATACAGGAAAAGTGGGTCAGACATTAAATGACCAATCAACTCAGATCTCAATTCACCTTTTTGCGGAAAGTTTGTAGTGGTTGAAAAAGTCAATTTACACAACTGGCTTAACATTGTAAGATGCTATTGAAAATCGCTGCTCCTGTTTTATTAAGTTCAGGCTATCCCGACTTTTTCATATCTTGCCAAAATTTTGGTACTTTGGCCATCCATATTTAAATATAATATTAGTGATTAATTATTTCGCATGGGGGACAAGTTAAAGAAAACGTTGGGGCGTCAGAACAGCAGTCTATGGAGTAGATGAAGATGAGAGACCTTGGCACTCTCCCTGATGTCGAGGACACTTAACGGCCGCGATTAACTGCTCCTCGTCAAACTTGACATTGCAATACGAGCCTTCACCCAAATGAGTTCATTGGCAGCGGATGAATAAGCGAGAATTCAGATAGGCGTCTCCCTTTCTGGCAGACAAAATCAAATGTGCTCTGCCCATTTTACAAATAGAACTAATGAAATTACTCAGCAGTTGATACAAATAATATCATTTCACGCAAACTCTGCAATCGAGCACGAATCCATTACCATTTCAAAGTAAGGGTCAAATATTTATTCAAAATTCAGTTCTCATGCGAAGCTTAACTCATTCTCATGCAATCTAGCGATCAATGTTCACTTGTGCCATCACTTGACACACGCACCCAGGGGCCAGATGGAGACACCTTAAACTGTCACCACACACTGACTGCTCATCTGGTGGATGCACTAATTAAAAAACAAGAAGAGTCAATAGGTAATAAAGATATTGCCATAGTGGCCTTTCTAGATATTTGGGGGGCTTTTGATAGTACCTCAATACGCAGCATTGAAATGGCATTGACCAGATTTAATGTCAATAGGAATGAAATAAGAGGTGGATTATTGCTATGACGAACAGCTGAGAGATTCGGACGTCGCTAGAAAACTGCTCGTTTAGGGCGAGGAGAGAAGGACTGCGAGGGGATGCCCATAGGGAGAGGTCCTATCTCTGCTCATTTGGAACCTGGTGATGGACTCCGTTCTTGGGAAACTGAATGCGACGGGGATCTACGCCCAAGGATACGCTAATGATGTGGCAGTGCTCATTTGGGGAAAAATGCAAAGTGTGCTGTATGACCTAATGGGGGCAGCTCTACAAGTGGTTCGTGGTGGAGGGAGTTGGGACTGTCCATCAACCCAGCAAAAATATAGTGACATTATAAGACAAAAACAACTGTCGGGACTGAAACTGCAGCGACAACGGCCTTGTGGACACGTCAAAGAATGTGTGGGAGAACGTGAGAATAAATCAATCCCAGAATGGCCTGCTGATTTTACGAGGCTGTTGTGTGACCAATCATCTCATATGGGTCGATGGGTGGCCCAGAGTGGCCATAGGAGAGAACAGTAGCAGCCTGGCCAAAGTACAGAGGCTGGGGAGATGAAAACCACACCAATCAGTACGATGCAGAAAATGTTTGACCTTCTTTCCCTTGATATATATATCTATATATATGAAGGCCGAAGCTGAAGCTAAGAAGGTAGCGTACAGACTTACCAGGCTTGGAAGCCTATGGAACAGCGAAATCCGTCAGTTTCGGCCTCCTGATCAACATTACTCTGGGGTGTGGATAAGTGGCTTTGGAAGGAGTGGAACATATATTGCCCTCGGCCCCACTCCAACTGTACTTACAAAGTGCGAGGTGGGGATGCCTTACAGCGAGCATTGGCAGTGATGTGGGCAGCTCAGAAGATTGTGGGGATGTCATGGGGGCTAAGGCCTGGATGATCGGTAGCTGTACACTACGGATGTTAGTCCCTGGTCTGGTGGGCTAGGGTGGAAAATGAAGCCGTGCAGATGCAGTTGAATAAACAGAAACGTGGGACGTGTCTGGCTGTTACAGGCTGTGTGAGAACATGCCCTATGGCTGCACTGGAGATCTTGTTAGATTTAACTCCACTCAACATACATGTTAAAAGGATGGCGTTCCCCCAGGCTGTGCATATGTTGGAGTTGGGTCTGATCACGCGTGGGAGGAGGGGTTCCTGCCACTTGATCCTTTACAGGGTGAACGTGGAGGGGCTCACGCTGCATGTGGTAGACTCAATGGCCGGGAGGTTCAACTTCTTACTACCCTTTCGGAGACTTATTCATGAGCGAACCCGGTGGGAAGGGGGAGTTCTCAGTTTGAAGCTGGGGCCCTGGCATATTACACTGATGGCTCAGTGCAGGGTGGCCTGGCAGCGGCAGGCATCTTTGACCCGGGAATTAGAGCAGCAATCCCATTGGGGTCACTGGCCACGGTATTCCAGGCAGAGGTCTGGGGTGACAGTGTGAACAGCAGCTGCCGCAGTGGGGACTGAAGTGGTTGAAGATTTCAATTATGGTGGACAGTCAGGCCACTCTCAAAGGCCTCGTATTGTCTTATGTCGCGGCAGGTGTGGGAGTGACTGACAGGACTGAAGGCCGTGGTCTGAGGACAACAGAGTAACACAGTGTTGGGTGCCGGGTCATCAGGGAATAGAAGGAAACGAACTAGTAAATTACGATTTAAATAGATTACGCAATTGGGTAAATGATCACAGTCTGCATGTAAACTAACAAAAATACGCAGCAATAGTTATAGGTCATAGAGCAAGATTCGATTTCTCAACATTACCTATTCTACAAATAGGCAATAACAGAATAAATTATGTTGATCAATTTGCTTCACAATTAATAAACATGTGACTTGGCACACTCATGTGAACAATGTGTGCAATAAATTGTATCGGGTTCTTTAGCAATTGAAACGTTGTGCAGGACACATTCCTAGAAATCTTAAAATATCACTAGTTCGTGCATTGCTTTTGTCATTATTTGATTATGATTGATAATGTACTTAGTGATATCACCCACGAATTATTGAAAAAAGGGAGCGGCGCAAATCCCTGTCGGCTCTGAGCCCTTTGTTGGTACTACCAGGAGCCACTTAGGTAGAGAGGTTAGCAAATGGGAGGATGGGTGCAGGGCTGCCCATTGGCCAGTTATGCCTGGCCTTAGACAATCAAAACTTTTCATCCAACTCTCCAGCCGGAAGAGGGCCAAAGAGGTGCTTGCACTGGGGAGGAAGGATATGAGGATCATATGTGGCCTGTTCACAGGTCTCTGTCTGGTGAGGTACCACCTTGCTAATATTGAAGTGTGATGTACAGATATGCAGGTTCTGTGACGTGGGACTGGAGATGGCCGAGCATGTGTTAGGCATATGTGATGGACTCGCAGCATCACGCCTTCGTGTTTTTGGGAAGGCCCTTTCTTCAGCCAGAAAAGGTAGCGAGGGCAGAACTTGCGGATGTCCTCCACTGTGTGCGGGGGTGGTGGGGGCGTATAGGTGACGTTGCACAGTGAGCCCAGTGCTGTGGGCCCTGGGGGTGGAGCAGGGAGCCATGAGCTTAGGCTCATGGACACCCTTAAAATTACCCGTTTGTGGCCGCAGTGAGGATATCCACGCCAGCATCCACCTTTGGAAAAAAAAGAAAAGATGTGGCATGGAGCACAGCATAGGTCTCCTGCAGGCTACTGCTAGGTGCGATATATCGATTTTCTGACTTGTAATTCGTATTCGACGTACTCCGTAATCACGTAAAAACGTGAACAACGTAATTTCATGGGAGGGTAGATTTTGACTTGGAAGTGAGGAATTGAAATCACTTCAAGAGCACCACAACACGGGAACATGGCCAGTCGGCAGATCAAAGGGATTATTCTTCAGAAGTTAAATTTTAGATGAAACTGAGAGTTTAATAATGTCCGAAGATATTTGAGTTCACATCGTGGGACATTATTTTTGGTTTATTGATATTGGTATTTCTTACTCGTATTCGTATTTTGTAACAATATAAATCTCTTGACTCGTTTAAGCAAATATAAATACCTTAAAAAATTGTTTTTGAGATGTTTGGTTACTAAATGTTAGAACAATGTGATGATTTATAAGAACCAGAAAACTGTACTGCCGCAAGTATATATCTACAAAACTTGGCGCCACGTTAAAAATGTCCTACAACTCAAGGACGCTAACAATTTTTGGGCAAAACATGTCTACATAGATAAAGTGAAGCTAGTGATTTCAGCAAGTGTGGAAATAAGTTTAGTGACTGGGGAGTTTTGTGCGGTACCAGGAAGAGAAACGATGACGTGGACAATGGAATTCGGACGGTGAAACCATCTGTCATTGATTTATCGTAAGTTTCAATCTACTCCACCTTCTGCTGTAAGACGCTCCTCCGTCCAATGTCGGGCATCGAATCAAGCAGTTAATGGGCGTCTCGCTTTAGAAACACTCGTAGGTCCTTGACTAATGACATCATACACAGACGACCCCCACTCACGTTCCTCCTCTTAATCCCACAACTCTGTTTTACATTAATATCGTCATACACAGTCACAATTCTAAACTTCCAAGCTTCCAAAAACACAAATCGAAGGCCAGATTTTTATAGACAGTTGGCGCTCACAAACTCTCGTAAATAGATCTACATAGCTTCATAGCAACATGAACGTAGACTATTATTAATATATATAACCAAAAAGTACACAACGTAGTGCCTCACGTCCATCGTTAAAGAACGCCTAAGGGTATCCATATCGACTTGAGCAACGTAGAACAGTCTCCATTCCATTCTTGTAACAGGTTGAAGTTTGCCTAAATGTTCCACTCCTATCCAAATTCAATGATCTCCCCCAATTAGTATTTAGTACGTATTAAGATAGCCTTGATTTTACATTCAGTTCCTGAAGAACTTATGACTGGGTTCTTGATGGTTTTTCTAGAACGACTGAGCAGTTTTTATTAAACTTGTCAACGACTTTTACATAATTTTCCGGTACCAACTTTTGAAATATTTTCTCTTAATTCTCTATTAGTTTATTGAGGTATGTTTACGAAATTTTGTAAGAATTTTTAATTTCGAAACTTTTATTCCAACCATATTACTTATTCCTCAGACATTCTACTATATTCTCGAGCAATTTTCCACTGCATTCTATTCTAGGATATCTTAATTAAAATAGCCGCAGAAGGTTTTACAGAAAGAAAAGCCATAAGCGAATAATCGAGAGGAAATACCTATGATTTATTAATCTCGAACAGTTTTTGCCGGAATGCCGGTTGGAAATTAAAATATATGTGTATGAATCGAATAATAAATACATGCACATCGAGTACATATGATTCTCTTTTGTGTTACATTTCATGTTTATCATATAATTTTAATGTAAATGTAAATTCATTTCTCTCATTGAAATGTTATTGAGATAGGTGTGAACTGTTGCATGTGTACTAACAATTTAACTGATGCAACCCTTCGAGTTCAGTGGAGCTTCACTACGGTGAACGTATTTCTAGAGATTAGTAGCGAACGTTGACGCTTATACTATACATCGCGCTTGACCGCCTTCGTACATGCTGTAGTCTTCTTTCATCAACGCATATGCACCGTACAAACATTCAAGTGGTGGCGGTGGTTGGGGGATGGGGAGACATCTCGGCTCGGAACCTGTTTCGACAGGATGAGTCGTCTGACTAAGCAATCACTTCCAACAACTCGTCACGCGATTTTGTTTCTTAATGACGCCCTAAAAAGAAACCTAACGATCGACCTTTTCTTGTATGATAAATAACCTCAGACTCACCGATCTAGATTCAGCTTCCTTCTCTTTGAAGCGTCACTCATAAAAGGCTAATATGTTATTTAAATGTACCCAAAGGTGAAGGGAGGACCAAGCGGAGCTATTGGAGTTTAAAGAAGTGGAAAAAAAACTCTCTCTCGTCTCTTGTTGACGCTTTGCTGAGGCACCTCGTGGATTCCGAGTACAGATTAGAGACGGAGGATTCGGAAAGGTCAAACTTTGAATAGACGAGTAGCATCGAGTTATTCAAATGTGTGAGGATATTAGCCGTTCCGAGGTAGTGCTGTTCTGATGAGTGTTGGGGGACAGGATGACCACAGTCCCCTCAAGTAACTCAAATCGAATCGACTACATAGTATAATGCTAGATGTGATTGGTATAGTGGACGTAAATAAAAAATGCATACGGCTGGTACGAGGGATTATAGTAAATTGATTTAATCCATAAATATTAAGAACAGCTTGAGCCAGAACAGTAAAGTAGGTGGAGGACGGACCTTTCGAAATTAGAAGCGGAAATAAAATAAAATTCTGACCAGTTTGTCGTTGTTATATGGAAAGAGTGGCGAGGAAATGTACGGAGAATCGTAGAAAGGTAACTGAACTGGTGACTGAAAAGGCCACGCCGCATCGAAGTCACGTCGGATTGTAGTCATGCAGCAAAAGGTCGGAAGTCAGAGAGTTGGAGGCGGCGATTGTAAACAGCCTCCAGAATTAACGTTCCGTGGCGCGATTGGTGCCAACACTGGGTTACATCTTACTGAACAGATCGGTACCAGCCAAGGGTGAACTGCGAGAGAAGTGTTCACAGTCTGTTCACCCGTTTTTGTGCATTTATATTGTTTATCGTGTTTCGAGTGCATCAGCTTCAGCCCAGGAGTCAGTCCTTCTCCCAAGACTCTCATTACCACCCTCGTACCTTTTGTATGTTTTGACACTTTTCACTTCCTTCTTGGAGGCTATACCCATCAAGTTGGATTTCTCTGTGAAAGGTCCCTCAGCTCTTACTGTTCCTCACTGCTGTAACAAAGTCAAAGTCCCTTCTCTGGAAAATGGTAAACTAATATTTAAAGGTAGTTGGTTATTTTATCCTGTGAACTGCATTTCACCCCACCTCAAGTCATTAACGAAGTGATTTCACTATAAGAAGATTGTGAGAAACTAAGGTAAAAGCAAAGAATATGGACCGCTCCCTCTGATAAGGCAATATATCGATATATCACGACCGAGGTCAGGTTATCGATATGCCCGACATCGTAGGCTCTGGCGCCATGTTTGAAATTAGAAATAACACCAGCTGTACGATTATGCCAATTATTTAATGTTCATTATGCAATAACCCGTCATATAGTTTTTTTTAATGTACAAAGACTATGAAAAGGAGTTAATTCAATGAAATTAAGAATGGGTATATGAAATAAATATGAGATAACTAACGGATTGACGAAAACGTACATTTAACAAAAGTTGGTTCTAAGAAGTCCCTGACTAAGAACTGCCGGATGCTTCCTCTCCTCCACCGTTCACTTTGTACACCTGTACCACATCCTTCAGAAATGCCCTCGTTAGATCATCACAGTCACTTCTCGTCCTTCTCCAAATATATTCGAAGGGGTACGAATCGAAATGATCAGTGACCGATCTAGAGGGAATCCCTCGCTTGATTGCGGTTCATGTTCCCTCGATCGAATTAGTGTGGTACGGTGATTGTTCTTTCTCATTCTTTTATCGCTTTCACTCTTTCTCCGAGTTCATTGCAGTCTCCGAGTCTCTTCCCCGCTAACTGCGCCAGTGACGCATATCGATACTAGCCTATCGATACATGCAGTCGTAGCGTTGTCAAGCAGTCGGTTCCTATTCTTTGTTTCACCCGAAACTAATTAGAGTAAGAGCGTTTAGAACACTTCGCAATATCAGAAACATGTGTATATTTAATTGGCAATTATTTGATATCATTTGCCAAAACTTGCTATTCTACTTCCGACGAATACGTTGAGTTGAATGTCGAGAGCCATACAGTACACTCAAACGTCACACTTCAAACCGAAGTGCTGCAGGATTGGGTTACAAACGACTTTTTACATCCTGTTTCTTACAGATTCAGCATTCCACCGGCCAGCAACTCAACAGAAGAAAGCGTTTTTTTTCGCCACACCCGAGTCAACCAGATGTGCCGTAGGTAAGTGCGGGGCGCATTGAGCAGTAAATGTACCGTTCCGTTTCACAAAGAAACGAAAAGTACTTTCGTATAGGTAACTTTACTACCGAGCCGCCATTGGGGTCATAACGCCGCACAATACGATCACTTCTCGCGTACAACGTCTCTGCGGCTCAACCTTTTCCCTCGCGAGCAATAAAATTGGATTGGCACCCACAGAAACGACTACAAATCTATCGGGTCTTGAAGCAGAAAGAAGAAAAATGAAGAGCATCGTTTAGCGAATTTTTGTCAAAAATGAAGCTATTGCAATCAGGACAACGAATGCGTGCAAATTCGATTCTGTTCGATGTTGCCCTCTACATTCTTCTACGAAAATGTCGCAAACGAAACAATTATTCATTAGTGTCCTAAAAAATACTATGTCGATCTAATACCAAGTATGATCTGCAAACCATCCTGAAACCTGTAACCATTCTGAAATAAGACCATCCTGGTAAACGAGCAATCATTTGGAATTTGAACAGTTAGTTCAAGTCTTTTGAAACTTTTGTTTTACTCACGTTGAACTTCGGCCAAGGAATAAACTTGAAAAGTCTAGGTCTAGACAAGGTCGAGGTTTTAAAACAAATATCACATCGTCAGCCTATTTATCAAATATTAATGGTTTTTACTAGAACTGAATCACATAACGTTCCCAATGTTTGAAGAGCTGATTGTTTACAAGCCAGAAGAGCGATCTGCGTGAGCTGTAAATGATTCCGAAGATAGAAATTCTAATTTGTCGACATAATAATGTACTATTTAGTTCAGAAAAAGTTTTCTGACGGAGTTTGTTCATCTCAAACCCACATTTCGGAGACATCGTACGAATTCTGAATATAACTTTGAAGTTTATACCTCTGGAAAACTGACAAAGCTGAAGATACCTACAGAGTCGTGAACTTGACCTTGTGCCCTCCTTCGAGGAATAAATTAGAACAAGGGTTGGTTAAACGAATTGAAGTGAATTTTGTTGACATTGGAAACAGTGAGACGTCCTTTTCTTGTATAATCTAATCGAGAATTTATTCAGAAATCAGCAACCTGGGATGTACTATGGTGATCCAGAGGAGATGCTACAAGAGATGGGACGTAAATGGAACAGGGGCGCCCAGAAAATGAAACTAAATAAATAATAATTAATCAATTGGTGAGAGCGCACGGATTACCCAACGCCAGCTGTAGGGATAGAAGGATTGGGAGTGCGAAGGAAAGAAGGATAAGAGGATGTTCCACGATAGAACTACCACTAGTTTAGATAGGACCCAAACAACACGTGTGTGGTGATAACTCAGAGAACGCTTGGTGACAAACCCACCCGACGTATCTTTTAAGGATTCACCCCTAATCCACACATGGCTAGCTGCCAAACAAAGCTGTCTCGGGCCATCACCAAACCCTCTCTTTAACAGGGCTAAAAGAACAGGGGATTGGGAGGCCTACCGGCAATCCCTTACAAGCTACAGTAAGGCCATTAGAAGAGCAAAGAGGAAATCCTGGAGGGTTTTCTGCAGCGGGATAGCAAGTGTCTCTGGAGCCTCAAGGCTGCAGAAAGCGCTCTCCATGGATAAACCTCAAGAAGTAGGCCTAATCAGGAAGACGGACGGAACGTTTACGAAGGATGCGAGGGAAACCCTGGAGGTGTTGGTGAACGCCCACTTTCCGGGGTGCACCATCATTGAGGAAGGGGCTGCCGCCCCACCCCAGGAACGAAGCAGGGAACGTCCGCACCCGCGCAGGCTCCTATGGTACGCGAATCGCACCTTCACCCATGAAAGGGTCAAATGGGCTGTAAATTCCTTCAAGCTCTATAAGTCCCCCGGGGGGATGGGGTGTTCCCGGCCTTGCTTCAGCAGGGCTTGGGGGCCCTACTTCCCCTACTGGTTAAGACTTTCAAAGCCAGCTTTCTACTGGCCCATGTGCCCTATTCATGGAGAGGGACGAGGCTTGTGTTTTTGCCTAAGGCAAGCAGTGATTCCTTAGTGTGTCCATGCTTAGGAGTAGGGAAATCACGGCCCGGCTTGGGGAAGACAGCATCACAGTGGTTCCCACACGAGGCTGCCCCCAAGGGGGGGTACTCTCTCCCCTCCTGTGGCTACTGGTGGCCGACGAGCTGCTGGAAACACTGCAGCTTGAAGGCTACGAAGTGGTCGCATACGCGGATGACCTTGTAGTTCTGGTAAGAGGCAAATTTGCCTCCACGGTGTCTGAAAGGATGCAAGGAGCTATAGATATCATCCAAAGATGGTGCGCCAAGGAAGGACTTTTTATAAATCCGTCCAAGACCACCAAGGTTTCCTTCACTAGACGAAGAAACCTTGATATAGTACCACCCATAATGCAAGGAGCAAGGCTCCAGATAATGAAGGAGGTGAAATACCTCGGGGTGATACTGGACAAGCAGCTCACATGAAACTCGCATGTGAGATATGCTGTAGGGCTGTACAGCTGCCAAAGGGCTGTAGTTGCCTTATGCCCTGCATAAGGCAACTACAGCCCTTTGGGCTTGTAGGAGGCTGTGCAGCAAATCCTGGGGCATAACTCCAAAAATGATGGAGTGGCTCTTTAAGGGGATAATAAGGCCCCGCGTTATGTATGGAAGGCGACACGCCGGCTGGCAGTACAAGGAAAACTCCAACAACTGCAGCGGCAGGCGTGTCTTGCTATCACAAGGGCCATGGGTACATGCCCTACTGCTGCAATGGAAGTCCTTCTGAACATCTCACCTCTACATATACACATCCAGAGGACCGCTTACCTGGGGGCGGCAAGGCTTTTGCAGACAGGAAAAATTTCCACCAGGGCTAAGGTGAGCCTCCACAGAACAACCAGACAGTTTGAGATAGAAGAGGCAGCAGTCCTTGCTACTGACGTCATGCCAGAGCAGAAGAATTTTCGGCTGCCATTTAGCGTCAGCGTCCACTCACGGGAACGGTGGGAGAAGGAGACATTCCGGACTGAGGTGGGCGCGCTGCAGTGGTATACCGATGGTTCAGTTAAGGAAGGCCGAGCAGGGCTGGGCGTTGTAGGGCCTAACTACAGTCTTGCAAAGCCGCTGGGGGAGTACACCACGATATTTCAAGCGGAAATCCTAGCCGTAAAGATCTGCGCAGAAGAGATCCTGAACAAAGGACTCAAGGGCAAGCGGATCTACATTTTCTCAGACAGCCAGGCCGCCTTAAAGGCCATTGCAGCCTATAGTTTTAGGTCTAAGCTGTCATGGGAATGCCTCCATGCGCTCAAGCAGCTCGGCGCCCGTAACAGGCTCTCCCTCATTTGGGTACCGGCTCACAGGGGGCATGAGGGCAATGAAAAGGCTGAACGCCTTGCGAAAAGGGGTACAGAAACCCTACCCACCGGGCCTGAGCCACACGTGGGATTGACGAAAAGTCACCTAAACCGTCTGGTTGCTCGATGGGAGATACAGGAAAATGGCACCCAGTGGCATCGCCAGCCACGACTACGACAGGCAATAAGGCTTGTCACGCCTTCCTGTCAAAGGGCGAAGGCGATGCTGACACTCTCCAGACAAGATCTGAGAGTACTGAAAAGCTTCCTCACAGGGCACTGTCCACTCGGGTATCACCTCAACAAGATGGGCATCTCAGAGGCGGTGGAATGCAGACTCTGCGGTGAGGAGGATGAGACAGCAGAGCATATCCTATGTGAATGCCCTGCTCTGGCAGCAAAACGCTTTGAATACTTCGGTCAGGAGACCACTACTAAGAAAGGGCCAGTGTCACAATAGGCCCATATGTGGCCGCAGTGACAAAGGGACTTGTCAGTGACAAAGGGACTTGTCAGTGACAAAGGGACTTGTCAGTGACAAAGGGACTTTTACGCCCTCGGGTAAAAAAAAGAAAAAAAAAAACCCCCTGCTTGGTACCTATGAGGACATCAGCCATGAAGTATAATGCGCCCACCCGCACACTCTGAGCAAGATCAAGTCCTACTTCCTGAGGAAGCTTACTCAGCGCAGTAAGAATCACAAGATAGAAGAGTACAGGAGAAAGGGGAAACCCCTGCCGAATGCAACGTCCCCAGACAGGTCTATTTCCTTATTAAGCGACTGTGCGTAAACCCTCAACGAGGGTTATGTCAGTCAGCGAAGACGGCATTGTGTCGTTTGCCAGTCTCCCAGTAGAGCGATATTGCCCGTATCGTTTGCCAGTCTTCCAGTAGAGCGATATTGCCCGTATCGTTTGCCAGTCCCCCGGTAGAGCGGTATTGCCCGTGTGTTACCGTGCGGAGGTTACCACCAGAGGAATCCCGTACTTCGGAGTTCTTAATCAGGGTTCCCACCGGATCTAACTTCATACTTGGGTGGTAAGTTTCAAAGGAACAAATCAACTGTGAGCACGTCTCTTAGCCATCACCTTCTTTGCCAACTTGTCGAAACGGTTATGCATATGTAAATGGGTCCATAAATGGCACCAATGGGTGATGATGCGGAGTACGTGGTGAGTTTGTGCCTCGATTTGGGAGACCGACTATGAGGAGATCAACACAGCCAAGTTACCCACATAGGCCTACGGCTAACAGTCAGTTTCCATGAGCCACTTGAGCAGACCTTCAAATAAGGCGTTCCGGAGTGCAGACCCCAGAAACGAGCCCTGCGGGGCACCCCTTCTCAATCTTTCTCTGAACAGAGACAAGCCTGTATTCAATTGTAGCAGACATGTCTGTCAGGTAACTTCTGACGAGTAAGTACAGATTGTGGCGGGATTCCCCTACCTATAATCTTATTGAGGAGCGCTGGCCACCAAAGGTTGTCAAACGTTCCCCTGATGTCAATCAGAATCGCCACGACCTACTTGGCCAGTGCCAGCAGGAAAACATGACGAATTTCGACAATGACATTCTGCATGCACCTTCCTTTGGTACACCCGTATTGCCTGCCAGTGAGGTTGCGGGCAAAGACTCCTTCGAGGGACTGCAACATCAAGAATTCTAATGTTAAGCCTAATATGGAAAGATGGCAGAGTGATCTCTACAATCAAGCGTCTGACTGATTACGACCACCTCCGTTTTGAAGAGTAACAAGTAGAGATTGTCCGCTCAGCCTTTCTCAGCATATTAATTTCTATTCTATTTGGCCCAGGAGATTTATTGGGCTTTAAGGTCGCAAGGGCCCGGAAGTCACCTGTTGTCCAAAGTGGGATGTCCGGCTCGTTTGGAGGGTCCATGGTCAGCTCCCTTGCCGCCCTCTGGGCTTCAGTATCTCGAGCTATTTGGACGTCAGGGAACGCCTTCTCAAGGAGGGTTTCCAGTGAACTTTCAATGCTGCAGGCCCAGCTTGATTCGTTTTACATCACAGCTAAGACCTCTATGCTCTATGTTTGCTTTTCCTATGGAGGACTTGTGTGTCTGCCCCAGGGGTGCTCAGAGCTCTCCACTCCATCAAATTCGGCCAGCCTTGCCGTTTGTCTCGTTCAATGGTATGGTGGAAGGCTTTCTTTAAGCGGATAAAAGCAATTCGCAGGGTGGTTCTGGCATCAGGGTCACAAGTCTGTTGTTACATCCTTCTGCATATCTTCTCCTTACACTATGCTTGAGGGGATTGAGTTCGACAGTCAAACAGGGGACTTTAATTGCTGTGCGCTTCTGTTGCCCAAGTACACAGTGCAGTAGAGAATTGTGGCCAGTCAGCATTTTTTATGCAGAATCTTTTTCACGCTTGTCTCCACACAGAATGCTTTCATCTGCAATGACAAAGTCAATAAACATGCGAGCGCCCTGTGTTGCACTGGTACAACTCGCCAATCCAGCAACTTGAGTGGTAGGGTGTGAGACACGGCTGAGATGTCTATGCCCGACCTTCCTACCAGCCTACCATAGGTCGCCTGAGTCATGGCAACAACCAAGTGATCAACTCCGTATAAGCCTCGTCCGCCCTATCCACGGTCGGGGATACCTACAATGGTGATCTGGCGTTTGCATCAGCGCAGACTATGCAGGGTCGTCCTGATAGTTCTGCTAGAGCCTGCTCAAGTGGTTGAAGGCTCGGTTAAGCACAGTGGTCATGTGCTGACTGTTCAGGTGGGTGAGTGCGAGCATGTTGATGGACGGACCAATGTAGGCCAGGGATCCCAGACCGAGGGTTTTGAAACTTGAAACTTATGTACAGTTCTTGTATGGCGATAACGCTGCAGCGTTTTTTTACTGTTCTTTGCATCAACTCAGTCTTTTTACTGTTCTTTGCATCAACTCAGTCATAACTCTTATTTCTGTTGTGCTATTCGAACTATTGTTAGCCTATTCATAATCCACTCTTGACTCCTCGAGGGCAATCGCTCGCTGAAGAATGGTATACCATACGTCTCGTATAGAGTGCGAGGGGACCCTCACACTTGCACTCCTTGCTAAAATGTGGCATGCACACCAGGTGCGCACCACCACTGCCAATCTATTTGGAGGTGTTATGTAGGCTAGGAGAAAGCTCGTGGGCAATATTGTACACTAAGAAGTACAGGCCGAATGACGTTGGTCCACCGAACAAATTTTTAGCCAAAAACCACACAGCTAACCACACAGATGTATATCAGTGTCTGCTATACAGACTCGCTCAGAAATTTCACCCACCTTATTCCACACATCGGTCACAGGAAGTGGAATCTTCAGTTTCAAGCTACTAAACTCAGCCAATCCTATTTAGAACTTCCCGCCTCTCAATTTTAACCCTTCTGCCTAAAGTAATGGCCTATTTTTTCTACTCTGTCACGCCGGGTAAAGCACGAAAATTAATAGGCTGAGACGCCGCGGCCCATGTTTTATCTTGTTGGCTACCGCCTATTTTCGGTTTCAAGTAGCTCCAGTCTTGAGTTAGTTGTATGTTATTTACGCATAAGTTTTTAACGACTTTGCATACGGGAGACTTCTGCTTTTGTCTAAGTACTCGTACTTGTATGAACCCTAGTGTTGAGACATTACAAGGAAGAGATTTGTTTGCTTCAACAGCACATTGGCTGTAACTTTTAGAGCGTTCTGTCGGGGCGGGAATTTGTGTTTCAAAACGCACATCACTCATCAAAGCAGCTCCAGAAAAGAACGTATGTGTCGCTCGACGCTTTCCCAAGTATTTCCCCAAATGTATGTATCATTACTGATGATTCAATAGTTCGAGAAAAGAAGTTTGATAAGACAAACCAAAAATACCTAGTGATTAGGAGAGCGGTGTCGTGTGGACGTAAAGCTGAGTTCTTTTGCCAATTGCAGAATTTGGCCAACATATCTGAAGCAGAGCTGCTGTAAAAGTTGGGATTCTTCTTTTTGTCGGGCCAGGAATTCCTGCCCGTGAAATCTTCTTCTTTGGCGATGATTAAAGAGACGACAGTGAGGGTGATCATGTTCCCGATTGACGCATCTTTGAATATATTCGACGCCTGCAACAAAAGTCAACGTCATCAAAGGCAGAAATTGGCAACTTCGGAGGCTGAACAACGGTGAACCCCAAACCACAAATTAACTATAAAAGAAGTTTCACTCGCTGAAAGAGTGCTAGCTAAATCTTAAAGTTTAGTCTGTCCTAATAAGGCGGTTAGCTACCGTGCCACTCACCACGGACATGGAGGACGGGTACTTAGATGGAGTTGTCATTGCAACGCAATAACAAAAGATTTTACAAAACTATTTTCATTATTTGACCCTGAGTTGAACCTTCCCTGATAGTAATATAAATTAACCATTCTCTCACATGAATCATTTTTGGGGACCCTTCACGACTGCACTTTCATTTTTATTTGTCCCGTTATTTTTGTGGATTTTGTACTCAATACTGCTGAAAACCATCGTAAATGAACTAAGTGCTTTGTCTTTGTCGTTTCCTTCGATGGTGATGCCAAAATCCACCAAACATCAAAGGTTTCAAAACGTTTCTCGAAAACGAGAGTAAAAAATCGGTGTTTTGATCACTATGATAAGTATATTTAATGTTGAACCGATTCTGCTTATTCCTTATCACGGAATTCTATAGTGGCCTGCAAACCGAACATCAAATTTGAGATGATTCAACTCAGCCGTTCTCACTCAACCTCGTTCACAGACACACACACAACGTTTGCTCAAATGTTTTTGATTGGAACGTTGAAATATGAACAACCATTGTTTTGGAGCGGCTTCAGGTGTAAGTTAAATCTAAACCTCGATTTCCTCCGATGCGAACGAAAGAAACCTTTACACAAACGGTGGGTACAGCTTTCTTACAAGTACGCAACCACAGTACGGAACATTTTATGTCTTTTATTTATTTTTATTTTTTTTATGCAATGATAACTACGTTTGATTGTGCTCGTTGATGGTTTCGATATAATGGCCGCGTCAATTGCAATTGACATCATCACTTAGTCACTGAGGTTATTAAAACGTGTGATGTTACCAAGCGTTAGATTAAATTAAATTAAAATTTGACATAAAATGTCAAAAACACAAAATAATCGTAACTCTGGTGGGACTCGAACCCACAATTTCCGGTTTAGGAGACCGATGCCTTATCCATTAGGCCACAGGGGCTGAAGCTTGCAACTTGGGTTAAAAATTTCGTGACGCTTCTCCGTAACATCTCCGGCGTTACACTTTCGAGTTTATGTAGCAAAGTAAAGACATAAAATGTCAATTACTATTATTAAACAATAGTGGTCCATGGATCAATTTATCCAAACGATCAAAATTAAAAACCTCTCAACTAACGAACCCGGGCGTCGGCTCCCAGTTTACATCGACATTTAAAATTTCTTAATATATTTTGAATGGAATGTCCGATTTCAATAACTCAAAAAGTAATCAACAGGTGGTGAAACAGTTAAGAATACAAAATAATTTATTTGTATAAGAATCAATTAAAAGATATGGATAACATGGTCTGATTTTTATTGACGTTTCAATCAACTGTTAAAATGTGAAAAAGCAGTTGTAGCAACGTAAGAATAATAGTTGGACACATGTTCTCGCGAAGCCCATTGTAGATATTGATACGTTCTATAATATTGTACCACATTTATTTGTTCTTTCATCAATACTTTCCCCATTACATACGATGAAAGACAATTTATGGCTAATTTTATTAAATGTGTTGGTTTTGGTTGAGTTTCTGAGGATCACTCATTTTCCCTAGTTATAAATATAGCCTATGTTCCACAGTGGTAATGTAGCATTCTAATGACAAAAGAATTTTTGAAATCGGTCCAGTTGTTTTGACGTTTTATGTCTTTACTTTGCTACATAAACTCGAAAATGTAACGGCCAAGTGTAACGGCCAACCGTCACGAAATTTAACCTTGAGGCCGAGTGGACGAGGCAACGTTTTAACACGAGTTGCAACTACAGCCCCTGTGGCCTAATGCATAAGGCATTGGTCTCCTAAACCGGAGGTTGTGGGTTCGAGTCCCGCCAGGGTTATGATTACTTTTTTGACATTTTATGTCTTTACTTTGCTACATAAACTCGAAAAACGTTACACGGGATATGTAACGTGGGATATTTAACGGAGAAGCATCACGGAATATACTGTGTT
The DNA here is from genome assembly GCA_020466155.1 of Pachypeltis micranthus. NCBI lineage: Eukaryota > Metazoa > Arthropoda > Insecta > Hemiptera > Miridae > Pachypeltis > Pachypeltis micranthus. Next base: position 2,582,352 of record CM035773.1, on the reverse strand, counting down.
GGGTTAGGTGCATGGTAACGTCTGTTACAAAATCTAACGCTTGGTAACATCACACGTTTTAATAACCTCAGTAACTAAGTGATGATGTCAATTGCAATTGAAACGGCCATTATATCGAAACCATCAACGAGCACAATCAAACGTAGTTATCCAACTGCAGTGAGAGCACAGTGTGGCGACAAGTACACGGTGACGCCCAGCCACAGTTAAGCCGTCCTTTTCGACTCAGCATCAAAAATTGCCCACGAAACAATGCCGAACACGACGCAATTCCAATAATACTGCCATAATTTAATTTTTGGCTAATTTTGTTAACCTTTTTTTACCCATAACACCCATGGGTTTGTCGAGTGGGTGGGCCCAAATAGGTACCAAACGAAATTTTTGTGCGAAAGAATAGATTTTTGGACTAGGTTATAGCCTGAACGGCAGACTGACATTGCTGATTTGAAATCTTAGCAGATTTGACTGCTACAAAGGAAGCCTATAACCATTTTGCAAAGTTCGCAAAGAAGGTAATGGCTAAGAAACGTGGTTATAGTTGATCAGTCCTTTTGAAACTTGCCACCCAAGTAAACAGTAAGATCAGGTAGGGAACCAGATTAAGAACTACTCCCAGATGGTACGGGATTCCTCAGGTGGTCACCTCCGCGCGGTAACACACGGGCAACAGCTCTCTACGGTGAGACTGGCTAATGACCAAATACCTGCCGTACCTCCACAGGTCTGAGTTCGGTGGATGCTGCAGGGGCCGGCCTCTTGCATATTAGCGAAACCGCAACTTCTATGACTGATATAACCCTCGTCGAGGGTTTAGGTACAGTCATCAAATAAAGAAACAGACCTGCTGATTTGAAATCCCCATACCTTGAAACGTCAAGTGTCAAATTTTGAGGAGGGGAGGTTAAAAAATATTTTCCAAGACGAAGACGTAGGTATATTATTCAGAATGAGTAATAATCAAAACGCCTAACATAAGACATTCTTTCCGTGGGGTTTCCCAGAATAGCTTTAACCACCCTTATTACAATTGTAGGTGTACAGCAAAGAAATAATACATGTTTTCCATCCTTTCTTCCATTTTCACTCCACCGATTCCTTAGTGAGGAAGATGGTGGTTGGCAACGCAGATTTATAAGGTACAAAATTAAACACTCACATTTAGCACAAATCATGGCGATTTCTACATCTACTTGCTGAATGTAACGGCTTATTAAAGTCACGCAATACTTCGTAATGCGTATAGAGGCTGGAAGGGGGTTTCTGGAGAAGTTTCTCTGACGTATACGAGTGCTCTTGACTAGACGATCTTCTCCGGTGAACGATTTCCTCCGCTCGTCTGTCAAACCTCTCGAAGTCAAAACAAAATGTACGCCGAGCTTCATTCACAGAAATTCACAGGAGCTTGAAAGATTTCGTAAGTTTCGAGGTCAGACGCTCTTACGACTTTCCGGCTCATCATTCACTCGGTCGCCGTCGTCATTTGCCCGCTTCCCGCCACTACCGCATAGACGACGTGATGTGAATAGACAAATACGGCTCTTCGTTTATCGTTCGTTTCCTCGGGACGCGGGTTCTCTCCCAAAATGCAAATGCCTCGTCCGTACGTAACATATGGTTCTGTCCTGACGATAAATCCTAGTCGTTTCAAACCGATCGCAGGGGCCCGGACCGGTCGGAGATACAACCTGACGCAAGCATCAAATATATGTGCGCTGGGAACTCGGGAATCCGCCTTCAATAAAAATCGAAATTTTGAATCCTGTGAACTTAGGTTTTGTCCTCAATCTTCTGACTTAGATAAACCCCGCGGACTTGTCCAGTACAATGAGTTGTACTCGTATCTAGAATGTCACGTACTCGAAACGAAGCCGTGTTAACCCGGTTTGCGGGACGCGGAACAGAACATAATTACCTTTGCCCATCTTCAACATGATACCACGACTGCGATTTCCTCATTTAGCTACGCAGTCTACATGTAACAGTTCGCAATTCAATTCCAGGACAAATGAAAGTGGACTCAGTTGAAGTAAGGCACAGTATTCGATTTGCAGGAATAATTCTAACTGGTGGAAAGAAATATTTAGGAGCGTCGGGAGTTTTGCCAAATGAAGATGAAGAAGGTTAATGAAAATAGTGTGAAAAATAAAACTTACTAAAATCGTATAAGTAGTTAATTTGTAAAACCCTAATTTTTCGGTGAATGAATAGAGTGGAGTTTGTAAAGAAAAACCCTGAAAATTATTAGACAAAGGTTTATTATTCTCATGAATAGCTTGACTTAGTATTACTCCTCCGAGACCCATCCCATTCGATTCAGCATCGAAACATACTAGTAAACCATACGAAACCTGACTACAATGGAACTGCGGAAACTAAATGTTCCCCCGGCGTCAGGCGCTCGTAAGCGCCTGTAGTCAATTGGCGCGAGTTCTTCCAATTAGTTGACTTTGGCTCACTATAATTACTGTAATTTCACGTCTGATACTCATTCCATTCGACCCAGGATGTGAAAATACCTTGAAAACGATACGAAACACGGCATATTTGCGATTATTGTAAGTTTTGTTAATTTTTTTAACGTTTTTGGTCCATAACAACCATGGGCTTCGTCCATTCGGATTGCCGAGATGGCGGGCAAAACTAGATACCAAATGGGATTTTTTTGCGAAAGAATGGATTTTTTACACCCCATTAAAGGCACAATGCGGCCTGGACGGCGGACGGACACTGCAGAATTGGAATCCCCATGTCTTGAAACGTAAAGTATCAAATTTTGAGGGTGGTTGTAAACAATTTTTCCTGACCGAAAACATAGGGTTTCAGAATGAATAATAAACCAAAACTACGAGAGAAAAATGTTCATCGAAACACCTACAATTACGATTTGATAATTCATTTCGGAGGTCTCGTCATTTTCCCGGGAATGGTAGTTTTACGGGACTGTTGCGTTACTTGAAGCTATCCATACGAAAAATTTAATCCATACCGTCATACACGTTTTCGATAAAAAATATATTTGGTTTGTGTTCCTTCATACCCTTATTTTAGCGCTCCATTGTGACCTTCAGGGTAAATATAAAATTTGAGCCAATTTGCTTAAGAGGTTTCCTGTCAATTTTTTGAACTCAGCAGCCGTTGAAACGTAAAGTTTGATGAAAACTCAATAAAATATTTCAGCCGATCACCTAACATTTCTTGCTACAATAATCTATAAATCTGTCGGGAAAATTCAGCGCTATAGCTCACTGTAGGTCCTCACCGACCACTCCCATCAAGCATTGACTTGATGTTCACCAAGAAATATCACAGGCAAAGCCACGTATTTGTGAGGTGGAATTTTGATAACGTATTTTTTAATGTAGATGGAATAAAGTTAAGGCCTCAACGCCAATAGCACTAGATGCCTTGACAACCTGATACGAGAGAGCCGTGGATAGTTAGTTAGAACTTCATTATCGAGGATATGTCCCTATGAGATAAGTCTGGAACGATGGAAAAGGCTAATTAGCTCTGTCCGAAAAACCTGGAAAGACGATTCCGCGCGGTCCAAGGGCCTACGCATAACAAATTGCGTCTGTCCCGTCGAAGATTTAAGAGTCCCAGCTTTAATTGGGTGGCCTTTTCCCAATACAGGTGGAGTCGATGACCTGGTTTCTAAATCAAAAGGGGAACTCGCTGTTCAATTGAGACTTCAGCTTGGGCTCGTTAAAAACCAAAAACGAAGTAATGATTTCGTCCAATCATTTCTTGTACGCTAAGTGTTATAGTGATCGAACTGAAGGCTCTAAAAACGATATTTATTTCATACTGTCATACTCACAACCCTGTTTCGTGCAAATATTTACCACACAATTCATTAATTCCACACCACGTTACATTAATTATGTGCTGACTACAAAAACTAAATTGAAAGAGTAAAAACTACACGAACTGTGTGTCAGAACGCCAGAAATACAAGTCGTCCCCACTATTATTAACTGTTATGTCGAATAAAATACATACCGCGCCCATCAAGGTCAAAATGTAGTTGTTCAAGTCTTTGCCGTGCTTCTCCACCATTTTTTTGTCCGCCACCACCATGAGCTCCAAGTAGTACTCCTGGGAGAGTGATCGTTTCGCCCTAGAGCTGTTGCCGTAATTATAAGGTACACTCCCAGAACCTGGAAAGAGAAAAACAAAGATGAGATTGCATTTGAAGTCTTAGTAGGATTACATGTTGCATCATATGCAGATTGCTAAGCATTTCAGCCAACCAGAAGAAAGACAGGTGCCTGTAGCCTATGCAGTCCGCGTCCATAGGAAGGATATTTAAGCATTCGACATCATAGGAAAGTGCTTGTTACTGTGCAACGGACACCTGTGTGGGTGGTCTGTGGGCACAGTACCATTTCTGAACTGACAGTGTAATGGGATAACTCTTACTTAGGTTGTTGTAGTCATCCAAAAACATCTCGCAGGGGATGTTTCAGGATACGTTACATTTGTAAAGAAGAGAATAGCGAGGTCTGAAGGGGCATTGTGTGAAAAACTACAAGGACAGGGAGAATTTTATGCGAGCAGATACAACTACTACGCATTATAGCAAACGAAAACCCCTCAAAATGCAAAAACGAGCCATCAAAGCTGCCAAGAGCAGGAAAAGCGACTACCAGTCAAAGAAGAGGACGAATATCTCGAATACCGACAAAAGCAAAAGGACTCCAGACTGCAATGCACATAGGTGCCGCCTGGTTTTATTTTAATGAAGTTACAAAACTTAATAAAGAACAGTGAAGTAAAATTGTACAGAAATACTATCAGAAAGAAAACAATGATTTTATAAGGGGTGGGGGTAGAGAGATTAAATATGGGGGTCTCCCTCTTCGCCCATACCGAAATTCTGAGTTCTCTAAGATCTTCACGTTTCAGACCCCCCTGAGTCCGAAAAACACCATTTGGCAAGCTAGACGGGAATCGTCGTCAAAGCGTCGTCACACGTAAGAGTTCTTCCCCAACATCCGTGAACGTCTTTCAAGAAAATGGGTTGAGCCAGACCACTGGACGAGCCATTTCTTCACTGGACATGGTGACTTCAATGCACGGCTCCACTTCTTTTCTCTCAAAGACTCTCCATCATGCACGTCTTGCGCCTCCAGGGCGGAGGAAACAAGAAACCACGTGCCGCTCCACTGTAGTTGCTACAACAGTGAGCGACGGTTGTTGGGAGAGCAAACGAATTTAGCAGCATTGACAGCTCCAAAGCCAGCCTATAACCATTTTGCCGAGTTTCCGAAGAAGGGGTTGGCTAAGATATGGGGACATAGTTGATGTGTCCTTTTGAATTTTGCCACCTAAATAAATAGTTAGATCAGGTGGGAGACCAGATTGAGAACTTCTCTCAGACGGTACCCAATTCCTCAGGTGGTCACCTCCACGCAGTAACACACGGGCAACAGCTCTCCATCGGGAGACTGGCTAGCGACCAAATACCTGCCGCGTCTTTCGGTGGATGCTGCAGAGGCCAGACTCTTGCATATTAGCGAATCCGCAACTTCCATGACCGATATAACCCTCGTTGAGGGTTTAGGAACAGTCTTCAAATAAGGAAACAGACCTGTGTATGTGTGTCTGTGAACGAATTTTAGAGAAAACGACCGTACCAAATCAGCTCAAACTTGATATCTAACCCGCTGGCTATCATGGGACGCCAAAATAAGGGTATGAACAAAATCCACTGAAAGTTAACTATAGTTAAGTACTGATCAAAACACCAAATATTTTTTTTCTCAAAAACGGCTATAACGATTGTGATTAAATTTTTTTGTATTGATAGCGCGTAATAAGAAAAATATACTATAAAATTCTTTTAGCGCGGTTTTCTTGGTTTTTATTCATTCTGAATTATAACCCTATGTTTTCGGTCACGAAAAAATTTTTACAGCCCCCCCTTAAAATTTGATACTTTACGTTGCAAGACATGGGGATTCCAAATTTGCAATGTCCGTTTGCAAACGCAATTTTGGCAGTTTAATCGCAAATACACCGTGTTTGGTATCGTTTTCAAGGTATTTTTAGATCCTGGGTCGAATGGAATTAGTATCAGACGTGTACAACTGCGTATAATGACTTTACAACAATTATAGTGAGCCAAAGTCTACACATTGAAAGAACTCGCGGGACAATGAGTTCAGCGAAAATAATTGTTTCATCGTTTGTACTCCCTCCCTCCCTTTAAAACCACCCGCCAGCTCAACTCGCCACGTCGTGCCATTTGCCTACAGGCGCCTCAGGGTGACTGGAATATTTACTCTTTGTTGGTACGTTGTAGGTCGTGTTTCGCATGGTTTACTGGTATTTTTCGATGCTAAATCGAATGGAATGGGTCTCGGAGCAGTAATACTGGGTCAAGCTGTTCATCAGAATAATAAACCGTTGTGTAATAATTTGCAGGGTTTTTTTGTGCAGCGTGAGTGAGTGTCAGCATGCCGTCAGAAGAACTCATAGGTATCACGCCCCTTTGACGAAAATTATCATCTCGCTTGCCATTCCTCTAGCGCCCATTCGTCAATGGCGGCAAGTTTCTGTTCTGCGGTGATATCTTCATGGAGTTCGGCCCAATGCCGGGGAAGCTTCCGTTTCACTCTCCACTTGTCAACCATGCACTCTATGGCCAAATCAACTGGTAACTGACCAGTGACCAGTGGTCACCTGGAGTGCTTCTGTTGATACAGTCTTGTAGGCGTACCTGTTCCACAGGAGCTCTGTGGGATTGGGCCAATACTCTCATTGGATTGACTGTTAGTTTGCTACCCCAGACAACAGGGCAATAACCAATCACGCCTACATATATGGCTTTAAAACAGTGTCATGTAACACACACCCCGAGTGGCCTTAGTAATTGCACGCAGTGAGGCAAACCTTGCAATGGTAATGCCATTAAGGAACTGGAGGTGTTGGTTGAAACTCCACTTCTCACCGATATTCACTCCTGAGTACTTGACGAGTTTTTCAAGAAGGAGCCTGTGTCCGCCAAAGCGTATTGAGAGTGGATTGATCACTTTTCCTTTCAAGAGGATTAGCTGGTGTTTTTCTTCAGCCAGCTGCATCTTGACGTGCTCACACCATTGGGTGACAGTGCGGAATACATGGTGGGTTTTTTCTTCGATTTGGTGGACTGTCTCTGCAAAGATCAGCACTGTCAAGTCATCCAAATAGGCGTACGGCTCGCAGTCAGTCTCAAGCATCCTGAGTAGAGTGCTGGTCCAAGTACCAAGCCCTGTGGGCACCCCTTCTCAATCTTTCTCGGAACGGAAACATGTCTGCATTCGATCATAGCAGTTCTGTCTGTCACGCTACTTCTGACAAGCGAGTACAAGTTGCAGGGGATTCTCCTACCTTTAAGCTCATTAAGGAGCGCTGGCCACCATAGGATGTCAAACGCTCCTCTGTTGTTAATCAGAACTGCTACGACATACTTAGCCCGTGCTAGCAGGGAAACACACCGAATTTCGACAATGACATCCTGCTTGGACCTTCCTTTTGTACACCTGTATTGCCTGCCTGTGAGGTTGCGGCCAAAGACTCCTTCAATGGACTGCAACATCAAGATTTCCAGTGTTTTGCCTAATATGGAAAGAAGGCTGAGCAGTCCCCATGATCGCAAGCCTGACTGATTGCGGTCGCGTCCCGTTTGAAGAGTGACTACACGCGCAGACTTCCACTGATTGGGGAACTGTCCGACCTGCAGACAGTCATTAAATAAATTAAGGAGGCCGCTGGAGGTATTCCACTCAGCCATCCTTACCATATTGCTTTCCATTTTGTCTGGACCAGAAGATTTGTTGGGCTTTGAAGTCGCAAGGGCCCTGCCGAGGTCGCTTGTTGTCCACAGTGGGATGTCGGGCTCATTCGGAGGGTCCATGACCAGCTCCCTTGCTGCCCTCTGGGCTTCAGTGTCTCGAGCTACTTAGTCATCAGGGAACGCCTTCTCAAGGAAGGTTTCCAGTGAACGTTGGATGCTGAAGGCCCAGCCCAACTCATTTTGTATTGCGGCTAAGACCTGCTCTACGTTTGCTTTCCCTATGGAGGACTTATAATGTCTGTCCCAGAGGTTCTCAGAGCTCTTCGCTCCGTCAAAATTTCACCAGCCCTGCCATTTGGCTCGTTTGATGGCGTGGTGGAAGGTCTTCTTCTCTTGGATGAAGACAGTTCAGAGTGTGGCTCTTGCATCAGGGTCACAAGTGTGTTGGTAGATCCTTCCGGCACTATTTACACTTTGCTTGAGGGGATTAAGTTCCTCAGTCCACCATGGGACTTTGTTCGCCCTGTGCTTCTGTTGCCCAAGTACTGAGAGCCCAAGCAGAGTGCAGTGCTGTAGTAAATATGTCCACTTTGCGGTCCACCTCTTCAGGTGTGGATGCTTGCACTTTCACCTTCCAGTATGCTGTGATGGCAAAGTCAATAACCATGTGATTGCTATGTGTTGCACCTGGTACGACTCGCCAACCCTGCAATTTGAGTAGCGGGTTGTGAGACACGGCTGTGACGTCTATACATGACCTTCCTCCCGGACCATCATAAGCCGCCTAAGTCGTGGGGTCGTTGGCAATAACCAAGTTGTACCTGGTGAGCAACTCTATATACGCCTCACCCGCCCCATCCATGGTTGGGGATCCCCACAATGGTGATGTGGTCTTTGCATCAGCACACATTATGCTGGGTTGTCCTAATAGGCCTAATAGGTGGTTGAAGGCTGTTGGCTACTGGTGCGCGAAATTGCCTGTAAAATGATATTACAACCAACTACAAGCCACTGGCTCGGATGAGCACAGCGGGCAAGTGCTGGCTATTTAGGTAGGTGCCACTGCTGCCTTGGCTCCTGTTCTTGCTCCAGCCACCACTCATGCCTGCGATCCCAGACCAAGAGTTTTGGATCCTGTATGGTGAGAGCACTGCAGCGTTTATTGGGTGCATTTTGCTGCAACTCAGCCATAACCGGGGAACTCTTATTTGTGTTGTGCTGAAGGATTCAAACTGTTTTTAACCTAATCAAAATCCACTCGTGACTCCTGGAGGACAATCGCTCGCTGACGAGTGTGAGATCTGGTGGCATTTGCATTTGACGGAATTTGCACACTTGGGGGGAGCCTCACGCTTGCATTCCTTGCTCAGATGTGGCAAGGCTCACCAAACATGTCTCGTACGGGCTACTGCCAGGTTGCCATAATGCTGGCATTTGTAGCACAGTGTGGGAGCTTGGTACTTGTGGATGGCGCACCGCTGCCAGGCTATTTGGAGGTGCCTCGTCCCCTCTGGTTTTTTGAGTAGGCTGGGTGACACTCAATCACCCAATCCTTTTGTCTGCCACGCTTTTTAGTGAAAAGGGGCCAGACGTCCTGCGGCTTCAAGCCTAACGCAGGGTTATGCTCAACAACTTGTTGGGCCAGGTCCTATTTTTGTAGGGCAGTCCGCACGTTGCACAATAGCAGGCATGGGAAGCGACCCCGGAGGCTGATGCTTGGAGCTTCAACTCCTTCTTTGTGGAAATATGGCTTGTAAGCGCCTTGGCCATTTCTGGAGTTTCCATCACACTGACGGCGCCACCTCCCACTGCAGTGCTGATGTATAGCACTCGGACGCTTAGTGCTTGGAGGTCCGTAGTAGGGACACCCCGCATCAGCGCTTCCATTGCATCTTGGATGGAGGGACCAGTCTGTCCTGACTCACACGTAGGCCTAACTACTACCACATTTCGTCGTGGGTTTTTAGGGGGTTTGGTAAGCGGTGGAGGTTTTTTATTTTTGCCCCTGTTTTGGGACAAAGGCGTGGGCGGGGCATTGCCCTCGGCCTGCACGACCTGCTTAGTTGGGGTCTTTTTCTTCTTCCCCCTTTGCTTCCTGGCCCTCACAGGCTGCCATTCAGCCTCGGCTCCATGAGGGAGAGAGGAGGGCTCAGTAGCAGCTACTGCTGCATATGAGGGGCCTGGGGTACTAGTCTGGCTCATTGGAGCTCCTTGAGCTTGGGGGGCTGGTGGCACTGGCTGCTGGGCAATTGCCCTACGTAGCTCTTCCCTTACAACAGCTGCGACAGTTTTCCGCAGGGGGGAAGTGGCAGGGGGCGATGTCGTTAGAGGGGTACTAGGTTTGGTAGCCAGCTTCTGTGTGTGTCTTGTAAGTGAAAGAAGTGTATGTTGTGTCCCTGGGATTCTGGACCCCCAACTGCAGGGTGTGCACAGAGTGGCGACAGAGTACACTGTGACGCCCAGTTACAGTTATGCCTCTATGGATGTAATACTGCGGGAACCTGTAGAGGTGAGGTTGTCATTCCAGCACGCATGTTACGGGACGAACCAAACCCTTCGATTCAGCGGAGGCTCGTCCGGGGCATTTATGCTGACTGGGCACCTCAAATGCCCCGATTCGCTCGAGACTTCGCAGCAGTCAGTTGAAACCGAGCCGGGTTCCCCTGTCTGTGGTGGTAAAACTTCTCCGAATGTAATCCACGAATAAAACTCTCTGTTCCAATTGCATTCGGCTTAATATCGTACTACTTCCCGGCTCTCTTAGTGCGATATCGCATCGATATTAATCCTCCCCGTAACACACACACACACACACACACACACACACACACACAGACCATTTTCCCAAATAGTGTTTTCCGGACATAGTAGGGTCTGAAACGTAAAGGTCTAAAGAAAACTCAAACTTTTTTTTTCAGTCGATTACGTAAGTTTCCTTTCTACTTTGTGGAGCCAAGGAAAGTAAAAGCGTCAATTGAATGTGTAGCTGGAAACACGTTGCATGTAGCGGAAGTGGAATGTGACAGGAGAATGAATCATGTTCAAAAATCAATTAAAGCTGCAAAAACATACGATTGGCTCCACCAAACCTACCTAATCATTGTTATGTTTTTTCATTCAAACAACAGCAAGATTAAAAATATGGGATATTTGATGAGGGGAGTGGGATAAGAATTGAAGAGGTTAAAACTATTTTTTTATTGACAGAGAAATTTTGGGAAAAACACTTACATTTGTGATTGACTTAAAACCTGTGAAAAAAGGACACTAATTACTGATCAAAACATTAAAAATGAGTGCTACACTGAGCTTGCGCAAAAAGACCACTAAACAGATGGGAGAGTTTCATAAAAAGCCCTATGGTCAGGGTCTGCGAGACACCGAGACATATCCATAAGGTCTTTCTTCTTCTCTTTTGATACGGGCAGAAGCGTTGTGTAGGGGTTGGCAAGATCCGTCACATGGATTAATCCTAGTCGGAAATACCGGTTCTGAGATCCAAGGGCGCAATATATTGTGTGTTTCTCTCCCATACAGTGAAACTGGGTCTTTAGCAGTTACCTTCATCCAGACATATTTTGTAATCTGAATTTTCTTTCTAGGTTTTTGTGGAGAATGCGCTTCAATGTCTTTGAAATCAGTTTGATCCATTTTATTGACTAGGAAAGGTTTGTTTAGTTTTCCATCAACTATTACGTGTTTCCAATCACCTAGAACAAGGGCTTTCATTCTCTTCTTGGCACGTTCTATAAGGGCCTCTATCTAAGTCTCTGTCACACGGAAGAAATGAATGGTCGGTTATCAACAACTTTTGGTGAATCTCTGTGAAATAACGCAATTTCACTAAATACCAGTACAGGATGAGAGTATTCCAATTATTGTACATCGATCTGACCAAATGATTAATCTCCTTTCCTGGCCAGGAGGCAGTGGTTGAAATGTAGAGGTGATGTATTTCAAAATGCAAGGCCCGATTTCCTTCGAACCCCGTTTTGCTGGCGACTCATGCCAGACAAACATGCTTGCAACGTTGTCCGTCATATCGTGGATTGCCAAGTTGTATGTAGAATACTGGCGTTGGTAGTAGACGTCGCCTGAGTCCAATTGGAGTCTTATTTACATAGGTGTAAATAAGACTTGCTGTAGGTCTACACATATTGTTATTGCATTTCTCTCTGCTGAATCTTCGGAGAGAGTCTTATATGCTTGGTCAGCTTTGAAATGATGTAGACGACTGTCAACTTCGATCGATGCAAACCTCTTCTTCATTACGAGCAAGTAACTAACTTGGCATAAAATTGATCTCAGTGTTTGCGAGGTGTCCCAAGTTCAGTGTTTTCAGAGCGAGGTGTCCCAAACCTCAAATGAAACTCTCTTTGAAAATCTTTCTGTACAAAGTAGAGTTTGCTGGATTATCAGGGTATTTCTGCTTGAATAAACAGTACATTTTGGAGACACTAAGATCAGGACTCAAACATTTTTTCGATGAGACATGCCTACTATAATGATTGATTTCAACAGGGAAAGATTTAATTTGCTCCCTAATGTTCCCTCTCACTGTAGCATCGATCGCACGACAACGGTTCAAGAGAGTGCCCCTCTGATCTTTTGGTGCAAGCTGATCATCTTTCATTTTTGGCTGGAAAATCTGAATTCGCCTTGGTGTAATGGCAAACGCGTTACACAGCGTTTTACGACACACAGCTTTCCCATTCAAGGTGATTATATATGAAAAGAAGCTTGTCGTGTTGATGTGGAATCTGATTTACTGGAACGCCTTTTTCGTGGTTCCCGTAGGTTGATGAATTTAAGAAGTAAAAGAAACTGTTCATTGTACGTCAAATCGTAAAACTGGCGAAATAAACTATGTACGAACCCAAGACAGAGGGAAACGCATCCTTCTTTCGCACAAGCTGCTGAACAACCTCGAGGATTGGAAGGTAGAACCTTTTCGGGAATCACATCACCCTTTCCGCGATTGGCTTGGTACACTTTTTCACTGTCTTTCAAAATTTTACGTTTCTTATCGCTCCATTCTACGAACTTGACAGCGCGTTTGCAATTATTAACGATTTCTAAATCACTAGCAGAAATATTCATGATAGAAAATGGGTAAACAACTTCGCAATACTAATAACGCACAAAACAATGATAACATAAAACCTCACAGCAACCAAACGCCGTGGGTATCAGTGTTGCCAGGAAGACGCGCGAACAACACGAAACGTTTTTCCACCAAACCCAAGCGACATTCCCACCTTTCTAGCACACTTTAAGTTATCTAGCGGTTTGAAAACCAACTACTTCATAGGTGGATGCGATCAGGCAAGTGGCAAAGAACGTTGTACCATTAAAAACCGAGTTTGTGAAAAAAACAACATGCAACGTTTTTCCAGCCACCCATTCAATTCATATACCCGTATTAACTGAAATAGTAACATTATCTCCGTCTTTCTCAGGGTCATTTTTTGAAATTTTTCATGAGCAATCACTTCATAGGAAATCACGTTTATTTTGTGAGGGGTGAAACAATCAACACTGTGTTACCAAAAATTAATCTATATTATTCAACTTTTTTCGATTTTACAAAGACCTGCTTTAACGATTTTGATGAAACTCGTAGGGTATATTCATCTAACTCGTACCTATAATTTGTTCTCGGCGAACGTTTCAGTAGAAATACATTGAACGAAGACGTAGCACCAGTATATTATACAGCGATCAATGAGTTGACGGATCCCCAGCCCCGTTAAAATATACAAAGATATCCATTAGAATGCCAAAGAGCTATTACTAGATTTAAACGGTGCCGTGCGATCCACGTTCACATTATGGTTTTTCTGCAAACCAAGGACTCAGAATTAATTAAACGTAGCGATGTTATCAACACAAAATAACAAGAACGATTACATTAAATGAGACACCGTCTTTTTAAATTGCTGGGTTAGTACAAAGCACATGTTGAGGACCTCACGCGAGATAAAATCGGAGGCTGCGTCTATTGTAGTTTATTTTTAAGCTCATTACCCACTACGTACATAACTGGAGGTGCCCACCACCTGCCCGTTGCGTGGTTCAAATTATTCACCTTTCATACGTTTCCTACCTTTTTTCCAAAGGAGTTCAATTCTAATGTTGTGCTCAGTGTTGAAAACTCTCACAATAGAAAATTATAAGGCTGGGTATGGAAAAACGTCCGTTATTCATCTATTGATATTTTCTTCAACGTGAACCTTTTTACTTTCCACGGCCCTGCGTACTTAGAAACAAGTTAACTTCTCTTCAGAACTTTTATTTCTGAACTTCTGAAATAGATCGGCTCACAAACCTAAGCGTAGTTATCAAGGCGATCAAAATTCCAAACCTTTTTTTTCTCTCAAAACCGGTCAAACGAGTTTGAATACATTTGTTGTACATACAGGTCAAAGAATGTAACACGACGGTATCGTGAAATTCTCATCCGTGGGAAAATGACGAGGTCAGTACAATAAGTAATCGAAAATATCGTAGAAAATTGATTTTAGCACAGTTTTTCACATGATCGTAGCATTCTCAGGAATGTGAACTGACTGTATAATAAACTACCTACACGAGCGTTTAATACGCTCATAAGATAATCCCCCCCCCCCCAGGAATTTCGTAATTCCAATCACTACCTGCTGTTTTTACCCGATAACGGAGTACTGACAGCGACAGTGGATACTATCCTTCTCAAAAAACCATGTTGAAAGTTGCATGACTCCCATGAGCCCTGATTTCCCATACCAGATATTTCTAATTGACTATATTCTGTTATATTTGCGATATTTCATGAATTATATGTGTACACCGATGGTGAGAAGGGAGGAGGCCAACACGTACCAAAAACAATGCTTGGAATATTTCTTGATTAGCTCTAACGGTTTTGATTAAACATACGACATATTGTTAGAGGAATAAGAAATGAGTACGCAGACTTATCGAACACCAAACACGCAATGAATCTGAAATGTCCATCATTTTGTTTTCAGGTAGCAACGTAACAACCATAACAACTGGAGTTTCCTAACAATATTTTTTACTGATCGATACTTAATTCATCACGAACATCTTCATTCGCCATGATTCTGGGAAGAATATTAATTTTTAGAATCTGAGTAAACGGCTTCAACGATAAACGATCGTTAGACTACCTACATTTGGTTTCCCAGAAATGTTTACTAACTAGCGCTAACTTACATCAAAGTGGCGGCGTGTCTTCCACAAATCCGTGTACCACTTATCTGCAACCAACGAATGAGAGAAGGTATACGGCAAAACGCATTACAAAATGAGATAGACAAATACGCCTCATCATGCCATTCAAAAATTGTGAGGAATGCACAAAAAACTGGAAATAACAATATCCGCACAAGTTTAAGCTATTGACGGGGAGTGGTTGTGTTGCGATATCACACTTGGCTAGGAGAGGAGTCTGTATGATATCGGCTGAATGCAATTGGAACGAGGAGTTTTGTTCTCAATTACAGTCCGAGAAGATTTACCACCACAAAGAGGGAACTGGATGGGAGCGAACGCGAGCATGGGCGACAAGACGACAACTCAAGGAGACAACAGCTCCCTTCAGACTGCCGACACCGAAGTTTCAAGCGAACCGGGGTGTTTGAGGTGCCTAGTCAGGACAAATGCCCCGGATGAGCCTTCGCTAAATCGAAGAGTTCGATTCCTCCAGGTACATGTGAATACGCCGAAATGATTTTGCCACATAAATATTGTAATCATACCTAAAATTTCGTGAGTTTCGAAAATATTAAATATACAATTTGGAGTGCTAGCCATTATCCGATTCTACTAGGAAATTAATTATAAGAAACACTTTTGTGCCTTGTTCACTCCTATCGAAAGTAACCGAGCGTAATGAAGGGTATGTAATATATAACACCAATTTAAAATCAAGGCATCTTGGAGGAATGGAGGAAATATCATGAAATGCTACAAAAAGGTTTGGAATATTTGCACTTTACGCTAATGAAATATGTATCTTCATTCTTTTCGAAAATTTCTTTCTAAATTTAGGATTACATATTACAACTAAAAGAAACATGGAATACGCGCGAAGATGGATAGAATGGTGAGTACTCAAAGTAGAGGACGGTTATGCGGGAATATTTCATCCATTATCCGCCAGTGGATTTACAGTAGATGTTAATTTTGCTATAAACGCCTAGCATTGAGTGAGAAGGGAGAGATTAGCTTTGAGATCATCTAACTCTTTCAACTAGAACTTATCCATAGAATTCGATTCCTGGTACTGTTTTATTATTGCAGAACTATGACCTCCACCCCCACCCCGTTGTCAACATTTAAATTAATGACACCACCCAGGCTTCACTCAACAGTAAGATGCTGCGAGTGGATCACTGAACAGTCTTCGAAAAAAGGCAATTCCTTTGCTAGTCGCGGCGATTTCGTTTCGCCTCGAAGCAACTTCGGGATTTTATAAATAAGCGTTGACCCTTCCTCTACGATCCCCATTTGGATGTGACTCTTGATGCATTTGACCTTTAACACTCCGTATAGCTTTCCTGTTGGTGGCTCCTCCTTCAAGATGCTTCCCAGAGAATGAACTTGCCCACCGTTATAATAGTTCGAGAGTTCATTTTTAACCGCAACGAATGATGATGGCATCGCCATAGGCAGCCTGATATTCTGAAAACGGAGAGACTTGGTTGGTTCTGATATATATATATATATATATATCTTTTATACGAACATTAATGGTACGAGTTAATGATGATGCTGCAAGCAAGTTAAGAAGCCTAAGGAATCGGAGACTGCAAAGCTGCTTGTAGTTGATTAGTGCCATCGCGAGACTGATGAAAAACTGTGGTTGCGCCAGAACCATGGTAAGCCAATTTATTTGATTGTCAGGGAAGACTAAGTGAGACCAGATTCTACTTTCTCTGAGGATAGGCCCTTAGGGCAATTGTTGAAGTGATTAAAGAGAATTATTGGACAGTTATTGAACATTCAATCGATACTACTGAAATGCAGGAAAATGGAACCGGAACGAATGTACGATTGGAGAACAGCAACCGGTTATGTGAGAAGCCGTTGGTGATTTTGAGAAAAGCGTTGAAAGATAAGTGTTAAATGTTCGAAGGAAAATTATTAGGAGTTGAAAGTGAACTGTTGGACAGTTCTCAGAGAACATGAGGACAGTTGAAAAATGGTTACTACTTTTAGTGTTTTACTTGGGGCAGTGGAAGAGAAAAAAATGGGAATTTGAGAGAGAACAGTTTAAGGTGAAGTGTAAGTGACGCAAAGAAAAGGAATTAGAGAATTTAAGCCGGGTTAACGTGCCAAAATAAGGTTATAGGCCTATGGGCCGTTTTCATCGATGCTTGAACCGTCACTATGAGAGAAAAAAACATCGACCTAGTAGTGAAATTTCATTAAAAATTGAGCTGTAAAATTGCAACAATAAGGATACAGATAGATGTTAGTTTAGTGTAGTGAGCTGGGAAGTTCAAAATTGACACACTGCATCAGAAAAACTTTGTAATTTTGCACTGGTCGTGGTGTCAGGGCCTTTCACAAGGTCTGCGGAATGGGCTTGCATGACACCAGGTGGATTAGGGTAATATGCATAGAGGAAAGCATTCCGCACGCCTCCTTGTGGGATTCTCGCGCTAACTGTTTTGATGGTAGACATCGCATTTTCGTATCGCACCAAAACTCTTCTCCTGCTGAGATTGTACTGGCCTGAAGTTCGAGTCGGACAAGGACGTCTCTGGTTTTGACAGAAGACACTAGTGCTAAACTTTGTCAAAGGCTTTTTCTGTATCCGGGAACACACCCAGACAAGTGTTACCTTCATAGGTATTTAAAATATGTTCCACGAATCTGTCCAGTTGTTGCATGCAGGAATGTTTTGTTCGAAATCCACACTGCACGTCACAAATTTTGTAGGCAAATTGTGAAAGAAGATGAGGAGCATGAGTTTTTCACGTATTTTAGAAAAAACTGGTAGTAGACTGATAGGTTGGTAACTGTTTGGGTCGGATCTATGTGTCCCTTGTGTGTTCTGGTATCATTATAGCAATTACGTATTTCCAAGAGGTAGGGAAATATCCAAGACGCAGTATGGCGTTATAAATTTGTGTCAGGAATAGAAGGGCTTTTCTTTTGAATATTTTGATTAGTAGTTGAGTCATAAGATCGTGGCCAGGAGATTTTTTCGAGGGAGAATGACATTTCGTACCATAGCAGGGGTGAAATTTTGAGAACACGGAGTAAACTGGAGAGGAGATTCTAAATGCTCAGTCACAGTATTCGTAAAATCATTGTTAGTGGTGGGGTTGGATCTAAACTGTTCCTCCAACTGATTGGCAAATATTAAGCATTTTTCTTCTGTGGAGCTATGGAAGCTTCGATTTATTTTAAGTGGTGGAATGGCTGTGTTCTCACTTGATAGAATTTGGATTTTTTCCCACAAACAACCATTGGGCGCACTCAAAGGAGAAAGTTCATTCTGTTTAGCTGTGTCACGATCTCTTCATCTCAAGGCTTTTCAATTTCTGTGTGGTTTTGTTGAATTTCGTTTTACGGTGATGGTGGTGGTGGTGGTGGGGGGGGGATATAGTTTGTTCCCATAATTTTCCAGCTTCTTTCTTGACTCGATGTGGTTGTTGAATGGCGGAGGAGTAGTAAATGAGTTTTGAAACACGTGATGGTCTATTGCAACAAGCTTCATTGGCAGCTATTTGGACATTCCTAGTTAGAAGTGGTGCCGTCCTATCCACATCTTGGTGTGATTTTAATGGCACTTTGGGATTTATCAGCTCCTCCAACTTATCGGTATATCGCTCCCAGTTAAAGGGGTGGCGTACAAACCGATTGCCTCGTCGGTTCTCAACGGTTCCATTGACTTCAATGATGACTGGTTTGCGGTCAGATGAGAGATCCATGATCACAGATTGCATTTAGCACATTCTTGAGATGTTCTTGCCCACGAAAATTTCAAGGATATCGGGAGTCACACTTTGTTGAGTTGGAAAAAAGGTTGGGTGAGATGGATAGATAGGTTCTAGGTTATAATTGTTGATTCAGTGTAACTCTCTACCTCTTAGATTGATGATATTTGAGCCCATCGGATGTGTTTGGTGTTAACGTCACCACCAATCAAATAAGATCAAGTTAGCATCTCCGTGTGCCTCTCGCTATCTTCTTTGTTTGTTTATCTAATTGACTAGTGCGTCGAACTCAAGTTCTTTATAGTGCGAGTTACAGCCCGTTGATTGTGTTGAGTGATTGTTATCAAGATGGGTTCAGATTCAACAGGTAATCCCACACAAACTAAACGTCCCCGTATTGAGCCTCCTTCCGTCACTACGTTCGTAACTCGTAACCATTTTTCCCCTGATAACTGTGAACAACGGTTCCTCTGAAGCGATGGACGACGATAACACTGAAACACCTAATAAAGACAAATGTCCCCCACTGTACGTATATAACATTGGCAATATAAATCGCTTTGTAGCTGAAGTTAGCACTGGACCCAGGTAAATTCAGTTATCGTACTTCCGGCGAAGCTGTAAGATTGAATACAGAGACCATAGATGGGTACAGAACTGTTACTAAGTACCTTGAAGCCAATAAGGCTGAATATCATACATATCAGATAAAATATAACCGTAACTTCCGTGTAGTCATTTGAGGATTACACCATACCACCGAACTAAATTCCATCATTGACGATCTAAAGCAACTTGGATTCGACCTCGCTCAAGTTACACCCGCACTTCACCCGGCAACCAAAGTACCTATGCCTCTGTTCTTCGTTGACCTTAAACCTAACGCTAAAAACGCCGAAATCTACAATATAAACAG
The DNA here is from genome assembly GCA_020466155.1 of Pachypeltis micranthus. Classification (NCBI taxonomy): domain Eukaryota; kingdom Metazoa; phylum Arthropoda; class Insecta; order Hemiptera; family Miridae; genus Pachypeltis; species Pachypeltis micranthus. The sequence continues at coordinate 2,562,698 of CM035773.1, read as the reverse complement.
ACTAGGTAATGCCATCGTAAAAATTGAACCACCTAAGCCAAAGAGGTCAGTCATACAGTGCACTAAATGTCAAGCCTTTGGTCATTCGAAAAACTATTGTCACAGGAATCCTAGATGCGTGAAATGTGATGGTCAACACAGTACAGAATCGTGTACCAAACAAACAACTGTACCACCAATCTGCACGAACTGTAAAGGCAACCGCACTGCCAACTATAAAGGTTGCCCAGTACATATCAATTTACAAAAATCACGTCGGTCAAATTTGAATGTCATACAACCATCTTCCGGTGATAAAGCGCAGTTTCGCAATCAACGCATCAACTGAATTCCCTCCACTGCCGCAGTCGTCATCATTTCCGGTAAACCATTGGGCTCATTCTCACTTATATTCAAATGCAACCGCACAACCGAAACCGAGTGAAAATACAAACAACACATCACAAATCACGAGTCTCTTCACCAAAATTGATCAGCTCATTGGTATTCTGCAAACTATGATCAATCTACTGTCCCAAATTCTCCCAAAAATCATCAAATGATCATGTCCACGAGCAATACTCTCACGATCATCACATGGAACAGTCAAGGGCTAAACAATAAGTTCGACGAACTTGAACTATTCTTTAAACAATACGACGTCGATATTGCCTTAATTACGGGAACCAAACTGGCACCCCACATCAATTTTTTCATGTCAACATATAAAATCTATAGAGCAGACCATCCTTCGGGTACTCGACAAGGGGGATCAGCTATTTTCATTAATCAAAAAATTTCTCATTCAAAAATTCTCCCCATTTGTGAAGAAGAAGTACAAGTAGCACGAATAGGCATACAAATAAACGGAGTTGAGTTTCTTATTGGTGCTTTTTACTCTGCTTCGGACAGGGCGGATCATAGACTACCAATGAGCACAATATGGGCTGTCATTCATGAAATGAAACTGAAATTTCTCATGGGTGGGGATTATAATGCAAAACACCCACGTTGGTCCTCAGCTACAACAAATCCCAGGGGAAGATTGTTTCATGATGCTGTACACCAACTAGACATCCTAGTATTCCATCCGCTAGAACCGACTCACTACCCAGCAAATTCCAACCACGCTCCCGATATCCTAGACTTTTTCCTAGCAAAAGGCATTAACAACATGACAAGTTCGGTTCGTGTTATCCACTCCGTGTCATCAGACCATTATCCCGTTATGATCAACCTGAACGGTACAATACCCTGCAACTACACGAATAAGTTGATTCATCACCCTTTTGATAGGAAATTGTACGGAGAGACGTTAGAGAATCGGAGCTGTCACTCAACTCACACAGAACATTCATTATGCCTCGAATGTAGCCAGTACGCATAGTAATCTCATCACACACCAAACTGCATCATACACTCCTCCTCACATAAGTCAGCTCTTAATTGTAAAGAATAACGCTAGAAATTTGTATAATGGAACAAAATACCCTCCTCACAAGATTGCATATAACAGGGCCACGTTGGATTTGAAAGTGGCATTAGCAAAATTGAAAACAGAACAAAAGAGAAATGAACTACTCTTACTGGATAGTAGAGATAGTTCACTATGGCACAAAGCGAAATCTCTAACGAAACAGGCTAATACCATCCCACCACTCAAGTACAACAACAGATGGTACTCCACATCTGAAGAAAAAGCCCCCTTATTCTCAGATCAGCTAGCCGAACAGTTCTCGCCTAACCCAAGTGATCTATCTGATTTCCATTGTTATGTAGAGGAAGTTGTCACCGAGCCTCTAGACTTGACACCTTTCAAAGATTTCTTTACTCCTGCCCAAGTGAGGAATGCGATTTCAAGATCGCCTACTAAGAAATCACCTGGCCCGGATCTCATTACACAACTTCTCTGCAAAAATCTACCGAGAAAGGCACTGGTTTTGCTAACCAATATATACAATGCGATCCTACGCATCACATATTTCCCAGCTCGTTGGAAGCATGCAGAGATCATAATGATCCAGAAACCAAAAAATCAGCGAACGATCCGACCAGCTACCGTCCTATTAGCCTTCTCTCCATCTTCTCAAAAATATTTGAGAGACTTATGCTTCCAAAATTGCTACCGACACTCACCCCTGCCATACCAAACTTTCAGTTCGGATTTCGACATCTCCATTCTTGCCAGCAACAACTCCATAGAGTGGTTGAGGAAATCCTTGAAACTTACGAAAAGCAACAAGTTTGTCAAGGGGTATTCCTCGATACGCATCAAGCCTTTGACAGGGTTTGGCACACTGGCCTCCTTTTCAAATTAAAGCCTCTACTCTCAGACACCTATTACCGAGTCATACAATCATTTGTGTCGAACCGATCGTTCCATGTGAAATGTGGTGGTTCACAGTCATCCAGTAGAAGTATGCTTGCATCTGTTCCCCAAGGAAGCGTATGGGGTCCAATCCTGTATCTAATCTACGTTTCCGACATACCAACAGCTCCAAATACGATTTCAGCAATGTTTGCTAATGACCACGCAGTCCTTTCTCGCGAATCATCAGCATAACTACATCTGGAAACCTACAATGCCACGTTAACGAAATCGCACAATGGGCCAAACGTTGGCGAATAACGATGAACACCAGCAAGTCATGTACCGCCACTTTCACACTCAAGAAGAATTATCAAATAAACCCAATAACCATGAATAATATTCAAGTACCCGAGTCTGGAGTAATCCGATACTTAGGAATTCACCTGCAGCAGCGCCTCACCTACGACTCCCATATCGGCGAACTGGTTAAAAGACTTCGCACAAGAATCAATCTTCTAAAACCACTGCTTGCCACTTCGCCTTTAACATTGGGCAATAAACGCCTACTGTACATAACCATTATCCGCCCCATATAGCAGTATGGTTGCTCAGTATGGGGTCTGGCCAGCAGATCACAAATTAAACGGATCCAAACCCAGCAAAACCGTGTGCTACGTATAATCACCGATGCCCCTTGGTTCGTTAGGAACGACGTACTCCACCGTGACCTAGAGGTGCCCGAAGTTGAAGATGTGATCAAATCTACTATGACTCGCATGCACAATACCATCACATCGCACCACTCCTCAGCGTTCCAAGAATTACTGTCATCGTGGAACAGGACGTAGCTCCCCAGACGTCTCAAAAGAAAACGCACTGTTGATCTAGTGGAAATCGTCTAGTCAAACTAATATGTGTCATATACTCCTAAAATTATGTGTTAATTTATTTATTGAAAGCTAAAACTATATTTTTAGACATACACATTGTTAAACCAAAATGCTAGGAGGGACTGCCACTGGACAGCCACCCTCACTCATGTTCCACTGTACGTATACAATAATTTATTCTTACGATCGCAACACTATAGTATTGTAATATACAAATATCTGGTGCGTTGCAACACACAACTTTCCTTGGCTCTACAACAATTCACTTTGTACATGGCTAATTCTATTTAATCAATTCTTTTATCACTCAGTTAATTTGAATCTTGGTCAAACAACGCTTTACGGCAGCAGGAAGCGGTAGCGCTTACAGTTCAGGAATTTATTGAGCTGCTCGTACTCATTCCAGGACCATTATTGAGCAACTGGTACACAGAGAATTAATGGGGCTGTAAACACAAATTTTTTGAAGAAGGATAGTAATTACTTTTGCAGAGTTATTGGGTAAAAACGTTTAGAACTGGTAGTAAGCGAAACGGCAGTAGTTGAAATTCTTGAATTTCTGGAGTGACCCCCATGTATCTCATGAGCGTTTTTAAACACTCACCGTTTAGGTATTGGATTGGACTACAATAACAATTTTTTTTAACATTCTACAAAAATTCCAGCGGAGTTTATAAGGAAAAAACTGCGCTAAAAACGCTTTTCGTCGAAAATTTTGATAATTTATTGTGCTGCTCTCGTCATTTTCCCACGAATGGAAATTTCATGGTATAATTGTCTTATTGAGAGCTATCTATATAAAAAATTTAATCAAAATCGTTAAAGCCGTTTTTTGTTCATACCCTTATTTTGGCGTCTCATGGTAACCCGCGGGCGAGATATGAAGTTTGAGCTGATTTGGTACGGTGGTTTTCTCTAAAAATCGTTCACAGACACACATATACACACACACACACACACACAGACACACAGACCCACAGACCATTTTCCCAAATAGTGTTTTTCGGACTCAGGGGGGTCTGAAACGTAAAGATCTGAAGAAAACTCAAACTTTTTTTTCAGCCGATTACATAACTTTCCTTTCTACTTCGTAGAGCCAAGGAAAGTAAAAAGTTTAAATAAAACAAAAAAAAAGAATAACCTCAAGAAAGCCAGCTGCTGTGAGACGATATTTTGAGGCCAAGTAGAAGGAGCCAATTCTGTAAGGTTTGCTCGTAATTTTTATTGCATAGATTCTTCTATTATTGGAGGGAATTCATTGGAGGATAAGATGTTTTTCACTAGAATTGCAGAGCCACCTTGACTCGTATCGGAGCGATGATCTGCTCTGAAAATGTTTTAATTGGGGACGAGGAACGACTTTTGAGAATTTAATTTAGTTTCGGTTAGCAGCATTATATCAATGGAGTGAACATGAAGAAAATTAATCAATTCATCATATTTATCAACCAATCCCTTAGCGTTCCAAGTGCAGGCTGTAAGAAAGAAATTGGTTGTACTAACATTGGTGGAATTGTGATTTGGAGACGGCATCATAGTTTATTGATAAGGGCAGGGAGAATTTGGGAGTGCGTTTGAAGAAGGGGCTGTACAATGTTAGCATTTGATCAAGTTTGTCTGCAAGCACGGTTAGAGGATTTGGGAACTGCTGAACAGCTGATGCGTATGATGACTGAATGTATCCACTATGTTGGTGATGAAGAATAGGGCCCTCAGGTCCTTTGAATCCATGAGAATGAGACCGATTTGCTTCCTGTACAGAGAAGGATGGATTGAGATCAGGTAGTGTAGGGGGCTTTTCACTCTTAGTCGGTGGTTTCCATGTGGGTGGGCGATGGTTTTGCTGTAACAGCTTATGTAATGGACAACCACGATAGTTTGCAGTGTAGGAACCCCCACAGTTGGTACAAGTTGGTGGGGTGTCTTAGGCTTGGGGCATTTATCCGTAGAATGACGATCGTCACATTTGACACATCTAGGTGAAAGCCGCCAATAATTTTTTGTATGACCACAATTCAAATATTGTTCGACTCTGATTTTAGCAAATTAGAAAAAAAAATCAGCGTTTTAGCAAATCGCCCAATGAGAAAATTGATTCATTTTTTTGATTAGGTTTTAAGTTCAGGAAGAACAACAGGAGTGGAGATTTAGAGACGGGATGGATAACTGTTAACGATTGAACAGGATCGTAACCGATTTCTTGCAGTTCGGACATCATAGTTTGAACGTTGCAGGAAGGATGTAGACCTGTAATGACTTCTCAAAAGTTACGTCCGATCCAAAAGTGGTTTTGGAGTGGCCACGACTTTTTGAATCGAGATTTCACCGTCTGCGTTATCTATTTGTTCTAGCGGAGAAAATTATTTCGAGAAAAGGTAGCATCTACAGCAGGACCTGCTTGATACAGCAGGAGTGGTGGCAGGAAATTCAGAACCATCGACACTAGAAGACTAGTGAGATCGCTCTTAGAGAGTGATTCTTGATTACGTTTCTTAACTTCCGAATGAAATTGATTTGTTTTCACTACAGGTTTCATAGGTGGCTGGGATGTGGTGTTGCCACGACTTTCGAACGAAACGCAATCCTTCAAAGGGAGGACTAAATGTAACATCTCAAGTTTAAATAAAAATACGTTTTTAAGAATTGTTCGGATGAGAGTTTTGAAGTCCTTCAATCACGTTGAACTGAATGTAGCACTAAACAGTTACTAAAAACACCCAGTTTTCCAGGAGGAGGAAACAAACATGGCGCACTCAACAATATTTCAAACTGTACTTTTTGGTATATTTTGATGTAGTTTTTTTTACAACAATTCGAATTAGTATCCGACAGCTGAAACCATTCTGATATTACTTTTTGTAAACTCCTATCAGTTCTCAAACGTCATGATGGGAGCTATCTGTCTGTATTTAGGTTGAGTTGCGCGTTGTGTATTGTTAAGTGACGTGTCGTTGACAACAGCGTCGAGTTGTCTGCTTGGTTACGAATAAATAAAGAGTTCAGTTCTGGTTTGAATGTTCAACGCTCGTGTTCCATTATTATTAATAGTCCAGTATTAATTGACTTTCTTGCGATAAATCTAACATTTGGTGTCAGAAGTGGGATCTTCGCAATCGCAAGTGATAAAGAATTTTAGTGCGACGAACTGTTTTTACTTTTAAGATGCCACGCCAAACTCGCCAGCGACGTCAAGAAGAGCCAGAAGAATTCGACCTTCCGAGTTTGGCTGCGTCAGTAGTAGCTCTCCAACAGCAAGTAAGTCAGCTTACTTGTTGTTTAAGATCATCAGGCGTCCCAGTGACTCATCAGGTTAGACCTGTAGGACCAGAGGTGGAAGAGGCCGCGAGTCAACGAGTGCCAATTCACCGGGGTGCGCTTGGCCAAGTTCATCATCTTCCTCGCAGTTCAATGACTAGGCCTGGCACTTTTGATGGCACAAACTCATGGTCTGATTTCTTGTTTCAATTTGAATGGGTCTGTAGAGTTAATGGTTGGATTGATGAACTTGACAAACGTGGACAACTCATTGCAGCATATCTCTAATCCCCAGAGAACCGGAGTATGATGAGATAATAACGGTGCTGCGCCAGCATTATGGGGGTGAAGGACAAGAACATCTACATATGAGTAGACTTAGGACAAGACTGCAGGGTCCTAAAGAGGATCTAGCTACATTTGGAGTAGACCTAATGGTATTGGCTCGCCGGGCCCAACCAGGAGGTTCAACCTTAGCTGTTGAAGCCCTTGCCTTACAACAATTCTATGAAGGGATACGTAATGACAGGCTTCGGGAGTTGGTTCTTGGTTTTCCTGCAACAACAGTGCGCGATGCTTTAGCCTATGCTCAGAGGGTTGAAGCAAATTTACTGGGAGCTGGAAGCATTCGTCCTACTATTCGCAGCTTCACTAGTGAAGCATCTGCATGCAGTGGTAAGACTGTTGATTGTACAGACCCACTGGAGGAATGTGAAGTTATGGCAGTACACCAACGTGATCAGGCTCACAATAGCCTTAAGCATGACGAGAGACCGAGTTGGAATGGCCAATGCCAAAGGGCTAAAGGAGCCTGTTGGAACTGTGGCCACCATGGGCATTGGAACAGAAATTGTCCTCAAAGAAAAACTAAGGCACCAGTGTCTACCTGCAAGTGTCACCAGTCGTCGGGAAACGCATCAGCACCAGTTTAGAGAGGGGAAGCTTGGTGCAAAGAGAATACTCCCTCAATGAGTCATCCACGAATTTACAGGGTCGCACAGCTAGCATACAAGGCTCAGTGGGAGGAGAAATGTGCATCATGGTTGTTGATACAGGAGCAGCAGTTACTGTAGTTCGAAATGATATTGGAGTAGCAATGGGAAAAGTGACGCTACCTGAACCTCAGACGTTAACTGCTGCAAATGGACTATCCATTAAAACCAGTGGACGAGTGGTCACTCAACTTCAACTAGGTCCAGAGCTGTGTTTTGAACACCCAGTCATCTTTGCAGACATTAAGGAATCGTGCTTACTTGGACTCGACTTCCTGGCTCAACACGGGTGTATTCTCGACTTGAAAGATAGTTGGATGCACATTGGGAGCCACCGAGTTCGGTTGAACACTCGAGCATCCGATTGTAGGTGCTGTAGAGTTAGCTGAGACACAGGATTTGGGACCTGCATTTGAAGCCTTGTGGAAAAGATGTGCCACAAACGTCCCACAAGATTATTATGAAGATACCCGTAAGCTGATAACTGAATATCAGGATGTGTTTGCAGAAGGACCTGTGCAGTATGGTTCGGCACAGATTGAACCACATCGAATTGACGTTGGTAACGCACATCCGATTCGCCAGCAACCGCGACGGGTGGCTCCAGTGAAGCGACCAGAAGTTGATAGATTGGTAGAAGAAATGCTGGAAGCAGGCGTGATTGAACCTTCACAAAGTCCATGGGCTAGCCCAATCATCCTTGAGCCTAAGAAAGATGGATCAAGTCGATTTTGCGTGGATTATAGGCGTTTAAATGAAGTCACGAAGAAGGATTCGCGCCCCTTACCTAAAATAGATGAGTTGTTGAGAGGCCTTGATCATGGCAAGTGGTTTTCTGCTTTAGACTTCCAGGCTGGGTATTGGCAAATCCCTTTACGAAAGAAAGACAAAGAGAAAACAGCTTTTTGTACTCCATATGGTCTATGGCAGTTCAAGGTTATGCCTTTTGGGCGTTGTAATGCTCCAGCAACGTTCCAGCGCACCATGGCCAAGTTGTTTTGGGAGCTCTTACGTAAAGGGGTAGCTAGTGTGTACCTTGATGATGTTTTGCTGCACACTAAGACCTTCCAGCAACAGCTTCATAGTTTCCGAGAGATCTTTGTTATTCTCAGGAGGACAGGGCTGAAGCTAAATGCAAAGAAGACAGCGCTGTTTCAAACTACAGCGAGTTATTTGGGGCATAGAGTATCACCGGAAAAAATCAAAGCCATTGTAGAATGGCCAGTTCCAACAACGACCAAAGAGCTGATCTCATTTGTTGGATTGTGTGCGTACTATCGGAACTTTGTTCCAAATTTTGCTGAAAAAAGGAAACCCCCTTACACAGCTCAAAATAACCCTCCCTTGCTGTGGACAGTAGAATGCAATGAAGCATTCACATCAATGAAAGGTCAGTTAGTACGTGCTCCTGTGTTAAGCCATGTTCAGCAGGGAGCAACGTTTATAATTGATGCAGACGCCAGCAATTTGGCGATTGGAGCAACTCTATCCTAAGTACAACTCGGACAAGAAAGAGTAATCGGGTATTTCAGTAGATGTCTTTCGAAGCCTACGCAATTACTGTACAACAAGGAAGGAGTTGCTTAGTGTGGTAAAAGCAATTCGACACTTTGAAGATTATGGGCTTGCTAATGGATTCCCGTTGATCGTCAGAACTGACCATGCTTCATTGAGATGGCTACTTGGGTTCAAAAATCCTGATGGGCAGATGGCTCGGTGGCTTGAGCAGTTAGCCCCGTATTCCCTACAAGTAGTTTATCGTCCTGGGAAGTCACATGTAAATGCTGACGCCCTTTCAAGGCGTCCTTGCTTGAGAGATCAATGCCGTTATTGCTCTCTTAGGGATGAAAAACAGCAATTAGGTGCAGCAAATGTAATCCGACGATGTGGTTCAGAAGACATGTTTGGACCAGAGGAGACGAGAGTTGCTCAAAGAGAAGATCCAGTATTAGGGGTACTGGTACGTTGGCTAGAACATGAAGATTGGCCACAACGGGAGGCAATTGAGCCGCATGCCGAAGATGTCAAGGTGTACTGGAACATGCGTCGCTCGTTGCAGTTGGTTGACGGGTGCTTGTACAGGAGATGGGAGAGTGAAAATGGGAAAGAAGTTAGACTTCAAATTGTGGTTCCTGAGATTTGGAGAAAGGAAATATGGGAACAAGTGCATCATTTAGGACACTGGGCAGGAAAAAGGACGTCAAAATTTATGAGAGAAGATTTTTATTGGCTCGGTATGCATCGAGATATCCGGAATTGGTGTGTATGGTGCTCCGTTTGCAGAGAGAAGTCACAAGGTCGACAACAAGCGCCACTTCAATTGAAGTTTTCAGGAGCTCCGTTTGAACGAATAGGTGTTGACCTCATGGGGCCACTGCCAGTATCAGAAAAGGGGAATCGCTTTAATCTATCTATTCAAGACTATTTCACTAAGTGGCCTGAGGCGATAGCGTTACCTGACCAGAAGTCCTCAACAGTTGCGCGAGCCTTAGTGGAGCACTTAGTAACGCATTTTGGAGTTCCAATGGAGATTCACTCCTACCAAGGGAAGAGTTTTGAGGGAGAGGTGTTCCAAGAAGTAGCAAAATTGTTGGGGATACACAAGACCCGAGCAACACCACTGCATCCTCAAAGCGATGGCTTAGTGGAGAGACTCAACCGGACTCTATTGCAGCTTTTATCCAAAATGGTTTCGGATCACCAAAAGGATTGGGATGAGCACCTACCAGTGGCACTTCTGGCATACAGAGCTTCTGAACACGCCAGTACCACGATTTCCCCTGCTCGTATGATGTTTGGTCGAGAACTTCGTCTTCCAGTGCATATGCTGTTAGGAAGACGTCCGAACGACACAAGTTTGCCAGAATACGTGGAGAAACTTCGTCAAAATTTAATGGAAGCTCACAGTATTGCAGGAAAGCGGTTACAAGTCAAGGCGGAGGAAATGCGTCGGCGATATGATCTGCGGATGAAAGTCAACATTTTCAAACCGGGGGACCGAGTTTGGTTTTACAACCCTAGACGTAGGAAAAAGCTAATCCCAAAGCTCCAACGCAACTGGGAAGGACCTTGTACTGTTGTTACTGTCCTCAATGACGTAGTGTTCAGGATTCGTACTACATCAGGGAAGCTGAAGGTTGTACACCATGAGTATGTTCAACGGGAGAAATGATACGAAAAGCCGAAGTATACCACGACAACGTTCGTTCCAAGGTTTTTGACCGATATTCATAAAATCGTTTTCCAATAAATACTAACATTACGTTTCATACTAACAGCCAGTTGAACGGAAGTGTAAAGCAGAGCGCATAAGAAGATAAAAGTATTTTTATCCAAGTTTCCTGCAAACAGCATGGAGACATACGCTAATTTATAATTAGTGTGATACCTATCATTGTTTACGTACAACCAAAGTGACTGTTTCCGCTCAGCGTTTGTAGTGCTAAATGTTGTAAATTGGAATAAGTTCCAACACTGAAAATTCGTGTGAAAAATGGGTTATAGATGACGAGGAGGTCAAGAGATGAAGAAAAAACAAACACGAAGCCGAGGCCACCCGTGCGCTAACCATCGTTAATGAGGGCGGTTCTTCGACCGAAGAAAGATAAACCACAACATTAAGTTTTTACCTACGCCTAATTAATTCAACTTTTTTACCTCCCTTGTTTTAAAATCAGATACCAGGTCATTTGTGAAGCTCCCCAGGACGAGCGAAACAGAAGGAAGAAGAAAGAATAAGGAAGACGATAATGAAAGGAACAGACGGAAGGGAGATTTAAAAAAATCTTAGAGGCCATGAGTGCAGCACGTGACCTATTCTAAGTCAACCGGGTTTTCCTTTAAAGCTCTATTTTTCTGGCCTAAGGGTCCATGAATATTTCATAGGGCGCGTAGGCGAAGAAGAAACAGTTACAGAGTAGACTTGGAACCCCGACATCGACGAACAAAACGAGCGTTGCAGCAACAGCGGAATGAGATTTCAATCGAAGTGTGAAGAGAGTGACTTTTCCATGATTCCTGACGAAGCGTTGCTGAGCAACCAAAAAAATAATGAGTTTCGATTCAGATTTTGTGTATCAGAACTCACTGCGAAGCGCAATACTTTTTGATCCTTCTTCTGGTAAGCGCGCCAGGAGGTTTCCACGAGTGTAAGGAGGCCACACACAAACCCACACATGTGATGTTCAGCTAAACGCTGAACTAAAAAGACACAGAAGTCGCGTAAGTACAGTGTTTACTGGGGTGCACAATTGGCAGGCTGTTCTGTTCTGCACAACGTCCTACAAACAAAACAGTAATTGACTAGTTTTGTCTGTGAACTTGACGCTTCCAGACCACTGCTTCAATCACCTCTGACTCATACCACAAACACAACATGTACACTACATCAGTCCACTTCTCCTTACCCCCCCCCCCAATCCAAATTCGGTTCAGCGTTTAGTACTAGTAGTAGAGAGGTCGCCCGAGTTACGTGGAGTGAAAGGGGGAAGAAAAGACACATTGCCAGGTCCTTTCCGCCCTTGTTCGCTTAAACAACAAGTAGGTTGCTCATTACCCGTTGAGGGTGAAGGGGGGGGGTGAGCTTGATGAGGCGCAGGCGGTTTTATTAGCAGCTGTTTTTTGAACTGACTTTGTCATGTCCCCTGCTGGAAGCTCCCCCTCAGGCATATTGATTCTAGGCCCTTTCCCTGGTCCGTTGAGAGTCTAGGGGGGACCCCCACTTGCGCCACAACTGCCAGTCCAGCCACCCACCAGGACTAAGACGCATGAGGGATTTTTCGGCTGCTGCTCAGAGTAAGCGCTGGGCCTCACTGAGCACACTCAAACCCGTTTTTTCCCTCCTCATTTCTAAGGTCGTACTGATATTGGGGTATCGCTCATAGGTGTTAGTGAGATATTTCCAGGACTGTCTTCCACTCATTATGAGTGTTTTAAGTGAACAAGTTCTGCCACGTAACCCGTTGCAGAGTTGTTTGTATCTAGAATATGTTGCGTATGTCAGTGTCTTGTGCTTTAAGCCCCTTTAAGACCGGCTTTCACGGCCATGTTGAGGGAACAGCAAGAGAATGCAGTCCCTCTTCCTGCAGGGGGGCGTTCTGTGATCCCAGCCCAAGGTAAGGGGTTCACAGTGTGTCGAGTACGTGAAAGAAATGTAAATTGTGTCCTCTTAATTCCAGCTCTTAAAGACATGTGCGGAGTACGGCAGTGGAACAACAGCAGTGCAGGGCGACTGAAGTCCCTTGTTGGACCGACGAACTTAATTCCCTCAAGCAGAGTGTAAATAGAGCCAGAAGGATGTACCAACGGATTTATGCCCCTGATACCAGAGCCACCCTGCGAATTGCCTTTATCCACAAGAAGAAAACCTTCCACCACACAATCGAACGAGATAAATGGCAAGGCTGGCGGAATTTTATGGAGCGGAGAGCTCTGAGAACCCCTGAGGTAGGCATCACAAGTCCTCCATAGGAAAAGCCAACACGAAGCAGTTATTGGCTGCGATGCAAAATGAGCCATGCTGGGCCTGTAGCTCCGAAGGTTCGCTGGAAACCCTTCTTGAGAAGACCCTGACGACCATGTAACTCGAGAGGCCAGCAAGGGAGCTGATCGTTGACCCTCCGAACGAGAACAAGAAACCACTTGCTGCTCCACTGTAGTTTCTACAACAGTGAGTGACGGCTGTTGGGAGGGCAAATAAACTTAGCAGCATTGACTGTTACAAAACAAACCTATTACCATTTTGCAGAGTTCGCGAAAATGAAAGTTGCCACCCAAGTAAATAGTTAGATCAGGTGGGAAACCAGATTAAGAACTCCTCCCAGGCGGTACGTGATTCCTCAGGAGGTCACCCCCACACGGTAACTCACAGGCAACAGCTCTCTACGGGGAGACTGGCAAACGGCCAAATAACTGCCGTGCCTCTGCAGGTCTGAATTCAGTCGATGCTGCAAGGGCCGGCCTCTTGCATATTAGCGAATACGCAACTTCCATGGCTGATATAACCCTCGTTAAGTGTTTAAGGAGTCATTAAATAAGGAAAAAGCCTCACTGCCATGTGAGACCTAGGGGTTAAGCGGCTCGGAGAACGCCTCTCCCATAAAACTGTAGCAACACTGTCCAGCATGCAACTTTGGTCACCCAACAACCCACGTTTGGACCTGCCAGATTTATGTGTTCCGCTGTGAATAGATGTCATATAGAAATGGTTAAAGTTCGAATTCGATTACCAATAGTGCAGGAATTGCATGGGGTGTGTTGCAAAGCACGCACTCCCCTTTAATTTTAATTCTAGTGATGTAGTGTGAGCGGTTTTGATTCTAAATATTTTTATCGAACTCATGGGGACTTATCTAAAACCCATATCGAATAATGTCACCGCAGAATGCGTGAAGAATACAGACCGGTCATAGAATTTACAGTAGTTGGGGTAGTTGCGGATAAAGATGCTTTGCAATGCATATTTTACTCAGAAAACCCCCTGTTACTTCATAAGGCCTTTCCCGCGTCACAACTTAATCTTGATTTATGCCTAGTTGCGCTGAACGTTTAGATAGAAGGGAAAAAACGGTCCACCTTCGAACACCGGACGGATCCGCCATCTAAGGCGCCTACTAAGTGGATTACCATGATCCTATTAACGACTGCCACCGACTTCTAGTCTATCGGTGGGTCTGGCTCTCTTGCTGGATTTCTTCTCCTGTCATCTCAGCATTCCTGAATCGGCGAACCAGAGGGGACGTGTAGTCAGGAGAAAAAAAGAACCGACGCGTTTCTCGTATCGCGGGTTACGAGTGACATAAAAGGACTTGATAGAGAAATTTAATTTGAAATTGAAAGTGTTCGCAGTAACGTCGTAACGTTAGTCACTGTCCAGGATGGGGCCACATTTTGCACCGTTGTATCTTCACTATTTTGTAAGAGGTTAGACTCTATGACAGTTTGCCGTATATTCTCTGTATATAATCGTCCACAGTGTAAAACTATTTGACCGATTCATTATCACCTGGATTTTTATTAGCAAACTTTGATAATAATTTTAGAAATTAAAACCTGGATGAAAAATCATTAAGAGGTTGATGAATAAAACTACGCTTTGTATCATTCACCGAATAATATTACACATTAACTAACTCTAGATGTCTTATATCAGTCTAAACCGACATATCTACGTGTATATTTGTCATTTTGATTGAACGGTTCTCCGCAAAAGATATACACAAACCCTGGGGAAGGAGAGATGAAAAAAATGAAAGAAAAGACGGAGAGAACCACAGAAGTCACAGGTGGAGTGATATTTTTTAATAATGGAGTAGAGTAGAAGGAAGGACGGAGGAAACCGGTGGTGAAGAGCGTGGTTCACCTTTGTGCGATGATAAAGAGAGATGACAAACCAGAATAGTTCAGGATGGAGAAAAATGGGAACAAAGAGAAAGTACTAAACAGAAAGAGGGATAAAATGAGAATAAATGAAAATATCAGGCGCGAAACATCACACACCGCTCTCAGCTCACCAGCATTCTGAGATTTCTTTCGCACTACAAACTTCCGTCATCACTCAATTTACATGAACCTGTTAAGGCGTTCTGTTCAAAACTAATGTGCTAATATTGAGCTGACCCTACTTATATACCGACCTTCATTGAGTAACCAGCGCATAGACATTTTACAAGACGGTTAACAAGATTCTCCATTCGTGTGTACCGTTCTGTAGTGGTAGCGGGCTGCGAAATTCTATTCAAATATACGGCCGTAGTTTAAATTCCCAGGTTTTGTAGGCTTTGCTAATGATGTTGTACCACTGCGAAGTTTGGACAAAAATGCAGATCCCAATGTTTCCAGACCAATCCACCGGGATATCTTTATTTAGACGGAAAATGAGATTTTGCATTAGATGATTTCGATATGAGGTTCGTTTCGAACTTTTCGCCAAAACAACGGATACATCTAAAGTGGCGTTTACTCATAAATATAAATCAATTTACAGTGCCTTTTACTCATATGTCCTCATATGAGTGCCTTTTTTGTCATATGTCATCCATATGTTATTCATAACAAAAATTTACGTAAACGCACCGAAAACAACGGTGTAACTGCAAAAACGAGGGGTTTTCGCATATAGTAAAAACCATACTCCACAGAAAACTCACAAGGTAACATTGATGCAACGATATTCATAAAAGCCTCTCTGGTGACTCTTTGGACGGAGATAAAAGCCAACATGTACAAAACCCCTGCAAATCATAACGCAATGGTTTATCGTTCTCTTGGACAACCTGACGTAGTTGGACACCTCTGAGAACATTCGATGCCTACATTCGATTCAGCATAAACCGTATGAAACATAACATGATTACAACGGAACGATAAAAACCAAATATCCGAGGCGCCCGTAAACACCTGTAGGCAATTGGTAAGTCGAGTTGGCGGGTGGTTTTAATGAGACGGCAACTAATGAAACGATTAACTTCGCAGTAGTTTTTTCAATTCATAGCTCACCGTAATTACTGTAATTACACTATTTTCCGTCTAGATGCAGTCGTATCCTGCTGAGACTAGCTCTACGTCAATTCATTTTGTACATGGCTTTTTCTACTTACTCAATTCATTTATCACTCACTTCATTTGAACTTGGTCAAACAACTCTGAGCTTCAGTATCTCGAGCTACTTGGTCGTCAGGGAACGCCTTCTCAAGGAGGGTTTCCAAATGTACTTGGTGAGCAACTCTATATACGCCTCGCCCGCCTCATCCAGGGTCGGGGATCCCCACAATGGTGATCTGGCGTTAGCATCAGCACAGACTATGTAGGGTCGTCCTGATAGCCGTTCTAGAGCTCGCTCGAGTTGTTGGAGGCTGTTGGCAGCTAGTACGCCAGATTGCCTGTAAAATGGTATTACAACCAGCTCAAAGTCACCAGCTCGGATGAGCACAGCGGCCAAGTGCTGGCTATTCAGGTGGGTGAGTGCGAGCATGTCGATTGATTGTCAAGGCAGGATGCTGCCTTGGATCCCGTTCTTGCTCCAGCCACCCTCGTGCCTGCCATCCAAGGCCAAGAGTTTTGGATCCTGTGTATGGTTCCTGTATAGCGAGACTGCAGCGTTTTTTTAGTGTACTGAGTTGCTAGCCATACTGTACTTTGCAGCCATAACGGGGAATTCTTATTTGTGTTATGATGAAGGATTCAAACTGTTTTCAGCCTATTCATAATCCGCTCGTGACTCCTGCTGGGCTATTGCTCGCTGACGAATGGTACAGCGTGCGTCTCGTGTAGAGTGCGATACTTGTTTTAATTTGCGTTAGACGCAATTGACACACTTGAGGGGAGCCTCACGCTTGCACTCCTTGCTCAGATGTGGCATGGAGCACCAGGCGCACACCACAGTTCTCGTACAGGTAGGCAATTTAAATTTTCTTAACCATTTTTTGCTCACTACAACCATGGGGTTCGTCGCATCGGATTTTTGAGCAGGCGGGCACAACTAGATACCAAATGGGATTTTTGAGGGAAAGAACGGATTTTTTTAGACCACGTAAAAGGCGTAAAACAGTGACATTGCAGCTTTGGAATCCCTATTTTTATTGTACCCTCCCAGCTTCTTCCTCACGTCCCCGAACGTTTCGCCGGAAAAGCTGGACTCATTTTGATCGGTTCGCTGAAGGTCTTTTCCCAGTTGTAAACTCATTTTGTTCAATCCATAAACTATTTCTCCATTTCTTTAAGCATTATTTCTAAATACTTATTTGTAGAAGCGGGATGTAGAGAGAATAACGTCACAAAGTGAGAGACTATGGAACGTGTATGTAACTGTTTCTAACGAATTTCGGAAGACTTAAGTTTCTCTACTCTTGTAGTCGTAGCAAGAAGCTGAACGATCTTGTTCGCGTACATACACATGAATAGTTCGTACAACTCATTAACCAGAAATACTGGGAATGGCATTGCGCTAAACATTAGAGAAATTGGGTGATTATGTTGTCGTGTTGCAGTGCTCCAGTAATATTTCAGCCATTTACTTATGAAGTGTGTGATGTATTAGGCGTTCCCCATCCTTGTAGTGGAAGTTCGCGACAAGACAATATAATAAATCAGACAAATACTTCGGGACTCACGTTTAATCTCAAATAAACAAAATAACACTTTTGGGGAGAAAGAAAAAGCAAATCAAATGAGGAACGTAATAAGACCCACTTAGAATTTTAATCGAAAAAATAGAAATGACATGAATGAATCGAACTCCTATAAAAGACGAGTTAAGACGAAGTAGTCTATTTCCACGGGTAAAATAAAATACAATGATAACTTGTAGACGCGTTTCGGTTTACTAGACCATCATCAGTACAATACACAATCAGTACAATGATGGTCTAGTAAACCGAAACGCGTCTGCAAGTTGTCATTGTCTTTTATTTTACCCGAGGAAATAGACTACTTCGTCTTAACCCGTCTTTTATAAGATAGATTTCCATTATCTCGCCGCACCCACCTTACATTATAATCGAACTCCTTTTCAATATTAACTCAAAGTAACCTAATAGCTCGAATGATTGAAGACAATAAGTGGACAAAGGGTTAATGAACCAAGCGTTTGCTCACCTTTATCCAACAATATTCAAGCGGGGAAAAAGCAGTGAAACTATTATCTGGCTGATAACGGGAGAGACTCATTAGAACATTACGCAGGGCTCGTAAAAATCGGGATAAAAGATGGTCCTCGCAATTTACAACTCGTCGTCCCTCTCCGAAGGCCGCAGCGGCCCGTCAGATCGCCCAGGCAGCGCGGCCGAAAAGGCCGCTGCTAGTCCTTCACTACGTTTATTCACGCTCCAATCGAACGGTTCTAATTGTTTTGTTGACCCTTTTACAAATGACATGTACTGTCATTCTTTACATTCTCACTCTCGAAAGGATTGATCGAGGCTGTTAAAGGTAAAGACGAAAACACTTGCTACCATTCACTAATTTCTTAACCATTACAATCATATCACAAGTATCCAAGGGCGATAAAGTTGATTTTCAAGATTTGTAAAACCTCAGCCAAATTGAGTCGTAGGGTCTCGGTGAGGTGAGTTTGGGTGATTTCGTAAGTATTCTATGAACATACGAGTAAGTACAGACTAGAGTGGTCTGTGATGAATCGCTGAGTAACTTGATAACTCAGAAGTTGAAAAGAATTGCCAGGGTTTTTGTTAAAAATTATTACCTCGTTTAAATTATTATAAATATACATAAAAAACGGTTGCCGAAAGATATAGAAAAAGTAACAAACATACGAGTATTCAAGGATTAGTCAGGAAATCTTGAGATCTGATGTTTTTGCTTTGTCTATAAGAATTCGGGTCTGTTTATCTAGCAAACCCGTCTTTGAGTCTATCGCACCTCGTTTTGGGCTTTCGACTAGACCCAAAACCATAAATTAGACGCTTTGCCACTGTTCTCAGTCTCCAGGGCAATTGAGTCTCACCAATGTCGAACTGTTCTGGGTAGGTGACTCCGCGATTATGCAAAGCGATTGCGTGGTCCCAGCGGTTGATGTTCTTACCGCCTTTCGGGAGTCTACCGATGTAACCGTTCCACTGATAAGCAGCTCTAAATTGTCACTGATTGGAGAGGGGGCGAGCAGATCGATTATGTAACAGGTTTTCATTCCTTTGAAAGCCGCAGATGCCCACAGTTTTGGTATAGATGAAGTAGGCGTTATTATCTCACTTGAGGAATGATTACCTCCTGTGGACATACCAACACCAAATCGCGAAAAAAACGTCACGAATCAAACTTAACGTGAGAAGAATCATAGATAATCCTCATCGCCTCTTCGGAAAACTGATGAAGAGTTTTATAGAGTTTTCTAAAACCTAAATTTGCATTCGTGATTCTTATCCGATTAGACCGGTTTATGCAATACTATCTATCGGTGACTAGAAATACTATTTATGTGCCAGTGGGCAAGGAAGAGGGGTAGGGTAAAGAGGAGGATCGTCCCTGGCCACTGGCTTGAAGTCATCTTATGTCTTGTCTTCCTTCTCAATTCACAGGTGCAAGTTTTCAGTTCCCCAACTACAATTTTCTTCCTGCTTTCAATGCATTGCTCCACTTCTTCTCACTTATTGGCTTCTACTCTGGAAGAAACCTCCTTTATTCCATTGGAGCTTTAACATCAGTTCTAGGATGCTCAGACACGCCTTATTGAGAGATTCGTCGGCTCTGATTGATCACAAACAGGGAATCATTACTCATTCCAGTATTGCTGAAGAAACGAGGCCACCTTTTCATCAGCGTTTTCATACTTTGCTGTAGGTAAAATGATAAGGCGCAAGCGTAGATTTAAGCTCATGATTCACCAAGTGTCGGGGCCCTCGCTCCACATGCTCAGCCATAAACATACGATCTATTGACTAACACATTGGAAAAGATATTAATTTATCGTTTATCCAATTTTCCCAAAAACGGCTCTAACGATTTCGATCATCAGAGTGCTCTCAACAAACTAGTACCTAACCTACGTATTGTTCTCCATAAATGTTTCTATAGACATGCGTTGAACAGAGATACAACGCCTGTATATTCGGCAGGTATTCGAATTTACGGGGGTTGCGGAAAGTTGTGTGTGCGCACGAGATATTTTTAAGCTTGTTTGATACATTATATCTGTAACGTGCATTGGCTATCAGTGAAGTCTTCGAAGGTTAGCTGGGTAACCATAAATAAGTGAAGTGGTAGAAGCAAATATCTTGAAAGAAGTGAAAATGGCGTTATTAAGAATTGACGAGTGCAATATACTCTAAAATCAAAACGCTTCAAGTTCTGCTTAGCGAGAGTGAAAAAGAATTAGAAGGCGAGTTATTACATACGAAAGCAACTCAAAGTGGATCGAACAACTTTCGGAATAAACGGTTAACAAAAAAGAATCCTCTTCGAGAAGAAATAATTGTGTATTCTTGTGTAGAAGAGCTGAGGAGTGTAAATATTCCAACGCTAACTCTGTTTGAAAAGACCTAGAGATAATTTGTCAGATTTTCAGGCCAACAGGGCCTGTTTCCTTCTTAAAACCCAAAGGAGGTAGTGATGAAGGAGGTCACTGCACTCTGTAGAGTAAATTTATTGCAACGCATTCTCCCAAGTCTGAGACTCAGAGCTTATAGTATGTTCTCAGATTCAAAAAAGCTTTCCCTGACACGTCTTCTTCTCGAGAAGGCAATTTGAAGCTATTAGTTCAAGTCTAATCTGAGGGACACACAACCGGCTCAGTACGAAGTAATGTATTTCCACGAAGAAGAGAACGCGTCTGAAAGTTTATTGCGCTAATACGAGTATTTGAATTGGAACGAACTGAGTCAACAAAGGAACGTGGGTGTTCTAAATCTTCTATAACGCTCTCTCGAGCACACCCAACTCCACAAACACAAGGTGCAAATTAATTAGTATAAAAGTGAGTTTTTATCTCAATAAGTACCTTCTTCATTTTTACAGGCACAAAGAATGAAATATCTCAGAACCGAATAACAGATTACGGGGCCCGAGAAAGGAGATGCAGTCAATAAAGGCCCCAAAAAACATTTATCATTCACCATTTCATGCAACCCATCTGCTTACGTTCGTAATCATTCTAAAATATTTATAATTATCGAAACGTTCTAGCATCAAATTTCGTGTCACATTTATATATCGCGATTGATGACCTTCGAGAAGCCCCAATGGAAAATCTTT
This sequence comes from Pachypeltis micranthus, assembly GCA_020466155.1. Classification (NCBI taxonomy): domain Eukaryota; kingdom Metazoa; phylum Arthropoda; class Insecta; order Hemiptera; family Miridae; genus Pachypeltis; species Pachypeltis micranthus. The sequence continues at coordinate 2,541,567 of CM035773.1, read as the reverse complement.
ATAGAAAATAAATCATTTGTTCTGTTGAGAAGGTTCATTAATCAGTAATATTTATCGGTTTGGGGAGGATAAGAGTCCAGCTTAACAACCTTGATTGCGAAAATAGTCCTAATTTAATTTGAAAACTCCAAAACTGTATTAAAGCATGTTGGTGGTGAGGGAATAGATTTATTTTGGCGCGTCTCTGCTCGGAATGCCCTGTGTGTTTCCAAAATACAGTACACTTGATTGTTAACCAACACATTCTCAAGGGTATATCCATTCTTTCTCTGTAGGTTTAGAGAGAGCCGTTGACCCCTGAAATTAACTAGAGAAAATCACACATCGGCCTATTATAGCAACCGAATCGTAATAGAAGGACGGATCCGTCATAAGGATAGTCTTAATGTATCAGTAGAATGAATGATAACGTACGTACACATAGCTCGCGTGTTGTTCTCACAGCGAGTTCTGTATTCCAACTATTGAGTCCCGAATGTTGTTAAACTCCAATGATTACTTATTTATCTGAACCAACGTTGTTAATTTGAGGTTTAATCTCCTCAGCTGAGTTGTCTAAATGTCCAATACCTATTAGCCATTTTCCTATTGCAGAACTGTTTAATATACAAAGTCGCCGCCTAAGGGTTTTATTCTTTTCCACTCAAGGAATCATTTAATTCTTCCTTTCATTTTATACAAAATTATGCTAAACAGATTTTTAATCAATATCCCCTAGTAATCCCAAATTTAGTTACAGTTATAATTATTAATTGATCGAATGTCCGTTACGATTGCGATCATTTCAGTACGTCATTAATTTTTAGTTTCATGTGAACTGACTGGTTTTTTTAATGTGAACTGGAAAATGTTGAAATTACAACTCCCCCACACTTTAGACATTCTGAGTAAGCTCTCGAACGAATTTCCTTGATGCTTTTCTACTACGTAGGCTCCAACTTGAAATGGATGTTTTATATTAATCAAAGTGGATTTCTGCCATTATCAGCAAAGTGAGCACCCCTCAGACTTATTTATTTTTATTTGTTCAATTTACCAAGCACAAATTGGATTTTATGGGAAAGCAGCGTCAGGATGCTAAATGAGTCGCTGCCATGACCAGCAGAGCGCTCTAGCTCTCAGCCTATGGGCGACCATGGGCTTTTTGTGACGATGATAAATTGAGTTGGCGAAAATTTATGTGTAAGACCTCTCCATTTCTCTTCATTGGAGATTTGGGACATTCGGCTGTCAGAGAACCCTTCGACTACAACCTTTCGAAATAACTTGGCGGATGGGCCGTTCGTCAGCTCGTTGTTCCCTCGAATCACGACTCAGGGATGATTCTGTAAAGATGAGTAAACAGCACATCGCGGGTCCAATTATCTTATTGCGTATTCAAGTCGCGGGTTAACTCAAGTCGTGCGTTCACTCGCCATTACCCTGCTTGACTAGCTGTTCCCCAGTCGCCCCCTCAGACCCTGGAGATGCGTTGAAACCCGAAAAACTTGAACGAGCGATGGACAAACAAAAAAAACACTAAATTGATGAGTGGTGATGAGGGGTTTTTGCTGAGGAGATACGAAAAGGAAGGTGAGAAATTTCGAAAAGAGCGTTTGAAGTTCAACGACTCGACTCGACTGGAGGCTGTGAATAGTTGGAATGAATGGTTTGCCGAGAGCTCAATGGTCTCCCCGCCTTTTAGAACTTGCTCCAACGCTCGAAACTCCCTTTACAACCTGTGGCCTTCGAGCGGCTTTCATAGAGACGTCGCCAGTCCTCCATCACTCGACCTGCTGCGTCTTTACAGTGGACTCTCGACTTTGGATTAGGCATATGAATATATCTGACATCCTACTAAAATCTCGATATTCGGCTGGTGTATTATAGATATTTTTCCATCCATTTTATGTTAATTCTATTTATCGATTATCAACAATTCCATATAAAAATACCAATATTTTCACTTAATTACTTATTTATAAAATTCAAAAATGAAAAAGGAACAACAACCAAACCATGTTTTTAACAGCATTATGAACCAGTAAAATAGAACTTCAATAACTACACAACTTCTCCAAGGGTGGCCATCAAAGAAGACTCTTCAGGAAATACCTGGCATTCGTTAGGAGGCTAGCCATGGCCTGTGAGACACTAGGACTGGCACAATAGGCCACGGTTTTTATACCAAATATTATACTAAAAAGGTATACAAAAAAAAGCAAAGAACAAGGTAGTTGGGTGGTTAAAAGACGGTGGCACATAATTCATGACAAAGTGGACAGCAGCCTCTCTTTTCAGAAGAGCTTCTGCACCATGATAGTGAAACAAGAACCCCAAATCCATTTTCAGATTATCAATTTTCTACCAAATTGAACAAGGAAATCGCGATTATGAACGTTTTTATAAATGAACGACTACAACATATCGGTGTATTCGGTCGTCATATTTAGCTATCGATATCCAAACTCTGCTCCGCCGTTCACGTGTTGAAGATCATTAAAGCAAGTTGAGAGACTTCGTCGTGGGAGGGGTTTTGAAAGGTATTGAAACAGGGGAGAGCCATATAACATCAGACCTGTTTGTTGTAGGCTGTGGCGTTAATAAGGAGACTCCCTGATATCTTAGTTAGAACACGTTTTCTGTTAGTCGAGTTTCGATTTTACGACCCCATAACTTGTAAGCAAGGGCTAAGTGTTTTATTCCGGATTGCAAATGAGAGAGAAACGTGTACTCTAAGAACCGGCTGTTCGAAACACACGATGTTCTGTTGCATTATCACCTGAAATGCTCGCTGACTGTACTAGTGAAAGATTGAAACCAACGAAAGATTTCAGCTGAAAATGTCACTGGGAGAAGCGGAAGTGTGATGGTCTTTTTAACACTTCCAGGAACATTGTGTGGCCCACAGAACAGCCTAGCCATCCTCTCAACTCCAGCACTCTTGGCATTACAGTTTCCCTGACCTCCACTCATTGCTGGGGTCTTCTGAGGCGAACTTTCGTTTGTTCTCAGAAGAGATAAGAGCGCCACATGGTGCTAACACCGACCGGTGATTTATTCGCTAGATTTCTTCCGAAACATTAAAGAAAATATCACTTGAGAAGTTCTTCCCAGTGCTTCACCACTCAAGCCTGAACGTCACAACAGACAGATACACATACAGAGCATTATCAGTTAGTCTGTTACTGCACCATTCACCAACAACAATTGCCAACTCATGAACCAAGGGCCAAGTAATTAAGAACGTACTGATCCAAGGACGACGTTTTACCGAGCTTCAGATGGTTCCGTAGCATACAGACGTCTTGAACTAATCCACTCATCACTGAGCATCGTGAACTGTCATTCTGGCCTAAGCTGAAGTGGTGAAATTAATCTGCCTCCTTTAAATCTTGTAACAAACCTACCTTTAATCATTCTCTGCGCCAAAATTCACCTCACCGAAAATTTCTCGTAGGTAATTTATCACTTGTTGGGAGGGGGTGGACGATCTCTGTACCGTTTAGCCGATTATTTAATTGGAGAAATTGCTCCTGGAAGACGAATTCGAGCTTTCGTCTTTTTAACGTAAGTCTCCGACAAGCGCTGTCAGTCATCCTTTTGTCGTTGTAGAGAATATCTCTTAGTGAACTGAGTGAACTGACAATCCCTCGATACTCCTACAGCCAGTCCCATTATTTTCTAGCTTGTGCTTAGCCTTGTCTTCTGTTCCGGTCATCACTTTCCACTAACTTCGTTCTTCCCACTAATTTGAAACCTGACATCAACCCAAAACCATATCATCGATTCAATCTCTAGACGAGTGTTCTACCTAGAAATTGCTGGTAAACCGCAGTTCGCCGCTTGCAGTTATCTTGTCAGGAGATTGGGGGGATTCAAACCCTCGGAATGAACCGATAGGCTTCTATTCAATATCGAGATTATTTTCAAGGACCACGGGGGCTCCTTCCTTTTTTAGAGGACAATCGCGTTTTCTTCGTGTGAAGAGCCAAATTGATGGGTTTGTCACGGCTATTGTTGCTTCGGACGTTTTGAGACGGAAATCTCTAAGTCTAAGACGTATATAAAAGGGCTGTTTCATCGAGCTCACGGGACGGGCAAGGTTCTGGAGGGAAGGACTAACCCGTTATCGGAACGGCGCCAAGGCGGAGTTGACGTATTACAGTCATGTCCCATGACCGGAGGAAAACTCTCTTGTTTACTAAAGTTAACGTACCAGTTTGGTGAGTCCGTCTCCTCTGCCTAGTGAGCGTCGTGGAAGGGGGGGGGAGAAGGATGGAGGTCACGTACCTATGGGGAAACTAGCTAGAAGTGAAGGGAGGCGAATGTAAGGTATGTCTTAAATAGTCTGTTGATTGTTGACTGTTGTTGTCAGTTGGTTGTTTTCGTTTTGTAGTGTTTTGGGTGGTGTAAATATGATGTCATATTTTGTGTTGATTGGTCATTTATGATCTGTCCATTAAAGTTTTTTTGTTTAAATTTGGAATGCTGGACCCCTAACAGCAGGGTAACATGGTTCGAACATACACACATACCATTTTTCCAAATTTTGTTTTTTAGAGAAAATAAATCTTTAAATAACACATTTTTTGGTTCGCCGATTAGATAACATACCTGTCTACTTTGTAGAGCCAAAGAAAGTAAAGGAGGGAATAAGACACTACAACTGATCACAATAAACGAAAAGTGATATCACAATTAAACGTCGCTCGGTAATTAATAATCAGTTAACCAAATTAACTGTTCAAGCTCACCAATGAAAAACGCGCAACGAAAACTGAATAGCGTTATGTAGACCAATGGCATGACTCAATTTTGTTTAATTGATTCGGGCAGTTCGACCTTTGGAAGGGCGACAGTCAACCTTTGGAAGGCCTTTTGGATGGACAATCGGGGGCAGTCTGAACTTTCACCGGTTCCATACACGGCCAACAGAACTCTTGACTGTAACGAATTAATTAAACAGCTAACGCAAGGTAAAGTTATGTACAATATTTTTATGCTACAACTCGTTATGTGTGGAGCAGTGATGGACACCTGAGGTTATCGACTCAAAGCTGACATTGGGAAAGCGTGAATTCTAAGACGAGAAATTAATGAAGCAGTAAACATGATTTTTTTGAGGAGATTAACAGTTATCGTCCCACAATTATCGGAAATCTAGTTTTTGATACATTTTGGTACATTTTGGCCGCCCCTTATTTTCGCGTCTACAAAAAATCACGAGCAAAACAAAAAAGAACCAGCTAAATCGGTTCAGCCGTCCTCCCGTAAATTAAACTACATACACTTTTTCTCTTTTTTTCTTCAAATTTTCCGTAAATGGTGGCACCGAAAATAAAATTAAGGAAATGGGGAGGGCACCAAGACTACCGTACGCTCTAGAGATATATGGATTGGGAAGGGGAAGGAAAGAAGGATAAAAGGATGTTCTACGATAGAACGACCACTAGTTTAGATACGAACTGAGCAACACACAGATGGTGATACCTTGGAGAACGCTTGCTGACACACCCTGCGACGCAACTCCTCAGCACTTTTCTTGCCCCAGACACTCCGCCAGGAGACGGTCAAGGCTGCAACACTGATGTTACCTGCCTCCACTCCACAAGCTTCTGACACCTCTGTACGTAGATTCGGTCTGTCATATCAGCCTCTTGGCTTGAGCAGACACTTCCTGAACATCCAGGCCCCCATGAGTATGCGGCCACACCTGCACCACATGATTCAGCAACTCAAACTGGTCACCACAGGCATATGCAACAAGCATCCGCAATGTTACGATCCCAGGATCTTGTACATCTCTGTGAGCAGAGATGCTAAGCAAACAACATGAAAGTACTGATTCCTTCAGTAGATGCTCCCTAAAGCACTCCGCCCATGCAGAAGAGTATGGGAGTTAGGACACTGTTTGCATTCCTGTCCATCAACCATACCATGCTGAGCAGCTGCAAACTCCGAAGGCTTATCAAGCTTAGGGGTAGATGGATTAGCCATGACACTCTACTGCAGCTGATCCTGAACAAATTCAAGCATGCCACAGTACACGTGACGTCCCAGCAAGATAGCTGGACAGCAAGGGCACAATGCAAGAACGGAATACTGTTAGAAACAGATGGAACTCAGCGACCCCCAGATTGAACTGGAGCATGAATGTGCCCTCATGGAACACTATGTGGGAGGCTTACCCAAGCACAAACAGCAGAGTGCGCCATTCTATCAAGATTTGCCCGTCTTCGGACAGTAGCCTCACAAAAACAAGACGGGAGAGCAGGTACGTCCAAAGGGCGCAGCTTCTACTGTGGCTTAAGTGAACCCTTGGCAACTTTCTGAAGATCATCACCAAGGTCTTCACGGCTTCCCACAGTGGAAGTTGCACCAAGAAACTCGAACCCAAGGCACCACCACACTTCGAGGACGCTTGTATTCAGGACCCGCGATATCTTTAGCGAACTACAAAACACGCTACCACGACCTTCATTCTGAAACCTTGATAGGACGGCACCAAGGAAACCAAGCTGCGCTTCTCATGATTAACCCCTACGACACAGTCCTAGCTGCCATAGCATCTTGTCAAGAGCAATCTGCAACCCCCGCTGCTCTAGTGGGCATATCTCCGTCAAGTATTTAAGAGTGAATGTACGAGTAGGTGAGAGGTGGGGCAACCCAACACCTCCATTCCGATAAAGGCACTACCATTCCATGGTTTGCCTCACTGCGTGCAATTACTAAGGCCACTTGGGGTGTGTGTTACCATGACACTATTCTCATGTATAAGGCCATCTATCTAACAGTCAATCAAAAGAGAGTATTCGCCCAATCCCAGAGAGCTGCGTTCCTACGGATCACCAAGGCCTATAAGACTGTATCAACAGAAGCACTCGAGGTGATCACTGGTTGACTTTTGAGTGCATGATTGACAAGTGGACAGTGAAACGGGAGCTTCCCCCGCTTTGGGCTGAACTCCGTGGGGATCTCACCATAGAACGAAAACTGGCCACTATTGACGAATGGGCGTTAGGGGAAGGGCAAGCGAGATGGGAACCCTCATTTTCAACGCAGTTGGCACACTTGAGGGGAGCCTCACGCTTGCACTCCTTGCTCAAATGTGGCATGGAGAACCAGTTCTCGTGCAGGCTACTACCAGGTGGCCATAATGCTGCTGTGGTGGCATTTGTAGCACTGTAAGGGGGCTTGGTACTTGCTGATGGCCTTACTACTACCCCTTTTGTCGTGGGTTTTTATGGGAGAGCTTGGTAAGGGGTGGAGCCTTTTTATTTTCATTTTTATTTTTGCCCAAATTTTTGGGTAAGGCGCGGCCCTCTGCCTGCAAGTCCTACTTTTTTGGGGTCTCTTTCGATTCCCCCTGCACTTCCTGGCCCTGGCATGCAGCCAATCGGCCCCATCTCCATGAAGGAGAGAGGAGGGCTCAGTTGCGGCTACTGCTGCATATGAGGGGCCTGGGGTACTCATCTCGCTTGGTAGAGCTCCATGAGCTTGGGGGGCTGGTGGTACTGTCTGCACAGACAGCTGAGCAATTGCCCTACGCCGCTCTTCCCTCAACAGCCGCTACAGTTTCTCGCAGGTGGATAGGGGCAGGGGGTGATTTTGAAGAGGCTGCTGGTGACGAGGTCACACATTGGTCCCGTCGTGTTGACTCTCATTCGCGCAAGTTGGCCATGAATAATTTGTACATAGGCTCAAATCTGTTCCATATCTGACAGATTATGGTCCACTGGGTGTCTACTACTTGTAGTACCCTGGTTACCCGGGTTGCTAGGGCGTGAACGGGGAGGTGAAGGTGCTTTGACTGGATCCGCCCATGTTTTTTTGGACGAGGAGTAGGTTGCTCATCGTTCAAATAGGGAGGGGTCGAGCTTGGCAAGCCTGAGGAAGAGGCGCAGGTATCGTTTTTATTACTTACTATTGTTTGAATTGACTTTGTCATGTTGTTTATACTAATGAGGGTGGGGGAGGGGGGGGAGATAGAAGTAGCGAATGTAGTGTACCCTCGTGAGTTCATTTGTTGTGTGTGATTGTGGTATGAGCGAGCGGTGCACGCAGTAGTGTCCTGGAAGCTCCCCCTCAGGCATATTGATTCTAGACTCTTTCGCTGGTCTGTTGAGGGTCAAAGGGAGGCCCCAACATGCGCCACAGCTGCCAGTCCAGTCACTGGCCGGGACTAAGACGCATGAGCGATTTTTTGGCTGCTGCTCAGTGCTCAGTACAGCAGTGGAATTCTTGACCCCAATTGAGCACAGTGTGGCGACAGAGACACTGTGACGCCCAGCCACAGTTAAGCCTCGTTGTCTGTAATCCTCAGGCTGGGCCTACCGGCTGTCCCTTTTAGCCGGCTCATATCACAGGTCTGTTTCTTTATTTCATGACTGTACCTAAACCCTCGACGAGGGTTATATCAGTCATAGAAGTTGCGGTTTCGCTAATATGCAAGAGGCCGGCCCCTGCAGCATCCACCGAACTCAGACCTGTGGAGGTACGGCAGGTATGTGGTCGTTAGCCAGTCTCACCGTAGAGAGCTGTTGCCCGTGTGTTACCGCGCGGAGGTGACCACCTGAGGAATCCCGTACCATCTGGGAGTAGTTCTTAATCTGGTTCCCTACCTGATCTTACTGTTTACTTGGGTGGCAAGTTTCAAAAGGACTGATCAACTATAACCACGTTTCTTAGCCATTACCTTCTTTGCGAACTTTGCAAAATGGTTATAGGCTTCCTTTGTAGCAGTCAAAGCTGCTAAGTTCGTTTGCCCTCTCAACAACCGTCGCTCACTGTTGTAGAAACTACAGTGGAGCAGCACATGGTTTCTTGTTTCCTCCGCACTGGAGGCACAAGACGTGCATAATGGAGAGTCTTTCAGAGAAAAGAAGTGGAGCCGCGCATTGAAGTTACCATGTCCCGTGAGGAACTGGCTCGTCCAGTGGTCTGGCTCAACCCATTTTCTAGAAAGACGTTCACGGATGTTGGGGAAGAACTCATACGTATCACGTCCCTTTGACGAGGATTCCCATCTCGCTTGCCATTTCTCTAGAGCCCATTCATCGATGGCGGCAAGTTTCTGTTCTGTAGTGAGATCCGCACGGAGTTCAGCCCAAAGCGGGGGAAGCTCCCGTTTCACTCTCCACTTGTCAATCATGCACTCAACAGCCAAATCAACTGGTAACTGACCAGTGATCACCTGGAGTGCTTCCGTGCTGATACAGTCTTGTAGGCCTTGGTGATCCACAGGAGCGCGGCTCTCTGGGATTGGGCCAATACTCTCTTTGATTGACTGTTAGTTTGCTACCCCAGACAACAGGGCAGTAGCCAATCACACCTAAATAGATGGCCTTATACATGAGGATGGTGTCGTGGTAACACACACCCCAAGTGGCCTTAGTAATGGCACGCAGTGAGGCAAACCTTGCAATGGTAGTGCCTTTAAGGGACTGGAGGTGTTGGTTGAAACCCCACCTCTCACCTATATTCACTCCTAAATACTTGACGTGCTTTTCAAGAAGGAGCCTGAAATCACCGGCTCATATCACACACAGGGAATACGGCACGGGCAGCTGGGGGCTATGAAACATACATACCTACGGACCACGCGCCGATATTAGGTTTTTCATTCAGTAGTCTTCGAAACGTTAACATATGAAGAAAACTGAACTTCTTTTTACGCGATCACTATACTTGGGTAGAAGATAGTTAAAGACAGCTAAAATTTTACAAAGATTCATCAGATGATATTGCTATTACTGGCCCTCAGGTTATTATGAAACGAATGTTATTGTAATAATGTTAATAAGGCGCAGGTAACAGTGGAGTCCCCAGTCGACTTTCCTGAAAAATTGAAAATACAACCAGCCTTTCAATCTATCTTCGTGGATAAGTGCAACCGTTCAAGTGGGTTCCCTATCGTCTTAGGTCATCTCGTTCGGGTCAAAACCGTAAAGGTCAACATTTACATCCAATCAGCTGCCGTAATTTACCGGCCTTGAAGGAGAAGAAGACGTCTGTCGTGGCCCAAAAAAATGGCAAACAATTCGACATGGTTGAATAACAATGAACTTAACCGATAATAAAGAAGTGATTGGCTTTAAAGAATTTCCGTTCCTTCCAATTGGATCCAATAAGCCTGTTGTTGGGAAGGTCAAGGAATAGAAACCCCTGAGTCCCCGAGGAATTCCCTCGTCCTTCGGCGACCCGCCCCGGCATTGTCTCTCGAGGGTCACTGACTTGAAAGTACTCCGACGGTGGTCTGAATCACTAGACAACACGGAAATTATTATAGCCGACGAAAGGAGGGAAAAAAGGAGCTTCGCTCATTGTATTTATTCGATTTTGCGCCACCGCACAGGAACACTAAAGAGCCCGCCATGTTAAGTGCCAGCAAGTGCCAAAATGAACGCCTACGGCTGTCAAGTGTTCAGTCATGTATTACTGATAAGGGGAGTCTCCTAAGCAAGAGAACCACCACTTCCTCTGTCGCTTCAGGCCACCACCATCTAGCAGGTAGTTACATGTTGAACTTTTCGTAAGTCACAGCGGAATTGGCCTTAAACCTGATTTGAAATTTACTGTTTGTTGTAGTCAGACAGCAAATATGTACGTCACGCAGATCTGGAAACAACTTCTTTTTGATTGACTAAAATCTGTTATTGGCTTACTAGACAGCTGAGCAATAATTGTTCTTCGAGTAGTTGATTCCAGAGTAGTGGATTTCCGAAATGCTTTGGACCCGTCTGTCACCGCAAATATTTCAGAAAGCATCCGGCTTTCTATTCAGTTCTTTCACAGTGCAACGCCGCATTCAATCGAATACAAAAAGCGTTTTCCGACCATTCCTCCCCTAAATAGCTGCCATTCATATTGGAGTCAGTGTAGAAGCTGTCTCGGGTGCTATGCTGGTACATCTCTTCTTAAATGACATTCATTCCTTCCTCGGCTTCTGTAACTATCTTGAATGATTTGTGAGGTATACATATCTGCACCAAACTGTTGCATCGTTGCAACAAAAAATAAATGGCTAATTGTGATTTAACTAATTTCTGTGAATGGGCAATAACCAGTGGAACATAATCAGCCTAATGAATGTAATGAGCCAGGCCTGATGGTGGCCTACTAGCTGATTAGGAACAATCCTGCATGTGTGAGTGCTTTTTAATTTCCGCTACCCAAAGGGAAAGGAAAGTATAGTAATCGTGTAAAAAAAAAATATTTGGGTTTTCTTCAGATATATACGTTTTGAAGCCTACTAAGTCTAAAAAACCTAAATTCGGCACGTGGTCCATGTGTGTGTGTGTCTGTTCACCCTGTAGTCGGGGATCCAGAATACCGCTGCACTATTCCCTGCGTGTCGTAAGAGACGACTAAAAGGGAAAGCCAGGTGGGCCCAGCTGGAATGACAACCTCACGATTACATCGAACGAGGCTTAACTGTGGCTGGGCGTCACAGTGTCCTTGTCGCCACACTGTGCTCAGAAATCCACTGCCGTTTTCCCTGCATGTTCGTATGAGCCGAACTTTAAGGGACACAACTTACACTTCTTCCACATACAAGACACACTGGGAACCCCCTACCTTGAGCTGGGGTCACAGAACACATCCCCCGCTGGAAGGGGGACAGAATTCTCCTGCCATAACCTCTGTGTGGCCGTAAACGCCGGCCTTAAAGGTGCTAAAAGCTCACGAAACTGACATACACAACATATTCCAGATACAAACAACACTGCAATGGCTTACGTGGAAGAACACATTGACTTAGAACACTCATAATGAGCGAAAGACAGTCCTGGAAGTGGCTCACTAACACTTACGAGCGATCCCCTATATAGGTGCGGCCTTCAGAATGAGGAGGGGGAAAAACAGGTTTGAGCGTTCCTGGGGAGGCTGATAGCAGGTGTTCCGCTCACCACATCACCAGTGGCTGTGGGCAGACTCTGAGCTGCAGCTGAAAAATCCCTCATGCGTCTTAGTCCTGGTGGGTGACCAGACTGGCAGCTACGACGCATGTGGGGGCCTCCCTTTGACCCTCAACGGACCAGCGAAAGGAGCTAGAATCAATATGCCTGAGGGGTAGCTTCCAGAACACGGCTTCAAGCACCTCTCGCTCTTTCGCTCATACCACCAGTTACACAAACAATAAATGAACTCACAAGGGTACACTACATCAGCCTCCTTCTTTAATCCCCCCCCCCCCATAGTAAAAACAACATGAAAAAGTCAGTTAAAACATCACCAGGTATTAATAACGTCACCTGCGCCTCTTCCTCAGGATCGCCGAGCTCAACCCCTCCCTCTTCAGACGATGAGCAACCCACTCGTCCTCCAAACAAACAAGGGCGGAAAGAACCAGGCAAACCGCCTTCATCTCCCCCTTCCACTCCTAGTAGCCCACACAACCTGGCTACTACAAGCATTAGACACCTAGTGGACCCTAATCTGTTGGACATGGAACAGATTTGTGCCTATGTCCAAATTATCCACGGCCAGCCGCCACGAATGTGTCAACCAATGCGGGACCTCGTCACCAGCTGCCTCTTCAAAATCTCGAAGCTGGCCATCACAGTGAGTGCCCCCCCCCCCCCACCAACGACATTGCCCCCTGCGGGAAAAAGTGGTTGCTGTCGTGAGGGAATAACTGCGTAGAGCTATTCCCCAGCAGCTTGTGCAGCCAGTGCTGCCAACCCCCTAAGCTCAAGGACCTCCACCGAGCCTGAGTAGTACCCCAGGCCCTTCGTATGCAGCAGTAGCCGCTACTGAGCCCTCCTGTCTCCCCCACAGAGCCGAGGCTGAATGGCAGCCTAAGGGTCAGGAAGCGTAGGGGAAAACAGAGAAAGACCCCAAAAAAAGCAGGACGTGCAGGTCGAAGGCAGCGCCCCACCCACGCCTCTGCCCAAAAACAAGGGCAAACATAAAAATAAAAACAGAAAGCTACACCCCTTACATAACTCCACCCTAAAAAGCCAAGACAAAACGTGGTAGTCGTGAGGTGTACATGTGAGGAAGGAGAGGCTGGTCCCTCCATCCCTGAAGCAATGGAAGGCTGATGCAGGGTGTCCCTGCTTCAGACCTCCAAGCACTAAGCGTCCTAGTTCTTGACAACAACACCGCAGTGTGAGGTGGCACCGTCATCGTGATGGAAACTCCTGAAATGGCCAGGGCGCTTACGAGCCATCTTTCCATGAAGTAAGAGTTAAAGCTACAAGCGTCAGCCCCCCTGGGTCGCTTCCGACGCCTGCTATTGTGCAACGTGTGAACCGACCTACAAAAAGAGGAAGTTCTTGAGGACAACCCTGCATTAGGCTTGCAGCCGCAGGACGTCAGGCCCCTTTTCATATAAAAGCGTAGCAAGCAGAAAGATTGGGAGATTGAGGTGTCACCCAGCCTACACAAAAAACTCGAGGCAGCGAATCACCTCCAAATAGCCTGGCGGCAGTGCGCCATCTGCAAGTACCAAGCCCCTACACAGTGCTACAAATGCTAGCGATATGGCCTCCTGGCAGTAGCCAGCACGAGACTTGTTGTGTGTTCCTGGTGCCCCTTGCCACATCTGAGAAACAAATGCAAGCGTGAGGTTCCCCTCAAGTGTGCCAATTGCGTTGAAGGCAAATGCCAACAGATCTGATTAGGTTAAAAACAGTTCAAATCCTTCAGCACAACTCAAATGAGAGTTCCCCCGTTATAGCTGAGTTGCCGCAAAGTGCACTCAAGAAACGCTGCTGTGTTCTCGCCATAGAGGAACCATACATAGGATCCAAAACTCTAGTTCTGGGGTTGCATGCGCAAGTGGTGGCTGGAGCAAAAACAGGAGCCAAGGCAGCAGTGGCCTGCATTGGCCCGTCCATTAACATGCTCCCACTCACCCACCTGAACAGCCAGCACTTCTTGGCAGTTGCCAACGACCCCATGGCTGAGGCAATTTTTGATGGGCCAGGAGGAAGGTCGTGCATAGAAGGTCGTGCCGTGTCTCACACGCTGCTACACAAATTGCAGGGTTGGCGAGTCGTACCAGGTGCTATGCACAGCGATCACATGGTTATGGATTTTGCCATCGCCGATGACAACATCCTCTACGAAGACACGCGTGAAAAGCGATTCTACACAAAAAATTCTGACTGGCCACAATTCTGTAGAGTACTGGAAGGTGAACTGCGTGCTCCAGACACCGACCTAATAGTGCAAGCTTCCACATTGGAAGAGGTGGACAGCGAAGTGGACATATTTACCACAGTACTGCACTCTGCTGGGCCCTCTGTACTTAGGCAACAGGGCGATCAAAGTCCCATGGTGGACTGACGAACTTAATCCCCTCAAGCAAAGTACAAATAGTGCCAGAAGGATCTACCAACACACTTGTGGCCCTGATGCCAAAGCCACACTCCGAACTGCCTTCATCCAAGTGAAGAAGGCCTTTCACCAAACGGCCAAACGGTAAGGCTGGCGAAATTTTGTGGAAGCGAAGAGCTCTGAGAACCCCTGGGGCAGTCATTACAAGTCCTCCATAGGAAAAGCAAACGTAGAGCAGGTCTTAGCTGCGATGCAAAATGAGTCAGGCTGGGCCTGCAGCATCGAAAGTTCACTGGAAATCCTCCTTGAGAAAGCGTTCCCAGATGACCAAGTAGCTCGAGACACTGAAGCCCAGAGGGCAGCAGGAGAGCTGATCATGGACCCTCCGAACGAGCCCGACATCCCATTGTGGACAACAGGCGACCTTGGCAGGGCCCTTGCGACTTTGAAGCCCAACAAATCTCCTGGGCCAGATAAAATAGAAAGCAATATACTAAGGAAGGCTGAGGAGACAATCTCCAGCGGCCTCCTTGATTTATTTAATGACTGTCTGCAGGTCGGACAGTTCCCCACTCAGTGGAAGTCTGCGCGCGTATTCACTCTTCAAAAGGGAGGCGACGGCAATCAGTCAGATCCGCGATCATAGTGGTGTCTATCTTGATGTTGCAGTCCCTCGAAGGAGTCTTTGGCCGCAACCTCACAGGCAGGCAATACGGGTGTACCAAAGTAAGGAATTGTCGAGATTCGGCGTGTTTCCCTGCTGGCACCGGCTAAGTACGTTGTAGCAGTTCTGATTGACATCAGAGGAGCGTTTGACAACCTTTGGTGGCCAGTGCTCCTTAATGAGCTCAAAGGTAGGGGAATCCCCCGCAACCTGTACTCGCTCGTCAGAAGTTACCTGACAGACAGAACTGCTACGATCGAAAGCAGGCATGTCTCCGTCCGGAGAGAGATTGAGAAGGGGTGCCCACAGGGCTCGGTCCTTGGACCAGCACTCTGGAATGCCTTCTTCGAAGGTCTTCTCAGGAAACTCATGGAGACTGACTGCGAGCCGTACGCCTATGTGGATGACTTAACTGTGCTGATCTTTGCAGAGTCAGTCCGCCAAATCGAAGAAAAAACCCACCACGTGCTCCGCACTGTCAACCAATGGTTCGAGCATGTCAAGATGCAGGTGGCTGAGGAAAAAACCCAGCTAATCCTCTTGAAGGGGAAAGTGAATAATCCACCCACAATACGCTTTGGCGGGGACAGGCTCCTTCTTGAAAAGCACGTCAAGTATTTAGGAGTGAATATAGGTGAGAGGTGGGGTTTCAACCAACACCTACAGTCCCTCAAAGGCACTACCATTGCAAGGTTTGCCTCAATGCGTGCCATTACTAAGGCCACTTGGGGTGTGTGTTACCACGACACTATCCTCATGTATAAGGCCATCTATCTAGGCGTGATTGGCTACTGCCCCGTTGTCTGGGGTAGCAAACTAACAGTCAATCAAAAGAGAGTATTGGCCCAATCTCAGAGAGCTGCGCTCCTGTGGATCACCAAGGCCTATAAGACTGTATCAACAGAAGCACTCCAGGTGATCACTGGTCAGTTACCAGTTGATTTGGCTGTTGAGTGCATGGTTGACAAGTGGAGAGTGAAACTGGAGCTTCTCCGCTTTGGGCTGAACTCCATGTGGATCTCACCACACAACACAAACTGGCCGCCATCGAATGGGCGTTAGAGAAATGGCAAGCGAGATGGGAAGCCTCGTCAAAGGGTCGTGACGCGTATGTGTTCTTCCCCAACATCCGTGAACTTCTTTCAAGAAAATGGATGAGCCAGTCCCTCACTGGACATGTGACTTCAATGCGCAACTCCACTTCTTTTCTCTCAAAGTATGTCCGTCATGCACGTCTTGAGCCTCCAGCGCGAAGGAAACAAGAAACCATGTGCTGCTCTACTGTAGTTTCTACAACAGTGAGCGACGGTTGTTGGGAGGGAAAACGAACTTAGCAGCATTGACTGCAACAAAGCAAGCCTATAACTATTTTGCAGAGTTTTTGAAGAAGGGGTTGGCTAAGAAATGGGGACATAGTTGATCTGTCCTTCTGAAACTTGCCACCCAAGTAAATAGTTAGATCAGGTTGGAGACCAGATTAAGAACTTCACTCAGACGGTACCGAATTCCTCAGGTGGTCACATGCGGGCGGTCACACACGGGCAACAGCTCTCTACCGGGAGACTGGCTAACGACCAAATACCCGCCGTACCTCCACAGGTCTGAGTTCGGTGGACGCTGCAGGGGCCAGCCTCTTGCATATTAGCGAAACCGCAACTTGTATGAGTGATATAACCCTCGTCGAGGGTTTAGGTACAGTAATCAAATAAGGAAACAGACCTGTGTATGTGTGTCTGTGAACGATTTTTAGAGAAAACCACCGTACCAAATCAGCTCACTTGATATCTCGCCCGCAGGCCTCCATGGGACGCCAAAATAAGGGTTTGGACAAAATCCACCGAAAGTAACTATAGTTATCATAGTGATCAAAACGCCAACTATTTTTTTCTCAAAAATGGCTGGAACGATTTTGATTAAATTTTTTACATTGGAAGCTCGCAATAAGGCAATTGTACTGTAAAATTCCCATTTATGGGAAAATGACGAGAGCAGCACAATAAATTAGCAAAACTTTCAACGAAATCGATTTTAGCGCGGTTTTTTGGGAAAACAACCGTACGAAATCAGCTGAAACATGATGTCTAGCATACAGGTTACCGTGGAACGCCAAAATAAGGGTATGGACAAAATCTACCGAAAGTTAACTATAGTTATCACAGTGATCAAAACGCCAACTATTTTTTTTCTCGAAAATGGCTTGAACGATTTTTTTACATTGGAAGCTCTCAATAAGAAAATTATACCATAAAATTCCCATTCGTGGGAAAATGACGAGACCAGCACAATAAATTATCAAAATTTTCGACGAAAAGCGTTTTTAGCGCAGTTTTTCCTTATAAACTCCGCTGGAGTTCTTGTAGAATGTAAAAAAATATCTGGTGCTTTGCAACATACACAACTTTCCTTAGCTCTACGTCAATTCGCTTTGTAAATGGCTAATTCTATTTAATCGATTCATTTATCACTCAGTTCCTTTGAACTTGGCCAAACAACACGTCACAGCAGCAGGAAGCTGTAGCGCCTACAGTTATGGAATTTATTGTGCTGCTCGTACTCATTGCAGGACCATTATTGAGCAAAAACCCCTGGAGCGGAAATTACAAGTCCTTCATAAGAAGCGTTTTCTATAAATGAGGCCGTAAACACAAATTTTTTGAAGGAGGATAGTTATCACTTTTGCAGAGTTATTGGGTAATAACTGTTAGAACTGGTATTAAGCGACCGCGAGTTGAAATTCAGGAATTTCTGGAGTGAGCCCCATGTATCTCATGAGCGTTTTTAAAGACTCACACTATAGGTATTGGATTGGACTACTACACGACTTTTTACTTTCCTTGGCTCTACGAAGTAGAAAGGAAAGTTATCCAATCGGCTGAAATTTTTTTTTGAGTTTTCTTCAGATCTTTACGTTTCAGACCCTCCTGAGTCCCGAAAACACTATTTGGGAAAATGGTCTGTGGGTGTGTGTGTGTGTCTGTGAACGATTTTTAGAAATAACCGCCGTACCAAATCAGCTCAAACTTCGTATCTCGCCCGAAGGTTACCATGGGACGCCAAAATAAGGGTATGAACAAAATCCATCGAAATTTAATTATAGTTATAGTGATCAAAATACCAAATTTTTATTGTCAAAAACGGCTCTAACGATTTTGATTAAATTTTTTATGTGGATAGCTCTCAATAAGACAATTATACCATGAAATTTCCATTCGTGGGAAAATGACGAGAGCAGCACAATAAATTATCAATATTTTCGACGAAAAGCGTTAATAGCGCAGTTTTTTCCTTATAAACTCCGCTGGGATTTTTGTAGAATGTTAAAAAAAAACTGGTATTGTACTCCAATCTAATACCTAAAGGGTGAGTGTTTAAAAACGCTCATGAGATACATGGGGGTCACTCCAGAAATTCAAGAATTTTTTTTAACATTCTAGTAACATTCCAGCGGGGTTTAAAAGGAAAAAACCGCGGCAAAAACGATTTTCGTCGAAAATATTGATAATTTATTGTGCTGCTCTCGTCATTTTCCCACAGATGGGAATTTTATAGTAAAATTATCTTATTAAGAGCTACCAATATAAAAAATTTAATCAAAATCGTTAGAGCCGTTTTTGAGAAAAAAAATTTGGTGTTTTGATCACTATGATAACTATAGTTAAATTTCAGTGGATTTTGCCCATACCCTTATTTTTGCGTCCCATGGTAACCTGTAGGCTAGACATCAAGTTCCAGCTGATTTGGTACGGTTGTTTTCTCTAAAAACCGCGCTAAAATCGATTTCGTCGAACGTTTTGATAATTTATTGTGCTGCTCTCGTCATTTTCCCACAAATGGGAATTCTATGGTATAATTATCTTATTAAGAGCTACCAACATAAAAAAATTAATCACAATCGTTTGAGCCGTTTTTGAGAAAAAAAATATTTGGCGTTTTGATCACTATTATAACTATAGTTCCCTTTCGGTGGATTTCGTCCAAACCCTTATTTTGGCGTCCCATGGAGGCCTGCGGGCGAGATATCAAGTTTGAGCTGATTTGGTACGGTGGTTTTCTGTAAAAGTCGTTCACAGACACACACACACACACACACACAGACCATTTTCCCAAATAGTGTTGTTTGGACTCACGGGGGTCTAAAACGTAAACATCTGAAGAGAACTCAACTTTTTTTTTTCAGCCGATTACATAACTTTCCTTTCTACTTCGTAGAGCCAAGGAAAGTAAAAGGGTTGAGCCAGACCACTCACTCTCCAAGCCAGTTCATCACGGGGCATGGTGACTTCAATGCGCGGCTCCTCTTCTTTTCTCCCAAAGACTCATGTTGGGAGGGCTCACATACTTAGCAGCATTGACTGCTATAAAGCAAGGCTATAACAATTTTGTAGAGTTTGCGAAGAAGATGATGGCTAAGAAACGTGATCATAGTTGATCTGTCCTTTTGAAACTTGAACCCTAGTAAATAGTTAGATTAGGTGGGAAACCAGATTAAGAACTCCTCCCTGAAGGTACGGGATTCCTCAGGTGGTCACCTCCGCGCGGTCACAAACGGGCAACAGCTCTAGAGAGCTGATATAACCCGAGGGTTTAGGAACAGTCATAGGAAACAGACCTGTGTGTGTGTCTGTAGTTCGATTTGCGGGAGAATGGCTTATCCGATTGAGCTGGTTGTTTTTCGTTTTGTTTGATATTTTTCGTAGACATCAAAATAAGGTTTTGGACGACTTCGACCGATGGAAAGGGGGATGGGGACAAAATGTCCCTAAAACTAGGGGTTTTCGCATTTTTCTCGAAAACGGCTTCAACAATTATGATTAAACTTTCAAATTATCTTTTACTAATCAATACCTAACTTTTGTTCTCTATACATATTTCCATGAAAATACGGTGAACGGAGATAGAGGCCTATGAAGCAAAAATAGGTTTTTTAAGCTTTTTGGCAAAACAACTTCAACGATTTTCACCAAACTCTCAGGATGTTTTTGAATAGTTATTACCTACGTGTTGTTCCCAATAAATGTTCCTCTGAAAGTCCATTGAGCATTGAGCAGAGATAAAAATGAAAATATGTCGAAAATAACATTTTTTCGAACGTTTCCGTAAATTCTGGAGTAACTGCTTCACCAAATTCGATCAGTCGTCCAGAGTGTCTTTTAGTCACCCATACCCACATTTCGTCCTCCATAATTATTTCTGTATATTGTATGTTTAACGGAGATATAAGCCAAGTTAACTCCGAAAAGGAGATTTGTGGAATACCAATTTATCGGTATTCTAATTTTCTCAAAAACGACTCTTAACGATTTCGATCAAACTTACGGAGTACTCTCAGCTAACTAGTACTTACATTTTGTTAACCATAAATGTTTCTGTAGAAATGCTTCGATGAAGATATAGCGCTCGCATATCTTTTTAAATAGCAACTTTTCCAGACCCCATGAGTTTATAATAATTTAAAGTGAACTGTAACTGCAATAAAAAACTGTGGTCTTGTGAAAACCACATTAACTTGGGGGGATAAAAAATTCTGAAACTATGATATAGTTTATATCGGTTTCCATCCTCGTGAGTGGAGTTTCACTCCAAAAATATCGGAAAAATCATTACTCGAGACGTATCTCATGTCTTTTCATTTTTATTTTCCTTAAACCTAAGAAGTAAGAGTGAAAGTTTTGCAATCGGCTAACAGTAAAGTTTAGTGTTTCCAGACCATGTTTCCCCAGTTACTCAGTCCAAAAATATCATTTGAGAAAAGCGTGTGTGAGTGGTAGCATACACATGTGATTAAGAGAAAGCTGCCGAACCAAATTCACTCAAATGTGATACTCAACCTGCAGATCAACATGAGACGGCAAAATGAAAGTAGGAATCGGCCGAAAGCTAACTATAGTTATGATGATGATCAAAACACCAAATATTTTTTATCAAAAATGACGCTACCGATTTGATATACTTTTTTGTATGAGTAATTGCATTGATACAAGCTTATTATAAAATGTTCATTTGTGGGAAAAACTATGAGGGTAGCACAATAAATTACCAAAACTATCGACGAAACCCGATTTTAGTGCAACGTCGCTCATATAACACTTACGTTCTCCAAAGAATAAATAATTAAATTATACAAAAAATTGACTATTGAGTGGAAAAAGATGTAATTGGATGTACTGAGTTTGAGATGTCAAACCAACAAAAAACCGGCATAGGTGTTTTCAACTTGTTGATTAACCAACTACTTTGGTTTAATGTAATTCAGTTTTCATTTTTTAACGTAACGAGTTGGGAATCATGATTTATTTATTTGCATTCCCTTATATTTGGAAGTACCTTGATTCTGCACGTGTCTGACTACTTTCGCCTCATTAACAAGGAAGAGGATACTCATTTCTCTATACACTATCTCTAATCTCTGTCTACGTTTCTACCCTCTATTACAGTTAGAAAGAATGCTCGATGCTTTGACACTAGTAATATATAGGAAGTAGATGAAAAAGTAAATAGATGTCGGCTGGCCAAACCATTTTGTGCCCCTATATTCATAGCAAAGATCGCTATTTAATTATGTGTAACATGGTGATTAGTACAGACAGCCCTGATATGCCTTCGTTTCCGCAGATACCTCTGTTTATCCGCATTTCTAGTCCTCCAGAGATAACTATCCCCCATCCACACAAAAGAGTCGTTCTGCGATGCAACCTTCGACTCTCATAGATCAACAAGAACTAGTACTAGTACTTCTCAAGAACTACCATGATTCCAAACAGCAGTAAGGGGAGCAGTAGAAATATCGTGCAACTCTACTAAGGACTCAAAACGAATTTAGGAAAAAACCTTCACGTTCCGTCAATAATGAACGATGATAACCTGTAGTTGATAACTCGAAGATCGTGATAGATTTAGCATCATAACTCAAATTAGAGTAAATGGACAACTTTCTGCTAACTCCAGCTTGTTCCTTGATAATTACAGTTGTAGTTTATAGTTCACTGCTGTCTCTTAAGGCACCGACGAACAAACAGAAACACTTTACCTTGGGTATGACAGTTGCCAGGTCGAATTTTCGGAGCGTTGCTTATTTTACGAAGAATGTGCCTTATTGGTGTCCTGTAGTCCAGCCATTCTTCGTCTGGCTCGATAATGTAACTACCGTTCGAGGTTCGAATGAGTCCCGACTGCGAAGAGACAAAAACAATATTCATTCAGCAAAACGAATGCGTATTTGAGTCACAGTACAAAATATCTTGATAAAATGACTGGCGTAAAGAATAGAAAATTGAATGCCTCCCATCAGATTCTGACAAGCCCTTGAGAGTGGCCCATTAATCCAGGATGAGAATAAACAGAAAATCATTTGAGATGACTTCTAGATCTTCCCGAGTGGTTATTACAGAAAAAAACGACCGAATCAAATCAACTCAAACTTCATATCCAGCCCGCAAGTCACCATAGGACGCCAAAATAAGGGTATGAGCCAAATACACCGAATGTTAACTATAGTTATTATAGTGATCAAAACTCAAAAAATGTTTTTCTCAAAAACGGCTTCAACGGTTTTGATTACATTTTTCAGTTTGATAGCTCCCAATAAGGCAATTATAACATAAATTTCCCGTTCGTGGAAAAGTGACGAGAGCAGCACAATAAACTGTCGACATTTTCGACGAAAATCGTTTTTAACGCGGTAAACTCTACTGGAATGTTACTAGAATGTTAAAAAACAATCGGTGTTGCAGTCCAATCCAATACGCTCATGGGCTCACTCCAGAAATTCCAGAATTTCTACTACCACCGTTTCGCTTACTACCAGTTCTAAAAGTTTTTACCCAATAACTCCGCAAAAGTAATTACTATCCTTCTTCAAAAAATCATGTCTACAGCCTCAATTTTTTTCCTCTTAAACTCCGATGAAATGTTACTAAAATGTTTGAAAAAATATCTGGTGCATTGCAACACACAACTTTCCTTGCCTCGTCAATTCACTCGGTTACATGGCTTTTTTTTCTACTTACTCGATTTATTTATCACTCAATTAATTTGAACTTGGTCAAACAACGCTTTACGGCAGCAGAAAGCGGTAGCGCTTACAGTTCCGGCATTTTAGGGCTGCTCGTACTCATTCCCAAGCGAGTACGAGCAGCACAGTAAATTCCGGAATTGTAAGCGCTACCGCTTCCTGCAGCCGTAAAGTGTTGTTTGACCAAGTTCAAATGAACTGAGTGATACATGAGTTGAGTAAGTTGAAAAAGCCATATACACGAGTGGATTGACGTAGAGGTAAAGAAAGCTGTGTGTTGCAACGCACCAGATATTTTAATTTGTTTTATTTTTGAAGGCTTCAAACGAAACATTCTAGACCCAGCCCACACTTGACAGGAACTCAATAACGAATAATCTACTAGATTTGTTGTATTTAGACCTTTTACGAAATGAAGAAATCATTTTATCAAACAAAAACAAACTATAATACATTTGATAAAGTCTTATATCATAAACACCAAGTGCAAATTATCGAAGAACATTCCTCAGTCCTACATAACTTCACTGAGTTTTCCGCTCTTATTAACTAGCATAACTGTTATTATCTTTTTCCCTACAGTGATGATGGCTTAGAAGACATAACCATCAACCATTAGCAATTATGGCGTGGAAAGGATGCTTTCTATTTCTTTTGATAATTACTGCTTATAATTCATCAGCGAGTGATTTGTATCTAATTGTGATACGTATGTAAGATTCTTTTTGAAAAAGCACATGCGGGACACCATTGTTTACCAACAGTTGTTGAAGAGTTCATAAACAGACGTACAACATTCTTTTCATTTTTTGGTTGAATTCCTACTGTTTTGAGCAGATGTGAACAGTATGGAAAACTTGATCAATGTTAGTGCATGTGGTACCCCAACCCCTACATTTTGGTCTTAGAAGATGAGTGAAAATTTGTGTGATGCGTAGGGCCAGGTATTTTGGGCGGTCATTGTACGATGAATGAATTTAATCGTTTTGTATTGAGACACTTTATTCGAGTGAGTTTCCCAGGATCCAGGAAGTGGCGGAGCTGAGGGCCAGTGATGTCGTGGTCGAGTTGAAAGGCGAGTGACGCAATGCAATTCCTCACCTGAGACCGACCACTTCCCACAGCTACCTCGGAGCGACTGCCAACTCACATCGCTTTGTCGATCACTAACTCGTAACATAAGGTACTTCAATTATTATTCAACTAATTCTTCATCTCTTCTGGTCGACGTCCTTTTCACGAGCCCTCCCCTTCGCCAAAGGATACGGTGGTAAACGCAGAAAGAACGAGTAAAGGGTCTCCTATTAATGAACGTGGGAAAAATGGGTTGGGTTGCAGTCCAATATACCCACTTTTTCACATGACCACATTCTTTTATTTATATTTTAGTTAGGTTAGGTTGAGACCAAAACAGAAGGATACATCGAGTGTGAAGAGAGATGGAGTGAGCAAACGTCAAGAAAGAAGTCAACACATTACACCATGTATCGCTGGAGTTGTAGTGAGAACTAGTAAAGGAAATGCAACGTACTTATTATACTGCTAGAGTAAAAGCCTTGTAACTACGAAAAACTACGTAGACGAAGTTTCAGTTCACTTCAGACTGAGAGAGGAAAACCATATCCTGTTACGAGGCGTTAACTCACTACTGGGACAAAAAAAGTCAGCTTTCTCTTTCTTTTGAGTCTCTAGTTCTCTAAATCTGGTTAATGTGGTGGTGAAAGAACGAACCATTCTGGTGAGGTGAACTGTTGCATAGTACGAGTACGTACAGGAAAAAAGCGAGGGCGTGAGGGTCCCATTTGGTCGACGGCCAAGTTCTAATTTCACTCTTCTGACTATTTCGAGTATCGCGTCGACGAGTTCGTGAGAGATCCACCGACTCGCGGGATTAAAAATCCTTTCAGTAATTCAATAGCCGGGAATTCAAGTTCTTTTCTGAAATACTGTTCGTCTTTATATCGGAAGAGGTTTTCTTAATTAGGGACTGAACGGTTTTCCGAAAGCCCAGCGTCAAACACATGGGTAATATATGGCCAGATAATGGATGGGCGACCAGATTTAGATATTTTGCAGTGTCCAGCGAGAATTTCGATGCCTTTCGCCAGTGAAAAATAGGGGCTACAGCTGAGAGAGACTCTTCGGCTTCCACCCTAAACTATAAAACTGGTGGGTGCTATTCTCGGAAACCAGCTTCATTCCCTTAATATGTGCAACAGTATACAACTATTATACAAAAAGTTCGAATGCCAAAGAAACAGCCTGTTCCTAGGTACTTCCACCTTAGTGAAGCAATCGCATCACAGAAGTTTCTTCAAGTCCAGAAGTTTTTTTCATTCAGTTTAGTTCATTCGTTCTATATGGAAACTGCTACCGCTTGAGGTTCTAGAAATTATTGGGTTGTCACTATTTCCATCACAACCTTCTTCTAATTCATGAAACTGTGGAGGTATTTATTTTTTCTTTAACAAACGAAGACAAAAAGACAAACGAGGTAAAATTATTTCTCATTTCACGAAGAAATAAAGTTCCGGTTTTCATTCAACTGCTCCCTCTCATGCCGCAACCATTATTGAGCAATCAGTACACAGGTGATTCATGGGACTGTGAACCAGAGTTTTTTACTGTCCTTGGCTCTACGAAATGAAAACGAAAGGTGATGAAAAAAATTGAGTTCTCTTCGGATCACTACGTCTTAGATCCTACAGAGTCCGACAAACAACAATAGTTGAGAAAATAGTGAGTGCGTGTGTGTGTGTGTGTACCCTCATGTATGAGGCCATATATCTAGGCGTGATTAGCTACTGTCCCGTTGTCTGGGGTAGCAAACTAACAGTCAATCAAAAGAGAGTATTGGCCCAATCCCAGAGGCCTGCGCTCCCGTGGATTACCAAGGCCTACAGGACTGTATCAACAGAAGCACTCCAGGTCATCACTGGTAAGTTACCAGTTGACTTGGCCCACAAAACGAAAACTTGCTGCTATCGACGAATGGGCGTTAGAGAAATGGCAAGTGAGATGAGAACCCTCTTCAAAGGGTCGTGACACGTGTGAGTTCTTCCCCAACATCAGAGAACGTCTTTCCAGAAAATGGTTAGAGCCAGACTACTGGAAGAGTGAGTTTCTCACTGGACATGGTGACTTAATGCGCTGCTCCACTTCTTTTCTCTCAATGACTCTCCTTCATGCACGTCTTGCGCCTCCAATGTGGAGGAAACAAGAAACCACGTGCTGCTCCACTGTAGTTGCTACAACGGTGAGCGACGTTTGTTGAGGGGGGGGGGGGGCAAATGAACGCATTGATTGCTACAAAGCAAGCCTATAACCATTTTGCCGAGTTCGCGAAGGTGATAGCTAAGAAACGTGGTCGTAGTTGATCTGTCCTTTTGAAACTTGCCACCCAAGAAATAAGTGGGAAACCAGATTGGGAACTCCTCCTAGACGGTACGTGATTCCTCGGGCGGGCATCTCCGTGCGGTAACACACGGGCAACAGCTCTCCACGGGGAGATTGGCTAGCGACCAAATACCGGTCGTGCCTTTCGGTGGATGCTGCAGAGGCCAGCCTCTTGCATATTAGCGAAACCGCAACTTCCACGACTGATATAACCGAGGGTTTAGGAACAGTCATCAAATAAGGAAACAAACCTGTCTGTACGCTAATAAGTTTCGACAGAATGGTGCTTTCTACTGTGTATTCTTGGCTAGGCCTCCCATACCGTCCCATGCGCGTAAAATCACGCTCCGGTTCCATTCGGTGGACCACTGTTTCTTTGTGGCGCCGTAGGCGGCTGTTTGCTTTGCTGGTGGTTCAGGATGATCTGTGGTGGTGAGACATAGCGACTCCCCCACGCACAGTAAGCCTTCAGTCAACGGTTGTTCTGCGATTGAACTAAACTAGACAATATGTTGTTCAGGAAGCAATAAAGTCGTCATGTGAAGTGTATTCAAAGTCAACTGCTGCTCAGAAAACCGCCAATTTCTATAAAAGGTAGAGAACGTTAACGATTCGGTTTCATTACGACCGAGTGAGTGGTGCACTGGAAGATAATGATTAAGAG
Organism: Pachypeltis micranthus; assembly: GCA_020466155.1. NCBI lineage: Eukaryota > Metazoa > Arthropoda > Insecta > Hemiptera > Miridae > Pachypeltis > Pachypeltis micranthus. The sequence goes on along the minus strand of CM035773.1, from coordinate 2,514,564 downwards.
TCACTAGTCGAGAATGATCAGTAAACACTACTTCGGGTTTTACGAGCTCGCCATATGTGGCAATCTCAACTCCTTGAAGCTATGATAAATAGTCCGGGTAACTTATGTCGTGCCATTTTCAATCTTCCGTCGGCTGCACGATGTTCAATATTTATAATAAGACAAAGGTTAATATTAATCGGTAAGGGGGGGGGGGGTATTTAACAGTCTCTCGAGTCGCTTCCTCATATTCTCCGAGGACGCCGTGGAATAGCGTAAACCAAGAGGCGCAAATATGATTGGAGGGTTCTTCGTATGGTGGTGTCGGAAGGTCGTGCAGTGGAGGAAGGTCGCAGTATTGAACCTGTCCTGGCATGGCGTGCGGTGGGAGAAAAGATTTTTTCACCAATTCCCCCTTATTTTGGTCTTATGGTTATCGGCAGGCTAAATATAAAATGTGAGACGATTTGGTTCTGCCTTCTTCACTTACAAACCACGCCCTACAGAAACACACAGACCATTTTCGCAAATAGTGTTTTTCAGAATCAGTAGGGCCTAAAACGTGAAGATCTAAAAAGAGCTCATAAACATTTTTCTGCCGATTACTCCACACAGCCACAGTCACGCAAAAATAAGGGTATGGGCAAAATCCACCGAAAGTTAACTATAGTTATCATAGTGATCAAAATACCAAATTTTTTTTCTCAAAAACGGCTCTAACGATTTTGATTAAATTTTTTATATTGGCAGCTCTTAATAAGATAATTTTACTATACAATTCCCATTTGTGGGAAAATGACGAGAGCAGCACAATAAATTATCAAAATTTTCGACGAAAAGCGTTTTTGCTGCGGTTTTTTCCTTATAAACTCCGCTGGAATGTTAGTAGAATGTTTTAAAAAAATTGGTATTGTAGTCCAATTCAATATCTATAGGGTGAGTGTTTAAAAACGCTCATGAAGCACATGGGGCTCACTCCAGAAATTCCTGAGTTTCAACTACCGCCGTTTCGCATAATACCAGTTCTAACAGTTATTACCCAATAACTCTGCAAAAGTGATAACTATCCTCCTTCAAAAATTTATGTTTACAGCCTCATTTATAGAAAACGCTTCTTATGGAGGACTTGTAATTTCTGCTCCACGGGTTTTTGCTCAATAATGGTCCTGCAATGAGTACGAGCAGCTCAATAAATTCCATAACTGTAGGCGCTACAGCTTCCTGCTGCTGTGACGTGTTGTTTGGCCAAGTTCAAAGGAACTGAGTGATAAATGAATCGATTAAATAGAATTAGCCATTTACAAAGCGAATTGACGTAGAGCTAAGGAAAGTTGTGTATGTTGCAACGCACCAGATATTTTTTTACATTCTATAAGAACTCCAGCGGAGTTTATAAGGAAAAACTGCGCTAAAAACGCTTTTCGACGAAAATTTTTCCTTTTTTTTTCCAATTCAGAAATTCCTGAATTTCAACTACCGCTGTTTCGCTTACTACCAGTTCTAACAGTTATTACCCATCAACTCTGCAAAAGTTATTACTATCCTTCTTCAAAAAATTCGTGTTTACAGCCTCATTGATTATCTGTGTACCAACCGCTCAATAACGGTCCTGCAATGAGTACGAGCAGCACAATAAATTCCGGAACTGTAAGCGCTACCGCTTTCTGCTGCCGTGAAGTGTTGTTTTACCAAGTTCAAATGAATTGATTAAGTAGACAAAGCCATATAGCAAGTGAATTGACGTAGAGCTAAGGAAAGTTGTGTGTTGCAACGCACCAGATATTTTATTTCTTCTTGATTGAAATCGTTGTTCAAATCTAACTTTATATTACAGTCAAACTAGCTTTAGTCTTGAATGGACGTACGGAACGGTGGGTTCCAGTGGTAATTAGCAAATGTCTTTTAAGTGAAGTGGAACGTTTATATGAAGAAGGCAGAGGCTTCATGCGCTGATCAGCTCAGTGCATGAAATCTCTGCTGAATTGCGGACGTATTTGTTAGCTCCCATTCATGTGTACTATGTAGCAGTTGGGCTATGCTGCTAGTTCAAAACTGAAACTAATACAAATGCAATTCAGGTTGGCGAACTAAGAGTTTTAAATGTCCTCACATGGAGTGGCGGCGAAGGAAGATTGGTGTGTCTCAACTTCAATTGGGTGATGGGTGCTGCACACATGGGCGGTATTTTGCAAAAACAAGGGATCGGTCTAGAAGTTTCGGCTGCATGCATCACCAGAACACTGTAAACGGAATTTCTCTGATTCGTAGGAGTTTGGCGTTCGATAACGGTGTATTTTTTCCTTGCGAGAGGTAATGAAAATCGAAATCCCCGAAAACACGAACGGTGTTGCGTGCGATGGTCGAAGCACCAAATGACGGAAAGGCTCGTAACGTGACACTTCCTTCATTTTCGTGTTCCTTCCTCGACCAGATCCTGCCACACGATACCGCGGCTTTTGGCGAGTTACAAGATACCTCACGCCAGCCTAGCTCAACTAACTCGGTAGCCAACTCCCATTCTCCTAGTATATGCTCAATTGCCTGTAATTTACTCTTCAATATCAACCATATTCATTAACTTGAACATCATAAGATTATAGGGGACACCCTACCAAACTCTGTAATACGAATTACTGTCGTTTTTGATCTTTTTTTCCAGCTTTTTCCTTATGATTTCAGAACTATAAACGTTTCAGGGTTCTTTTTCAGTCCCTTTAGTGGCTCTCACACGTGATCATATTGACGCTGCTGCACGTGACTACATCAAATTCAGCACTACCTCCAATTTTTGCTGAAGGCTAAGGAGCACAAAATCCTAAACCAGCCACAGCGCTTGCAACATTGCAATCTGAGGCACCAGCCATGCAACAACTTGTTCAAATCTGTTTAAACCATTTTTTCAATTGGTGCCATTGAATTACTAGTAGATAAATGTATTTTAGCTTTTTTACATTGCTCCTAATTCGAGTACAGTGTATCAACCAACAGCAATGCTAAAGGAGCAATTCCGTTGAGGGTTGGAAGTAGTTGATGGTGAACCGTAAATTGACACCCTTTCCGAGCTATTAGCTCTACTTATACGCCTTTGCTCAAGATTCGAGTTAACGAAACAGAACTAACCGCTGGTACTTTGTTTTCTATATGTTTTTAGGTACTAGGTGAATTACGAGGCACTGGAGCTTGAATTAAATAGATCACCCACAGCGAGCAGCAGCGGCAGGAATTGAGAACTCCTAATGAGTCACGGAAGCACAGAAGAGCTTGAGTGAATTTCCGGTGATTCTGCGCTCTCTTATCTTAATCTAAGAACAGAAATCTAAATATTCAACCTAATACACCGAAAATTATTAAGATTATGAGAATATGTTTTTGGGTGATACACCTTGAACGTCAATGCTGTGTGTGGTATTTCTATTTCAGCTACTTTGTCCTATATTTCTATTTCAGCTACTTCATCCAATGCAGACCACCAATAGATACAACATGTGTAGCTCTCTATCTATCTCTCCTTTCCTCTCCTCTCCCCCTAAGGAATAGAAGGATTATTACTAGATGAATATGAAAAATAATTGGAAAAAAGTGAAAATATATCTATGTACAACATCAACATATATTACTGTCACCATGAGAACTTAAGATTTTTAAATTTATTTAGTAAAAAATATTTATGCTACGAAAACTGATTGAGCAGAACGAAAACAGGGTCCCTTAATTCTTTCAGGTAAATAAATAAAACATTTCAATCTCTCTCTCTCTCTCTCTCTCTCTCTCTCTCTCTCTCTCGTCTTTATCTCGCAGCTCTTCAGAATGAAAACGGTTGAGAAGACTCAGTCGAAATGTGTTTTTTCTTTGGTGTGGATGTGGGACAAATCGTGAGGACAAGTTGGAAGGAATCGTGATCACTGCCTGGAAAGACGGACTATTCGTATACCTTTGCTTCAACAGCGGTGAGGCCGAAATGAAGGAATCACGCGGAGCTGGTCAAGTCCAAGGCGAAGCCTACGACAAACTAATTATTAAAAACGCCCCTATCACACAGAGAGCGGTCGTGGAATGGAATAACCTGTTCAGACTGCTTTAGTAGGCTACTGCCTAACGAGGCTTCGACGGTTTTTGATGAAACTAGATATTAAGCAAAATAGATATTACAGTTGGAAGGTTAGGCCATCCCTGGGGGGGGGGGCAAACACGTAGTTGTCCTAACGATGCCGTTTTGACGCTCAGTCCAACGCCAAGAATCGGCTCATAATCAAACGCGATGGATTTAAAATCACCTTGAAACGTGACATTTGCCGTTTCTACAAACGTGAAATCCAAAACTTCGGTAAAAACACCGTGTGTCTACAATACGCCTCACTTTAGCGTCACCAAACTTAAAATGGCTTGGTAAGTAACGTGTTGTATTTTTTCTCTGTGTTCCTGTTTTATCAGGGGACGTTCTGAGTCAGAAAAACTCGTTTTCAGCTCTTGTCGGTGTAGTCACCCAAAGAATGATATCGTGTGTCTCGGCCAGGTCCCCCAGCAGCGACATCGTCAAATGCAAAGATGCGTCTATCGCTCTTATCGTTTTTTCTTTCCTTAAAGTAATCCGCTGGTTCTTTCGTTTTAGTTTTCTTTAGAATCCAAAAATCGCCATTTCAGATTGTGTGTCTGTGGTCGCAATTGGGTGATAAATAAAGGCGTCAAAATAAGGGTTTGCTCAAAATCGGTCCAAAACTAACTCCCTAGTTCGTTCATCACTAAAACTCTTTTTTCTTTTTTCAAAAACGGTTCGACTGTTGTGATCATATTTTTTGCGTGCAATTCCGAATGAAATAACTGGAATGTAAAATTTGGTTTAGTGGGACAATGATGCGATTGGTTGGGTGGGGGAATGAATGGCTTAGAAATTATCTAAAGTATCTGCGAAAATCGAATTTCTTGCTCTTCCATCTTTATAAATGTCGCGCATATGCCAATAACATTTTAGAAAAAGTGTATTGGTAGTCCAGTCAATCAACTACACAGTAGTAATAACAAAAAAGGTCATCCAACGAAAACAAAAATACATCCAACGGAGTTCTGAAATTCAAATGATTGTCATTTCTTCACTAACGTTTTTCCACAGCGTTTACTCTATGATCCCCGAATTATAAATATAAACATTCCCAAACCAGTCCTGATAGTCTCATAAATAGCATATGCAATAGTCACTCAATGAAGGTTGTGACATGAATAGGAGCAACCCAATTAAGTCCAGAACGTTAGCAGTACACCAGTTTCCTTGCAGAACGTTAAGATAAGTTCTAGCACATGTAAATCGAGTGAAGAAGAGATATGATGACTGCTAGGTCACGTTGAGACAAGCTGAAGAAAGTTGCGCGACGAGTTGTACTAGGAATTTTATAAAGATATCCCACTTTCACCAATTTAAGAGGAGTGTGTGTTGAGCTCACGAGAGAAGGAGCTTGAGAACTAAATTAACGTAGTGAGCGTGAGAGAGGATTGTATTACGCTGACATAATAGCGATATGGGTTTGTGTGCATATTTAAGCGGGAACAAGGAGGCTATGAATACGTGAACTTACACAAGGAAGAAGAGAGGAGAGCAGGTTAATGAGTTAGTAGCTGGAGAGCTGTGAAACGAGTGTCTATCGTGACAACTGAGAGAGGAGTGTCCATCGTAAGAACAGACGAGTGTGTGTTTGGGAAGAGCATTGTGTTGGAGAGGAAGTAAATTGAGTGGTGGGAAAAGGATATTTTGAAAAATCCAAAAAGAGGAAATCCGTCGTCCTTCGGAAATTAAACTGAACTTAGGCCTTCGTCTGGGGGGGGGGGGGGGAGCCGACTGAACTGGCAGCTTGGACTTGGAATTTCCCATGGCTAACATGAAAATAGTTCCAGGTCAGAAATAGTTGGACAGAATTCTCCTGGGAAAGGTCCAAGTTCAAGATTGCAACTAATTCAGCCATTCCGAAACAGTTTGCATCTCATACCAACGGAAAGATGGTGATAAAAGTAGAGGAGTAGGAGAGATACGATTTACGTGTACCATCAAGGGCTGCTGCCGACGAAGAATGCATTACAGAGAAAACCGTTGTGTCAAGACTTTCAGAAGGCTTCACAGCTACAGAGCCTCACAGAGCAACTCGTGTGTGTACAGTCGACACCATGTAAAGCAGGTGCTAACTCAGAAGAATTATTCGGGTTTCAGGCAGCTGTGGTGGAACACACTCTCCTCCTCAGATTTAGGCCCTTCCAAAATATTTAAAACAGCTGGCTTGAGACTTGGATATTGATCTATTCATTTATTATGTTCTGTGTAAAATGGCTCTTCGCGGCACCTATTTCTTTGTGTTCTAGACGAGATCTAACGTGAAGAAGAACTATGAGAGAAATGCTTGATTGCGAGTTCTGATAAGTCGGATAGGGCTACGTGAACTGAGATCCGAGAAATCAATAAAACTAATTTATCACACTCAAACAATAGAGCAGAATCTTCTTGAGAAAATGTGAAGGGGATTCCTTCCTCACTCAGCAAATAGCAGGTTGTAGCAATGACGAAGGAAGGAGCAATGAATGAATTATTGCTCGTTTCATTTCTCGGCCACGGATTACAAATCCAATTGACAATCAAAACCAGGAAGGTGGGAACAAATATCACATTATTTACAGCTGTTTGTGCCTGATTTGAATATCTTTTCACTTCATCTACGGAGAAGAGAGTGACGAAATTGCAGCTTCGTGTTTCATGCTTCATGCAATGTTTACGTCGTGTACAGGAGAGATCCATTAAATGAGGTTACGAAATAATTGGAAGGTACAGGTAATTTTATACCTCTTGCTTGGCACACCGTCGGGCAGGATGGTCCCAGCCGATCATAATAAGCCTTCGCTCGCGCGACTCCACCACGAAATGTCATAACAACACCCACTGCACCGATTTCCTCATACACCGCGGACGCGAGGCTAATCCGGTCATCCAGTTTCCGGCTTTTCATCATGAATCTGCAGTCAAAATTCATCGTCAGCTCGTGGAAACTTGTGTTCGATAAATGTATATTTTCTGACCTATTATGGCTGATTTTGGGTTCACGCATATTGGAAACAAAACGCGGGTATGGTTTGTTGGAAGACCCCGTTATATTGACAAAATTCAGTTACGCATTTAGTGTAAAAATTTCGAACGAGAAGAAGCTGCTGGTATGGTTACACTTCATGAAGTACACTGGTCAACAACCGATGATTCGTGTTAGCGTGTTAAGAACAGACAATCTTTATGGAACGAAAGAGAGCTATAATCATCATAATTCTCCTGAGCTTCAGTAGCTGTACTGCATTTGAGAGTTCATTCGTTAGTTCATTGGAGAGAATTAACTATCCATAGCCTTATTTAATCCAAATTTATTGAATTGAACTTTTTTTAGTGAACTCGCTGACGTTTCGTATTCATTCGGAGACCTCATCGTTTTACAATAAGCTTTTTCTCACTCTAACGTGAAACAACAGTCTCTGTAAATGGACACCGAGAAGGCGGCCCAGTGTTTCCTCTCTCTAAATAAAACAAAAGCAGCCGCTCAAAAAGAAGTCGAATGAATAGAAGCTCCATCCATAAGGGAACAGCCAGCACCTAACAGACCACAATGCGATTGCCTCACAGGGTGTTGAACCGTCGTCCAATTGATGGATCGGAAATGGATCGCTTCCGTGAGAAACGTTCCTCAGCAACTTGCCGGAGATACGAATATTGTTTTGTCGACTGCTGAACGGGCGTGATATTTCATTTGAATAGGTTGTTACGATCCGTATCTCGACAGTCACAGCTGTACACGCGTTTCAACTCAACAACTACACGCATTTGACAACCAACTCCACTACAAAACTACTCTTTTCTAAATCAATTCAGGCAACAACGAAACGTCTTCATTAGTAGTCGTCAGCCACCACACAATATTTAGTGTAACGCATGACATAACTTTCCTTAAGTGTTCGAAGATTTTTACTTTCCTTGGCGCTACAAAGTAGAAAGGGAAGTTATGTAATCGGCTGAAAAATTTTTTTTGAGTTCTCTTCAGATCTTTACGTTTCAGACCCTCTGAGTCCGAAAAACACTATTTGTGCAAATGGTCTGTGGCAAACGTACAGCAGGTCTTTGCTGCGATGCAAAATGAGTCAGGCTGGGCCTGCAGCATCGAAAGTTCACTGGAAACCCTCCTTGAGGAGGCGTTCCCTGACGACCAAGTAACTCGAGATACTGAAGTGAAGAAGGCAGCAAGGGAGCTGATCATGGACCCTCCGAATGAGCTCCACATCCCGTTGTGGACAACAGGCGACCTCGGTAGGGCCCTTGCGACCTTAAAGCCCAACCAATCCCGTGGGCCAGTAAGAAAGAATAGAAAGCAATATGCTAAGGAAAGCTGAGAAGACAATCTCCAGCGGCCTCCTTAATTTATTTAATGACTGTCTGCAGGTCGAACAATTCCCCACTCAGTGTTTTTGGTCAGTCCAAGGCTATACATTTCATCAAAATCCTTGGAGCTGTTTTTACAATGGCGTTAATAAGTTTTGTTTATGTGCCACCTTATTAGCTACATTCCCCTTCTGTATTGAGTACTGAAATAAAACACGCCGCACACAACATATATATATCAATATCGATACTGTGGAGGCACAATTATGGACGCGGCGAAAAGCGCCGGAAGCTGCGTTCCCACTGAGCGCTGGCCACCCCAAGGGAGGGAGAAGTCGGGCCTCGGGATCGAGGGAGCCGCCTGCGACTTAGCACGTTGTCGCAGTCTTCGTCGCTTCGGAGGAATATACCTGCATTCGGAAAAAAATACTTGGAATGAGAAATTTATCCCAAGAGGGACTATTGTGCTTTACTAACAATCATCATCTCGCTCACTTTGAGCGAGAGCAAGGTGAGCTGCCATCACTTTCTTTCCTTTTTGTTAATTTTACGAATTATGTTAAATTAATTACATTAATTTATTAGGCTCCCTTTTTACGTTCCTTGCCTCTACAAAGTACAAAGGAAAGCACTGTGCTCACCCTGCAGTTGGAGTCCAGAATTCCACTGCCGTACTTCCTGCGTGTTCGTATGAGCAACTTAACCTTACATACATGATACACCTTGAACCCCCTAGCTTGAGCTGGGACCGCAGCCAACACACCCCCCGAAGGAAGGGGGACAGAATTCTCCGTAAAAGCCAGCCTTAAAGGGACTTAAAGCTCGCGACGCTGACATTAGTAAATTAGTAAGATTCTTTAATCTCCCCTCCCCCTCCCCCTGGAATAGTAAATACAACATGACAAAGAAAATTCAAACAGTAGCAGGTAATAAAAACGCCACCTGCGCCTCTTCCACAGACACACCCAAGCGAGTCTACAAAAAAACGTGGCAGGCTAAACAAGTCAGCATTTTTTGTGAGGAATCGTTTTTCATGCGTGTCTTTGCAGAGGGTGTTGTCATGCGCGATGGCAAAGTCAATAACCATGTGATCGCTCTGTGTTGCACTTGGTACGAGACTCGCCAACTAGCTAGCTATTTGCCGTTGGCCTGCACGTCCTGCTTTTTTGGTGTCATTTCCTTCTTCCCCCTGCGCTTCCTGGCCCTGGCAGGCTGCCATTCGGCCTTGGCTCTGTGAAGGAGAGGAGAGGGCTCAGTAGCAGCTACTGCTGCATATGAGGGGCCTGGGGTACTCAATGGCACGGTAGAGCACCTTGAGCCTAAGGGCTGGTGGCACTGGTTGCGCGGCTGCTGAGCAATTGCCCTATGCATGTCTTCCCTCAAGACAGCTGCCACTGTTTCCCGCAGTGGCAGTGGGGTAATGGCAGGGGGCGATGTCGTTGGTGGGTGGGGTCACTTGCTTTGATGGCCCGCTTCGAGATTTTGAAGAGGCTGCTGATGACTAGGTCACACATTGGTCCTCCTCTATATGGAGGAGGCGTTGACCCTCATTCGTACAAGCTGGCCGTGAATAATTTGTACATAAGCACAAATCTGTTTCATATCCAACATATTATGGTCCACTGGGTGTCTACTACTTGTAGTACCCTGGTTACCCGGGTTACTAACGGGTGAACGATGTTTTTTTGGACGAGGAGTAGGTTGCTCATTGTTCAAAGAGGGAGGGGTCAAACTTGGCAAGCCTGAGGAAGAGGCGCAGGTGGCGTTTTTATTACCTGCTACTGTTTGAATTGGCTTTGTCATGTTGTTTTTACTATTGGTTGGAGGGGGGGGGAGATTAAAGAAGGAGAATAATGTAGTGTACCCTTGTGAGTTCATTTGTTGTGTGTGTTAGTTGTATGAGCAAGCGGTGCTCGAAGCAGTGTCCTGGAAGCTCCCCCTCAGGCATATTGATTCTAGCCCCTTCCGCTGGTCTGTTGAGGGTCAAAGGGGGGCCACCACATGCGCCGCAGCTGCAAGTCCAGCCACCGGTACTAAGACGCATGAGGGATTTTTCGGCTGCTGCTAGGATTCAGCCTTCCTCGGCAACTAGTAATGTGGTGAGCGTGGCACACGCTATCTGCCGCCCCAGGAACACTCAAACCTAGTTTTTCCCCCTCCTCATTCCGAAGGCCACACCCATATAGGGGATCGCTGGTAGATTTTAGTGAGCTGCTTCCAGGGCCTCTTTCGCTCATTATGAATGTTTCAGGTCAATGTGTTCTGCCATGTAAGCCGTTGCAGTGTTGTCTGTATCTGGAATATGTTGCTGCGTATGTCAGGTACCCGGTACTTTCACGCCGTTTGCATCACGTCACTGCCTGCAGCAATGAGGTTTTCAAGAAGCCTGGATCGTAACATTGTGGATGCTCGCTGTTGCGGCACTACCAGGTTGTCAGATCACAGCAACTGCATCTGCCCCCAAGCCCAGTCCCCCTTTAGATTTAGTGGCCGCTCTGCATGTTTTGGTTGATAGATAGGAGCTCAGGGAGTGTACCGTCTCCCCCAACTCTTTCGTATGGGTGGAGTGAGCTTCAGAGGGAATTCATGGAAGGAAGTAGAAGTACTTTCACTCCGTTTGTGGGGAGGTGCCTATAGCGCTGAGGTGTACAAGAGGCAGTAAAGATGTGGATGCTCGCAGTCGTGCATACACTAACCAGTTTGAGTGCTGAATCATGTGGTGTACATTTGTCCACGTACTCATGACGACTTGACGCAGTCTGCAAGCAGGTTGCTGGTGCATTATCATCTATGGGCCCGGAAGTGGAGAGAGAGCGGCACTTCCTGGTTATAGCTAAATATGGGCTGAAGTCTGACATCAACACAAATATGACAGGAAATTGACTGAACCTTATCGTTCTTTCGGTGCACGGTAAGATGAGCCCCATTTCCGTAATTATTATTTATTTAGTTTCTCTCATTTTTAGTGAGCTTCGGAAAGAAAGCGTGTGTATGAATGCGAGTGCAGCCAATTTCCTGGCTTTGAGGAAGGCGGCGAATCATGAAGTTGAGCATCGACTTGATGCTGGTCACAGAAATGACACGGTTTACTAAGATGAATGTGACACCCTTTCGAATTCAAGGCGAAAAAAAGTAGTTCGTGTCTAGCGCCGGGGACTGAAATCTGTCGCTACTCAACAGGCCGCAGCTCCGCATGTCAAGAGCGCAACGTAGTGAAAACAAGGCGTCGTTCGTTTCCGTCAGAACTCGCAGTAAATCCCTTCGGGATAATGAGCGTTTGAGCGCCTCGCGTTTTTTCTTTTCTTTTTCTTCTTTCTGAACTGTTTTGACGGCGCTCTCCATAACGCCGTCGGTGTTTCTTTTTCAATTCTATCGAACGCGCCGATCCGAACGGGTAATTTTCCAGACCGCTCGATAGGAAGAAGCCGAACGATTTCGCAATGAAAATGAAATGCGAAGATTTTTTCTCAAGTAAATTCCGGCTCTCAGCGGAGAATAATTGAAACAGTTTTCAGATCGCGAGTTGTGCAGGTGGTCTGTATCGACGGAGAGAAGCTCATCAATCATCACTCTCATCGCCAACTTCCATCGGCTTCTGTGTGTGACCCTCACAACTCCTCTTATTTCTTCTTTTCCCTTCTCTTCCCTTTCAATTCAATTCTCACACTGCAAGTCTATTTAGAAATGTCTGCTTCCTTTCCTCTTCGCATTTTTTCCTCTTATTTGTTTCATCCTTTGAAGCGTGAGGCGACAAATTTGAAATGAATCAATCAGAAATCAAGGGCAAATGGAACCATTAGCGCCCGTTTGTCGCTGGCGTTCTAAAATCAAGGTTACTCTGCACAATGAAAACAGACACGCTAGTTCCTTTCATGTTAACGCATTTTTCAACAGATGGTTGCACCGTGTCACAAAATTGTCCTCAGCTCCTCGTACATTCTATATTTTTTACAGTGACTGGTAAAATGTAGTGTTTGGACCAGAATAGATTTAAATGAATCTAGGAGACGGGTGTTAGTATAGCACGAACTTGCAATTGATAAGTTGGTATATCACAAGACTTGGATGTACAAGAAGACGTGACTTACACAGGGTGTGAGTTGAGTATATAAGCGCGAACAAGTAGGGCTCTGAAGGCGTGAAACTGGTTGTACTGTGAAGGAAGGAGAAGTCGATGAGAGATGAAACAAGTGTCCATTAGGAGAATTGGAGACGACCGTATCGTGAAAGGTGTTAGAAGACAAGTGTTGGGGAATGGGAGAGGACCGACTTCGGCAATACTTCGTAGCAGAATGGTTTTGGGAGAAGGTATCAGTTGTGGAGGGGAATCTGAAAAAGGAGGAGAGGGAAAAGGTGGGAAAACCACTGTTGGAAATAACCATAGAGCTAGAATTTCTGTAGGTACAAAGACCTTTGGAGAAACAATGACCTTGCCGCAGGTGAGTCCCGTTGGGCAGGTGCGGAAATTCCGAAGTCAAAAACCTGAACTGATTCAGCGCTTTGCTTCGAAGATATAGCTTGATGCGCTTCGCAGAAACTGTTAGCTCTTGAAGTTCCGGAATTTATTGAGTTGTTTCTACTCACGCCACGACCATTATTGAGTCCCCAGGGCATACGAACTTTATGACAGAGTCAACATGCGTTTTTTGAGGAGGATAGTGTTCATTGTTTTGGAATTATGGGGTTGCTCCTAACTTCGTATGAGACTCTTAAACCTTTTTCATGGATGAGAGTATTGTAGTGTAGTATTGTCATGTTATTTGTAGCTGTCCCTACAGTGGAAGTGACAGTTAAATAGTTCAATAACTGTTGAAGGCTTCTTCGTGTGGACAGCCCCATCAATTACTAGTACTTTCTAGTTGACTTATAAATTCCAGAATTTTAAACACTACCGTTTACTACGAAAACTTTAAATAATGTTTACCAGGTTTGTGTTGAACAGAGTGAAAATAGATTAGAATAGTAACTGAAGCCATGAAAATTCAGGTGTACGTACGGCTGACGATAGCTGTGTGGTGCGTCGCACCAGCTGTTTTACTTATAAATCTCGCTCATATCGCATTCGAGACCGAAAAATGTTGGTAGTCCTATAAGTCCACGAAATGATAGAGGTTATAAAACAAATTACAAATTCATATATTCTTTGTAAAACGTTGTCCACACTCGGTTTCTTACAGTTACTGAACTACGAACACAAACGTTACAACAACAAAAAACCATCCTAACAGTATCTGTTTCTGAACCATGAAATGATCACTCAATGAAGGTCGTGACATGAATAGCAGTAACACAATAAATCATGAGTCACGATAATGTGAAGGCACGTGAGGCCGAAGAAAGCTGTGTGATGTGTCGCACGAGATATTTTCTTTGATGCAACTTCAGGAAAAGAAAGGTCCCTCCTACAAAAGTATGAGGGACCTTGGCCACAATTCAAATGATCACTTGCCTCATCGTTCTTCCCGCTGAATATTGGTTTATTCACACCAGAACCCGCTTGTTGTTGGTTGTTTAACATCGTTTGTTGGTATCGTTAAGTTTACCGACTCGCGTAATCGATACTTTAGACAATAGATGCGCTCAGCCCGGTACATTATCTGCACCACAGGTCTCGAAGATTTGCCCTCGTTACATAATTTTGCGGCTTACGTTCGACTAGAACCGCCACCATTAGCTTTCTGATTAGAGGCCTTAGGATGCGGTCGTAACAGGAAGTCTAGAGTAATTTTCTAAAAATTGATCAGGCGCAACGAGGTTGGTGCTTGTGTCAATCTGTTGAAGCGTGCAGGACCGCCTGCGCGTGGAAAATAAGATTCCAAAACAGATAAATTACCAATCGCTGAGAGTGAGGCTCGAAATGAAACATTTTCCTCAGAAAATTAGAGTGTCTTTGAACGATAGGAGTTGTGCAGACAATAATATTTTCAACGAACTCCACGTTTCCCAAACGTAGAATTTTCGCTCCCATGGTGTTACATTAGCATTCAGCTCTCCGCTACTTATTGACAGGTTCAAACCCATTTTTCTGTGGCGATGAGCGTGAATAGCACGTTACCTGATGTTATTTTGTAGGATTATGCTCCGATTCAATTTTGTGTACTTTCTTTCTGAATTCCATGAAAGGTGACTTAGTTCATATTTGCATTTGATTCGTCGAAAGAGCGTTAATTGTGGTGGTAACAAGACGTGATCTTCGCCCGGGGGGCCTCATGTGACGGAAACCCGCGAATGGACTTGTGCCTCCCTACATCAGTTACGCCGGATGGCAATCGATTTTCCGTTCACTATAAGACTGAAGTGTTGAGTCTTATTATCCACAACTTCAACTCTGCCATGGTTCTATTTTTGGTTGCACGACATCAGAGAGCACAAAATGCGGTGGCGCAATTCTTCTGCAGGCCAAACATTGGTGGGCACCATATTTGTTCACGGTTGAGCATGAGAGAAAACTCTCAATGGCAACCGACTCGTTCAAAGACATCGTTTGAAACGTCCTAGAGCTTCTAAGACTGAGACGTTATATTATCATAACGTAGAAAATATATTCTATAGCAAGTGCACAATATACTAGTATACTTTAAAACGCTGTAAATTATTACACCCATGGACGTGACCTATCCTATTCTATTGAACGTCGACAAATAATAAGAATATAACATTATATCAACAACGACTACTTATATGCAAACGATAATATTTGTAGAACACCTCCGAGACCCATCTCATTCGATTCAGCACCGAAAAATACAGTAATGAACTCGGACAAGGAAGAAGGAATACTTGATTTTAATAATCAGACAAGTCGTCCAACGGAACAAAATCCAACTCGAAAACTCCTCTCTCCTTAGTTACCATACAACAACAATGCAATATCATATGGCTAATGTAGTAACCACACAACAATACTGAGGAAACGATACCGAACACGTCGTAATTGCAATAAAACCACCATCATTTCTTTTTTAGCTAATATTCTAACCATTCTTTGCCACTAATAGCCCATGGCTTTCGTTCTGACGGATTGCCGAGTCGGGGAGTGCAATTGGACTTTTAAGACCACGTAAAAGGCATAACAATATGACCTGGACGGCAAGTCACGATCGACCTTTCGTTGTTTTGCTAACATTTTCTTATAACTGGGCCATTGGGAAAAGGGTGTGTAGCCCTCTATTTTTATATCACGAGGGTATTTTTTGTTTTCAACTGGAAGTCACAAAATCAGAAACCTGAAATAAGATTGAGCTATTGAGTTAGATTAAGCGTTCCGTCGTAAGAGAAATGGGGCGTGACAAAACGAACTGAAGATGCTCCATCTGTTATGGTACTGCGTACGAGCGGCTTGAATTTAATCGTCCCGAAATACTTACTTTTGCGACACAGCGAATCTGTCTTCTGACGAAGCACCCAAGCACTCACTCTGACTAGCTCTGTTTTCGCATATTTGCCAGTTAATGCTGTAGTACTTCCATTCCCCCCCCCCCACGTACCAATTGTTATTTCTCCAAGACGCTGACCTATTTTATCAGTCCATGTCGTACCTAGAAGGGTTTCACGTTAGGAACCTTAAAGTTGCAGTCCAAACGGCAAGGCTAGCGACATTTTGTGGAAGCGGAGAGCTATGAGAACCATTACAAGTCCTCAATAGAAAGAAAAGCAAATGTTAGCAACGATATTAGCAAAATGAGTCAGGCTGCGCCTATAGCATCGAAGGCTCGCTAGAAACCATGAGAAAGCGTTCCCTGACGACCATATAGTTCGAGATACTGGAGCCCAGAGGGATTTGATATGGGATTCCTCGGGTGCTCAGACCTCCGCGCGGTATAACATGAGCAACAGCTGGAATCACAATCGCGAACGACCAAATACCTGTCGTACCTCCGCAGGTCGGGGTTCGGTGGATGCTGAGCAAGGCGCCGGGTACTTGCATTATGGCGGAACCGCCACTCCCATGACAATAGACTGATATAACTCCCCGAGGGTTCAGGAACAGTCATTTGACAAGGAAACAAACCTTCCTAGACGGGTTTCCTGTTCATCGGAACAATTTGTTATCTTCAAATAGCGTTTGCTAAATTACGCAACAGTAGGCTGCTTAACTGGTTTGAAATATCGACTATCAAATCGATAACCTGTTTCAAGGTGAGAATAACGAACCCTTTCACCTCAAGAGTTATTGGTTATTACACAGTTTACTGATAATTTTGTTATTTCTGTCTACACGCAACATAATTGTACCGATTAGCGGAATAAAGTTATATTTGATCGGGAAGAGGAGAAAGACAGCAATCAATGCAATTTCATTAACATGTCGTTTCAGTATCTACGAAATTGAAACTTAGATTTAAAATGTGGAATGCGAATGTTGACGAAACACCGATATTTCACTCGCAATCTGAGCTCCCGTTCAAACTTCGAGCTTATCGTCTCCTCACGCACTCGTAGAGATTAAAACAGGTGAGAAAATATCTGGTGCGAAGCTTCACAAAACTCTCGAACCTTGTAAATTCGATGATACGTCCTCCACCACGTACTTTTACGAAAACGGACATGGAGAACAACGTGTTGGTATTATTTAGTTGAGAGGTTCCCTTAAGTTTTGTCAAAATCGTTAAGACCGTTTTTGAGTAAATCAGATTAGCAAATGATCAATGTTCGGCAAATCCCATTTTCGGATATATTGTAATAACTTGATAACTTTAACTTGAAAAATAACAAAGTCAACAACGTTAACGAATTCCAATCGCACCGAAACTGATCTTATATTTTTAAGCATCACAATTTATCGTTGCTAAGAACAACACATGTTCATCTGGCATTAACAATTACTGAAGGTTCACCACATTACTCCCTTCCCTCTTGAAAGAGCCCGCCCACGGGCTGAACTTCAGCTCGTGAGAGTCTATTAGCATGTAGAAGTCTCTTCTTCCTGCCCATTTTTACCTGGGAGAGAACATCACTTTTCATTTGACTCGCGACCCATGGTCCGGTCCATTGAGGCTGTAGCTTAGGGCATAGTCCACGGACACGTTTTGGATCATGAACCCAAACCCAATCTCCTATACTGAAAGAGGGATTCTTCGCTCGTCGGTCGTAGTACTCTTTTTGAGCCCTCATTTTCAGTCCAGTCCTGTACAATGCGAAATCTCGAACTTTCTCTAGGTCGGACCGCAGTTGTAAGGCGTAATTTGTCGTTGGAAGGGGAGGATTTGTTGCTGGTGGTCTCACTAACGTGTCAGGCAGATGCAAATCTCTTCCAAACAGCAGTTGGGCTGGTGAGTATCCAGTAGTAGAGTGTGGCGCTGAGCGATAAGCCAGAAGGAATAGTGGAAGTTTCTCGACCCAATCATACTGATGCTCTCGGATGAAAATTGCGAGGAATTTAGTTAGCGTATGATTGAGCCGTTCCACTAACCCACCCGATTGAGGATGTAATGGCGTCGTCCTTGTGCGCTGAGTTCCCATTAACACCGCGACTTCTTTCATTAGATTGGCCTCAAAGTTGCGTCCCTGGTCTGTGTGGATCTCCCATGGCACACCATTGCGACTAAAAACCTGTTCAACCAGAGCAGATGCCACTGTTTGTGCTTCTTGGTTGGGAATGGCAATGGCCTCAGGCCACTTGGAGAAGTAGTCCACAGCGACCAAAACATAACGGTTCTTTTTCGTCGATTCTGGGAATGGACCTAAATGTCTATTCCCATTCTTTCAAAAGGTCCTCCAACTGTTGATTGTTGAAGTGGTGCAGGGTGTTGTTTTCCAGGACCTTTGACTTTTTGACATTCCTGACAAGACTTGCACCATGCTTTAACATCGTGGGACATCCCTGGCCAAAAATATAACAATCGAACCTTCGCCATCGTCTTCCACATTCCGAAGTGTCCTCCTGCTGGGCTGCTGTGACATTGCAACAACACTTTGTGGACAGCAGTAGATGGTACCACCCACTGTAAACGGCTACGCCCATTATTTTCTTCCCACCGGTGGAATAGTTTATCGTCCACTATTTCTAAAGATTCCCAGCGCGCTACTAGTTGTCGTATGATTGGGCTTAGTCCAGCTACTTCAGTTGGATCTGGCTTCTTTCCAAGTTGTAACCGCGCCATAATCCATTGGATGTTGGAGTCATCGTTTTGATGATCTTGGGGTTCCAGAGGGGAAAACTGTAACACATTAACTTCCAAATTCTCTTCGCGTTTTCTACAGTGGTTACAGCGAGCAGCACATGGGCGGCGGGAAAGAGCGTCAGCGTTACTGTGCCTTTTTCCTGAACGGTGAACAATGGTGAAGTCGTACGACTGCAGTGTTTCAAGCCACCTAGCAAGTTGCCCCTCCGGTTTGTGGAACGAAGTAAGCCATGTCATAGCAGCATGGTCCGTTCTCAATGTGAAGTGAGATCCATAGATGTACTGGTGGAAGTGTTCTATGCTCCGGACAACAGCTAAAAGTTCTCGCCGGGTTGCACAATAATTTCTTTCAGGTTTACTCAAACCTTTACTGAAATACGCTACAACCCGTTCCAGTCCATTGACTTCTTGGGATAGAACTGCGCCGATAGATTGACTACTAGCATCGTAGTCTAGTACAAAAGGTTTGTGAAGATCTGGATACATGAGAACAGGGGCTGAAGTCATAGCTTTTTTTAATGTTGAAAAGCTATCTTGGCACTCTTTCGTCCAGGCAAAATGTGTATGTTTCTCCGTAAGACGATTCAGGGGACGAGCAATTGATGAAAACCCTTTTATAAACCTTCGGTAATAGGAGCACATACCAAGGAATGAACGCACTTCTTTGACACTCTGTGGTACTGTTGCACTGTCTGTGGTTGTGGCACTGTTGGACTGTCTGCGTTTTCTTTGGATCAGTTTTCACACCTTCTGCTGAGATTATGTGTCCTAAGTATGTGGTTTCTCTGGAGAAGAATGCACATTTGTCGGGTCGTATTTGCAGTCCAGCTTCTGCTAACTTTTCGAAAACTCCATCCAGCTTCTTCAAGACAGTTGCGAAATCAGAACCATAGATGACAATGTCGTCAAGGTATACCAAGGCCAAATCTGTGGGTATAACGGCTTCCATCAGTCTTTGGAAAGTTGCAGGAGCGTTCCATAAACCAAATGGTAACACTTTGAACTGCCATAAGCCTTTCTGGTACAACGCAAATGCTGTCTTTTCTCTGTCTTCTTTTCTTAGAGACACTTGCCAATAACCGCTACGAAGATCGAGAGTGCAAAACCAACTGGACCCACCAAGAGTGTCAAGCAGTGTTTGGATACAAGGTAGAGCATAAGAATCTTTCTTCGTGACAGAATTAAGCTTCCTGTAGTCCACACAGAACCTTGTTGAGCCATCTTTCTTCGGCACGAGTACAATCGGTGAAGCCCATGGACTCTTCGAAGGTTCTATAACATCTTGGTCGATCATGTCCTTTAGTATTCTGTCCACTTCTTTCCTTTGTGCAAAAGGAATTCTCCTCGGTGCTTGCTTTATTGGATGGGTATCACCCGTGTCAATAACATGTTCTATCATGTTTGTGCGACCCAAGCGCTCATGACCAACAGCGAAAATTCGGCGATATTTCACAAAAAGAGCCCTTGCATCCTTATACTCTCCACTCCCCGATGGTAGGTCTGTTGACTTCAGAACTTGGTCGATCCACTGGTTATCGTGGCTGTGAACAGCTGCTTGTAACACACTCTGAACGCACTGCCATCTCCGTTTTAGAGGGACTGAACTTCCATTCATCAAGAGAAGGGATTTCGAAATGTTTAATTGAACCTGCAGCTTTTGAAGTAGATCCAATCCAATGATTCCTTTGTCTCTGATACGGGCAACCAAAAAGTTGTGTAGGAAGTCACTCTTTCCAATTTTACCATTTACTGTGCATTCTGCCAGGATTGTCAGTGTCCGATTGCCGGCGGTTTGAAGTACTTCAAATTTAGTTGGGTCCTGAAATATGTTACACGCTTTAACCACATCAGGCCGCAGGATAGATACTGTGGCTCCTGTATCAACTAGGAAGGAATAAACTTTATCTTTTATTTTGACGTCAACAAAAAGAGCTTCTATCTCTGCTGTAGTCTCAGTTAAATGTAATTCTGGACCACTCTCAATATGCTGGGCTGAAGCATGGTCCACTGCCTGAGCCAGAGTTAGTTTTCCGTCAAACTAGAAGAACTTGCTTTGGGCTGTCTAGGGCAACGTGATTTAATGTGGCCAGAGGAGTTACATTCCCAACACCTCAACTCGTTTTTCTGGTTTTGCGGTACATGTTGCGGCTTCAACCCTTCTACTAGTTGAGCTTTTTCAAGAGCTTCTTGAATATTTACTGGGGTTTACCCATCAAGGTACGGCTGAGATCTTGGTCTTTTAAAGCCTGAATGAATGCTCTAACTGAAGCCTTATCTCTATAAGCCTTATGCTCATCTGGATATGCTCCACGGACCAGTCTGTCGATGTCGGTAGCTAATTCTGACAGTTCTTCGTTGTCTTTCTGCCCCTTGTAGGGAAAATAGAAATTTAGATATGTGATTGCGATTTCCAAACCTTCCTGCAAGAGCTTGAACTAATCTGGAATAGTCCGTACGTACTTCAGCTGGAAGATCCGTCAGGACACTTAACGCTGGACCCCTCAACATGCTTGCCAATTTCTTTCCTTTTCGAAGTTCATCCCTGTCGTTGGCATCTGCAGTCACTTCTACGTGAACTACATACTCTTCCCATGGAAGTTTACCATCATACGGCATCAAGCTACCTTCATAGGCGACTATAGTTCTGTTGTGATCGTGAGTTTCGGCATGTACACGAAGTTCAGGAGGATTAGGTTCAGTCAGTGGTGGAGGAGGTTGGGGTTGACGAATGCGTGTAAGTTGCTCTTGCATCTCTGCGATGAGCGTTTCTAAGGATGAAACTCGCTGTGTCAACGTCGGAGGTCGAGTTCGCTGAATAGTGTCCGACTCCAGTGAGATGTCACCAGTAGGTTCTCCTTGCCTAGTGACCGAGTTGCACGAGGTAATGGCATGATTAACTTCGATCCCGGACGAGCCCCCAAATTGTAATAGCTTGATAATTTTAACTTGAAAAATAACAAAGTCAACAACGTTAACGAATTCCAATCGCACCGAAACCGAAACTGATCTTATATTTTTAAGCATCACAATTTATCGTTGCTAAGAACAACACATGTTCATCTGGCATTAACAATTACTGAAGGTTCACCACAATATATTGGTTTATAACTCCGTTCAACAGCATAGGTTGGTAGAAAACACACGTACAACAGTTACCGTCGAAATCAGGACTGCCACTTAGGAAGTTGGCAATTGCTATACGCACACTACAATTTCATGCACCTTCGTCAACGCATGCGTACTGCTACCTACTTCCTATAGAAATTTTTCCCGTTTAGGTCGCTAGAGAGCGATTAAGGACGGATGAAGCTGAAGTGACTCAACAAACATGAGCCACACATGCCAGTGTTTTTAAAAATCGTGCGTATAACAATTTTCTTCCTAAATCACTTATATGTATGAAATAACTGAAACGTACATTTTATATGAACGAAATATTACTTCACATTAAATTTTCTATATTTTATTTATAAAAAGTAAAAAAGTGATTTAGGAAGTTTATCGTTATACGATGGGATGCAGTGTGGCCCATCACAATGTGCGGGAGCCTTTAAGATATTTACGTACTTTGAGTTATTTCTTGTTATCATCAATCAATTTTTTGTAACGACTGGTCGCCTTAGGCCAGGGCCTCCTGGGCCGGAGTGCAAATCCGCGACTGCTCGAAATTTTTTTCACAGGCCGGTTCTCTCATAAAAGAACCGAACGTCAGCTACTTTATTTTTAGTTAAGTTTTTCTGACAACCACCTTTTTTCACCAATTGCCTCGTTCTCACCGTACTCTTCCCAAAGGGCAAGGAAAGTACTCAAATCGAGCAAAAAAAGTTTAATTTTTTTCAGATGTTCAAGTTTTGCTGAAAATGTCTCGTCTGCTCCACATATCAGGGAATCGGTACGGAACAACTTCAAACTACCCTTCCCCATCCTATACTATCCCTGTAGAGAAGGGAACACCAAGAGCCACTTGCTAAAGGAGTGAAGGGCTGCTAATTGGCGGAATGTATCTGGCCTGTTCGTGTAGCACTGTCCACTATGGTACCGTCTGGTCAGGAATGGCACATCAGATCTTTAGATTCTGTGAAGCGGGGTTCGCACGATCAGCAGCGCATGTATTGTGTAGTATTGGTACAGAGAGTAGAAAATGGTGGGAACGTATTGGCGACAAGTCATCAAGAACACCAGCTCCACCGGACCTGGGAGTGGATATAAGAAGACAGGAGGCTGTGCATGGACGCCGCGCAATAGGCCTAACTCTTGGATTCAGGAAGTTTACTCCGTTGCCATTAGTGTAATTTTTAAAAAGCCGGGCGTAGTACCTTCTAGCAACCAATAGGGACATCTCGTCAGCGACAATTTCTGTTATCGTTAGTTGAACTGATATATAAACTGATATTATAGTTTTTCAAATGTGCTCAAAAACAGAACCAACTACTTGGATCAAACGCGCACGATACTTTCAGGCAAGTCTAGTACCTAAATCTTAAACAAAATAAATTTTTTCGAGGAAATAAGTCGGATGAAAATGTATCGTATGTAATTGAATTTAGAGCTGTGATGGAAAGTAAAACCTGGTAGAATTTTCTTTTCTGTCGGAGTCTATGGATGGTGATTCAAATACATGTGGGGATACCAATGCGGAAGTCTGGATCCAAAACAAAGCTTCCAGGCTGAAGACGAGAGTTTTTAACACGAGCGCTCCAGGTTTCCACGTCGCTTTATTATTAGCGGAGAGTGAAAGATAGGAAGGCTGATCAAAGGCCCCTTTCCTCGAGTCCCATCTGCGGTTATTTCGATGGGACGAGTGGCCACTTATCTCCGGCTGCCCTCTCGTCTGGACTCGCTCCAAGTCGCGGCTGGCAGTGGGTCAACGGGGTTTCTCCTGAACGCCGGTGATGCCGTCATATCCAACCCGTTGTCGAGTTATCAAACTTGAGTTTGAACCACTAGAGCATCGACAGACAATTTTGACTGTCATCGAGTCAATGAAAGCCTATGGCGATGTACGTGAGTACAAGGCGGACGTAGCGGTCAGCGTCAAGATCGGTTGTAAGAAGAAGAAACAACGCACTTGAGCAACAATCTTCGATGCAGAATAGTCAAGGCAAATGAAGACAGTCCATGCCCTATCCCTGAACAGCAATTCGAGTTGCCAGAAAATGATCAAACAGCCATTACAGGAACAAGTCCAACCTCAACAAATGCATAAAACTTGTACAATTATTTCACTGAGCTTGAAAACGAAGATAGCAGCTTTTGAAACTTGTGGATTGAAACACTAGGCCAACAACGTTGTTGAGCAGTGAAACTCTAATTCCAACTCCTCTCCCCACCCCCAAGGCAGGAGGAAGCTCTTTATGCACCTATTTGATAGAAAGGAATCGTTATGAATAAGTACTGCTGGACCAATTACAAGCACTGTTCAGGCCTGAGAGACGCGACAAACAGGCACTCCTACAGCACCCCCGAGGCACCATGGACAGACACCACTATAACATTGGAAAGGTACCATTGAGGCAGTGGTATGAAAATATCTAGAGCAGTGTTCTGAAGCAACAACGAAGCTTCCTTAAATAAATGACGATTCCTCGACACTCATAAGTGAGCTGTTTCAGTTGAAAGTCATGGAGGTTTCAGTTTTGCTAGATACGGCAGCTTGTCACATAGCCAGTCTCCCGGTTGAGAGCTGATGCCCATGTGTGACCACGGGGTGGTATGACCCGGCAGAATCTATACCATCTGGGAAAAGTTCGTAATCTTGTTTCCCTCCTGATCCAACTATTTACTTCGGTGGCAAGTTTCAATGTGAGAGACCCAACTATGGTAACGTTTTTGCCATAACCTCCATCACAAACTGGGCGAAATGGTCATAAGCTTGCTTAGTAACAGTCAAACATGGAAGGATTGGCTACAATTCCATCAATCGTCGATCACTGCACGTGGTTTCTTGTTCCCTTCGCTCTGGAGACGCAAGACAGGCAGGATTGAGAGAAAAGAAGTGGAGTGCGACAAGGTTTCGCTTTCTCTTGTACCATTCTAGAAGGAATTAGTCCACTGCCTGATTTTCCTTCTATCAACCGAACCATGCAAGTTGTCCGACACTCATCTGGCGCTCTGGGCTTACACATCCATAGACAAATAGAGCATTTTATCAAATGGCATTTTTCGGAGTCCCTGTTACTTCATATTAATTAGGAGAAGTATAAGTGGGACAAATTTGGGCTCAAAAACATATAGATGAAATGCTTCAAATCCACCACAGCCATACACCAAGTTGTCCAGATTCTCAAGTCTTGAAGATGTGTTAAGGAATGTCGTAGGAGGAGGCTCGTAGAATCTGCTCTGCAACATATCCGCCGGTGACACGTTCACTTGTGAAACCGAACCGTCAGTGCAAGACACAATTTGTCACAAGCAGTTCTGGAATTTCACATTTTAGATGATGATTTATGGCATTTGCGAGGGCATGACTTTCAAGTCCCATGGTTCACTTTTGCGTAACCTAGGTGGCAATTATCCACCAAACAAGGCTTGTAACGAGTTTAGAACTCTCTAAAAGGAAGAACCATTGAATGATGCGGCGCTTTCTGTGTGGTCCGTCTCTCGGTACTATTCCTCTCACTCACTCTACCGCAAACTCCTGCTGTTCCGACCCCCAGCCTGAGGGGATCATCGACCACATCAGCGCCCTCGATCGCTGGCGGTGATTCTGCACAGCCGACAACTCTATCTGCTACGTTCGTGACGGTCTTTTGTGTCTGAGGTATCCGAAAGACCAGATTCACGGAGGAGAGTAGAAACGTCCTTAGTCCCCCACCACCCACCGTCCATCGCCACACCAGGAATGGAGTTGAGTATGCTTATAATTTGATTGATATTTTAGCGATTGGCCAATGCAAGACACATTCTACTTCGGAGTACATACGAGTATATTTTTTCTTCAGAAAGATGAATTGAATCTAAAGCGGGTCCTTGCTGGTTAAATATTAGTGCTTGACTTCAGTTTCATCTGAAGATAGTGCCACGTTACCGCAAAACCGAAACATTCGTTTCACAGTAGACCTCAAAAATATTTGTAGAAAATCACTTTTTTTGATACGATCACTGTTTGACGCAAGTCAAATCTGTACGAGTCCTATGACCTCGGACTTCTCCTTGTAGGTCTCACCTTATCGCTCCTTCTCAAACCCTCGACCTGCAGAAATTTCACTAACGCAGGTTTCCCTGAGCTGGGGTTTTTTTCGTTCTTTGTTCTCCTCTCCTCAATTGCAGGTACCTCACCGCCAGAGACCCGTACAAAACCCTTCTCCCTTCCTTTTACGTCCACTACCGATATGATATACTTGATAGCTCCTGCGCATCCCCGCTTCTCCGGACCTTTCATATCCACCCCCCTTCAAAAATGTTCTAACGCCCAAACCTCGTGTAATTTTGGTCTCGTCGTAAGCAGACTAAGTTCGGCAGTGTTCTACAACGTGAAGTGCAATCTAATGTTGATATATTCTCAGTGTTACACTAATTCCGATTATAAGTACTTTGTAAATATTTCCACGATCACCACTCTAAATACAGAACCTTCCTTACCCTTTGGGTAGCAGAAAGTAAAAAAATAAAAATGAAAAGTGTGTTTGTGTCCGTAGTTTGATTTGCGGGAGAACAGCTGGGCCAATTGAGCTGGATTTTTAAATCTCTCGGCTGTTTTTCAAAAACACAAAAATAAGGTTATGGGCGATTTTGGAGGATAGAAAAAGGGGGTGGGACACGAAAATGTACCAAAAACTTAGGATTTCCACATTTTTCTCGAAAATGGCTACAACGATTTTGACTAAACTTTCGACTTATCTTCTCACATTTCTCACATTTTTATTTTTATCGCTGTTCAATGGACTGTCAGAGGACCATTTATTCGGAACAATATATAGGTATTAACTATTTAAAAACATTCTATGAGTTTGGTGAAAATCGTTGAAGCCGTTTTGCTAAAAAGAGTAAAAGACCTTGTCTTGCTATTTAGGCCAATATCTCCGTTCATGGAATTTTCATGGAGATATTTGTGGAGTAGAAACGTTAGGTACTAACTAGTAGAAGATAATTTGAAAGTTTAATCACATTCGTTTGGAGGCATTTTTGAGAAATATGCAAAAAACCTTAGTGTTCCCTACTCCCCTTTCCCATCAACGGAAACCACCTACAACCATCAGGTCCAGCTGAAGTGAAGTTTCTGACACGGCATTTATGTGACTCGTCCTCAAGGACCAGAGAACACAACACTGGCTACCCTAGAGGGAGCACACACTCTTCAGAGGGGTGGCTGGGAGCACTCATGAGAGGTTCCCAAAACGCCACAAACTCCTGAAGAGTATGCTGAACTTTCCCGTGACCTGTGCTCTCCAGCCCCTCAGTCGCGACTCAGGCTTCCGGCTCAGAGCTTTAATGGCTGCTGCAGTACAGCAGGGGAATCGCTATGCCAGATGTTTGTTAATATGGTGTAACCCCTCCCTCGCAGCCTGTGCTTCAGCAACTGTGATGAGGCCCATCTCCTCAGTAGCATACCTGTACGCTGGTCTGTTTCCTTATCAAATCATGAAAGCCAGGTTTCGCTAATATGTCCCTGCAGCATCCACCGAACTCAGACCTACGGAGGTATGGCAATTATTTGGTCGTTGGTCAATCTCTGGGTATGTTTCCCGTGTTATACCGTGTGGAAGACTGACCACCTGAGGAATCCCGTATCATCTGGGAGAGATCTCAATATGGTTTCCCACCTGTTCAAACTATTTACTTGGGTGGTAAGTTTCAAAGATGGTCACAGATCCATCTGTGACCACGTTTCTTTGCCATCACCTTCTTCACAAAATCGGCTCAATGCTGATAGATTTTAAAGTGATTGGGTTAGTTCCGCCAGTAGGTAAATTACTAAACTTAACGTACCTGTTAGGTGAGTCCATCTCCTCTGGCTGGTGAGATACTGTGAGCGAGCGCGTTCGATGTAAAGACATCAGTACTGACAGAACTGACTTAACGGCCAGACGATGATGTCTTTACAATCGAAAGCACTCGCTCACAGTATCTCACCAGCCAGAGGAGACGAACTCACCTAACAGGTACGTTAACTTTAGCTAATAGATTTGTTTGCTCTCCCAACAACTGCCGCTTACTGTTGTAGCAAGTACAGTGGAGCAGCACGTGGTTTCTTCTTTGATCAGCACTGGAGGCGCAAGACGAGCAACCAGAGAAAAGAAGTGGACCCGTGCCCTGTTATTAACCGGCTCGTCCACTTTCTCCTGAGACGTTCATGGATATTGGGGAAAAACGCATACATGTTCAGTACCATCAGGGAGTTTTTAATTTGGTTTCCCGCCTGATCTAACTATTTAGTTGTGTGGCAAGTTTCAAAGGAGTAGATCAACTGTGGCCACGTTTCTTAGCCATCCACCTTTTTCCCAACATACCTGTATAGTGTCCTATCGACGTTAATGTCTTCATTCGTTTTGACGGAAAACTTCTGTAAAACGTGGGCCTTTATGCCTTTGGTGTACACACGCACACACGTACCATACGCCCAAATTAGGTGTTTAGGATTCAGTAGGCCTTAAAACGTAAAGATGTGAAGAGCACTCAAAAAGATTTTTCAGGTGACTACATAAATCTTTCCTACTTCGCAGAGACAAGAAAAGTAACTAGGGTAGGTTGATTGGCATGATTTGTTAGGTTGTAAACCATGAACGAACTCGATTTTGAAATAAGGTGGACCCATAAATAACGTTCAAGCCCAGGTCCCCATACAGATTCGGGCGTCAACATTTAACGAATTTTCTGGAAAAGTTTCTCTCAACTATAGTTTCGTATCAAAACTAGCTAATGGAGCGACATCTCACAATTGGAATATTTCATGAGAAGAAGGCGCAGTTCACGCAACAGCAGTTCAATTGAGCGCCTCTTAAATAGAATCTGGGAAGGTAAGGACATTGCCTTTAATCTATTCAAAGAACATTCGTAAACAGTGTGTGTTTAAGCGATGGTGTTTTGACTAAAGCGCCAAACGTTCACTTTTTTCACCATCCTGTCTGCCAGCCACTTCTCGTTTGAAAAGGCGATTCTCAACTTTAACACTTGTGATAAGACGCCGTTTAGTCTTTATAGCGTCTTTTTTTTCGGCAGTTTTTTAAAACAAATCCCTTCTTCAATTAAAAAAATCTACTTCTGTGGATGGCAAATTAAATTACCGTATTTCTAAACATTACATCTTCCCTGATACATTTTTGGTTGATTGAGATGAACGATAATCAGAGTTTTAGCGATTAAAATCATTACAGGATTGTTTTCTCTAATTGCTGCTGTTCGCGAACCCTCTAACAGGAATGGTGCAAACCATTAAGAGGTTAGTTGTATCACTCATTAAAAAAAAGTCATTACATCTGAATATCGGTAATATCAAAATTGAACAATTATTACTTCGTATCGGTATTCTATACGAGATTACGATAAGTATGATAGTCAGCCGAAATATTTAATGCTTCGCAGTTAGTAGACGTTGAGAACGGTCTAATAGTCAGCTTTGAAAGTTCTGGAATAGGGTTCAGCATAAATGCCGTTTACCATCATTCAATCCGTGAAAAGAGGTAGTAGGGGGATATATCAAAGAGATAACCTCTGCTAACCTGTGCTGAATGGAAGCAAAACTGGAAAGTACACAGGCACGTTAAAATATGAAGAGAGTAGGGAAAAACCCATCTTGCGATACAATTTGATAATAGAATTTCCCGAATACAAACATAATTTGGGAGTGATTCGTGTCAGCCACTCTCGGAACACGAACTATCCTTCATTGAGGGGGGACATAAATGCGACGGAAATACGTTCGAAGACACAACCTTACAGCCGAATCCCCCCAAATGACTACTTTAATTCCAGGAGACACGAGTGCTGCAAAAGATACGTCGAAAAACACCAGTCACCTTTCCCATTTTCGAATGAGCAGGCCAGTCTTGGCCAGCCTCACTCACCAGCAAACGAACCCGATACAGTGCACTCACAAATGAGTCATATTTTGAGAGAAGTTTACTCAATAAGTCTGAAGAAGCAACGCCGTTCGTATTCCAAAGCCAAGATGATTGTAGGAGATAATTTCTTCCAACTTCCACTAAACCGGAACACACAGGAAGGCTCATGAACACTGGCTCCGCAGATCCATTACTGATGAGTTCCAAGGCACGTCAAGGTGATTATTAGGTTGAATGAGTTTTCTCGGCAGGCTGAGATGTTGCTCTGCAGTGGGCGATTTGGGTTCTAAGGGGGGCGATAAATTTGTGGGGGGCGACAGGGGGCGATCAGTATGAAAAGTCAGAAAAAATAAACTAACTCTTCTGTAGAGTAGAATCTTAAGTGTCGCAGAAACATGGTAGCGTTTTAAAAACAAATTCACTCGTTTTAAAGAAAATTATGGGCAAAAAAAAAATTAAGTGGTATACTGCATGAAACCCTTCAACTAGTAATTAATGGCGTAAATGAGATAAAAGCCAGTGCCCTGCATGACCGTCTCTTCCGACAACTGTGCCACCGAAATGATGAGGAATTTGAGCGGTTGCTCCTTCACACGGCCGTGAGGTGGCTTTCAAAAGGAAACTGTTAGCGGCGATTTTTTGAATTGTTCGAAACAGTGACTGAATTTCTCGATTCTTGTGACCCTGAATTGAGTCAAGCGTTGAGACTTCGCAAATTCGAGATTGCATATCTGACTGATATTTTCGAAAAACTCAATGAGGTCAACATGAAGCTGCAAGGAAATAAGATGAATCTTATCAAAGCAAAAGGCATTATCAGTTCGTTCATTGCCAAGTTTGCCAAGAAATAAAGATTTGAAGACATTGCCAATCTTAAAATTCCAGATTGGGTTTTTGATCCATTTTCGTTTGACGCGGTGGACACCCTTGAACATATTTTGCAGACAGAGTTTTTGGACCTGAAATATGACTGTGAGGCAAAGATGATTTTTAAGCAGCATGGTTACGAGTTAGCCTGGGTAAAACTCATGGAATCTTATCCAAAACTGTGGGAAATGGTTGAATCCCTCTCATTTCCATCCACATATTTAGTGGAAAAAGGATTCAGCTCTGTCGTCCAGCTCCTCACAAAACAAAGGAACAAATTGGATGTTTGCAGCAAAGGAGACCTGCGCCTTCACCTGACCAACATACAGCCGGATATTCAGGCTTTGACTGCAGTCCACCAAGCACAAGGGAGCCATTAAAACGGTAAATTAATTAATTGAAATAATAATAATTGTATATAATAATAAATCATTTAACATAATAATTCAGTCTATTATTTTTACAACAACACGTTTCTTACATTTAAATAAGGGTATACCGTACTAAGAGAAGGGGGGCGACAGGGGTGAGTCGTCTTCCACTAAGGGGCGATACCTCATAAAAGGTTGAGAACCACTGCTCTAGATGATAACTCCAGCCCAACATCCCGTTGTCACTGAAGCAGTCATTACTTCGCAAAATACCTTTTGCTGACAGATACATGCTCACATTATCCTGGGCGTAATTTATTAGCTTAGCTAAATGGTCCTTCACTACAATCATCTTTCGACTGACAGCGACCTCCACTCCAGGTACTTCTGGTACTATATTTGGGTTTGTACATCTGGAAGCTAAAATCCTCTTGCAAAATCTGCCTGTAGGAGGAATCAGTTTAAGCAAATATAGTCACAAAATCCCTTCTTCCCGTCAATAAACAATGATTTAAAACCTTCTGCGGTCAAGGTGTTCTAGAAATTATTCAAAGCGCCCGGACAATTAAAAAGAGTCGACAAGCTCGGGCCATCACATTAACACACTAGAATTGGAAGGGATAATTAAGTAAAAGTGACCAATTTTCTTTTCTTTTCAGGTCGTAATCTTTGCTCGAGGGCTCCGAGTTCTTGTGAGGTCCTTTTGATTAATGAGATGAGCAGTATTTAGCAAGCGAACTGCGAAATCAGCGAAAAATCTTTTTTGCCGGAGGTAACCAGTTGATTTTACTTGTTAATTTTATTGTCGTTGCGTCAGCACGTTGACGTAATAGCGATAAACGGCGATTATTTACCAGTATGTTTTGTAAGAGTTGGAAGAAGTTCAACACATTGGATCTTACAGTTTGCTGAGATGTCGTACCGAAATCGAGATTAACTCGGAAGAAGTTCGCGATTCATCCATAAATTGCAACGGAACACATCCCTATCGTTCAGGACATGACGGCCGAGAGCAGGAATAAAGTAGACCTCACCTTCATTGAGGGTATTGTAATAGTGACAATTCCTATGTAAGATGCGGCTTACCGTAGACCTCATAATCAACTGTTATAAATGGTTATTAACATCTGTTCCACCTGTCATACCACTTGGGTCATTCTAAAGTAATACACCACCCACTATGAATCACTCTACTTTTTCCACCGGATTTACGTCTAATACTTATATTAAAGGTATAGCTTCCACTTTACATGCCATCTTCCTCGAGCCGGGTGAGATGTGCAGGCTAGTGACGCTCAGTTTACCAGTCCATACCAGAGGCATTTTTTCACACAATGTTTAATTCCCGAATTGTATTAATTAATTAATACAAGAACTGTAGGTGCAGTGCTCAGTCAGAAGAAGATGGAGCTTACTGGAGTGTCTCACAGGAGTGAAGAATGAATACACAGAGTAAATATCCTGAACCTCTTAAGCTGCTTGGCAGTCATAGGAGTACGTATGGGAAATGTGGCACGCTGAGAAATTATCGCAAGAAGGTGAAGAAGGCAAGAGAGAAGAGCTACCATCGCATATAGGCATGACGGTAGCCCTGATGCAATGTGCCAGGTTGGTGCCTAAGTTGATAGCAACATATATCTAAACATGAACCAACTACCCCAACTCTGAATAAAAAGGCAATGACTTAGACTGAAAAACTACAAACTTCACCTAGTCGTAGCTACGACTAAATAAAACTACTATGATAATAGTGACTTCAAAGCAAACATAACCACTAATGAAGCTAACAAACTATGCTGTGATGTCACAGCAGTTGTAATGGCTTTGATCTCATGTTAACTACTTTGACCCTAGCTGGGAACCTGATAAAATGATCTCGTTTCATACAACTCTAAGGAATCTCGAAATATAACGTCAAATTTCTAGGGTCCCCAATTGACCACAACATAACCAAATGGCCGCTACTAGTACTACACTCTCATAGGCTTTGAAGCATTATAGTCTCCACCATTTGTTGAGCGCGAGCCTTTACAGTCGGCCTTGTAAAGATATTTTGAGATTACCGGATATCAGTGGCTGCTTGAGAACTATAATTCTTGTCACATCGAAGATATTTATGATAACAATATTTAGTTTCGATGAATTTATGAGTACGATTTATTATCGTCGCCTTGGAAGTTCCACTCTCAAGGGCAATTACCGAAGTAAATGCGTTACTTTTTGCGTTTGTTGTTCTTCTTCATTACTCAGAGATCACTCAATTACGTACCTTCGACTAGTAACATTTAAATCATTTTAAAAAATTCTGACATTCCTGAGTATATACAGAGGACACGGTTTTTTGCCCGGAAAGGAATCTTCGGTGTCTTCTTTTCCTGGCCCTTCGGCTCTTTAGAAAGTGTTCTAACAAACTCACTGGATGGCGCGGGATGGTCAGGTCTCTGCGAAAAGAAATGATGACTGTTGATGCTCTTGGAAGGCTCTGCTCAACATACGACGGTCACGCCATTTGCAACTAACATATTAGGAATGCGCGACTATCAGCATTTCTGTCGTCCTTACCGGGTGTGAAGTTCAGTCCTCGCCGGAATAACTGGCCGATAGTGAACTCCTTTCCTTCCCACAGGCCGGCAGCAAATCATACTGAGAAACGCAGGGTTTTTGGAATAAATCTGCAACGATTTTTACCGGAATTCTGAATTCTACTATACTCGTAATTAGCTAATGAAACTGAATAACTATACTTAGTTTTCTCTAAGCATTGCTGCAAAACAATATCTGCACTAACAGCAGTAACGATTTGGATAGAACCAACAGATTGCCTTTAACTAATATAAGAAACAAAGTTGAAAAAATTCCGTTTAGCATTTATTGAGAAACACTAAACACCCAAAAATGATTCATGTTGTTGATTGCTATCTCCGTGTGAACATCAGCTAGTCTCCTTGTGAGTTAGATGACAATCGTTAAAGTTGTTTTCCAGAATGCTGGAAAAACTCATATTCCTTCATAGGCCTGTATTTCCATTCTTCAAAGTTTTAAGGAGACATTCATAGAAATATCTGGTGCGACATACCACACAATTTTCCTTGGCCCCACCTGAATACATTGATTTCCTTCACTCTAACAACTAATCAAATCTGTTCTCACCAGGTTTCTAACAACACACATAAAACAGGTGACGCTTAACGTTGCGGTATTGGTACTATTCTGTTTCTCGTTGTGCCACGACTATTATTGAGAGATTAGTGCACAAGAGGTTCAAAAGACTGTTAACATGGTTTTTGACATTTTATGTCTTTACTTTGCTACATAAACTCGAAAATGTAACGCGGGAGATGTAACGGAGAAGCGTCACGAAATATCGAATGGTTGAAGTGTAGCGCTTGGTAACATCACACTTTTAATAACCTCGGTGACCAAGTGATGATGTCAATTGCAATTGACGCGGCCATTTTATCGAAACCATCAACGAGCACAATCAAACGTAGTTATCATTGCATAAAAACAAAAATAAAAGACATAAAATGTCCCTAGTGGTTGCGTACTTGTACGAAAGCTGTACCCACCGTTAGTGTTTCTCAAAATGTCAAATTAATTGGGAGGGAGAACGGAAAAGTAAGGGACGGTATGATGGAGGTGTAATGGCTTGAAGGCGAACAGAATGAAGGAAAAATTTATTTGTGTTTCCTTCAATTCCAAAAGGATCGTATTTGTCTCATTAAACCAACTAGCCAGCTCGACCGCCATTGACGTCGGGCCAATTTCCTACCTTCGCATGGAATATTTAGTTCCGTCGTTCCGTTTTGTAGTCAGCTTGTTTCATATGGTTTATTGGTATCGGTACCTCTATCGGTGTCTCTCATAGGTGTGACACTGCGTCAAGCTGTAGAGAATAATTGCCCATTGCGTTGTATAATAATTTGCATCGTTCTTTGTTTCAATATGTTTCAAAACTTGTTGACCTGAGGAAAACTCAACTTTTTTGCATCACTGCAATACTTTTCTTATCAAGTCAGGAAAAGTAAATATTGGTTTAGAATGGTTAGTGATGAGAATGGACTAAAATGTTGGGAAATGGAGTAATAAAGGTAAAGCCAGTTGAATGAAAATTGAAGAAAAATTAATTGAAATTGTTGAAGAATGTAGTTAAATTGTCGTGGAGTGTTCGGCACCCTTATATAAAAATGTAATGCAGTAATACTCGTTGGGAATGAAGAAGAAATTAAAAAGTAATTAAACAGTTTGAGAATGGAGTAAGAATTGTTGAGCGACGAAGTATGAATGGTTAAGTAAAAATTATAGAATGGAGTCAAAACTGTAATAAGTTGAGTAATGTTTAAAATTTTTGAGGAATAAAGAGGTTAAAATGAAGTAAAAGTAGATGTAGTAACAATTGACGAAGAACACAGCAGATTTAGTAAGAGAAATGAAATAAAAATTGTGGGGAAATTGAGTCTAAATCGGCCGGCAACTGCGTTAAAATTGGTCAAGATAGAGTAAAAATTGGCAAGAAAGAGTTTTCTTCGATAGCGGAATGAAGTAAAAATATACGGGGATGCAGCAAATGTAGTCAGTAAAAGTAAGATTTGTGGGAAGTGGAGTAATAGTTTTCGGTGGAAGGAGTAAAAATTGTAAAAACACATAGACAGTACTAGATCGAAAAATTGAGTTTAAATGTACCAAAATCAAGGCAAAGCAATCCTGGAGTGGAAATTAAAACTATTAAGAAGTAACTAAAACTTGTTGAAAATGAACTAGTTATGCAGTAATCGAGTAAAATTAGAATGGGGAAAAGAGTACAATTACCCAGAACGAAAATCGCAGAGAAAATAAGAAAAACTTGTTGAGAAATTGAATGAATCTCAGTTTTTAAAACGTCCTAACTTCACTAGGTTTTCTAAGAGTCCATCTTCGGCAAACCGCGTGTTTTGCTCTATGTATGAACACACTAATATGTGAAATCGATTATGGTATGTGTACTAGTGGTGCCACATTAACTTTTCATTAACATTGTCTCTCCTTCAAGTACCTTCCAGACGTCGCTATAACAAGTAGGGCCCATCCTAACTGTCGGGGAAGATGACCTTTCAGAAAGAAGTAGTTGAATCTAGAAAGGCCAAGTTGCATTAAGCGTAATTACATTTCTTGAGGTAAACGATTGTCGGAAGACTGCAATTAAATAACGCTATAGCTTGAAGGTGAACAGGTCTTGCACACAGAATTCCGAGCTTTAACGTTGTTACTAAAATAATAGCGCCGGTTAGAGTTGTACATGTCATTTCCTTCCATGGAAACTTAAATGCTAACCGCTGAAAAAAATATATGTTTCAAGTTTCATATTCATTTGGAGCATATGAGAAGGGATAACTCACCATTCCGTGGCAGAGGTTGACAAATACGTTGGAAGCCGAGTCGTCGACGACTTGGCCCGAATAATAACAATTGCCTGGGATCAGCGGGGTCTCCTCCAGACGAGTCAGGTTGTCCCAAACGTGAGCCACCTGCCGAAAAAAGACGTGGTTTTAAGGGAGATCGTTGAACTGCCCCAAAAAAGTCGACAGAGAACATTCTGTGAGATTAATCCTATCGAATACAAAGCCACTGTCAAACGGAAGCAACTGCAGGATTTCAACTAATTTCCAAATGGCGACTACATTATTACAGTTTTAAAAGGGTCAGGTTTTCCCTAATGACAAGACTAAATGTCGTTTATGTGGAAGGGTTGTTACCAAGATCTGGTAATGAAAATAAGAACATTCCGATACTGCAAACGTATCGCGTAGTAAATGTGTGTTTTTATGGGCGGAACAAGGGGGTATGGGAGGGAACCATTTCATTTATGCCACTAGCCCAACGAGCCACGCTACGATTATTGATATATATGTTACAGTTTTGACTCGTCAATTCTAATTTTCAATGGGTCCCTTCGTAAAACGCTGCAAATTATTACACAACGGTTTATTATTCTCATGAACATCTTCACCTAGTATTACTGCTCCGAGATCCATCCCATGCGATTCAGCATCGAAAAATACTAGTGAACCATACGATACATGACCTGAATACAACGGAACGACGAGAACTAAATATTCCAGTCAACCGTAGGCGCCTGTAGGCAATTGGCACGACGTGGAGAGTTGAGTAGGCGGCTGGTTCTTCCATTCGACCCAGGCTGCAAAAATACCTTGAAAACGATACCAAACACGGCGTATTTGCGATTAAACTGCGTTTTGTTAATTTTCTAAACCATTTTTTGCCCATAACAACCATGGGCTTCGTCCGATCGGATTGCCGAGATGGCGGGCACAAAAAAACAAAAGCATAGGGTTAGTATTAAGAATAATAAACCAAAAACTGAACCGAATCACCTCAAATTCAAAAACTAAAACTAAGTATAGTTATCATAGTGATCATACGTCAAATATGTTTTCCCATTTGCTACTCGACAATCCCATCGAACGAAGCACATAATGTTTGGGTAATTTGGGTAAAACGTGGTTTAGAAAATAGTAAAAAACGATATTTGGCAGTTTTAAGTCAGGCTGGATTCAAGCCGTGTTTGGTATAATTTCCGAAGTACACTCTAGGTATTATTTGATGTTGCGTTGGATAGGACGGGTCTCAGATGTGTAGGACGGTGTATAGTTGGAAAACAGTGACATCACGGTTAATGTAGTGAGGCGAATTCTACTAGTTGAAGGAGCTCGAGGGAAACGTAGCCAAAGTTATAGTTTCTCTCTCGCCTGCACTCAGTTACCGTCCTGCCACCCGTCTCACTAATGGAGGGAAGTGCTGCTAATACTCGTAACATACTACTGTAATTAACAACCACTCGTCTGCAGAGATTTGTGAAGGCTATTCCAGCTCAACTGATATAATCATCTATCCACCGGGTGTGTTTCAAATTTCCGAACTCACACATATTGAGCGCATTTTGTTATTGTGATATTGGAACGAGAGTGGCGATTATTCACTGAGAAGGTGTTTGAAATATGTTATGCGGCCTTTTAATTTAAATTATGCGGCTTCGTATCATATTAATTCCAATGAGAGCCTTTTAAGCTCTCGCCTTTTTGGTTCTCCTGCTGTTTCACCTACTTTGCCGTAAAAATCGGCCTTCAATGGGCTTAATGTGCACGTCCCAGACAACCAATATATTCCAAACACAGCACTGCACCGACTTTCGAGGTACAACGCGACTCAAAAACACTCGTAATGAAACGTAGACTGTCCTGGGAGTAGCTTACTAACATCTATGAGCGATATTTGATATAGCTGCGGTCTTCAGAATGAGGAGGGGGAAAAACTGCGTTTGAGCGGTCCCAAGGTGGCTGATAGTGTGTGCCCAGCTCACCACACCACCAGTGAAGGAGGGCTGACTCTGAACCGCAGCCGAATAACCCCTAATGCATCATGGTCCTGGTGGGTAGGCAGACTAGTAGCTGTGGTGGATGTGGGGGCCTCCACTTGACCCTCAACAAACCAGTGAAAGGGCCATAATCAATATACATGAGGGGGAGCTCTCAGACTGCTGCTACGAGCAGCTTTCACTGATACCACAAACACACAAATAATTGAACTCAAAGGGTACTCTACATCAGTCAACTTCTCCTCCCCACTAAAAATGAATAAACTAAAACTTTGGAAACAAGCAGATAATAAAAAAGCCACTTGTGTCGTGTGCTCGAGCATGCATGAGAGTCCACTGAAACGTGAGACCTGGTGACCAGCTGGCCACAAAACTGGGTCGCTCCCAGGCATCTACTCCCCAAGCTAAAGCTGCAATGCAAGAAACTTTAGCATCAGTTGTAAAGGTCTTTGCAACCTCAAACGCTTGTCCTCCTTAAATAAGTAATAGGTACTCGTACATTTCTACTTACTTCATTCTGAATAATAACCCTATGTTTTCGGTCAGGAAAAATTTTTTACTCCCCCCCTCCCCCTTCCTTCCTCAAAATTTGATACTTTACGTTTCAAGACATGGGGATTCCAAATCTGCAATGTCCGTTCGCCGTCCCCTGTCCCCGTCCACCGTTTGGGCCGTTTTGTGCCTTTAACGTGGTCTAAAAAATCCGTTCTTTCGCACAAAAATCCCATTTGGTATCTAGTTGTGCCGACCATCTCGGCAATCCGATCGGACGAAGCCCATAGAGAAATTACTGTAATTATAATGTTTCGTCGTTAGTACTCCCTCCCTCCCGTTTCATCAGTACCACCCACCAGCT
This sequence comes from Pachypeltis micranthus, assembly GCA_020466155.1. Classification (NCBI taxonomy): domain Eukaryota; kingdom Metazoa; phylum Arthropoda; class Insecta; order Hemiptera; family Miridae; genus Pachypeltis; species Pachypeltis micranthus. The sequence continues at coordinate 2,475,606 of CM035773.1, read as the reverse complement.
CGTCTCGCAACGTCGTGCCAATTGCCGAGGGTTCGCTGGAAGCAGTTATTTATTATATAGTAGCACTGGCTGGTCTACACACAGTCGTACACCTCTCAAAATTGTACATTCGACGCAGCATTTAAAAACACCTAGAAAACGCTACCGAACGCGGCATATTTACCATAAAACAGCCGAAATTTCATTTGTGTTAATTTTTTTAACCATGGGCTTCGTCCGATAGGATTGCCGAGCAGGCGGGCTCAACTAGATACCAAATGGAGTTTGTGTGCGAAAGAACGGGATTTTTAGGCAACGTTAAAGATTGTTGAATCTAGTTAGAAATTGTTGATGAGAATAAAAATTGCATTAGCCTACCATATTATGGGACTGTTTCTGAAAAAAAAACAAGTTTTACAAGTCGTAAAACCTGAGTCTGCCATAAAATATTTATGGACTCCGACTTTCAGACAAAAAGCCAGTTTGATGCAATTTTGGTTAAAAATTGACTTATGAAATTGAAACTTGAAATTAATATTACGAATGGGTGGCGTAGGCTACTTTAGAAATTACCATGTCTGCTTTCTTCTGTTATGGGTACAATTGGATCATGCGGTGACGAAGATCGGAACGAGGTTCAGCTCAGCTGAGCCGTTCCATCAGTGAACATGCAATAGGGAAAGGCAATCGACAGAGAAAGTGGGGGGGGGGGTCACCCGTGGCTGCCATCTAGGAGGCTACGTCTGCGATCGTGTACCGACATCGCTATACTTTATTACTTGGAACATGTTGTGAAATATAGTTTGATACGGAAAGAAGGACTTAAGCGCCATCCATTTCATCACATTCGCGCTTATCTTGGGACCACGCTCTGCAGTACACACGAGATACAGGAGTGCTCACGAGTACCTGAAAACAGGAATTCATCAAGGGTGGAGTGGCGTACTGGGGCGAACCGAACTTGTCCAGGGCATTTATGCTTATTCATGCCCGCTTCGCTCGAAACTTCAGTGCCATCAGTCGAAACCAAGCTCTTGCGTGGTCAAGGCGTCGCTCTGTCGCCCGCCCTCACGTTCGCTACCACACAGTTCTCTGTTTGTCGTGGTTAAACTCTGGAAGTAATTCTCCAATAAAACTCCTTGTTTCAATTACTACTCAGTGGATTTTAATTTCACTCCCCGACTCACTTAGTGCGATGACGCTATTTTATTATTACATTGGCACCCAACAAATGTTCAAACTTTCGACGTTTTCGGCACACACACGGACCATGCGCCTAAATTAGGTTTTTTAGACCAGTAGGCCTCAAAACGTAAAGATCTAAGGAAACTCAACTTTTGTTTTGACACAATTACAATAATTTCCTTTCCCTTTGGATATCGGAAAGTAAAACGCGCCGGTCCCAATCCGCATCGTCCCAATTCTCTTGCATTGGAAGAGTTGTCTGGCGGGAGGCCTAGAAGCCGGACGGTGTAACTGTGACTAGTTGAGAGGGATATTCGGGAATTGCTCCGGCGCCGGGGCCCCACCGTTTTTGCGAAAGGCGGCGAGTCAGCTGGTAATAAATCAACCGGCCATACACCTCCGGATTCATCCCAACTGAGAGGCCCAAAGACCGTCTATTAGCTTGACCTTCCGTCGAGTCAACAAGCTACTTCCACTTCGGCCCGTGTTCTATTTTTACTGCTGTAACGTATTGTTCCAGTAGCGAATATTCAGAACAAAACCAAGTAGCAAGTGCTTTCTAGGCGTTTCAACGAGGTGCAGCTGGTCACATATTTACTCACAAAAACGCCGAAAGTTTACCATTTTTGGGTGCCAATGTATTAATAAAATAGGGATATCGCAGTAAGTGAGTCGGGGAGTGAATACAATATCCGCCGAGTAGTAATTGAAACAAGGAGTATTATTCGCTAATTACTTTCGGAGTTATCCATGACAAACAGAAAACTGGGGGGCAGCGAACGCGAGGGTTGATCTATTAACCAACATGATGATCTAACTTCAAGGATGGATTAAATGGGCGGGGGGGGGGGGGTCTGGTAGATACGGTGAAATAGTTGTACGTCTCAGAGTATAAGGTGTACTGCCCAAATAAAGCGACCTTGTGCAAGCAGATCTTGCAGAAGATCAAATGAGGCAATGAAAGTCAAGGAGCCGAATGGGGACTGCAGCAATGAAATAGGTCGTGTGATGGGTTACGAGACCCCCAAGACATGTGTCCTGGGACCAAATGAAGAGCGAAACTTGGATTATGGTATACATTGTCGCCAGTCTCGACCCATAAAGTTCAGAATAAAAAAGGATACTATTACGATCCCCAATAAATGCGGCTAAATTGAGTTATACCCGTTGGGCGGGAAGCAACAAAAGATTAAAAGTGCAGATACGTCCAGAGAGAGGATTCATGTTGTAAAACCAGTTCCGATCCATCTTCCAAAAACAAACACGTTTCCGCAGTAACATCCGTTGCCTTTCATCATGCTTCCAAACCGATACAGTCCGGCCATTCAACGCACATCCCTTTGTCGGCTATTTTTACAAAAATCGAGCTCAGCCTCCTCAGCGAAACCGGTAATGATAACGTTGTCTCTAATCCCGAGCTCCTCAACTCGATGGAATCCACATCTCCTTCGAGTGGAACTAAAGCCAAAAAACGGTCCTCGCTCACCTAAGACGTCGGCTAAAGAAAAAAAATCTGTGATCATCCAACTTTTTGGAGAGTTCAGAAAACGCTTTCTTTCAAAATTGAACTGGGCGGGGGCTGCCTACCGGAAAAAAACTTGAAATTTTTATTATGGCCCTTGTTCCAGGATTTAACACCTCATTATCACAGAAAATTTCAGACCCATTTTCCTACAACTCACCATAAATGGGATTGTTGCGCCTAGGAAGGAATACAAATAAATATTTGAAATATCGGGTGCAACACGTTTAGCCCGGTCAACCAACTGATCTCTATATATAAAACGTAGTCTTACACATCCAAGACACATCACATTCGATTCAGCATAGAAAAATACCAGTAAACCATACGAAACATTACCTGACTACAACGGAATCCCGAAATCTAAATATTCCAGGGGCCTGCAGGCGATTGTGCCAAATCGGTAAGTCGAGCTGGCGGTATTTTAATAAAAATGGAGGGAGGGATAACCAAGCTGTAGTTACTGCGAGTTCTTTCAATTAGTAGACTTTGGCTCACTATAATGACTGTGATTTCACTATTTTTGTATAGACCCAGTCGTACACCTATGAGAATTTCCATTCCATTCAGCATCTAAAAATACATAGAAAATGATACCGAACACGGCGAATTGGAGATAAAACTGACAAAATTGCGTTTTTTGTAAATTTTTTAAACCATTTTCCCACGAAAAGCGTCAAAACATTTTCCTAGCCGAAAACATAAGGTTTTTATTCAGAATGAATAGTATACCAAAACTAATACCTAATACCCAAAAACTAACCTGATTGCTGCTGTATTTGATTATCATGTGGAAATAGATTACAGTTCACCGCAAATTGTTGATAACGAGTATTGAACGTTGTGTGCTACGGGATTTGAGTTTAAATAAATGGAAAATTAAACTGAGAATGTAGTTTATGATAAACCATTAGAACAATAAACAATATGTTCTTGGAATGATTATTCTTTATTATTAATTATAACAATATTCAATGTTAAGAAAGGACAACGTCTTGGTCAACTAGTCACAAGGCTGGCCGTAAGTAATCGAGATACCGCTCTATTTTGGTAAGGAGGAATGTGTAAATATGACCCCACAAGGTGACGTCATTAAATATTCCAAAGGGGATAAATGTTGGGCGCAAGAAAGGAGGAGCTTGAAGATCGAAATAAAAATGAAACTCGGTGAGTGTGAGGAGAACTGTAATATACGTACGGAATTGAGTTGAGTTAGAATTGAGCTGAGATAGTGTACAAATGGGCGACACAAGGGCAGTACTCGGAACGCGTGAACTGACGCGAGCAACTGTATGAGAGAGCGAGAAGTTACTGGGGCGATAGTTGAGTGGAATGAATTGGGAAGTGCTAAATTGGGGAGAAAAAAAATAAAGAAAGGGGGAAACCTGGGAAAGGGGGCTGTTAAAACCAACCAAAAGCTGAGGGATTTCTGCAGGTATTGAAAGACAATGACGCTGGGAAGTCCGAGTTCAAAAACTCGAACCAATTTGGCGCTTTGCATTGAACATACTCCCCCGCGCTGCGACAGCAGGATTACCCTTGAAATGGGGTTACAGTGGTGTGTGATAATGAACGTGGGTGAGGAGGCTAGTGCACATGAGGGCTGAGCTGGAGGACGTGGCAAAGCTGGGCTGCGTGATGAGAGTGAGGTGAGGTGTGAGATAATGATGTGGTGGTGAGCTGAGCAGAACAACGGAGAACTTATGAGGTGCAAAAATGAGGATGAATGAGTGATCACACAAGAAAGCACAGGAGGTGGTGCCAGGAGAACGAAAGAATAGGACAGCACAGGCATAAAGAGAGAAGTTTTAAGGTGTGGGCCACTAAGGTGAGAGATGAGAGAACGCATAGTAGGGGGAGGTGAGTAGGGAAGGCACTCTTGGGTGGCAAATAGGGAGAAGGCCCGCTTAGGTGGTGTAAATTGGGCTGGCACACAGGTGTAGTGTGAATGGGGCTAGCAAAATGGGGTGGTGCACGAGTGAAAAGCACACTGAAAGGGCCAATAGGGTAGAAGGAAGCACACTAAGGTTGTGCAAATATGGATAGTACACTGAGGTAGTGAGGAGGAGAAAAGGCACAGAGGTGGTGCAAAGGGGGCATTGCAGCGCAAGGAGAGGGTACAGATTTGGGCATGGGATTAAAAGGTGAGACCTAGTGATGTCTTGGGTGAAATGGTCAATAATATGTGGGGTGATAACGATTGAGAGGTCAAGAGGGTAAGGAATGTTGCTAGGACAGAACATTGAAGTAGGCGGAAGGGTGAGGCAAGACTACAGGGTGCAAGAGAAACAGGATGTGAGGCTTGTGCTATTAAGGATGCGAGCTGAGTGAAATTGTAACAGAAAGAAACGGTTAGGAAGAAGAAACGGAAGAGGGTGTAGGCAAACTACAGTTAGGGTTTGGAGAAGTGGAATGTAAAGACATAAATGGCGTTGGGGAATGGGGAGTGATGAGGGCGACGCGTAGTTATGGAGCAGAAAAACAGGTAGGAGGATGAGACGAAAGGAGGTGTAAGTAAACTATGTGAATGTTGTAAGATGGTCAAAGGGGCCTGAATGATGACACTTGAATTTTGGGATGATCAGGTGTGGAAGGTAGAAAGGGTAGAAGGAACCTAGAGGTGTAGCTTTGAAGATACCGAATGGGTAGGGTGTGATGATGGGCTGCAGAAGTTAGGGTTTTATAAACAATAGGATGTGACAGAGATGAGGTGGGTTGCGGTATATCGTAGTGGAGAGTAGGACTCAGTTAGATGGTGAAAGGTGGGAAACAGGTTGGGGGGGGGGGGGGGGGAGAACTAGATTAAACAAATTTGTGTGTAACAAAGGGTTTTGAGTTTAGGACATTGGGCATAGACGTCTGGGTCACAACTCTTAAATTTTGGTATGTGGCGAGATTCTGAGAGCAAATGTTTGTGTTGAGGGACTTGAAATACCAATTAAATGCTTCTGCCCTGTGTGGAGGTGTGAATGCAGAGGTAGGAAAATGGCTGTGGATTGTGTGATTCGATGAGAGGAGCTGAGGCGTGACAGATATAAAGGGCATTGGGGGATAGTGTGCTAATGATGAGGGCCGAATAGAGTTGCAGGAGCAGAGAAACAGGTAGGAGGAAGAGACAAAGGAGGGTGGAGGCAAACTGTTTGATTACAGAACGTTGGGCTTGGTGACAACACTAGGTCTGTAGGGACCAGGAGCTAAGAGGAAGTTTTTGTAGTGAGGGCCTTGTAGGATCGATTTGAGCTTGGGCTGTGTGGAACTTATAATGTGAGAGAGGAAATGATTGTGGGTTCCATAAATTAAGGCGGGATCCAGGAAGAGCTGAGGGCTGCCTCTGAAAAGGAAGAGCTGAAGACTCGCTCCTATATTCTGCTATGGGAAGCCAGTTCACGCTATTCCGAGACTTACCTAGTGTTGGCGGCGAAAGGCAGGAGAGTTTTGAGAGTGTCGAGTTGGTAAAGGAGCGTCTAGGTGGCGAGAGCTCTCCCAGTGTGATGGCAACGAGTGTGTGGTACGAGTATATTCGTCGTATATTGACGCCGGGTTTCAAGACAACCCGTCATTCATTGCTGGATGTAGACCAGATACCCACAGACTCGGAGGCCTTTCGAGGCTCAGGTGGTACCAGAGAAAATTTGGGTGGTGGTAATGAATAATCAGGCGCCAACCGTATCGTTAAGGTCCAATGCATAAGCCGTAGCTCGTGAAGTTTACGTTGTCCCTCTACCCCTAGGGTGCCGATTTTCTCCGCCTGCCATATGTCGCAGAGGACCTCATCAAGAGCATCTTGCACAGCTCTTCTTATAGTGGGAAAAGATATTACCGTGGCATGGTACGTCAATAAAAACCAAAGATAGTCAATTTTGAAGGAGGCGAGCTGGTGGAGCCCATCAAAGTCCAAGGATTTAGATGTTGACGCAGATGGAGCAGACAAGAGAGGAGTAAAGTTCGGCAGTAAAGTCGATGCAGGCGGCGGAAGGGGAGAAGGAGCAGAAGCGATAACCGTTTCAGCTTGAGGATCGAAATAAAAATGAACCCGGCAAATTATTACACAATGGTTTATTTTTCTCATGAACAGCTTGACCTAGTATTACTGCTCCGAGACCCATCCCATTCGATTCAGCATCGAAAAATACTAGTAAACCATACGAAACATGACCTGACTACAATGGAACTACGGAAACTAAATATTCCCCCGGCGCCAAGCGCCCGTAAACGTCTGTAGGCATTTATGATCCGATGTAGGGGTGTGCGGAGGAAATTCCGGCCTCATCGGCCCTAACCTTGCTCCGCCCCATCAGGCAAAAAGAGTAGGGGAAATTGGGACGGGGAATTTCAGTGAACCCTTGGCATTGAGAGGCGAGCGGACGGATGGGGACGGGGGACGGACATTGCAAATTTGGAATCTCCATGTCTCGAAACGTGAAGTATCAAATTTGTGGGGGGGGGGGGGGTTGTAAAATATTTTTCGTGACCGAAAACATAGAGTTATTATTCAGAATGAATAATAAACCAAAAACTCAGTGAGTGCACTGTAATATACGTGCGGAATTGAGTTGAGTTAGAATTGACCTGAGATGGTGTACAAATGGGTGACATAAGGGCAGTACTCGGAACGTGTAAAATGGCAGGGGCAACCGTATGAGAGAGCGAGAAGTTACTGGGCCGATAGTTGGAAGTGGAATCAATTTGAAAGTGCTCTGTCGTCGATAGGAAAATGAAATTGGGGAGAAAAAAATAAAGAAAGGGGGCTGTTAGAACCAACCAACCAACCGCAGCTGAGGGATTCCCACAGGTGAGGGGCAGGTATTGAAATAGTCGGAGACAATGACGCCGGGAAGTCCGAGGTCAAAGACTCGAACCAATTTGGCGCTTTGTGTCGAACAACGTATATATAAATAAAAAATTATTCAATCAAAGTTTGACTTGACGTAGTGACGCATTCGTTGGAGCTTTATTTTTTATCGGAATATCTGGTTAGTAGCAGGATCATTTGGACTCAACATAAAGCTTAATTCCTCATCCCAAAGTGTGTTGGAGCTGTCAAACGGTGAGCCCTAAGCCTTAACTGTTGAGCTTATTTACTTATCGATGTTAAATTAATAACTGAATGTGCACAGTCGTTGTTAGGGGGATGGCGAACTCATCTCCACAAACTTTACAGTGCTCAAGTCAATGCTCAGGGTTTTCCCTTGAGGCAGTCAGTTAATACGCTGAAGTTAAAGGGCCGCTTCTCATGTTTTCCCACTGGCCCCTCTAACATGTCAACCTCCGGACATATATGCAGTTTGAACACTGCTTCGTCGTATTCTGGTTCAATAGCTCTCTCATCTATCATCCGTGCGTGCGTCAAGTCAGTCAAGACCCGAATCTCTACCGAAGTTTACGCTCAGTATAGTGTCGAGTCTCCGTTACCCAGTGACTTTACTCGGATCTTTCTCCACTATGATCTCAAGTGATCGTCTTACCAATGTGTATCTTTCCGAACATTACGTTCCTCTATCGTTACGTTGCACCAAAGCCGTTTTATTAAAATAAATGCATTAGGTTTTCTCTTTCCGCTTCATTTCGATTGATATCGCACCCACACTTTTTACTAAAGAATGATAGTATAGAGTCCAACATTGACAGTAGCATGAGCGGCTCTCAGCTATCTGTTGATGTCAAATGACTAAATGTGTTTTTATTTGTGGGATTTTCATCATACCTTTAATATTTCCCCAATTTAAGTGAATCTCTCGCTCAGAGCTGCTAAAAGTGGACATTGCGATGAGCGAGAGGCATTAGGTTTAATAGTAGAGATCTGCCTTGCGGAAATGAAGTTGTTATTACTACTAATACTGTTTTTGAGTGTTTGTAATAGTTTTATTACAACTCTTTGTCAGTGAAAGTGGGCCAAACCGCACGAAATGAAAAAGTAACGACATTTAGAGAAAATGAAAGCTTCATGTTTTGTGGGTTTGGCATAAAAGAAAAGTTTTGGAGTCGTTCGCGAGTCGCGATATTTTCAAAACTTCTCTATCGCTGTTTTTTGTACATTTCCTTTTTCACCTAACGATAGGGAGTAATAAAAAGTCATAACTGCCATAAAACAAAAGTTCGGAATAACCTGGAGAGATGAAGGAATAATGTTCGAAAAAAATAGACACTCCGCCCAGCCATGAATTCAATGATGTTGGCAGTCCGGTCACGTAAGGAACCCTGCGACCCGCCTACTACCCGATCATCATTTTCTTGAGCACACTCATAAATGTGCATCAAATTCAGTAACCATTTACTTCGTTATTTGTTCCCTTCTTATCCTCAACGGCATCAATCCAGTAACATGGCCAACAAAATCAGGCAATCGCTTTCCGTTTCGCCCGAGAAATGAAGCTGTTTCGATGGTGGATATTCGTAACATTTTTGCGCCTAAATTCATTTCAGGTGTTTCCCTAACTAATCTTTCATTGTGGCTATTCCCTTGAAGCGAACAATGAATCTGTTGAAATATACATCCCCAAATAAGGAGGAGGGAATGGTCCCAACCATATTCCTCTTGCAATATTCCTTGCAATCTGGCAGGGAAAAGTGTTGCCACGCCAAACAAAGAAGTGGCTTTCGAAAGAATTTATTTGGACTCGATCATCACACGTTACACAGGTTTCAACCGATAAAACAAGACTTCCTTGACAACATGTCAAATAGCATCAAACTCTTTTCATGGGTTCGAAAAGTTCTGCAGGCCCAGTTGTCATCGCTTAATTTTTGGCCAATTTTGCTGGAACCTTACTTTGGCTTTTCGTGCTTTCCAACGATAAGATATAAAATGAAGATGATATGGAGCACTGGGTATCAAGACTATAATTGTACCTAAATCAACATAACTGCCCAAAAAAAGTTTATTGCAAAAAATTATCGCTCTGAATTTACAACAGAAGGACCCATAAATACTGCCGTTAGAAAGCGGGAAACTAATTATAACTTTAGTGCTGAAATTAACAGCAAGTCTTGGGAAAAGATTTACGAGCGTACATCCGTTTCACATTCCCCTCGACTGAATGCACACGTTGTGAACGAGAGGAGGAGAATCAATTTTGTAGTTGGGAACAAGGGGACGACTGCCAGTGCACTGACAGAAAGAAGAATTACTTACCTTATTGGCTCTCTTAATTTAAAACCATCTATCGAGCTAATCCAAATGGAACCAGGCTTAAGCTCTTGGTTTTCTTTCATTGACGCCTTAGCGGCTCTTGGTTCAACAATGATATGGTAATTAATTCGGATCATTTCCGCCGATTTTTTACTCGAGGAAAAAACCCGCTTACTAAAGCTGAGAGCGTGTAAGGTGAATTTATACTCCTGTCACTCCCTACATGTTCGAACCAATCAAGATCTCAGGGCATGAATACCAATTGTTATCCTAAATTGGAGTGTACAACGAACTTCGAAATGAACATTACTGAGCGCATTATGTGTGTGAGAAGCGTGACGAAATTTTTAACCCGAGATGCAAGCAACAGCCCCTGTGGCCTAATGGATAAGGCATCAGTCTCCTAAACCAGGGATTGTGGGTTTGAGTCCCACCAGGGTTACGATTATTTTGTGTTTTTAACAATTTGACATTTTATGTCAAATTTTAATTTAATTTAATCTAACGCTTGGTAACATCACACGTTTTAATAACCTCAGTGAGCAATTGACGCGGCAATTATATCGAAACCATCAACGAGCACAATCAAACGTGAAAAAAACAAAAATAAAAGACATAAAATGTTCCTAGTGGTTGCGTACTTGCACAAAAGCTGTACCCACCGTTTGTGTAAAGGTTTCTTTCATTCGCATCGGAGGAAATCGGGGTTTAGATTCAACTTTTTTTTTTGAAACGGTGGATGCAGGCAATACTCTCACTGCAGCCACAAACGGGCCTATTGTAATGGCGTCCATTATACTCTGATCGTGGCCCACCTGCACCACCTCCAGGCCCCACAGCACTGGTCTCACTTGGTGTGACGTCACCTATCCGCCCCCACCACCCCCGCACAAAGCAGAGGATATCCACAAGTTCTGCATTTGCCACCTCAGACACAGAACGGCGCAATGCCCCAAGTCCATCGCATATGCACAGCACATGCTCTGTTGTCTCCAGCCCTACTTCGCAGAACCTGCATACCTGTACCTCGCATATGTGCAAGGTGGTACCTCAGCGGACAGTGACCTGTGAACAGGCCACATATGATCCTCATATCCTTCCTCCCCAGTGCAAGCACCTCCTTGGACCTCTCTCTGGAGAGCCGGATGAAGAGTTTTGACTGTCTGAGGCCGGGCAGCTCCTGCCATTGAGCAGCCCTCCACCTGTCCTCCCATTTTCCAACCTCTCTACGTAGATGGCTCCTAGTGGTCCCAAAAAAGGGCTCAGGGTCAATAAGTCAATCACACCTGCTGTGATGTGAGACAGTATAAGGCTAAGGCCTTGCGAGTGGCCTGACTGTCCACCATGATGTAGATTCTCAGCCACTTCAGTACCCTCTGCAGCAGCCGCTGCACACAGACTGTCACCGCAGCCACCTCTGCCTGGAACACCGTGGCCAGCGACCCCAATGGGATCGCTGCTCTGATCCTCGGCCCAAAGATGCCTGCCCTTGCACACCACCCTGCACCGAGCCATCAGTGTAGTATACCAGGGCCCCAGCTTTGAAAACGGGAGCTCCCCCTTCCCACCTGGATCGCTCATGAATGAGTATCCGAAAGGGTAGCGCGAAGTTGAACCACGCGGGCATTGAGTCTACCACATTGAGTTCGGGCCCCCCCACCTTCACCTTGTCAAGGATCAAGTGGCAGGAACTCCTCCTCCCCCGCATGATCAGACCCAACTCCAACATATGCACAGCCTGGAGGAACGCCATTCTTTTAACATGTATGTGGAGTGGAGCTAAATCTAGCAAGACCTCCAGTACAGCCGTAGGGCATGTTGTCATACAGCCTGTAATGGCCAGGCACGCCCTACGCTGCAGTTTATACAGCACTGCAACTGCACTGTTTTGTTTTCCACCCTAGTCCACCAGACCAGGGCTCCATAGGTGACTACAGGCCTAACAACGGCAGTGTACAGCCACCTGATCATCCCAGGCCTCAGCCCCCATGTCTTTCCACCATTCTTTGAGCTGCCCACATCACCACCGACGACCGCTGTAAGGCTTTTTGACGTGTGTGGCCCAAGAGAGCTTTCCATCGAGAAAAACTCCCAGGTACTTGATCTCATGCTGGATCTTCACCACCGTGCCACCCAGCCTGAGTTCCCGCAGCGTAATGCTGCGCCTTCTGGTGAATGGGATCAGGCTCGTCGAACAGTCCATGGCCATTGCACCATTTCTGTAGGGTATTCAGTGCATGCTGCATGCATTCATTGATTATACTCACGAATTTACCCCTGACTATAATTACCAGGTCATCCGCGTATCCTAACACCTTGTAGCCCTCCTCCTCCAGCAGCTCGAGAAGGGTATCAGCTACCAGTAACCAGAGGAGAAGGGAGAGCACCCCCCCCCCCCGTGGGCATCCCCTGGTGGGCACCACAGAGAGTGTCTCCCCCCCCCCAACTCCGGGAAGACCACCCTGCTACTCAGCATCTCCTTGGTCCAAGAGATTAGGTAAGGATCTACTCCTTCCTACCAGCCGCAGCCGTAATTGAGGCATACGACGTATTGTCGAAACTCCCCCCAATATCCAGAAAGCAGCACAGCTCAATCTCTCCGGATCTCAGAGTATCCTCCAGCATTGTTGCCAGTTCCTTCAGAGCAGTCTCAGTGGATCTCCCCCTCTGATAGGCATGCTGGGAACTCCGAATGGGGTTCTGAGTAAGATAGTACTCCTTTATTGATAGGCACACTATCTTCTCCATTGTTTTCAACATGAAGGACATGAGACTGATGGGGCAGTAGCCCTTAGCCAGGGCCGAGGAGCCACCCGGCTTTGGTATAAAGACCACCTTCACCTTCCTCCACATAGTGGGTATGTACCCAAGGACATAGCTCGCCCTGAAAAGCCTCACCAATATCGGACCCAGAGCCTCCCTACCATGCTGCAACATGGCTGGGAAGATCCCATCCCGCACCTGGTGCCTTGTAAGGTTTAAATGAACCAATAGCCCATTTAACCTTATTAAGTGTGAACATTTCTCTGGAGGCAGCGGCTATCAGTGGGTTCCTCGATTGCCTATGACAGGTACCTCCATCGGCGCTCAGCTGATGGTGGTGGCTATCTCCCCACTGCAGGCTTTGAGACCCTGGGAAGTGAGCTGCCAGAAGCTCCTCCAAGGTCTTCTTGCTGCCCCTTAGATTTCACTTACACCTGTAGCTGCTCCAAAACAAAGGGCCCACTTTCTACCAATCATGGCTTACTGTATTCTACTCTAACCTCTACACAAGTTCTCTTAGAGGGGTTGTAGCATTTAGGTATAATTTATAATCGAGTGTAAGTGTATTTTGAAGAGGTTTGGAATTACGGGAAAAATACTCCAAAAATATTAGGTAACAAAATGGCATGAACTTCATCAACACTATTGAACTTTCTTACTCGACTATTTTCGCCTTTGAGAACGCATCATATGAATATGATTTATATCGATAAAGCATCACTAAACTCGCTTTTCATCGAAATGTTTGTTAATTTATCGCGCTACTCTCATCATTTCTCCACGGACGAGAATATCATCGTGCTGACGCGTTGTTAGGAACTGCTGACTTGGAAAATTTCAATCGTTAAAGCCGTTTTTGAGAAAAAAATGTTTGGTATTTCGAAAAGTATGATAACTATAGTTATGTTTAACCAATAACTTTCCAAAAATTATTACTATCCTTCTTCAAATAAATCGTGTTTACAGCCTCATTAATTTTCTGCGTGCCGATTGGTCAATAATGCTCCGGGAATGAGTACGAGCAGCACTACTAATTCTGGAACTGTAAGCGCTACCAATTCCTGCCGCCGCGAAGTGATGTTTGACCAAGTTCAAATGAATTAAGTAAATTGAAAAAGCCATGTACAAAGTGAATTGACTTAGTGCTAAGGAAAGTTGTGTGTTGCAACGCAACCAGATATTTTAACATAACTACAATTTTCTATAATTATTCGATTAATCCGATGGCTGCTAATCATATTACTAATTACCGCTACGTCCCTGTATTGTAAATCTGTAATAACTTCGAAAATATTCATTTAAACTACATGCTGTAAGGGACCATTTTTCACAAATTTGGCCCATCTAAAAAAATGAATATCTTGAGATATAATTATAAATTTTCTAGGCACAATCCACAATTTTTCTCATCTAATACTAGTCTAATTTTAGACTGCATGAGCCATATGACTATTGCTATGTTTCTTATAAATGTTGGCAATAACAAAATCTGTTTAAGACCAATGTGCTCGGATTTGGAAACTTCTTGAATTTTGCGTCTACGACCTTGTAGACTTCAGGTCGTTCTGTTTTTATGAATAATTTTAAAATCTCTCAAAATTAACTACTATTCAGACTTATCCATTTCGAACTTAGAATTTCCCTAAACTAATCCACACGCCCCTCATTCTAATTGAGAACTGTCCGTGCCAAAACGAGGTTGTTAAACTAAACTGATGACAACAAATTAATTGGGAACACTAAAAACCTGAACTGCCATTATTCGAACTGAATCGGCATTTTTCAAATCCATATTATGCATTTTACACACCTGACCTGACAGAAACTAGTCTTCTTCCAACGAAACAAGAATTTCCTAAATAGTAGCATCAAAAATGTACCAAACTAAATTTCGATTGCTATCTATATTCATATATAAACTAAACCTCGACTTTAATCTAATACTAGCTGACATTTTCCCCATCTGATGGCAATTTTTCCTTTCTTGGTGTTCCACTCTCAAAGTAGAACTCAGATTTTTACCATCTAGAATTGATTTTAATTGAGAATTTTGCAAAACCCGACTCAAGATTTTAGTCTTAACTTGGACTTTTGGCATTTTAAACTGTGAACCCCCCAAAACCAAACGATATTTACCGAATCCAAATTTAAGTTTTCCAGTTCTAAATCGAGTGTTTTCAACTTAATCGAAATTTCCCGATTAAAAATCATGGGTTCCATAGACCTGCCGAGAATTTTTCAAGTATTCCGTCCGGTTTTTGTGCAGTTGTACCACTGGAAGAAATCGATTGGTCGTCACTCTTGAATAGCTTTATGATATTTAAGGGAGGTCATCTCAAATAAATTAGCATAATATACTTTTCAAGATCACTTCGATTATTTATTACTTCCTATCATTATAATTTTTGTCATATTTATTTCACCAATTCTTGTATAAAACGTAGCTTAGCAAGAACTAGACAGCCTGACAGTAAAGGGGGTTACTCTCACTGAGCTGCTGGTAAATTAGAACAGATTAGGGCTGGTTAGGGCTGGAACGGAAGCTAGCTGCCCAAGACGATCGTTTGACAAATAGCCGCATGTTTCCGTAACATCCTAGTATTAGGAACATAAGGTGAAAATGGGTCGAGCCAAGTTGGAGGGTAGTCATGCAACTGTGCCCAATGAAAGTGGAGAAAGTATCATGAAACGTATTCTGGCGCGAAAATCCATCATTTCACACACATTATTGGCTTCAATGTGGTGGTATGGTTATGGGGGAGAGAGAGAGAGATTGAGAGAGAGAGAGAGAGAGAGAGAGAGAGAGAGAGAGAGATCCACCAGTAGACCCGATAGAGCTGGCCATGGGACGGAAGAGATCTTCAGGGTACAGAGGCGTGACAAGGAGCGTCCAGCTTCTTCATAAAACCCGCTCGAACGCTCCGCTGAAGCCGTTGCGTGTCTGATTCGTACAATTAGTCCGTCAGAGCAAATCTGTGTCAAGATCTACACGGCTCGACTCGAGTCGGCTTCGATTAGGTAACTCTCTCTCATAGTCCCATAAACAGTGGCGAGAGCCAAAGCCAATGCGACACTGATGTATGTATTTTATCTTTAGTCCTTCCCCCACATTTTCTATGCAACGACGGGCAGCATTTTATAAAATATCTAATACACGAACAAGCTTGGGACTCTAAGAGGAATATTTATCAGGATTTATTGCTCCTAGTGCAACAGGAAATAATTGTGGCTTTTCTTGATCAACTCAACATTTCATCCCAAGCATCTCGTCAATTTCGGAGGGGGAATCTTTAGTGATGCACCTCATCACATCTCCCCGTGACGAAAAAATATTTTCTAACCCTGACCCAAGTAGCTCACTTTTTTAGACTCATAGAGACGAAGTGCGAGGACGTATGCCGCGAATTAAAGAAAGTTGATTTTCCCGTTTGCTCTACCGGTAGCTATTACTTACATTTGCTTTGTGAATAATTTTCTGACAGTCCTTGTATACTATTCGAAGTCACAGTTGAGACGACCGGGCGTAGGTTGAACGTAAGCTGAAACGTTTAGCTTGGTTCGCATAGATGGTTAGGGGATTGTGCACTGAGGAAGCATTGCACACGACCTTGGTTAGTTTGGCTTAGAAATTCTACTGGCTGCTAGTTCTGCGAACAAACCAGGTACCCAGCCAGCTTCGCCTTACCTTCAAATTTGGGAGTACGAACGTCGCTTTGCTGTGACTCAGTTGCAGGTGGAACATCTTTCCGAAGCCTTCAAATTCGTACTCCGGGTGAGGATCCCAAATGTCAGCCACGCGGTCTCGAAAATGACCTGAATGGTGGTCGTCGTTTACTGTAACAAGCCAAAAGAAGAAATGTGAAGCAGGTTAGGCGAGAGGACACAGGGAGGAATAGCGAAAAGACAAAGCCAATAAATAATATGTGTTGAGGGGAATCAGAAAAGGTGTACAATGCGAAACTTGAGCGGAAGTGTACAAAAGACCATCTAAGATAATTCATCACGGAATACCATGAAAACCACCTGTTTGGTGAGAAATTCAGACCCTCAGATGACAGTGTAACATCGCCGGACATTCACGAAGCCAAAACTGTCAAGGTCGCCTATAGCACAAAATGCAAGTGAAAAGAACTAATTCGTCAGAGCGCGGAAATTGTGAATCCTGACTGATAATAATGAGAAAAATTGAGATTCTTGACTTTTATAGTTATCAAAACACCAAATATTTTTTTCTCAAAAACGACTATAACGATTTTGACCAAATTTGCATATGGGCAGCTTCTGACGAGACGACAATACCATGGAATTCCCGTCTGTGGGAAAATGACGAGAGCATCACTGTTGGGCACACTAGAGGGCGAGAGCTGAAGATCGAAATAAAAGCTCGGTGACATAAAAGGCTCGGGACTGTATTATGTGCAATGAAGTGAGTAGAGTTTGTGTACAAAGGGCGAAACAAGGGGACGGCTCGTAATATGGGCGAACTGGCACAGGAAACTGTATCGGAAGGAGATGAGTGAGCACAGGGAGACGAGTGTCTTTCGCGAGAAACGTGGGTGAATGAATTTGGTAGGAGCTGTCTACTGTGGAGAGGAATCTGCAATTGAGGAGAGGGGAAACCGGAGGAATTCCCACGGGTAACTAGGGGGACAAGGTAAGGAGAGACAATGACTTTGCCGTTGGGGCAGGTGCAGGCATTCTGAGGTCAAAAAACCGAGAATGAGTTGGCTTGCGTCGAACAAGCACAATAAATTACCAAACATTTCGAACGATAACCTCACCTCCAAACCAATCCCCCGTGGAACTGACGAGGCCCCGTAGAACTGACGAGGCCCTGTGGCTGAGCGTCACAATGTGCTATCGTGGTCACCCCGCAGTTGGCAGTCCAGAATTCCACTACTCTATGGGATTAGAAGATGTGCTCTTATGTGCTTTTGTCGGGATGAATCTGTTGAATGAGTAGACCGAGGGAAAACCGTTCTGAAGATGGTCATCTATAACAACAAGCTACAATTCTCTGATAACAAGTTAAACACTAAACTCAACCTTTACTGCGATCCAAACATTGAAACATTGTTCGCTATGTGATCAACACCTACACGCAAGTTCAAATTATGCTTCAATGATGAAATTCGTTGGCAACAGAATTCCTGATTCGTTGAAACAAGAGGACATTCTCTTGGCACCAGAAACCTCAAATTGTGTAACAGCCAGACACCTGGCCGAATTTGACGCTCTCTTTATTTCTTTACTTTTATTTATACGCGACAAACTATAGTTAAAAACAAAAAACTGGCGTGGGAGCTCGTAGTCCTGTAAAGTTGCAAGATTAAAACCACTTCCCTGCGTACGGTTGTTATCTCTCAACGATAGAATTGACAGAGTGATCGAATAGTAGAGTTCCTGTTTATCAAACATAAATAATTGCATGACAGAAAAAATATCATGTGAAACATCACAAAACTTTCCTCACGTCCAAGTGAATGTTATAATACGCGTACTGTACGTATCTCGCATGGTGGTGTATAACTAGCGTATACTCGCACGTATAATACGCGTGCTGTATCTTGCAATTCCTTATATTCGTACAACCATAGCCTACAAAAGCATTAGCGGCGAATACGAATGGCGTAAAAGTGCTGATAACCCCTTCCATGGATGCCCTCTGAAGCCCACTCCACCCCTGCAGAATAGTAGGGAGAGTTGGGACACTGCCTGAGTTCCTATCTGTCAAATGAACCAAGCAAACTCTGAAGGCCCACTGGGTTAGGGGCAGATGGAGTCACCATATCACACCTCTGCAGCTTATCCTGAATGAATCCAATATCAGCCACTGCGTGTGCGACATCCCAGTCAGATGTCTGCTTAGCAATCAGGTGCAAGAACGGAATTAGAGGTCGAGGGAGATGGAACACCGAACCGCCATATCAAACCAGAGCGTGAATGTACGCTCATGGGACGCCTAGCCAAGCACGCACAGTAGAGCAACCATTCTATCCAGACTTATTAGCCTTCAGACAGTCCTCTTCCCCAAAACCAGCCCGCAGGTGAGCTTTGGGAGCAAGTACGCCTGAAGGAGGCGTAGCTTCTGCTGTGGATTCAGTGTACCTAGGGAATTTTCTGAACATAGACACCAACGCCCAAGCGGTTTCTCGCCGAGGACAGTAACAAGGAAACCAAGCCGTACTTCTCAGGATTCATCCCCTTTCCACAAATGCCTAGCTACCTTACAAACTTGTCAAGGGTGATCTGCAAGCACTGTTTGGTACCTGCGAGGAGGACGACATCCACACACACAGACCATTTTCCCAAATAGTGATTTCGGGCTCAGTAGAGTCTAAAACGTAAATATCTGAAGTGGACTCCAAATTTCTTTTTCAGCAGAAAACATAACTTTCCTTTCTACTTCACAGAGCCACGGCAAGTAAAACCAGCTCAATCGATTCAGCCGATCTTCCGCAAATTGAAATACAGGCACTCACAAATGGACCACACGCGGAAATTTGGGTTTTCGGACTGTGCAGACGACAAAACGTAAAGATCTGAAGAAAACCCAACTTTTTTATTAACACGATTTCAATATTTTTCTTGGACGAATTGAATGCTTTTCATAGCCCACACCAACTGGCGACCATAAATCGGAACGGGCTTACCAATACGGCAATTCGGAATCGTCAATGTGGAGTCTCGCGATGGATTCTCGTGTGCACAACAATGTTCTTTTACTAAACTCCTTGGAAAGCATTGAGCATAAGGAACGATTAGAACTGGATAAAAAGGAAAAAGGAATCCAGTAGACAAAACTAGACCGGGCTAATGAAGGTCGGAAGCGGGACTACAGTATTACAACATCGCATCCAACAATCCCCCACCCTGGAGGTGCAAGGTGTATCCTGTACAAAGCTTTGTTTAGCTTTAACCTTCACAGAGCCAGAGAATAAATGTCTTTAATAGTCAAGTACCTACCCAGTTTCAGTACTCGCGAATTTGAATGTAGCTGTGAACAGAAGAGGACAATGTGGTTTGTTTCGCCATTCCATCATCATCTATCCTGAGATTGAGCATACCAATGGATTAGGTACAGACCGTACATTTCAACTGCGTTCCTCGACTAGCACGACAAACGTGTTTATGGGGTCTCGAAGACACAAACATAAAAAATGTGGTGGAAGATCGGAAGCATATCCGTAACAATGTTGTAACAGCTTACAGAATGACATTCAAAGCAAAGCAATAACTTACTTTGTAGATTTTCGGAGTACTGCACGTCTAAATGATGAACTGGAGGAGGCGACTTTTTTACAGGTATAACAAATTCTTCAGAAACTAGCGGCAACTCTGTCGTCGTTTTATCTGAAAACAAATAAGTAATATTATTATTAATATAGGTAGTAGCTGGTAGTCCTAATTACACGTTCTAATTAATTATTTGTAAAAGCCTTCCGGTGATATAACGTTGGGAATAAGCGAAAACAGAAGGTATACAAAAAACGTTTACGACACTCATCAATACTATAGAGGGAACTGTTTGCCATAGCGAAAATCGACTACCTCATACTATCTGAATCTGAAGAAAATCAGCGGAAATTATTAAAAAACTCAATTTTTATTCAAAAGTTATTACACAGCACTTTACTGTAGACATTACAAATTATATGGTGTACAATCCAACGACGATGAGTAACTCTTTTGAACAGAATAAAAATAATTAATTTGGTAGTGCGACTGAGTACGTGAGATGTAAAAAGATTTTGATCAAGGACGAGGAGGACGCACGTTTTCCTCAACTTTCAGAAACGCCAGATGATGCTTTCCCCCATTCCATTCAATATTCAGAGCGCCACTCCATTCCTCGTGAGTAACTATTCTGCCCCGGTCTGGACGGGGAGCTGAGGAGTCGGTCTCACTCGCATACTCAGATTACGTTTAGATATCCCCCAGGAATGCGGGTATTAGGGTTTAAGGGCCCAACCGAAGTTGGGCTTTATTCGACCTTGGCGTGGATAATTATGAATAGCAGTTCAGACATCTGCTCTCTACATTACATGGTCATCGCATAGTCTCCCAGCCACTTTACTCTGATCAAACGGCTCACAAGGGCTTTGTCGATTCTCCTTCATTTTTAGGAAAGATTGATCTCAAATATCCATTCCCATCCTCCACTATGAACGCCTCCGCCGAGTCAATAGCTTGTTTCTTTTAATGTACGTGTTCTACTTTTCTTGGATACACAATTGTTTCCCCCGGTAATAAAAGTTTAATGTATTATTGGGCTATGCTAGTGTTGCAAAAAAATAAACAGCGATATAACCTTGGGTTTTATTCATGGTTTGATTTCCATGAACACAGCAATAGCTCATCAACGATAAAACTGAACACTTTGAAGGCGTTTGTCATTGGGGCACTAGCGCTAATTGAGTCTCACTTCTGGCCTGAGTCAATTTCAACGTACTTAAAATTGCCGAGAGGTGCTTGTTAAAAGGCCGTTCGCCACATAATTGATGAGGACAGACAAGTACTAGGGACGGCGGTGAGATGACTGAAAAGTGGAAAACGCCTTTGCTTGTGACAAATCCAAATGACGGACGATAATAACACAGCCAGGCGTTTCAGTCTCCAGCTTCTGGGCGGCTATCGCTATATTGTGGAACATCCTCCAACCGAGGGGTACCTTTACAGAATTAACTAAAGGAGAGTTAAAGCAGAGAAAGTCGCGTATTGGTACCTTCCCAACACATTCCAGGCAGTAAAACTTTATATGGGCGAGAGGGAAACCGTTTATGTTTCGTGTTTACATAACAAACTCGGGGAGGTTTCGCAACAAGCGTTTCAGTTAGAAGCAAATTGGTCATAAAGCGAAAATATTCAGGCAGGAAGGAGATAGCATCGATGTGTGCGCGAAGCTTATTGAGGGCATCGCCGCACAAGAGGAATCTCGTAAGGAGTGAAGGTGTGTGTGTGTTGGAGAACTCTCAACAAAACCCAACGAATGAAGATAAAGATAACCCCGGTGCAACCAGTGAGAATAGAAGTACTATTCTCAGTGTCTGCGACAGATCTCACAGC
Organism: Pachypeltis micranthus; assembly: GCA_020466155.1. Lineage (NCBI taxonomy): Eukaryota > Metazoa > Arthropoda > Insecta > Hemiptera > Miridae > Pachypeltis > Pachypeltis micranthus. The sequence goes on along the minus strand of CM035773.1, from coordinate 2,453,962 downwards.
TACGGCATCTATTTGATCTCCGGATGGGTGGAAGCTATGGGATAATCGATGAAAACTCTTAAGTAGACAGATTTCGTGTCGTGCTGTAAATGTTTCTGTGACGAGGAAAAGTTGGCCATAAGACTCTGAATGTTGTTGAGGGAAACTGCAAAGAATCGAAAATGATCATAATTTATCGCGCTGGTCGTCTCATTAGCAAAATGGAATAAAATTGAAACTATTGCTTACATGTTTGAGTATATGAATACAGAATGAATAATCAAAATCATTGAGAAAAAATTGTGTTTTGATCAATATGACTAAGGCTCAAGGTTTACTGTGGCGACACATATTGAAGAGGGAGGCCCAACTACTTCGGCCAGTGCCAAACAGTACCTACCTCTCAGCCGAAACATTCGATGTACCTAAACAAATGAAGCGCGTGAAAATTCCAATAATCATGCACTTATTAGCTTCTAGAGATCACCTCGAAAGTTAAATTTGACATTCACAGAAAAGAGTGTACTCAACTGAGTATCTAACAAATAGTTCTGGCAGACGAAAAAATGGCAGATTGCTTGACAATACTGAATGAACAGCTCTCAACGAGTTCTATGATCGATGGAACGCCTCAAACACAATGCAGTCAGTCTTAATCATGACTCTCGACAGACCTAAAGAAGGAGTTGCAGATTTACCTGATATTAACAAAATATGGAAGCATTATCAAGCAATAACAAGTAATGGTAAAATATGGTAATATATGAGTATTTCCCGTGCTGCTCTCCGCAGTTTGCAATATAATTATTTCTCTTTATTTCCATTATAACTCCATTTTCCCCAATTCAGTACTTCAGTTTCAGTGACCGTCAACATTCAACAAGTACTGATGCCAGCAACGAATGATATGATCATGCGGGTGCAATGTGAACGCTTTACTGATATTTATCATGAACCATTTTCCCTGAGGGAAGTTCTAGACGTAAAGGAGGTACGCAAATATGTATATTGCTGTGCATATGTGGTTGTATCGTCGAGTAACTGAATTAAACGAGTTTTGTTTCAAAACGGTGAGAACTCCATTTTACTTGTTTGTTCAATTGCCCTAAAAAACGCGTTTCCCAGAACTCAGAAACACCAAACATTTAACGCTTCTCGTTTTTTTTTATAAATTCCGGAAAAGGAAAGTGCAAGAGAGAAAATAAAACAGAACTCGAGCCAACAACCGAAAATCGGCCGAAGGCCTTGAGAGATGAGCCGAAACCTGAATAGACCATCTTATTTTGGATGCCCCCTGTTTCCCTTCCTCAGTTAGAGGAAGAGGAAATTGGCTGTTTTTACGGTTTATTGATGATCCAATGGTGTTAGGAGTTAGAATGGTGAGGAGGAACTGAGTAAAGTTACATCTAGAAGCAAAGAAATACGCAAAAAGAGTTGGCTTCTCTTTGATAAAATAAACGGAATCAGACTGAAACAAGTTTTGAAGAACTTTTATGTATTTTGTTTAGATCTAATGGCAAACTTGCTGTCAGTTTCATAAGAAGTTTGGACCGTGTTTCCAACAAGGAGATATTATAATTGCGTTTAAAAATCATGAGGTGTGGCCCATCTCACAACTTTTCTCATCTTCACGTTGATTTAGCTCTAGAGAAGGAGGTATTGTCCCAATGACTCAACTTATTTTTGACTCAAGTTTTCCGAATTTATTGAGTTTCCTCGCGTGGTCTGACGGCCCGTACTGAATAAACAATGTGCAAGTAATTTACTGGACTGGCGATACTATTGTTTTCCATGGCTCGCATTTACTGAGCTGGGAATAAATATTACATCATATTACGTAGAGCCGAGTAGAATTCAGACGATTCTGGGTTGCCACCCTCATCAATTTTACTATACTCTCAACGTGCAGGTACTTAATTGGAAATGCTACCCAATTTTTCTAGGAGGAACTGCCAATCGCACTGGCAGTACGAGGGCTGGATGTAACTGTTGAAAACCCCGGTTTTGTTGAGAGTTTGATAATTTATTTTACTGCTTCCGATGTGCGACATTATCCCACAAAAAAAAAATTGGAGCACAAAAGAAAGAATCATTTTTTCACACTTTGCAAAACTCGCCATTACTATTTGAGTCTAATTCAAAGGGAGTCTTCAAACAGTCAATTCCCACATATTCTTCTCTTTAAATGGGCAGCTAACAATCTATTGATTGGAGATGAAACGTGAATGACCTATTTTTTAACGCTCACGAATTTTCTACATTAAACGCTAGAATGACTTTGATCAAACTGACGGAGTATTTCCTACCCATCTATAACAACACACTGCCCCGTAAAGTTTTTTATGTAGCTGTTTGCTAACTAGAGATGTTGGCGACAACTATTCAGAAAATAGAAAAATTATTTTCGTTTTGTCAAAAACGGTGTAACTCACAGGTTACTTTTATCTAGTCAAAATCTACACTTTATACTGACCAAACTTGAGTGGGTAGTGAAGGTTCTAGAATAATTGTAATGTCGCTACGATATGGATCACTTGGGTAGAAATGAGAAAAGCCTTCGTCAAAAGATATCAACCTTGAGTGACATTATATTTTCCACGCAGATTTCATTAACTGTAGGCTGGTTTTGACAGTTAACGTGCCAACTGCGTATTCCTACTTTTTACTAGGGTTTGTTGATGGTGCTAATGATGGCTAACTCGCCGAAACCTTCAACAAATTCTGTGGGAAAAATACAAGTTCCTCAGTTTTTGTCTCTTTTCGAATATCGTTTCCCTGTGCACCACTGTAACAATACTTCCTCACTTCTATTGCTTATTCTGGGCCAAGCCCCGCTATGCTATTATGCCCGTTATTCTATTTCCATAATCAAAAAGTAAGCCTTTCAGTAAATTCGCACTAGGTTTGTAGTGTCAAGTCTCGCTTGTGAAGCCGTACATTTATCGTCCTTTCTACTTTTCTTGTTAACTCTGATACTAGAACATTCCATTTTGTTTTACTCAACATTTACGAGTTCTCCTTCCTTCACTGGTCGCCGGCCTAATGTGGAGATTTGAATGGTATGCCTCAGTTGCTCTTCTGCTATCAGATGATAACATCATGTGTGGGGATAAGGGGAACTATGGGTTGCGTGACACCTGATTATTATTAACGTTACTACTAAAATAGTTCTACTAATGCTTAACCCAACAAGTAGGAAGTTATTTCGCTGAAGGCCGTATAGCATTATAATGCGTTAAAGCCAGGTAGAACCATTTCATATAACGGGAGTATTCTAGGGTCATCTGCGTAGGCATCACAAGTTGCGACGAATATGGGCATAGGGGATTTCTCATAACGGAAATCTCGCGTCTTGTCTCACGGGCTTTTTCCTAGACACGAAGCTTAGTGGAAGATAATTAATGCAAACTGAGGTTCCGTTTTTTCCGAAATGCCGAGAAAGGACAAAGGCGCTATACACGGGCGAGGGGCAACAGATAAGAAATGCATATTAGCTAAGCACGTTGTGGCCGTTAATCGTGATGGCACGCCTGAGGTTGTAAGGCACCGAGCAACCGAATTAGAGAGCGGTAGTTGAGCCCGATAGAGCGACTGTATAGCAGCAATATTTATAGACGACATCCGCGTGAAGCTTTTAACGCTCACGCGCTTATTTCATGGGGAAGACGTTTCAGGTTCTGGGTATTCAGAAATGAGGAGTACACACACATCGTGTGTTGAACAAATCCCCGTTGTACATTATAAGCACATCCAGTTCCTTTGTTTCTGAATAGTTCTTCTCTTCGGTAGGGGACCTTTATTTTATTTTATTGATTATACGTGTCAGCAGTTTTTGAGCTGCTTTACAATCAACTCTTTGGGGGTCTGAACACTCGACGGACTAAAGCTTATTGGCAAACTACTCGTGACACGTGACGCAGTTTATGCGTACGAGTGGAGGTCACCTATTGGCATTCCTCTGATAAGGAGATGCGTTCATTCTATTTCTTGTGCCCACCGACCAGCGTCCGTATTATAATTACAAGCCTAAGAGTTTCTTCAAGCAAGTACGAAGTGGTTTCTATTAACGATGACAACAGATTAATTTAAACAACAAATTGGGCAATTAATTCCGACTCTTTCCCGAATGACCTCAACTCACTGCAACCACTGAGCTGTGGCTGCTTTAATATTGCATTATCTCGGGATACACCAGCAGAACTCCGGCGACTGCCAAATGTGTTCCCTCGAATACTTACCATTCCACAAATTGTGATTTACGAGACGATCAGCGGAGGAAATGCAAGCCGTCACAAGTGCATAGTTAATTCAAGCTTTGACTCACATTTCATTCGCGAGTATTTCATTTTAGATCCCTTCATTATTTCTCTCCATCTTGACTTTGAAAGTTTCATGAGCCTCGACTCGTCAATGGATTCTGAAACTTGCTGCCCGGATCACACGGCAAAACACATTTTCATCTCCTTAGAAATATCGACTGATGCAGGTTCTTGCCAAACTGGTTCTCCCCTCGGCCGGTCTTATAAACAGAATTTCCCCCAGTTACTAATAGTAGGATTTAGAAAACAAATGTAGATTCAATACCACAGAAATATTGAATACAAATTATCGATACTTTTTTGTGTCGAACATCTGGGTAAAGAGGGCTTCCGTTTCTCCGCCAAACATTCGTTAATACGACACCCGAAATAGACACTTTCCCTCGATTTCCCACCACAAAATGTTTCAAGGTAACCAGTAGTAACTACTGAGGACCAAGGCGTGTAAAGGGCATTGTTCGACGCAAAGCGCCGAATCAGTTCGAGTCTTTTGACCCCCTGAAGTGGGGTTTTTCTTTCTTTATTTTCCCTCTCCTCAACTTCAATTCCTCTCCACAAGTGACGACTCCATCCAAAATTCATTCATTCAGCTACAACTATCGCGGAAGTCACTCGTCTCTCTATGCCTGGTACAACTCACTCTCTTGTTACGGTACAGTTTCCCACGCCAATTCATGCGTCCCGAGTACTATCCTTGGGTCGCCCTTTTGTACACGAACTCAGCTCATTTCTAACTCAACACAGTTCATTACTCACTTCATTGCGTTTTATACAGTCCTCCTCACGCTCACCGAGTTCCTTTATTTTCCATCTACAACTCTCGCCCTTTCGTGCGATTATACACCTAGAAGAGACACGGCATGTCACTTAATTCTAGTTCTCTGCGATACGTACAGGTTGATGCTAGAAGTAAAGATAAAGCGAGGACTGTCAACATTTAAACATTTAAAACATTTAATGTGAGAATCCCTGCACACAAGGGTTGCTATTTTGAGGTTAGACGATATCCCGCTAGATGGATTATTTTTTTAGATCAACAAATAATTACAATAAGAGACCCCAAAAATACGGCAAGTACTTCGACACCATCACCCTCCCGCCCTCTTCAGGAAGAGAAGCTATGCAACGATAAATTCGATTACGTTTTTCTTCGCTTTTATTGAAAACTGTCGTAAAATGAGTCAAGTTGAGCGTTATTTACTGTTGCGACGAAAGTCTGGCAGCACAGAGCTCAATGTGGCATAGAAGATAAATTGAATAACACAAAGGAAAGTTTTTATAGACGAAAACAAACCATTTTCATTTATTTTAGTAGAAGACGTTCGTTTTATTTTTCAGTTCCTGATAAGAAAGAATCATTCACACTTAACGCTTCTGAGCCTCCTCAGCTATAGGTACTATAGGAAATTGGATGGGGGGAAGCGTAGAGGTGATCCAACGACCTCAGTTACCCTCGAGCCAGCCCAAAGCAACGAGTGCAATGCTGGTGGGTTTCGTAAGTTTTAGAGAAGCAACTATGGAATTTCCACGTTAAACGGTACCAAAATGAGAAACTAATGAGTTGTACTGCGTGAAAATTTCATGCTTCCCAGTAACACCTAACACATACGGCTGGCTTGGAGGACCATAGTAGAAATACCGATAAATTATATGTGAAAAAAGGAGAAAGAAGGGGAAGCTGAATGAGAAAAGAACCATACAAGTAATTCGAAATTAAAGGGATAAAGATGTTTATATCAAAATAAATTAAGGAATTAATTAAGGAATTCTGCTGAGAAAATGTATATACAAAGATGCCCGAGCAAAGAAATAAATAAATGAATTTGACTTTCGTTGGGGCCCTTGATGAGGTGTCGATGAAAAATACGGTGATTGTGGCGAAGTGATGTGCAGAAGAAAATTGGAATGATCGGAGGCAGCAACGATGATAGAGGGAAATAATGGGATGAAACAGCTCAACAGAAGGAAGAAAGTTGGTGAAGCGATGCCTGTTTTGGTGTGCCTTGGGTGAACAACGTTTTCAACTTACAGTTTTCAAAGTGCCACATTTTTTGCTGCCCCTTTCTGTTCTGAGATGCAGGAGCAGAGGGGCCTGTAATGAGGAGAGCACAGAGTTGGATGGGCCTCAGAAGTTTTCGCCCCAATGTTAACCAATGAGAGTATCGCTTGTGCCACTTCATCTGCTCCCAGAATGTACTAATATGAGAGTAACAATTCATTACACTGATAGCATACCAATATTGGATGAGTCTACACACACTATATTCTGAAGTCAGCATGCTACTGAAATCGGGTTGGAGCTTCAACTTTCAGCATCTCATCGCTGCTGGTGAAATTCTTAGTCCTTCTTAGTTCTGCTTTCTTTGATCAGGCTTATTTAAATGAGAGCAAGCAACGGGAGCGGTAAAATATATCCAACATACCATGGCATGAATTGATTTGCGCCGTCGGACGAAGATTTTACGATCTTTAAGAGGGGCCACACAGTGGGTCGGAAGAAAGAGAGTACTCAACTTAGTATTAACGGTACTCGGCCAGCAACCATTATCGCCATTGCAGTCTGTGATCATCCAGTCCGAATTTCAATCGCCTCAGAACCAAATTGAAACGATACTGAGATACTTGACGCGAAAACGATGTGGAAATAGAAAAGAGAATACTGGGCTATATGAGTGGTCTATTTTGAAAGCAACAAGTCGGGACCATATGTCTAGATGCATCGGTAAACGAAGATGATAGGGTGCGAAATTTGTTTTGTGTCGTGCGTTCCCGAATTCGGTTCGGTTGAATCACCCCACACCGCGGGCGGGTATATCGATTTTACATTTAAAAATTTTGAATGGATGCTTACGGTAGTCGGAGATTTGAATTAGTAGTTTTGATCGCGTTTATCAACGCTTGTTACGGGTCATTAGCTAGTCAGAGATTCAAGCTACCACTATAGTCAAATCGAACGATGGGACTCAGTGCAAGTTTCCATCAAAAAAGTTTGTAAAAAAGATGTGAAGTAATGTTGGTACTATTGGGTCCAATTCATTTCCCACCTGTTTCTTTATTTCGCGTTTGTGCCTCATATGGCATCTGCCTGACCGCCCGATATTTTGAATATAAATATTCTCTGGCCCACTATTCACCTATATTGTATCATTAACGTATTTCTCGCCGTTTTTAGTGCTATTTTTTATAATGTTTCCTTCGGTAGAGTTTACTTTTGTCTTAGCCAGCTTAGTGTGGCGAATGCTACAATGTTCTTTCATCGATCATCATTGTTATTAGTTCACGTTTTTATAGTTTTACATTATGTAATTTAGAATTCGAGTTTAGGTAATCGAAAAGTTCGTGATAATGCGGTTGTTTTTGTTATTTTTATTGTCCCTCAAGTTCCCTTTTATTATTTTGAACATATAACCGTCTATTTAGTGGTATTTACACCAACCTGGTAAGCCGTCACTTTTACTAGAGAAATATGAGCATTTCTTTATCGCAGAAATCGAAGTATAGACCCAGCTCTCAGTCGAAATGAATCGGATATATATAATATTTTAAAATTTAAATCACAGGAAACATGAAACAACGGCAAATGGAAACATATATTAGAACGGCAAATCAAATTATGAGTAAAAGTACGGAGCTAAATATTACACATAATGTCTGAATCTAATTTACTTGACTTAAGTGTAATGGAATAGCAAGAGCTTCAGATTGCCAGTTAAACAGGACTCAGGATTGAATTGATAAACCGTCTGCAAGTGTGGTCAGGCAGGATTCACTGGTTTTAATAAGCTAAGAAGCATCAACTAGTTTCCGCCAGCCACACGTTCGGAGAAGAGTGAAAATGAGATTAGTTGAGAACTCCCTTTGGTTCACCACCGCGAACCAGAACGGCTTGGAACTGGTAAATGTGGCCCACTTCAAAAACTAATACATAGAGAAACTGCTTTCTACAGAAAACCCTCGCCGTATAAAGATTTTTGGCCAACCCTTTAACCTTTCTTCGATGATTTTCCAGGAAAGTATTTGTCCATACAGGGCGATTCACATTAACAGTAAAAATTCAGAAACCGATTTGGAAGCTCATATAGCAAGCAAAATGAAGTGTCTTGGTTTGTATTTAGTTGTCTGTTTGGACGTTTTATGATGCTGCCCATGTTCCACGCCTTCCTCAGGAACCTGCACATCAGTTCTTTTGGTTACTCTAAACAATCTAAATTGACGGTACCATTCAAGTAGCAGCCAAAAACATTGTACAGAAGTGTCGACAAGCAGAAGAGTGAGAGCATATTTTGAAAATATTTGGCTGGTGCTTTTAATTTACGACGAAAAATATAAGGTACACCTTATCACACAACTTTCCTTAGCTCTCCATGAATTCCCAGGTTTCATGACTTTTTTTACTAATTCAATTTATTTTTCACTCAGTTCATTTTCACTAGGTATCACTAGGCCATCTTGTCAAGGTCGATCTGCAAGCTCTGCTTGGTACCTGCGAGGAGGACGACATCGTCCGCAAAGGCTAATGTACCCACCCACACACCTGGGTTGAGATCAAACGCTACTTCTTGAGGCAGCTTACCCTGTGCGATATCGATCACAATATTGAAGAGTATGGAGGACAGAGGGTCTCCTGCTGAATTGTCCTATTGACCAGACACCTCCCTGCCAATGTGCAAGGATGTACAAAAAGCTCACACAATCGATGCTCCCCGGCTCTTCACCACTGTTCTTGGGGACAAAGACAGTTCAGGTACACGACAATCCAGCAGAAAGTTGAGTCATGAAGAGAAGTAAGTTGAGAAACATCCACGAGGTGAAATACCATCAGGTCGAGATAAAGTGAAACTTCATCTGACTCAGCACTTATGTGCCTCATCTTCGAGGACTAGGGAAACCACACATAGCAGAGGCCACACACTCTTCAGGGATAGTGGCTTTGAGTATTCATGAAAGGCTACCAAAACCCCACAAACTACTGAATAGTAGACCGAACCTTCCCATGCCCTGCACCCTCCAGCACCTCTGCCGCAACTCTCCCGGATACCTCCTTCACAACCCTGGTACTCCACTCACCTCAACCACTTGCAGGAGGCTGTTCGAGAAATCTCGGTTCCGTGCTCCCACACCTGTGTTCTCAACTCAACCAAATGCAGCGAAAATAATCTGTAACCTCATTCACAGAATCACCACCAGAAATGGCCCTCGTAGCCAGACTGTGCAGGTGAGGGTTCTCATTACCTTTGACTCTACTCACCTGCTCAGCATCACTCCTCTAAAGGGACATGGAAGAACTCTGAGGCTGGTAGGTTTGGCCACCTATTTGGGGGCTGTGACCCACGTCTGCAATGGAAGAGCCTGGAGGAGCCTGCTTCCTTTTGCGGAAGTTCGACGGAAGCGGTAGCGCCTACAGTTCCAGAATTTATTGTGCTGCTCGTACTCATTCCCGGACCATTATTGAGCAATTGGTACACAGATAATTAATTAGCCGGTAAACTCGAATTTTTTTAAGAAGGATAGTAATTACTTTCGCAGAGGTATTGGGTAATAACTGTTAGAACTGGTAGTAAGCGAAACAGCGGTAGTTGAAATTCAGGAATTTCTGGAGTGAGCCCCATGTATCTCATGAGCGGTTTTAAACACCTCACCCTCTGGGTATTGAATTGGACTACAATACCAATTTTCTTTAACATTCTATCAACATTCCAGCGGAGTTTATTTTTTAAAAAACCGCGCTAAAAACGCTTTTCGTCGAAAATTTTGATAATTTATTGTGTCTCTGTTGTTTATTGTGTCTCGTCATTTTTCTACGAATGGGAATTTTATGGTATAATTGCCTTATCAAAAGATATCAATATAAAAAATTTAATCTAAATCGTTAGAGCCGTTTTGGAGAAAAAAATTTGGTGTTTTAATCACTGTGCTAACTATAGTTAACTTTCAGTGGATTTTGTTCATACCCTTATTTTTGCGTCCCATATTAACCTGTAGGCTGGAGATCAAATTTGAGGTGATTTGGCTCGGTCGTTTTCTCTAAAAACCACTCTAAATTCGATTACGTCGAAAGTTTTGGTAATTTATCGTGCTGATCTCGTCATTTTCCCATAGATGGGAATTTCACGGTATAATTGTCTTACTACGAGGTAATAATATAAAAAATTTAATCTAAATCGTTAGAGCCGTTTATCAGAAAAAAAATTTGGTGTTAACTTTCGGTGGATTTTGTTCCTGTTATCCTTATTTTGGCGTTCTTTGGTAACCTGCGGGGAGACCATTTTCCCAAATAGTGTTTTTCGGACTCAAGAGGGTCTGAAACGTAAAGATCTGAAGAAAAATCAAAATTTTTCTTTCAGCCGATTACATAACTTTCTACTTTGTAGAGCCAAGGAAAGTAAAAACATTACTCCGCGCAATAGACTTGCCGCTATCGCTTGATATTAAATTAATAATTTGGAAGAAACGGACGAACCTGTATTCCTCCTCAACTTCAACTTCTGGATCTTCTCGACAAGTTATTGCCAATAGCGGAGGGTCTCGAGCTGAGTAGAAGAAACTGATGAACGTGAAAGAGAATGCAGAACAGACTCATCCGAGTTAACCAGATTTCGCACTCACCTTTGGGCATCCCTTTGGCTAACAATGACAAGCTCGTTACTGACCAAGATATTTTATGTTCGAGCTTCCTCATTATGGAGCTCCCGGGCTCACAGTTTAAAAGAGAGGAAGCTCAGAGGGTCTGCTCCGGGAGTAATACCAGCTCACTTCACCTCCTCCGACGGGAGCTTAATAAGATTATTTGAATATTATAATGCGCTCGTTTCCCCCGGACCTCCCCATCCGACTCATAAATTTCCAGCACATGAATGTCGAACAGTGAAGTTATATAACAGCAAGTTATATACAACGCGGAGAACTAACATCAAAGGAGCAGCGCTTAGTTCTCTCTCAACAGCTGTTTGAACAAAACAGAGAGGACAACATTAGCTCTCCTCCCTCCCCGCGAGCTACTGACTGTGCTATTCATAAGTAGGCGATTGTTCATTTTCAGGCTCTAACAAACCGTAGCATGACATCTCAATATTAGTTAACCTATACGAGGCTTTTTGAGGCCCACACCGGCCGCGACGACTACAAAACCGAGTACTTCCGATAAACAGTTTTGTTGATAAAGTTCACCCTTTAAGCTGTTTTATTTTCCTCCTAGTTTAAAATTGTGGCTGTATATACATGTATCTGCAAAAATGTTAAAATCCAGGATTAGCTATTGCATTTTGATGCAAACATTTGCCGGAAATGCATAACAATCTGTTACGACTGCGATAACTTCACTTTCCCCGAAAATTCGCTATGACATTACGTGGCCTCTAATGGGGGTTCCTTACGCATTCAAATCTTAATAACTGACTAGGTTTCGAAACGATACGTGGAATGAGGATGTTGTCGCCGGGTAACATCTCAATTCACCAAAAAAAAGCGGCCAACAATCGTGTGATTGCCGTAAATGGATCGAACCGAGTAACATTCACCGTCTCATTAGCTCGTATTTCTGCGCTCTCCACAGAACTAGACCTAGTCGTCTATATGTTCAGTCAACAAAGGACTATGAATAGAAGAAACCGTCTTTGTTACAACTTGCGCTTAACCAGCGCTCTAACATTGAACTCCGCTCTCCTGTGTCAGTTCCTTCACAAGTCCGCATCCACTCAATTCTCTAACCGACACTTCCGAGAGGTACCTTGGCTTCTAATGAACCACACGTGACTCTACAAAGTCATCACGCCGATTTGTATTAGCTTTTGTTTTCCTGGTTGCTAAAGTCACTAGACACTCGACCGAGACATTTATCAGGTCAAAGGTCGTTTCCCGTCGCGGTGTATATCAATCCGTCATCTCCACCTTTACTTAACGGGAATAAACGAAGCGATAAGTTCAATTTGGTAGAACTCGGCAGATGAAGAACTTTTCCAAGTACGTCACTAGGAAACTATAATTCAATTATGTCGAAGTTCTTTGTTCCCGACTGAGGCCGATCGCTTTGCATGACCTTCCCTCCAGCAATTAATCTATTTCCAACTGGTTTCCCATTTCAGTACTCACAACGTTCGTTGCGAGCAATAACCAGACAGTGCGAAACTCTTCTATTTTAAATATTCGTAATTACCAAGAGAATAAATCGTACAGTAAGAAAATTACCATCGAACCTGGCTGAGGCTGTTTGCAGTTCTCAAATCCACACTTTGTTGCTGAAGAACACTGACTTTTTGAAAAGGAAGGATTAAGCAATAACTAAGCAATAATTAAGCTTTTCAGTTTTAAGCGTTTTCGAAAATTTCCGTTCCAAACAATTGAAGAATCAGCGTTTTAAACGAAGGTTTCATATATTCGCAGAGTGATTAATGAATGATTATGCTCTGATTACTGCAGAGTGGCAAACTTCCTCGGGTTTTACTCCAAACTGGGGTTTAGATTTGATTACTTGGATAAATTTATTATTACAGCCTTAGAATTGAACAGCAACAAACCGGAAAACTCAAAGCATATCTGACAAGCTGATAAGGGTCAATGATCTCAAACATTATCACCAAGAAATTGACTGCAAATTCTGTGATTGTAAAAGTGAAAGCAACACTTTCACCTCCTGTGATAAACTTGGAAGCAATAAAAACCGTCTTCTTTAGTTGATAACCTTACTTCAGACGATGGGTGGCTCGTACACAGCTCTTAACCAAGTTTGAAGTTCTTATGAGTAATAGAAACCTCTAAACAGCTGCCATTTACAGCAGAGTACTGTGCGCTAGGTACTTATCGACGGAACCAGGGCAACACTTCATCGGCAGCGAGTCACTTGCCAGAAAAATGACGTTGATGGAGGTGAATGACAATCGAATTGAAAAAAGAGCGCGCGTGGGTTTACGTTTCAAGTGAAAACGCTCGTTACGTCAGGCGTCTTTTTCATTTTCAAGGCGATCGCTCAATTATACGCAAAGCGGAAATGTGGTAACAGGCGTAGGTGGATGTTGTAAGCTGAGGACTCGCGTGGCATTCTTCTGCACCTTAACATTTTGCCCTTAACACCTCCTGCAGCACCTTTCTCAAACCAACTATCTCCAACGATTTAAACCACCGAGATATTACGAGTCTGGGATCAGGATTCTGGAGGGAATTTTATCGACGTTTCGAAGATTAGGACATACGACGCATGAGTACATAAAAGCTTTTCACAACCCCACGTAAATCGGTGGAATTTCCCCAGCCCCTGTCTTTTCAGTGGGTGCCAGTATCCTGATTGGACTAATCAAATGCTGAAAGCCATTTTATACTCGAATCAGGCGAAGGTCTCGTAGTGGTTAGTTACCAAAAACAATTGCATTTGAGTCAGCGTGAAGGCTAATGAGTACAGCAAAGTACTACAAAAACTATAGCGCATGAGTAAGGGTTAGTTCTCAATAAAACGTACACAGGAAGGAAGGAAGGCTCGAGGAAGGGTGAGAGAACTTTCCCTCACCCCTGAGTCCAAGGGTGGAGCGAAGGGCTCACAACCCCCCCCCCGCTTGCTCCTTGTACTGGAGGGGGTCAAAATGAACCCCATAAAACCGCAACAGAAAGAATTTCATCCCTTAATTCAGAGTCCATGTTCAGCTAGAAACACATAAGAGCTACCTACCTCTGTGCACCGGTGTCACTTGAAGGTCCATCTTCTCACTATGGAAGTCCAGTTAGTGAGCTGCGTATTCTACTTACGTTGACGGCAATTCAATCAGGCCTATCGTGTGATTGCAGTTGCCCTACTGTGTGCGAACCATATGCCACCATAGACAGGATAGCATGCAGTAAAAATGGTCTCGTCTGTGGCTACTCCTCTCGACTACGGAGAATTTTCGACTTGTTTTTATAGTATCCCGGAGTCGGACTTATTTTCGGAACGTGCGTGGAATGGTGTATTGGTCAGGTTTGGGTATATATTTTCCTCTGTCTAAGCCTTAAGATTTATTTTTATTTAACGACCAGAGAGCCCTTTTCAGTTTATAAGCCTTTGTTTTAGTTCTATTATTTCTCATTATCATATTTACTTTACTTCATTTCCATTTGTTTTGTTACTCCCCATTATCTATATATTTATGTGAGCCGTGAGTGCTGACTGACCGACTGAGGTTCACACCGCTCATTGTGTTTCTACACTCCCCCTTGAGGGAAGGCTTCGCTATCGTTTTTCCTCCTTGCCATCAACCTTATCGCCGGCGCGAAGAGTGATAGATATGGGTACCGCCACGAGAACCGAATTCGAGGTGGCGAGTAGCTCCAATACAGAGTAAGCCTAATCAAGAGGAAAATATATACCCTTGATTGACAGAGGACCTTCTACCGAAAATCGAAGTTCTATCTTCACTTCCGTCCCTCGAGGAAGCAGGTTGCCCCTCCGTAATTCGTGTTTCTAGTCTCCATAGTTCTCTTTCCTAGTCTCCTAGCATCTTTCCTTTCTTTACTAACACCTATCTCCTCTCCATCTCTCGTAATTTCATATAACTCTTATTTACCCTCTCAGAGTCGGCCACGTCGGAGGCAGCATTACATTACAAATGTATTTGCAAGTTTTTACTTGTGGTAGGGAAGAGTGCTATAGGGGGAATTTCTTATAAAAAGGCAGAAGACAAGGTTCTAGGTCTCTTATCTCACTGAGAACCTGACAGAGTGACTCGTCAAGCCCATGAGTCATATTTTAAGTTGGGGAGCGCCAATCACCATGTTTAACCCAATCCAACTTTCCTAATCAGATTTAGATTGTTCTTTTAAGTACTGTTTATCCCAGTTATCTGCTAACGAATTCAGATCTTCCTCAAGGCATATTAGGTTCTCCAGATTAAAAGTATTTGTTACGGGTCCAATTAACTCTTCTCGAACAAATCGAGTTTTCCCTAACACTGTGCAATAAGTACGATACCAAAGCCTTGACATTTTAAGAACCTAACGATACTTAAATTTCGACCTATGATTTCTGCTTCTGCTCGCAGATTAGGTTTCTGGGCGACTTAACCAATTTATATCAACTTGGTTCGTTATTTTCGTTTCTGTTCCGCCTCAGAACCGAAGGAACAAGTACTATTACTTCAAAGGTATACAATGCAAGAGTTGCTATTCTTATTCGTACGTTCACATATTCAAAGCGCTTTTATTTTAATTTCACCCAACTTCCAGAAATCCGTGGAGCCAGAACGACTCAGACTCTGCTGCGATCGATCCATCTCCGCTGTACTAGGAGAAGGTAAGACTGTTCTAATCATTGCACGTGTCGCTACACACGTCAAAAGTTGGGCAATAGTCACTAACGAAGCGCTTGTAGCCGAACTTCTCTCTGATCGGTTCTGTTTACTCTCCACGATTATCGTCACGCCTTCCTAACAAGTCCCTTTTCTATCTCAGAGTTTCACGATGTTTTCAAGATCCTCACACGATCTGTTCTCACTTTCTACTGCACCAATTTTTTACGATTACAGTTCTAAAAATTCTGAAGCTCCGCCCGACACTCTTAGAAGAAAAACCTCGTTAGTCCCTTCATGAGCCCAATCCCTACACGGGAGTGTGTCATCCTCCCCCCCCCCCTCCCGTAGGACAACATGCTATGGCAGATTCAACATATAGCTGCAGGCGAGTGACGACTCCTGGGCCTTTGCAAAAGTAGAGCGTTTTCTACAGATATTTAAGTTATCATTGCTCCTGAGGCCGAAAAACGAAGTCCGAGAAAACGGTCGGTGTGTATACGTGTGACTGTGAACGCGAATGAGAGAACGGCTGATACAGATCCATTTTAATATTATAGGGTAACTAACCCCACAGGTGTTTACCGTTGTTAAAAACTCGCATCGATCGACATTAATTATTAACGAACGTAAGAAATGAAGCACTGGATTGTATACGTTACCAACAAATAATCTAGACGCTTGCTTATCAGCAGAATTGAGCCTCAAATGAAAGGATGGATGGTGACATGATCTGGGAGGATTATCTCGGACATTTAGATATAGTACCGAATGCCAGTGAGTGGTCCTTGAAGAGGAAAGTTCAAAAACTGGCAAATGCACGTCAAGGTGCTGCTCTACAAATTGTGCTGACAACGGTTCATGCACGCGATCGAACAGGCTTCAATTGCCTTTCCGCGGCTCTCAGTTCTCATTTTGGTCAGATATGCTCGGCACCGAGGTGGCAATATGAACTGGAAGGTAGGTAGTTGGCAACAGCCCAATGAAACAATCTCACAATTTGCTTCCGAAATTGAGCGCTTGGTCCGTTTCTGGGCTCCGAATTGGCCTTGAGACTGTAAAGAACAAATGGCACTGCAAGCTTTCCTACGTGACCTACGAGATCGAAATGGCAGCAAAATTTTGTCAACTGCATATCCCATCGCTTTGCAAGATGCAATGACTTGGGCTCAGTTCATGGAATCTCAGCAACCTGCGGCCGTAAGTTCTACTTAGTTAGTTCAAAGGAAAGGCTGTTGGATCTGTGGTGTGGTAGGACTTAAGCGAACCAGGTGTCCTAAAAAGAATGCAGGAAACCACATTGAAAGAACCCTGAATCAGGAAAACTGACTGGAGCTTTGGAAACTGGCCAAACCCTGGCTCCTGGTAGGCGTGGCCGAAGGAGATACATAATAGCTGCAAGGCCTGGTGGTGATGCACAATTTGTAGAAGCCATAACCAGTTCCAAAACATCCTCCCTATTTGTGGATACTGGGGCAGCTGTTTCAGTTTTGAGACCTGATGTTGCAGCTCAGTAAACTGCAGTTCAAGGTAAACATTAATAGAAAAGGTTGTGAAGAATTGGAAACAGCATCCGGCGGTGTTTTGAAAGTTATCAGGGAATGTAGGACTCAAGTGACACCAGCAGGAGTGTCACTAAAACACAAATTTTTCATTGCCAAGGCAAGGGACAAGGCAATCCTTGGCCTTGATCTTCTACACAAAATGAACGCGTGTGTCAATTTATGTGGTGCTACCTTAAAATCCCCCATCGATTCAATTCCTTTGGCACGCAGGTGGCAATGTGTAAACTTCAGCTTTCAATGTTGCATTGCTCCACAACTACCTGGCTGGGTGCTACCGGTACTGCAAAACACTGACTTGGTTCCGAACTCTTCAGAATAGCAACAGCTGGTAAACATGTTAGTCAAGTTTGAAGCCACCACATCATGCAATGGAAAGATAGCAGGCCGGACTGATGTAGTACAAGATGCCATAGACTCAGGTGAATGTCGACTCATCAAGCAAGCACCATTCTCCATACCATTCTCACAATAACAACATGTTGATGAAAAGATGATCGATCAAAATGTCATTGAACGATCCAAAAGTCCTTCGGCTGTTCTCGATTTATCGCAAAGGACTTTGGCAGTTAAAGGTCATGCCATTTGGACTGTGCAATGCACCAGCGACGTTTCAAATGCTGATGGAAAAAATCGTATCACCCCATTTGGCACTTGTGTACTTGGATGACCGGATAATTCATGATCCCGATTTCCAAACTGTCCTCACAAAGTTGGAACAAGCATTGGAATGTCTTCAGAACGCTCAGCTGTTCAGATGTTTTCTACCCTCCCTAGAGGTATACAATTTGAAATGCAACTTTCAGCGAATACTGTGTAGTTATAGCCATCGCCCCAATTAGCTAATAGAGCTGGCTCTATATTCAATTCATTTCACTGTCAGCAAAATTTGTTGATAAAATGACTGGAAAGTCATTGCCCCAGCGCCTATTTATTTTTATTGCTAACCGATCTCTTCTCTAGTAACGGATCATTGTAAATCAACAAATGTACTTGTTAGCAAATTAATACAAACATAAATTGTTATAATAGGCTCATAATCGTATCAATAATTTGCCGGCCGTAGCTTCCCTCCTTTCTCGTTCGAGTATTAACTTTGTTCCCTCACCAAAGGAACTGTGGGCGCCCAAAAAGATGCGAGCTCGTCTCTTAGTATGCTGTTCCGCTTCCCCTGTCTCCTGTAATCGAAGGTTTCTTGCCGTCTGGATACCCGAGGAAATTGGGAGACCCTCAGCCCTGTCGAACGTGAGCTGCACCCAAGATGCGCCTTCCTTTCTTATTGAAGGTGGTAAAGCGAAAACCTTGTCAATAAACGCTGACCGCTCGCCGGCACCTTCTTTTGTTGTCCCCCTCATTAGGACTGGATGTAAAAACCAATGGATTTGAGCTACAATCAAGAACCGTACAGGAAAAAAAGAAAAGCTTTAGTAGCATCGCCAAAACTTTGAAGGAAAAGAGTGGAGCTACTTTCTGAATTATTCAAGAATTGGGCTTTCGGAGAAATGTGCTCATGTTAGTAACACTACATCAAACGCCACTGGACTACACCAGGTAATTACGTATTCACATATTTAACTACTTCTGTGACTCGCTACACGGCTGGACTGATTTGGTTATGTTTATAATTTTGTGAAGATGCGAATGAAAGGTTATAAATTGGTTCCCACGGATGGGAAGGGAAGTGCAGTCCAAAATACTGTTAAAAATTCCTGTGACAACCTATCGAACAGACGTGTTCAAAAACACCAAACAAATGCGTTAAAAATCGTGTTTTTGTAACGTCTAGAAAAACGTTACGTTTTCTAGAGTAACTGCATAACTAAATTTGGTCAACCTGGCCATTTAGCAACCTGTATCCACATTTTGTACTCCACATATCATTGCGTATCTACGCGGCGAACGAAAATATTAGCCATGATAGCACGGATAATGAGATTTGTCATACATTAAATTCATGTTTCTCCGAAATACGGTTATAACGATGTCATTTACGGAGGTATCCTCTGCTAAATTGTGATAGTGCAATAATAGTAGTTGAATGGCGGTTGTAAAATAATTAGGGACAACCAAATAAATTACGAAATGTGAGATCTTTCGCGTCTTTGCCTAACTTTTTACCACGGATTATTCTCAATAACTACGGAACAGTAAGCAAGACCCTTTTCGAAAAACCAAGTTGGCAGTCGCAGAACTTAACAGTAATCTGGTTACTCAATAACAGTCGCAACATAAGCAAAGACAACCCAGTGAATTACAAAACGTTAAGTACCACTACACCGGTTTCCAATGAACGTCAAGTTGAATTTTATCAAGTTCGTATAAACTGAGTTTAAAGCAGGTTGAATTAGATGGAATGACAAACCCGGTGAACGTACGTGAAGCTGAAATTTGTGATGTGGCTCGCGAAGGTCAAAATGAAGATGATTAACAATAGCCGCTGACACATGCGTAGCTGAGCTGCGTCTTATGGAATCCCACTGCAGGAACGCTTGGGTCTTTGTACCAGAGGGGCATTCTAATGATAGAAATCTCAGTAGAACAACGGCCTGTTTCCGTATAGCACGAATCCAGCGTTAGTTTCAACATTGTTGAGTTTATAGCGTTCAGAGTGCACTCAACGGGGTATCGAAAACGGTTACGAACTTACTTTTACTTTCTCGGCACACAATTGTGCGTTTATCGGGGAGATAACGTAACTTCCATGCAAATAGCAAATGAAGTCGTTAATTCTCCCACTTCTGTCTTAACTGTATCACCAGGAAACGTATAACTCATCAACATCTTCCGCAAGTGAGAGGGAAAATAGTCCAAGTACATTCGATAACTAGAACCCAAATATCAAACAAAGGGGTTTTCAACTGATCTGAAAGTTGCAGTAATAACTTTTGGTTACCTTACACGCTCTTTCACTAATTAATACATAAAAGTTGTAGTCTATAAATAGTTCTGTGAACCCCACTTGACACAGATACGAGCAACAAGCAAATCTAAGTTTCCATGAAAGCTGGACCTGGCTGGCCATTAACTGGATGCCACTATCTAGGCCCTTGGTGTCATTCCAGAACGTCAATCTGAATAATCGATAACTTACAACTACGTGACAGCGGGAAACCTTGCAACCTCCAAAGTAGCAACCATCGTGTGTGTTAATTCCACGTTTAAATGTTGTAACTTATTAACTCGACTACAGCGATCTGAATTACACTCATTTGCGTAACTATACGCATTGATTGGCAGTTCATTCAACAGAAATAAAAACTAAAATTTAACACGAACTTTTTCTTCATCCAGTATTCCACTAATAAGAAACAAGCAAAAATATCTCGTCTAAAAACTGGGTTTCGTACTTTCTTCTTTCGACCGGATGAATATCGTGGAATGGCGGCTGCGGTAGACCTCTGATCTCAGCTCACTGGTTCAGTTCAACACCACACTAACTGTATCACTTCACAGTACTTTCATAAACAATAAAATAATAAAAGCAAAGAATTAAAATAAAAGTATCTAAACAAAATGAATAAATATTGCCTGTTTATAATGGCAGAAGCAGAGACTTTCATTAGAGACCCTGGCATACCATGGTGGTCTGCGCTCATTTCCTCTCACTGCCTACCGGTGCACTCCAACCACCCTTTAGAGTTGAATTATAGAAATAGAAATTTAATTTTTGTCACGGTAGCCTCGTAGAACCAGCAGACCATTGCGGGCTTTAAGCCCAATGTCCTCCTGCACATTCTTTGACACGTCCACAGGGCCGTCGTCTCCTTTTTGGTCGTGTATCTGATGTTCTGATTATTTTCCGATCCAGAATCTCACCCAGATACTTGACCTGCTCACTGAGCTGAACTGCTTTGCCCATAATTTCGTGCGGTTTCAGTCCTGACAGTTGTCTTTGTCTTGTGAGTGGCACTATGACTATTTTAGCTCCACGAGCACACGACTGCCCTGAATGAGCACAGCCACATCATCAGCTTTTCCTTGGGCTTTGAGCCCTGCCACACTGGGTCTCCCCAGAAGGGAGTCTATCACTAGGTTCCAAAGGCATGGAGATAGGACGCCTCTCCCTCCTTGCCCTAAGTGAGCAGTTTCCTAGCGAGGGTGAATCTTTCTGCTTTAATACAGCAATGTTCCACCTTATAACATTTCTATTGACATTAAATTTGGCCAATTCCATTTGAATGCTTGGTAAGGATGTATTGTCAAAGGCTCCTTCAATATCTAGCGAGGCCCCTTCAATGTCTAGAGAGGCCTCTTCAATATCTAGAGAGGCCCCTTCAATATCTAGAGAGCAATCTCCCTGTTCCCCATTGACTCTTCTAGTTTCCTAACCAGTGCATTCATTTGAGAGTCACATGATGTCCCTGCACAATAAGCAAGTTGACCATTCGCCAGGGGTGTCAATCTCAAGCACCCTTCCCTCAGCTACCTGTCAAGGATCTTCTCCACAATCTTGAGTAGGAAAGACATATTGGTCTAAAAAAGCCTTAGCGTCTTCGTACAAGTCCATGCCGGGTTTTGGTATGAAAGTCACACGAACTTCCCTCCAACCCTGAGGTATGTATCCATGCGCCATGCTACTGCTGAATAGCCTTATCAAGCTGGGTAGGATTCGATCTATTCCGTTCTATAGTATGATGGGGTAAATTCCAGCCAGTCCAGGTGACTTGAATAGTTTAAAAGAATTAACTGCCCCGCGTAATGCCTGGGCAAGCTCCTAGTCCGGCTTCCCTGTTCGCTTCGCTGGAATTCCTGCATCCGCTAGTGACCCAGGGTCAGTTCTGCAACCAGGAAAGTAGTGTTCAACAGAGCAGTAAGAGTATGGTGACAGTCTAACGTGTCTCCATTTGGCCCCCTAATGGAGTTCACTTCCCAATGTATATTCCCTTTCGAGAGCACTTTGCAGATCCTCGCTCCCTTCCGGGCATTGCGAATTTCCTGGCAAAACCTCCTCCATAACTCTCGCTTCCTCTCTTAATTCTTTGTTATATACAGTTATGGATCTTTTGTACAGCTCCCACTCTCCGTTCTTTTGGCTCTGTTAATGAGTCTCCTAGATCTGGCTCTGAATGCCCCTAGTTGATTGCTTCACCAGGGTACGCTTCTATTGCTGCCCGCCCTTGGGGAGTGCGACATCATGACACTATCCTAATGTACAAGGCCATCTATCTAGGCGTGCTTGGCTACTGCCTCATTGTCTGGGGTAAAAAACTGACAGTTAATCAAAAGAGAGTATTGGCTCAATCTTAGAGAGCTGCGCTCTTGAGGATCACGAGGGCCTATACGACAGTATCGACTGAAGCACTCGAGGTGATCACTGGTCAGTTACCGGTTGACTTGGTCGGTAAGAGCATGGTTGAAAAGTGGAGAATGAAATTGGAGCTTCCTCCACTTTAGGATGAACTCCGCGTAGACCTCACCACAGAACGAAAACTTCCCGCCATCGATTGTAAAAATAGCGCAGGCAAAATGGGAATTCTCGTCAAAGGGACGTGGCATGTATGAGTTCTTCCCCAACATTCGAGAACATCTTAGGAGGAAGTGGGTTGAGCCAGACCATTCTTCATGGGACATGGCGACTTCAATGCGTGGCTCCACTTCTTTTCTCTCTAAGACATCAGGTGGGAAACAAGATTAAGAACTCCTCCCAGATGGTTCGGGATTCTCCAGGGAGGTGGCAAGATGATGATACACTGCCCAGAAGCAGTGATGGATCAGGCAGGTGATTCCAGCACTTGGCCCATGGCACGGGCGATGCCACTCAGTTCCTAACAGGACATGGAGCATCAAGGGTTCACTTGAACCGAATTGGAAAGGCTGCAAGCCCAATTTGCCTGCACTGCAGGGAAATGGTGGATAATGCTTCCCATGCGATCTTCTCATCCCAGAAGCGAGCAGGCTGGCTGCTCACCGTGGAAGACAGTGAGTTGGTCAGCTCACGCCAGAGATATTCGTCCACTCCATGCTGCACTCATAGTAAAACTGGAAGTGCACTGCTCAATTTGCCTGGGAGAGCCTGGGTAGTAGGAAAAGATAGCAGGAGTAAATTCATCGAAATCTCTGAAACCGTTCTTGAGAAAAAGGAAAAATACACATTTTGCGTGTGGAAAATTTATTTTTCTGGTGTATTATGGCAAATACCGTCGTAAAAGACCAAAATATTACTACCGAAAAGTTAGTGGACGCAGCCGAAGAAGCTTTGCGTCTTATAAATCTTATATAATCTTAAATACCTTCGTAGCATGACTGTATTCCGATTGTCTCCACTAGCCCTGCTGACAATGATGTACTAGACGCACGAGAGCTGACCTGACAATTTTTGTTCCGTAAGATGACATAATTCAACGCTGAAATCTGCCAACATCGTAAAATTGCAATCCAACCCTTTAACACACAGCGTCTTCTAATACTATTATACTTATTTCAAGGCCTTTTTCTGAGCTTGTCTACGTGCTGTAAGTTGCTGAAGCTGGGTGTGGTACTGGAGTCATGGAAATGTAATAGTACCCATGTAACCATTTTACGCGCTCATGGTGCAGCAAAGTTGAACTGATGTGTGCCACTAAACAGTAGGTGTATTATGTTTATTCGGAATCTGGCTGAGCATTATTTATACGCAATACTCTGTTAATAGCACCAATTAACAGTAACATACAGACACAGTGGCCGGTTAGCTGTCCTAATGATGGTACACGAATTAGGGTTCAATTTGAGGATGGCTCTCTCCATGGCTGGTGCTTAGTTACTCTACTAACTCACCCCCCCCCCTCCACCGTTGTCACTGGAGGACCATCTGAGGTCACGATCTGATGCTGGGGCACATCTGTTCTACGTCCTGCCATTTGGAGAGAGTAATCCTCAAATTGAACCTGTGAACTAACTTCCAACTAATGGGTCAATGTTTTTAGACGGATGCAGACGCATGCAGGTCCCATCGCATTAGGGTGACTTAAAAGAAGGAAGAGTTAGAAAATGCTGACAAAAGTACACTTTCGAACGCCTTTCATATCTTTGAAGTTACTACCCAAATGACTTCGTTCTTTCTACGCCCCAAACAGCCAGTAGTTATATGTAATTACTGGTCCTTACTAAAATGCCAAACCATTTTTATACAGTTCAATGTCCAACAAAAACCATGCGAATAGAATGAGGAGTTCTATCTAAGATCACAGAACATTGCCTAAAAACCTAAGAAAATCTATATTAAATACGCCACTTACTCTTTCAAGATCTTACGATAGTCTGTTTGAAGGACAACCTGCAGAGCCAGCTGTCAACGAAATGCATTCATGATCCCGTCGGCGCATATTTTAATTCGGGGAACTGTGATGTTCATTAACGCAGGCAAGTTTGAAAAAAAAATCGAAATTGATGGAGGATTCCGACGTCTGCATAAAGTGCGTTACGTCATTGTAGGATCAACGGTGAAATAAGGAAACTATCTGTCGTAAAATCGGAGAAGCAAATGAGGCATTAAGTACTAAAAATTGTATTATTTCCAATGAAGAATTATTGGCGGATACTTGAATTGTTCCTAACTGCAACCGGACGTTCACTTCGTTTGAATATCGGTTTAACATGTACTCTATACGTGAAACATTGCTCAAACACTTATCCCGTTTGAGAAAGAATAAGAACCTATGTTTTACACGGAACACTATTGCGAATCACACCACAAGGTAGATTAACCAAGTAAACCATGGAGTGCGTCAATATCTGAGAACCCAAGTCAGGGTATGAATTTCCAACACATCAATTGAGATTACACCTCAACTCAGCCCTTAGGGAACTCCATCCTGAGACCCCACCACACATTTCACACGCTGACAACAGGCCACAAGAGCATCAGCTAAGGCACAATGATAGAAAGGAGCTGACGAACTCAATCGAATGTCCTGGAGATGTAAATAATCATTAAGATACCAACTTTTTGATCTGTCATGGATTGTTTCATATGGGTTGTTTCCGCGTAGTTTGGGGTCACGTGATTAGCCTATAAGTAATTCATTTACCAGGAAACAATTTTATACAAGGCGTTATTACGCATAGCATATTTATGGCGCGAAAATCGCTCGGGCTCTTTAGTTCGGTCGCCTTCGTAACGAGAGTTACGACAACCGACTTCCACGTTGTGGCATATGAAAGTAAGAAGGAGAGATTGAACGATCGAAATATTAATATTATTTATACAACCATATTGTTCGTTTTTCTCCATCGGTTCTGGAAAAGTGACTCAAAGAAGGGGCGAAAAACAGTACGAACCATTTACGTAAACAAACAAAATAGCAGTGAGAGTGTATGACAGAGAGAAGAAATAAAGGGGTTACGAAAGAATGAGGAAATATTGTAAGGGATTCCTAGGTAGATTAGCAAAAGGTGAACGGGACACGCGGAGGAGATTAAGTGACGAGAAATATACGAAATCCAAACGAATCGCTCCAGAGAGCTTCACCTCTAAAATATGGTTCTGTTCAATTTGCATATTTATGAACTTGTATATTCTAAAGGACATTTTAATCTACCACCATTGACAGAAGTGGAGACAGATAGTTCATAGACAGACTAACACATTGGTCAGGATTTCCAGTAAGATTGGGGCCGCAAAACCAAGATGGAAATTCCCTTTTCAAATGGTATGAGCGAAATTGAATACGATTGTTAGATTGTGACGTCTCATGCAACTGCAGTGGGCGCACGTGAAATTTGAACTACTGTGGAGCAACCTTTTCCTCGAAATCAAACTATGAGATGCACAGACTGTGGCAAGAGGCTGTTGACCGGAACAGACAGCACACGTACAGAGTGCCGGATAAACTGCAGAATAATTTAGTCAGGGTACTTCCGGGAGGCTCCTAGGCAGTGGCCCTTCCTTTCATAGTTTTTTTTTTTTTTTAATGAACAACCGTGTTGTAGCGAACATTGTTCTTTTCTTTCGTCGGTCACGCAATGCTCAAACTATTTTGTTCGGGAATTAACTCATCCCTCCTGACCAGAAGTAACTATCCAAAAACGTCAATTCAGGTATTTGTCATTGCTTCCGCACTCGAACTTATTTCCTTTCCTTTCTGCCAAACAGCAACCGTAAACTATTCTTACTCTCTTGCAAGGAGGTTCTGTAGTTACCTGCAGAACCGTTTCCAAGGCATAAGGCGTCCAAGACACACTAGACCACCAGCCATAAGACGCCTTGTCGGGACTACAACCGTTACCTACCCAATAATTATGTCCAAGATAGGAAACAACCAATTCGTGAATTCGCTTTCATAATGAATTTTCACAGAATACATAGCATTGCGTTTCATTCATCAACCAACTGCTCGAAGGAGCTTCATGGGTGGGCGCAGAGCAGTTCAGAGGTGTTGGTTCCCTCACTGCTACCCCGATTATTTTATTCTATTGCAACGACTATTTATGTGAAGCACAGACTGAAGAACGGTGATTTCCCCAATCACTTCTTCTCACCACATTCTAACTTTCCGAAATTGTGTGAACCACAGGACTTGGGAGGTCAATTTGATTCACATTTCTTGAACTAAATTAACGATCTGCCCAGATGGAGTGTCCTAGGAATGTAGAAAATGTACCAAAAACTAGGGTACGTTCGCATTCGCATTTCTCTCGAAAAATGGCTATATAGGTTTTGATTAAACTTTCAACTTATCTTCTACTAGTTAGTCAATACCTAACTTTTCTCATCTACGAATATTTCCGTGAATATAACATTATTGTAATTTACCGAGTAACTGCGATCGGATTTGATAAATCTTACGGAGTGCCTTCTAGCCACCAATACCTACGTTTTGTTCTTCGTAATTATTTCTGTATCCATCTGTTGAACGAAGATATAAGCCATGATAGCTCGGAAAAAGAGATTTGTCGAATAATAATTCATCGATTTACCAATTTCCTGAAAAATGGCGCTAACAACTTGAATCAATCTCACGGAACAACTAACTGTACTGGTATATTTTGTTTTCCACAAATGTTCCTTCAGAGATGCGTTGAACGAACATATAGCGCCCGTATATGTTGCCGGCCGTGGCATTCACAGGGATTGTGGAAAGTTGTGTGTTGCTACGCACCAGGTATTTTCATAAGGAAGCACAGCTGTGTGTATGTGTGTCTGTGAACACGATTGAGAGAAAACGGTTGAACCAAGTGAGCTCAAACATGATATCTGTCCTGCAGGTCACCATAGGACGCCAAAGTAAAGGTATGAGCAAAATCCATCCAAAACTACCTACGAGTATGGTTATAATAGTGACACGCCAAATATTTTTTTCTCAAAAACGACTCTAAAGATTTTGATTACATTTTTTGTATGGACATCTTCTAGTGAGACAACAGTACATAAAATTTTCATCCGTAGCTAAATCACGAGAACATCACAATAAATTACGAAACATTTCGGTGAAAATCGATTTTAGCAAACTTTTTCCTTTATAAACTTCGCTCAGAAAGTAGTAGAATCACCAGAAAACTGTATATGTTACTTAAATCGAAATACCTATACGATGACCCCTATAGATATATTGGAACTACTCCAGAAATTCCGTAATTTCAACCGCCGCCGATTCTTACTACCAGTTCTGAAAGTCTTTACTCGATAACTATGGGAAAGTTATTATCCTTTCCAAAATCATCATGTTTACAGCCTCATCAATTCTCTCTGCACCAATTGCTCAATAATGGGTAGGGTAGGTACTGCACAATAAATTCCAGACCTGTAGGCGCTACCAGTCTCTGCCACTGTGAAGTGGTCTTGTTTGACCAGTCAAAAAAACATAAATTGAGTTAATAGCACAAACAATGCACACAAAAGAAAGCTAACAAAAGTTATGTATGCGGTGCAGCAGATATTTTGATTCGTTTTCGCTCAGACGTGCCTTTCTGAAGTTGGCCAGACGAGTTGTGGGCGTTCGCGAGTGAGAACTGCCTGGCTAAGTGAGGTGGCCAGTCTGGTCGAAGCCCACGTACACCAGCTCTCGGCAACCACGCCCTAAGACGTTACGATAATTTGAATAGTAATTTTATCAACATTTCTAACGCAATAGCATACGTACGGTAAAAATCAGTTATATTTCCATTTGGATCCTTGACGTATCTAAATGGGTAGTGATTCTATCGTGGAATATTCTCTCTTCCTTCTTTCCTTTTCCATTCAAACCCTATCTCTAAAGCCGGCATTGGATAGTCTAGGCGCTCTCCCTATTTCATTAATAATTTTATTTATTTAGTTTTTCCTTTTTGGGTGCCACAATTCCGTTTACGATGAACTTCGAAAAAAAAGAAAATATCTGGCGCGTAGCAACACACAACTTTACACAACCCCCTTACTGCTACATATACGGGTGCTATATCTCCGTTCAACGCATTTTTACAGGAACATTTATGGAAAACAAAATGTAGGTACAAATTAGTTGAGAGTACGCCGTGAGGTTGACCCTAATTGTCCACGCCGTTTGCCAGAAAATTGGAAAATGACGATGAATTATTATTCCACAAATCTCTTTTTCCGAGCTATCATGGCTTATATCTTCGTTTAACAGACAGGAGTGGGTGGCTGAGGATGAAGCCTTCTTAAGGGGAAAATTAAATAGCTAACTGACGATAACTGTTGGTGCCCACAGGCTCCTTCTTGAGAAGCAAGTCAAGTACTTAGGAGTCGACATACGTAGGTAAGGTGGCGCTTCAGCCTACACTTCCAGTTCCTCAACGGCACCACCATCGCACGGTTCGTCTCAGTACGAACAATTAGTAAGGCCACTTGGAGAGTGTGTTACCATGCGATCCTCATGTACAAGGCCGTCCACCTAGGCGGATTGGCTTTTGCCCCGTTGTCTGGGGGAGCAAACCAAAGGTGAGTATTCTTGTACACTCGCTGCGAAGCGCAAGTTTACAAAATTGGCCTCATCGCTGTAGTAACTTTTTATGTAAAGTGTACTTCATCGATTCTATTAGCGCGTATAGAGTCATATCCTGGAATCTTGTGTAAAACAAAACAACTATCCAGCCATGCCTCAGTAGAAACGAATCTCCACAAATTCATAAAAGTTCTTGTTATAGCCACTGGTATTCATGTGAATGGTAGACAGACAAGTGACATTAAGTTTCTTTCGAATTTCGCAAGATAAAAACAATGGAAGCACGCCCAAAGTGAGCCTGTTAGAAAAGTTATCAACGTTAGGAATAAATAAACATTTGGATATGACGATCATACAATGCAGATATAAAGACCCGAGAGGTGACACGCAGGTAATGGATGTCAACTAAGTTGTCATTATATTGAGTAGACAAATACCGTGTTGAAGAAGGGAATTCAACGCTGGCTAAACGTATCTCAGACGACGATGCTGTCCAAATTAGCTATTGAATCTTTCAATCACGGTAAGACGTTCAAGTAGAAAAACCTGGCTTTTGGCTTTTGAAAGCCATTGTGCAGGAAAGGTTGGGGGCAAAGTCACGGCACGTTAAGGCGTGGAGAGGCGAGGGAAGCAAAGAAGGAGGTCGGCAGACAGGCAGGCAGATGGGATGGAATGCATAGAAGTCATCTTCTCATTGTTATCCTTCCACGGGTCTCCTCTTTTTCCTTTCCCCTTCAACTTGACAGGTCGCCGCAACCGACAGGCTGCTCTGTTTATTTATTTGCCCCCCTCCCCACCACACCGCGGCACCTTCTCCCCTGTACCGAATCTTCTCACTGGACAAGTGCCACTTGTTATAAACCGCGTCTCACTCTCCCAAATCAACCCGCTGATAGCACTTTAATGCGCCTTCAGGTTCCACACGCAGAAGCGTCGCTGCATCTAATGAGCTGGGTGTGATCGATGGGAGGGGTGAAATGGAAATGGGGGAATCAACGTTTTTCATGCCCAACTTTTTACTCCATTTCTGAAAACGTTTTAAGCAATTTCCAATGACATGCAATCTTTGTCCATGCATTTTAACTCAACCAATTTTTTAGCAGCTTTACGACAATATCCCAAATGTCTTTACTCCCAAAAATATCAAGATTTCCCGACGATTTCAACTCAATTTCTTACCTCATTTCCCTACTTGTTGGGGGGGGGGGGTGATACGGGTGTTCAAATACCTTATTTTTGAGCCTTCACCTCTCAAATTAGTATTCCTACACCCGTAATAAACTGCTTTCAGCACATTTTTCAACAATTTTTGCGTGATTCATCATCAATTTTGTTCTATTTTTCAGCAGCTTGTATTAAATTATAAATCTCCATCCAATTTCCTCACAATTTTTCCATTATAATATACAGTGTTTCCACTTCCTTCCACTCAGTTTTCCATCTGGTTTTGCTGCATTCGTTCACACCCCTGCAGTTTTCAAAGACCATAACCTATTCTAATTTTTTCTTTGTTCCATAAATTATTACTCGAATCTCCAAACGATTCCAAGACAACATCCAACGGTTTTCAGTAGGTTCAACAAATCTTTCTCATTTTCAATAACGTTTACACTATATCACTTCAATACATCGACACATCAATTTCTCCACTATATTTACTTCAAGATGTCCTTCGATGAAAACGTCAGCCAATATTTCAACGGTTTTCATTCAAATTATCAACCTTTCACAACTTTTTCGGCGGTTTTTACATTACGTGTCTTCAAGTTTTAATTAGTTCTCGAACAGGTGATACTTAACTGTCAACATGCTTCACACGATTTCCTATTTACTACAATTTCCAACGTACTTTGCCGTCATTTGCGTGCAATATTTACTTGATCAGCCAAAGATTCTTGTTCCCCACAGGTTTTATTCTCAAAGGCGTTACACCATTTATCAAAGACTAAGTGTCTGAACTTCGCTACGATTTTTTCAATTTTCCATCAACTTTTACTTTTTTCCTGTCAGGTTTCTCAGCAACCAACACATATCCCCGCATTTTCAAACAATTTTTCGCGCGACGTTGCGTTGCTTATTCGTGTTTCGCACTCAATGATTCCTACTGGTGATAGTCAATTATCCAACTATTTCTCCAATGATTTAGACATCACAGTTGTTAATATTAAAGCCTCTCAACTTGTGGTATTGAGTTCTTTCGTGAAAATAGTTTGTAACAAGCTAATGGTATTTTGATATATCTATAAAACGTGTTTCACTCACTGATCGACATATGCCGAAAGGCTTATTTCCTTACCCTATGCGTTCAGCCCACCCCAACGACAATGGATTTCCCCTTTTGTACTTTCCCTCGATTCAGTGGTCACACAGACATTCCTCGATCAACTCTCTTTCCAGTAACAGCTTCCATTCTCCTTCCGATACAGTTTCCCGATCCAGTTCACGCGTATACCGAATCGTCCCCTTGTGTCACTCAGTACACGAACTCATCTAAATCCATTGCGCATATTGTACACATAATACAGTCCTGCTCACGCTCACCGAGTTTCTTTTTATTTCGTTCTGCAACTCCACCTCTCGTATGCCCAACCCTCACTGATCACCATCCAACTGAATGAAAGATGGTTACACGTACCTGCAAAAGGACAACGAGAGTTGAGTATTTAAGTTTATAGTAAGTGAATGTGATATGTTGTTAATCGAAACAAATTCGAAACTGTTGAATAAATATAAGTTTGAATACTGAAGAAATAAAAATCGTAATAAAATCGCCATTTAACTAGCGACAAAGCCGATTACACATAACCCACAACGGTAACTAGAGAAGCCGAAAAAGAAATACATGTCTCTGAGCATATAAAACGATCATGACCAACACCAGGAGGGTAGGTCATATAGAGGACCTGTGCTATTTCCAAGTACACTGATGGGTTGTGATAAACCTTAATGGCCTTAGGACAATCACCACTCCACCAGTCAGAATTGGCAGGCTATAGTGAAGCATAAGCTGAGTTAAAAGAAGACTGAGGGCTAGACCTGAGAACAGGGTGGCCAACCCGAGTGCTTTTAATCGTTTAAAAAAGTTAATATTCCCAGATCTTTACATTTTGAGGCCAGAACGTCCAGCGGTACAACAACGAAAGTGCAATATTTTTCGATTCCGCGGTCACTCGCACAGTTCAGTCACTTTTAGGTCATTAATAATTATAGGTCGCTGCATTCGTTCACGATTGACAGACTACTCGACAGGCGTCAACAGAATTGGGACAAACGAATGCCTTATTGGCGAGCTAATGGGATTGCGGTCATTTGTCCGAGTAAACCTTGTCACAGAACGTTTAACAAGTGCTCACGACGAGGTCTAGATTCTCAACGCATTTCCAGTGAAATGTTTACAGAAGAATCAATAATCCATGCCAAGGACAACATTAGTCATGTTACCAACCAAAGTAAGGCAAAACTAATTCCCTGCGTGAAACTCGGAGTTAGCCAACAAGATCTTGAAAATCTCAAGCTTCCTGACTTGACTGGAGAAAAAACACGAGCTCCGTCCAAACGAAAATTTTCCAACCTAGACGTCTAGGAGGAGAAATATAAAAAGATACAACCGTAAAAGGCTTGTCAGTAATTTTTTTTTCTTTCCTAATCTCTAAACCATCAGAAGAAAAGAACGATCGGCGGAAAGGTTTAAATGCCGATTCCAAGTACCGTTTCAGCTGGCCAGGTTCAAGGGGCTTCCTTGGAGAACAAAGGCAGCCGCTTTCAGGTGCAACTGGAATGCGGTCCCCTCCAGCCATCCTCTCACTATATTTGTCTTGGCGGGAATTATTCCTCTCTTAATACCGAGGAAGACCCACGGCAACATTCAGGCACTTCGGCGTCGGCATCAAGAATAAATGATTCAATAACCAAACGAAGAATTTAGTTAAAAATACAATACAGGTAATCGGCCTCGGATGAGAACGACGCAGCCCGGGTAACCTGCTCTCTAACTGCGCTCGATATAAACGTCCATATAATTTATTGGCTCAACATTTACGAGGAAAGGGACCCCATTTCTACACTTCAAGAGGTGAAATTTATTACCACCTTCAGAGCGATCAAGGAACGAAGTAGTCACTATTGGATGATCCAAAGGTAGAGCAGCAAGTGGGATATAAAAATTGAGATTACGCTCAGTCCAGGGAAATATTTATTAGACGAAGATCGAATGCTGTGTAGTACTTAACGACCGGTAAGCAATAATTTCGTAAATACATTTGCTTGATAAATGTTCTCTCATGATAATGACGTAAACAGCGAATCACCGATTCCGTGCAGGGAAATACCAGTCCTTTCGATCGCTCAAAAATTCACCGACTAACAACGTTCTTCGAAAACCCTAACTAGTTCTGAGTTTTGTACATTGACTTTTAATCATACTTCACACGCTGGAACACGAACTGCTCGAATTACCACAACTACCAAAGAAAAGTAATACGGCTTGGTATAATATTGGTGTAAATGTGGTCTGGGGAATCAAAGATACGTGCGAGTAACGATGAGCGCATTCAAATAGTCAGCACCTCAGTAAATCAAGTAAAAGAGTAGGTTTCCGAAGGACGGTAGAGCGCTACATTTATAGCGCCGCCTACGGTTGTGAATACAGGCTCATGCAGGCCAGTGTCAGAATAATAACAGCCAGAGAAGACATAGAAGAGACAAAATCGTACATATAAAACTCACTGTTGATTGCGTCCCAACTTAATTGTGTGAAGAATGTTAAGACGTGGAATGTTACTCAGGAGCACCATTCATCCACCTTCGCTAATACGCTTTTAGAAGGGAGGATATAGTTAGTAAAACCTTGTGATGTAATGCTGTCCTCGCAGGTACCAAGTATGGCTTGTACACCGCCCTAACCAGTTTTGTAAAGTGACTTGACCTGGAGAGCTGGGTGTTCGGTTTCTTCCAGCCACTATTTCCCTCTTCTGCCATAAATGCATCAATAAGACTTCTGAGTTTCGATCGGCAAAAGAGAATCAGGCACTACTAACTACCCTGAAATATTAGGTACATGTGTATTCGTGAATGCACTGGAGCTTCGTCATCCAGGGGCTGGAACTGCAGAGAGAGAACAGCTGTACCGAGTTGTCCCTCGACAAGGACTGAGACCAGATGTCACCTTGGAGCCGCATGATCCTGGGTGCCCTGGTAGTATTTGGGAGCCAAGAAACTAGCCCCAATTGAAACTAGTGCTCGCATGTGGCAGAGCCACAAAGCGCAACTATGACAGGATGTAATGCCAACAGCTTGTGGAGTGGAGGCAGGTAAAATCAGGGTGCTGAGGAGACGCGTGGGTTGGTCACGAAAAATGTTTTACAACCCCCCCTCAAAATTTGACACTTTACGTTTCAAGACATGGAGATTCCAAATCTGCAATGTCCGTCCGCCGTCCCCCGTCACCCGTCCGCCGTCCCCTGGCTGTCGACCCCCGTCCGCCATCCCCTGTCCGCCGACCCCCGTCCGCCGTCCCCCGTCTGGGCCGTTTTGTGCCTTTAACGTGGTCTAAAAAACCCGTTCTTTCGCACAAAAATCCTGTTTGGTATCTAGTTGTGCCCACCATTTCAGCAATCCGATCGGACGAAGCCCATGTTTGTTATGGATAAAAAATGGTTTAAAAAATTAACAAAACGCAGTATAATCACAAATACGCCGTGTTTCGTATCGTTTTCAAGGTATTTTTACATCCTGAGTCGAATAGAATATCAGACGTGTACAACTGCGTATAGGGAAGTTACAGTAATTATTAGTGTCTACTAATTGAAATAACTCGCGGGAACTACAGCGGAAGTCAACGTTTCGTCATTAGTACTCCCTCCCTCCCATCTCATCAAAACCACCCACCCACTCGACTCGCAGCGTTGTGTCAATTGCCGAGGGTTCGCTGGAAGTCCCCGTCCCAATTGCTTCGACTCTTTTTGACTGACCGAGCGGAGGAAGGTTAGGGCTGATGAGGCCGGCACTTCCTCCGCACACCCCCTCATCGGATCATAAACGCCTACAGTTTACAGGCGCCTGACGCTGCGGAAATATTCTGTTTCCGCAGTTCCATTGTAGTCAGGTCATGTTTCGTATGGCATACTAGTATTTTTCGATGCTGAATCGAATAGTATGGGTCTCCGAGCAGTAATACTAGGTCAAGCTGTTCATGAGAATAATAAACTGTTGAGTAATAATTTGCAGGGTTTTTAATAGTGATGACAGTTAATTTTGTGTCCCTCCCACATACGTCGTCGAACTCGCTTGCTCAAATTAGACCTTAGAACCTGGCATTATGACGAATCTCCTTTCGTTGGTAAATCTTTAATCAAATCAAATGCAGATTGACCTCACAGCCAAAGTCGGTATTGTTTTTTACACAACATCGAGAAACGAAAATTGGGAGATTTAGCCATTCGGAACAATTGCGAGATCAACTCCGAATTGCAAACAACGAGATGTTAAAACAAGGTGTTGTGTGTGATGATAAGATGCTATAGGAAAAGCAGATCAGATGTGTCGGTACTCGAAGTGAATATTCACAGATTCCTTTTCTGTTAGCTAGCACTATCATGTTGGCACTAACTCACTTCCCAACAATTGAATTGAGAGTGTGATGGGGAGAGGAAGATCGACGCCCTACCTCCAGTGGCGGACAACGATTTTTCTCTGTCCGACGACTGAAAAACGAATTTTCTATGATCTATTGTGAAGAAAACCAAGTGAAAATAAAATCGATGAACATAGAAATGGATGCTATCTGGCTCGAAAGGGGTCCAATCTTTTGGTGAGTCACCTTTGGATTAAATGGATTTTAATTAACAACATCGAACTCAGCAAAACGTTCTATGGGCAAAAAGAATACGACAGGACTCACCAGTCACCGTTGCATGAGATTCGCTGAATATTGCCTGGTTCCGTTGAGGAAATAATACGTGGGAACCACTCCAACACTTTGATTTTACTGTTTGGATAGTAATAAACAAACTTAATGCGAGTTATAACGGAACAAAAGAGGGTAAATTTGGAGCGGAGTACTGCGGTGACGCGCAGAACGAGAACTGACCGTTTCTCGTTTAGTTGTCGAGGCGGAGGGAGGGGTAATTGTGCCACCTGAATCTTGATGTTGCGCATTAGAATTTTATGCGGAGCATCACACATCTTTCTTCGTCCCCTAATAAATTCCATGCTACTGCTTATCCATGGTGCTGGTAGGATCGTTCGAAACGCTTACAGGGAATGAAATGCAGATACCAGTTGTTTGAACGTAATCTGTGAGTTAAAACTAAGTCATTAGAGCAGTTTCTGAGAAATTCAGAAAAATGTACTTTTAATGTTGAGATAACCTGATTTTCTTATATATTTCGGCTTGTTTACCCGTTAAAAAGATAGTTCCAGAAAAACTTGCTCAGGATCGTCGAATTCAGTAGGAGACACGTCATGGAAAATTAACAAACATTCGAAAAAGCATTTTGGTTGTTTCAAGTCTGTTAGAGAAACATTTATGAAAAACAATATATTGGTATTATACTAGTTCATTCACTCGCTTGTTTCTTTGAATCGTGAGCGTTTATCAATGAGTACTGGTGAACACAACTTTCCTAAACCTGTTCAACATGTATTCGCTTTCCTCTATCAAACGTGTTAGCCAAGTATCGTAATCGTAAAAAAGTAGTTTTCATCGGGGCTTTACGTTTTGAGACCTACTGAAAACTCCTAATTTCAGCGATCATTTGTGCGGTCTATCTGTGTGCACTTACAGTCTGATTTGCGGACGAGACTTCTTTCGGCAAATTTCACTCGTTCTTTTTACTTTCCTTGGCTCTACGAAGTAGAAAGGAAAGTTATGTAATCGGCTGAAAAAAAAATTTTGAGTTCTCTTCAGATCTTTACGTTTTAGACCCCCCTGAGTCCGAAAAACACTATTAGGGAAAATGGTCTGTGTGTCTGTGAACGATTTTTAGAGAGAACCATCGTACCAAATCCACTCAAACTTGATATCTCGCCCGCAAATTACCATGGGACCGTAAATGTAACTATAGTTATCATAGTGATCAAAACACCAAATATTTTTTTTCTCAAAAATGGCTATAACAATTTTGATTAAATTTTTTACATTGGTAGCTCTTAATAAGATAATCATATCATAGAATTCCCATTTGTGAGAAAATGACGAGAGCGACACAATAAATTATCAAAATTTTCGACGAAATTGATTTTAGCGCGGTTTCTAGAGAAAACAACCGTACCAAATCAGCTGAAACTTGATGTCTAGCCTACAGGTTACCATGGGACGCAAAAAGAAGGGTATGGGCAAAATCCACCGAAAGTTAAATATAGTTATCACAGTGATCAAAACACCACATTTTTTTCTCAAAAACGGCTTTAACGATTGAAATTTTCCAAGTCAGCAGTTCCTAACAACGCGTCAGCACGATGATATTCTCGTCCGTGGAGAAATGATGAGAGTAGCGCGATAAATTAACAAACATTTCGATGAAAAGCGAGTTTAGTGATGCTTTATCGATATAAATCATATTCATATGATGCGTTCTCAAAGGCGAAAATAGTCGAGTAAGAAAGTTCAATAGTGTTGATGAAGTTCATGCCATTTTGTTACCTAATATTTTTGGAGTATTTTTCCCGTAATTCCAAACCTCTTCAAAATACACTTACACTCGATTATAAATTATACCTAAATGCTACAACCCCTCTAAGAGAACTTGTGTAGAGGTTAGAGTAGAATACAGTAAGCCATGATTGGTAGAAAGTGGGCCCTTTGTTTTGGAGCAGCTACAGGTGTAAGTGAAATCTAAGGGGCAGCAAGAAGACCTTGGAGGAGCTTCTGGCAGCTCACTTCCCAGGGTCTCAAAGCCTGCAGTGGGGAGATAGCCACCACCATCAGCTGAGCGCCGATGGAGGTACCTGTCATAGGCAATCGAGGAACCCACTGATAGCCGCTGCCTCCAGAGAAATGTTCACACTTAATAAGGTTAAATGGGCTATTGGTTCATTTAAACCTTACAAGGCACCAGGTGCGGGATGGGATCTTCCCAGCCATGTTGCAGCATGGTAGGGAGGCTCTGGGTCCGATATTGGTGAGGCTTTTCAGGGCGAGCTATGTCCTTGGGTACATACCCACTATGTGGAGGAAGGTGAAGGTGGTCTTTATACCAAAGCCGGGTGGCTCCTCGGCCCTGGCTAAGGGCTACTGCCCCATCAGTCTCATGTCCTTCATGTTGAAAACAATGGAGAAGATAGTGTGCCTATCAATAAAGGAGTACTATCTTACTCAGAACCCCATTCGGAGTTCCCAGCATGCCTATCAGAGGGGGAGATCCACTGAGACTGCTCTGAAGGAACTGGCAACAATGCTGGAGGATACTCTGAGATCCGGAGAGATTGAGCTGTGCTGCTTTCTGGATATTGGGGGGAGTTTCGACAATACGTCGTATGCCTCAATTACGGCTGCGGCTGGTAGGAAGGGAGTAGATCCTTACCTAATCTCTTGGACCAAGGAGATGCTGAGTAGCAGGGTGGTCTTCCCGGAGTTGGGGGGGGGGGGGACACTCTCTGTGGTGCCCACCAGGGGATGCCCACGGGGGGGGGGGGGGTGCTCTCCCTTCTCCTCTGGTTACTGGTAGCTGATACCCTTCTCGAGCTGCTGGAGGAGGAGGGCTACAAGGTGTTAGGATACGCGGATGACCTGGTAATTATAGTCAGGGGTAAATTCGTGAGTATAATCAATGAATGCATGCAGCATGCACTGAATACCCTACAGAAATGGTGCAATGGCCATGGACTGTTCGACGAGCCTGATCCCATTCACCAGAAGGCGCAGCCTTGCACTGCGGGAACTCAGGCTGGGCGGCAAGGTGGTGAAGATCCAGCATGAGATCAAGTACCTGGGAGTTTTTCTCGATGGAAAGCTCTCTTGGGCCACACACGTGAAAAAGCCTTACAGCGGTCGACGGTGGTGATGTGGGCAGCTCAAAGAATGGTGGGGAAAACATGGGGGCTGAGGCCTGGGATGATCAGGTGGCTGTACACTGTGGTTGTTAGGCCTGTAGTCACCTATGGAGCCCTGGTCTGGTGGACTAGGGTGGAAAACAAAACAGTGCAGTTGCAGTGCTAAATAAACTGCAGCGTAGGGCGTGTCTGGCCATTACAGGCTGTATGACAACATGCCCTACGGCTGCACTGGAGGTCTTGCTAGATTTAGCTCCACTCCACATACATGTTAAAAGGATGGCGTTCCTCCAGGCTGTGCGTATGTTGGAGTTGGGTCTGATCATGCGGGGGAGGAGGAGTTCCCGCCACTTGATCCTTGACAAGGTGACGGTGGGGGGGCCTGAACTGCATGTGGTAGACTCAATGCCCACGAGGTTCAACTTCGCGCTACCCTTTCGGATACTCATTCATGAGCGATCCAGGTGGGTAGGGGGAGCTCCTGCTTTCGAAGCTGGGGCCCTGGTATACTACACTGATGGCTCAGTGCAGGGTGGCCTTGCAGGGTCAGGCATCTTTGGGCCAGGGATCAGAGCAGCGATCCCATTAGGGTCGCTGGCCACGGTGTTCCAGGCAGAGGTGGCTGCGGGGACTGAAGCGGCAGAGAATCTACATCATGGTGGACAGTCAGGCCACTCTCAAGGCCTTAGCCTCATACTGTCTCACATCACAGCAGGTGTGGGAGTGTCTGACTGGACTGAAGGCCCTGGGCGAGGACAACAGTGTAACACTGTATTGGGTGCCAGGGCATCAGGGTATAGGGGGAAACGAACGGGCTGATAGGTTGGCTAAGAAGGGATCAGAGCGGATCCCTATTGACCCTGAGCCCTTTGTTGGGACTACCAGGAGCCACCTACATAGAGAGGTTGGCAAATGGGAGGACAGGTGCAGGTCTGCTCATTGGCAGGGGCTGCCTGGCCTTAGACAGTCAAAACTCTTCATCAGGCTCTCCAGAGAGAGGTCCAAGGAGGTGCTTGCACTGGGGAGGAAGGATATGAGGATCATATGTGGCCTGTTCACAGATCACTGTCCGCTGAGGTACCACCTTGCAAATATTGGCAAAAGCGAGGTACAGGTATGCAGGTTCTGCAAGGTAGGGCTAGCGACGGCAGAGCATGTGCTGTGCATATGCGATGGACACGCGCATTGCGCCGTTCTGTGTTTGGGAGGCCCTTTCTTCAGCCCGAAGAGGGGGCAAATGCAGAACTTGCGGATATCCTCCGCTTTGTGCGGGGGTGGTGGGGGCGCATAGGTGACGTCACACCAAGTGAGACCAGTGCCGTGGGGCCTGGGGGTGGTGCAGGTGGGCCATGATCCGAGTATCATGGACGCCCTTACAATAGGCCCGCTTGTGGCTGCAGTGAGGGTATTGCCTGCATCCAATGTTTCAAACAAAAAAATGCTGTCTCCTGTGTAGGTCAGTTGTGTTGTTACTACTGCGTATAAGTAAGCTAAACACTGCGTTTTGTACCACCCAGGGACGAGTCAATGTTTCCCCCTCCCTTCCCCTCAATCGTAGCACACACCAATGTAGAATCCCCCAACGCCCATTTAAGTGAATGTAAAAAGCACGCTAGAATAACGAAATCTTCGACGTTGTAGGGGCCACCGAAATGTTCCTTAACCCAGCCTTACCGTCGTGTGTATATAACTTAACAACAACAAAATGTATAGAAACGATAAAATTGGTAAAGAGGGATGCAATACTCGTGCACGGGGGTCTAAAATGTACAATTTTAGACCAGTACAAAGGCGCTTAGATCGAAGGTATTGAAGGCATTGTCGCCGATATCTCGAATACTTTTAGCAAAATCCTCATTAGTGCGGTCTATCGCTCTCCGAAGAATACTCTCAAATGAATACTTCGAAGAAATTCAGAACTTGCCCCTTTCACAAAGACTCCATTCTGACTCTAACATCAACGTAAACTTCGACTTCCAGAGCTCATATCGATCCCAGCTGTATGGAAAAGTGCAAAATCTTGATTTCCACATTCTTCCTCATAGCCCTACGTTTCATAGAAATGCAGTGCACTCCACCTTCGATCTGCTAATTGTTAGTAACCACGACGTTTGGTAATTTTCTGTCAGTCGAGATATCAGCCCATGACACGATCTACTGCTGCCTACCGCTATTGTATCGCGATAAAATTCATTGGTTCATAAAAACTAGGGACTTCATAAGCTACGACGTAGCACTGATAGTAAATGATTTCAGTGACATTTCGTTCTCAGAGGTGTATAATTCTGAAAATCTAGACCGAATGGATGAGACCCACCATCTGGGAGGGGAGTTCCAGAATGTTACTACGATTAACAGGCGGACTGAGAAATAGGGTTTAAAATGCTACTTACTCGGAACGCTTGTTTTAAATTTATAGAAGATCAATTTTACTTTTCAATTCAATTTTCGAAAAATTGGTGGAGTTATAGAGCGCTATACCCTTGATAGTTACCAGTCGGGCTACCGAAGGAACCATCGCACGCAGACCGCTCTAATTAAGGTGACTGATGAAGTACGAAAAGAGATGGATGAAAAGAAGCTGACGGTTTTCGCTACCCTTGATCTTAGTCACGCCTTCAACAGCATCAACCACATCTTGAAATCTATTGCCTTGACTCAGCTCTCTTATGGTTCCACTTACCTGTCGGAACGGAGGCAACGCGTGAAGGGAAGCATTGGTGGGTGGAGTCAGTAAGGTCCTCAGGAACGACTTTTTCGGCAGGACTGTTTGCCTGTACATAAACAGTACATAAATCGGTTGGCAGATTCGCTATCTGTTTGTGAAAGAGGTACGTATACTGATGATCTGAATGTATAACTATCAGAAGCGTCGTGAAGCCATCAGCACTGTCAATCAGGACCTGGATAATCTTACTGGGTGGTTCAGTGGACATGGAATAATGATGAATCCAAACAAATGTAGTTCCGTGATTATGGCACTTGCCAGATTGCTTGCAATTTTCTCCCTCAGTGCAATCCCATAATTCGCGATTTAAAGTGTCCAGATTGAAAACGCGGAGCGAACAAAATAACAAGAGGTTATATTAGACAATAATCTGTCTTCGAATTCTCAAACAGATGCTACTGCGGGAAAGGTTCACTGACAGCTTTACGCTTTTAGGAACTTCGTTTTCTGGAAATCGGTAGGCCTTAGTTCAGGACCTTTATCTGCCTTACTATATGCTTAGTGCTGAGGCTGCCTGCGATCTGGGTTCGGTTGGTCTGTAGGGAGCATTAAATACTTGAAATAGGTATATTTCAATTCGTAAATATGACGACAGAGGGTATGACAAATATCGGTTTTTGTAAATAAATAATTTTATCCACTACACGTTATTAATTACAATTTAAAATAACTCCTTCTAGAATACCCACTTACCCCACTGAAAAATATTTAAGGGTGTATAAAATAAAAGTATTTTGGGTGTCCCAAATTTACACCCTTCAAACTAGGAATAAAAATTCAAGTTACCGGCTGCCACCATGCCGAACTAGAGCCAGTCATTTCTTATGCAGAGTATTTCGTACTATAATGGACTTTCAACTGATCTGAAGAAATAGAATAGTTGTGATACGTTGTCAAGGCAGAGAAACATGTCAAGGAATACTTGTTATCCTTATACCTAATTAGCAACTGACGAAAGTAGTTATTTATAATACGGAATGATGTAAAGAAGAGATTTATTTACTGCTATTTATTTATTTAATACTATTACTTCTTTTAACTATCAAACTCAAAGCGAGAGAAGAACAAATTTATCTTGTAACATCATGTGTTGCCTTACCCTGCTCTTTCATTTGTCTGAAGTATTCTGCATAGGTGGTAGAATGGCCACGTATGGCCAAACCTCCCCAGATATGATAATAAAGGCAATTTCAATCAATCTCTCTTTCTCTCTTTACTTCCCTCTTTGATTACACCTCTCTTACACTGGAGGGTAAATAGATAGTTTAGCAAAACAAAATGCAGGAATTGCTGACACGCAGTCAGTTCTACAATCCATGG
Organism: Pachypeltis micranthus; assembly: GCA_020466155.1. Classification (NCBI taxonomy): domain Eukaryota; kingdom Metazoa; phylum Arthropoda; class Insecta; order Hemiptera; family Miridae; genus Pachypeltis; species Pachypeltis micranthus. The sequence goes on along the minus strand of CM035773.1, from coordinate 2,410,957 downwards.
CAACATTCCGTGCAATCTTCAGTTGTCAGTGAACTTCGAAATTATGTCAATCCGGTAATAGTTTAATTCAGCTTTCGCAATGCCGAGACGTGTTTTCTGACCAAGGTGCATTTTAATTATATAAATTCTCATGTTCAAGTAAACGTCCGATCCGCTCTCATAACCTTAAGGCCAAGGAGAAGGAAGATGAACCCACCAACGGAGCGAAGAGTTTCGCAGGCTGAGGCGTAAGTTCTAAAACGGAATCGTGAGACGATGACGAAATCCAGCTTTGATTGAGTGGATTGATATTAATCTTCAATACGACGTCGTGCATAATAAATCGTTGAGGCAACGAAAATGACGCTGCGTAGTAACTTTTGTTGCTTTGAAAGTTTAACCCGTTGTTTTGCTCGGTATCAACGTCCGCGTCTGCTGAAGGTCACTCTATCGTGGAACCTCTTTCTCTTCTTCATTACAATCTCTCCCATTCACCGGATACTCAAGATGCTCATCACATTTGCATGATCACCACGCGTGTATTGGTTTCGTCAGTTCAACGCACGCATCACGCACGTGTCGGTTTAGCTTTTGTAAATATTCCAGCTAATTCTGGAAATACAAAGAGAGATATATGAGAAGGGAAACGGTCACGTAATGTAGCAAGAATTAATATTTCCATATTCGATCGGATGTACTGTGTTGCTGCATTCTACTCAGCACCTGAAAATGTGGTAAGAGAATGTGATTTTCAGGCGATAATTCAAAGTATGGGACCGAACTTCATTATTGGCGGTGACATGAACGCCAAACACCCAAGATGGGGGTCGACAACGTCCAATCCTCGAGGGCTGAGTCTGATTAACCTCATCCTTGCACGTGATATCGAAGTCCTATTTCCATCGGAAGCCACACACTTCCCGGACATTCTTGATTTCTTCCTCTCGAAGAATGTTTACCCTCATTGTTCACCTCCCAGCGTCTAGCATGATTTGAGTTCGGACCACCTTCCCGTGTTACTAAAAATACAAGCTTCACCCACAACTTTCTCGAATAGTGGCCGAATCCAGACCAGTAAAATTGACTGGGAGAGGTACAAAGATCTCCTCTCAGCTGCAACAGACACACAAATCCCGCTGAAATCTACGAGAGACGTGGATACAGCGGCTACCAACCTAACTAGGATGATCCAGTTCGCTGCAACAGAGGCCTTACAACGATCAACCACCAACGCCGCCCATCGACAGAAACCACCACCCCTTCATATTGTGCAGCTTCTCCAGGTCAAAAAATCAGCCAAACATATGTGGGATCTTACCCGATACCCCGCACACAAAACTGCACTGAATAGAGCAACCAAGGAATTAAAAGAATCCAGGAAAAACAGGAACTAAACCAACGCAACCTTGCCATGCTGGATAGCAGTGATGGATCGTTATGGCGGAAAACGAAGATGTTCACTAAAGAACGCCCTGACATACCTCCTCTCAAGATGAACCAACGTTGGTACTCCACGCCAATAGAAAAGGTCGAACTATTCTCGACAATCCTAAAAAAGCAGTTCACCCCTAATCCACAACCGAGCTCAATTGAGGATGATGTACAAGAGTCAATAACATCTTCACTCCAGCTGAGTCCCTTTCATGATTTTTTCCGACCTGCACAAGTAAAAAATGCCATTCATCGCTCTACAAGCAGAAAGGCCCCTGGAAGCGACAATATAACTCGTCCCCTGCTAATCCACATACCTAGAAAGACATTAGTATTAGTCACGCAAATCTTCAATGCCTGCCTAAGACTAGGATATATACCCTCCAAATGGAAACATGCTATCATCATCCTCATCCACAAACCAAACAAACCCTCCAATAACCCCCACAGCTACCGTCAAATAAGTCTTCTTCCTTTGCTTTCCAAGATCCTAGAGAAACTACTCCTGCCCAAACTGGTCCACCATCTTGACCCTCACACACCAGCTACGCAATTCGGCTTCCAGAACACCCACTCTTGCCTACATCAACTGCATTGTTTGGTTGACAAGATATCGGACTCCTTCGAACGAAAAGAAACCTGCATAGGACTCTTTGCTGACACTGAAAAGGCTTTCGATCGGGTCTGGCACTCTGGATTACTGCACAAACTAAAAAATGCTCTTCCTGACACTTATTACCGCGTTCTACTGTCGTATTTAACGGACCGCACATACACTGTGAGGTACCATGAGGCCATGTCCCGTTCGCGGCATATCCGTGCAGGTATTCCCCAAGGAAGTGTGTTGGGTCCGCTATTGTATCTTGTCTATGCTGGCGACATACCCACCCCTCCACAGCAATGACCACTGCGCAGTTCGCGGACGACACAGCTTTTCTCTGCAGCTCACCGAGAGGAGAGAGAGCGGGCTTGGAAATGGAGGAGCTTGCATTCGACCTGAACGAATGGGCACTAAGATGGCAAATGAAACTAAACCCCCAAAAGTCCTGCATCGTGGCATTCACTTACCTTCGTTTATATGACGAGCCGAAACTGAGCGATAGCGGCAAAGTCATACCGCTGCCGGTACCTGGGAGTGGTGCTGGATAAACGCCTGACGTTCGACTCGCACGTTACATCCACCCTCAAAAGATGCCGTCATCGTCTCAAAACGCTCAAGCCACTTCTAGGGATGCTATCCCCATTGTCACTTGATATTAAGCGCTTGATATACTTGATGCTCATTAGACCAATTTGGGAATACGGCAGCCAGGTAAGGGGGGAGCGTCAAATTCGCAGATAAAAAGAGTCCAAACATTCCAAAACCGCGCATTAAGAATCATTACAAACGCTCAGTGGTACATCAGGAATACCAATATCCACAAGGACTCAGAACTCCCAACTGTCCACGAAGTCCTGCAGGCTTCTTACTCTCGTTTCCACCAACGACTCCACAACCATCCAAACCCCCTAGCAGCTGGCATACTTGATACAGTTCCACCAGACCGTCAAACTCGCAGACTGAAACGCAAACGACACACCGATTTTCTCCTCACGACAAACGGCAACTGAGCGCAGCATCTCAATAAAATCACCCCTTCGACACACTTAACAATGCAAAAAACCAATAATTTTATCAATTAAATCTGCAATATGCAATTATTTATGTGAACTAAATTATTATATTTATAATGTATTTATTTATCTATATTTACAATGAGAGAAAGTCATTGGACTTGAACTCTCTAACATGTGTCATGTTACTCTTATATACTAATGTGTTCCAAACTATAATTCAATTATGCAATAAAGTTATATAATTAAAAAAAAAGTAATGTATATGCGTTATTGTCTCTAGTGAAAGGTGAAGCTGATGATGAAATGAAGGGTTTGAAATGTAGAAGTAAAGACTTCAAAAAACTCATTTCATATCTTATCACAGCTCACAAACGCTTCACTCGATCAGTCGTCGGTTAAGACCAACGGGGAATTATATTGAGCTGAGGACGTTTTGATGAATTTACTGTAATCTACACCTTCAAAAGAAATTTCTCACATTTGAGAGCCTAACGGATGCCGCAAACGGAGCGGCCCTATGCCGAGGAATAAGAAGTACGTGACAGGTGAGACGAATGAGACAAGCGGCCACTAAATAAGAATAATGTACAATAAAATAAGAGATAAAAAAGTCTCAAGTAATTGCGGTTCCCGTTAAAATGTAAATCGTGCGAGTGATGTGACGTCGGATGTTGGAACGGCTCATTGAAGCAATAGAACTATAGTTGAAGTTGATGGTCATAAAAGTCAGAAGAGGACTCCTGCCCTCTTTCTTGAGGGCTTTGCCCGCTCCGCTCCATGTCGCCCTCACTCGCCTCTTTACAGTAATTGATTGTGCGTGTGAGGAAGAAGAAGAGTTCTTTCCATCTGTATTCCTGTACAATGTTAAGTGGTCTTCCGATCAACTGGCGATACGTCAATCAGATAAGAAGCGCGATATGTCGACTCTTGGAAAGGGTTTCTTGTTTCTGGACAAGTTCCCAGTTGAGAAATCGACGAAATTAAAATAAAATTAAAAAGGAGTATAAAAGACAGTGAGATATACGCTCCTCTTCTATTAACTCACCGTCGTATTTCATTCATCTTTCCCGTCATGGTTGAAGTGGTGACCCCATGACCTCGTTGGCTGCGCTCTACAACACAACGCTATTCAAGCGACCTGTTCGTGGAACTCATACAGTTCCGATTTCAATCTGAATGGTGGTGCACACTTGAGCGAGAGGTTCCAAGCAAGAATTACGTTACACGGCAACGAACTGGGGGACATAATACTTATTTATGTAAACTTCCAAAGTTTGTCTTTTGTAAGTCGAACAAATGGCAGAACCGTCTCGACATGTCAGCAAGTACCAGAGCGAAATGAAAGATCCTTCGAACTACTTTTCCAAACCTGCTTCATCTTCCCGATTCGGGCCTTCCAAACAATGTTGACACTGTGCCAATTGATAAGAATTGTGGTGTTGTGGTTGGGTGCTGGATGTGTTCGCTACATCAGTTGGAGAACTTGCTGTACAAGAAAAAGCGAAAGCTCGTGGTTTCTTGTTTCCTACACACTGGAGGCGCAGGACGTGCAGAATCGAGATCTTTGAGAGAACAGAAGAGGAGCCGCGCTTTGAAGTCACCCATCCACGAGGAACTGGCTCGTCCAGTAGTCGGACTGGCCTTAGTGATTGCACGCAGTGAGGCAAACCTTACAATGGTTGTGCCTTTTTAGTGACTGGAGGCAATTCAATAGACGTGAATTCGTGATTGGATATCTTCCAATAGATGTAAATTAACGTGTGACCTCTCAAATGCGAGAAACGAGAATTTGTCTAACAGGCTGCAAATGAGGCTAACGACGGTATGAGATTCCGCAGAGATATTGAGAACACGATCAAACGCGAGAAGACAAATTCAATTTCTTGGAAGGTGCTACAAGAACTTTCTCGCTAAAGTTTAAATATCAGGAATTATAAACAAACGATTACCGAACCGATACAACGTGCAATGAAGTACCAATACGGTACTCAGAAAACTAATAGGACGCGTTCAAAAAGTACGTATTACCTCACTGCTTGAACAAAAACGCTGAAAATTATTAAACAACGGTTTATTATTCTCATACACAGCTTGATGTAGTGTCACAACCCTGAGATCCATGCCATTCGACTCAACATTGAAAAATACCTTCTGAAACATGACCTCACTACAACGGAACGACGAAAACTAAATATTCACCATGTAGGCAAGTGGCACGTCGTGGCGAGACGAGTTGATGGGTAGTTTTAATGAGATGGGAAGGAGGGAGTACAAGTAATAAAATGAGAGCACAAGCAATAACACGATTACTTCTGCTGTAGTTATTCTATTCGAGTTCTTTCAATTAGTAGACTTTGGCTCACGATAATTACTGTGATTTCACTATTTTTGTCAAGACGCAGTCGTATGAGAATTTTTCCATTTGACCGAGCATCTAAAAATACGTTGTAAATGATTCGTCCGATCGGATTACTGAGCAGGCGGGCTCAACTAGATACCGAATGGGATTATTTTTCGCTTTTTTTGACCCCGTAAAAGGCACAAAACGGCCCGGATGGCGGACGGACCTTGCAGATTTGGAATTCCAATGTCTTGAAACGTAAAGTATCAAGTGCTTCAGATTGAGTAATAAACCAAAATCGGAACCTGGATCGACCAATTTAATGCTTGAACGTTCCCGCATAACTTCTGATTCTGAATTTTCCGTTCTTATGGTGTGAGTCATATTGCAGATGTCCGCCAAAATACCTACCAGCCACAAAACGCTGATCGCTATTATGCCTACGTGTTTATACATGGAAATCCTATCGTATCAGCATATTCCTTTTTGCCCAGGAACAAATTCCACAATTGGATTTCGATTTTATACACAAACTGTATTGAAGATGAAACAGAGGCTCAAGACATGACTCCATCGAACCTTCAGAGGTCGTGTGTGTCACTCGATTTCCGGGTCATCTCATGGATTATGTGGTTGGACAAGTTAGTGTGGGAGGACTATTATGACTACAATGGACATTACCTCGACATTATGAGAAACGTAGCAAGCCCCATTGGTTGTTATGCTTCCGTCAGTTGTTGTTACCACATATGTTTGAGCGCCTTTAACGATGTAGGCATTCCTGTTCATGATATATACGGTTTTAACATTCAATTTTATCAAATTATTTATAATTCATAATACACGGTCACCGCAATTCTATAATTAGACGACCAGAGGATAACAAGATCATCCCCCTTCCCGGACCACACAAGGTTCGGAATAGGCCTACCTTATATTCAACGAGTGGGGAAAAACCGTGAAATTAATGTTCATCCCGGCAGATGTTTTGCGTCGTATTTTAAGGTTTGGTAATCAAAGCTGTAAACACATCACTCACAGGCAATTGTTAAACGGTGCGATCGTCCTTCTCGTATTTTTTTAGGAGTAGAATCTGGTCCAACTCCAGACAGTGAGTCGTTACTTGGCGGGCCTCCGGCATTACCAGCTTAAATCTAACTTGAAGCGGAAAGAATTTCGCTTCCCAAAGCTAAAATAACCAGTAACTTGAAAATATAAGGGCCAGTTCATCAATGTCATTTGCACGCCAGGATAAACGTCTAATAAGTCAAATCTTCGAATAACTCCCAATGGCCCGTTCATCAATTCACTTTGACTGCTTTGGTTTCAGTCATCTCTGTTTGATTTCCACTGACCGAATATCGTTTACCGACAGTTACCAACCAAAATGTGTAAAGTGCGATTCCAATCATTCTTCAGAAGAATGCACCAAACCTACAAGTACGCCTCCTACTTGCGTAAACTGTAAAGGTCAGCATACGGCAAATTACAAAAAGGTGTCCAGTCCACAAAGCAAAGCAAAATCCCCCTAAGGGGACAAAGTGGACAATTGAAAAATACAAACGCCAAAATCCTCCACCTTCAAACCAGTACTCAACTCGACTTTCAAGCGACAATACTCACAGTGTAGAGCCCCCCCCCCCCTCTAACAGGTTCCAAAACATATGCCAGCGCAACTGCTACTTCTCCCTTCTCGCCGGAACAGCTCTGTCACAAAATTGATAAATTACTCGCCACACTCACGCCACTAATCGAAATGCTCGCCCAAATCCTTCCCAAAATACTAAAAATATAAAATGGCTGTACATACTATTAGCAACCTGCGAATAAGCACTTGGAACTGCCGCGGAGCTGGAAACAAAACCCACGAACTAACCCTCTACCTACAACAATATAATATCGCTATGATTCTCCTATCCGTAACCAAGCTTGCACCTCACATAACGTTCTTTATCCCAGGTTGTAGAACAAATCGATCCGATCATCCTAGCGGTAGGAGAAAGGGAGGATCAGCGCTCCTAATCAGAACCCATCTTGGGCACGATGAACTCCCCCCAATAGTGGAGAACGAAATGCAAGCGTGCCAAATCACACTGCATACGCTCAACATACCTAACTTGAGAATTTGTTCCTTCTACTCAGCTCCAGAGAAACAAGTTAAAATGGGCGACTTTCTATCTCTGATTAATAAACTGCATACTGCTTCATATTAGGCGGGGATTTCACTAAACACCCTCGATTCGGTTGTCAAACAACAAACCCGAGAGGCAGACTCCTTCACGGCGTTATTGTACAACATGCCGTAGAGGTAGTATCACCACACGAGCCAACTCACTACCCCGATAGCGGACTTTCTCCAGATATCCTGGATTTCTTCATTTGCAAACGAACACATCATCTCATAACAGGTATACAAGTTCTCCACGAAACGACCTCTGTCCATTATCCCGTGCGCATTGAAATACAGTTATAAGGAACCTTCATGCACGACCATCGCTCACTGGTAAGTTACGCAGTCGACTCGGATGGATACAAAACCTGGTGAACCTACAGATATCTTTAAAAGCTTCCAATTGATATAGAACTGAACAGCATCCACACTAACAAATATAATACACGTTGCAGCAGAATCAGCCTCATCACCAAAAATCATATAAATCCACGACAGTGAAAACAATTACATTTCGCCATTAATTATAGATACTACGCAACAAGAAAGTAGCAAGAAGACGATGGGAGCGGACTAAACATCCACAATCCGGACCCCACCTACCGAACACGTACTACAGACTTGTGCAATCGTATTTATCCATCAGGACAAACTTTCTCGGTGAGATACAAAAACGCTGTGTCCTCCTCCAAGCCAATACTGGCCCAGGGGAGCGTCCTTGCGCCATTCCTTTATCTCATACATGCACATGACCTGTCTCAACCGGAGAGTGCAACGATAGCACAGTTTGCAGACGATGTGGCTTTCCTTCAGGTGGACGACTCATTTGAGGAAGCAACCACCAAAACCCAATCCACACTTGATACAACCAGCGAATGGTGCTCTAAGTGGAGAGTCAGGATGAACTCTTCAAAGTCTGTCGTGATCCCATTCACTAAGCGAAGAGTCAACTTTTAGGATACCCTCCTCATCAACAACAACCCAATACCGCAGGACACGAAAGTTCGATACCTGGGTGTCTTCTTGGACAAGACGCTGACCTGGGAAACCCACATAAAGTACCTAGTCAACAAAATAAGACAGAGAATCCATCAACTGAAGCCCCTTCTACTTGATAGCTCCCCACTGAGTCTGGTAACAAAGCGGCTTCTCTACCTCTCCCTAATCCGGCCTATCTGGGAATACTACTGTGGGGATCCGCTGCTGCAGACCATGTCAAAAAAGTACAGGTGACCCAAAATCGAGTCCTACGTATCAAATCTTGAGCACCCTGGCACGTTCGCAATACAAATCTGCATAATGACCTGGATATACCTACCATACAGGAAGTGATACAAAGCCAATACAGGAGACTAGAGGTTAATGTGGCAGAACATAAAACTCACTGATTGCGAGCATCCCGCAAACCTCACCTTCACCACCACAAAGAAAGAGACTCAAGAGGAAAAGGCCACAGGACAATTTGATCAACTAATCCATCTGCCTACACCGATTGTTATCTAGTTTTAGAATTGTCTGTTGTCACACATATTTATTTTGTCATCATAACTTATTTAATTTAACCTAACGTTTATCTACCTAAAACCAACATAAGTAGTACTGATGTCGGACAGTCAATGGTCTGCACCTAGAGCATGTGTCACGTAAATTAATTAAAAATTACCATACAAAATTCTTGCTCAACCGTAATGTCAATATTGTCAATAAAGTTTTCATTTAATTTAAAAAAAAAAAAAATCTGTTTGATTTCCACTCGCCGAATATCGTTTACCGTTATCAGTGGTCAATTCAACGTTTTAACTGAAATACTGATAAATGGGCCCTAAGAGTTAAAAATCATCTACTACTTACATATTGGTCTGATATGGATCTGGATAGCCTATATTCGCGGATCTAATATAAGGATATAATAATACGCACACTTTGGAACATCGATTATCGAATTCTACATACTACATGGTGGTGTGCTCTTCGACGTAGCCTGAGATGGACGTAATCTGTAGTCTAAACCCTGAAACCTTGTATAAAAACGAGTCATTCACAGTATCTAGTAGTTAGCGAGATTCCTCCCAGGTGGTTCAGAAACGGGTCAATATGAGCAGAAAATTCTTCCTTTTGGAGAGGCAAGAACTTTTCCCACTATTCATTCGAAGCCAAACGAACACCTCCAATCTGATAAGTCACACTTATTTTCAAACGTTACAACGCCTATTCTTTCTGTTCCTAACAGATTGTTACAAGCCAAGAGCTTCGGGCTTCAGTAGTGTCCAAGGCTCTTCCCGATAACGATCTCGTGTAGACAAAACGAAGGCTCGATTATTGTGTGGACGCTCTTTCTTACTTCAAAAACTAAGAGGGAACTCGTGTAAAAATCAGTAAACTGTCAGTTCGGATGTGAACCTTCCTCACTCAACTTGCTTTTTATTTAGGAATTAACCTTTTGCTGCTAAAGAGGAAAACATAGGAACTATTCTACCTGCGATTCTGATGTAATTGCTGTGGGTTTCCTTTATTTTTATTGAGTTCAGCCGAGAGTGTCTTGTTGCTCTTCATCTTCTTCTGAAAAGGTTCCTCCAGTTGTCAATCCGGTACCTTTTTTATTCTATTTTCTCTAAAACTTCAAAACTCAACTTTGTTAACATTTAAGTGGAGGACCGATCTTGCGCGTTCACATTCTGCATCTCTGAACGCGTGTGACAGTGTTGACCAGTTAAACACTAAATCACTCACAAGAGATACATGTTTGACATTTGGCTGTCAGCTATATTAACCTGAATTTTATTTATTTGCCACCCTATGCTCATTAGATGCCTGCCAATATAATGGGGACGTCCTCAGTAACATCTGAGGGTGTAATACGACGTTTTTTGAATGACTGATATCAGTAGATGCCCTTGTTGCCCAGTGCGCAAGGGCTACTAAATTCACGCTCAACATCAAAATCAGTGTCACGACCCTTTGACAAAGATTCCCATTACGCTTGCCATTTATCTAACGCCCCATTCGTCGATAGCTGCGAGTTTTCATTCTGTGCGGAAATCCACACGATGCTCCCGTTTCACTCTTCACCTGTCAACCACGCACTCAACGGCCAAGTCAACTGGTAGCTGACCAGTGATCACTTGGAGTGCTTCTGTTGATACAGTCTTATAGGCCTTGGTGATCCAGAGGAGTGCAGCCCTCTGGGATTGGGCCAATACTCTCTCTTGATTGACTGTTAGATTGCTACCCCAGACAACGGGGCAGTAGCCAAACACGCCTAGATATATGGCCTTATACATGAGGATAGTGTCATGGTAACGCACACCCCAAGTGGCCTTAGTAATTGCACGCATTGAGGCAATCCTTACAATGGCAGTGCCTTTAAGAGACTGGAGGTGTTGGTTGAAACCCCACCTCTCACCAATATTCACTACTAAATACTTGACGTGCTTTTCAAGGAGGAACATGTGGCGGCCAAAGCGTATTGAGAGTTGGTCATTCACTTTTCCTTTCAAGAAGATTAGCTGTTTTTTTTCCTCAGCCAACTGCATCTTGACATGCTCGCACCATTGGGTGAGGGTGTGGAGCACGTGGTGGATCTTTTCTTCGATTTGGCGGACTGACTGATAAGCACAGTCGAGTAATACGGCTGGCAGCCAGTCTCCATGAGTCTCCTGAGCTTCGCAGAAGGCGTTCCAGAGTGCTGGTCCAAAGACCGATCCCAGTGGGCCCCCCTCCCCTCTTAATCTTTCTCTGGACTGAGACATGCCCGCGTTCGACAGTAGCAGTTCTGCCCGTCAGGTAACTTCGGACGAGCGAGAGCAGGTTGCGAGGGATCCCTCTACCTTTACGCTCATTAAGTAGCGCTGGCCACCAAAGGTTGTTAAACACTCCCCTGATCAAGCAACGTCAATCAGAACTGCTACGACGTACTTAGCCAGCAGGGAAACATGCTGAGTGGTCTCCACGATTGTGGGTGTAACTTATTGCAGTCACCTCCCTTTGGAAGAGTGACAACATGCGCAGACTGCCACTGAGTGGCAAACTGTCTGACCTACATACAGTCATTAAATAAATTGAGGAGGCCCCTGGAAATTGTCCGCTCACCCTTCCTTAGCATATTGGTTTCTATTCTACGTAGCGCAGGCATGGCAAGGGCCCTGCCGAGGTAGCCAGTCCATAATGGGATGTCAGGCTCGTTCGGAGGGTCCATGATCAGCTCCCTTGCTGCCCTCTGGGCTTCAGCATCTCGAGCTACTCGGCAGTGCAATGGCCTTATTCTCTTGGCTGAAGGCAGTTCGGAGTGTGGTTCTAGTATTAAGGTCACGAGTGTGTTGATACATCCTTCTGGCTCCATTTACACTTTGCTTGAGGGTATTAAGTTCGTCAGTCCACCATGGGAGTTTGATCGCCCTGTGGTTCTGTAGCCCAAGCACAGAGAGCCCAGCAAAGTGCTGTGCTGCGGTAAGTATGTCCACTTTGCAGTCCACCTCTTTGGGTGTGGCAGCTAGCACTATTAGGTCGGTGTCTGCAGCCTTCAGTTCACCTTCCAGTACCCTACAGAACTGTGTGACAAATGGTACAGCGTGCATCTCGTGTAGAGTGTGAGATCTGTTGTAATTTGCGTTCAACGCAATTGACACACCACACTTTAGGGGAGCCTCACACTGGCACTCCTTAATGAGATGTGGCGTGGTGATGAGGTCTCGTGCAGGCTACTGCCAGGTGGCCATTACGCTGGCATTTGTAGCACTGTGTGGGGGCTTGGTACTAGTGGATGGCATACTGCTGCCAGGAGGTTTGGAGGTGCCTTGCCCCTTCTAGTTTTTATGTAGGGGGGGGGGACACCTCAATCACCCAGTACTTCTGTCTACCCCACTTTTTTTTGTGAAAAGAGGCCTGACGTCTTGTGGCTGCAAGCCTAACGCAGGGTTGTGCTCAACAACTTGTTGGGCCAGGTCCTCTTTTTGTAGGTTATTCCGCATGTTGCACAATAGCGGGCGTGGGAGGCTGATACTTGCAGCTTCAACTCCTTCTTGGAGGAAATATAGCTCGTAAGAGCCTTAGCCATTTCCAAAGTTTCCGTCACAATGACGGCACCACCTTCCACTGCGGTGCGGATGTCAAGCAGTACGCTCAGGCGCTTTTCTCCCAGGTTTTGTCGTGGATTTTTAGGGGAGTTTGTTAAGGGAAGAAGCCTTTTTATTTATATTTTTGCACTTGTTTTTGTGCGGAGGCGTGGGCAGAGCTCTACCCTTGGCCTGCACATCGTGCTTTTTTGGGGTCTTTTTCTTTTCCTTTTTCCCCCTGTGGTTTGGCTTAGTAGTGGCTACTGCTGCATATGAGGGGCCTGGGGTCCAAGCCAGAGCTCCTTGAGCTTGGGGGCTGCTGGGCAATTGCCCCAATCTCTTTCCTCACGACAGCTGCCACAGTTTCCTGCAGGGAGGTAGTGGCAGGAACCGATGTTGATGAGGGGGGTGGGGGGGGGGGGCACTCGCTTCGTGATTTCGAAGAGGCAGCTGGTGAGTCCCGCATTGGTCCCGTCGCGTTTAACCCTCATTCTCGTTAGCTCGCTGTGGATAATTTGGACATAGGCACGCATCTGCTCCATATCCGACGGATTAGAGTCCACTGGGTGTCTACTGCTTGTAGTAGCCAGGTTGCCCGAGCTACTAGGTGTAGAAAAGGGAGGTGGAGGCTCTTTGCTTGGTTCTTTCCGCCCTTGTTTGTTCGGACGACGAGTACGCCTTTCACCATTCGAATAAAGAGGCGTCGAGCTTATTACCTGCGGTTGATTTACCTGACTGTGTCATGTTGTTTTTACACGTGTAATGGGGGGGGGGGGGGAATTAAAGAAGCAAGAAGCAGGCTAATGTAGTGTCCATGTGAGTTCATTTGTTGTGTATGTTTATTGTATGAGCGAGAGGTGTGTGGAGCAGTGTCCTGGAACATGGGAACCTGGTCCCCTTTCGCTGGTCCCTTGAGGGCCAAAAGGAGGTCCCCACATGCGCCGCCGCTGTTAGTTCGACTACCCACCGGGACTAGAACGCATGAGATATTTTTCGGCTGCTGTTCAGAGTCAGCCTTCAGCCACTGGTGCTGTGGTGAGCGGGACACATGCTATCAGCCGCCCAGTTTTTCCCCCTCCTCGTTCCGAGGGCCGCACCTATATAGGGGATCGCTCGTAGGTGTTAGTGAGCTACTTCTAGGATTGTCTTTCGCTCATTATGAGTGTTGTAAGTCAATGTGTTCTGCCACGTAAGACGTTTCAGCGTTGTTTGTATCTGGAGTATGTTTCATATGTCCGTGAGCTTTAAGCCCCTTTAAGGCCTGTTTTTCGGCCAGGCAGAGAACGGCAGGAGAATTCTGTCCTCCTTCCTGCAGGAAGGTGTGTTCTGCGATCCCAGCTCAAGGTGGATAGTTTGTCATGTATGTAGAAGAAGTGTAAGTTGTTTCCCTTTCAGTCTGTTTCTTACGAACGCGCTGGGAGTACGGCAGTGGAATTCTGGGCTTCCAACTGCAAGGTAAGCACAGTGCTGCGACAGAGTACACTGTGACACGCGGCCGCAGTTAAGCCTCATTGGATGTAACTCTGCGGTGACCTCGTAGAGGTGAGGTTGTCATTCCAGCTGGCCCTTTCAGTCGGCTCATACGACACGCAGGGAATGCGGCAGCGTTATTCTAGACCTACTGGAGGGTGAATTTCACTATTACAATGCCAAACACACAATTATAACATACATGGGAAATAGAATAAAAGGGCAAGGAGGTCGGGACTGAGTGCAGGGTCCGCTGAAACTGGTGAAACCGATGTCATTCGATGCTGAGTATGATGTCTCTGGATCCACTCACACTACTAATTCTACACGAGGAACCACAACTGGAGACACGTGAGAAGATGCTTCGTGAAAAAAAGGATACTAGGAATCAGTCACGGTTCTTGTTCTAGCTGACTTGAATCCTGAGACCCCATCAGGAGATGGAAAGACTGTAGACGATAGTGAAGATGGATAAGATGTTGGAACTTTGTCAATGCTTTGGTCCGTGCAAACCGTCGAACTGACAGCAGGTTGGAGCGTGATAGGTGGCAGAATGGGACGGGGGAAAACGATAACTTCGCTATATTGTCCTGCGAGTACCTTCAAGAAGTAGAATTTGCTCACTATATTTGATGAGATTTCACTGTTTTTTCACCAGTTCTACCAGTTTACCTCTGCGACCCGTCCTATTCGACTCAGCATCGATAAATACATAGAAAACGATAACAAACATGATGTAATTGGAATAAAACTGCCGAAATTTAGTTTTTGACTTATGTTTTGAACCTCAGGCAAACCTTGGGTTTCGTTCGATCGGATTGCCGAAGAGGTGAGCACAACTAGATACCAAATGGGAGTTTTTTGGAAGAGCGGATTATATAGACAACGTTACAAGGTAAAAATGGCCTGGAAGACGGAAGCAGAGACGAGCAAGCATTCCAGATTTGGGATCCCCATGCCTCGAGACGTTGAGTGTCAAGTTTTAATAGTTCATTACTAATACCATTTATTAAAAAGTTCCGTGTCCACCGTATAACCGTATAACTTCCAAGAGTTAACGTTATGTCAAGTCGTTACAGTAAACCCTGTTTGACAGTACTGGTGTTATCAAATGTAATAAATCTTTATTCTAAGATTCTCAGGACGTGTTAAATAGTTTGTTAATTACGAAGACAACTCAAACATTGAAGAACATATCAGATAACATGGGTTGACATGACCCCTTGAACACCTATGCTAACATCGCACAGTGCAAAACATGAAACTCAATAAATACACCAACTTTGAAATCTACTAAGAAAACAACGTGATGGATCGTAAACGAACAACATTGTCATTATATTAACACCCCCCCCCCCCCAACATAATGACGAGAAAAAACAACTGACACCACCGAACACGTAAACTCACTCGCACAACTAAGTGTGACTTTATTTTACAGTTCCTTCAATCATTTGCAGTGTTTCTTTCCTTTCAGCAGTACGACTGTTATTCATTTTGCTGTACTATGGAGCCAACCGTCAGATAATTACCTCACGAAGTGAACAGTTGTAGTGATTTCATCTGCGTGATGTACATGAAAATCGTGTCGCCAACTAACTAGTTTCGGTAACGAATTGGTTGCTTACTTCTTGGCTCGTTTAGGCCACTTCAAAACCTTGGCATTTCTCATTGTTATTTTCAGACCTCGAATGAAACGAAAGCTTCACACGACTGCGGAGGGTGATTGGCACGTCGACATGTTCTTCCAGAGCGTTAGCTCAGATAGGGGAGAACCTGGTTTAAGGAATTCGCGAAAATGTTGACAAAAGGGCAGACAGGTGACTCGTTAAGGGCAACGGCATTTCGGTCTGGAGAAAACACGACTTGGTTGAAATCACCTTCGGTTAACCACTTGGCGCCTGTTTGCTGCCCTTTTCACCGCTCTCCATTATTTTCGTTCTGCTTTTGGGCTCCCAGACCGGATAAATTTCATGATACCATCAATGGAAAACGCGGTGCAAACTAACAACTTAATTAAACCATAACGAAAGAAATATAATAGCATTAGAGCGCAAAAACTCGAAAGTGAAAGCGTCGCGGCTTTATGGAGGAGCGCTCTAGAGTGAACAAGGCCTGTTTTGAGAGGCTCAAGATTCAGAATTGAGACTCATCTGCGTGTTGCGTCCACGGCCAGAAGCTCGCTTCCAGGCAAAGTGAGTACCGTCCGAATACGGCTTAATTTCGTTGTCTTCGTGTTTTGTAAAACAGCAGAACCGATTGAGTTCGTTCTTATTTTGTTATGTCGTTGACCCCTTTTTCGGTTTTCTTGCTCTATAGAATAATTTTATAACTTCAACGAATCTTCTATCGTTGCCAATGAGAACCTATGAAAGCAGAAACAAAAGTGAGATATAGTCCAAACGAGTCAATAGAGATTTATTCAAGTTTCTGTAAAACCGCTAGATCAATCAGATCAAACTAGGTGTCTTCAACCCGTCGATATCTACACATCGCTCTCTATGGGTCTCAAGGACCATTATTGATAAGAGATTAAAACAGAATGCTTGCTCAAAAAAATTTTTTTCCGTTTCCAAATTGTCTGCAGTTCACGTGGAACATAATGTTATCGAAATTGGGTTGTGTCCGCCAGTAGGCAAATACTAAAGTTAACGTACCTGTTAGGTGAGTCCGTCTCCTCTGGCTTGTGAGTTACTGTGGGCAAGCGCTTTCGATGTAAAGACATCATCGTCTGGCCGTTTAGTCAGTACTGGAGTCCGTCAGTTGGTCGTGGTCTTTATATACAAAGAGAAAGGTGAAAGGAGTGATGGAGCGTTGGGGAAGGGGCGGGGAGAGGTCTTGTTGGTCAGTCTTGTTAGTAGTACCTTAGCCGGACTGGCTGTGTTAGGTATTAAAGAAATTGGGTTGTGTCCGCCAGTAGGCAAATACTAAAGTTAACGTACCTGTTAGGTGAGTCCGTCTCCTCTGGCTTGTGAGTTACTGTGGGCAAGCGCTTTCGATGTAAAGACATCATCGTCTGGCCGTTTAGTCAGTACTGGAGTCCGTCAGTTGGTCGTGACTTTCTCTTTGTATATAAAGACCACGACCAACTGACGGACTCCAGTACTGACTAAACGGCCAGACGATGATGTCTTTACATCGAAAGCGCTTGCCCACAGTAACTCACAAGCCAGAGGAGACGGACTCACCTAACAGGTACGTTAACTTTAGTATTTGCCTACTGGCGGACACAACCCAATTTCTTTAATACCTAACACAGCCAGTCCGGCTAAGGTACTACTAACAAGACTGACCAACAAGACCTCTCCCCGCCCCTTCCCCAACGCTCCATCACTCCTTTCACCTTTCTCTTTGTATATAAAGACCACGACCAACTGACGGACTCCAGTACTGACTAAACGGCCAGACGATGATGTCTTTACATCGAAAGCGCTTGCCCACAGTAACTCACAAGCCAGAGGAGACGGACTCACCTAACAGGTACGTTAACTTTAGTATAATGTTATCGGTCTGACGGAGTCCCAGCAACCTATTCTCACATTTTGTTCCCCGTATGATTTCTCTAATAATCCATTGACTGGAGACGTAAGCCAAAATAAACGGGAAAGTAAGATTCTCCGAACATTATTATAGGTATATAAATATTATAAAATTAAAATAATGTTTTTCAAATTATCATGTAGATTGTCAACGGTTTTCGATCTTTTTCGTCTTATATACGATTGCAATAGCTTCATTTTCTATCAAGTTCAAGTTTCAACATCAAGGTAAAATCACGACAAAAAACTCTATTTAATTAATATTTTTCTCGGGCGTCTGGAGAAATCATACGTTCGAATTACGGATTTAGCAGTACAAATCGAGAAGACAAACGCAAAACCTGTAATAACAAGGCCCTGTTTTACAATTCATAATTAGTAAATGACAAGTTTCAAATCTTTATAAATATAATTAATAGTTTCCTTTCCATTCAATTTTCACTGAAGGTAACTTATGGTTTCTATGCCCGTTTTTTTCCCCTATCCTTTTAGGCTTGGCTCATACTGATTCCTTTACTCCCCTCCTTTCGTAACTCGTGCACGACACTACTTTATATTCTGTTTTGAAATCCGTAATCTGTCTTCAAATACACACGTATTTTCTGCAGAGAAAACGCCCGTTCGAATTGAAATATCCAAATCTCCTTCTGTTTTGTCTCGAAATCAAGGATCGTAAATCAGTAGCAAATCAAAAAATCGTCAGAAAGTCACAACGGATTTCGTCAGAAAATGAGTGAATTATAAGAGAGGAAGCGAAAGTTTCTTCTTCCATATAAGTCTGAGCAACCCGATTTCAATCTAGTAACAGATTTACATCTCTGTCCTGAATCCCCAACGAGTTATGAATGAAAGAAGAGGAAAACGACTCGCAGGCCGAACGTCCTTCACATTACCCGTCCTTGACCCCTTCTCTTCGTCCAGTCAGTTGCCCATTTCTTCACTCGCTTCCAAACTACCAAGTAACCATCCCGAAATCCCACGAAGCCTGTCAACGTCTCGTCAAGCTTCGCGCTACTGTCATCAGCCCTATATCCGCCTAGGGGCCGCTACTTTATCATTAGTTTTAACTTCAGTTGACTTGCAAACTTGCAACCTGGATGTAGGGTCAATAACACGCCCTACAGTTCCTGAAGAATTCGCCGATGAGTCAATGATCGTGAGTTTGTAAAAGACGGTATAGTGATCGATAATGCCTAACGCTCTGTTAATCCCCCCCCCTCCCCGTTACTTCCCGTCTAGTGAGTGTAAACATTGCCTTCGCACTTGAACAGAAAGACGCAATGAGGTTTTTCGCCTGTTTTAGTCGTGGCTGGCCATGCCAACTGGCGTTTTTTCCTCTGTCTCCCGCAGGGTCACCTGCTCATCTGTATGACTTCTCGTCACTTCTTCGTGAGGCTTGGGCCCGATAGGTGGGGATTGTGTGCCTCTTTTCACAAAGCAGCCTGTTCGTGTGAGTGGTTGCACAGGTTGAATGGCAGGTGACAATTCTTCCGTCATTAGCAAGGGCTGCTGCTTCATCTATTGCGCATTGTTTCACTGTTCCATGGAAGGCTTGGCTTCGACTTGGATCTTACTGGTTGTTCTACACCCAACGTTTATAGCAATCAGTTCGTGAGCCATAGCTAGAAGAGGGGAGGCGTGGAGAAGGCTGCATATAGTTTACTGGTTCTTTTCAACTAAGCCCAACAGGTTAATGTATTTATATACTGGTTCTTTTCAATAGGCAGCATCTATGATCTGTTATCGAGTTGTTTGTATGAAACAGGTGCTAATAAAATTTCTCGTTATTTGTTACATGAAAACAAGATGATGGCAATTATAAGGACACGCAGATTAATTGTCCATTTAGTTGCAGACGTCGCTTGTTGTTGTTATCTCGGCCGGCTAGTATGTGGTCGTGTATTATAACTAACTGCACGTCCCCACTTAAACTTCCCTCCACTTATTCCGGTAATCTCCTTTTGATTGATAGACAAACTACTGATTCATTTATCGGGGGCAAAGACCTCCCTAAGAGTCGTAACTTCAACTTTTCAACCGTTAAGACCGGCAGTCCGTGTTCTCTAAGTCTCAACAACTTCCATTATTTTCCCATAAGGCTGATTGCTATAAAATTAGCTTCTATTATTTCACTGTTGATAGATGAAGGGAGGGGGGGGGGCAGGGATGCGGGCTACAACGACAAAGAATCCGAGTTTTTCTCTTCTGAAGGAGTCTTTCTAAACACAGTTCGTCCGAAAGCCTGACGGATCAGGTATACACCTCAACAATTCGATGACCAGGGCGAAGAAACTGGCTACTTTTGACCGAATTACTCCGGGGTTCATAAACACGCGTTACACACTGGAGGTATAATCTGAAAGACAAGATCAACGTCATATTTGAAGTCATTTTGCAAACGAAGGCGAACACATAACTTGTATGAAATATGCAGCGGTGTACTATTCTCTTGCGCAGCTTATTAGTCTCACCCGTCCGAGACGCATCCCATTCGATTCAGCATAGGAAAAGACCAGTACACCCACGGCTGGGGTGACAGCTGAGAGGTAGCTGTTTGAGTTTTTGGAATTATAGAATTATGCGTGTAAGCAAATATGACTCCAAGATTAAGCAGCAAGACAAATGTGAATTTAACTTGAGACGAAAAAAATAAGAAACATCTGATCTCTGATGTTGGCAACGAAATAACAATAATATGCAGACATAAAATATGCTCAAGATCAATAAAAATTCGATTTTGAAAAATAAGTAAATGGTAAAATCAACCTTTCCCTTATGACATAACTGCTGAACACTGTTGGAGATGTTTTTTTGTTCTACTCGCAGGCATTATTATTCTCGAGTCTTTGAAACATATGTTCTAGTATTCAGTCAGATGTGGTCACGTTTTTCCGTTCGTTTTTGTCGTAAAATGTTAGCTCCATGTCTTCTATTGTATGAATCGGGGTTCATTAAAAATATTGTGTTCGTATCAGATTTGTTTCGCTACGAAACTAGAAAAATCTCTACAAACACAGTGTTTTTTCTATTACAAAGTTACGCAATTCAGAGTTGAAATTCGCATCATGGCGCCTTCACACTCACCAACCAACTTCACCCAGTTCACATACTTCAACCACTTCAAGCAAACACGCTCCGAATATTTACGCTATCAGATTAGCAGAATTAATTGATAGCAGTGTTATCAGCCGAACAACTCTCACTTCTGCCAACCTAATTAGCCTCCATGTCAAGACATCCCTCCTCAATGAGTTTGCGAGAAGGTTCCCTTTTTTGTCTTTGTTTTTGTCACTACTAGCGAGCGTTACCCTTTTTCCTTACGAACGTTTTTTTTGTCTCTCTGCAAATAATACAGTGATACAGTTACTCTCTCTGACAGTTTCATTGCTCCCTTTTTTTTGAGTCGTGCTCGTGTGTGCGTTTCTCCTAGCACGTTGCTACTATTGAAGAAAGTGTCACAACGGTCAACAGGGTCCTGCCGTTGTTTCCAGGCGCTGCCGCAGCATTATCAACTTAACAGACGCCAGGGGTCGCTGTGTTGAATATAACTGTTGCGTAGCCGCGATCTTTGCACACTACAGAACTAGAGCTCAGTGGAAGGCAATAGCTGTTGTGTTTGTGCCAACAAGCCTGCCCACATCACGCTAACACACAGTGAAATCCACACACATTCCAAGTGAACCATCTTTCTTTGCTACTAATACTATTGGAGAACACCACTCTGTTGCTATTTCAACTTCCAATATAACGCCACATTCTAACATTCTATGTATTTCACTTCGTAGTTTTTCAGACATGTTTATTGGGACTCTTCTTGGCGCAACTTGGGCAAAAGGTTCAGCGTTAGATTTGAGCTTTGTGCTATAAGGTTCACCTTTAATTACCCCCGGCGCGGATGAAAACATATTTGTCGCAATTGAAGGATAGAAGATTCAATGATTTAATTGCAGGTCTTCCGAAAAGCGGCTGTCCCTGTTCTTTTATCACAAATTATTTCATTGATGGATACCATGCCAAGTGTTATAGTTGTACTGACTTTTCCTAAACAAGTAAGTGATTTTTGGTGGGCGTGTTAAATTTTTCCTCCATATTGATGTAGTTCTGGAACAAATTGGAAACCGATTTGTCACAAACAACACGGAGGAATGTAAGTCACATCAGCTCCTGTATCAATTTTGTAAACGAGCGGACACCCACTAGTTAGCGTTCGCAAGGAAAAGCATTGATTCAAAGACAATACTTCAATTACTCCTAGACGTTTAATATCGACGGAATCTTCTGAAGATACACTAGATCCATGGTTCGCTGAAATTTCTCCAGCCCTTATTTTCTTGTTACAAACAGAGGAAAAATGGCTTTCTCTTTTGCACAAATTACAGGTAGCCTTTACTCCTTTACAATCTTTAAATTTGTGGTACTCTGTTGAACCACATCTGAAACAAAACGCCTATTTGAGATCAGATTTGAACTGAGTGGGGCATTTGATTTCGTACTTTTAGTAACTTGAGCGGCGACTCTAAAACCTTCAATTTCGCTGAGTTCGTCCATCTCTAAGCGGGGATTCGACTCCCTAACGGTCGCTTGGTGACGCTTAACTGTTTCTGAGAGTTTCACTTTTTCGATGACGCTTAACTGTTTCTGAGAGTTTCACTTTTTCGATAGCCGTTGCTAAATCCAAATTTTCGGTTAACTGCAATTTCTCCGCCCATTTAGAGGCACGGCAACAACAACACAACCGGCCTATAACTATTTGGTCTCGAATCATTTCTTCAGTCAAGGTCTTGTAATTGCAGTGCTTGACAAGCTGATACAATGAAGTGAGAAAATGTTCGAAAGGCTCACCTTCTTCTTGTAAACGTTTTACTTTTACAAACGTCTCCAAAATGTCTTCCCCTGCAACGCCCATTAAACAGATTATATTACTAACCGGTACCGAATCTGGTTCATTTTCAAGACCCGAAGCCGACCTGTGTCGAATTTTTTTGACCTTTTAAGCCAACTATCTTCCTTGAAATCGAACTTATCTGGAACTGGTCCACTGTAGACAAACCTGACGTCTCATTTCGCCTGGCTACAATCGGTTCTTCCGGTTCGACGCAGTTAAACTCTTTGTCAGGTCTGTTTCCTTATTTGGTGACTGTTCCTAAACTCTCGACGAGGGTAATACCTAAGGTGACCAGATTTTTATTTATCCAAAACGGGACACAGGTTGAAACTCAGTCGAAGCATTGGTAGAGAGCCAAGGGGTTGGTGTACGAAGTACCTCCAACACAATTTTGAAAACTCGGAGTAAAATTGTGAGTTTTGAGGGACTTGAAAGATAGTGTTTAAGTCTCAGAAGATGATTGAAAATTAGCAGCTCTCCGTATAGTCACAGAGGATCGAGACTGCGAGCTGCTAAAAACCGGTGGAGAGAAGGTTTGACGAAATTGCTACGTGTTGCCAGGAAGAAAACTAATCACAGAAACAAGTTGATTGCTGTAGAGGGAGTTCCGATAAATCATAAAAAGCAGGACCCACAAGAACTGCCAGAGCATGATTGATTAATAGGACAAAAACAATCTGACGTAGCCTTGATGTTTAGAACAAGAAGCCCCTTACGAACCAGGATAACAGTGGGTATTCAACCCTTCACCTAGCCAACGAAAGATTTAAGGTTGTCCTGTACTCAAGACCCTGGCTGATCACGGTCAGGTACGAGTTAAGGCTCAATATGACGGCCAGGAAGGAGGGTCGGCGCCAAACCTCCTCAAGTTGATTGTTGGGCGTGCTGATTCTACTGATTACATCGCATGAGACCTAGCGTTGGCTTGATCTAGTAAGGCGGTTCAACTCAGTGAATCTAACAATGCCAGATCGGACAAGGAGCTGTCCATACTTCTCAGCGTCGCGTTTATAAAATATGATTTCAATATTCAAATCTAAAAGAACGACTCCCCTACACGTTCTAAACACCCCCCTCCCTCCCTCCCTGGTTCATGAGAGTAGTTGACGCTCTTGACTGGGTGTTCCTGTTTCTTCTCTCGTGGGGGTCTGGATCTCAAGCGTTGAATGATGATTCACTGACTCGTACAATCGCTTAAAGTCGATCTATTTCACCGAGGTCGAGATTAAGGAAATAGATCACGACGTGAGTTTCCCTTTGGATTTCTTGATAGGTGAGTGATAGAGTAGACGTTTGCTAGGCTTCTTGCCAGAACTGTTTACTACCGGGGTTTGGTGGAACTCTATACTCTCTCTTTTTCTAGGTTTCATTTGCTCTTGAATTTTTAACGATCACCCGATCGCACCGCTTTACCATAAATAAAATACAATGAGAAGTAATATGCTAAGAAACACCAGCCATTGAAAGTCTGCATACGTCGTCGCTTTTCAAAAGAGAGGCGACCGCAATCAGCCATTCTTGCCATCATGTAGGCCACTCAACCTTCTTTCCGTAGTAGGTAAACCGTTCTTAGGAAGCTCATGGAGACTGACTGGGAGCCATACGCCTATCTAGATGATCTGACTGTGCCAATCAGCACAGTCAATCCGTCAAATAAAGGCAAAAACCTATCGAATGCTCTTTAACTGTCACCTATTCGTTCGAGCACGTCAAGCGGCAGGTGCCTGAGGAAAAAACTAAGTTAATCATCTTAGAGGGAAAAGTAAATAGCCAACCGGCAATACGCTTTGGCGACCACAGGCTCCTTCTTGAGACGCAAGACTTAGGAGTCATAATAGGAGAGAGGTGGGACTTTCGCAAACACCTCCTGTCCGTCCTGTTACCATGACAACTGTACTTATGCACAAGGCCATATATCTAGGTCTGATTGGCATCTGCCCCATTGCCTGGGGTAGCAAATTCACAGTGAATCAAAAGAGTGGGGAGTGAAGTGTCCCTCACTCTAGGCTGAACTCCGTCAGGCGGACGATACTTCAATGAATACGTGTTACAGAAGTCGCAAGGGAGATGGGTATCCCCGTCAATGGGACGTGACAGTTTTGAGTGCTTCCCCAACAACCGTGAACGTCTTTGAAGAAAGTAGGTTGAGGCACATCACTGAACGAGCCAGTTCCTCACAGGTCATGGCGACTTCAATGCACGGCTCAACTTCTTTTTACTTAACGACGCCCCATCATGCACGCCTTGTGCCTCCAGTGCGGAGGAAACAAGAAACCACGTGCTGCTCCACCGTACTTTCTACAACAGTGAGCCATGGTTGTTGAGAGACCAGATAAACCTACCAACATTACTGCTACAAAGCAAGCCTATAACCGTTTCACCCAGTTCACAAAGATGGACATGACAATGAAACGTGGCCACAGTTTATTTGATCCCTTTCAAACTTCCCACTCTAGTAAATAGTTCTGGAAACCAGATTAAGAACCGATTAAAAATGGCAGGGAATTCCTTAGGTGGTCAGACCTTCGGGCAGTATAATACAGGAAACAGCTCTCCACCAGGAGAATGGCGAATGACCAAATACCTGCCGTGCCTTCGCAGGTCTGGATTCGGTGGATGATGCACAAAATGGCTGGCCTCTTGCACGATAGCGAAACAGCAACCTCCACGGCAGTAGACTGATATAACCCTTGACTAGGGTTCAGGAACAGTCATTTGATAAAGAAAAATACCTAGTGGAGCAGAGACAGTGAGCCGCTCCTGAGGAAAACAAGGACACCTGCTTAATGTTCCTGTAATGTGAGTGCTATTCTCATATCCATGAACTCGCTTCCCATGAACTCGTAAAAAACATTTTTGTTTCTTGGAACATTACTGTGTTTAGAGAACTATTTACGAAAAGGCTTTGAAACAGCGCGAGAAAATTTCTTGAATTTACGTGAATGGACGAAAAGTTGTGTTATAAGTTCCTCATTGAAGAATTCGGGTTTCTGAAAAGCAGCCTCGTAACGGGTTGTAAAAGTTTGCCTTCTTGATATTTCGAAAAGGAATACGATGAACTCATTTCAAAAGTGTAGTCAGGTCAAATCAGTGGGCAACGGCTTAACACGAACATGAAACTCCCATAACTTATTTTTGCTTTCATCATCGCTTTGCTGCCCCACGTGGCCCTCGCAATAAAATTAGGACGGCAAATGAGGTCGATTCAAAAGAGAAAAAAAATTACGAAACAAAAGAAGAATCAGCTACTTGGTTCCCTCGACTCAGGTGAGTAGTGATTTTCGTTGCTGTGAGTTCGGCTCGAGCTCTGCACCCAAGGCCTTCCCAAGAGGCCTGCCAGGTCGGCACATTCTCTGGGAGCGGCCTGACTGACTCCTCTTCCCCGAATATGAACGAAGACGAAAAGCTCAACGCTCTCAAAGCGCCTTGTCAGCGGTTTTCATTCTGGACGACCCAGCTCAGATACCAGCCTTCGTCTCGAGAATCAGACATCACTCAGAATCAAACGCGCTATATAGTACCTTAAAGGTTTTCGGAGCAGTACATTCCGTACTAGAAATTCAAACTATTTAGACGGATTTAGATTCAGAGACTACGAACTAGTTCAAACTATTCAGGCGATTTACAATTTGATTACAAGTGCGCAGAAATGTCTCAGAATTGATTATTGGGCTTTTACTTGTAGTGCAGCTGGGTGAAGAAACAAGGAATTCCTTGAAGTACTTTGTTTATGTATTAAAGCAATAGGGTTATGTCCGCCAGAAGGCAAATTATTAAAGTTTACGTATCTGTTAGGTGAGTCCGTCTCCTCTGGCTGGTGTGTTGCTGGTGGCAAGCGCTTTCGATGTAAAGACATCATCGTCTGGCCGTTAAGTCAGTACTGGAGTCAGTCAGTTGGTCGTGGTCTTTATATATGAAAGGAAGGTAAAACGGGATGATGGAGGGTCGTGGAAGGGGCGGGGAAGGGTCGGGGAGAGGAGGTCATGTACCTCGGGGAAAACCCCTAAGGTGAATGGGGTTTGAATGATCTGTCAATTGTGGAATTTCCGTCTTTTTTGTGTGGGGTGGTCTGTAAATCCGTCAGTTGGTTGTTTTCGTTTGTGTAATGTTTTGAGTGGTGTGAATATGGTGTCGCATTTTGTGTTGATTTGTTCATTTATGATCTGTCCATTGAGGTTTTTTTGTTTGTAAATTTCCATGTTTTCTAATATGTTCAGTTTTCGTCCTTTGTATTGTTTGTGTAGTAAGGTGGTACAGTCCTGTATTTTGGTAGGTTCATGTCCAGTGTTTTTGAGATGGTTAGCAAAGTTTGAATCGTCTTTGTTCCTATTAAGAGATTTAATGTGTTCTGAGTACCTGGTCCGTATTTTTCGTCCTGTCTGTCCTATGTATGCGTTTGTACAAGTACAAGTTATTTTATATACCCCACTTTGGTCGAGTGGGTCTGTCTTTTCAGTCTTTGTAGTTAGTTTGGTTCTAAGTGTGTTGTCCGTACGTAATGCGATTTGTATACCTTCCTTTCGGAGGATATTAGTTATTCCGTATGTTTTTGGTCCTGTGTACGTGAATGTGCAGCGTCTTGTTAAAGTCTGTGTATTCTGTGTTTTTGAGTCGTGTGTTTTGGATTCGTATTGTCTTAATAGTTTGTTTATTGTTTTTTTGGAGTAACCGTTATTTTCTGCGATGGTATTGATAGTATCAAGTTCTTTTTTGTAATTTTGTGCGGGTAGTGGGATAGTTTTTAGTCTCCGTATCATGTGTCTAAATGCACTTAGTTTATGTTGTTGTGGGTGGTTTGATGTAAAGTGTATGGTCGTGTCGGTGGCAGTGGGTTTTCTGAAAATGTCGTATTGTAGTTCGTTGTCCAACCGTGTGATTTCCAATTATGTATAGTTGATTTCATTACGATCTTCTCATATATATATATTCCCATCTAGTTTCGCTCAATTTTGCAACAACTTTGCTCAAAATCAGCACAAGCTTGGCTCAATTTTCCAATGATTTTGACTTTCTTTTGCTCTACGAAGTAAGATTTTTATAGAAACGCCAAATTTGTTCTTCTTTAACGATTTTGTTAAACTTCTCACGTGGACAGTTCCAAACGCCATAAAGGAATATAATATTCATCTGCAGGAAAATATCGAAAGGAGCAAAAAATATTTGAAACAAAAATTGATTTTTTAATGCGGTTATTTCTCTATAAATCCCGCTCGTAAAATACTAGCGTTCTCAAAAAATCGGGTTCGTAGTCAGTGGTAGTTTTGTAACGACTATTAAAAAAATGATTAGAGATGTCCCACCAAAGTTCAAACTATAGTCACTAGGTGACTATTTTCAGTTGACATTCCCATAAATTATTGAACAATGTAGTTATTGATTAGTTGATCATTAAGCAGTAAGGTATGCGAAACAAACAGATGGGCGTTACAGATACGTGAATCACTTAGTTGCTGCATACATTTGCACGTCATCGTCACTCACAGGACAACGACGGCGTTCATCATGAAAGATGGAATGGTTAGTAAAACTAATACCACCGATCATTTCTACCCTGCAACTCTCTCCTCTCCTCCTTATGGCCTATTGAAGTTGTGGAAAGTTAAACCAATAGTAACAAGTCTATTCGATTTTCGCATGAGGAGCTCAGTCATCCCGTAGTCAAGTCGCCAAATGACGCGTCTGCGCCATTCATTGAGCTCATCCCGATCTTTTTTAATTTAATGGCTGCATTTTGTAGCCTAATTCATATTTTCTTCTCGTCACTCAAAGATAAAAATAATATTATGAATGAATATTATTCGAAGTCTGTCGTTTTGCGAAAATCGCGGGAGAGATTCTGTCAGATGGCAGGCAGATGGTTATCATCCTTCCTGCGTACGCCTGCCGACGTTTACCGAACCCGATAAGGCACGCGGGAAGATAGTTTCGGTTTGTAAAGAAAACACCTGACGGATGTTAACTTCCAAGTTTCTTTCACGAAGGTAAAAACGTTCAAGTTTTAAAGCAGTCTTTGTTGAGAATTCTTTGTAGAGTGAGGAACAGAAGTTCGGCCTATCGAGTTAGAAGAGCACAAAGAGCTACTCGACATTTCACTTTGTCCTACGAATTTGTGTCATTCCAGCCCAAGTTGTATTACGAACGGCTGTGCTTCAGTTCAAGCAGGGTCCCTTTGACACATCTTTATGCAGAGTAAAGATGTTAGGTGCACAACTACGTATAGCCCTGAACAATAGTAAACATTTAGCAATACTTCTCCAAAAGAAAATATCTGGTGGATAACAACAAACCTCTTTCAGCAACTCCAGAAATTCTACGATCTGCCATATGTACGACGCTGTATTTTG
The DNA here is from genome assembly GCA_020466155.1 of Pachypeltis micranthus. Classification (NCBI taxonomy): domain Eukaryota; kingdom Metazoa; phylum Arthropoda; class Insecta; order Hemiptera; family Miridae; genus Pachypeltis; species Pachypeltis micranthus. The sequence continues at coordinate 2,382,130 of CM035773.1, read as the reverse complement.
GTTCACCCATTTCTACGGAAACGTTTACGAAGAATAAAATGTAGGTACTAGTTGGTTAAGAGTAACTCCGTAAGTTTGATTGAAATCGTTAGAGCCGTTTTGGAAGTGGAAAAACGGTAAATTAATATTCGGCAAATCTCATTTTCCGAGCTATCATGGCTTATATCTCTGCTCAACACATTATAATTACGTAGAACGAAATGTGGGTATAGGTTGCTACAAGACACTGTAGGATGGATCAAATCGACGCAATTTGATTTTTATCTCGGTTCAATGGACTGTCCGAGGAACATTTATTGAGAATAAATAGATATTAACTATTAACGAATCTAGTGAGTTTGGGGAAAATTGTTAAAGGCATCTTGCTAAAACGCTTAAAACCTATTTTTGCTTCAAAGATCTATATCAAGGTCCACAGAACATATATGGAGATATTTATAGGGAAGAAAGGTTTCGTAATAACTAGTAGAAGATAACATGAAAGGTATTAAAGCAATTGGGTTAGGTCAGCCAGTAGGCAAATAGCTACTATTAAATTAATTAAAGTCAGAGTCTTTAGTAGTAAACCCCCTGTGCCGCGTCGTAAGATAGTGTCTCGTACTTGTTCCTGTACTGTCAACTCATTAGTTATTCGGTTCATTCCTTACGCCAAATACTATCTTCCGAACTCCGCACCTCACTCTGTACAATTCTTTTATTTTATTTATGTTTGCTCTTGCGTACTGCTCGTTCTTGCATCTTCCTACTTAGCTCATTGCGCCCCCCCCCCCATCACCATTACTGCTTTTACCTGGCATCCCGTACATCTAGCACTCAAATGTATTGCACTCCCCCTACATACAAGACTAGCGATGTGTTTCGTCTCCCGCCTACGTGATACATATATTTTTTTTATTCATCTGCCTTTGGGGTTTTGTACCTCCACCCCTGAGCATCCTCCCCTGTAGTACCCTCCATATTCATTTTTGTTCATTTTCTCTGCCCTTGGGTTCACTTTTCCGTACTACTTCATTTTTTGATCTCCCGCTTTCTGGTAGGCGATTCCTTTCCGTCCCCTTCTCCTGGGCGTGGGTATTAACTCTCCCAGAAGCCGTGGTCATCTTCTCTCGCCGTAACTATGCCAGAGTGACTACTGAAAGGCCCAGGTCTCGGAGTTTCTCACCTCCTGAAGTACCAAGCCACCTGCAGTAGCCTGCACGAGGCCTGTTGTGTGCGCCTTGCCACATCTGAGCTAGGAATGCAAGCGTGAGGCTCCCCTTAACTGCGCCAATTGCGTCGAACGCAAATGCCAACAGATCTGACACGAGACGCACGCCGTACCATTCGTCAGCGAGCGATTGCCCCCCAGGAGTCACGAGTGGATTATGAATAGGTTAAAAACAGTTCGAATTCTTCAGCCCAACACAAATAAGAGTTCCCCGGTTATGGCTGAGCTGCTGCAAAGTGCACTCAAGAAACGCTGCAGTGTTCTCGCCATACAGTAACAATACATCCAAAACTCTTGGTCTGGGGTCGCAAGCGCGAGTGGTGGCTGGTGCAAGAACAGGAGCCAAGGTAGCAGTGGCCTGCATTAACCTGTCCATTGGCATGCTCGCACTCAGGTGCAGCGCAGAGTGATCACATGGTTATTGACTTTGCCATTGCAGATGACAACTTCCTCCGCGAAGACACGCTTAAAAAGCGATTCCGCACAAAAAATGCTGTCTGGCCACAATTCTGTAGGGTAATGGAAGGTCAACTGCGTGCTGCAGACACCGACCTTATAGTGCAAGCAATGTGGCCATGCACTGCACTCTGCCTCATGCATAAGGTCATCTATCTAGGCGAGATTGGCCACTGCCTCGTTGTCTGGGGTAGCAAACTAACAGTCAATCAAAAGAGAGTATTGGCCCAATCACAGAGTCACAGAGCTGTGCTCCTGGGGATCACCAAGGCCTATAAAACTGTATCAACAGAAGCACTCCAGGGTGATCACTGGTCAGTTACTGGTTGGCAAGTAGAGAGTTGACTTGGCTGTTGAGTGCATGGCTGACAAGTGGAGAGTGAAATGGGAGCTTCCCCCGCTTTGGGCTGAACTCGGTGCGGATCTTACCACAGAACAGAAACTGGCCACCATCGACGAATGGGCGTTAGAGAAATGGCAAGCGAGATGGGAATCCTCGTCAAAGGGACATGACACGTAAGAGTTCTTCCCCAACATCTGTGAACGTCTTTCAAGAAATGGGTTGAGCCAGATCACTGGACGAGCCAGTTCTTCACGGGACATGGTGACTTCAATGCGCAGTCACCACAGTTCTTTTCTCTCAAAGACGCTCCATCATGCACGTATTGCGCTTCCAGTGCGAAGGAGACAAGAAACCACGTGATGCTTCACTGTAGTTCCTACAACAGTGAGCGACCGTTGTTGGGAGGGCAGACGAACTTAGCAGCATGGACTGCTGCAAAGCAAGCCTATAACCATTTTCCAGAGTTTTCGACCAAGGTGATGGTTAAGAAACGTGGTCATAGTTGATCTGTCCTTTTGAAACTTGCCACCCAAGTAAATAGTTAGATCAGGAGGGAAACCAGATTAAGAACTCCCAGACGGTACGGGATTCCTCAGGTGGTCACCTCCACACGGTCACACACGGGCAACAGCTCTCTACCGGGAGACAGGCTAACGACCAAATACCTGCCGTACTTCCGCAGGTCTGAGTTCGGTGGATGCTGCAGAGGCTGACCTCTTGCATATTAGCGAAACCGCAACTTTGATGACTGATATAACCCTCGCCAACGGTTTAGGAACAGTCTTCAAATAAGGAAACAGACCTGTCTGTCTCACTTGATTGCTCTGAGACAAAGCGTTTGGAGTGTCTTACTCCTGCAGCATTTCAGACTGTCTGATGCAGTCTTCTGGCATTTTCTCCCACAGTCCTCTTGACTAGTGACAGAGAAATCCCACAACGGGTGGTGGCCCGATAGGTACCGTCGGCGAACTGTGTCAGGCCAGATGGTCCGCCCTCTCATTTCCAATGATACCCTTATGTCCAGGAATCCAATACACACTAACTCTATTCGCGTTTGCTAAGGAGTTAAGCCGCACCCTGCACTCTTGCACCTATTTTCACGTTGTGCAGTAGTAAGTCATTGGATTTGATCAATCATACGGAGTGTCTTCTAGCAACTTATACCCACCTTTCGTTCTTCGTGATTATTTCTGAATCTATCTGTTGAACGGAGATATAAGCCATAGCTCGAAAAACGAGATTTGTTGAATATGAATTTATCGGTTTTCCAATTTTCTCAAAAACGAAGATAACAATTTCGATATAACTTACTGAGTGCTCTCAACTAACTAGTACCTACATTTTGTTCTCATCGAACGTTCTCGGTAGAAACGCGTTGAAAGAAGAAATAGCTCCATTATATACAGTAGGTCGTCGAATTTTTGCACTCAACGATCATATTAAACTGTGCGAGCAAACTTTACTGCCAACTCAACACGGCAAATGTTTTTATTATTCGATCACAGGACGAGCCCTGTTCTCTCCAAGTGTCCATCTTCCAAGAAAGTGATTATCTCGTCATGCACACATAAATCTCTCAACTCATTCTCCGATAGCTAGTTTAGTGGCGAAAGCCATCAATTATATCCTTCCTCGTATGATCTCGTCTTTCTCTTGCATATGCATCTCTATTATGCAATCTTATCGGTGACAGGCTATTTCGAGAAAAAGCGCCGACAATTTCCAAGATGAGATTGAGAGTCAGCAGCGCTTTGTTTTCTTTTTTTTTGCAATATCCAAGCTGGTGCTGTTTAATGCAGAACGGACTAAAGTGAAGCACATGTGTTGGTTCGAGCTGGTTCAGATACATGAAGACATGCGTAACTGGGGTCACTCCTACTCCCACCACTAATACACATCACAACCGAACAATTCCATTAACCTTCCGAATCCTCAGAGTAATTGTAACGCAAATTGCCTAATACTGTGCTCCACACCTGCTTCTAATCTTTACCTAAGCAACCATTGTCAAAGGATGGTGGTTTACCAGAGGTATGTATTTAAAATAGTTGAAATCGTTAGTAGAGTAGTTGCTTGGCACTGTGCGTCAAACTCATCAGTTGGTACGAAAAATCCTCTGATCCCCTGAATCCTTCAGTAACCTCTCATTCAATCCACCAGAAAATTACGCCAGGTTTAAACATTGAGGCTGATTTCAGAGACGATAACCGTTCAGTTACAGATCCGTGTGTTATTACAATTTTTTATAGTAATTCTACTATATTCTTGAGCACTAACCGTTCATCTCTTCTCGCGAAACGGTACACTTAATTGTGCTGGACTCACACGCGAATTAACACACTGTATTTTCGACTTTTATGAACATTGTGAATAAATTCTTTTCTATGTTCATTGGGCGAGGTTTTGAACGAGCGATACGCCCTAGGAAAACTTCCCAACTGGTGATAGATATGTGGACTACATTCTAAAAAATAAATTAAGGCGATAGTTAAACAACAAATAAGTTTTCTAAATATAAATAAAACAGTGCAGTCTGAAATCAACTGTGGATTAAGATGGTCTGGCGTGACGTCGCGGACGAGAAGACGGTTGAGGTGGTGAAAGGCGGAAGTGAAGGACATAAATTAAATTTTTAGCACAGTACCCTGCACCGCTGGTTCCAGACAATGTGCCAAAGGTACATTACGGATCCTCGTGAGCGTGGACACCTGGAGATATTAATAACGCGGGGAAGAGTGATCAGTGTTGCTTAAAAATTTTCGTGAATGGTAGATTGTGTTGAAGTAATTGAATAACGCGAGAGCGGCGGAATTTCGTGGATTGAATGCATAACTCGTCTGTGAGACACGGATGTCAAACGGTGAATTTCGAGGAAAGTTTGTAAAAGCACTGTTGATATACCTCACTTTCCCCGTTTGGTTACGCGTTTGGTGTTCATCGTCCCTCTGTGGAATTGTTCCTTGTGTTTTGGCTTAACGTTTAACAAAATTGACGAAACAAACAGAGAAAATGAATTCTATGAATACAATCGCCCTTCTCCAGAAGTTGACCCTCAAACATTTAATCATTAGAAATAATTTTAGAATGACTCCAAAATGTTGATATATGGCAGTAATTTTCATACATTAGACATGCAGTTAGATGAACAGCGATCCAATCGAAGGTTATATGAATAGTACTTTGGTGGGTTTTTATAATCTGTTCTGACTTGAAGACCCTGAGACTAACTTCCAATTATATGTATAAATGTTTATCTCGCCAAACAGTAATGAGAATATTATGCTCCGTTCCTTGAGATTTGTCGAGTGAACCGCTTATATTCCTCCTTTAAAGCTTGTTTCTTTCATAGCTAGTTACTCCGCAGAAGGGAAGCAGTTCGTCCTACCTCTTATTCCTTTTTCAACAGCTTAGGTCCGACTAAAATTGATTTACATTTAATCTCCTGAAGACAACTTGAGGGTGCACGCACAGTCCGGAAGATTGCAATCGCGCCGCGAGAAACGAACCATTCGTTGGAATAGTCGTTTTCGCTTCACCCACTGGCCGCTTCTAATGCGTATCTAAGGGTCCATAACACTAGTTTCCGAGGAGAACCCACTTGAAATGCTTCTTCACTCCCGCAATAATGCTGCTATCTCCGCTCCTTTCTTTAATTGAGGCGCTCATTATAGAGCGTTTAATCATATTCGACGGAGCTTATTAGCTATCGAAGGTAAAAGCCTCAACGAATTTAAAGGAGTACTGAAGCTTGCGGCCTATGGCCGGCTCTTGACACTTGCGCAGGGCTTCCAAATAAGAACACTACCTGATCTGAACACCATCTCACTAACGCCATCATAGGAGTACGCAGAAATAGGGAAGAGGCGAGAAAAGTTAAAAACTGAAGAAGAAGAAAATACGAAAATAAATGCTTCATCATAATTAATAACATTAGCAACAAACAACGTTAAATTTCCGGTTCGAAAATCAAAACGTGACTTCTCAGGAGTACGGTCATTCAATCGTACGTCTTTATAGTTCTCGTTCTATAACGAAATGTAATTTAGAAGCCACTACAGTGTCCTCGAACTTCTAGTATTTAGCATTGATTTATTTCTAATTAGACGGAATGAAAAGTGAACATCCTAAGAAGAAACTCCTAACGCAATAGCTAATGAACTTGTCAGATATTAGGGCTGGGTTAAGGTAGATAGTCCCTGCACCGAACATGGTAAGATGAATACAAATCATCAGCTTAATTAATTTTCAACGCTCAATTGTTGGTGTCAGGTCGAAACCAGACACTTGGGGCTAGGCGCTACAGTTGCAATAATTTGACAGCCAACCGAGTGAGTCGTAGAATTCTATTCGAAGATCACATTAGATAAGTGAAGCGAGACATTACACAACACATTACATATTTAAACCTGGCATAATCCTACCATTTGCATACGGGTGCGCACTTCGAACTAGAAATGCTTTGTTTTGAAAAGTTATAAAAAGCGTGCAGGGGTTTAATCGAATTCTACGCGGAAAAATACACAGGCCTCATCATGACAACCACCGCATTCGACCTACCGAAAATCGAGTGGAACCTGCAAACCCGACCATAGTCCAGAACAGCACTAGCTGTCGACGAACTTTCGGTCAATTGTTCGGTCTTGGAGGTACCTGGGTGGGGATCCTGACCATCCCTTTGAGGTGCAAGCCGCCCTTACGCTTCTCAGGCCGACAAAGGGATTAGTCATATTTGCAAGCCCAACTACGCATTTTTCCCTCCCTCTTTCCACCCAAATATTCCATTGGTTTTGCTCCTTCCCTCCCCCCTTTCCTCTGCCCACCACTCAACTCTGGAACTCATAAAGGGACATTCGTGATATGTCCCTATGTGAGCTCACAACAGTGTCCTCTGCTAACATTCCGTGTATTCATTCAGCTATTTATCTAGAACATTACGTGTTTAATACAGTTTTCTCCCACGCTCACCGAGTTCACTTTTATTTTCTTCACAAGCTTCCCCTCTTGTGCGCCCAACACCTAGATTGGAGACAAATATTGCTAATTTCCAAAATCGCCAGAATATTATGCTGTTACCGCCAACTACGAACTGATAAACTTTCGTCTCGAAAACGCCGGGAAAGTGAGTATGCGTATGCAATGAAGAAATAGAAACTAAAAACCTACTGTTCTCCGTCCACGTTTACGAAAATTCTTTAGTACTTCCGTCAGAAATTAACACATTGTAGCAAAGAAGGTTCTGAATAATAGGTTTGTGAAAGTTAGAATTGTTATACTACAATACTCTATTGTCAACTAGCAGAGGTTTTGTACAAACAGTAACTTCATGCTAATCTTCCAACTTCATTCGGGTTTCAAGCGCATCGTGCCACTTACGATGATTTTCAATCTGAATAGCGGCTTGCGATTCACTTCATCAACACGAAGATCCCTTATCACGAGCTTTCTTCGAGACGGGCTGTGAAAACGGTGGCTGGGCTGGTTCACATTCGCATTCAGTTTTCGTAATTTTTTCTCGTTGCACCCACAACTCTGCCACAGCTATACTCAGGCCGTTTTCTTCAGCTTCTGTCTAGCCGTTAATGCGAATCGAGAGACTCCGAACATTTTTGAGCGATTCGGTGATGCAAATATTACGAGTAACCGACATCTTTAAAAGTTCCGATAGGACAAGTACTAATCGCTCATCCTTTTTACTTTCCTTAGTCATACGATGAATCAGAAAGTAAACCGAAAAACCACCAAAAAACTACGCGTTTTCTTCAACTCTTCACGTTTTCTGAGACCCAAAACAATATCTTGAGAAAACGTGAATGTATGATCATTGATGGAATGACACCATAAGGGTATGAGCAAAAGCGCCCCTAAACTGCAGTTATCGAAGGGATCAAAACATCAAATATTTGTTTTCAATATCGAGCGTAACGGTTTTGATTAAATTTTGTGTGTGATCAGCCTAGACAGAGTTACCGTCCTTTAAAATTTTCACCCTCGGAAAGCGTTTAGAGCAGCCCAATAAATTATCATAAATTTCGAAGAAACCCAATTTTAGTGCTGTTTTCCCCCTATAAATCTCGCTCGTGTGATATTAACGTTCTCTCAACAATCGGGGTGTCAGTCCAGTAAGCAACCTACGAAACTACAGTGCATAGATCTGGCTGGCTGCTGATACACTACTAGGACAGGGGAACTGTTGACTGACTGCAGGCCATCCTGACAAGGGTCAGGTTGCTCAGAGAGATCCCTCTTCGACTTGTTGAGGGGTATGAGATACAGGGGGCACCAAATCGCAGTGGGATACTTCCCGAATACACAAGAGGTCCTCAGTGGTCTCATACTCCGGTTGTTAGACAACAAGAACAGGGGCTTAATCCAGAGGAAAGAGGCAAAAGGACTTGACCATCCTCGCCTGGTCAGTGGATGAGGCGTCAGCCACCACAATAAATGCCCTGCCTGGGCAACAGGGAAATTATATATAGGGGAGCATCACCCTCAGGCTGGCAAGGCTCAAGGAAACCAGGAAAGAAGTAGGGAGGAGGATGGGCGTCGACCAAGAGGAAGGTCACAGTTCGTTGGGCGGCTTTCCCCCGGCTGGGTCTTCGAACTCCGTCCCTGCTGCATTGGAGAGGAGGACGTGCGTGAGCAAGGGGCTGCAGGCCCCTCGGAATATGCTGAAACTTCCTTTGGCCATGCATCCTTGGCATATGCTGTTCCGCCCTAGATTGGGGTTGCCCTTCTTCGCAGCTGCTTATTCAGACTGCTGACCTTATTCACAGCTGGCCACAGTACACTCGCTAGGGGTGTGCTGTGGTCATTCCACTATCCACAGCCTGTGGACGTGCCTGGTAGCATCCATCCTGGAAGTGGTCCCACATTCTCAGGCACGGTCAGAGTTAAATAACCCTCATGAAATAATTAGGCGCAACCCCAGACATTACGAAATCCAAACAATCGCTGTTTCATTTACTATCATTTCTTACAATTTTCTACTCGATGATTCGCGAAAGGCGCACATGAATGTTCTCAGAAAAAATTGTGTCGAACGTCTCATTAATCACACTTCCCCTTTAGAATTGAGAAGCACTAATCCAGACTCGAAAAATCATGGGGATCTTTATGACGAACATGAAAGGACAGGACCGACTTTCCTTCTACGAAGGACACGGTGGCCATAGGGGTGGGGGATAAATATTAATTTGCTGCTTGTGGCTACTACGAGATGCTCGCCAAACATGAAGCAGTCTCTAACGCGGAAGCGCATTCTTTTTCAACTGCCCAATTTCGTTAGAGTGCACCAAACGCTTTACTCAATGAATCGGGACTTCAGAAAATAAACTTTCCATGTTGACGGAGATCTATTGAACTGATCCAAATTTCCCGACAGCAGAATCCTTGGTTCCTAATGGTTTATTACTTAAGAACAGTTCTAAAGGGACTTCCCTAAACTATCTCTCGCATCTATTCGATTTTGATGGCTATTTCCCAATCACGAGTCCAAGCTCAAGAAAATAAAGGTTAATTTCGTTTGTTCTATTTCAGTTTCGATTTTTTTCTTTCTAAATGTGGCAGATGCCTACACTTCAAGTCAGTGTCTATATACAGATACACTCTAAGTTGGGGTATGTCAGGTCCATATAATCTGAAATGTTAATAAGGCTGGTTGCTAGAGCGGTAACAATTGCTGAATGTGTGAAGGCGCTAAGAATAGTAGTAATATTCTTATTGTTACTTTGTGGTTACAAAGTTATTAAAAGTTACGGGGATGTGTGTGGGCTTTGTGGCCAAGTATTACAAAATATCATTAACTGAGAGTAATAGAAATTAATGAGAAGAAGACGAAATCAGGAGACAATAAGCATCCAATCCCATTTCAAAATTGGAAACACTTTTTGCACTACCTCATTAAACGCAGCAAATTATTGCTAAACGGTTTATTATTGGAGTGAGGCGTGAGGCAGTGAGAAGAAATGAGCACAGGCCGGGGAGAAAAGACAACTTTTGCTACATGCCCCGTGAGGTCCTTCTACTAGACTCACCTCACTATATTCACTGTGATTTCCTTGTTGACTCAGCATCAAAAAATACATAGGAAACTATACCAAACACAACGTAAATAAAATGAAACTTCCAAATTTGGTCTTCGACTAATTTTGTAAACCCCCATAACAATCATGGGTTTCGTCCGATCAGATTGCCGAGCAGGTGGGCACAACTAGATACCAAACGGAATTTTTGTGCGAATGAAGGGATTTTTTAGACCAACATATGCCCTAGACGGCAGATTTAAAATCTTCTTGCCTTGAAACGTCGTGTATAATTTTGACAGGTGAGCGGGGGTTGTGAAAACATTTCCTGACGAAAACATCACACATCAACATGAATAAAAATTCGACTAAAAAAGTGTAATCTTGTTCAATGGTTTCTTGAAAAGGAAAGAGTATTTTTGGGCAGAATCAGTAAGTCGCTGCGCACTCCCTGTATTCACCACAGCACATAGAACCTTTAAAGGAAGTAGCGTTGCCTGCAGCGCAATCCGCCGAGTACAAATAAAATTGAATTTCCGAGACTGCGAAACTGAAACTCTCCCCAGTAGCTGAGGGTCAGTGAAGTTATATTTAGACATGAAACTCTCATTTTTAGCCCTGGAGTTAGCAGACTACGAGTATGCCGAGAACTATCGAAGTTCCTTTTCAATGCGCCGCTTCTTGGAATCCCGCCTGCCAATATTTACTTCCATCCGAAACGTGGGGGAGTATTCAACAGTTTCAAGGTTCGAGTCTAGATCCACACTTCTACGGATTCTGGTGTTTTGGATTATTGGGCTCATAAGCCATCGTAATTTCAAGTTCAGTACCCAAAGCCAGATACTCTCAGCTCGTGGCCTCTTCCCCATGTTTGGTGTGCTCGGGAACTTCAACTTGCCAATTTGACCCGTTAGCAAGCGGGAAAAAATCTTCCAAAAATAATTACAGTTCGTCCAAAAATAATTACAGTTTCTCAGGAACTGTTCACATACTGTTAATTGAGTTGTTTGCGTGGTCAGTTCTGTATGACACAATAGTTTACTAAAATATTCATTTGAGGTGAAATGATGAGATCGGCTCAATAAATTATCAAAACTCTTCAAGATAGAAGGCTTTAGAGCGGCTTTCCATTATAAAACTCAAAGCCTCATTATAGCTAGACAAGTCACCGTAATTGCCACAAAGGAACAGGTGGAGAATGATGCTAAGGTCAAAGTGAAAGTTCCTATCCCACAAATCTCAGATCCTTTCATCTCCGCCGGTTTCATGTTGCCAGCTTAAAAATGTAAATATTCTGGTTCATGATCCGTTGGCGCAGAAGTGCATTGTATTGAGGGATAATTACGACACATCGGAGAAAAACCTAAGAGGATTAATGTGATGGTTCCTAATTACCCCATAGCAAAGCCGTATGGTATTTCTACGAACGACGGGATCTCACAATTAACTGTGAGCCGCATCTATTAAACTATAAAATGAGGACTTCGCCTATCTACACTTCAAACATTTGGTGTTAAGATCTTGAGAGTCGTTGTTCGAAATGTCTAGTAATGACGCCACCAAAAATTTTGGCCTGCAGAGGTCAAAGAAGACCAACCGGGAAAAAGTCGCCACAGTCGCAGCAATCTCACGTCGATAATCTCCAGGGAAAACAGTTGAACATGACTTAAAACTGGGTGGAATACTGATTAGCTCTATTCTAAACGTTGAGGAATAATCGTTGGGAGACGCGCGTAAACATTATATTATTGAAAATAGTAGAAAAATGAAGAGGAAACGGTTGAAATATTGAACAGAAATAGTTTAGTACGTAGGTACATACGTTCAGGAAGAGAAGAAACAAGTAGAATAAGCGGAGAGAGCACAATACTACAAGTCCTAGAAATCTGGTAAGCGAGGGCGGGAAAATGAGGAGAACTTATGAATGGATTTTAAAAGGGGCTCTCACAGTAACTGGTGGCCCACGGATAATTATTTGGAGACATTGTGAGTCACGTCAGCGCAGATTTTGACGGCATGCCGACCGACTACACGAGTGGCCCCGATCTAGACGGAGGTGGACGCTCCCGATCATCGACTATTATTGTTGAAGACTCAATGCATCAAAGTGTCTCTAAATGAACTACTCCATTGTTCGGTTCGCTCGAGGAACCGGATTTCAGCTCTGGTTAAGCTCAACCACTCCTTCCATAAAAAAAAAGCTTCATTCACAGTGGACGAGAAAAGATGCCAACTTTGAGAGGGAAGTGGGAACTCAAATTCTCATAGTCCAAAAACGAAGTAAGCAGCTTGATAGGGTGATTCGGAAATTTTTGCGATGCTGCACACACATCGTTGCCAAATCAAGTTATTGGGGCCTGGCTGTAGTCAGAGTGATGGGGGGGGGGGGTTGAAACACCTAACAACTTTTACTCAATTTCAAGGATGTTTTCACGTTTTTCCTGAAGATAGTTGTAACGATTTTGACAAACTTACCTTATCTTTCTTTGATCAATACCTAACTTTAGTTGTCAATAAACGTCACTGCAAAAACACTGAATGAAGATGTGACGAATATTGAATGGAGGTGGACAATACATCAGAATGTGAGCTTCTTCGATATTTTCTAAGCCTGTGTATTTTTTTTCTATAGACCTGCGTACGCATAATTCCCCTAACCTCTCCTCCAACCAAAATTGGAGTCAGCTCATTGAGATCACGAAGGGGGAAACAACAGCTATCTTCTAAACTTTTTATGTGTGTAAAAATATAGTAATATTGGCGACAAATGCGCTAGTTAACGTAACGTTCAATTTTTCCGAATTCCGTTCATAAATTAAAAGCATTGACTAGAAACAGGACACCAAAAGAGGCAACTGCTGAAAATAAGAAAGATTTTTAAGAAAAAGATACAAGAACAATGATTAAGGAGATTTGAATGTAAATGAAGCCGGAGAGTGTTTTTCCTTGTTGTTCAGCTCCTTCTTTGTTGACGGGTACCCCATGTGGTCCCCGTCCTTTCGCAGTCGTCTGCCCACCGATTTCAGGTTTCACTCCCAATTTTATCGCTCCTGTTTTCATTTTATTTTCATCAGAAGATTATATTACACAAACGGCGATTTGAGCACGGCAAAGAAAAGGAACGCTCCAAAACCACACCTACGTACTAAGGCCGAAGAACAGATCAGAAGGGAAGGTCCAACTGCATGGAGATTTGTAGCCTCTGTCAAGGTTATTGCTGATTTGTTCAGTGAGTTAGCAGCATCAGGGACTCTTAGTGGGATTATGTCAGCCTTGATTCGCGAGTCTACACAAGTGGTGGTGGTGCATTTTGTCAATGACGGGTTCAAGCCTCATTTAGCTGCGCTACCTCTCCTATATACGAGTATGTGGCAAGTACGGTAAGATCCTCTGCTTAGCCAAATCTATTCTCATTACAACACCGTAAAAGTGTGTTTTGTTGCGGACCAAGGGGGTGGGGGTGGGGGGGGAGAATGTTACCTTGTGTATCCTCTTGTCGCACAGGTCATCTCTGAACGATTGAGTCATCACATCAAGAGTACTGTCTTTCAAAATTCTTGACATTTCATCTTTGTTTGGCGCATGTTTGCTACGAGAAATTGCCAATGGCTGACATCCACTTTGTCGTAAACAAATTTCAAATCTTCGCCTGGTAAAGATACAATCTCGACCGCTTGTACTCGTATTTCGTAAATGAAAGAAAGAACGAGAAAAAGAAAGGAAACACAAATATAGCACTATGCAAGAGAAAAACGTGAAAGCATTCATGTTGGCGCAGGTGAGAGAGGAAGTCCCCACCTCCCATTCGAGAAGGGATCAGAAGAATGTCGATTGAGGTGGCCACGGGACAAGCCAGTTTCTCTTGGACAACTAAGTCTTAAATATCCCAGTTGTTTTTGTTGTCTATAAGAAGATAAAAGGTACAATGCCGTGCTGTACTGTAGTTTTCAAAAAAACAGGACTCAGAACTTTAAATAAGCGGTTGGGCCTAAGGAAAATATCGGTGGGTAAGCTCTATTTCAAGACTTATGTTGAGTAGAGAAACCAGACAACACAAGTTAATACGAAACATGCAGCGAATATAAAGGAGCTAAAGCGCTGAACATAGAATGCAAATACCCTAAGCACAGAATCACCGTTGAAGCGCTGAAGTGTTGTAGTGTATACCGTATAAAAATATCGCGACGAAGAAGAGAGAGACCAAAGGATGGGGGAGACAAAAAGAAGGGAGAGAAACTTTCAAATCAAGTTTGTCCAAGGAGACAAACTATTGCGACAATGCTAAAATGGATTCAATAAATCCGTGTCCGTTAAAAAATTGTGACTCACAACTTGTAAATAGTAACCTGGAATATACAGAGACAGATACTGGCGTACCACGAAGGACGATCCAAAATAAAACACCACAGGGACGGCACTCCTGACTGCAGAACATATTGAGAAATTCTCAAACTCAAACAAGATTTTCACGATCTGTGGAGACTAGTGAATTTGTAATACATTCTTGAATCGTCGAGATTGAAATGTTGAACATTCTGATTTTAAAAGCTTGGTTCATCGAACACCAGGGAATTCCTGTATGAAAAGTTGAAGAGTTTTGATCTTGATATCGAGTAATGCATATAACACACATGCATAATACAATACGCACTTATATGCATAATACATATGCACATATAAATAACGCACCTTATATCCGAATATAGCTCGCAATTCGATTGAGTGGATTTCGTATTTCTCACCTGGAAACAAAATAGCAGCAGTTAATAACGGTAAAAGTACGGTATTAAGTTTATTTTATTTTTTACAACTTATTTACTATGGTTCAGACCGACTCAATAAATTTTCGAAACTCCAAAAACACCCGGAAAATTAAGATAATCGTGTCAAGAACGTTAGAGTGCGAGCTTTCGAGAAGCGTTGGCCCCTTCAAATGCGTTCCTTTACTAATTCCACATTTTAAGACTTAGATATACAATCCACGTCATCGCCCGGAACCAAAATTCAGTTTCCCGATTCAATTGGTCTCAAAACGAAGTGATCTGAAGAGTGTTTTTTTTTTGCACGGTTGATGCTTGTCTTTCGGAGTGCAGAAAGTAAACTGAGAGGTAAAAACGTTAATTAGCCAATTCCAAAATTAGATCTTGGCGACAAACATTTGCATTGCCGATTTGAGCAGTTCTTGGAGCGGATGCGAGGTTATACTGACGATGACTAGAATTTCAGCTGTCTGTAACTCTCCTCAACTAACATCATCCGAGTTATCTGAGATAAAAAAATTAAACCGAACGAAAATGATCAAATGTTGGAAAGTTGAATCATTGACGCTGCGGTAATTATCAATTAACAAGACCTCGGAATAGCAATCATAGCATTTATGAGAGTAGGTAGGTTGTTGAGAAGAAAATGTTTAGCAACGGAGATTTCGTCAGTGAAAGGGTTCAATAGGGCCTACAAGGCTTTCTAGACTTGTGAACAGTTTATAGCTGTCTAATTAAGTGAGTTATTAATGGTTTTTATCGATAGGGTGCTTTTAAAAGCCGTGCGGTACGCAGAAACTGTTCTCTAATGGTGGCAGAAATCACCTGAGAATCTTCAACTCGACGGCGTAATAACAGGTCGTTGGAAACAGTTGGAAATTATTTATCCAATGGATGGCTTTACAGACCTCACCGGCTAATCTCACGAACCTCCTCACCCGTGAGTGAGGAGACGACGCAGCTTTCTGACTCACGCCTCGGCCTTCAAGCAATTTTTGGCGCCTCTTTACAGCACCTGTGGAGTTCTAGCGCTTTTTAATTTTCTGAAGAATCCTAGGAGAACGATCGGGTTGAGAGATACTTTTAAAGAGCCAGCCGTCGACTCTTCAATTCCAACTCATCCATTCAATGTCCTGCACGATTGGAATTGCTGCTACCGAACTCGTAAAGTTAAATGGTGATCAAGTGCATTAAAATGAGTGTTCATTATTTTTAATTTTAATCATAGTTCGGCCAAGGTGACAAAGAGGTCACTCCTCCATCCTCAAGAATGTCGCGCACAAGAAGTGGCAAAAAGGTATACACCATGAAGATGTAGTAGCCAGTGTTCGAAGTTCCTAACTGTCTCCCCATCCAAACGATTGCCCATTAGTAGGTTTTTTGCCACTTCATAGTAGCCAGCTGTCATTTGGGCCTGGTAACCTACACCACCGGTAAACCAATATAACACAGAGCCTCAAGAGCTATATTTGTCCTGAGAGACAACCTATTACGTGCAAATAGTTGTGTACTCTATATGAACTCTCCAGTAAAGTCTATTTATATGTACGTAGTAGGCAAAAAGCAGAGAATTAATCAAGAGGAAAAATGAGCGAAAGAGAGGGGAGGAAATACAGGTGTTGGCTTGATGAAGGCAGGCTTATTAAGACAAACACAACAGCTATTACCGTCCACTGTGTTCTAGTTTAGCTGTATGCAAGGTTCGTTCCTTGTTGGGCTATCGGCCTCTAATGCCAATTAAGGTACAAGAATGTTGTCTGGAGTAGCCGGCGCGGGCAATTATATTTAACACAGCGATCCCTGGCGTCTGGGAAGTCGACGATGCAGCGGCCGCACCTGGAAATAGCGGCAGGACTCTGTTGACCGCTGTTGCACCTTCTTCAGTTTGTGGCAACATGATAGAGAAGACGCAAACACGAGCACGACTTAGAAAATAAACAATGAAAAGGTCAGAAATTATCACTGTATTAACGGCAAGAAATTGACTTCTGAAAACTCACCGACTAATGAACACTCAAAGTATGCAAATCTTTCAAGTGTTTCCCTCCTTGTGTAATGTTCTGTTTATATTTGCTCGACAACAGTTCGCAAACAAGTAGGAGTCTCGTATAACGTTAGTAAACGGTTACTCACAAGTATACACAGTCAAGATGGAATAGGGAGTGAGTTTAAGAGAAAAATGTGGAAAGTAGACAGAAAATATAAACTACCGACGTTTCCTCATTATAGTATCCAGTATAGTAGTACTCTGTTCAGAACTAGAACGTTTTCCCTGTTTCCTAAGTAACTGGTAGAAACTATCACAGTCCAGTCTACACATTCGCCACCTTAATATCTCGGACACGTTGGGAACTGTAGTCCAATGGATTTTTTTTTTCTCCGGAGGGCATGCGGGACAAGTCCCTTTGTCACTGCGGCCACATATGGGTATATTTTGACCCAGTGGATTTGGGGTCAAACAGCATTCAATTCCCATTCATACTTTATAATTTGCTAAACCTATTGTACTCGATAAATGTTCGTGTAGAAATGCGTTGAATGAAAATGTAGCGCCCATATACGTAGCAGGTAGCCGAATTAACAGGGGTTGCGGAAAGTTGTGTGTTGCTACGTACCAGATATTTTTTCACACGATTACAATACTTTCCTTTCCCCTTGGGTAGCGTGAAGTAAAAAATCGAAAGCCAATAACGTAAGATTAATAGAAAAATTAATTAAAGGTGGGACGTAGAAGTGATGTCAGCCAGACAGCGCCAACTGACAACGCCTTGGCAGTTCCATGTCTGTAACCATTCTTTGAGGAAAATGGCCTGGATCCCGACCTGCTGAACGTGATCAGTCTGTAGTTCCGCCAACGCCCAGTACTGGAACTCCCGAGACGTTCCATTCATCAAGGACTCCTCTCTTAATGCTTAGTTCTGCTGTTGACTACAAACAAGTTCCTTCTCTTGGTAGGAGTGGAGGAGTCTATGGTTCATCTGTAATTTAAATACACGTGAACTTGAATAATTACTGGAGAGGGGAATGGTTGGCTAAAAATGTATGTTATTTTAAACGCGGAAACAAAAGTCACGACTCATCTATCTTAGTCAATCTAACTTACTACACGTAACGTGTTAATTACGCTTTTATCTGGAACCCCTGTTCGTGCACTAACGAAAGCATCTGGTCGTTTATAGAAATAAAAACCATCAAAGCTTACTTTACAGTGTTTAGGTGGTTACAGGCAGAATTCAAGTGGAAAAAGAAAGAGCCTGGAAGGAGTGGTTAAGCCCGCCATGCTCCTCACATGACATTCGTGATACTGCATACACGCTAAGGATTGTACAACGAGGCAATGAGTGTGAATTGAACACAAATCAACCTCACTCGTGTTATATCTTCCTGTTCAAGTGATAATAAGATAGTTCCTCCAGTTAGAAGCTATTGAAATATCACGCCTCGAGCGCAAACTGGATGATTAGTGAATGCGCCATATGAGATTGTTGGGAGCCGGTTCCCTCAGTAGCCACAAAATGAAATCACAAGCTTAGCATTTGTCACGAAGGAGACGCCTCGGGTCACCGACCAAACGCTGACGATCAAATGATAAACATCATATTTCTCAGACGTTCAGTCAAGCGTTCGCGCGATTTATCATGAGCTAATTTCTCGGATAATTTTAGAAATTGATTCATGCATGCAATTACAATGGCCTTCGAGGTTGTTTTGAGTCACGTCTTTTTTTTTTAACCGAACCTGCTGTGCGTAATCAGTATGTTTCTCACACTCTATTTAATTCCATGGAAAATATTGTGTAACTTGGAAAGCCAACCCCGCGTTTTAGCCAGTATGTAAAAAGTTAGAAATTAGATAAATAAATTCAATTATTGTGCTTACAGCTTATGTGCGATGGTGAGTTGATGTTACCTTCGAATCTACCAAGCTATTATTTTCAGGAGAAAGGTTTATAGGGAACAATGGAATGTACTGCAACGCAGTAGGTCTGGGATCCACCTTGGGGCTTGAGGCCGATGCTTGGACCTTCCCTTCCCAACACTGTCTGTATCTTAGTGACCATTAAGCCGAACTGGCGAGTACGTAGCTTTCGACTGAAATGTAATGGAACCAGTGGAAATCAGTCAGGGCTACGAATTTGGAGCCTCCACCACGAGTTTGCTCTCCATTAATGTCTCTGTGCTTACACATAACTCTACTCACTACTTCGTAGAGCTAAGGAAAGTGAAAATTGTTGTTGTTGAGGTGGGAAGTGAAATTGGTATTTGAAAGTTTATGTGAGGTCGTAAATTGAGAAGCCTCGGCAGCCTCGGAAAGCCTATACGCGTCGATTGCGGAACCTTCTCCACAACTTTATGAAGAGAGTTTTCAAAAGAGTTGGCGTTTCTGAGTGACATCGAATGTCCAGTATCAAGACTCACCCCAATTCACCACTTGACACTGAAATAGTTCAATAAATCGGAAGCTGTTGTCCAGTGAGTGTGACGGAGTGAAGCTGTTTCGCAGAAAACCCCAGCAAGGCGCCTCCCAAGCAACCTCGTGAAGTGGAGGTTTTTTTTTCGTACGAACTTGAATGTTGTTGCAACAATTGGAAGTGATAGCTCATACTTGCGGCGTGTCCACATAGTCCAAAGAATACGCCTAAATACCAGTTCTTTGTCCCGAGTCGCCCAAATTGTTGGCAGTAAATATTTACGAAGCCAACTGTTAGTTAACACGTTGTCCTAATCCCAAAGTCTTGTGATACGGTACCCAACTACTTCTGGACAGGATCGACGCTTGTTTTCTCTTTTTCGAGTTCTCAAGTTTCCGTCGGAACCGCTTTTGGTAACCAAATGATCCCTACTTATTGTAACGATACCCGCCAATCATCTTCTTAGCGCTCGCTCCTCACACCCGATTGCCCCTCAAACGTACCGTTTTCCGCCTTCAAAAAAAAGAAGACCGTAAAGGCAAAAAACAAAAATAAAAAAGGCCTCTCGACTTGATTTGTAAGATAACCCCTGAAAGCTGCCACTAATCCTGCGCTTGTTAATAGGAAAGGTGTAACTAATGGATAAATTAGTCTACCGGTTCTAATGATAAACCGCTGTTAGGAATAACCGAACATTTTGTCGAGGCCGAAAAAGTCGAAAACTCAACTGCACACATTTTCCAAGGCCGCTCAATCGATTGCTCGTCGATTCCAATGCCTTGGATTCCAGAGTTTAGCTATGTCAGTTGTTAACAAGTTCTTGTTTGGTGCAAGTGAAAACTAACATAAATGCCGCATTCTGCCCAGTTTCCAATAGCTACCAGGTTTTAACTGAAGTCCCCTTGATACCAAGGGCTTTCTGAACTTTGTATACCCACAACCACTGTAAAGAGTCACTCCTATCTTTAAAGCATCTTAATTGCCGACAAAACCTATAATACGAGCCCCTTCAGAAATCGTCCTAACTGTATAACGATCATTTGTATGTCAAAATGGCCTTCCCAGTCCATAGGGGTTGCCCTATTACCTCTTCTAG
This sequence comes from Pachypeltis micranthus, assembly GCA_020466155.1. Taxonomy (NCBI): domain Eukaryota; kingdom Metazoa; phylum Arthropoda; class Insecta; order Hemiptera; family Miridae; genus Pachypeltis; species Pachypeltis micranthus. Next base: position 2,361,836 of record CM035773.1, on the reverse strand, counting down.
CTTTCAATTTATCCTGACACCGACATTTTCATAAATGTGTGTTCGTTGCAGTTAGCTACTTCGCACTTAGTCCAGAAACAATAAGCTTAAAAAGGATGCCGGGTGTGATCTGAACTCACGGAAGTCTGAATTTGGTCGACGCGATTGAGTGTCCCGTAGCGATCACTTAATTATCCGCATTTATTCCAGTGACAACGCGTTGAACGGAGATACTAACCAAGATACGACGAAAATGAGATTCCTCGATTGACATGATCGTTTTTTAAACTTTTTCCAAAACGGCTGTATCAAATTAACGGCGTTCTTTCAGCCAACTAGTATTTAATTTTCGGTATAAACGTTTCTTTCGCATGAATGCGTTGAATGAAGGCAGCGCCCGTATATACGAGTATGGCATACCATAGAATTTACTGGGCTCCGGAAAGTTTTGTGATGCTCAGATCTAACACGTTGCATGCCTTTCATCTTTTGGACGGAAATTAACATCTAATTTATACAGGATTAATGTAAGAGAGTACTCATCAAATCGTAATCTAGTGCTGTATGTAAATAAAAGCCTTCTATCAATTTCTTCAGGCCACAGGCGTCTATTGCTTTTCGGTGATGATAATCATAATCAAGAGGCACCAGAGTCGCAATCGTAATTGTTTCTGCCGTTTTCTCTCTTTTTCTTGTAGCCTAAAGTCTAAATTAAGCTCAGGTTTCCCCATCATTTTTACGTAACTTTGGATGGAACACAGTTAAACTGATTTTCGGAACACGTCCAATATCAATTTCTTAGACCGTCCTGGACGCCGAATAACTCTTCGCGCCTTATAATCATCTTTCGGCCATATACATGCTCACGAAAAATTGTTCAGATAATTAAACTTTAATTGATAACGATCGAGTGGTGAAAATTCCGTGAGCCCATTGTTTCATTTCGGGGAGACCACGCTTCGTAGATGAAGTTTCAAATGATGTAACAACGAACATGGTAGTAGTCTCTCGCAGACGTAGTCAAGTGAAAGTAGCTTTGTGTTAAACTGAAATGTTCATTTCTATAGCGGGTTTCTTAAAATTGCTTAATTATACTTCGGTAAATTTGAACTAACACATACCGTAAGTTTTCACATTGTAATTTGTAATAAGAAAATGTTGGAAGGAAACTTTCATATGGCACTCCCACAGCTCTAGTATATAGATAAATGAAACATCGGCGTTCGTCGGTATAGCCACCTCAATAGCCCTTCCCTACCTCAATAGCCACCTTTTTAATATCAAATCATATAGGACTTCATTTATTTTGCCAAATTTTTTCTCAGAACTATCTGTCAATTTGGAAGTCGGGGACGTTGTATTGCACGTCGTTACTTTAAATTGTTAACTTCGGAAATTAAAACAACATTTTAGAGACAGTATGAACGTTGAATGGAACTGCCTACAACAGACAGTTTAGACAGTAAGCATGGAGATTAGTAATACGTCGAGCAAAGAGTAAAGGAGTAAAGATTCTTCAAGCAACTAGTGAATATTTATATAGAACCCTCAAGTCTAAGAGCAGGGAGGTGCGAATCGTGGAAGCTAATTATGTCATATAGCATTATATTTCCCACTTCCAAGTAACACTTAAAGTGTTAAAGATTAAATGTCAGCTCCTAACTCTCACCCTGTTTTTGGCATTAAGAATACCCGACCAGTCTCTGCCCAAGGGTCCATCTGACAACACAGAAGCTCGTAGCTTGTTTTCAGCAGGAATTCATTTAAACTTGAGTTGACTGCTCATTTTGTAAATGTATCGACTCACGGCTCCTTACGTTACCATCAGTCTCACTGAGAAACAGAACATTTTCCTCACCAGTACCGTGATCTAATCAGGACCTGCTGCATTGAAGTTCAGCATCATTACCATTAAAATACGGAGTCCAAACGTACACTTCTGAGTCTTGCACATACACCGTTTTCCTCAAGTACGACGAAATCCTTTAGCGTAATCAGGGTTCAACTGCCAGGAGCAATTGGGAAGACGATTTGGCAAACCAACGGACAAAACATCACGAGAGTCTCTTAATAATGGAGACGCTAGTGCGATTTGACGCATTCACCACGCCACTTGTCTGAAAGGTTGACAAGACCAATTCTCTATGTTCTTGGCTTAATTTCGCGTTCTTTTAATTAGCTGGAAGAACGCAATGGGCTCGTGCTGCTATCTTAAAACCCGCCTCTTGAACTTACTAACATGAAAGCCGAGAATTCGTATGAATTGAGCAGGTGCTGTCGTAAGTTCATTTACTATTTTTTTAGAAAGGTTAGATAACACACAAAATATAAAATATTGAGTACGTTACATAACAATTAGCAAAAGAGCCAAAATAAAAAGTAAAATCAAGGCTGATAAAAACGTATTCTATTCTATCTGAGCACAAGATTAGAGTAGAAAACTTAATGGAACAGTTAGAAATTTCATCAATAAACTTTGGAAAGATTAGGATGGCTTTTTCATTCATTTTTATTCGAACCACACAGAAAATTGCACACGTACAGTATCACTTGCTGAATAAAGTGAGTAGGCTGTAGGTATCATAGATCGTGTGGTGATGCTTAGAACAAGCAATGCGATCCATAAGGAAGGGTATTGCAGAGTGGAGACCTAAACTGTTGCATCAGGGGCTGAAAACGGAGTCATTATAAACCCTGCAAATTATTACACAACGGTTTATTATTCTCATGAGCAGCTTGACCTAGCATTACTGCTCCGAGACCCATCCCATTTCAGCATCGAAAAATACTAGTAAACCATACGAAACATGACCTGACTACAATGGAACTACGGAAACTAAATATTCCTCCAGCGCCAGGCGCCCGTAATCGCCTGTAGACAATTGGCACGACGTTACGAGTCGAGAGGGCGGATGGTTTTGATGAAACGGGAGGGAGGGAGTACTAACGACGAAACTTTGACTTCCGCTGTAGTTCCCGCGAGTTCTTTCAATTAGTTGACTTTGGCTCACTATAATTACTGTAATTTGACTATACGCAGTTGCACACGTCTGATACTCATGCCATTCGACCCAGGATGTAAAAATACCTTGAAAAGGATACGAAACACGGCGTATTTGCGATTATACTGCGTTTTGTTAATTTTTGTAAACTATTTTTTGTCCATAACAACTATGAGCTTCGTCCGATCGGATTGCCGAGATGGCGGGTATAACTAGATACCAAATGAAATTTTTGTGCGAAAGACGGATTTTTTAGACCACGTTAATGGCACAAATGGACGGGGGACGGCGGACGGGCATTGCAGATTTGGAATCCCTGGGTTTTTATTCAGAATTAATAATAAACGAAAAGGCGACTTAGCGACAATAAAATGAGATGCTAGGGAATAATCGGTTTCCCACCCAGTGAATAATGCAGAAGTGAGTCAACAGTGAAGGATTAACGAGCTGAGCAGATGACCCATGTCATTGAGGCTCGTTTCAACTGCAGCAGCACCAACCTTTGATTGTTACTGTAAAACTCAACCATAGTAATTGTTAAAATAGAATTATTGTAATGGCAATATTTAGTCAATGTAATTGGTTCTTTAGCACGAACGGTTAAATTGAAATATTCTAATTGTGAAATAGACTACGAATACATAACATATTATGCCAGAGTGGTTGTAGGCCCTATCTAGTGGGAAAACTGTTCAATCTCAAAAAATGGCTACCCTCGTGCGTGTCAATTACATGATTAGATGTAAAATTTAATCATTATAACTGCAAAACATAAGGTAATTGTAAAGTTAAAATATTGCATTTCTGTCATTCTGAAGCGTAACTTGTCGTAATGTGTACATAATTGCAATTTGCGGCGTCATTGGATCGTTCAGTTTACGCAGCCCTGGTAGTTATGGTAGTCGTTATACTATTGCTTACTCTGCGAATCGATTCACTTGAATGGGGCGTGCTCACAGCCCCATGAAAACAGGAAGCACCACAGCAGCTGTCAGCGATGGGCTTTGTCTAGTTAATAACAAATCGGAGTAGTCAAAGGTGGTGATGAATGATCTGTGGGAACTACCGGGGTGGGGAGTGCTGGCGAAAATCGACTAAATTTGGTGTGGTTTCGAAACGTAATGTGAATATCGGAAAGTTCTTCAGAAATCACCTTTGACGGGCAGTTCTGCAATTATTTGCTGGATTTGCGAGCGTAATAAATTATAATTATCTCGCGAAACTTGACTGTAGCTATCGTCTAGTTTTTATTTAGCAGCCTCCCACTAGGCCTGTTGAAGGCCAGAGTTGAGATTAACGTCAACCGTTAGGTAAGTGAACCCGTCGTCAAGTCTAATAAACGTCGTTTACTCTGGAAATACGGCTCACAGCGGAATTACGGATAAGACGGGACAATGGCAAGAAGGCAGACGAGTTGGGAGACGAGAAGCCCAAGCGACTGTGTGGGCAGAGACCCCATCGAGCCGACCTATGGGACAATAATGACAGGTTGTGCAGGCGCAGGCGGTTAGAAGAGGAGTGAGACGAGATGATTGTGACCCGCATCAACGCTGAACTCAAGTGCTGCCTTTTCGTCTGGGATAAATTAAACCGTATAGCTTATTTTTTTCGTGGGTACAGATAATGCCAACAGTATTTTTGACGGTGCGCCAAAAGCATTGGGAGCAGGACGCAGGTCAGGACTGGTCTCTCTTGTAGGCAGTTTAGAATAAAAATCCGTGAGCGTAAGTATCACGAAATAAATCAACGTTTGCTGTGATGGTTTCTCCTCCTAAAATAAATATGGTCTAAAACGTCTTGCCAACAACCCATTTAAATATCATCGTGGAATTACTTTGAGGGCCGGTTTATCAATTCTTTAGTTAAAACGTTGATTAGGTAGCGATCTGTTAACGATAATCATGGAGTGAAAAAATTCTCGAGCTCGGATCGTGTTTATCAATTGGCAATTGACTAATAGTTAGCTAGCGAGAGTTTTAACGCAGGGAAAAAGGGCTGCCACTATGCTTAAACGAGAATCCCTCGAACGAAGAGGCGACTTGGCGAGTTTTCCTCCAAAACAATGAGTTGGAGAGTTGGTACCATTGGGCCATCTTCATTTGCCGTCTGTCGATTTCATTATTTGACATTGTCACTCGAATACCCAAAATATCAGTTGCAGAATTGTTAAATAATATATTTGTGATCTTACTTGATACTTTTCTCTTTTTTTCCTATTCTTTTCTTATATTCTTACTTCTCATTCTTTTCTTTCCTTACTCCTCTACTTCTCGTGTAGCTCATTTTTCGTATTGTGATTATTTTTGTTAAGTGTTTGTCGTGATTTTTTCCGTCGATTTTATAACTTTCCGTAGTGAGTGGGGCAAGCATAAGTAAAAAAATGTTCCTTCAGAAAACGTCACGTGTATTATTCAAAATTAATCATACACCAAGCAACTTTAAAAAATTTGAAAAACGATACATGATGCTTCTCAACACCAAATGTGCGGTGTGTTTCACTCAAATTTACATTTTCACGTGTGTATAGTCGATAACACCAGTGGCCAGTGCCATTCTAGCCCAGTGATAAAACGCTCTTTGGGCTTTTTTCTTCTCCGAGTATCGTCTTTAAGAAAGTAGGGGCAAATAAACAGTGGTCTGGGAAACTAGTTTCCCAATGAGGGAGCCAGGAGTTTTACTAACGCCACAAAAGTCGCCTACAGCTATTAGCATCGAACCTGCAAAGAGAAAACAAAAATGGTTATTTACGTGCTCTACTACCACATAATTCTAAAATGTATACGAATAATCGCATTGAATTGTAATGCCCATTTTCTTTATACAGCCTTATTAAAGTAGGATGAGAGCTACGTGATTGACAACAAAGACAATTTGATTGAGTTTTCTTCAGATATTTACGTTTCAAACTTTTTCAAAGCCCCCATTTCAGAACATGGTGTGTGCGATTGTTGACACGATTGAGAGAGAATGACTGAACCCAGTCAACTCACGCTTGATATTCACGATCCCACACCCACATTAGACGGGTACACATAATTATATTTTTCATTGTGGTCAAAACGCATAATTATCCCCGCCATCGTTCACGTCAAATTCGTGTTGGGAATCCAATAAGGTATGAAACAGAATTTCAATCATAATCAGCAACAACCAATTTACGGCATTCAAACAGCTAATTCCAAAAGAATCAAAACAACTTCCCACAACATAATCGTCTTGGCATAGTCTCGTCAAACGTGACTCATTATTGGTTACTCAAACAATGACATAACGTAATTAGGTATAACTATAGGTTCCTCGACGTTCTTCTTTATCAGTTTATACGTACACATTGTGAACACCATTGCATTATGCTGCATTATTAGTGCATTGCGCTGAACGTAAGAGGGGACTAGAGAACTCCTGATTAGTCGAACCCAGACATTTGGACTAATAGAATTGAAACGTAAACATTCGATGAAAGCTCTTAATTACTTTTCGAACTTGACGTAAGTTATATCATGCACATAAGTAACGTGGTAGGTCGATAAAATATTAGGTCTGTACTTACCGAGACCGTAGAACCTGAGCGTTAAGAGGAGTTTCGTCATAGGCGTAATTGCGTTTGCTTTTCGCTTCTATTCGCGTTCGAATTAGCGAAAGTACAAACACCGTTTTCTTTCGACAACCGGAACCTAGAATGAAAATCTACGTCGTCGAGTGTGTCAAAATATTCGATTCTCGGACGGACCTGGTACGGCCTTCTCTCCCACTCAAGAAACGCGTATACCTCTTCGTCGGAGAAATCAGAGTCAGACAGATCGTAGTCGAACTCCATTGTTAATAAAATTACTTAAAATTTAGGTGACGAAGACCCAATAGAAAAGAATATCGCGAAAGCGCAAACGAAAACAGAACGAGGCTAGCGAAACACAACCGAAAATGGCTGCCGATAACGGTTCGTTATCCGATAACTAACGAACGAAGAGACGAGTTAAAACATAACTAACAGCTAGCGCTAACGCGGTGTCAAAGTGAGTTGTTGATCGCGTCTTCGGGAGTTAACGAACGATTTCGCTTAGTCAACCTTTAGTCAAGCTAGCAAATGACATTGATAAACCGGCCCTGAGTCTACAAGTTCATATTTTTACATTCCCTTAGCCCCTCCAAATAGACAATAACTATGCGTCGAGATTGGCATAAAAATGTTAGTTTTCATCATTTTGACATTTCAAGATTCCCTTACACCCAAAAAAAAAAAACAATTTGGAAAGTTGCTCTGTCTGGGTGATTGTAAGTGACGGCGATTGAGGGAGTCCAACTCCAATTGCGTAGCTGCGTATCCAAAGGTATTACAATGAGGTTTTAAGCAAGAACCAAGCAAATCTAACGCACTTATAATGCATATTAAATACTTATTTTAATAATGATAGGTCGGCAACCACCGAATTAGTTGGAATCTTGAGCTCAGGCCTTTCCCAAATGCATTCACTGCAAGTCCGAACTGCCAGTTCAGACTTCTCCTACTTCACTTCCTACTTTCAGACTTCTCAGCGAAAGGGCTTAAGTTCAATTAATTTCCCCTTTTTGGACTGTCCAATATATCCACACCCCCCAATCGGTGCAAAAGAAACCAGCAGAAGGGGCTATCATCAATATTAATGAGAGAGAGTTCGCTGGACACCATATCCACCAGCTTTCGCTCAGGTCTGTTTCCTTATTTGATGATTGTTCCTAAACCCTCGACCCTCGTAGTCATGGAAGTTGCGGTTTCAATAACGTGCAAGAGGTCGGTCCCTGCAGTACCCACCGAACTCAGACTAGCAGAGGTACGGCAAATACTTGGTCAGCCCGGAGTTGACCACCTGAAGAATCCCATAACATGTGGTAGGAGTTCTTAATCCGGTTTCCAACCAAATCTAACTATTTACTTGGGCGGCAAGTTTCTAGAGGAAAGAGCAATTGTGACCCCGTATTTTAGCATCATCTTCTTCGCAAACTCTGCAAGATGGTGATATGCTTGCTTTGTAGCAGTCAATGCTGCTAAATTCCTCTGCCCATCCAACAACTGCCGCTCACTGTTGTAGAAACTACAGTGGAGCAGCACATGGTCTCTTGTTTCCTCCACACTGGAGGTGCAAGACGTGCATGATGGAATGAGAAAAGAAGTGGAGCCTTGAACGCATTGAAGTCACCATGTCCGGCAAGGAACTGGCTCGTCCAGTGGTGTGGCTCAACCCATTTTTTTTTAAAGTCGTTCACGGATGTTGGAGAACTAATACGTGTCACGACCCTTTGACGAGGATTCCCATCTATCGATAGCCAGTTCTCTAACGCCCATTCGTCGATAGCGGCAATAATGGGACAATATCTACATTTGATCCGTCTTTTTAGATTAAACTTGAAGTTTTTTAAACACATTAACATTCAGAGCATCGAAAGCGTACGGACGAGATTGTTCGCTCAAATACCAAACATTTGAAAACTGATTCGTTGGAAGTTAATCCCAAGTGCCCCCGGTGAGAACGGAGCTGAAGCATCAAACTCGAGAGTACGCACATAATTCAATACTTTGGCTCCGTCAATACGGGCGCCCTGGTGGGAATGTCAATTTTCTTCTGACCATACGGCTCGGCTCTAGAGTTTAAACAGCTCTGGAGCGGCCTAACGAGGGGTGGGTGGGGGTGGGGGCTGTAAGAAACGGCTGTAACGACTGGGAGAGCGTGGCCCCTAGAAATCCCAGAGATGTGTTGATTGGAACATTTGTTTCCAGTCTTTGAGGGGAGCTTCTATTTGTCGGTGGGTATTTTGAAGCAAGTTGAAAGGTTCTTCCGATAACCCATTTCGCAGATTGGATCATTCATCGAAGGAATGAAGTTTGAGTATGAATCATCTCAACAGTAATCTCATCAAAGGTTTTCGAACAATTCCAAGTTACTTTTGTTACTCCTTCCTCCACTTTACAGAAAGAATGTTATAGTTGTCCACACCTACAGTTGACAACAAGCCCAGGATGAAGTCCAAATTGGCTTTTAATATATTCTCAAAACACGTTTGTTTACGAGAGAACAGTCTGACCTGCTGTGATTAGCAGAGTGCGCTTTCTGACCATTTACTTTTCTTTTCGATTATTCAGTTGAAAGAAACAACTAACTACCATGGGAAGAATGCTGTGTAAGCTAGCTGCTCGGCCAGCTGAGAGAGTTCTGAGCTTGGCATTCACTGTGAAACGGTCGAAAACGTTAGAAAGCGTCTGGTGGGACTCCTGTCACTAGTCAACACCCAACACCCGAGACTGTGTACAGTCTGTGCACACTTTTGAGATAAAGAGCACCGTTTTGGTTTCTTCACGAAGACCCGACTAATGGGAGGTTTCTGCCCCCTTTCGGTTATGAAATGCAGACACCAGGGTGGATAACCCGAAGTACGTTTACCTCTAAAAAATTATTAATACAATAAGACGAAAAATTGGGTACGTTCGATTCGCTCCGCACTAATGTTTCTTACACCCGTTGGCTGAAAAACGCGTTCAGCGTGAATTTGAAACATCTCAAGTTTGGCCGGAGCATCTTTGTCATATCCAGTTTCTCTGCCAAGACAATGATCAAGACCCTGAAAAAAGCTGCTACCCCGCAAATTGGTTCTGGAGGAGTCTTCGTCGATGACTGGCGAGAAAGGAGTAGTTTTCAGGTCTCACAGGAGGCACGAGGAACGAGCTTCGCCAATTATCCTTGAGCTCGAGCCACCACCATCCGTATTTGCCCTTGACTGTCCCCCAGACAGCTTGACTCCTTCTCTTCCTGACTCTTGACTAGATTGACCCGTTCTGCGCTTATCCCGTGAACTTAGAATTCTGATCTCACGTTCAAGCAAGCCAAACATGGTTGGCTGGTTGGTTTCTATTACTTTCTGAAACCGAACGCAGTTATGGAGAAATCAAAATGCACCGAAAATCAGGAATTTTTATCGAAAAAGGGTACAATGGTTTTGATTACATTGTTGTTGTACCAATACCTCTAGCCAGAGGCGCTTTGAATTAATGTTTGTGTAACATTGCCTTGTTGCCTTTACACTTGCTATTTGTAAACCAGAAGTATTGAATTATTTTGATAATGTTGAATTTGTGCACGGTCATACTGTTGTCTATTGCTATAAGTACTTGAAAAAGGTACTCATGCCTAATAACTGCGATTTAATTTTAATTTTGTATTTGTTAATTCGAGGGCTATAAGAGGAACGAAACGGAGGAATGTCGGGATCTGATCACAGGTACATCAAGTTCAATCTAGAGATGGTAAGGCAGGAGCCATCAGGTACAGGAACTCGAGAAACACGGACTGGAGAAGTATGGGGACAGCCTCAGGGACGCCCTGGGAGGCTGCCCTGGCAATGCCACACGTCCATTGGAGGTCGAGTTACTGAATACAGCAGTGACACAGGCATTGAAGTCTTCTTTTGCAGGCTAACCACGAGGGCAGACAGCAATAGACGTGTGCCCAGGTGGAGCAATCAACTGGGAACATTAAGAGCCAGAACTAGGAGACACTTTAACAGATCCAAAAGAACAGGAGAGTGAGAACTGTACAAAAGATCCCTAACTGAGTATAACAATGCATTACGAAAGGCAGAACGGGAGGCGTGGAGAAGGTTTTGCCAAGAAATTCACAATACCAGAAGGGGAGCGAGGCACAGCAAAGTGGTCTCGAAAGGGAATATGCATCGGGCAGTAGGCTCCATTAGGGCGCTGGATGGTCCCCATACTAACTGCTCTGCTGAATACTCATTTTCCTGGCTGCAGAACTGATCCTGGGTCAAGGGCGGATGAGGGAACAGCGAGACGAACATGAACTTCAGGTTGGAAACTCGCCTGGGCTATTGTAACCCAAGACGCAGTATGCTGCGCTGTCATCTCGTTTAAACCATTCAAGTCGCCTTGACCGAATGGTATTTACCCTATTCTATTGCAGAAGGGAATAGAGCGTATCCTACCCAGCCTCATATGGTTATGTAGGAGTAGCTTGGCGCATGGTTATATACCTCAGGGTTGGAGGGAGGTGCAAGTAACCTTCATACCAAAACCTGGAAGGCACTCATATGAGGAAGCCAAGGCTTTCCGACCAATATGCCTCACATCTTTCCTGCTCAAGACTGTGGAGAAGATCCTTGACAGGTACTTGAGGGACGGACGCTTGAGGCTGACACCCCTGGTGGATGGCCAACATGCCTATCGTGCAGGGAGATCAAGTGACTCTGCACCGCATGCACTAGTTAGAAAGCTAGAAGATTCAATGGGGAATAAGGAGATTGCCTTTCTAGATATAGAAGGGACCTTTGACATTACCTCCATATGCAGCATCGAAACGGCATTTATCATATTTAATGTCAACAGAAATGCTATAAAGTGGATTATCGCTGTAGTGGAAAGCAGGGAGATCCAAACCTCGCTGGGAAAATGCTCGATCCGGGTGAGGACTGTGAGGGGATGCCCTCAGGGAGGTGTCCTATCTCCGCTCCTCTGGAACCTAGTGATTGACTCCCTGCCTTGTGGGGAGACTCAATGCGGCGGGGTTTTATGCCCATGGAAACGCTGGTGATGTGGCTGTGCTCATTCAGGGCAGAGTGCTAAGTGTGCTGTCAGACCTGATGGGGGCAGCCTTGCGGATGGTGTACCTGTGGTGTGGGGAGATCCAAAACGATCGTATGCCGTTCACAAGGCAAAGACAACTCTCAAGACTGAGGCCGCAGATATTGATGGGCAAGGTAATTCAGCTCAGCGAGCAGGTCACGTATCTGGGTGTATTCTGGATCGGAAACTGGTCTGTAAAGAGCACATCAGATACACGACCAAAAAGGAGACAACAGCCCTGTGGACATGTCAAAGAATGTAGGGGAGGACAAGGGGTATAAAGCCCAGAATGGCCTGCTGGTTTTACGAAGCCATTGTGAGACCAATAATCTCATATCGGTCGATTGTGTGGTGGCATAGAGAATTGGAGAGAATGGCAGCAGCCTGGCCAAAGTACAAAGGCTGAGCGGCTTACTAATAGCGGGGGTGATGAACACCACACCCACCATCACCATGGACAGATTGTTTGACCTCCTTCCCCAGGACATTTACGTGAAGGCAGAGGCGATGAAGGTAGCATACAGACTCACGAAGCTCGGTATAGCTAAGGTGCTACAGACGACTGGTGAACACCTGGCTATATTCAGGGACTTGGAGACCTATAAGGAGCTCAGCACGATCACAGGCGCGATGGTGCCCATGTATGAGTTCGAAAGGAAATATGATGTGCAGCCAGTGGGAGGTCCATGGAACGGAGAGAGTCGTATGTTTCGGCTTCCCAATGGCATTAAAATCTATACAGATGGATCGAAAACTCTTGAGGGAACAGGCTCCGGGGAGTAGATTAGTGGCTCTGGAAGGAGTGGGATGCACATTGCTCTGGGCCCCACTCAAACGGTTTTTCAAACAGAGAGCTATGCTATTATCGCTGGGGCAATCTTAATGCATGAGAGAGGCTATAGCAACAGAACTATCAACATATTGACTGATAGTCAAGCATCGTGCAAGGCGCTGATGAACTACTGCACAACGTCAAAACCCGTGCGAGAGTGCGAGAGTTAATGTGCATTGGATTCCTAGGCGTAAGGGAATCATTGGAAATGATGGGGTGGACCATCTGGCCAGATGCAGTTCGTCTATTGTACCTATTGGGCCACCACCACATTGTGGGATTTCTCTGTCACTAGTCAAGAGGACTGTGGGAGAACATGTCAGAAGACTGCATCAGGCAGTCTGGAGTGCTGCAGGAGTAAGACACTCCAAACGCTTTGTCTCAGAGCAATCAAGTGAGATAAGACACAACCTTCTGAGGATGGAGAGGAATGACTTAGGCAGATTGTCGGGATCATAACCGGGCACTGCAGAATGAACAAACACATGTATGTTATGGGTATAGTCGACACCCCTCGATGCAGGTGGTGTGGCATGGAAGAGGAGACTCCCTACCATATCGTGGCCCAGTGCCGGAGACTTGAGAGAGAGCAACTTTTGGTCTTTGATACCACTTCTCCCAGGTTGGATACCAACGAAAACTCTTGCAGGAACTACCTGGCCTTCCTCAGGAGGCTAGGCATTGACCTGTAAGACATTAGGACTAGCACAATAGGTCATCTGGCCGCGGTACATATCCCACTTGTGGGACAGTCAGAAGACTATATATATATTTATATCGGTAGATTGCAAATTTTCAAAATGAGGAGCGCGAATGGAGTCGAGAGAGAAGCGAAGAATGAGGAGGAAAAAAAGGACAACAACAACTGACAAAAAGGTTACCTCGTAAAGGGTTATGGTCTGGAACTAAATGTCTTCAGCGTGACATTAGGCCTTCGTAACTGAACAATATTTATACCACAGCAGTTATTACTCATGACCACAACTGATAACGGATTACTGTTAGACAAAGCTTGGAATCTAAAAAAAAAGATTTATGAGTCATTTGATGACTGCCATAAGTTTATGCAAAAGTATTTTGCTCAGGAAAATGACTCTAGGTCCCACAAGAGGAAGGACTCTTTGTTCCTTATTAGACTCAGGTTTACTGGAACTGATCTTAACAAGAAGGACGTTGATAGCCTCCTATTGTTTGGGAGCGGAAGCAAAAGGAGCAATATCTTTAATTGGTCCGGTGTTGAATCGCATTCTTCAAATATTATTGGCTCTGATCGGATGTTGGCGAAGAAAAAGATACAAATAAAAACATAAGAGTAGAAAAGACCCCCCCACTGTTTCACGGAATCCAAACCTTGTGTCATTTGATGAGGAAAAATGGTAGTTCAGAATTAAGAATGCAAAAATGGTACTAAAACCTGGGTTCCAAACATTCCTCAAAGTCAGCAATTTATGGACACTGCGAAGGGAGAAATCCGTCACGTTGTCACGTTTTCTTGTGGCGAAATTCGGCAGCACAAAGCACTAGTTGAACAAATTTCCCCATTTTCATGATTTTTAAATTATTGAAGGTAATAGGGGGGGGGGGTCGATCTTATTGCGGACACGCACACTCTCGTGGTTTCTCAAAGGGTGCTTTTCGGACTTAGAAACTCCTTAAAACGTAAAGATCTGAAGAAAACTAAAGAAAGAAATGTCAGCCGATCACACAACTTTCCTTTTTACTCCGTGGGGCTAAGGAAAGTAACTAGATCTCTCAAACCTACACTCTTTATTGAAGGAAACCCTTCTTCTCCCATGTCTCAGAGGCGTCGAGAAGAGACGATGAAAAAAGTAATGGGAGTAAAACAAGAGCAGGGGAGGGGATGACCTGACGCCCTCGCAGCGTCTGGCAAGGCCGATATGATTAAATACTAGGAAATGAAAAAAAAAAACAGCGCTAACACAAAGCTTATGAAATTCATCTTCGTTAAGTCTTCGTCTTTCCTGTTGAAAGCGTCAGATAATAAGAAAAAATATTATATTTCACGTGATCTCGGAGACAGTAGACAGTAGCGCCACTAGCTCAGTAGAAGTTGATAAGGTGTCGGGATGCGGCTGCTGAAGATGAGCGACCAAGGCCTCAGACCGCCGTCCTTCCATTCAAAAAAAAAAAGAAAAAGAAATGAAGAAAAATGAGCAATGAGCTGAGAAATGTGTTTAGCCAGACAGTAGCAGGCGCCGCTTTGAGCAATCAACCTCAGCTCACAATAATCTGAAGCTTCCAGGCGGCTCTTCTGGGTGTCTCAGATTCTCCTCCTTCAAATTTCATTGCAATATCACGTGAACGAAGTGTCAAAGTAGTTGCGTGTTCTGCGTTAACTTCGAGAGGTTCGGTTACTTCTGACTAATCAAATCTTTACATTTGTATACGATTTTGATTAAAATTCTTGTATGATCACTACTTACTGGCTCAGCAGTACCATGCAATGCTCATCTGTCAGAAATTGACGTAAGTAGCACAATCAATTATCAAAAATGTCGAATAAAATAGATTTTAGAGCATTTCTACTTTCCTTGGCTCTAGAAAAGTAAGCTATGTGGTCGGCTAAAAAAAGTTTAAATTTACTTCCGCTCTTAACCTTCTAAGGACTACTGAGCCCGAAAAACATCATTTTGGCGAATGGTTTGGATGTACGGTGAGTGATTTGGGTGTACGGTTCTCGGTCCGGGACAGCCTGGCAATGGGAGGATGGCACCCCTCATTCAGCAGCGGTTCAGCTGCTCTCTGGGCATGACGCTTTCAATCGGCGCCTTCTTTTCTTCAAGCAGCGCACATTCGACCTCGGCCTGTGGGGGGGGGGGGGGAGAGAGAGAGATAGGCGAGGACGATGCGTGCGATGCGCACATCCTATTCCTCTGCCCACGACGTGCAGATCCGCACGTGCATTCCCCCTCTAGAAAGTGCCTCTGAGCTCCCCTCTACCAGGTCCACCAGGCGCCGGTTTGGCATTTTTGCCCAAGCATGGTGAAGTCGTGGACTCCCCCCACCGTGGTGGACCCATCCCAGCCCACACCCCCTCCTTTCTCCCTTCCGTGAGGACACCAACTTCCCCCTCCACAAACCCTTAGGAGCGCAGCTTCCAGGACTAGGTGAGGGCTGTTCGTGAAGACCGCCCTCCCCTCCTCGCACCAACGAGACGGGAGGCCAGCAATGGCTTGTTACCCCACTAGGTGTATGCAGTTAGGTGTCCACCACACAGTGGATAGCACTGCCAGACCCCCTGCTTCACCTGCTACAGACAAATGGCTACACGCCTGTGGCATTTGTAGACGACCTTATGGTCATGGTCAAGGCAGATCACTTGGGAGTGGCCAAGCTGTAGTAGGGTCGCGTCACTCAGATTGTAACCACTTGGTGTGCTCGCAAGAGTCTGCAGCTGGCCTCCGAGAAAACACAACTCGTGGTACTGCGCACCAAACTCTCCCTGCCACCCACTGGTTAGAGCTGGCCCCTGGAGTAGGCGTAACCCCTGCGACCTCGGCCAAATACCATCGGCATCGTCACTACCCACAACCACCAACACCCCCCTCTCACTCCCCTCCATGAGGGCACCATGCACTCCTCCTTGCACAGAGTTTTTGGGGGTGCTCCAACTAGGTGAAGGCTGGTCTTAATGACTTGGCACTAACGACCCACAAGGAGTGGCGGCAGATGACATCAGTGTAGCAGCATGTCCTAGAGTGGTGCGTGGTGCAAGAAAAGTGCTGAGGAGCTGCGTTGGCTGAGTGTGGCACCAGGCGTTTTTTTCAGACTTTTCACTAACTGTCATTTCTTACAGTTCGCACCAGATTATTTTAAAACGGCAACACGATCCTCCTCGAAAAAATCACGTTGACAGTCCTATATATTTCGTGTGCGCTGATTGCTCAATAATGGTCATGGCATGCGTACTATCGGCACAGTAAATTCCGGAACCTTAAGTGCATCTGGTCTTCATGTAGAATGTTGTTATAAGCTGAGTGAAAAAACAGATTTGATTAGTCGCTCAATGGTTTCTTCTCTCCAGGGAAATTACGAATAAGAAGTTAACCATTTACTCCCAAAGCTCTCTGCTCCAGTTAAACCTGCCACCTTTCACTTTCCAGACCCAGACGAACGGAGATATAAAAGTCATGCTGATTCTCAGCGTTTAAGGCAACAACAATATCAGTCTTGGAAACCAGCAAATTGGCACATGAAGTAGAGGCATATCAGGGTGAGGGCAAGTGGCGATCCTCAGCCTCCATACTGTTGGGCCGCCTTTCTCACTCAACCAAAACCTAATTAACTGTGATGATGATACTCCATACTACTAGCTACTAGAAGAAAACACTACAAATTGATGAACAGCTTGGCAATCTATTTAGAGGATCAGGTTCCATCACAGAACTCGCGGTATTTGAAACATGATGTTTACTCAGTTCAGATGTACCAAGGCGACACAGCGCCCAGTTAAACATTGGCATCACCAACAATATGACTAAAAAAATAAGTAAGAATCAGAAGGATAACTCCGATAAAGACAATGTAACTCAGATAAGGCCAATATTTGCCACGTCAGCTCAGCCCCTTCACGAGTATTACATCCCTTGAGTCCCATGTAAAGCCTTGCTTTTCCTCCTTAGTGCTTGATTGAAAGTCTCCATTACATTTTCCTGAAGTCAACGGTCAAGTTGGTTTTGACCTACACCACTGGACTCCTTGTTCAAGACAGCACTTCCCAATCCCCTCCCTATATGATCCCGAAGCCTCCTTCAGCGTTTTACATACACTCTCAGCTTCTGACGCTACTGTTTGCAATCAGCCCGATTGCCTTCAACCAATTCACTTTAGTTCACAGATGATCGAGAATAACTTCACGTTATTACGAACAGCTATACATATCTTCTATACTTAACTCAGGTGTCATCCCTGTTTAGGAAAAAAATTCACATTATTTTGCTCAACCATACCTTTGCTAAAAGTTCTGGCACGTCGACAACTAACCAAAAAGGTTAAAAACGGCGATACGAGCCTGTGTCTGTGTGTGTAGTGAGGGGGGTTCAGTGATATTTTAGAACAATTCAACTAAGCACTGTACATCCCCTCCTTTCCCGTCTTCTTTCCTCCCACGAAACGTATGGGCATTTCGGGCAATAAAATCCAATGATATGAAATCTATGGAAAACAAAAACACGCATAAGCCCCCCCCCCCCCACGCAAAAGTCCTTTTTCTCTCTGACGCTGCACATGCACTAGAGCGCATTTCTCGAATGGGATAACGCATTTAAACCCCCCAACCGTCCATTTCCATACACTGCAGGCTTCCCACTATCAGAACCAAGTGAAATATAGTTAAAGATTTAGAGGCTGTAAGTAAACTAAGAGCCCGAGCCGGCTGTGATTCACACTCGAAAAGCTCCAGGATCAGCCCCAGCTCAACATCGCAGTAGGAGACCAATTCTAAGGAACGTTTCCAACTTAGCCCTATTCGGTAAAATTGAGATAAATAGAACGATCCTCCCGCTCTTCACCCACGACTCACAAGTTCTGGAACTATTTTATGGCAGTATATAAATTGATTATCCGAGTTGCGCCCCTATCAACAACCGAGCAAGCATCCACCATTTAAATAGCCCGTGAAAAACTCTGATTCAATTTACATTTAGTGACTTCGCAATCAAGCCCGAATTAACGGCTGTTACGATTTTGATTAAATTCGGCGCAGTTTTGTCCTTATTAAATCTACAGGTGATGCTAGAGTTCTCAAAATGCCCGGAGGTATGTTAATATGCTACCTTAACAATGAACGTTAAGTAACGTTCATAGCATGACTAGGAACAACCCAAGGAATGCAAAATACTGCTGTTTCATTTACTAGCTAAGTAAACTGGATAAGTCCATGAAAATAAAACACTATCTCTAAAAAAGGTGTATCAGGTCCATATAAACTGAGTGGAACTTTACTTAAACGATAGGGATCTATCCTATTCAATCCAACGTCAAAAAATATCAAGAATTTAACATGAAGATATCAACAATCCGGCAAACGACTGCACATCTGCAAACGACAATGTGCAGAAAGGAGAAAATTTTCGTTGTTCCCTTGTAGTCAGGTCATGTTTCCTATCGTTTACTGGTAATTTTCGGTGCTGAATCGAATGGGATGAGTCTTGGAGGTGTTCTACATACATTTGCATATTAGTTGTCGCTTCCTAGATTGTTGATATATTCTTAATATTTTCCGACATTGTATTGGTCACAATCATGCTGTGCAAGAGTATAATAAACAGTTGTGTAATAATTTGCAGCGTTCTTTATTTTTGTAGAAAGAAATACAAAAAAGAAGTCATGTGGTACTTCGCGCCAGACTATCATTAACGTAACCGCACAGGGAAAGTATCGTGTTCAATGCGAATAGTACACCAGCGGTTTATGGCTCCCATCAAAAGAAAGTAGTAAGGCTGGTCAAATGAGATATTCAATGAATGAGACGAAGACCTTTTTTTAAGAACGTCAATAGCTCAGAACTAGAAGTGGAACAACTAAGCAGCGATTCGCTCAGAAAGACGGATTGTTAATAACTCGGCGTGGATTTCTCTCGTTGATGGCCGTAAAACGTGGAACGTGAATCGACTCAGATTCAGAGGGTTTTATCTACGGCATGTTCCGCTACTGTCTACCGGTTTTCACTTACGGCATAACAAGGCTTTCATGGGTTTCCAGGCCGAGTTCTGAACGTCTATGATATTTCTCCTCCACCAAGGCCAAACGACACGGGATAAGAAAAGTCAGATTAATGAGTTGAGAATCGCTCCCCATCCATCGAGTATACTTCAAAATAATGTACATACATGTAGACAAATCGCACAATCTAATATGATTATGAGAAGCGGAAATCAGGAGGTCAGTTAATTACAGTGAGCAACAAAGGGCGGGAAGTGATAGGAAAAATATGTTTCCTTATCTAAATGACTGATCCATAACACTCATAAGAGAGTAATAGAAGTCAAAAGTCATGGAGGTTGCGGTTTCGCCAGCGTGCGAGAGCACGAGCAATCGCTCAACAAATCTGCGGAGGTAGGGCAGGTTGTCATTTAGCCAGTACCCCGGTGGCTGTATGCTGTAGGCTCTAGTGGATCCGAATCATCTGGGAGGAGTTCTTAATCTGATTTCCCACCTGATCCAACAACGTACTTGGGTGGCAAGTTTCAAAGGGACAGATCAACTGTGACCACGTTTCTTTGTCATAACGTTCTTCAAAAACCGGGGGAAACAGTTATAAGCTTGCTTAGAAGCTGCCAAAGCTTGAAGATCTCAAATTGTTCCCACAAGACGTGAAGAATGGAGAGCCTTTGAGAGAAAAGAAGTGGAGCCGCGCATTGAAGTCCCATGTCCCATAAGGAACTGGCTGACCCAGTGGTCTGGCTCAACCCACTTTCTTCTAAGACGTAGACGGAGGTTGGGAAAAAACTCATCCGTGTCACGTCCCTTTGATGAGAATTCCCATCTCGTTTGCCATTTATTTAATACCCATTCATCTAGCGTCTCAAGTTTTCGTTCAGTGTAGAGGACTATAGGGAGGGGCCTTTCCACTCTCAACTTGCCAATCCTGCTCTCAATGGTCATGGCATGCATGCATGTTGGAACAAGTGCAACGCATCACGCAACCTGATGAAATGAATTTCATTACATTTAGTAACACATTTTGAGATGTGTGTCACTTGGATCGAACAAAATTCGCGCATAAGTTACGTACGTGCGCACATCTTGTTGCAAGGCCTCCATAATAACCGTCAGTGCTACGATCATTTTGGATAGCAAGATTAAGACGTTATAGTGTAAATAGTTCCCTCTGGTGTGAGTTCTTGGGAGCCAGTCAGGATGAATGAAAAAAAATTCTCTAGGCTGATGTTTTTAAGCATCATCAGGGCTATAGGGTATCACAGCAGACAATTAGGTTACAGTAAATTATGAGAAAATTATAGAGAAACATTGAACTGAATTAATTTGGAAAATAACATACCTCGGGAAATTATTAGCAGCAATTACAGTAGTAGCAATTTCCCGAGCGAAACGTCAGCCTAGAAAAAGTTTTGTTTTCATTCATCCTGACTGGCTCTCAAGAACTCACACCAGAGTAAACTACTACAGTCGTAAATAGTTCCCATAGTCATGCTGTCAAATTAAAAAGTTTAGTTCTCGTTTGGTTGCTAATAATTTGGGTACGGAGAGAAGGTGGAGGGAAGTGGTGATTCCGTAGCCTTGCTCTCAATCCAAAAGCCAATTAATTGTATCACTAAAGTACTTGTACTTAATGGGGGGGGGGGGCGATTCCCACTCCGTTTTATTCTTGCTATCCAATAAATTCACCAGTCACCCGGCGTGCCAGCACCAGCCATGCCGTGAAGTGCCGTGTACCAGCACTGGGAATGCCTGGTTGAGCTGAAGACGCTGGTGAAGCAGCACTAGCTGACTTCGTAATGGGTGCTGAGTAGTATACGAATGGAAGGGAATGACGGAGCCACCGAGTCGGCGAAAAGAAAAGTGAATGTGCACTGGATGAATTTGCGTGTTCCATATTTCATGCAATTGCGCTACGGTGTGCTTTTTACGGAGTCCAACATTGACAGTCTTCTGAAGAGCTTCAAAGAAACCTACTCAAAGATTTTTCAACGCAATTCTCTTCATCGGGTGTAAGGCTTAGTCGATGAGACCACTTACGCCTACGCAGCACAGTTCGTATAGCTCCCGGTTTGATTAGGACCAAATAACGTAAACTCCAAACTAATTAGGCCTCCTGCTGGCTCTTTTTACCCCTCCTCCAATATCCAAATATGTGCCCATCTAAATTGTTGATTAATGAAGTTCAAGTTTACTCTATACTACACAACAAGATCCTAACAACATGAAACCTTCTATCCCTCGGGCTTTGAAGATGAGTCAAAATTACGCGGAGAGCCTACTTTTTTAACCCCTGCCCTTGTAATGGGCTTGTTTTACGGCACGTACCTGTTAATTCTTCTGAGACCAAAGTTTCAAAAATGATAGCGCATCGTTTATTTTCTTGTGGCGGAGGGAACACGTGGCCGCCGCGGTGTTTACAGCTCCGGGGCGCCTTTGGATTTTTATAAATACAATCACATCAACAACGCTTTTTCTTGATTGGCTCCGGTTTATCTACAACTTGAATCAACGCATCGTTAAATTGTGATACGGAAATGGTTTTACGAAGTTAACTTCACGTTACGCTCAGTCGATCACAAGAACATTCTCAAGTGGCGAAGACGTAAAACCTAAGCCCCAAGCCTAGAAAAGGTGGGGGGAAGGGAGACTTCAACTGTTATACACAAAGTTGGGGGAAAACAATTTGCAGTCCACGAGTTGATGAACAAGTCCTCGAGTTGATGAAAAGGTTAAGTAAGTTAAATAAGAATCGTTCTGTCAGAGGAATACTGCAGTAAAAATATAAATAATCGTTTACTCACACATAGTTGTTGTGCGTTTCTGTCACAAATAGATTTTATCGTACGTTGTTTCTAGTATTCGCGAACACGTACAATCGTTGGGCAGCCGCCAGTTCACTTGAACGTTTCACCATTTCTTGAGCCCTATTTTCCAATTCATTTGCCCACTGATGTGCCAAATATTTTTGAATAGAAGGGAGTTCATGACTTCAAACCCTGGTCTCCCGAAGCTTCTGGATAACGCTGTTCTTCCCAGTCACTGGCTATTGAAATGATGTTGAATTGCCTTGCGTATTCTTCCCACGCAATTTTCCCATCAAATGACATCAGTGCGCATATTTACTAGGTTTCAAGTCTATGTTACGTTGTGAATATTTGTCTTCTACCTAGACGCTAGTTCTGCTCAAATTCTACTATTGGCCCAGATTTAGTAAGTCAAGCACCAATCATTTCAATGATTTCAAAGTGAGTTCTGAAGTTTCATAAGAACGGAATCACGCGTTCTACAAGGCGCTCGGGGTTCCCGAAATCCTTACAGCAACTGTACGAGCAAGTGATATCATTCTCTATTTGCAGCGTGAAGTCGTGGCCGGCGATGGGTTGGCAGTCGCGCGTCGTCCTGTGACAATACGCCAGCAAGTTGAAGGTTTCGTCGCTTTTCTCGTCAAATTGCTTCGCGGATCCCGAACAATCACCCAAGCCAATGTCAACGAATAATAGAAACGACTAAAAGATGTATTTCTGACAAAAATTCACATCAACAAAAACAATCCTATTCACAGAAAATCTCTAACCTAACAACTTAGTTTTGACTTTCCCCAACCCCCAGGGTATCGGAAGTAGTATAAAATAAGATTCTCCAAATTATCGCTTTTCTAACTTTCTCAAAAATGGGTAACCAGTTTGAATAAACACAAACAGAACATGATCGAGTTCAGTTGAATTGGTTCAGCTGATCTCCCACAAAGTTGGCTAGACACATTCACACGGAAACGCGGTTTGTCTGACTCAAGACGCCTCTTTCGACCCAACTTCAACTTCATCTTGTCGTATTTTTAGGATTTAGAAAATTGAAAACGAATTTAAATATTTCCGCCGCTCTCATGAAGTTTTCCTGTCAAGCACTAGATCTTAAGAATTAAGATAATTTCAAAATCAAAATGAAACCATTACCACTATTCCATTTAGATGTTTATAGAGCAGAAAATGTTATATTTTGGTTATATCAACGTCGTTCTTACTCCAGTGTTGTTCAACTATCCGTTTTCATTGAAAACATCCGGTACGTCGTACATCTCAACTTTCCACGGCTCCAGTTCACTCACCTAGTATATCACCCAGTCAACAAATCTACTTTGCATTTTGCTTAGCTAATATGATGGGTGCAATCAAACATTGACGCAAAAGTGGACTTTAGGAGGCAATGCACAGTTGTTTTGTAGATCATTTCGATCTGAAAACAGCTTAAACTACTAGGGCTTAAAGTTAAGGAGTTTATTGCGTCGTCCTTACTCATTTCCTGACCTGAATTGAAAAAACAGGACTCACTTATTTCTTGGACTGTCAACATGTTCGGCAGGAAAAATACGACGAGCTCATCGTTCTGTGATTCCGTCTTGTAAAAACGTTATTGAACCACCAACGTGATTTTTGCGAGTATGCTCGTCTGAATAGAGCTTGAATTTAGAAACAAAACTGTAACAAAATGTGTGGCTCACAGGTCTACGAAGCCTAAGTATATTAGATCACGTCAAATATTGCAGCAGACATTATTTCTGTACTAACGTGCACCGAACTGTATGAACTGTTAGTACTGATCCAAGCCGATTGGTTTGGGAGCTCGTGTTGGAAACACTTGGAGAAACGCCACGAACTCTAAATGCGACGGATGCACTAGAAATTAAAATAAATTTTAAACCTCGCGAGCTCCACGCACCGGTTTAACGAACGGAAAGCAGAGCGGGCATTTGGCATCGTTATACGGATGAATTTTTTTTCTCGGTTTCTCTCCCTCGCACATTATACACATTATCGTTACAGCCTTTAACTCAGAGGGCATTTGGCAAGTCGTCTTATTTTATTTTGCGAGAAATACGAGCGGTGTTTTCAAATGCAAATTTACCAAGGCCTCGACGATATGGATTTCGGAGCTGGGCCCTCGCTAACGATAACGTGACAGGGTTCCATCACATCACGTTACACTTCAGAGGAAGGAAACAGTTGTTTATTGGGCAAAATTTGGAGGTAACCGCTAAAAAGCCGAGCCAATTGCAACAACACCATATAAATCCGAGCTCGCGAGTTTTTCTAGCGAGTCATCTCGCATAGTCAATATAAAGAAGCACAGTATCTTCCTCGAACGGGTTTCTCCTTAAACGTTTATTGGGAACAAAATATTGTTATTTGTTTAATTTAAAATTAAAATTCGATCAAGCTAATGTTAATATTGTATATTTAATTTTATGATTAATGGTTGTAGGCTGAGTTATTCAAGTTAACGCACATCTGGGTTTCTCAAGAGATTCAACGTATTATGTTTCATGACGCAGACGAGTCAGAATTGTTATTCGTCAGCTCATCTCAGTTTAAGAATTAAATCTCAAGAACGGCATCTCAGGTCATGATTTCAGTGGTGAAGGTTTCTTCGTAATGAGGAGGACGTTCTGTTTCTTAAAGTGGAAACCGATTTCTTGGGCATCGGGTATTTTCAAACAGTCAATATAAGGGAAGGGCGAGTGGCCGGACGGATCTTGTACAACCTACTTTTTACTCAAAGAGCAGACAGTCAGTCTACTGTTTCTACTGAGCCACTGAGAGTGGGCCAGGAGGGCAGGGACGTTTCCAATTATCAACTGACCACTGGCAACTCAAAAGCGAATCGTCGGCCACGATATCAGCTGGATACGGGTTGAATTGAAAGATAATGTAGCTCGTGCAGGTCGTTGTGAGGAAGAAGAAGGGAACAAGAGCCCTTTGTTTCTTTCTGCGGCGGATAATAGAATGAATTATTTTACGCCTGATGCTGCTCGAACCCACAATTAATAACTACTTAAACGGCGTACGATTCTCTGAAATTCTCTACGCAATTGGAAGACAATGGGACACTGACTTCAAACCATAAGGCGGTCGGTTAAAGGCATGGTGTTGAAATGTATTTGGACTACGTTCTTAAATGTTGTGCAGTTGTTGGGCCCTCTAAGTGATGTTGGTGGAAATCCATTTTACGACCTAATCGTGAGCGTCGGTTCCTATTACGTATGTTATTATTTGGCATCTAATTGGATTCTCTCATTCATCAATACCTAAAAGATGCAGTGGAAGCAGGCTCCGCCATTCTCCGAAAACAAATGCAAGTGGCTGACTGGTCTGATTTTCCTCATGTCGTTTAATCATCAAGATTGATATGGAAGTTGGTCCTGGTTTCCTGAATCATCTCTAACAGTGACAACTCCGCCACTGCTGAGCCACAATAGCAGCACCTTGGCGTAGTGGTGGAGCTTGATGCTAGGCCAATATCAATCCGCGGCCAATAACGTATCGGCATCTGTTCGTACGGGTTCCAACCGAGTATTCCTATCCCTATCCATCTGCTTTTGATGAACCTCAATCAAATCCGTTGCAATATAAACGCATACAGTTCCACAGCCGTTGTGTGTGTACATACATTTACACTAGGAATTGTAGATCCGAGTATACTACAATTTGAGGGCAGTACGAGGGAGAAGAAATGGAAACGAAGATCAGTAGCTTGCAGGATTGAGCTGTTTGTATCAGCACAATGGGCATGGACCGTTAAAATGAAGGTTTTTCAGATCCGATAAATCCAAATCCAAAAACAGCCTCTCGTAAATGCTTAATCGAAAGTGGCAGCAGGATTGTGGAGTCTTGTTTTTAACAAACGTCCCTTCACAAAAACTATCCCCCCCCCCCAGCTTCTTAACATTCATTTCAACCAACTAAGAAGTTCAGTAACTTTGCTGAAAACTCTATGATTTCGAGATACAATGCGCTGATCTCCCGTCGCCCTGTGACCCCACACAGCTCTTAGTCTTAATATATGAGCCGGCAGTCGATCCAGCCGAGAGTAGGCACGCTTCAACATCATAGTGGCCCCATCCCAGAACATCACCAATCTGAGAAAGTTTATCATCGGTCTCAGCAGGAGATACTCACGGGAGGTCCAGGAGTCATGCCTCTTCTTGGAAGCCGAGTTCTCTAGAGTTCTCTTCGACTCAGAGTGAACTTCCTGGAGCCTGGAAATATTGGTATCGTTCGTCAACAGCGTACAGCTCTCCCCCTTACCCAATTAGCTTAGTTCAGATACTAAACTTGATCCAGTTCGATTTTCCCTGTTGTTACATACATTTGCAGTCCTTCCTTGTGATCTAAACAATCAATTTCTGTCTCTGAAACAGCGCGGTCCAGTTTTCTCAGCAACTTCGATGACTCGTTTTCGCCAGTTACGTGACCCCAACTTGTGTGGCCAGCCCCAATTTACATTACTCGTAGAGTACTTATAGGAAAAGCTGCAACAAGTTATCCGCGCAGCAATAGTTGAAGGAAGAATTATCACTTAAAATCATTTCTCTCAGTGTTCATCTTTTCTGAAGACTTCAATAAAGTGGAAACAGTAGTGGCATATCACCTTCTAAAATCTTCATGTGCGTTTTTGCCTGAAAATAGCCGACGTACAGGAATCCACCAAAGAAGGTTATCAATTTGAAAGCAATGGGGGGAGGTGTTATTAAGAAATTTCATTATTTGTCTGGTTTATTCAGTTCATTACCTCGCTCGCTAATTACGAAAAGGTTGGAAGGATCCCATTTCCACACCCTTCAAAAAGGCGAAGTAAGTATTTTTTTCTAGTTGCAGAGGTCGAGTGGCTTTCATTTTAACTCAGGACTGCTGAGGTTAACGCGCCGTTTCCACCGCACAATTCCCACTGTCGATACAGCAAGAACAAGTGCGTTGCCCCCCTGACGATGATCTCACTCAGTCCTGACAGGATTGAGAAACCAACTGATGCCAATTCATTTCGCACTGAAAGTCGATAAACAGTTTGCCGAGCTTTTCCTCCTTTTTATCCTCTTTCCCTCCGCTATTTACCTGCCCTGGATTTCATTTGCCGGGGAAATAAGACACGCCACCGGCAGTTCATTAGGTATTTTAAAACACTTCATAAACAATTCGAAGATTTGTTCTCTCACTTGATTCCTAAATCCATCCTTCCGAGAAGGGCGTTGAACGGTTTAACTCGCGTATTTTTAGGTGAAAATGAACGCAGATGACGGCCGGTGCGCTGTTTTAATGCACGAGTACGACGACCCAACTACATCTGGAACCAGCTTCCACCTTCCGCTGTCAGGCCTTTTATATGCGAGATGAAGGAGCGATACTTATCATCCTATTTTTCAATGTCTTTGCTCTCCTAGCTTTCTTCAATACATTTTCGCGCCCGACTCCCTCTTGGTTTATTATGGAATACGAAATACCGGCATCAATTTGAAGATCAGACTAAAACTTTCCTCAGCTCACCGCTCTAATACGTGTTTCACTCAGCTCCCATGAAGGATCAAATGACCAAATATATATTTTTTCTTTCGGATTACTAATGGATTATCCAAAATTCAATTTAGACAGATACATCGCAGTTCATTTCGTGCTGCAAGTAATTGCGGAGCGAAGAAACTGTGTGCTACTAAACGTTCCAGATTTGAATTTGCTGCAGCTAATTCTAAATACATTCGTTACCTAACAACGTGTGAGGGCACTATATTGAACCACCAACACGATTATTAATTTCCCCAACCCAAAGGATAAGGAAAGTATTGTACTTGCGTACAAGAAAAATTGGAGTTTTCTCGAGATCTTTATGCTTTAAGCCGCCTGAATCAGAAAACTCCAATTTCGTAGAGTGATCTGTGGGGCAATCTGGACTGGTTGAGCATGTTCATTTTTTCTTTAGTTCGTTGGAGCTGAAAAATAAGGGTAGGAGTGCACGGACGAGAAGAGCGGTGGAGGATCATTATTTACCAAAGAATAGGGATTTTGCTTTTTTTGCGTTTTTGTTTTTACGTCAATGTTGATTGAGTTTTCAACTATCTTTTAATAATAAATGCCTGAATTTTGTTGTCAACGAACATCTCAGTGAAAATACAGTAAACAGGGAAAGACCTACTAGATGACATAAGTTTTTTTTACTTTACTTTACTCTAGCAGGACTATCAGGACGACTCTGCATAGTCTGTGCTGATGCAAAAGCCAGATCACCATTGTGAGGATCCCCGACCCTGGATGGGACGGGAGAGGCGTATGTACAATCACTCACCAAGTACAATCTGGTTGTTGACGACGACCCCATGACAACCTATGACGGGCTGGTAAGAATGCCTCACACCCCGCTACTCAAATTGCTGGGTTGGCGAGTCGTACCAGGTGCAACGCAGATCGATCACATGGTTGTTGACTTTGCCATTGCAGATGACAATATCCTCTGCACAGTCACGCGTGAAAAGCCATTCCGCAAAAAAACTGCCGACTAGTCACAATTCTCCAGGGGCCGCGCCATCAAACAAGCCAAACGGCAAGGCTGGCGAAATTTTGTGAAAGTGGAGAGCTCTGAGAACCCCTGGGGCAGATATTACAAGTCTTCCATGGGGAAAAACAAATGTAGAGAAAGTCTTAGCTGCGATGAAAAATGAGTCAGGCTGGGCCTGCACCATCGAAAGTTCACTGGAAACACTCCTTGAGAAGGCATTCCCTCACGACCCAGTAGCTCGAGATACTGAAGCCCAGAAGGCAGCAAGGGTGCTGATCATGGACCCTCCGACTGAGCCTGACATCACATTGTGGACAACAGGCGACCTCGGCAGGGCTCTTGCGACCTTAATGCCCAACAAATCTCCTGGCCACATAGAATAGAAAGCTATATGCTAAGGAAGGCTGAGCAGACAATCTCCAGTGGCCTACTTAACTTAATTAATGAATGTCTGCAGGCCAGACAGTCCCCCATTCAGTGGAAGTCTGCGCGTGTCGTCACTCTTCAAAAGGTAGGCGACCGCAATCAGTTACACCCGCGATTATAGAGACTGCTCAGCCTTCTTTCCATATTAGGCAAAACATTAGAAATCACGATGTTGCAGTCCCACGAAGGAGTCTTTGGCCGCAACCTGTACTTGCTCGTCAGAAGTTACCTGACAGACAGAACTGCTACGATTGAATGCAGCCATGTCTCCGTCCAGAGAAACATTGAGAAGGGGTGCCCACAGGGCTAGGTCCTTGGACCAGCACCCTGGAACGCCTTCTTCGAAGATCTTCTCATGTGGCTCATGGAGACTGACTGCCAGCCGTACGCCTATGTGGATGATCTGACTGTGCTCATATTGGCAGTCGTCCAATGGTGTGAGCATGTCAAGATACAAGTGGCTGCGGAAAAACCCAGCTCTTCTCTTGAAAAGAAAAGTGAATAATCAACCCTCAATACGCTTTAGCGGCCACACGCTATTCCTTGAAGATCACGTCAAGTATTTAGGAGTGAATATAGGTGAGAGGTGTGGCTTCATCGAACACCTCCAGCTCCTTAAAGGCACTACCATACCAGGAGGCACTACCTTAAAGGCAGGGGGGCTAAGGCGAAAGCGTCCTTGCGATGAGATATGAGAAATAAAATAGGGGTGACCGGAAAACATTAATGAAGAAGGATGTGCACACAGGAGCAAACCGAGGTTCTGATGGGTTGTTATGTGCCACCTATGAGGCCTATGTGCAACCGCCTCCCCACTTGTCAGGAACAGCATGTTATGAGCAAAAATACGGTTTAAAAAATTAGCCAAAAACAAATTACTCTTTAGGTCGAGAATTTCAGGAGAACTGAAACTTGCATACTGGTACAGTGCAAGGGAAAAATCAAAATTGAATCAGGGGACAGCGCTTCCAACATATCAACGAAACGAGATTTGCAAACGACGTCATTCATCGATTAACTGCATATCTACCCGTTCATACTTTTATTCTCGTACTAAAACATCGGTCATATAAATACACGTAGATAGTTGAAAAGTGATGAATCAATCAAATAGATTTAGGCGATGTATATTTTTTTTATTAGTCCCCATTAGAAATTGGGCGTCGGCCAATCTTGATTTAGCAACGAATATGACTTAACTTGCATGTTTCAATCTCGCTAGCAGTATCTTAAGCCACTCTCTTGCGATATCGTCTCCTTCCTTTGTGGAAGCTCCTTACAGGAAGAAGAGTTAGAGATTTAAGAGCGTGGAGGGAAGAATAGGAGGTCTAGTCAACGTAAAGAGTTAAGTAGACAGTGCGCATCTTCGTGTGGCCTGAGAGGAAACTAATAATTCATGCAAGAAATCCAAGTTTCCTCAACAAGTACAATAATAATAGTTATTATTTAAGACCACTCAATATGTTGGGGCCCTTGAGACGTAAATGCGTAATTTCCGTTCTCCACTTATCCGTTTTGCTACGGGTGAATTGTTAGAGCGGAAGCCTCTCGCTCTGAAAGATTATCTAGCAGAATGGCGAAGAAAGGAAGGATAATAATAAAAATGGTTATTGAATACTCTGGTGATAATCTCAGTGACGTGGGTCATGCATCCGGCAGCGGGAATTTTCGCGACCTCACAATCTCTACCAATTTGTTCACGTGTCGACGGGGCTAGAACTCCCATTATTCTGGCATAGCTCATCAATTAAGATATAATTATCAGGAAAAGGGTTGATACAGAAATAAAAGGACCTGTCAATATTGTACAGTAGAGCGTTGGCAGATAAATCGGGCTCTTTTTTTTACTGTCAAATGTCGACAGGAGAGCAAAAACAGGGAGCCTTGAATTCAGACCGAATTGGAAAGCATTAATTCCATAGCGAGCTCAAGGTGAACGACACTGCCGGGAGTTCAACATATGTATAATATTCCTCTAAACACCGTTGAAATACAAAGAAGACCCAAAATGTTCACGTTAAAATTGCTAATTCGCAAGGACAAGGGAGCGCGAACTGGTGGTCTAAATGAAGCAGCCCGGAGCGGAACTAGCCAACTCGTGTTTAGTTTTGTTAACCTGAACTAGTAGTTAGTAGTTAATGAACTTTGATGAATTCTAAAACGTCAGGTGCGGAGGACCGTACTGCTCAGCTTAAGCGCATCACTAGACGTGCTATTGCAAAGTCGGCTGTTGAGTAGTACGTCACTTACATGAGAATAGAGTTCAAGAATTATTTCTCAAGCTAATAAAAACGGCTCTCCAGACGGCCTCAGTCGTCTAGAAATGAAATATTTTTTACTTTTCTAGGCTCTACAAAGGAGAAAAAAAAATCGTAACCAGAAGAAAAAAAATTGAGTTCTCTTCAGATCTTTACAATTCAGAGACTACTGGGTCCAAAAACATTATTTGGAACACTATGTGTGTCTGTGGGGGGGGGGGGGTTCACTTTGATTAACAACCTCACCTAAAAGACAGTCTGAATATCCAATTAACTAACGAGGCTTAACTGTGGCAGGGCATCATAGAACACTGACGCACACCGTGATCAATTTGCAGTTCGGGATCCTAAATTCTACTGCCGTATGCCCTGCACGTCGGTAAGGGGCAGACTTCAAGGGAAACAATTTACACTTCCTTCTGAGAAAGTTTTGGGGGTAGCTCACAAACATCTATGAGCAGTAGTATCCAATAATATCGGTGTGAGAAGCGGGGAAAACGGTGTTTGAGAGTTCCCTGTAGGGGGGGTGTGGGGGCTGATACCGTGTGATCCGCCATAGTTCGGCTGGGGGGGGGGGGGGGTATAGACTGATAGCTATGGCTCATGTGGGAGCCTTTCCTTGACCCTCAACGGACAACAAATGAAGTCACAAGGGTACACTACATCAGTCTGCTTCTTTAATCACCGTCCCCCCACCTCCATTAGTAAAAACAACATGACAAAGTCAGTTAAAACTTCAGCAGGTAATAAAAACGCCACCTGCTTCTCTTCCTCGGGCTTGCTAAGCAGTTGATGGTAGTTGGCGCCCCACTTGAGAGGATGGGAGTTGATGTTTTAGGGCCATTCCCTCTTACCGGTATGTCGTCATAGCAGCAGACTATTTTTCGAAGTAGCCTGAGGCTATTTGTGTACCTGACCAGGAGGCGACTACTATAGCCTCAGCATTGGTAGAGCAAGTTTTCTGTCGCGTCGGAGTCCCCTCGGAAATTCATACGAACCAAGGACGAAATTTTGAGCACAAGTTGGTCAAAGAAGTGTCTGATCTTCTTGGGGTACATCGTACACGGACGACAGTGTTACATCCACAGCCAGCTGATCTTGTAGAGCGGCTGAACAGATCTCTTACGAAATACCTGGCAATGTTCGTGAACAAGAATCAAACTGATTGGGACACCAAAGTGCCTCTGTTCCTGATGGCATACCGCTCTGCACCTCACCACATAACTGCCTTTCCTCCTGCTCAGCTAATATGTGGCCGGGATTTACGTTTGCACGAGGAAATGATCCGACCACCAACAGAGGAAGCGGGTCAACAAACACAATTTGCCTTTGACCTTCAGAGAAGCATGGAGCAAGTACGGTGTGCGCTCGAAACGAAGCCGGGTTGAAAGATGCGAACTAAGAAGGAAGCATCCGATCGTGATCTTAGGGCTTGAGCACCCACGTCTAAGGAAGGCGACTGGGTTTGGGTATATGACCCAAAAAGGAAGAAAGGGATCTGCCCAACGTTCAAGCCTACTTGGACCGGTCCGTGAGTCATGGAAAAACGCATCAATGACGTGCTGTTTGATGTGAAGCTTGGGAACACGAAGCGACGATTACATGTGAACCGTGTAGGAGCTGCGAACCTTAGTAGCGTATTCATACAGTAGTTTACTCAGTTTATATGACCCTTGACTTTGAGTTCTATCCCTTACGTGATGTAAGTAAACAATCCCACGTCAAATGAGCAATGAGGATGGTTTGTAAATAAACGTAGCTGAATATTTTATTCATTTGACTCAACTTCGAGAGACTACCACCAAAGAGGGGATCATTAGTTGCACACCTAATCTAATTAGCGACATGAGCACCATTTCCCAACCGATTAAAATTATTTTGTTGTTTTAGTTTTTAGTATAATTGTGTAAAACCTGTAAAATTCCAAAATTCGTCACTGAAAGGGGAGAATGGAGGCAGTAACAATGTAAAATCATGCTATTTACCCACCATTTTCAACCAATTTTCATTATTTTGGTTTGGTTCAAATTAAGCAACGAAGCTTGGGCATGTTGAATTCCTATAAGGAATAGTGAATGAGGGGGAGGTAAATAATGTTACATAATTATGTGAATATGACTAATCTAGCTCCATTAGATTAGAAAAGCTGATAACCATTAGATTTTCTAATTCTAATTTGTCTAATCTTTTGGTACATCCCTATAGATTATTTTGATTGAATGGATGAATCATGACTCAAGTTTTCCTCAGTAATTTGCTAAAGCAGCCGACATCCCGCCGCCCAGGGCATTCCGTCACTTTGTCCCGTTATAATTACGTTTTTATTTATTTGTCTTCACCTGCGGTCTAGACCCCGTCTCGTACAACCTCCTTTTGGCAGACCTTCAAAATCACCTTGGTGCCTCCACATCCTCTTCCACGGACAAGCTTCGTTATAATCTCATGCTAATCTCAAGTAAAAGATGACTCACCTCTCAAGGGGTTTGAATGGAATGATTCGGCCGAATATCAATTTCGCATTCAGATCAGCCGCAGTGCGTTTAGATCCGCTCCCCCCATGATTCCCGCCAATCGCTTGGTAGTCAATAGCTGACGAGTTGACTGAACTAGAAAATCTAGCCAAAGGCGGACCTCGTACGGGGCACACGAGTCCAGATGGAATTAACACTAAAGGTTTGCTATTTAGATGTTGTCGAGTTCTCAGCTGGATGTCAGGTTCGGGGATTTAGATTTCAGGTCAAGTAGTTACGTAAGTATCTAACAATCCGTTGAATGGGATACCAGCCAAAATGTAGCAAAGACAATTTTGTCTGACTTCGCAGTCGCCTAAAAAAATTGGAGAACCGCCTTTCGTCAAACTCACTGCGTGGTGGGTTGCCTTTGGCCACTATCGGTCTTAGCTAACACCTACATTTTGTCCTCCATTAAGCTTTTAACCCCGAGGGAGGGGGAGAGGGTTTCCTTATTAGGTTTCTTCATACTCTATTGTCTACTTCACCCCTTCTGTAAATATTGAAACAGACAACAGAAAAATATTAATAAAATAACATGGGTATAGCAACGATACGGAAAACGACAACTCATCTGCAAACGACAATGTTTGTAGAGTAGCTCCGAGACCCATCTCATTCAATTCAGCATAGATGAAGACATGAAACTTGACCACTACAAGGGAACGACTAAAATGGACGTTTTTTAGGCAATACTAGGCAATTAGCACAACGCGACGAGCCAAACTAACGGGTAGTTGGAATGAGCCGAGAGCCAGTGAGAGGAAATGAGAAAAGATCACTTCCGCTACATCCCACTAGTTGCTTCAAGTAGTAGAACTTTCTTCATTACATATACTGTGATTTCGCCGTTTGCTATCTAGACGCAGTTCTGCACCTCTGAGACTCGTCACATTTGACGCTGCATCGTAAAATACCGAGTAGGACGTAATTGGAATAAAACAATCAAACTATTGAATCCCCATGCCTTGAAAAGTTGTCATTTTCCCCCTTTAACCCAATACAACTGGAGAGGTGTAAGACCCAGCACGACCTCTAGCACAGCAGCGGGGGCTGTCTGCATGTAACCCGCTTTGCCCTGCGCTGCACATTACTCAGCTGCATTTGCAAAGTCTTCTTTCCTGTCCTGGTCCACTATACCAGGGTACCATAAGTAACCATAGTCCTAGCGATTGCCCTGTACATCCACAGTACCATCCTCGGCTGCAGTCATCATGTCTTGCCAACCGTTTTCTGGATTGCCATCACAAATGAAGCCCTTTGCAATGCTCTCTTCACGTGTGTGCCCCACGTGGGCTTCCTATCTAGGAAGACGCCCAAGCACTTCACCTCCTGCCAAATCGTCACCACCTTCCCCCCGAGCGGGAGTTCCCACATTCTAAAATTTCATTTCCTGCTGAATGGGACCAGGCTCGTTTTTTCTGAATTGACATATAGCCCCTGCCCATTGCACCAACTGCATTCACTCGCCCATCACCCTCGCGAATTTTCCTCTTTTAATTATCACCAAGTCATCCACGTATGCTACTGCTTTTTAGCCCTCTTCCCCCAACAACTCAAGTAGGGTATCTACAACAAGTAACCAGAGCAAGGGGGAGAGTACACCCCCTCCCTGGTCTGACCAAGAAAGTCTCTCCCCCAGATCTGTGTAGACCACCCTGCTTTGCACCATTTCTTTGGTCCATGCGATCAAGTGGGCGTGTACGCCCTTCCTCCTGGCTGCATCTATAATAGAGATATTACTTATTGTCAAAGGCCCCACCGATATCTAGAAAGCAGCACAAAGCGCTTTCCCCTGCCTCAGATGTGTCCTCCAGTTGAGTCACCAGTTCATTCAGAGCAGTCTTGGTAGACTTTCCCTTCTGATAGGCGTGCTGGGATCGATGGATGGGTGTATGAGTTAGATCTCCCTCATAGTTTTTTAGCAGGAAGGACATGAGGCTGATGAGACGGTGGGGCCACCGGGCTTGGGTATGAAGATTACCTTTGCTTTCCACCACATTGTGCGTATGTTTCTCAGGGCATAGCTTGCCTTGAAACCAGTGTGGCCCCAGAGTGCCGCAGCCATGCTGCAGCATCGCAGGAACAACCCCGTCCGCCCTTGGATTCCTGAAGCATTCAAATGCGCCTATTGCTTGTTTCACTTTGTTCTATTTCTCTGGACTCACTCAGTAGCGTCTCCATATTGAGAGGCCCAGGAAAGGAAACCACCATCATTTCCTCACCTCTGCTCCCAGTATACGGTCCTCCAGCCTTTTTTAGGAGGAGATTCCTTTGCAAGCACCTTCTTATCCCTAGGCATGGTGGACAAATCCTCTATGCCTCCGCAGAAGCTCTGCCAGGATAATCTTTTAGCCCATTTTAGCTCTATATTCTGTGAGGGACGCCCTGAAGGCAGCCAGCTTTCTTTGCCCTGTTAAACAGCCTCCTCGTCTTCATCCAGAATCTGACTAGATCCTTGTTTCACCACGGAACATCCCTGTTTGACTTCCAGGTTTTCAACTCGCACCTCGCCTCATAGGCTTTCTTTATAGCAGCGTTAATTATGTTGCCTGCTCTACCACCAGTCCGTACATTAATAAAACGTAAAGTGTACAATTTGTGAGTGTGTTGGGGGGGGGGGGGTGCAAAAACATTTTCCTGGCCGAAAACATTCAGAATAAATAATACACCAAAATAAAATGAAAGGATACGTTATTTGTGAAAGAGAAATGAGAAAAGAACGGGGCAGTATTATACCTTACAGGTATTGGTCGTTACGGCATCACTATCACGAATATTAAATTCGTTAGTGCAAGAAACGGTAAACAGACTCAGTAAATAGTTTTGGATCATTTTACCTGATCACAAAAATTCATTGTCCTGCCCCAATTTCAAAACTGGCTCAAGACGACAGCTGAAAAATTAGGGGAATGTCATAAAAGCAACACGTCTTTTTTTCTCTCTATCTCTTTTCATCGGAGCGTTCACCGGTTCCAGGCCCAAGAAATGCCCAACTAGAATGACTATCATTAAGTCTCATCAATATTAATAAACCCTGCTTCAAAATAAATTATCCGCACCGAGTATTTCAAAACCGACCAGTAGTCCTCCGAAGTTGACACATTTTTGGTAAACATTTCTCGTCAGAATTCGAAATGATATTGATACCGCAACCATCCAAGCATATTTCATTTTGTTCCTCTGTCACGAAAAACGCTTAAAGTAAAAAAAGTATGTGTGTGTGTGTGTGTGTGTGTGTGTGTGTCTGTCTGTAGTTTGGTTTGTGGGAGAACGATTGGACTGATTCGCGTTGATAGAGGTTTTTCGCCTTTTTCTAAAAACGGCTCTAACGATATTATTAAACTTTCAAATTATCTTCTTCTGGTTAGCACCTAACTTTTCTTCTGTATTAATATCTCAATGAAAATACGGTAAACGGAGATTTTTACAATGGTTAGCAATGGTTTACTGCACAGGGAAGCCTCTAAACAGAGAACTGGCCACTTGGATTATCAATTGTTCAAAACCTGGGCTTTCCCAACCTTGCTGGCTCCTCTATTTTCTCTGAGACTTAATCTGAAAACAATAATATAAGTAGAAGTGTCCAATGTAATTCTGAACGCTAACCTTTTCGTTTTGCAACGAGAAGTTGTGAAGTTTTGAATCCGATCTCCTTGGGCAGTCAAGTTATTTTGATACCCACAGACCCCTTTGCTCACCCTACCTTACAACTATTTCCTCACTCTTACTGAAATTATCTTCCTCTGGCACTTAACAATCTTAATACAACCTCAACTTATTTCTATACATTCCATACTTAGTTTAGTTTATTCATTATTCATGAACTAGAAAGTAAAATCTCTAAAAATTAATAATCAATAAAACCATACTAATAAAGCCCTACGGTATAAATATGAATTGAGTCTGAAGGATGATACCCACATGTGAGATGTCTTCACTTCCATCCAGCAGTTCTTTGATTCAGTACAGAAAACCCTTGTTAACGCTACTAACGTTAAATTGTAAGATTTGCATAGCATTTTTATGAATTGTATTTTGACCGGAACGTTTTACACTCGTTAACTTGTTTGAATCTTTGTAAAAATGTGGGAGAATTTGCTGAAAGAATATTTCCTTTGATGAAATTAAAAGTTGTATGATTTCATCTGGCCTCAAACATCGCCATCGAATGATATGAGATGCTCCATCGTTGACTTGGTTAAGACTAGCTCCAAAGTTTTTTGTACACGTACATGGAATTGCAAACCACCGTTAGGCAGACAAGTTACAATTTCCGCGTTCATCACTTTTGTTGTCCCGCTGATTGTAGATTATGATGTCTGGGTAAGATGTAATAGCCGAGATAATAACGCAGCGTTCGATAACCGTTCCGTCGGATCCCAAGTTTTGGCGACTTCACAATCAGAAAAAAACGAC
This sequence comes from Pachypeltis micranthus, assembly GCA_020466155.1. Lineage (NCBI taxonomy): Eukaryota > Metazoa > Arthropoda > Insecta > Hemiptera > Miridae > Pachypeltis > Pachypeltis micranthus. The sequence continues at coordinate 2,323,803 of CM035773.1, read as the reverse complement.
AGTGTACATTTGCCCACATTTTGAACGGCCTGATTACGTCCGTGACATCCGTTAAAGCAGTTGCGTTGTTGTGTTCCAACAAATAAGGCTGAAGATAAGGCCCGGCGTAACGAACTAGTAGAACACTTTGAGATTACACTCTCAACGCGTCATTCAGTTGCCTTAGTGCTGCCCCTAGTCCCTGTACAAATGTATTAATCTCTGACCCCAACCCAAACGCAACTTGTTACCAACCAATTGATAATAAGCTTGAACTTGTTGAACTGTACGCAGAACTCCTCGAATAACCCTGCAGGACGCAAAGGATCTTCCCTCAACCCCACCAAACTCGATGATTTACCCGATACAGGCGCACATCGAACATCGACGTTCGCAGCGGTTCTACAGAAACGTTTATAGACAGCAAACTATAAGTACTAGTTATCTGAAAGAACTTTGTAAGTTTTTCAAAATCTTCCCCTCCTCCCAGCTAACATCATTGTCATTGTGGCTGTCTCTCCTGTAATATAATAGTTACTGGAAAATTACAAGCCCCTTCGCCAATTCGCAACTAGTGTAAAGACCTCAGCTGAAATGTCATGTGTGATTCTGAAGGAAGAAGACTAAAAAATGAACGAGTTTTGGTTAACTTGCCGTAAACAGAAGACTCAGGAGGGTGAAAAAATAGGAAATTGAATTCCTGAAAGGTAATTGAAAAGTGCTGTAAGGCACGAAAAGTTTAACTCAGAGCGCGAGTCAGTTGAAGTTAAGGTTGGCCTCCAAAATGATCCAACAGCACCTGGGCAGCCGTCCAAATAAAGCGATTGACGTACGCCAAATATTGTGGAAGTCTGGACGAATAGGTCGATGAACTGCCATTGGGTAAGAGCTAACTTTTTTGTTTTTCGCGCTACGAGCAGAGGAAAATATTCAAGAGACCCCTTGCGAGTCCATGCAGTGAAGAGTGATTTCTACTGTACCCGAGTAACCCCACAGGTGTGCACGTTCTCCTTTGGGTCTTAGCCCAGACTGTTACGAACGTTACACCAAGCAGTGTCTGTGCACGCACCTATTTCTACCTCCCGGGAAGGGATTCGTTTCGACGAGTCTGACTCATTATCGAATGCACAAAACTGTCTATTGCTCTCCGGCTTTTTTCCGGAGAAATTCCAACTCTGGAAAGGGGGAGCATACGAATTACGTAGTAATGTCCATTAACCTAGCCAAAAAAGGCCAGTAAGAGGTACAGTGCTGCATATTCTGAGTGTGTGAAGGGTGCATTCAACGGAGCATGTATTGTAGTAACAGTCCGGTAAGTTACACTCACGAATTCAGTTGATGTTTGAGCAGTAGTCTAATTATCGGTGCTCGAAATTCATGACTTGAGGTTTTCCAAATTCACTGACTCTTTAGACCGATACCCTTCCATTGTACGCATTGCGATCTGTTTAATATCTCGAACCCCAACTTCAATATCAACGAAACAAACCTTTAGAATCTTTATGTCCTTGGAAATTCCTCCCACCCGAGAGAACTTCATCGCTTTAATTCACGCTTTACATCGTAAATATTGTAGGAGAGTTGTGCTGCTATTAGTTAGTTGTACTGGAAATAAAAGTTGTTTAGTTTAGTTGAAAATATATTTTGAATTCGTTCTGATTTTGAGCTGAAACGTCGTTTGATTTTTAAACTTAACATTTGATGTTTGAAGTGAGATTTCAGTTCACGAACACACCACGAGTGAACGCAGACGCAATACCAATAATGAGAGAACAAGAAGCGGAGGAAAAGAACACTTGGGAGCCAGCAGTGGAAGAACTCCGGCAGCAAACTGCCACACTTACCAGGAAGTCGTGCGCCTACTTTGCCATCGCCATGGCCAATGGCTCTAAGTGTGGCACCAATGACGGAGCTTGCACGAATCACTTTCGAAACTGCACTAAACCAGCCAAGGAAGGCGTAACCAGGGTCTTTTGGTGGCACAGTTAACCCAGGGACTGCGTCTAGGGGACAAGAACACGCAGCTGGTTCTTTAGTGTTAATTCCATCAAAGGGCAAGGGACCAGTGCCTGCACTCAACTGCAAATACTAGGTTACACCACTACACCCCCAGCGACAGCCACCCACTTCAGGAGGAACAGAGCCTAACAAAACCAAATGAGTAACAGCCCATCCATCAGCATGGTAAGTCTCAACACAGGCAAAAGATTCATCCCTCTTACAACAAGTTGCACTGGAAACACCACTCGACATCATCCTCCTCCAATTGCCGTATGGAGCTGTAGTGAGACGCGTAAGCTTCCTACGCCCATTCACAGTCTTCCCACCATTTATACCAATTCACAGTAGTAAGAGTGGAATGGGTCACGTTTGTGGTTTCCCTTTGTCTACCACCTGCACCTGTCGAGCCCACGCTAGAGCACACCCAACACATACTCTGCGAGGACTTCAATCCTCAATAATGGGGAGCCGATAATGCAAACAATCGAGGATTGGAAGAGGCCTCAGTGCTACACTCCAGGTCACTATCCATAATCAGCGCGCTGAACCGTCCCACCTTCAATGGCTCCCAGGGCTCCCATCCCCCACCACAAGTTCCCACCTGCGAATCACTGACTGGAGTCAACAAAACATTGCTAAAGCTGACTACACCATGCAGATCTGGACTCAACAGAATCCTAGGAGTGGGAGACCACCATAAGAACGTCGCCAGCTCAGAACATACCTCAGTACAGCAAACTGGCGCAAAATCTCTGAGCATATCACCACACGCCTTGCAAGCAACTCCTCACTATCCACCACAGAAGCTGCAAATATCCATAGGAATATAGGAATCCATAGACGCTCATATTGACAACTTGGCTATCATCATCAAGCGGGGAACAATCACCAAAATCCACTCAACCAACCACCTAACAAGACCTATCTGATGGACACCAGAGATAGGCCCCATTGCCTTTGTGGACAGTATAGCGATGACCATAGAAGTCAACACACCTAGGGCTGCCAAACTCCTGGTCGAAGAAGTGACACGCCTAGTCAACAGCTGGTGCACCAAGAATCGCCTCTCCCTAGCTGCCTCCAAGATCCTCGTAATCGTAATGAAATCCTCATCCATAATTCCATTCTAGAACATAGAAATCTCGATAGGGGTCACAGCAACGCTCCCACCCACAGTGAAGTATCTAGGGGTCATCTTCAACCCAAAAGAACGTCCAAGCGGTCATATCAAGTACCCGTGGAACAAATTTTTGGCTCTGATTGGATATGCACGATCACTGGTGGGGAGCATCACACCACGTATGCACTCGCTACCACAGCGCAGTTTTCCTTTCCATAGTTCTGTTTGTGGCCTTTGCCCATGCCTGGGCAAGCTGGCGAAGATTTCCTGAGTCACAGCAGCCACCTAACCCCATATCCACACAAATACACACGGTGTAAATACATACCACACCCCACCACCCTTGATCTTCAGGATTTGCCAGGAACGTACCCAGAATCGACATTGAGCACCAGTGAAGGCGGAAATGGTTAGAGTTCCATGTGCGAGAAATTACCTAATGTGCCCTTTATCTCTTTCGAACCAAGAAAATTGTCACATAATGGGCATGTTTTACCAAATGGCCAGAGGTCATTGGAATTCCTGATGCTTAAGCAAGTTACCAAATGATCAATCGGTTTGGGATACCTGAAGAGATTCATTCTGATCATTCAAGGACGGAGCTATGAGTGAACGGTCTTCCAGGAAGTGGCAAAGTTGAGCGCAGTTGCGCAGAAGAATGTACCAAAGTATGCGAATGAGTTGAAAACAAAGCTTCGCAGAGATTCATGTAAAAGCTGGTGAAATGCGTCGCTGCTACAACGTGAAAGTCAAACTATCGCGAAGGTGACAGGGTGTAGTTTTATAATCCCAAGGGACAGAAGGGTCTACTGCCTAAGCTATAACGAAGCTTAGTTCGGTTGAAAATAAATTAGTATTCGTTCTGATTTTGAGTTGAAATTGTAATAAGAAAGCCGTGGAATCATAAGCTTTATTCCACTTAAAATCCTACGTAAAATGAGAAGAGTAAATTTGGAAACTAAGTATACAAACTTGTAGCTAGGAAACGCGATATACCATATGATTGGAAACATGTGATTATAACAATTCCCCCCCCCCCCTTTAGTTTAGAACATAGTCCTCTAAGGGCAGCGTTCACCAAAACGCTGATCGTGATCCAACTGATCGGGGCTAGATAAGTTGATCAAGGCTAGTCATTTTCGTGTCCACCACGCTAGCCGAGATCACTGTGGGATGCGGTTAGCATAGACGTGATTACGCTGCGATTAAGCCATATCGAGAAGGCAGTGGACACATGAGGTTTCAGTTAAGTAAAGAAATTGGACGTCTGTTCAACATCTTGTCCCGTAAACAAGTGTCGTGTAAACGTAAACGGCCGCGAAACCGTGTATCCCGTAGATGCCCAATGCTCAATAATCTGGATTTGACCAAATTATTGTTTCTAATTATTGTCATACACCAAATTGGCCGCATTAACCTCTGCCGAAGCTGAATTTTGTGAGGAGCTTAAAGTGAAAATACGCGTACTACAACTGCAAGAGCTGCAGGAATAAGCCAAATTAGTCCGGGAAAATGCTTTGTGCGTGTAGGAAAAATCGGAAGCGCTACAAGAAAATGAGAACTGAGCAAGAAATAATAAAAACCCAAATTATGAGGTTACAACTTTTACAAGTAAGGAACTTTTATGAGGAAGGGAGAATTGTCGTGTTTAATAAAAGTTGTTTAATACACTAATGAGTGAGTAAAAGCGTGGTATTATTTAACATTTCCTACTTATCTGCTACTAAATCCACCCAGGTAAGCCGTTTGTGTTTTCTAACACGGCAATATGACGACTGGTTTTTTCAGAAACTGCTCAGCACGTATTTTACGCAAACAACAACTTGTTTTCGACGATCGTAATACTTTTGTTAGCAACAGAATTTAAATTCATACTTCTAGAAGTCGTCGGACCCTGCTCATAGCCTTTTTTAAGGCGCCGGGTGAGATGACGATAACCCAACATATTAGATTATGATCGTAGTGGAATAGCAACTGAAATAACTGAGCACTAGTAAACAGTATCTTTGTTTATTATCATTATTCCAAAATATACGAAAATTATTCACAATAATAGAAGCGAATACTCGGCAGTGCGAGGTAATGGCGGACAAATATCAGAACATGATAAAGAAAGATAAGAGCTAACCGGGCCAAACCGCACAATTTTTTGGGGTTAGCGCTTGATCAGGGCTAGAGCTTAACCCAGTCTGGTGAACACCGTTTTTGTGGCGGGAGCGGGTTAGGTGCTGTTAATCGTCTCTAAACGAGATCAACGCAGTTGGTGAACGCAGCCCTGAGTGTTTTGGGGGTTGTCTCGTCCTTTCTGAACGCCTCAAAACTTGGGTGGCTGTGGAGGGGTTCGCAACTGGGCTAGGAGAATCGGATTCTGAAAGAGATGGCTCGGAAACTTCGTCTATGGCTAGGTCGTGAATATCTTCTTCGTTAGAATCCACAGTGGTTTCACCCATAGGGGCCAAATGGCGATTAGAGACAGTTGTCTCTCATCCATCAGGTAGACGCACGTAGGAGTAATTAGGGTTCGCCTCAAGGAGTTCCACTGCACAATGGCTGGATCGTACTTGCTTCCAGGAGGTGGTAGACGTTTCATCAGCACTTGTCCAGGCGTCGATAGCCATGTTGGTAGGGACGGGCCGTTAGCTGATCTACGCGGATGATTGAACAGCCTCTCATGGGGAGTTGAGGTAGTGGCTGTGCACAGGAGCGATCTAATTGAGTGTAGAGCTTGAGGCAGAACCTGGAGCAGCCACTGTCGTGTGTCCAACCCTGCAGAACGGAGAGCCATCTGTGTGCTTTTCCAAATGATGGCATTGTACCGTTCAATCTGCCCATTGCTTCTAGGGTTTTAGGAGGTCGTTTGACTCGTAGCAATTCCTTGCGATATCAGAAAAGTTTTGAGCTCGGCTGACATGAACGCTGATCCACGATCTGAATGTATGTACGCTGGCATGCCGAATGTCAAAAACAAGTTCCTCAAGTGATCGATCACTGTAGATGCGGACAAATTTGAGCAAGGAAAGGCGAAGGGGAATCGAGAATATTCATCTACGATTGTGAGTAGGTACTGATTTTTTTGTCGATGAAGGTTCAAAAAAAATCCAGGTTCAGCATCTCAAAAGGTATTGTAGATTTGATGAGAACACCTTCAGTCTTGAAAAATTTAGGTTTTAGCTCCGCGCAAATCTTGACAGCGAGAGGTTATCCGCTTCACATCTTCAACAGAACATGGAAGATTTTTGCATCTGATAAAATGGGTCATCCTAGTAACCCCCGGATGACACATTGTTTTGTGCAGTTCCATCAGATCTGAAGTCGACGCTGTAGCGCAGACCCTGGACAGCGTATCAGCAACTATATTTTGCTTTCCTGCACGATAGAGAATTTCGTATTTAAAACATGATAAGTCGAGGCGCCAACGCATAATTTTTTCTTTTTTAATTTTGCTGTGCCGAGCATTGTCAAACATGAAAGAAACTGGCCTTTGATCCGTGATGATTTGAAAAGGCCGGCCTATCAAATAGTGACGCCACTTGCGAAGGGATTCAACTATTGCTGCTGCTTCCTTTTCTACTGCCGGCTGTCGCTGCTCCGATTCCGATAATGTCCTTGAAAAAAATATCTGGTGCGTTGCAACACACAACTTTCCTTTGCTCTACGTCAATTCACTTTGTACATGGCTAATTCTATTTAATCGATTCATTTATCGCTCAGTTCATTTGAACTTGGTCAAACAACACTTCACAGCAGCAGGAAGCGGTAGCGCTTACAGTTATGGAATTTATTGTGCTGCTCGTACTCATTTCAGGACCATTATTGAGCAGTTGGTACACAGATAATTAATGAGCCTGTAAACACGAATTTTTTGAAGAAGGATAGTAATCACTTTTGCAGAGTTGATGGGTAATAACTGTTAGAACTGTTAGTAAGCGAAAGAGCGGTAGTTGAAATTCAGGAATTTCTGGAGTGAGCCCCATCTATCTCATGAGCGGTTTTAAACACCTCACCCTCTGGGTATTGAATTGGACTACAATACCAATTTTCTTTAACATTCTACCAACATTCCAGCGGAGTTTATAAAAAAATACCGCGCTAAAAACGCTTTTCGTCGAAAATTTTGATATTTATTGTGCTGCTCTCGTCATTTTCCTACGAATGGGAATTTTATGGTATAATTGTCTTATCAAAAGATATCAATATAAAAAATTTAATCAAAATCGTTAGAGCCGTTTTGGAGAAAAAAATTTGGTGTTTTAATCACTATGCCAACTATAGTTAACTTTCGGTGGATTTTGTTCATACCCTTATTTTTGGGCCCCATAGTAAACTGTAGGCTGGAGGTCAAATTTGAGGTGATTTGGCTCGGTCGTTTTCTCTAAAAACCACTCTAAAATCTATTACGTCGAAAGTTTTGGTAATTTATTGTGCTGCTCTCGTCATTTTCCCATAGATGGGAATTTTATGATATAGTTGCCTTATTGGGAGCTATCAATATAAAAAATTTAATCAAAATCGTTAGAGCCGTTTTTGAGAAAAAAAAAATTTGGTGTTTTGATCACTATGATAACTATAGTTTACTTTCAGTGGATTTTGCTCATACCCTTATTTTGGCGTTCCATTGTGACCAGTGGGCTAGATATGAAGTTTGAGCTGATTTGATACGGTGGTTTTCTCTAAAAATCGTTTACAGACACACTTTAGTGACACACACACACACACAGACCATTTTCCCAAATAGTGTTTTTCGGACTCAGGAGGGTCTAAAACGTAAAGATCTGAAGAAAACTCAAAAAAAAAATTTCAGCCGATTACATAACTTTCCTTTCTACTCCGTAGAGCCAAGGAAAGTAAAAAGCGACGGGTCGACCTTCTTGTGACAGTGTTGCTGCAATAGCCAAGTCCGATACATCTGTTTCAACTGTGAAAGGTAGTTTGTCATATATTGCTGTCAATGCTGCTTTTGCAATGTCAGCTTTCAATGTTTCTATGATGATTAGTAAGTTTTCTGACAATGGAAACGACTTGGCTAACACGAGCGAACGAATCTTTTCCGAAAACTTCGGAATCCATTTTGAAAAATGAGCAAACATGCCCATAACTCTTCTTAGCTGTTTCATATCGCTAGGGGTCGAAATCTCACGAAGTGGTCGTAAGCGGTCTTCGTCTTGTGTGACAGTGTTATTCGCAATGTTGTAACCGAGTAAATTAATGTTTGAGAAAAATTGGTATTGTCTTCATTAAGAATAAGAGTATACTTTTTTGCGGCTGCGAGGAAAGCTTTAAGGTTCATGTCGTGATCTTCCTTTGTCTTACCACAGACTGTGACATCATCGAGGTATGCATAGGTTTCTTTTTATTTCTCTTTCCTTATGATTTTATGAATAAATTCTTGAAATGCAGGCACACCGTTGGTTACGCCAAGTGGAATTCTTTTGAATTGTTAAAGAACACCATCAGCCTCAAAAGCTGTAAACAACCTCTCGCTTTTCAAAATAGGTACTTGATGGTATGCTGATTTCAAGTCAATAGCGCTGAAGTAGTTATTTTGTGCGACTTGTTCAATAATCTTCTCAATTTTCGGAATGGGATAGGCATGTAACTGAGTGTACCTGTTGATGGTTTGGGAGTAGTCAATACACATCCTCTTCTTCCGAACTTCACTCTTGACAACAAGGACCTGGGCTCTCCATGGGGATGACTGGGCTCTTCAATGACTTCTTCATCAATAAGTTTTTGAACTTCCGATTTAATGAATTCTGCATCTTCTTTGGAATAATGGCGAGATTTAATAGCAATGGGCCGGCAATCAGGCAATAAATTAGCAAATAGTGACACAGGCGGGACGGTAGCTTCAGCTATATTACAAATTAGGAGGGGTGCCCTTGTGCCTCCTGATTTCATCTCAAGGGTGGAGTGAGTAGAAAGTATATCATGACCTATTATGACATCTGTACAAAGGTTCTTCATGATCAAGAGCTTTACTTTCCCGTATGTATGTCCTTGAAGTTCTATTCTTACTTCTAAATATCCTTCTACTTTGGAAGAGAGAGTTGAGCTGGCCATGGTTATTCGCTCATTAGAGGGTTTAGAATGGGCACTTGTTCAATAGGGTTTGGTCAATGAAGCTAGATGAGCTTCCTGTGTCAACTAAGGCAGAACAGTGGTAATTATTAATCTTAACAGGAACTGTAGCCTTACTTAGGGATTCGGATGAGGAAGCAGCTAATGTGGCTCCAATAGTCTTACTTGGTCCTGACTTTTTTTAATCAACTTTGCTTTTGCAAACAGACGAATAATGACCCAGCTTGTTGCATTTTTCACAAGTCTGTCCGTTGGCTGGACATTTGCTTCTAGGATGGCGCTTACCTCCACAAAAATAACACGATAAATTGTGGAGAGCAGCTATTGCATTCAGTTTCTCTGTCAAACCGGTTTCTGAACTGCTAGCTGCTGCAGAAAAACTGCCACTGGGTTGAGAATAGCAAAGAGAATTAAGTTGGGCCCTCTCTAAAGCTCTAGCTTGGTCGGTTGCTTGATTGAGCGTGAGTGTCAAGTTCTCAAGAAGGCGTTGTCGGATCATACTAGATGACAGTCCTGCTATGAATGCATCACGGATGTAATCATTTCTATATTGCTCAGCAGTAACGTTCTGGAACGAGCATTCCTGCCCAAGGACGTGTAAAGCCTGCAAATACTGATCAACAGACTCACCAGAGTTTTGTTTCCGAGTCGCCACGCAGTGACGAGCATAAATCTCGTTTTTGGGCTTAATGTAAATCCCGTCTAATGCTCCGAGAGTCGTCTGAAAATCTGTCTTGTCCTTGACTAATTTATAAATGGAAGAAGTCAGGAAGTTAGTAAGCACTTTCAACTTTACCTCGTCTGCTATCGGATTCTCTGTAGCGTTCATTTCATCCAGGAAGTTGACGAATGTTTGCTTCCATTGCAGATAATCTTCTTGAGCACAACTTGAGGATGGGTCGGTTGAGAGCCGCTCGGGACGAAGGTATTTGTCCATAGTAGTTTCGAGTTTAAGTGGAATAAATTGTAATAAGAAAGCCGTAGAATTCTAGGCTTTATTCCACTTAAAATCCTACGTAAAATGAGAAGAGTAAATTTGGAAACTAAGTATACAAACTTGTAGCTAGGAAACGCGATATACCATATGATTGGAAACATGTGATTATAACAGAAACGTTGTTTGATGGTTAAAACTTAACAATATATGCCCTTCAAATCTTTCATTGAAATGGCCTGAATCTCGGTTCCATTCTACGAGTGAATTATTCGAGCAAAGTGTACCTTACAAAAAATGTTTACGTCCGGCATACAAGCCAACCTAGTACTAATTGGAAATTAATAACTCGATTTGATAAATCTCATTCCGGTTACATAATATTCCAATTTGGCTGGAAAGCTCTATCTTGTATCAATACTTTTCTCGACAGAAGGACTTTCACAGTTCTCAGCATATTTTCAAGATTTTTTCATTTGAAACAGAAATTTCTGAATTTGAAATTAAAAGCGTGCGAATTACAAGATCCACCACCATTTATGGCGAGCATTTTCTGTAGTTAGTGGGGTTTCAAGACTCATCTCCTAAATCGTAAATGGTACCAAACTTGCTAGTAAATTGCAGAGAAGGAACGCCATCAGGATCTGTAAACAAAAGAATCCTTTGGCAGTCGTAATCATCAAATTGCCATAAGTATACGAAAACGTGACTACTGAATCAGTACTGATACTAAGTCCCAATGACTCACATGCCCCCACCCCCCTTGAGCCAAACTTTTTTTCTATTGTTGAAAAGCTGACAAAACAGTTACTCAAGAGATTTTGGCTTTTTTAGTGTATTTCGTCATCGTTACGAACGAGTGCTTAGGTTTATGTGAGTATGCTGCGAGAGAGTAAAAACGATTCAGACTGATTCTGTTATATTTGTGATGAAGTAAGGTAAGTAAGTAAGTTCAAGATTTAAAAAAGAAGCGAATTGTATGATGGGTAAACTATCGGTTCCTACAATTTGTTGCTCTTCATTCAGTAAAAAAACACATAAAACCACAAATTTTGCGGCTCCAATGGTTAGGTAAACATTTTCATATTTTGGTAAATATTATATAACTGTCAAAGGGTCTACTTTAGCCAGAAGTTAAAGGGATATAGTACCGCTAACCTCCAATCCCCCTATGATACCAGTTCCGCACAATGAGTCTTTGCACATCCCTTCTGAACCCAAACTTATTCTCTCGGTGATCAGAAAGAGACTGACTTTGATAATGTCTCCCTGAAACTAAGAACAAGCAACGAAATAGTCTTCGAGTGATTCCAGTGAAAATGAGTCGCAGCCGAAACTCATCAACCAGGTTGAATGACCTCGTCCGCGATTTACGAGACCTCCCACAAAGCAAAGGCCAATTACCCGGTTCCAGACTACGGCGGTGGAATCTTTAGGAACCAGGTGTGATAAATAAAGAAATGAAATAAGACAAGTAAATTTAAACATTTAGTTCGACGCATAGCACACCTTCCTTCGGCCCCACATGCATTCAGCTATTTTTTGACTCTAGCAACTAATAAAATATGTTTTTCCATACAGTTTACATCTACTATGTAGAAAGAACGTGGCTCAACATTCTACGTAAAAACTATTGGCGCTTAAACTTTATTGAGTTGCTCCTACTTCTACCACCATCACTATTGAGTAATCAGTGCACATTTGAAACGTATGACTTTTAACTTGACTTTTCTGAGAAGGATCGTGTTCATTGTTTTGGAATTACCTTGTAAAAGGTTCCAATTACCGTATGAACATTACTAAACCGTCGTATAGGTAGTTTACTGCACTCCCACACCAACTTTTCTGAGTTGTCTATGAATATCGTACGAGCGGGGTTTATGAGAAAAAATTGAGCTAAAATCGATTTTTAAAAAAAATGTTTTAATGATTTACTGTGCTTCTCTCATCATTTTCGTTCGGGTCAGAATTTTATGGTACTGTCGTGTTTTGGAACTGTCAAAAATTTTAATCCAAATCGTTATAACCGTTTTTGGTTAAAAAAAAATTTGTTGCTTTGAACACTATAGCTGTAATTATAATTAATTTTACACCGATTCCGCTCAGACACTTATTTTGGCCTCGCAAATGCCTTTTGATCTGAGGGCGAAAAAAAACAAATTTGACCCGATTTGGGTCAGCTGTTTTCTCACAATCGTGTTAACATGCTAGCATTCTAGGAGACCACGCACATGCCATTTTCTGAAATGGCGTTATCGGACTCAGTAGACTTCAAAACGTAACGCTCGGAAGTAAACTCACAAATAATTTCCCGCCGACTACACAACTTTCGTTCACTCCACGTGGGGAAGTAAAATCGCGGTAATTTTCTCGAGGGATAGAAAACCCCTGTGTACATGCTAAATTTTTTTTTCTGACGCCTCCTTAAAACGTAATGATTTAATGACTTCTTCGGATGATTGCAATACTTTGCCTGTCCTACGGGTTGAGGAAGGTTGACGATCGAAATCAAGTTGACAGTTAACGAATGGAATTAACGAAATATTTTCGATTTAACGAAACAAAATCAGAAAGTCGATGAACCCTTCATCTATATTTTCTTCAAAGCAGAAAATATAGCGTATAGTGGTCTATATGAAGTGCCATCGATTCAAAAGAAATAACGAATCGTCGAGTAAACGTTCGCAGGGTTTTCTGCTAAGAAAGAGGAAAAAACTATACCAATGTGGACGTCAATAAGAACGACTAAATGAGGGCAGATCTGGTCTCCTCTCTCTCCGTTGTCCTGCCAATCAGATTCGTGGGGAAAAATGTTGAAAACTGGCGAAAGAAGAGTAAACGACAAGGCAATGCAAGAAAGATGCTACGATTTCCTTCCTACAAACGCAGAACTGTGGAAAGTGAAATATGATTAGCAAACCTCGGAACAGGGGCACTTGGGGTTGATTGTCTTCTGCCAGTCAACCGTCCACACCTTGGACAAGCTCATGGGAATACACTTGCTGGCGATGGTTGGCAGTGAAGTCTCCGGCGCGGCAATAACGCTGGCAATCACAAGGCGCCTAACGTGCACGGGCACTTAACTGATAGCGGCTTTTGGATCTTCATTAAACATAAAGTACTAGACGCCCACAGGCTCTGGAGAGGCGTCTTGCTCAACACTGTTTGACTCCTCCTTCGAGAATCGAGGAAGAGCCTTGCCATCAATGAACACCATCTTGATCAGAATTAACTAAAACCAATCAAAATATAAAGCATCACACAACTTTCCTCAATCGAATTTCTGACAATTTCTACTGAATTAACCAATGGCTTTTATAAAATTTTCAGCAGTCTCTAATTAATTTTCTACGAGTACTATGAACATTGCCATTCAACCAATTTCCCAACAACATTTAGTCAATATCCCGACCAATTGAGAAAGTTGAAATGGAAGATGTTCATTTTTCTTAGATTTCTAACAAATTTTAGGAAACACCCCATATCCCAAAAATTTTTAGTTAATTACCTTACGACTTTTACTCAATTTTCTACGATTTCTAATTAATTTTCAACTGAGTTTCTTGAACGTTTTTATCAATATCCAAGCGAATTTCGCTGAATACAATAACCTAATTTTAAGAAATTCCCCAACAAGTACCACAGGTTTCCCCAAAACTGTTTGACTTTGTGCTTAATATTCATTCAGTTATCCTCCAATTTCCGTACTATATTTACCCTACTATAATTACCCTCTGTATCACACTATTTCCCAAAAATAATTATTTTAAATTCTTCTTAATTCCTCAATTATTATCACTCAATTTAGTTGAAAACGGTTATCCAATTTCCTATCAAATTCACAACAAGTGATAGTTAATTTCTAATAAATGTATTTCATTTTCTTACACAATTTTAATATATTTTCTCAACAGTTTAGACTATTCAATTCTCTAACTATTTTTACACAATGTTTCAACAATTTTTCGTTAATTTTACATGAAAGTTTGCTTAATAATGGCCCAACAACTTTTATTTTATTTACTAAGTTTCTTACTCAATTTTTTAAATGCTTCGTTAAAGTTCACGGTAAGTTTACGGTATTTTGTCACTCCAAGGCATTGCACTTGAACAGCCTACATAAAAGAAAAGAAAATTGCGGGCTGGTTCTGTGATGCAGCATGTCATGAAAGTTAAAACAGGGTCAACAGAGCGGCCCGACTGCAAGTTATTAACTTCCGAACAAACAAAAAGTTTGAGAGGTATGAAGTCTCGTTCGCGTAGAAATTAAAAACGAAATTTGGTATTTGGAATATGATATTTGCTGTGGTAGTCTGCGTTTCAGAGCTCCTTCAAGAAATTTGGATCGACCGACGCCCGTCTGTGTCTACAAGTATTCATGCATGTCACATAACTACAATTTTGCTCGAATTTTGTTGAAATTTTTAGTATTAGGTCTTCGTGCATGGAGGAGACCAGTGAACAGTAGCATCTGCCAAACGCGAACTAGCAACCACCATAAATACTTTTGATACATTTTTTAAGAAATGTTACCGTTTGTGCAGTTCGGTCCCTACATGGTTCATTGTGATTTGCAATCCACAGCCTTGACCTTCTCGGCGTATGTTAGAATCGGGTTTTTGCTTTTTCGCTCGTAACTCAGATTTTGATACAATGCAGTCACTAAACTGCCTCCTCCTCATCCTGTTCACCCCACACCACACACTGCTCATTTTTCTGTGCACTTGTTAGTATTTGATTTTCGTGGATTGTTGAATGTTCGACAGATTGGTCGTGCAAACAGTGAAGTTGTGGATATAAGGAAGATGTGTCTGCTGAGACTTTCGATGTTATTAGTGAGTCTCCCAATACATCATACATCCAGCAACCACATCACCATTTCCACTGTTAACTGTATCGAAAATAATTAAATAGTAAAGTTTTGAGTGGACAGTACCTGAATAGTTCTCTGGGGTCGGAAGTTGTAGAATGTGGGCGTTTCGCCGGTGAAGGATCGAGGAAAAGCACAAGGCGGCGGTGATGACGGCGACGAGACCTGAAGTGGCCAACAACGCGACGGCTCTGGTCCCCGCGGACCACATCATCGTCGGAAAACTTCAGCACCGGCAGGTCGTGAGACGAAAAAACTGTGGAAAACTTCGAACTGCTCGGAGACGAAATCGCGAAACTGTCGCGCGAAAACAACGTAATTTCGACAAAATTGGACGGTAGCTCGCGGCGAACGAAATTGACGGGCATCCGACTCGAGCATTCACGTTAATTTTTTCATTTTCGCTCCCACTCGAAGAACGGAAAATTTCAAGGGGCTCGTTCCGTGCGGAGGGTGTAAAAGCCGGCGTTTTGCAGCCCCCCTGCGTTCGCCGGGTACGACGGGACGTTTGGGCGACGAGCCACTACGAGTTGAACCGGAGAGTCCGCGAGACTCGACTGCATATGAGCCGTTGATCCGGTGCTCGGGGTGTTTCCTTTCCGACCCCCACTTCGCGTCGAAGAGACGAGCCCCCTGCTGAAGACGCATACCCCAGTGACCTAGCGCCTACCCGCTAGTTGCGATACTACGTACGCTAGACGTATTTGTTGCGCTTATTTAACATACACTCCCTTTCTAAGGGGCAGATTTCAATAACCGTATATATGTTTCGCTCGTTTAAAAGATATTCCATTGCTAAAGAATAGATGTCTTTAACCATGTGAGATCCACTCTGTCGTACCTACGTTCCAATCTTTACTTATTTGAGAAACAGCATGCCTTGGTTCAACAATGAGGAGGAGAACACCTAAAGCGTGACATGCAAATAACAAACATAATTAAAATTCCAGTAAACTATACGAAGCATGACCTAATAACTATGGAACCACGAAAATTACAAATTTCAGGCTCCTGTGAGGGCCTCAACTAGATACCAAATGGCATTTTTGTGCGAAAGAACGGTTTTTTAGCTCACGTTAAGGGCATAAAACGGCGGATTTAGAACCTCGATGCATTGGAACGTTAAGTGACAAATTTTGAGGGGGGGGGGGTTAAAAAACTTAATTTAAAAAAATTATTCAGAATGGATAATAAACGAAAATTGTGGGGAATAAACAACAAAATGTAGAAATCACGTAGTGTTTACAGCCACTCAGCTATTGATCTACCATTAACACTTTTAGCCACGCGTAAGATTTTATAAATTCCTGAAAATTGAGAATCCTGTCCTAAGAATATATTTTTCAAGGATCCGTATTAAACGGATTGTTCCGCTTTTGACATGAGTATCATTATTGACTTACGCCTCCAAGAAATACTCACGAAACAAATACTCAGTAACAAAATAGTATTCAAAACTGTGCTTGGCTCTGTTGTATTAGGCCTCTTAATTTGGCAAAACTTCAGTAACGTACAGATGATGCTAGAAGGTATACACTTGCATGCAAATTTAGAAAACCGAGACAAGAAGAACGGCTCATAAGAACGCTACGATAAGTTGGCCTTACTTTTGTGCTAGGCTTTTTAAGATTAACTGGGGATCATGCAAGCGACAGAAATCAGTTGGACAAAGGTCTGGAACATTACCGCGGAACTGCTGTCACGATTCCGGTAGCAACAAGACTTGAAATTAATGACTTACTGGTTAAGGATTTCGCTTTGACGAACAGACGAGCCACACGTCCACTTCTTGCACTATCTACCCGTGTCTGTGTAAAGGGTACCAAGAGTTCGACTATTGTAACTAAGACGGAACTCTTGCTTGTGATGATAGTTCACAGAGTTCACTTGAAGAAGTTGGCGATAGAGGCTACACACGGATGCATTGAGCACGTCGAGTACAGTAAATCGGGGTTTCAATATAAATAGAACCTTGGAAAACTTCTCTACCTCCACACAAAAAAATGTATTTATTCAAAAATTGCGTAATGAGTGAGAACATGTACCAAGTTCGAAATGTTATATCGAACATTTCATTATAGAAACATTAAATTTATGAGCAAAGGAAATGATTAATGTTCATGCCTAGTTAGGGTGTTCATTTGTAACAACTATGTGGTGGCTAGGACGCATATTTATTCACATGCAAGCAAATGTTCACTATAAACAACATATAAGCAAGCAACATCCTTTGCCAGGAACCCTCAGAACGATTATTGAGGTATGCATAACCTGAAACTGAGGGTGGCCCAATAAATCTATACCTCACAAGATGGAGTTGTTCGCCCCCCCCCCTCCCCCACCACTTCAAGGGGTTTGGTTGGACTATCAATAACTGTTAGGCTTGGCATCAATATTATGTACTCAAGCAACTGATTAATAACTAGAACTAAAAAAAAAATAAAATAAAATATCGCGTACCTACGATAAAAATAGATTTCTATAAAGTAGATTTGACTAATGACTTTGATATGAACCTGAACAATATCTTGTTGTTTTTGATCGATTTATCGGTAGTTAGGGTTGCTTGCTCATGATCAAGCAAGCATGTACACACAAACATGGCTAGTTCGAGCAGTTCAGAGTGTGAAAACTCCACGCAGAAGACAAGGAAAAGAAACGTTACTGGAAGGGTAAAGGATGTTGCAAAGAAACTCCGGACTCAGGGACACGAAACTGAAGACTGAATATTTCACCAGACGAAAGGGCTGAAATAATTCGTACGTTCAACTTAACGTGCAAACTTCTTACTAGTGTGGTCTTATAATAGTGATCCTTGCTTTTGAAAGATCTTCAAAATCTATTGAAGATTCTCGTCTTCGTAATTCTTAATTTCATTACTATGTTCGAGTATGTGAGATAAATGTGTGCAAAAATGCGTTCATTTCAATTCACGGGATACAGAGGAGAAAAATTCAAGCCATTCAGACGGGCTTATTGAAAACTGGATTACAGCCCAAAGATGGATGCAGTGTGCATACGAATCGAAATCGGAAGCATAAGCTTTCTGAAGAATCAGAGGTGTGTATAAAACTCCACATTCAATTTTTCAAGGGTAGAATGAGCCACTACAGTGACCACAAAAACAAACTTTGAACGTTTCGAAGATGTTCGGGAATTATTTCCGAATAGTTCCACCTGTTACGGGACCCATCCCTGAATCTTCAACAACAGCTTCAATGAAAGCTTTGGATATCCCCGACAAGATATATGCAGCACCTGCGACTTTCTTTGAAATAAAATCAAAGAAGAGAAGCACTCAAAATCATCGAAATCGCGACCGTGAGACTAAACCTCGCCAAAGCAGTCGAAAACGTTGAGCATGAAGCTTTCTGTATGGATTTCAATAAAAATCAACCTACTCCCAATATTTCGACCAACGATGTTTACTATAAGAGACAACTTTCACTCTATTCGTTCAATATTCATCGCGTTGCTTAATGTTCTTGTTGTTTCGTATGCGTATCCTAAGACGGTTACTAAGAAAAGAGCATGTGAAGTCGTCTCATTCATCTTTGACTACGTTCAAAACCATCTACCAAACGAAGTTCGACATCTGACTGTTTGCTCTGACTCTTGCGGTCATCTCGCATCACACAAAAAACGTTTTGACATAATTAACCTGGTTTTTCCTATAAGAGGGACGTCATACATGGAATATGGTTTTTGCTGACCAGAAATTCCCTGTAGACACTAAATTAATGGATGACAGTGTTCAAGGGATGGACGAGATTGCGCCTCATTCTTGGCTCCAATTTATGCACCAAAGGGTCCCATGAAGACGAGCCCAATGCGCGAGCTGCGCTTTGATATCAACCACTTCTGTTCTACATAAATTCATAGTTGCACCTAAGCCAAAGTAGAACCCGAAACAAAATGTTACTGCACCTTTTCTGAATGGGGAATTTCTGCACCCAGCGAGGGCATTGCATTCAAGAAGGTTCCCTCCATCTAGAGAGAAATTCACCAATGTGAATCATCTGGCAGAGTTTTGTGGTGTCAAAGCCCAAATATACCATAAACAGTTTACTCACAAGCCTTAATATCATATTTGTCCCCCGTAAAAAATGCACATCATACTGTATTGTTACAGAATTTTGTAAATAAATTATTTTGAACAATCAGGTGGTTATCTAACTACCTGAGCTTTTAAAATGTCAAGAAACAATTTTCTGGTGACAAATGATCGGTTAGTGAATCTTAAAATAGTAAATTTGCCCTCCAGAAAAGTTTGGGAAAACAAAGTTGACACGTTTTTCCTTGTGCTCTTCAAATGTGAACCTGAACAATATGTTGCTACGAAGCAAGTTCCTTGGCGTCTTCGTAATGCTGGAGAACATCACTTGGAGAGTTATCAACAAAGGCCACGCGACTGAATGAAATTCTCGCTACAGTACTCCCCCCAATGATTACGCCGCCAAACCGAAGTCTATGCTGGGCAACTATGCTATCCCGTCTAGAGTGGATCGTGAGTGGGGTTGGTGATGGACTGGATGAAGAAAAGGAGAAAATCGTTCAGATCAGATATATAGGAGTTACTTCAGAAATTTTGAAATTCAACCACAACCGTTTCACATTCTCCCCCCCCCCCCCTTCAATTTACGACGAAGTATTACAAGCTTGAGCTAGCAATTTGCTCAATCGTTGCGAATCTTGGCTAGTGAAAATATGATAAAAATGGATAGGGGCGGACTTTCACCCCCGATATGGACGTCAAGGAGAGTGAAGTTTCAGTAGATCATGGCCTACTATGACATCTGCGCACAGCTTAATGCGGTGGTTCGCGCCTCGACTGAGATGGGAGACTGCAATAAGTGTCTCGTTCTCTTCGACATCAACTGTGAGTCCAGACTGAGACTGCAACAAATCTGCGATTCATTCCGTATCGTCTTCTGTCGATATAGTCAGTTGCGTGTTACGTTGACTGTGTCACTAATTTTGAAAGTGTAATAGAAAGACAAGTAGAGTAACTCTTGGAGGAAGAAGAAAACGACGATTTATTCTTGTATTATTATTACAAATCAAAGAAAATATTGCCTATTGGTGAATCATGTTCGACTAGAGGCCAATAAGGATCACTCTCGTTCTCACGAACTGGCAACAATACGAAGTCCCATGACAAGTGACGCTAATGGTCTCCAGTCTCTGTCTCCCGTCTCAGTCGCGGCCCGAACTACCACCTTTAGGGAGAATACACAGCTTAGAACACTGGTACTGGAACCCTAAAGTTGAATATTAGCTTATATATCTCTGACAGTGGATGAGAAAGATATGGACGCCAACGACACCGAACCCTATTCAGGATAAATTTTGAACTTTTCGTGGACACCAAATCCTCACTGACAAAGCTCCCTGAGCTCCCAGTGTTAGCGAGACACACATTAACTAGTATTGTTACTATACCTTGAGGAGTAATGGTGCTGTGTGCTAGCCCGAACAATATTTGCAACGAATGGTTGAGAAGTAACTAAGTCTGACGAAGATTGTTCCAATGTAACTGAGTCCTTCCTCGGTAGAAACTTTTTCTAGGAATGGAAGCAAACCGTATACGTCATGGGATAGATCGAGCGAGGATGTAATGTTGGGGGAAGGCTATCCTGCGATAAAAGCATCTTTGAAATGCTTGTCTTTGTTAGTCTCCCGAGTCATTAATTTTGCTAAGAGTGTCTAAGAGACGCAGCTGCTTAGAAAGACTTCCTTTACTCTCTTGCTTCTGGAAAGAAACCACCTCCACACAGCTATGACCTCCCACCCACCACTGTAAGCCGCCAAAACCTAATTAAGAGGTGATAAGTAGCTGAGAAATATTGTAAAAGAAGCTTTTATTCAGATAACAACTCACGTCTCTGCACTATTTGCAAAACGACTCTGCGCCTCTTCCTCATCCCTCTCCTTCCACCACTAACTCACCATTGCCAATGTTTCTTACTTTCTTTCTCACTCTTGTACTAAGGGACAACGCCAAAGCACCCAGCCACATGAAAACAACAGTAGTAGAATATTTGCTCATTGTTGCAGCCAATAGAAACAGCGCTACTTCATTTGTTTCGAATTCGACTCAAATGAACTCTCTGGCTCTACGATCAATCTGACCAGTCCAGCCAATAGTGGCAAGAATTAGTTTAGTTAGCATTCAAAACCTAGCCCAACTGTACATTCATCTGCCCACTTGGATTCTTGGCTTATAATCCCACATTCTACTAGTCTTTTGATGGGGAAGTCATATTTCAAGTTGTTAAGTTTATAGCTATACACCACAATTCAGAGAGGCATACCCCACACCCCACCCTTCCAATGGGAGACTCATAGAACGTCTGCTTGCGTCATTCCGAACACAGCTTATTAGCTCACACACTATTATTATTATTCCTTTTGTTTGGTCCACCAGGAGTGGGCGGATCCTTGTTTTTTTATACCAGCTAATCCACAAGTCTCCAGTTTCAAACATACTTGTATAATCGCATTCAGAGCTTCATTGCTACACAAGTGACAACATCCCCTTTAGCCCTCCAAAATACGTTAGTTTTCGTTGGAACGACCGAAGTTACAAACTGCTGAAGGAGATTTTACTGTTGTCCAATATTTTCAAACAGACCTAAAACTAATCTAGTCATGATCCACCACTGCCTAGTTACACAGAGAGTCCTATAAAATATATAATTTCATAAACGTAACAGTGTTGAACAGCTATTCAAGTTGAAGTACAAATCACAAAACCAAACTTATTCAATACAGAGAACAGTCAAAAGCGTCAACTCAATGGCAGTCAATATAAAAAACAAAGCGCTTGAAAAAAATCCACATAAACAGTAACTTCGCGCGAAAGCCGAACAAGTGTAATACAATGAATTTCATTGATCAGTAAATCAGCACACTTAGTCAAAGTTTGTACTGATCCATTGCCAGGAGTTTATTTCCCGATATTGAGTCTAAAACCCATTTAGGGCTCACAACACTCACTTGGGAGTCACTACTGGGAACGGGGACCATGCTCACAATGATATCAGCAGTTGTAGATATAACAACAATATTTGCGCGGCAGATTTTCAGAAGTTCGATCAAATCTGCTCTAGGGGGCTGGACGTTGCTGTCAACGAAAATCGTGCCACATCTGGAAAACAAGTCCATGCAGTAATCTTTGCCGAACGCCTGTCTCTCAAGGCGGCAGGTCTGAAAACAAAAGCATTGAAATAGTTATACAACGATAACAAAAGTAGTTAAAAAGCATACCCAATGAAAATGAGACAATTTACCCATCGCTTAGGACTCCCAACGTGGTTCTACCTCTCAACCAACAGCTGCAATTAACTGTGCCTCCTCGCATGCTTAGTTACTCAGGAAGAAAAATCAAGAGTTCACCAGTGGCTTTTATCTGACAGCATCTCGAGCACATCTTTGTAGCTGTCTTCACACTACGACATCCACATGGATCAACTTAACCTGGTTGCTTTCCAAGCATTCTCGCAGATCCATAAGGTCAATTTCTAAATCAAGAAAAGATTAGCTTTTTGTGAAACCGCCGTAAAACATACCAGGGTAGCCAACCCTAGAGGTTCTCCAGAATCAAGTGGACTATATTACCCAATAACTATACTCCGGACCCGCCCGAATTAATTCCCCCCCCCCCCCATTGGCAGGGAACTGTGCCTCAGCAGCCGACGCCGAGACCTCGCTGACCTGAAAAGGAATAAATGCAGGAACGGAAAAACAAGGAAATCAAGGGACTCACCTTCTTTCACATGACGGAAGCTTTCCCACAGCTAGGAAACACTCAACGAGAACCACTTTATCACGTCCAGAAGAAATGTAATGGAAGCTTCACAAAAGTCGCAAAAGTGGGGAGAGAAGGATTATGAATATGCGCAATTAAAGCATAAGTAATTAAGGGCTCCGTCTTGGTCGACCGCTTGATGGAAAGTAGAAGAAAGGGTTAGGGTCTTGAGAGGTGAGGTGGCCACTGTGGAGGGGAAGAGTGGGCCAGTGGGCCTGGGCGATTCGACAGGATGCAGCTTACGTTTCTAACAACCTCATTACCACAAATAAAATATCAGGTGCGCCACATCACACAGCTTCCCTTGGCTCAACATAAATTCACTGGTTTTCATGGTTTTTGCGAATAATTCGATTAATTTTTCACTCAGTTTATTTGAACTTGGTAAAACACCACTTCATGGTCACAGAAAGCGGCAGCATTTACAAGTCAGGTCCATGTGTGGTCCCACATGGGGGGCCCCCTCGCATGCCCGCTGCTTCTGCTACTGGACCATATTCCAGCCTACAGTGCTGTGCACTGCAGTGGTTTGATGGATCTCCCCCTCACAGCTCGACAGACATCTGGCATGCTCCCTGCAGCAGGACATCCTCCTGGAAATTCTGGCAGGAGCCCCCCTGCTGGATCTCATGCTGGACTGGCTGTTCTCGGATGCAGCATCAAGCAAATATCAGGGGGGCCCTGGGACCAATGGTGCCTGGGCTCCACCGAGAGGGTTCTCCTGAGCACCAACTTGCACTTGCCCTCGACTAAGTCCTTAACCTATGGCAGGCGCGATGGGGTGCGAGCGTCACTGCACTGTACTTACATGCCATTTCCCACTCTGCCCGGAACTGTATGACTGCAATGAAGGAATGGCATCCCTCCTTCCCCACGGTCCGACTACTCTCTGGGCTCAGGGCCTTCAATACACGCTTGCGATTTTTTAAGCCACATTCCATGACTTCCCTTGTGGAGGGGTCTCACACGTCCTCTTCGCTTGCACCCTTAACAGTGATGTGCTGGCAAGAGTGCACCTTCCTACAGTGGAGGGGCAGGCATGCTTGTCTCCAGCAAAGTGAGAGAGAGTTTTCCTCAGAGCTTTGCAGTCCGCAGGCAACAACAGGAAGCGTGGACCCCCCCATGTGAAGAACCCGCAGGGACAGGTGCCCTCCACTGCAGCCATATAGAGGCGCTATACCACACCCCCCCCCCCTTTATTTTGAGCCAAAATGCATTGTTAGCATCAGAATTGGTTACCATATCTCAACAACTCAGTCTCATGGTTGTTGCCACCATTGATGAATAAGACTCTTTGTGATTCTGAATCATAGGAATTGTATCAATCAAGTTGCAAGGAGACAAGCCTGATTTCGTCAAACCAACTTATGCATTCTAGTTTCGGTATATTCGTTCATTCAATAAAGGACATCAGGTTCCTCCTGAAACCTCATTTTTCAAATTAGTAACTCACCGTAACAGCCTCAGAAAACGACTTAAGCTCAAATTGTTCTTCCAGCATCCATTTCCTATTCTTATGCGAGGAATGTATCTGCAAAAAAAAAAAAAAAAATGCTAATCTGCCAATGACCAAATGTGTTGTACGCGATGAAGCTAAACGTGCTCCTAACTAATTTACGTACCCAATCGACCTCCAATATCCAGCAGCCCTGTGCCAATGCTTTCAACAAATTCACAGTCCTTTTCGCAGGCGATGAAGTGACTAAATGAGTGGTTCTTTTCATGACGCACGGATCGACTTTGAACGTCCCTAACTGTTTGATGATTCCCTTCAACCATTCAGCATCACTGAAACATAACGAAATTGATACATTATTTTAATTGATCATCATCAATCAATGCTATCACAGAGCAGTGTTAGCATAGCATCTTTTACATAAGAGCGAATACCGTCTGAAATGGCAGAAAAAGTTTGACAAACACAGGGGCATCCCCCAAAGATCAAAGGGACAGAAACTGTCCTTGCAAATTTTCAAATGAAACCATGTCATGCATTTTTAACTATTTACGGTCATTTTGAAGTAGAAAACCTACTACTACTCAAAATGCTACTCCTTCAAAAAGAGTAAGAAACGTTAGCTGCCTGTGAGGACTTGACTATTTAAAAATGCATAACATATACCTCAATTTATTTCTCACTAACTGGGTATGCTCTGAACTGTACAGAACCACATTCAAACTCCGTTTCAATATAAGCACTGGTTATCCACAGACGCTTTTTTTTTTTTTTGAAACGGTGGATGCAGGCGATACTCTCACTGTGGCCACATCAGGCTTATTGTAAGAGCGTCCATGATCCTCAGATCATGCCCCCCTGCACCACCCCCAGGCCCCACAGCACTAGTCTCACTTGCTGTTACATCACCTATGGGCCCTCACCATCCCTGCACAAAGCGGAGGACATCCGCAAGTTCTGCATTTTCCACCTCTTCTGGCTGAAGAAAGGGCCTCCCAAACACAAAGCATTTTGAGAAGCACCTTGCTTCTAGAACACTGCTTCAAGCACCTCTTGCTCATACCGCGAACACGTGCAACCATTGAACTCACAAGGTTACACTACATTAGTCTGCTTCGTTACACTCCCCCACCCCCACCCCTTAGTAAACAATATGACAAAGTCAGTTTTAAAAACAGCAGGTAATGCAACAGCTCCTCTTCTTCGAGATTGCCAAGCTCCACTCGAGCACCCACCCGCCCCACCCACGCCTCCATCCAAAAACAAGGGCAAAAATAAAAATAAAAAGGCTACTTCCCTTAACAAGCTTCCCCCTAAAAACCCACAACAAAACGCGACCCCCAACCTCAAGGTGAGTACAGTTTGACGACTTGTTGGATGTACTGTGAGGACCTCGTAGAGGTGGAGTTGTCATTCGGGACGTCCCTTTTAGTCGGCGCATACGACTCGCAGGGAATATGGCAGCAGCATTCTACACCGCTGACTGCCGGGTGAGTGGGATGCCGAACAAAAAGCTGCTAGCAATAATCTATTGCAAAGGATACATTCAAGTGCCTGTTTGTGGTACCAGGTGAGTCTGGGACATTTGGCACTGATGAACCCTCTAATTGACCAGTAAAAAAACGGAAAAGGACGGATGAAACGACGAAACGTTGACTTCCGCTGTAGTTCCCGCGGGTTACTGCATTTTTTAACCATTTTTTGCCCATTACAACCACGGGCTTCGTCCGATCGGATTGCCGAGATGGCGGGCACAACTAGATACCAAATTGGATTTTTGTGCGAAAGAACGAATTTTTTAGACCACGTTAAAGGCACAAAACGACCCGGACGGTGGACGGACATTGCAAATTTGGAATCTCCAAGTCTTGAAACGTAAAGTATCAAATTTTGAGGGGGGGTTGTAAAAAAATTTTCGTGCCCAAAAAATAGGGTTATTATTCAGAATGAATAATAAACCAAAAATGCAACAGGGACAACTCACTCAAAATGCAACTAGACTTCATCTCAGATTACTTTTAAAGGAAACATACGACTTACTCCTTAAATAAGCCAGTGAATGCGATCCGTGGTTCACATTTCGGTGCAGTGCCGAACTTCTTATCCAACTCAAAGCACGACATTGAGTTATGAGCTGAAGGATCTTCTTCTCTTTCCATCAATGTTATTAGAGATTTCCGAGCTTCAGTTTTAGGTTTGAAAACCTGTGCATGTTTGTTCTTCTTCGAAGATCCTGACTGACTTCGAAATTTCTTGGAAGTTGAAGCGTCCTTAATAAACGGACTAAGCGCGACAGGAGTTGATGGAATGAAGTCAATAGAGACAGAATCGTTAGGATTATACAGTTTTCGTCTTTTAGTGTTTGTAGAGACATAACCTCCCGTCAACAACACCAATGCTTCTGTCTCAGAGTCAGTCATTACATTCATTTTAGGAGGAGTTTTCAGTAGTTGGTTAGTTATCCCTCGCTTTTTCGGCTTTTGACTGAAGAATGCTGCCAACTTTTGTTCTCTTCTTCCAACACCACTTAGATCTCCAGGAGCACTCTTTCTGCGCATGAGTACTTCATTAGCGTCGTCAGCTGACTCTAGGTCTGAACCATAATCACTGTCAGTATCAGGCAATTTTTTGGGAGCGTTGCCACTCACTGCCTCTGAATTGAAATCCAATTTTTTGCGGCCCCTGACACCATCTGTTCGTTTTGGATTTGAAATTTCTTTCAAGACTTTTCTTTTTCCTAAGGTTGTAGCCATCTTCGTATTGGATCTGAAAATAGCGAAATATTCTATCAACCCATTATTACGTTTTGCGACCCAGAAGGTAAGAAAGGATTTCCAAAATGAGTTTTCATCAAATCTTTACATTTGTTATTGAGGCATATTAAATGGAAAAAAACCTAATTTCAGTGTGTGGCCAGAGTATGTGATAGTAGTCAGATATGAGAGGGAAAAGATTGGGTGAACTGATTGAGCTCCTCCTTTTATTGTTTTGTTAACTTTGACAAGCATTAATTTTAAAGAATAAGAGATTCTATGAAAATCCCAAAATTTAAAACATGAAAATTCATACATCCAGAAAAGGAGGAAACATTATTTCAGCACTTCCGAGCCCAGAAACCCTCATTTTTTCTGTTCAGACTTTTACTTTCCATTACCCCAAAGGGAAAGGAAAGGATAGTAATCTTGTCAAAAAAAATTTGGGTTTTCTTCAGATCTTTACGTTTTGAGGCCGACTGAGTCTAAAAAACCTGATTTCGGCGCGATGAGCAACCTACTCGTCGTCCAAACAAACAAGGGCGGAAAGAACCGGGCAAACCACCTTCATCTCCCCCTTTCCCCCACCCCCCGCAAGTATCCCGAGCAACCTGGCTACTACAAGTACGAGACACCCTGTGGACCCAAACCTGTCGAATATGGAGCAAATTTGTGCGCATGTCCAAATTATCCATGGCCAGCTGGCACGGATGAGGGTCAACGCGACGGGACCAATGCAGGACCTCGTCACCAGATGCCTCTTCGAAATATCGAAGCTGGCTATCAAAGCTAGTGCCCCCCCAACGACATCGCCCCCTGCCACTGCCCCTGCGGGAAACTCTGGCGGCTGTCGTGAGGGAAGAGCTGCATAGGGCAATTGCCCAGCAACCAGTGCCACCAGCCCCCCAAGCTCAAGGAGCTCCAACGAGCCAGGGTAGTACCCCAGGCCCCTCGTATGCAGCAGTAGCTGCTACTGAGCCCTCTTCCCTCCCTCATGGAGCCGAGGCTGAATGGCAGTCTGCCAGGGCCAGGAAGCGCAGGGGGAAGAAGAAAAAGACCCCAAACTAGCAGGACGTGCAGGCCAAGGGCCCCACCCACACCTCCGCCCAGAAACAAGGGCAAAAATAAAAACAAAAACAAAAATAAAAAGCCTCCACCGCTTACCAAACTCTCCCCTAAAACCACACAACAAAATGTGGTAGTAGTTAGGCCTACGTGTGAGGAAGGAGAGGCTGGTCCCTCCACCCCAGATGCAATGGAAGCGCTGATGCGGGGTGTCCCTGCTACGGACCTCCAAGCACTAAGCATCCGAGTGCTCAACATCCGCACCGCAGTGGGAGGTGGCACCGTCATTGTTACGGAAACTCCAGAAATGGCCAAGGAGTCCACGAAGAAGGAGTTGAAGCTACAAGCGTGAGCCCCCTTGGGTCGCTTCCCACGCCTGCTATTGTGCGACGTGCGGACCGACCTACAAAAAGAGGACCAGACCCAACAAGTTCTTGAGCACAAACCTGTGTTTGGCTTGCAAACGCAGGATGTCAGGCCCCTTTTCACCAAAAAGCGTGTCAGACAAAAGGATTGGGTGATTGAGGTGTCACCCAGCCTACACAAAAAACTAGAGGGGGCAAGGTACCTCCAAATAGCCTGGCAGCAGTGTGCCATCCGCAAGTACCAAACCCCCACACAGTGCTAAAAATGCCAGCATTATGGCCACCTGGCAGTAGCCTGTACGAGACCTGTTGTGTGCGCCTGGTGTGCCATGCCACATCTGAGCAAGGAATGCAAGCGTGAGGTTCCCCTCAAGTGTGCCAATTGCGTCGAATGCAAATGCCAACAGGTCTCCCACTCTACACGAGACGCTCGCTGACGAATGGTACCCTCCAGGAGTCATGAGTGGATTATGAATAGGTTAAAAACAGTTCGAACACAAATAAGAGCTCCCCAGTTATGGCTGAGTTGCTGCGAAATGCACTCAAGAAACGCTGCAGTGTTCTCACCATACAAGAACCGTACATGGGATAAAACCCTCGGTCTAGGATCGCAGGCATGAGTGGTGGCTGGAGCAGGAACGGGAGCCAAGGCAGCAGTGGCCTGCATTGACCCATCCATTGACATGCCCGCACTCACCCAACTGAACAGCCAGCATCCAAGCTGGTGGCTTTGAGCTGATTGCAATATCATTTTACATTCAATTCGGCGCACCAGTTGTCAACAGCCTTCAACCACCCGAGCAGGCTCTAGCAGGACTATCAGGACGACGCCAGATCACCATTGTGGGGATCCCCAACCCTGGATGCCCCATCCCGCCCCGGGTGAGGCGTATCTAGAGTTGCTCACCAAATACAACTTGGTTGTTTCCAATGACCCCACGACTGAGGCGACCTATGATGGTCCGGGAGGAAGGTTGTGTATAAACGACACAGCCGCGTATCACACCCTGCTACTCAAATTGCAGGGTTGGCGAGTCATACCAGGTGCAAGGCAGAGCGATCACATGGTTATTGACTTTGCCATCACAGATGACAACATCCTCTGCAAAGACACGCGTGAAAAGCGATTCCACACCAGAAATGCTGACTGACCACAATTCTGTAGGGTACTGGAAGGTGAACTGCGTGCTGCAGACACCGGCCTAATAGTGCAAGCATCCACACCTAAAGAAGTGGACAGCAAAGTAGACATATTTACCACAGCACTGCACTCTGCTGGGCTCTCTGTGCTTGGGCAACAGAAGCACAGGGCGATCAAAGTCCCATGGTGGACTGACGAACTTAATCCCCTCAAGCAACGGGTAAATAGAGCCAGAAGGATGTACTAACACGCTCGTGACCCTAATGCCAGAGCCACACTCCAAACTGCCTTCATCCACGAGAAGAAGGCCTTCCACCGTGCCATCAAACGAACCAAACGGGGAGGCTGGCGAAATTTTGTGGAAATGGAGAGCTCTGAGAACTCTTGAGGCAGATATTACAAGTCCTACTTAGGAAAAGCAAACGTAGAGCAGGTCTTAGCTGCGATACAAAATGGAGTCAGGCTGGGCCTGTAGCATCGAAAGTTCACTGGAAACCCTCCTTGAGATGGCGTTCCCTGATGACCAAGTAGCTCAAGACAATGAAGCCCAGAGAGCAGCAAGGGAGCTGGTCATGGACCCTCCGGACGAGCCCGACATCCCATTGTGGACAACAGGCGACTTCAGCAGGGCTGTTGCAACCCTAACGTCCAATAAATCTCCTGGGCTGGATAAAATAGAAAGCAATATGCCAAGGAAGGCTGAGCAGAAAATCTCCAGTTGCCTCCTTAATTTATTTAATGACTGTCAGCAGGTTGGACTGTTCCCCACTCAGTGGAAGTCTGCGCGTGTTGTCACTCTTCAAAAGGGAGGCGACTGCAATCAGTCAGACCCACGACCATGGAGACCGCTCAGCCTTCTTTCCATATTAAGCAAAACACTAGAAATCTTGATGTTGCAGTCCCTCGAAGGATTCTTTGGCCGCAACCCTACAGGCAGGCAATGTGTACCTACCTGTACTCGCTCGTCAGAGGTTACCTGACAGACAGAACTGCTACATCAAAATGCAGACATGTCTCCATTCAGAGAACGATTGAGAAGGGGTGCCAAGAAGGCTCAGTCCTTGGACCAGCACTCTGGAATGCCTTCTTCGAAGGTCTTCTCAGGAAACTCATGGAGACTGACTGCGAGCCATACGCCTATGTGGATGACTTGACTGTGCTGATCTTTGCAGAGTTAGTCCACCAAATCGAAGAAAACCCCCACCACGTGCTCCGCACTGTCTACCAATGGTGCGAGCATGTCAAGATGTAGGTGGCTGAGGAAAAAACCCAGCTAATCCTCTTGAAAGGAAAAGTGAATAATCCACCCACAATATGCTTTGGCGGCCACAGGCTTCTTCTTGAAAAGGACGTCAAGTATTTAGGAGTGAATATAGGTGAGAGGTGGGGCTTCAACCAACACCTCCAGACTCCCTTAAAGGCACTAACATTGCAAGGTTTGCCTCACTGCATGCAATTACAAAGGCCACTTGGGGTGTGTGTTACCATGACACTATCTTCATGTAGAAGGCCATCTATCTAGGCGTGATTGGCTACTGCCCCGTTGTCTGGGGTAGCAAAGTAAC
The DNA here is from genome assembly GCA_020466155.1 of Pachypeltis micranthus. Lineage (NCBI taxonomy): Eukaryota > Metazoa > Arthropoda > Insecta > Hemiptera > Miridae > Pachypeltis > Pachypeltis micranthus. The sequence continues at coordinate 2,292,666 of CM035773.1, read as the reverse complement.
AGTCAATCAAAAGAGAGTATTGGCCCAATCCCAGAGAGCTGTGGGCCTGTGGACTAGCAAGGCCTACAAGACTGTATCAACAGAAGCACTCCAGATGATCACTGGTCAGTTACCAGTTGACTTGGCCGTTGAGTGCATGGTTGACAAGTGGAGAGTGAAACGGGAGCTTCCCCCATTTTGGGCTGAACTCCGTGCGGATTTCACCACAGAACAGAAAATTGCTGCTATCAACGATTGGGCGCTAGAGAAATGGCAAGCGAGACGGGAATCCTCGTCAAAGGGACTTGATCGTACGAGTTCTTCCCCAACATCCATGAACGTCTTTCAAGAAAATGGGTTGAGCCAGACCACTGGACGAGCCAGTTCCTGACGGGACATGGTGACTTCAATGTGCGGCTCCACTTCTTTTCTCTAAAAGACTCTCCCTCTTGCATGTCTTGTGCCTCCAGTGCGGAGGAAACAAGAACCACGTGCTGCTCCACAATGCAAGCCTATAACCATTTTGCAAGGTTCGCGAAGAAGGTGATGGCTAAGAAACGTGGTCACAGTTGATCTGTCCTTTTGAAACTTGCCACTCAAATACATAGTTAGATCAGGTGGGAAACCAGATTAAGAACTCCTTCCCGACGGTACAGGATTCCTCAGGTGGTCACCTCCGCGCAGTAACACACAGGCAACAGCTCTCTACCGGGAGACTGGCTAACGACCAAATACCTGCCATACCTCCGCAGGTCTGAGTTTGGTGGATGCTGCAGAGGCCGGCCTCTTGCATATTAGCGAAACCGCAACTTCCATGACTGTTATAACCCTCGTCTAGGGTTTAGGTACAGTCATCACATGAGAAACAGACCTGTGTCTGTAGTTCGATTTGCAGGAGAACGGCTGATCCGATTGAGCTGGCGAAATGTTGGATTGTTGGCTTGTTCGTTTCGTTTGTTATTTTTGTAAACACCAAAATAAGGTTATGGACGATTTCGGCCGATGTTAAGGGGGGGGGGGGCGAAAACGTACCAAAAACTGGGGTTTTTCGCATTTATCTCGTAAGTTGATTAAACTTTCAAATTATCTTCTACTAATCAATACCTAACTTTTCTTCTCTATACATATCTCCATGAAAATACGGTGAATGGAGATAAAGACCTATCAAGTAAAAATAGGTTTTTTACGCTTTTTGGCCAAACGACTTCAACGATTTTCACCTAACTCTCAGGATGTTTTCGAATAGTTAATACCTACGTATTGTTTTCAATAAATGTTTCTCTGAAAGTCCAGCAGAGATGAAAATGTGTCGAAAATAACGTTTTTTCGAACATTTCCGTAAATTCTGGAGTAACTGCTTCACCAAATTCGATCAATCGTTCAGAGTGTCTTTTAGTCACCCATACCCACATTTCGTTCTCCATAACTATTTCTGCATATATATTTTGAACGGAGATACAAGCCAAGTTAACTCAGAAAAGGAGATTTGTCGAATATTAATTTATCGGTATTTCAATTTTCTCAAAAACGGCTTCAACGATTTCGATCAAACTAACGGAGTACTCACAGCTAACTAGTCCCAACATTCTGTTCTCCATAAATGTTTCTGTAGAAATGCGTTGAACGAAGATATAGCGCCCACATATGTAGCTGGTGTTCGAACTTAACGGGGTAGCGGAAAGTTGGGGCGCACCGCTCGTTTGTTTTATCTTTACCTCTCACTTTGTCCTACTTCTGCACTATCTTGCAGCAAATTTTCAGAGGAACGTCACAGCATGTCTGAAAATCCACCAGGAACTGTTTTTTTTTTAAATTGCCGCCTCTCACTTATCTAAATTTTTCTAATTTTGCTATTATTCTATCATGAATCTTGTTTTTGTAGACCTATTTCATTTTTCTAAACTGGGCGTGTCGATTTTTATTTAATTTTCATTTTCATTTTCCTTCTTTCCATATTAAGCAAAACACTAGAAATCTTGATGTTGCAGTCCCTCGAAGGATTCTTTGGCCGCAACCCTACAGGCAGGCAATGTGTACCTACCTGTACTCGCTCGTCAGAGGTTACCTGACAGACAGAACTGCTACATCAAAATGCAGACATGTCTCCATTCAGAGAACGATTGAGAAGGGGTGCCAAGAAGGCTCAGTCCTTGGACCAGCACTCTGGAATGCCTTCTTCGAAGGTCTTCTCAGGAAACTCATGGAGACTGACTGCGAGCCATACGCCTATGTGGATGACTTGACTGTGCTGATCTTTGCAGAGTTAGTCCACCAAATCGAAGAAAACCCCCACCACGTGCTCCGCACTGTCTACCAATGGTGCGAGCATGTCAAGATGTAGGTGGCTGAGGAAAAAACCCAGCTAATCCTCTTGAAAGGAAAAGTGAATAATCCACCCACAATATGCTTTGGCGGCCACAGGCTTCTTCTTGAAAAGGACGTCAAGTATTTAGGAGTGAATATAGGTGAGAGGTGGGGCTTCAACCAACACCTCCAGACTCCCTTAAAGGCACTAACATTGCAAGGTTTGCCTCACTGCATGCAATTACAAAGGCCACTTGGGGTGTGTGTTACCATGACACTATCTTCATGTAGAAGGCCATCTATCTAGGCGTGATTGGCTACTGCCCCGTTGTCTGGGGTAGCAAAGTAACAGTCAATCAAAAGAGAGTATTGGCCCAATCCCAGAGAGCTGTGGGCCTGTGGACTAGCAAGGCCTACAAGACTGTATCAACAGAAGCACTCCAGATGATCACTGGTCAGTTACCAGTTGACTTGGCCGTTGAGTGCATGGTTGACAAGTGGAGAGTGAAACGGGAGCTTCCCCCGTTTTGGGCTGAACTCCGTGCGGATCTCACCGCAGAACAGAAAATTGCTGCTATCGACGATTGGGAGCTAGAGAAATGGCAAGCGAGACGGGAATCCTCGTCAAAGGGACTTGATACGTACGAGTTCTTCCCCAACATCCATGAACGTCTTTCAAGAAAATGGGTTGAGCCAGACCACTGGACGAGCCAGTTCCTGACGGGACATGGTGACTTCAATGTGCGGCTCCACTTCTTTTCTCTAAAAGACTCTCCCTCTTGCATGTCTTGTGCCTCCAGTGCGGAGGAAACAAGAACCACGTGCTGCTCCACAATGCAAGCCTATAACCATTTTGCAAGGTTCGCGAAGAAGGTGATGGCTAAGAAACGTGGTCACAGTTGATCTGTCCTTTTGAAACTTGCCACTCAAATACATAGTTAGATCAGGTGGGAAACCAGATTAAGAACTCCTTCCCGACGGTACAGGATTCCTCAGGTGGTCACCTCCGCGCAGTAACACACAGGCAACAGCTCTCTACCGGGAGACTGGCTAACGACCAAATACCTGCCATACCTCCGCAGGTCTGAGTTTGGTGGATGCTGCAGAGGCCGGCCTCTTGCATATTAGCGAAACCGCAACTTCCATGACTGTTATAACCCTCGTCTAGGGTTTAGGTACAGTCATCACATGAGGAAACAGACCTGTGTCTGTAGTTCGATTTGCAGGAGAACGGCTGATCCGATTGAGCTGGCGAAATGTTGGATTGTTGGCTTGTTCGTTTCGTTTGTTATTTTTTGTAGACACCAAAATAAGGTTATGGACGATTTCGGCCGATGTTAAGGGGGGGGGGGGCGAAAACGTACCAAAAACTGGGGTTTTTCGCATTTATCTCGTAAGTTGATTAAACTTTCAAATTATCTTCTACTAATCAATACCTAACTTTTCTTCTCTATACATATCTCCATGAAAATACGGTGAATGGAGATAAAGACCTATCAAGTAAAAATAGGTTTTTTACGCTTTTTGGCCAAACGACTTCAACGATTTTCACCTAACTCTCAGGATGTTTTCGAATAGTTAATACCTACGTATTGTTTTCAATAAATGTTTCTCTGAAAGTCCAGCAGAGATGAAAATGTGTCGAAAATAACGTTTTTTCGAACATTTCCGTAAATTCTGGAGTAACTGCTTCACCAAATTCGATCAATCGTTCAGAGTGTCTTTTAGTCACCCATACCCACATTTCGTTCTCCATAACTATTTCTGCATATATATTTTGAACGGAGATACAAGCCAAGTTAACTCAGAAAAGGAGATTTGTCGAATATTAATTTATCGGTATTTCAATTTTCTCAAAAACGGCTTCAACGATTTCGATCAAACTAACGGAGTACTCACAGCTAACTAGTCCCAACATTCTGTTCTCCATAAATGTTTCTGTAGAAATGCGTTGAACGAAGATATAGCGCCCACATATGTAGCTGGTGTTCGAACTTAACGGGGTAGCGGAAAGTTGGGGCGCACCGCTCGTTTGTTTTATCTTTACCTCTCACTTTGTCCTACTTCTGCACTATCTTGCAGCAAATTTTCAGAGGAACGTCACAGCATGTCTGAAAATCCACCAGGAACTGTTTTTTTTTTAAATTGCCGCCTCTCACTTATCTAAATTTTTCTAATTTTGCTATTATTCTATCATGAATCTTGTTTTTGTAGACCTATTTCATTTTTCTAAACTGGGCGTGTCGATTTTTATTTAATTTTCAGAGACTATTGCATTATGAACATTATTTCGCTGTTTAATAGTTTACTCACTCAGAATTAATGTTAAATTTCAAACATAACTGTAATTTTATCCCGAGCGTCTTTATATAGCCCCCCATCGACGGAAAAAAAACAAGAAAACTTGATATTAAAAATATGTGTGTCCTGATTACTTGCCTCTGTGGTTTTCTTGGTAGAACTCCATTTAGCCGATCCAACTGAAATACAATGGAAACATTTACTACCGGGAACTTTGTTAAAGTAAGCCTAACAGATAATATTGGTGATGTGGGTGGCGATGGGAGAGGGGTGGAGTTTTATCTTGGAGATGGGCACCATTGTGGATGGGAGATTGCCCAACAGCTGTTTCCATCCCACGAGAAGTGTGAGCAGATGAGCAACACATGGGAAGGTTTTCCTGTTCTCAATGACAGAAATGTGCCACTCGCAGTACAGCCAGAGGCACTATAGTCTAACGTCTTAGAGACAGAGAGATGGAAAAGACAATCATAGGACTGCCTGACCTGATAATTGAGTGCAAAACCAGGTAGGCTGGTTTGATCAGTGTCTTCGAGAAACGAGGGAGATAGAGAGAAGCATGCAGGTTCCTTTGTACATGGGGGTTGTTGTAGGGGCATATTGATACTGCTGGGGCAAGTGAAGGGAGATATAATACACTCTCTGTCAAGAAGGAGAAAAGTGATATGGATCAACTTCACTAACAAGCATTAGATTGCATCTTGGCAGTGAAACATACGTCCTTATAAAGTGGCATGTGGATGATATAACTGCAATGGTGGGAACACTCAGCTGAGATGGGTAAGAGAATTACGACTGCATCTCGACATACCACAAAAGCAGCTGTTAAAACTATATATGATAGTGAAGTTGATTGAGTCTTTGTCAACTTCATAGTCTATGTTGTATGTACACCATAGCCAAGCCACCCAGATCCAAAGAACTACACACTACCACGACATCCAGGATCTTTAGAGGGGGAACAAGGGGAATGATGTCAAACCCAAACACTTTTTCTCATGAATCAACCTGCTAGCGCCTCTCTTTCAATACAATCCTGTGGTGAGATGACCAATGAGCTGGCAGGCTCATTTGGATGTGGCAGTGCACCTCTACTACATGACTCAGCGAGCCAAACTGTTACATATTCACAATATTGAGATTATCATACTGTTAAATACTGTGAGAAGAGGACCAACTTTTCTCCCAACCCTCCGTTTTTTGAAAAAAATATTTATGTTTGGAATAATAAGTAATGTTCAGAACGAAGACACCAAAGAAATTGATAAATTTGAATAAATCTTCAACGCTTCAAAATTTAATTTCTAAATACTCAAAGAATTTCTGCAACAAAATCACTCACAAAAGCTTGTCCCCGTCGTAAGAAGCGTGTTCTCTTCCGCTGAAACAGTCACATTCTAATTGTCAACACTAATAAGGGGGTAAGACGCCAGATTTTTTTGTAATACACACTAACAAATGTTCAACAAAATAGTTACATACTTCTTCTTCAATTGGAATTTCCCTCAGATATTTATCATTATCTGACGGGGCAAACTGAGCAGGATCAACGAGTCCACGAGCAAATTTGCAGGCTTCGATCCAGAGGAGAGAAACTAAAGGGATTTTCAGTTCTTTTGCTTTCATGAAGGTAGACATTTTTCCTTCTTTGAATATAATGTGAGTTACCTGAAAATATAAGGAATCTTTAGAGTGAACAAGTTTCTTTCAGCTCTAAACCGATAGAGAAAACTGCCAGTCAAAAACATCATCATAAGAATTCGTCTACACATTAATTTACACATATTACACATTAACTTTATGGCATCGCTTCGTTTTACTCCTCCATCACATCTGAGGTAATAACGGGTAAAATTCTTCTACAAACCTTTTTTGTAAAATTCTTTTCAATTGTAGCGCCCAAAGATTCCACTTCTTTCTTTACAGATTCACTCCGGTCTTCTTTATTGTACCTTACTTCAACGTAACATACAATTCCTGCAAAAAAGTGAGAAAAAAATTTATTGTAAAAAAAGTAGTCGTAAGGTGAAGTTATCGACGAATAAACGATGAAATGGCGTGAAATGAAATATTTAACTCAAAACGTTGTTTTTCTAATTAAAACACACAAACATTGAGTATCCCATCCAAATCAATTCACTCTACAAACAAACCAAATTCATGTGGAGCCATAGAGTATAACTCGAAGAATACTAGGAACACCTGCCCGTGTTCAGGTGGCAAAAACAAGTGCCTTCATGAATTGTGTAACACCTCTCCCCTTCAGACATTTGAGAAGTCAAAGAGTGTCATAACTTCAGGTAAAAAGTGACCTCAGACAGTGATTTCACGATTTACTACTTGAAACTAAAGCTGCTTGAGCTGGCAGAGGATTCGAACAAAAAAGAAAGGGGCGACAGCATACTGCTGTGCTAGTCTGGAAACATTTGCAACGAACAGTAGCTTCAAACTTATTTTTCTTTGCTCAGAAATAATAGCACTAGCAGCCATGTCTAACATCTCCCTTCTCTGCTGTGCTGACTGAGAGCCGTTTGTATTTTCACTGCCACTGTATTTTCAGGCCAAGAATATCAGGTTTAGCTTTGTAAGCAGAAAGCACGCTACTTTTCTACTTTTACCGTGTCTTCAGATTACTTTGTCAGTACATCACTATTCGCTTTTTTGGGGTTAAATAATGATGTGTGTATGACAATATGACACCAAGATTAAGCAACTAGAAAGAACGGAATTTAATTTGAGACGAAGAAAACAGTTGCCAAGAAGAAACATCTGCCCCTTGGTGTTGGAAACTCTCCCCTCTAAATAAGGGTATTCTAAAGATATGGAAGGAAGTAAAGTGTAAGCCGTAAGTCACGTCAGTATCAGTTGGATCCTAACAAACCACTGGTTGCAAAGGCCTATTTGTGTTGACACAGTTGAACTACAGATCTCACTGAATTTATTAAATAAACGTCTGATTCAACTAACTGGTTTGAAAAGGACTGTCCAGGGACTTTATGGCAGCCTTCTGTCAGATTAGCAAAACGAAATAACAGCTGGAGCACTGAGATACTTTCAAAATACACAATGTGCTAAACCTTTGCAATTGTTTGAAGGGCAGTAAAGGATTTCATTACTATTGCCCATTTACTAATAATAAACAGAAAATAGGAAGCTGTTCGTCACTAATAACTGCACATTGGCATACAAAGAAATAGCTAAAGATTCAAATACGAAACACTACTGTTTCGTACTGTAGTACTGTTTCAAATAATAACCTCACGAGAGTTGTCATACTTCTTACCTAGAAGAATAGTTGATTTGACGTTTTCTGGAATGTTGAATTGCGGAGATTGATAATACGCAGGGAAAGACCCATGACCAGGTCTGAGTGGTGTGCTAGACACTGAGATGGATTGATTGTACAATGACAAGGGACGCTCTGCTTGGAGAGAAGATAGTAGACGTGAAGATAACAGGCGTTCACCTTCAGCAAAAGGGGTACTACAGCCAGCTGGAGAAGCCAAAGCATTCAACTGAGCCTCAGTTAATTTCTTCCTCAATGTGATGCTGTGTAGTCTGCAACCAATAAAATCGTAATAATCAGCTTCATGAGAAATTATGCAAATATATTCAATAAATCCATTTAATGAGCCCCTGTTGTGGTAAGAATGGGATGGAGTCTCTGCCTTTCCAAAGTAAAGCAAGAATTGACTAGAATCAAACCCTAGACTAGAAGAACAAAAATGTTCCTGAGCCGACGTGAGAAGTGAATTTCCAGGAAAAACGATAAGTCAGACTAGGTCCAGTTCCACCAGTTTTTGTCAGCCCTTCTCTTGTAGAGTCATCCATCCTACTAGCTGATTTCGTGCAATCAAGGTGGAGGACTTCATTTTTGGGCAAATGTATTGCTTCTGTGTCTTCAGGAACTAACTCAAGAATTAGCCTATCATTAAGCATTAGTTTTGGTTGAGTGGGGACAAACATTACTAATCTTCAAAAATTTCTATGGGCTCAGACAAATCTACAACACATTGGCTTGATTGGCATTCAGAAAGTTCATTGAAAAAGCCACGGATGAAGCTCCTGACAAATTGAAGAAGCTATTGAATTTTCGATCACCTAACTTATATGGTTACATAGGCGAGTGCACTCAGTTGCTGTTAATATTTGAATTATACTGCACATGATACAAAAAACACTGCAAATTACTACACAACGGATTATTCACATGAACAGCTTGACCGAGTATTACTGCTCCGAGACCCATCCCATTCGATTCAGCATCAAAAAATACTAGTAAACCATACGAAGCATGACTTGACTAAAATGGAACTACGGAAACTAAATATTCCCCCGGCGCAAGGCGCCTGTAAACGACTGTAGGCATTTATGATCCAATGTAGGGGTGTGCAGAGGAAGTGACCCTAACCTTCCTCCGCCCCGTAGGGCAAAAAGAGTCGGGGAAATTGGGTTTGGAACTTCCAGCGAACACTCGACAATTGACACGACGTTGTGAGTCGAGCGGGTGGGTGGTTTTGATGAGACAGGAGGGAGGGAGTACTAACTACGAAACGTTGACTCACGCTGTAGTTCCCGCTTTCAATTAGTTGACTCTAATAATTACTGTAATTTCCCTATACAAAGTTGTACCCATCTGATACTCATTCCATTCGACCCAGGATGTAAAAATACCTTGAAAACGAAACGAAACACAGCGTATTTGCGATTATACTGCGATTTGTTAATTTTTTTAACCATTTTTACTTTCCGCTACCCGAAGGGAAGGAAAGTATAGTAATCGGCCCAAAAAAAAAATTTGGGTTTTCTTCAGATCTTTACGTTTCAGACCCTACTGAGTCTAAAAAACCTAATTTCGGCGCGTGGTCCGTGTGTATGTGTGTGTGTGTGTGTGTCTGTAGTTCGATTTGCGGGAGAATGGCTGATCCGATTGAGTTGGTTCTTTTTTTGTTTTGTTCGTTATTTTTTGTAGACACCAAAATAAGGTTATGGACGATTTCGGCCGGTGGGAAGGGGGGTGGGGACGAAAATGTTCCAAAAACTAGGGTTTTTCGCATTTTTCTCGAAAACGGCTCTAACGATTTTGATTAAATTTTCAAATTATCTTCTCCTAATCAATACCTAACTTTTCTTCTCCATACATATCTCCATGAAAATACGGTGAACGGAGATATGGGCCCCTGAAGCAAAAATAGGTTTTTTACGCTTTTTGGCAAAACGGCTTCAGCGATTTCCACCAAACTCACAGGATGTTTTCAAATAGTTAATACCTACATATTGTTCTCAATAAATGTTCCTGTGACGGTCCATTGAACAGAGATAAAAATTAAAATGTGTCAAAAATAACGTTTTTTCGAACATTTTCGTAAATTCCAGGGTAACTTCTTCACCAGATGTGATAAATCCTAATGGAGTGTCTTTTGGTCACTCATACCAACATTTCGTTCTCTATAATTATTTCTGTATATATATATGTTGAACGGAGATATAAGCCAAGTTAACTCAGAAAAGGAGATTTGTCGAATATTAATTTATCGGTATTCCAATTTTCTCAAAAACGGCTCTAACGATTTCGATCAAACTTACGGAGTACTTTCAGCTAACTAGTCCCTACATTTTCTTCTGAATAAATGTTCCTGTAAAAATGCGTTGAACGAAGATATAGCACCCGCATATGTAGCTGGTGTTCGAAAAGCTGGGGTGGCGGAAAGTCGTGTGTTGCTACGCACCAGATATTTTGTCCATAACAACCATGGGCTTTGTCCGATCGGATTGCCGAGATGGCGGGCACAACTAGATACCAGATGGGATTTTTGGGCGAAAGAACGGATTGTTTAGACCACGTTAATGGCACAAAATGGCCGGGACAGCGGATGGACATTGCAGATTTGGAATCCCCATGTCTTGAAACGTAAAGTATTAAATTTTGAGGGGGGGTTGTAAAAAATTTTTCGTGACCGAAAACATAGGGTTATTATTCAGAATGAATAATAAACCAAAACGTAGTTTCAAACTTGTCTTCTTCCTCACCGAAGTGGCTGATGAACTACCAAGGGGTTTTGGCGTCATGTAAAACGTCGTGTATTATTTTTACAATCTTCGTACCATCCTGAAATAACCATAATGCTACATTGGATCAGGTCCACGAACCCACCCTTCTGTGTACAGATTAGGTGTCACTTCTGCTTGCCCTACATTGAAGCTGAGGTAATACAAGCCTGTAGAAAATCATCTCATCAATATAATCAGCAAATTTTGAAAATTATCGAAAAACATCTAATCTATCTAATATGCTAGGATACCACTTCTACCGTTGAAAAGAGCTTCTTTTTTCAGCTTTGATACACTCTTTTACATCCACGGGATCTTTCGTGTTTTAACGGACGTAACGATAATACAATTATTTACAACAGTTCTAGCTAGAATTAAATGGGTAATTACGGTTGCCATGGCAGCAAGATTGTGAGCGACCAGATTCGTTTTTAAAAAATCAAGCCAGCGGGCACACCTTCAATGAGCGAATGAAGGTTTTTATTAAATAGGTTCATGGGGGTAAGGAAAGCTTTACCAAAATGCAAGGTATTGGGGAGGTTAGTGTACTTGTAGACACGAAAGGGAGTGAAGAAGAGACAGAGGCAAGAAGAAGGGAAGGGCAAACTGACTTTTTTACAGACGAGAATTTTTACTAGAAGAAAGAAAGAACGTGAAAAGAAGCTTAAGTCATCCATTTTGTGGGAGAACAGTACTGAAAGTCCTTACCTGCCTGTAAGTACTTACGACTGTTGTTTGGTTGTAGGAGAACCAACTGGTGAGTACAGAGCAGTACCTAGGCGTCTCTCTACGTTAGGACTGAAGAACAATGCTCTACATGAGTCCCTCACAATACTGTCCGTAACATTGATGTTACAAGATTGATTTACACTTAGCATACTCCGCCGCTGACAACATTGAGGGGCTGAAGGTGTCAAGAGCCTTTTAGGTGCCTTCTCGTTAGGAGAAAATAGAGTGAGCGGTTTGCACGGAGATATTTTCTCTTTACTCGGCAAGAATTTTCCAATACTAGCATATGGGTCTTTGTCCATAAATTGTGCAAAAACATCGTCAATTGCACTTTTCCCGTGGACTGGTGTTAACAGTGGCTGGTCCTCGTTGAGGATATCGTCTAAGGTGATGTTTAATGAGTTGGAGAGTGAAGGAGTTGTCTTCAATGCGGAATTCAGTTTACGTTTCTTTGAAGACGACTTGGAGTTAGTGACAAGCGAGTTTTCCAACTCATTTTTGTTCCAACCACTCACGAAATCATTAACCATTAAGTCAACGTCGCATAGTTCATCATCAATTAACGAAGTTTGCCGTGTAAATTCATGGGGAGCATCAGTGGGAAGACTCAAGGGCTCTACGAGGCTGCGTTCAACTGTGGCTTCCTTCACTTCGCCTTCATTTTTCAATTCAGTTCCGCCCCTAGTACGTTTATACCCTCGAGCCATTGAAAAATGTAAACTTGAGCGCAGTATAATCAGGTTGTCTGACCATCCCTCTCCACTTGACAAATAAAAGATAAGCCTGAAAAATAAAACATAATTAATATTTGCCTCAATTAGAGAATACTGATACCTATAATACACATTCACTAAACTTGAAGGAGCTTTGATATGCTCAACACATAATGTCTTGTGGAACGCGTCACACAACTTTCCTTACCAACCAGTAAATAAGTCTATGGTTTGCTCAACACTTGAAGAACGAAATGTAGTTACTAGTTAGCTGAAAATGATTTTTACGCTCATTAATCATAAAAATGATCGCCAGTAGATTTCGTGCATCCCAGTATAATCTTTCTTTCTTGTTCAATGAGGAGTAGTTTAAAGTACAATGTCAAGTAGCTGCAGGAGTAGCTATCAATTCTAGTTACATGAATGAACCTTGCTAGTAGAGGGCTAACAATCGAAATTATTTTAGAGATGCAAAAACATATATTGCAGTCACAAATAAAGAGTGAGAGCTTCATTTAATTCAACATGTTTTTGCCTGGATTCAAAAACTAATAATTTAATGTAGACGAGTATGCTAACTGTTCCCGAAAAACGTTTTTGCACATTTTCCACAGTAAATATATTGTAAGTTCGTTGGCCTAATTAAGAACGATTCTCAACGGTCAGGTCGTCCAAAGAGTAATTCTAGCAGCAGAGTTAGCTCTTGCCCGAACAGTAGGTATGCCAAGGAGTACCCAGTTGAAGCACGTTCAGAGACACAGTACACGAGCAGTGCAATTGGCAGCTGTCTGTCCCAGTCGGTCTGGTGGTCCTCTATCATGCAAGCCAACCATTCATACAGCGCTCTGTGTATCCGTTCAACTACTACTTCACTTTGTGGGTGAAGTGGGGTGGTCCTAGTTTTGTGGCCGCCCAGTAGATCCAAAACTGCTTGCATCAGTTTCGCCTCGCAATTGCGTCCCTGATCAGAATGGATTTCTCTTGGGACTCCAAACCTAGTGACGTGTTCAATGAGGGCTTGTGCAACTGTCTCCGCCTACTGGTCTGGTAAAGGAATAGCCACTGGCCGATTCATGAAGTGATCCACGACAGTCAAAATGTATCGGTTTCCATGGATTGTCTTGGGGAGAGCTCCCATCATGTTGATTCCCAATCACTGAAAAGGAGTTCCTTCAATGTACATTCTCAGTGGGACATGCCCACGCCAACCTCCCCCATGTCTCTTTCCACACTTTTCGCAACTTCGGTACCATTCCCTCACAGCTTGATGCATCCCGACCCAGTAGACATGTCTGCACAGTTATCCTAGCATTCTCTTTTCACCCACATGCGCAGGCCCATGTGCTTGTTGCATTACACCATCTCGCAAGTTGTGGGGTACTAAAAATTATTTTCTGGTCAACTGGTCATTTGGGTTTGCCACTTCCGGTAAAGAACTCTGTCGATCAAATAGAGGAGTCAAACATCGTCCACAGTGCATTCGTCTCATGTGATTGATGGGCTACTTGCTCCCAGTGTGGGACCCAACCTGGATAAGACTGGGGACAACTGAGGATCATCCATCTGTTGGAGTTTTAACTCTTCTGAAGTCAATTGATCCATCAATTTAAGGCAAAGTATAGTCAACTCTTCTGTTGCACTTGCAGTAGTCTCACAAGCCTCCCTCCTCTCACAGTAACCACAATTGTTCTGCACACATGGCCTTTGGGAAAGTGAATTTGCATTTTTGTGTTGAGATCTGAGGTGGTAGCAGATTTCAAAGTTGTTACAGCTAAGTCTTATTAACCATCTGTCTATATTGATTTTTGAAGCACATCAGCCATGTAAGAGAGGCATGGTCAGGTCTTATAGTTAAACTACCCATATCGAGGCCATAAGGCACAAAGAACTTAAAAGCCTCCACAATGGCAAGTAGCTCCTTCTTCATCACACAGTAATTGCGCTGGGTTTTTGACAGGCACTTGCTAAAGTAAGCAATGACTGTTTCCTTCCCCTCGTGGGGTTGAAACAAGACTGCCCCAATAGAAACATCGCTAGCATCGGCATCCACGATAAATGGTTTAGATTAGCTTCCTTCAACTCCGTAAGTACTGCCTTCAATTTAGACACATGTTCATCAAAAGTTGGTGTGTGAATGAATTCGTCATCAAGATAAACTACAACAGACCCTTGGTCAATGTACTCCTTCAGGACCTGGTGCATGACCTCTGGAACGTGGCAGGAGCATTAGTCAATCCAAATGGCATGAGAGTGAACTCCCATAACCCATCCCTAGTGCAAAACGCTGATTTTTCTCGATCTTTGTCTGCCAAAGGAAAATGCCAGTAGCCAGATTGTAAGTCAAGAGTACTGAACCACTCGCTTCTTCCTAGTGTGTGCAGTGTGTCTGCAATATGAGGCAGTGAGTGCGAATCTTTGATGGTAACTCCATTGAAATTTCTGTAAACAACACAAAATCTCCAGTCCCCTGTTTTCATTTTCACCATAACAACTGGGCTGGCTGGCCCAAGGACTTCTCGATTTCACAATCACACCTGGCTCCAACATTTTGAGCAGTCCTTCGGCAATAACCTTGTTTCTCACAGGGCACGTTCGCCGCGGCTGTTTTTAATACGGTAGTGACCAGCAACATTGATTGTGTGTTCGCCAACCAGGCATCTTCCCAATTCTTGCTTACACGCTACAAACACAGTCTCCTGCAGACTACAAAGCGTAAAATGAGACAACTACGGTACAAATGCGAATCAGCCAAACGTACAACTGCTTTGACTAATTTTGAAATCTAATTATTTATCGATGAACCTACGAAGTTAGCGTTTTACGTACATCACAAATGTATTAATTCAACTCAAGACATTAGTTAGAAAGCGAATAGACTTTGACTCCCCCATAGAATGGGAGTAATTCAACTGTACACTAGGTGCGTATATCATAACGTGTATTAGGGTATTAAAGAAGCTCGTAACAAATGGCTGACATGTGTCATCTACAGCAGCTGTAATACAGTACGCGGTGTAGTAATTTGCTGCTCAGTATGCAAATCCTGAGTAAGATGAGATAAAAATTAAAGAGCTGTATTAAAAATACACAATATCAGGTGTACGTACTGCGTCTCAAAAAACCAAAAATAAACGCGAAATAAATATATACACATATTAATAATTACGTCCGTGGACGTATTCGTTCTTTGTATCTCACATCTATTCCTGCTCACACTCAAGGTAGAATACTCAGGGTTTTTTAGATCACTTTGTACTTAAGATCAGTTAGATATTAATTCAAATTAGGAATCGGTTGAGCATCAGTTAATTATGCCAACCGACATCCAAAATTGCGTCCCACATTACTCCACATAAAGTACCAAATATTTTTAAAAGATGGTTTAAAGTACTTTTGATAGTTTTACCTTAGTAATTCGATAACCTCCCTCCACAATAACGGTGACCAACTGCAAGGAAAACAAATAAACTGTTATTTGGGCTAGGAACATCGATAAGAAAATACTATCTAAACATCGATGTTTTTTCGATCATGAAATAAATTAAATTTATTTCTAACGCAAAATAACTACCCCTTATTCTAATCGCAGGGTTTTCTTGAAATTTAATCACGGTGATCGAACATTTTTTAAGTGAATTAATGTGTTTTAACAGATTTAGCAGCCTGTTTCGCGTTGGATTTTATTCTATCCTTGTTCGTTATGTGAACGATATAGTTACCGATAATACGTCACTTCTATTACTAACGGCTAATAAATTATACCTTTAGCGAACACTACTAACTTGTAGTGCTGAAGTTTTGAATTTGAAGCATCGATACACAGTTGGAAAAGGAAAAGGTTGTTGACTACAAAATTAAAAACAATGAGCCATGTGTTTTTCTGACATCGATGTTGAGGCGTCGATAGTGAATTTGAAGTCAACAACGATGTTTCCTTCTTTCGATGTTGTATCCTTACGATCCTTTAACTGCCGCCTCTTTTGCAAACTTCCTCTTCTTTCGCAACATTTCCATCGTCAGCGTCGTCTTGGTGTATGTTGGAAAGCAAACATGGTAGATAGAATTATCTGTCACATTTGTAGACTCATGGATAGATAAATAATTTATTCGGCATAACCAAGAAAATAAAAAATAAATACGTCTTCCAATTAAAAATAAACCATACTGCATGGTTACATTTCAAATCGTATGCCAGAAGTACGGTTTACGAGGAAAAAGCATGGTAATCCCACATGCTGCATTACCACACCTCCAACACTCATCCCATTGGGTTGAGCATTGAAAAATACTAGCTAATGATAAAAAACATGACCGGCAACAATGGAACAATGAACGTTAATATTTTCTAAGCAGCGCTAGGAGAAAATTCGAACTAACTAAATTAGAAGCGGTGTGGGAAATGAGCGCAGACTGAGGAGAAACGATAACTTTTCAAGCAGTAGAATTATCGAACTATGTTTACTGTGATTTCATAATTTCATTTAGACATATTCCTACACCTCTACGAACCGTGCAATTCGTCTCATTCAAAAATATCGAAGAAACTATACCAAACACAATTTAATTGCAATAAAACTGCCAGCTTTTAGTTAGCTACATTTCCCTATAACAACTACGGATTTTGTCCAATATACATACACCTTACAAACGACTTTAGCCCACCCTGCTGCTTGAATGCATCGTAGCAAAGTATGGCACAAACTGTAGCACAACAAATTCTGAGGATTAGCAATGAGAGCCCCCCCACCACCAAAAGTATATTGGCAGACTTAGCAGATCTGGCTTTCATTCTTTACATGCTTACTGAAGGAAAGTCTGGGCATTAACGGCACTCGTAGATAAACTACAACTGCAATCTGTCACAGAATAATTTGCTAAGCATATTTGTGTTTCGACACAACCCAATAAATGTCTGGTGCAAAGCATCACACAACTTTCCGCAGCCCTTGTAAAATATAAGATACGCTATGTGCAAAGGGGAGTCTGCATCTTCTTCTACAAAGTTTTAAGAAAGGTGGATAAAACTTTTGTAGAATCTGAACCACACCTTGGATAAATCACTAGAGAACGAATGTGCAGTAGACATTTTATTCTCTAGGTGAGAGATCACCAACAACATAACCGAACCCCAGACATCTAATCTGTTCTCAAACCACATCTTCCTATAACCTTCGAAATCCTTCCTTTTCCTAGTTTGCCATTCACACTTTTCAATCACCATTAGTGACTATTACAGTTGCCTCACCAACACACATACATACTATATAGCTGGAATTACCCAGTAAGTTTGATCAAAATCCAGTTGCGTGTCTAAGGTCCTTGAAATGCGTATTAAAAAAATGTTGTTATTCATTAGCTTTCCTACATAAGAAAATAAAGGTTAATTGCCTTTTCTTCAATTTTTCTTTTACATTCTTTCCATTCCTGGTTGCATTAATGAAGATATTAACAATAACAGCAATAATAATATCCAGAAAAAAACATTCATCTCTCTCCCAAAACCAATTCTCTGAATCTACCAGTGTCAACATCGTTACAGCAATTTTCCAGAAAATTTACTATCATTTTATGTTGTCCTGTATCTTTATAATATCCTCTAGCAATGGAGATCCAAATTGTGTACTCTAAAACTATTTAAGTATACCCCTCATTGAACAAGTAAATAAGAATAAGGAAATATTCACAAATCCGTTGTAACTAAATATCCGCTGGAAAATGATTGCCAAACGCTAAATGTCCTTTTTTAAATTTCCTATGAAATGCTCCAAACGTTTTGATCAAACTTACAGGGATTTTTCAGTTGACAAGTGCCTAAATTTGTTTCTCACTAATCGTTCCAGTAGGAGACCATTGAACCAAGATATGAGTAGATACATACATATACAATTACGCTACGTGCAGGATGTTTCAACTAAGCGCGCGAGAGAAATCAACGGTCACTTAGTTGGCTACTAAGCCACTAGAAGCCACTGCATGAGTCGTTTTGTTTCTAACTGTGTTAGGGATTTCTTCTGAATTTAAATAATTTCTTTCAATACTCACTATGTTCTTCGAAACAACAATAGAACTCAGCTTCGGACGTAGGTCCACTTTTCATGTTGAGAAAAAAAGTTCTGGACATCACTGTTTCGATTGATTGTATGGTCAGAAGAACGTACAGGTGCTGCTCAGCTCAGGAGCAAGACGTCAACTTAGTTGATGCAGTGAGCGACATGAGTTCGGAAAGTTCTGTCGTGGTTCGCAGTTAGTATCTACAGTAAAATGTGTTTCTTTCCATTCATATTTTCATGGAGTGGTTGACGCAGAGGATTTGCTGAGCCGCGCAGTCCATGGATGAAGTACAATATGCCGACTAAGGCGACAAAGAAGGTGACAGGAATGATTATACGGAACCGAAAGCCTGTTCTCAAAGATAGTGTCATGACGGTGAGTTTTTAGTACCTCTTGAATTGTAGTTTCGTTTGAGTGGTTAATTATGACGCCATTCTTAGTACGAAGCTCTTTCGGGTTTTGCCTAATATATTTTTTACCGAGTGTAAGAAATAGAAGGAAGATGGTTTCAGTTTTTTCCACAAAAGATGGCTACAAAGATCCCTCATACCGTCTCATGAAAGTTTTTCGTACGTGTCAAAACAAAATATGGTAGCTTTGGATTTTACGATGGATTCTGAAGTGACATAGGCAACTCAAACAAGAACCGTGTGTGACCGACAATGTGTTCGTTAATTTCTTGCAAGCTAGACGTGTTCAATTAGGAAATTGTTGACCTTACTACTTCACGTTGAAGAGGTTGTTATTATGTCGTGTAATAATTTTGACTTGTACAAAATCGCATCGCTGCAATTTTAACAGCGAGTGTATGCAGCTCCGTGACTTGGGAGTTAAAGTTCGACACGTATGATTTATTATTTACTCCAGACCACCTGAGGATCGATGAATTAAACTGTTCTACTTTTTCGACCGTTCCATTACGAATGGGGTGTATCAGTATGGAAATCCTCCCTCTGGATTGGCAGGTTGTGCACAGCGTCATAGCTCTAATCATTTTTACAATTTCACTGTGATTTATTGTAGTTTTCTTCAATTTTAAACAGTTTTTAGGCCCTGCTAACTTATGAAACTTAAGCGATCCCTCAGCCGTTATCACATTTGTTATCATCCTGCCAAGTGTTACATCTTGGTTATGAATACGGGTTTTGGCATATTTCATTTAGAACTCATTTAACATAGTGTTGCAGTTAGTTGAGTCGAAACATATTCACTGTTGTAAAACAACGAAACTTAATTTAAGTGATATTCTACAAATACTAATTATAAGTATAAAAATTTCGAGAGGAGACGATGAAGCGAGAAAGCGAATATGAATGTAATTTTGTAACAAGGGAAAAATGTGAGCTGAAATGTCTGGGAGTTGTACAATGAATGTAGAGGCCACAACTACCCTCCCCCTTGTACAGAATTACTGTGTTATTTCTATTTCTACTTTATTGAGGCGAAAGAAGTTGTGAAGAAACTTCATGGTGACGTTTCTGCTGTCGTGGTTCAGGTGCTGGAGGAGTTCTCTGCCGAGGTTCAAACTCAATAGGTTGAGGGTCAGTATCCAATTTTTGAGCCATGAATGCTGGTTTCAATCGTCCTAACGCATTGGAAACTTCTTTGTTGTGACGTTGAATGATGAAAGTTTTCCCAACCCTTTTGACGACTATAAATGGCCTAGGGGGCCATGGACTATGGGTTCTGGTGGTTGTAAGGACTTTTGACGCCATCATACCTCCCAAGTACTTGTGTGCATGTTGTAGCAGGTTGTAGTTGTAGATCTCTCATAATCTGTCGTAATTCATCAACAAAGATTTGTACTTGGTGTGTTTAAAGGTATATCTTCAATGTAGTGTCCTGGCAACCGAAGAACTGTCCTATAAACCATTTCAGTAGCACAACAACCACGATCTTCCTTAGTGGAAGTTCGCATGCCCAAAAAAATTGTTGGTAAAACGTCTACCCATCTTTCAGTTGCGCGACAACAGACTTCAACTGTCTATGACAGCACTCTATCATTCTGTTGGCTTTCGGGTTGTAGGTAGAAGTGAAAATATGAGCTGCATCAATAAGTGAAGTCAACCGTTTGAACAACAAAATTTCACTCAAATTGTCTTCCTCGGTGAGATGTAATTTTATCATTTTTATCGACTGACCCAATTAGTGTACCAAGCACAGGCTATTGTTTCAGCCGAGCAATCCTGTTGTGGAACTACTTCAGGCCAACTCGTGCATCAATGCACGTTACAGCATACATGCAACCTTGCGAAGGTGGTAGAGGTCCAATTAAATCTATGGAACATGACTGAATCTGTCTGATGGTGGAGGTCTGACTGTATACAGTTGAACTTTGCCTTTTTGACAAGCCTTGCAGAATTTAATCCACTCTGAGCAATCTTTGGCCATTGATGGCCACACAAATCTTATTTACACAGCCTGTTATAGTCCAGGACGTCAATTGATTCTAATCTGGACAAACAGTCAGCGACAACATTGTCTTTGCCGGATATGTGACGAATGTCAGTGGTACATTGGCCTATAAAATCCAATTGTCTAGCCTGACGAGGAGAAACTTATCCAACTTTTGGTGGAATGCAAAAGTCAGAGGTTTGTGATCTGTGTAGAGTAGAAAAACTCGACCAAGTGTTGAAAGAATTTCACAGAAGCGAACGCAGCTCCCTATTGTAGGCACTATACCTCTGTTCAGCTGAGCTCAGTTTACAGGGAGGAAAACCCAAGGGGTTGCCAGCTACCTTCTACTGGTTGTTGAATGCTACGACCAATAGCACTGCCAGATGCGTCCACTGTAATAGAACATAGAGCATCAGATCTGGAAAAGGCCAACATGACAGCTGCTTTCTTTTGTCTTTGCATAGGTGAAATGCATGTCAAGATCCCGCATTCCATTGAATATCGGAATTCCGTCTTTCAGAATGATAGGAAAGCAACCAAAGACTTGGTGTGAAGGGCAGCTTTAGGTACAGAAGTACGATAAAAATTGAATAGACCGAGAAATCGTCTCAAACCCATGACATTTTTAGGAAGGGCGAACTGTTCTACTTTCGAAGGCAAAGGCTTGATACCATCTTTGCAATTAATATGCCCTTGTAAATGTATTTCAGACTTTCCAAATTCACATTTGGATGGTGTCGGGGCCCCCCTTTTTAGTGCTTGTGTGGTCCTGAAAAGGGCCAACGAAATATTGTTGTTGTGTGTGTAGGTTCTGTCTGTCGGTTGAGAGTGTGTGAGGCGAAGAACGGGTTTCTCGGGCGTCGTTGCGTAGGTCGAAGGGCTCGGTTGAGCGGTAGCTCCTCATGGCGAGGGATCCAGTTGAATCGTCGCTCCTTCTCCTGTTTCTTAGCCGTCATCATCTTCGCAAACTCAGCGAAACAGTTATCAGTCAATGCTGCTAAGTTCGTCTGTCCTCCAACAACCGTCGCTCACTGTTATAGAAACAACGCAGGATGTTTTCAAATAGTTAATTGCTATTTATTTTTCTCAATAATTATTCCTCTGAAAATCCATTGAACAGAGATACAAATTAAATGTGTCGAAAATAAGGTTTTTGGTTTATTATTCATTCTGAATAATAACCCTATGTTTTCGGTCACGCCCCCTCAAAATTTGATACTTTACGTTTCAAGACATGGGGATTCCAAATCTGCAATGTCCGTCCGCTGTCCCCCGTCCTTTGTGCCTTTAACGTGGTCTAAAAAATTCGTTCTTTCGCACAAAAATCCCATTTGGTATCTAGTTGTGCCCACCATCTCGGCAATCCGATAGGACGAAGCCCATGGTTGTTATGGGCAAAAAATGGTTAAACACATTAACGAAACGCAGTATAATCGCAAATATCGTGTTTCGTATCGTTTTCAAGGCCTGCTCGACTCGCAGCGCCCTTTGGACTCGCAATGTCCTGCCAATTGCCGTGCGAGGGTTCACTGGAAGCCCTCATCCCACCCCTCCATCGGATCAGACGTTTACGGGCGCCTGGCGCCGGGGGAATATTTTTAATTTCCGTAGTTCCATTGTAGTCAGGTCATGTTTCGTATGGTTTACTAGTATTCGATGCTGAATCGAATGGGATGGGGGAGCAGTAATACTAGGTCAAGCTGTTCATGAGAATAATGAACCATTGTGTAATAATTTGCAGGGTTTTGATTAAGATTTAAGTATGGACAGCAACTATTATTTACAAAATGATAACGTTCTCTAAGTTGTCCCGTGAGATCAATTCACTATTTACTGTGATTTCACTGTTGTCCATTTTCACACAGACATGCATCTCTCAGGCCCATCCCATTTGACTCAGCACGGGAAAGTACCCATGAAACGATATCAAACACGACGTTAATGCAATTAAAATACCAGAATTACGTTCTTGGCTAATTTTGTCAACCATTTTCCCCCCATAACAACCACGGGTTTCAACCGATTGGATTGCTGAGAGATTTTTTTTTGTGCAGAATGGATTTTTTATACCAGATTGATGGCACGATATGGCCCGGACGGTGTCAGTTGCTGATCTGGGGTCTCCATGCCTTTTAACGTAGTATTTGGTGGGGGGTGGCAGAAACAATTTCCGGACATCAGGTTGTATGATAAGCCAAAAGCATGTTGACAGTCCCACGAACATCCTGTAAACTGATGGTAACTCAATAAAGGTTGTGGAACAAGTAGGAGGGACTCAATATATTCTGGAGCCTTAAGCGCCACCAGTTCCTACGTTGTACTCTAAATGAAAAACAAATTAGATTAATCTCTTCAGTGAATAATCGCTAAATGCACGTAGGGCTAAAGAAAGTTTTGTGATGAGTTGCGCCGGATATTTATTTTTAAGATAGACGATACACGCCTAATCTATTATCGTTGCTCATGTGTTTCACTGTGGAGTGGGAACCCGAGTGTGGTGTACTGCCTCAACAACAAAAATATCTGAATAATTTTTCCGTTCGTTGTACTCCTCATTTCGGTTCCTACTTCCACAAAAATAAGTTGTGCTTCAGCATTTTGGTTGGTATTAGCTGCCGTCATTGTCGAGGGCCAAAGCGGACATAACGAACAACACAGAAGTTCAAGCTGGACGAAAATTTTCCTTCAATAGAAACCGTTTAATTGGTCCGCTAACAAATTCAGTGTGTGTTCGAAAGCTCAGAAGACATATCATTACACCAGAATATACGAACCATTGAGATAGAATCGTAACCTTCTCGTTTCTTAGACCTGTCCAAATGAACCTCGCATTCTCTTCCGCCTTTTGTGCGTTTCAAGTACGCGAAACTATTCGAAACAAACTGAAATGCAGTTTTAAAACTCATGTTATTGAGTTATAAGCAGTGTCCCGTCTGCAAAATGGTCTTCGTTTGTCGATCGGTAACCGCGACGCACCGAGTCATCTTTCAACCTCTACGACTCCGTTTTGAAGAATTCGCGGTTCGTTACACTTTGGTGAAACCCGTTATATTGTATAGTAAATCTCAGATCAGCGATCATTGATGATTGTTTTAAACGACAAATTTGTGCGTTTGGTGAAACCCGGTGGCTCGACTTCCGTTGAGAGCGGACTCAGCGGCAGTTGACGTGGTGGAGTTGCCGTCACCCGCTTGGAAGAGCACTTCGGATGGCTAACTGCAGACGCTCAAACAAACGAAAGGACGGCCTGGAGAGACGAATCGCCCCATCCTTCGCATCGCAATGCTTTATTTATTTTCACGAAACACGGGTGTGCACAGTTTAACAAAAGTTGGATAAAATTCCGTCCGCCATCCAGCCTGTTTTGTGCCTTTAACGTGGTCTAAAAAAACCGTTCTTTCGCACAAAAATCCCATTTGGTATCTAGTTGTGCCTGCGATCTCGGCAATCCGATCGGACGAAGCCCATGGTTGTTATGGACAAAAAATGGTTAAAAAAATTAACAAAACGTAGTATAATCGCAAATACGCCGTGTTTCGTATCGTTTTCGAGGTATTTTAACATCCTGGGTTGAATGGAAGGAGTATCTGACGTGTACAACTGCGTATAGGGAAATTACAGTAATTATAGTGAGCCAATGTAAACTAATTGAAAGAACACGCGGGAACTACAGCAGAAGTAAACGTTTCGTTGATAGTACTCACTCCCACCCTCCCGTCTCATCAAAACCACCCGCCCGCTCGACTCACTCGACTCGCAACGTATTTTTTGTTGCTGAATCGAATGAAATGGATCTCGCAGCAGTAATACTAGGTCAAGCTGTTCATGAGAATAATAGACCGTTGTGTAATAATTTGCAGGGTTTTTTAATGAGCCATGATGGATCGAAATAAGAAATTTGTCGAATATTTATTTGCGCTCTCAACTAACTACTCCCAACATTTTGTTCTCAGTATACGTTTTCGAATATTTCCTTTTCAGTATACGTTTCCGAGTATACGTTTCAGTATACATTTTCGAATATTTCTGTAATTATTTTCGAGCTTTCAAAAACAATAAACCAAAAGGACGAGCTCGATGGGTTTTATAAACTGAAGGCAAATGTTGACTATCAATGCACACCAACAGACTGCAGGTCGAACATCTGGTCCATTACAATTTCACGCGATTAAGAGTCTTGGTTGAAAGTTTTTTCGTCTATAAGTTCCATAATTTCCCCTCCATACTCATTTCGTACATTCGTCATTGAGAGTACCTTATAAATAATGTGATAGATTACGAATAATCGCCTAGCAACTTGGCCCCCAACGGAGGAGACCAGTGTCAATCGACACCACCTTATAACAAGAACGACCAGCGAGAAGCCTCTGCCCTCTACGATGACCTTCATCGATCTCCCGTTCCATGTTCTCGATTCACGTAAATCTCGGCTTCAAGATTCAATTCAGTACGACTTGCTTTTAGCTTAGTTTAGTGCTGCGATGATGGAATGGGGGAGAGGGAGTTTTCATGCTGCAATTTGAAAAGTTCCCCTGGTATTTTTTTTTGCTCCTCAGGTCAGATGGACATGGGCGGGTTGCAGCTCTGATCTTAAGTTGTGGGAGAGACTACAAAAACGCCTAAGAGAATGATTGAAGGCAGATTTATGTGGCTGGCTCAGGGAAACACGGGCACTCTGCTTGCTAATCAGATCACTCAATTGTCAGTAATGGAAAATGCAGGGTGTTGGAATGTCGTATGTTTGTAGTTTAGCGTTGAAAATTAAAATAATTGTTGCTAGTCAAGAAAAAAGTGATTTCTCACCAATTCTTCTCGCATAACTAGCACCTACATTTTATTCTGCATAAATGTTTCCATAGAAATGCGTTGGTCCAAGGTACAGTGCCCCTATATGTAGCATTTAGACAGGTAGAAAGTTTTGTGTTGCCTCGCTCCAGAAATTTCCAGCTCGGCACAAGCAGTTATGAAAGTACTGTGGGCAAAATTAACTAATAATTGAACACGGAAATACTCAAAGGGAGATTAGGTGCTCTACAATCATATTCACTCTTGGGGTTTTTGGTTTATTATTCATTCTGAATAATAGCCCTATGTTTTTGGTCACGAAAAATTTTTTACAACCCCCCCTCAAAATTTGATACTCTACGTTTCAAGACATGGGGATTCCAAATTTCCAATGTCCGTCCGCCGTCCCCCGTCCGGGCTGTTTTGTGCCTTTAACGTGGTCTGAAAAATCCGTTCATTCGCACAAAAATCTCATTTGGTATCTAGTTGTGGCCGCCATCTCGGCAATCCAATCGGTTGCCATGGTTGTTATGGACAAAAATGGTTTAAAAAATTAACGAAACGCAGTATAATCGCAAGTAAGCCGTGTTTCGTATCGTTTTCAAGGTATTTTTACATCCTGGGTCGAATGGAATGAGTATCAGACGTGTACAACTGTGTATAGGGAAATTTCAGTAATTATTAGAGTCAACTAATTGAACGAACTCGCGGGAACTACTGCGGAAGTCAATGTTTCGTCGTTTGTACTCCCTCCCTCCCGTCTCATCAAAAACCACCTGTCCGCTCGCCTCGCAACGTCGTGCCAAATGCCGAGTGTTCGCTGAAAGTCCCCGTCCCAATTTCTCCGACTCTTTTTGCCTGACAAGGCGGAGGAAGGTTAGAGCTGATGAGGCCGGCACTTCCTCCGCACACCTCTACATCGTATCATAAATGCCTACACACGTTTACGGGCACCTGGCGCGGGGGGAATATTTAGTTTCCGTAGTCCCATTGTAGTCAGGTCATGTTTCGTATGGTTTACTAGTATTTTTCGATGCTGAATCGAATGGAATGGGTCTCAGAGCAGTAATACTAGCTGTTCATGAAACTTGTGCGTAATAATTTGCAGGGTTTTTAGCATTGGTTTTACTTGATTTCCCATATACTTCTACTCTACCATTATTACTCGATTTTCTTAAGATGATATTCATTGGAAATAATAGTTAATTTCCAACAGTTATTGCTCCATTCTTCCAACGATGTTTACTCCGCATCCAACTATTACTCATTTTCCCTAACAATTTTGTCTCGATTTTTAAACAAACAATTTCATTAGATTTTTCAAGTTTAGCAAATTTGTGTCTGTAAGAATTTTTATGTCTTATAACTTATCTTACTTCTTGCTTTCCAATTTATTTGGGAGGGAGAAGTCTGATTGTTTATTGCTTGTGTTGTAATATTTTAGCTACATAGATTGATTGAATAACTCAAAAGTATCTTGTTTCTCGATTATCTTCAGCTTTCATATTTACTCTGAAGCCTCGTTTCGAACTTCATTATTGCTAATTATAATGAGTATGTTTGGTTCAGCTCAAGCACAATAGACTCAGAAGTTGACTGTCCTCAAACTCTATCAAGCAAAAAACTGTGATCTACAGCGGTATGAGGCACTTCACTGTCAACTGTAGAGCCTGTAACGTGCCTACACTCTTCTCTTGAAAAGAAATACTCACTGGTGTGTGTGATACAGCCACTCTCATGGGTCGAGAGGCTCACGAGTCTAACCTTTGGACCTTTGACCACCCTGAGTTTTCTGCGTCAGTGATACGTGATAGTAGATGGAAAGCGCATTGTTCGGTGGCATCTCGTTGCATGCCACTGTTGGTACTTAAAGCCTCTGCCTTTTGAGCCTCCCATCATCTCCCAACTCCCGTTGGAGCAGGCTATGCTGGTCCATTTGTTGCTTGCATTGCTTTCCAACAATTCTAGCAGGAAAAAGCCATCCGCCCCTTATCGACACCCGAACAAAAAGTACTACCTCGTTGCCTTTGTGTGATTCTCCTCAAAGGCTGTGCACCTCGAGTTCGCTTCAGCCTTATCCACTGCTGCCTTCATTGCAGCTTACAGGCGTTTCTGTGACTGACGTGGCAACCCCTCTCATGATTGTTGCTGCAGATAGAGCAGGGATGTGGATCTGGCAGTGGATTTCTGTCATCACCAGGCCTTTTGAAAAGCGTGTGATTTCCCTGGACTCGCTGTTTAGGAGGTCGTTCAGGGACAGACATGTGGGAAGATGTCGATGTCGATGAAGTTGGGGGATTGAGTCATTGTGAGGGGTACACTGCGTAGGTTCCCGCTGCTGCAATGCTAGGTAAGCATTGACCTTCTCTGTAGACGTGAGTGAGATCCTGGTACTAGACTTAGGCTTGGCCAGTGAGCAGTGTGGCGTACAGAGCCGAGCCTGGCACCTGTATCGCTGATTAGGGATGTTCCCAATAGACGACACAACTCTAGGGGAGCAGCGTCTTCTCCTATTCCAAGGAGTTAAGGGCCTTCTAGACTGCCACAGCATTGGGGAATTAGATGGTGGGTCCCCACAACCAACGAGCTCACTGCTACCTGACGAACTGCTTACTGACAGACGAAGGTACTACGAACTGGACAGCACACTCCCGTTACCACAAATGCCATTGAACAGAAGTGGTAATCCAAAGCAGGTTGCCTTTAGAGTGGACGAGCTAGGCGGCCAATTAGTCCAGCATGCACCTATCTAAAGCGCATGCAGGCCGACATGTGGCTGTTGATGCTAAGAGGGTGTTCCTAACAGAAGACCAGAAGATAATTAGGTCTCCTTCGACGAGGCGGTAGAACCGGTATTGGCGAGACTAGAGGATAAAGGAACTGCATCTGAGAGTCCAACGCCCATAACTACCACACTCTAGCGTCGGGGTTCCTCCTCTCTCTCTGTTATCGGGTTGGGTGCAACAACCGACCCAACAGTCAGCCCCAGAACAAATGAGTTTGGTTCGTCCCGGTACACATAAAAAGCGATTATACTAAAAAAATGCTGATTGGCCACAATTCTCTAGGGTGTTGGAAGGTAAACTGCAACTGCAGACACCTATCTAATAGAGTAAGCTGCCTCACCCGAAAAAGTGGACAGCGAAGTGGACATACTCACCATAGCACTCTGCTGGGCTCTGTGTGTGTGGGCAACAGAAGCCAAGGACGATCAAAGTATCTAGTATCTAGACTCCCTAGTCATAGATGTTACGGATACACTAGATATATATTACTCAAGTACACAAACATAAGAAAGGTACGCCCCTAGAAGTCAGCTCGCGGAAATGTTCTCAACTTACTGTTACGGGGGGATTAATATTGAAAGCGATATCGCACTACGAGAGTTGGGGTGTTAGTACGATATCAAGCCGACTTCAAATCGGGGCATTTGAGGTGCCCAGTCAGCATTAATGCCCCGGACGAGCCCCCGCTGAATCGAAGGGTTTGTCCCGTTACAGTACTGTCATCCCTCAACAACAAAACGCTGCTAATTATTACACTACGGTTTATTATTCTCTTGAACAGCTGGACCTAGCCTCCGAGACCCATCCTATTCGATTCAGCTTCGAAAAATATCAGTAAATGAAAGGGCACATGACCTGACAAAAATTAAGTATTCCAGGCGCCTGTGGGAGCCTGTAGGCAATTGGCACGACGTGACGAGTCGATCTTGCGGGTGGTTGGACTCAGATGAGAGGGAGTGCAAGCGATGAAACAATTACTTTCGCTGTATCGCCTAGCGGGTTTTTTTGGGTCACTATAATTACTGTGGTTTCACTATTTTTGGTTTAGACGCAGAATTGCCCCATTCGACCAAGAATCTAAAAATGCCAAACACTGCGTATTGGCGTTAAAACTACCAAAATTGCCAACCGTTATGTTGGAAATAACCAACATAACGACAAACCTCGGACTAATGCCTATTCAACTGGGACTGGCCAAACGCATTAAGTATTACTATACGAGTACATTTACACACTTTTACGTCATTGATGGATTTGCAAACATAGAGACAACACGCACCCACTTTAACAACATTCTCGACATCACCAAATCAGACGCTTAAGTAGTAAAACTAATTCACCGAACAATTCAGCTAATAGATCACTCGTTACTGCTGATAGAAAGAAAAATTGAAGAACTAACCCCACCTAGACGTCGCCGACGTGGACTCATTAATGTTCTAGGGTCAACACTAAAATTCATTACCGGGAAGATTCCCAATATTATAGTGTTTTTTACGGAGAAAGGTTGAATCAAAACAGAGTAAAGGTTGGTATTTGATTTGATGCACGAGGATGATACGGTGAATGGAATCGCCGAAAATTGGCTTCAGTCAACCGATGGCGATGTCTGCACATAATATGGTGTTTCTAGAGATAATTTTACACGTTAAGTCTGGAATAAAAGAAAATGTTATAACGCTTGATGTTGCATTCGACGTCATGTACAAGGAGAATAGTAACATAGAAGCATCTTAGGACTTCAATCTTCTTCAAACGTTTGAGCTATTTGATACTCGTACAAGCTTCTTAAACTCAGATAGTTGATCACTCCGTGACTGCTGACCTTTCTGACTGCCTGGTATTGGGATACCCGCGAAACTGATAGAAATTGTTGTATTCGGACACATTATTGTTCTGGCAACAATTTTTATACAATCTAACTTCTACGATAACGTACTTGAACTTAGTTAAACTGCCCACGTTTGGCAAAATGACACTATTCTGATGTTGATTCCGTAATGATACATGCAGCCTCATGAATCCAGCTCGTATTCTGTTCAAAACCCATTTATACATACATCGTGTTTTCCTCGCCTTCCTCCAGCCATTCTCTTTGTTTATATTCGTCGGTCTGTGCTGGAACGCCTATTTCCCAAGTACTCTTTCTGCTCAAAATAGTGTTTTCTCTTCTCTGCCCAAAAACTTCAAAATAGTCTCCATGTTCCGAATTTCACTTCTATTTGACATCTTTCAAGTATAATTCAACTAGTGAAGTTGCATAGACGTTAGGTCCTCCTTACAGGTGTTGGTCGAGTCTTTAGTGTTTGATTTTGTTCAAGTTGTTGATGATGGGTCGTTTGATAATCTAGGAATTTCGTTATGATAGGATGAGCTGTGATCGCTGCGTGTGTACAATAAATGAACGTGCCGGGGGGAGGGGGATGTCCACACAACACTGTTTAGGTAGTGTCAATTTTTATGTAGACAGAGATATAATGATCCTAATAAATACTTCTTTAACACACTGAATTAGACGTAAAAATGTATCAAAACGCGTTGTTTTTAACGTCTTCGGATTTTTTTGCAGAAAACGACTAACTGATTTTGATCAAAATGAAGCGTCAGCGACAATTTATATCTTATCATCCTCCATTGATTGAAACCCAAAAACATAAATGAACGCATTAAAAAAAATTAATTGTTACATTTCATTGCAAATGTTTTGGCGATTTAAATGAAATTCTCTTGATAGTGTCACCACCTGATGCCTACGTAATGTTCCTATCAACTTTCGACAAACGAGGGTACCACAAACAACACACAAACAGGGATTTTTGGGTGGAAACGTATAAAGAATTCTCTACGTTGTCACAGTGGTTGTGTATGTAAAGAAAGGAGGAAATGTCTACGAGTGTCTCATAATATTAGGTCAACAAATTTGTATTCGATACACGCGTTACGTTACTGAGAAAGGTATAGTGTCGACCCAACTTCGTGGGCAGTGCGTTGTTGTTCATTAGCGGTTAGTCTGTAATACAAAGTTGCCGTTTTATTAGGTTCAAAATCAGCCCCAAATTGATTGTCTCGTAGAATGCGTCCCTGTCCTAGAACTGAATAGGGGGTCTTTTGTCTTCCCCTCCGACGTTCTGGAGTTGATTATCGACTTGTTTGTTCGTATTGGTAGCCCACCTGTGCTAACTCTTTCTGTCATTTTGTAATTTCGTCAATACTTTGTTGTTTCACGTTGCTCCCACCGAAACCCGTAGAGTTGACGTTTATTGTTTGGGAATCGCCACGTTTTACGTAGTACAGCCGACATGTCCACGAAGTGTCTTCATTGGCTGGTATTCAATTAGTCGGGTTTCTTCTCAACGTCTGGCGGATTTCGGTGGTTAAGTGCGGGATATTTCAGCTTCATTTGGTTCAGTTTTGGTGCCAAAATATGTATAAAATATTAAAAGAGTGCAGTTGTAACTAAATTAAATTTTTCATCGTCTTGACTCAGAAGTTCGAAATGACATTAGATTCAAATTGTTCTTTTCAAATTTGTTAGTGTGTCGATCCAACTTTCGAAAATGGACACTGAATGACAGATGTCCTTCTTGGTCAAATAAATGTGGCCGCTTTCTTCCAGAATTGGTGGAAGTTTTTGCAATTTGATAAAAGTGTGTCAAACAGTTGGCAGTGTTTGCCTTTTCGGTAACATCAGAACCAGGCCAGAATGAATGCTGTGCTATGAGAAAGACAACCAATTCGGGCTTGTGGCTAAGGGGCGGTTCTCAGAGAAATGCCAAGGTAAGTGGCGTGATGATTCACGTTGCAACTTACTCCCTATGTTTCAATTATTTTGTCATTTACCCTCCAAATGGTTATGAATGTCAGAGTTTACAGAACTATGACTGTCGGGGCAGATGGGCATTAGACCATAGAAGTACTTGCAATTGTCTGTAGATGACCATCGATAAACAAATAATTAAATTGCCAAACTGGAGGCTTGAGGTGCCCGACGTTTCAGGATCCTACTAGAGTGAAAGGAGGGAAGTAGGGATGTTCAAGTAGCCTCATACCTGTCCCCACGGGGGACTCATGTAGGGCTGTAGACGGCCCATTTTTGCCCTTTGAGGGAAATGGAAGAATTGTCCAGTTGCAGAATATGTTAAGACAAAATGGTTCGTACAATGGACTTATTTTGTAATACGAATACATTCATAAATGTTGGGGAATGGGATGACCACGGTCCCCTCTCGAATATCAGTGTTCGAGAGTTGGGAATGCTTGCCACCTTGGCCAGCAGGGTTGCTAGCTCTTCATAGGTGAGGGGTACATTTCCACAGATTCGACGAAGATGTCCCTTGAGCTCTTCACTGCCCCTTCCCACAAACCACCAAAATGAGGCGCATATGGTGGGATGAAATTCCACTCTATCCCCTTTTGATTCCCATGATATAGGATGGCAGTTTGGGCGTTATTCCGCTGAAACCAGTCCTTTAACTCTTTCAGGCTAGCCGCAGCTCCTTTAAAGTTACTCCCACAATCACTGTATGTAGTTTACAGTTTCCCTCGAAGGACAATGAAACGATCAAGAACAGCAAGGAAGGCTTCTGTTGACAGATTGGAATTGGCCTCAATATGCACACACCACCTTGGTGGTCGTGCAGACAAAGGCACAAACATACACCTTGGAGACGGTGGCCTAACGTCTTAGAGACTCTCGCATCAGTAGGGGTCAGACGAAGTCGACTAAGGTATGCTGGAAAGCGCGGGCTTTGTTAACGCGGCATGTGGGAAGCTCGCCCATGATAGGGAGTGGCGGATTATGATTAGCTCGCTGGAACCTTAAACATTTTATAAACAGGAATGTTTTATGTCAGGCAAGCCTTCGAAGCGATAGGATCCAATATTTCATCTGTATCAACGCCTGGAGAAGTCCTGGTCCTGGATGTAGATGCACGCGATGGTAGTGGTCAACCAACATGGTAGTGAAGTGACATTTATTGGGTAACAGAATAGGATGACTGTGATGATAAGAAATGGAAGAGTTTTGTAGTCGATCGCCCACCCTGATGGCTAAACGGTGATAATTTCGAAAATTGAGCCCAACAGAGCATCGACCAACTTTCGTTGGATTAGATGTGTGGAAGTGACTATGTTGAATGGCGATAACACATGTGAGTTCAGCTGCCCTGTATTCGTGAACCGTCAATTGGCCGAACTTTGGAGAAGTAGGCTTTCGTTGATTTCGAATCACATGCTGTAAGGTAGCCACCAAACTCAGCAGTCAGCAGTCAAAATAACGATGAGAACTTCGTCATCACGATGTGTCGCACTTGGAAGTAGAGGAGGTCATCTGGGTGGTGTCAGGAACAGGTAGTGGTTTGACTTTGGTGATGTCTGTTAGCTCATAGAGTCCTGGACATGGCCACATAGATGAAGGGGTCTGAAGCCAATCGGGGCCCCACCACCACAATTGGAAATGAGCTATTTCTTTGGGGGTTAAACCTCATGAACTACAATCACAGGGGATTTTGTGCAACTAAGATGATGCAGGCATAGTGTCCAGGATTTGAACCACTCGGTTGGAAACAAAGGGTTTTAACTTGTGTGGTGGGGTATTGATCCAGCCTAACACAATTGTTGAGTCAGTGAAGAATCGGTGAGGCAATGTGGAAGTTGGCTAGCGTCGAAGGAACTCATGTAAGGAGGAATAGGTTTTGGAGAGGAGCACAGCTCCTTGTAGCTCCAAACGAGGAACGCTTAGAGGTTTGATAGGAGCAAACTTAGATTTTGCTATTAGTAGAGACAAGACGATCTCTTGATCATTGTGAACCCATGTATATTGAGGCGCTGTAGCCTTTAATCGAGGCATCAGAGAAGCCCACGAGTTGGTAGGCCGTAGATACTGTTGGAAAAACCAATCGTGGAATGTTAACATCTGACAGACAAGGGAGTTCCTGAATAAAATGTGTCCATGCGTGTTTGATGGATCAGTCATCCTAGTTGATGTTAGCATTACGTTGAAGTAGAGTCGCTACTAGCGAATGCAGACGTGTCTCAGTCCAGAGAATGATAAAGTAGTGCCTGCAGAACTCGGTCCATGGGCCAGTACTTTGGAATGCCTTCTTGAAATGTTTTGTCAAGAGCTTTATGGAGACTGACTGCGAGCCAAATGCTTGTGTGGGCGACCTGACTGCTAATCAGTGCAGTCGATCCACCAAGTCAAGGTAAAACCCTTCAAGTGCTCCACTCTATCACTCGTCTGTTTCCTTATTAAATGACTGTTCCTATATCAGTCATGGAAGTTGCAGTTTCTCTAATATGCAAGAGGCTGGCCTGTGCAACATCCACCGAAATCAGACCTGCAGAGGTACGGCAGGTATTTGATCGTTTGCCAGTCTCCTGGTAGAGATGTTGACCTGAACATTCCATTGTGGAAAACAGGCGACTTCAGCAGGGCTGTTGCAGCCCTAATGCCCTATAAATCTCCTGGGCCGAATAGGATATAAAGCAATTTGGGTTGAACAGACAATCTCCAGCGGCCTCCTTAATTTATTTAATTTATGTCTGCAGTCAGACAGTTCTCCGCTCTGTGGAAGTCTGCGCGTGTCGTCACTCTTCAAAAGGGAGGCGACCGCAATCAGTCGGACCCGCGATCATGGAGACCACTCAGCCTTCTTT
The DNA here is from genome assembly GCA_020466155.1 of Pachypeltis micranthus. NCBI lineage: Eukaryota > Metazoa > Arthropoda > Insecta > Hemiptera > Miridae > Pachypeltis > Pachypeltis micranthus. Next base: position 2,257,913 of record CM035773.1, on the reverse strand, counting down.
CTATATTAGGCGAAACATTAGAAATCTTGATGCTGCAGTCCCTCGAAAGAGTTTTTGGCTGCAACCTGATGGGCATGGGTGTACCAAAGGAAGGTCCACGCAGGATGTCATTGTCGAAATTCAGCGTGTTTCCCTGCTGGCAAGGGCGTCGTAGCAGTTCTGATAGACATCAGGGGAGTGTTTGACAACTGTTGGTGGCCAGCGCTCCTTAATGAGCTTAAAGGTAGGGGAATCCCCCGGAACCTGTACTTGCTCGTCAGAAGTTACCTGACAGACAGAACTGCTACGATCGAATGTCTCCGTCTAGAGAAAGATTGAGAAGGGTTGCCCACAGGGCTCGGTCCTAGGACCAGCACTCAGGAATGCCTTCTTCAAAGCATACGTGGATGACTTGACTGTGCTGATCTTTGAGTCAGTCCGGCAAATTGTATAAAAAAATCCACCACATGCTCCACACTGTCACTCAATGGTGCGAGCATGTCAAGATGCAGGTAGCCGAGGAAAAAACCTAGCTGATCCTCTTGAAAGGAAAAGTGAATAATCCACCCTCAATACGCTTTGACGGCCACAGGCTTCTTCTTGAAATGAACGTAAAGTATTTAGGAGTGAATATAGGTGAGAGGTGAGGCTTCAGCCTACACCTCCAATCCCTTAAAGGCATTACTGTTGCAAGGTTTGCCTCACTGCGTGCAATTACTAAGGCCACTTGGGGTGTGTGTTACCATGACACTATCCTCATGTATAAGGCCATCTATCTAGGCGTGATTGGCTACTGCCCCGTTGTCTGGTACCCATTTCAGGTAATCACATACGCGCGATCACACACGGGCAACAGCTCTCTACTGCCAGCCTGGCTAACGTCGAAATACCTGCCATACCTCAGCAGGTCTGATCTCGTGTATGCTGCAGGGGCCTCTTGCTCATTAGCAAAACTGCAACTTTCATGACTCATGTAACCCTCGTCAAGGGTTTAGGAACAGCAATCAAATAAGGAAACAGACCAGTGCATGTGAACGCGATTGAGAAAAAACGGTTGTACCGATTCAACTCCATCATATTTAGCCCGTGGTCACCATAAGACGCCAAAATGGGCAAAATCCGTCCAAACTAACTATAGTTATCAGAACATGAAAAAATTTGTTTTCTCGAAAACAGCTCAACGATTTTGATTAAATTTTTTATATAGACAACTCCTAATAAGACAATCATACTGTAACATCCTATCGGTGGAAAAATGGCGAGAGCAGCTCAATAATGTACCAAAAATGTCGACTACAATCGATTTTAGCGTAGTTTTTTCGTTTCAAATTTCGCTCAAATGTTATAAATCTTGAGAAAAATTCTGGTGGTAGTTAAATCAAGTACCTATACGATGAGGCTTTAATAACTCGCATAAGACATGAATGATGAATAAATTGAGTTAGTAGAAAAAGCCACTAACACATTTGAATTGATGTAGAGCTAAGGAAAGCTGTGTGATGCGGCTCACCTGATATTTTTTGTTTTTCCAGAATTCTGGAGTCGGTGACCCCAGTGTTTATCATGCACTGGTGGTTATATTTCTGGAGTTTTTCGCCTGGGGCCTCCTGACTATGCCAGTCATTGCCGTAAGTATTATTTCAGATAATTCCATCATTTTGCTTAACACCGATATACAAAACTCGGGTTAGAACTGCAAGTGGTTAGTTGATCGGAACCTGTTCAGCTCAGCATCAACTTCTTTACTTCCATATTTTAAGCCCTACCGAACTCAATTCGTATTTCCTGAACTGACAACATAATTTCACACATTAGAGCAGTAAGATGTGGTTTCCTATACCCCTGTGGGTGCTATTCCCCTTCAATTATCTAATTTCTCATCCCTTACTTTTGCCACCTCTAAACGTGCTGTCTGCCCTAGGACTCGTACAGTTACACTCTCTGCTCTCATCCTTGTTTACATACCTTATGTTGGATCAACTCTTATCTCCTAGTTACTTTACTCTGAACTCTATCTCTGTTGTGTATTTCAAATGAACATTTAACTAACCATCGTATTTCCTATCATTACGTTCCCATCTTGCTTGTCTCATTCATTAACTAATTCTTCGCCTCCATCTCTCCCTCTTTTGCACGCTATAAAAACATGATAATTATGCAAGGTTACCTACGGGACTGTTGGCTACTCTATTTGTATCAAGTCCGACTCTGCCTTGGGGGTCGGTGAAATAGTTGGGGGGTTGTTCAGAAAGTAAGTGTACTCGCATTTTCCAGACATAGCTAAACATTTTTTTTTTTAATTACTGGGTGTGAAGACACATACATTACAGGTACATCTCAGTTATTTCCCTACGTAATCGCGTTCTCGTTCAATTGTGTGTTTGCCGCCTTGAAATGAGCTTTCGTGATCCTGTAGCCATAAAAACTTCCTGCCACCTCCTTGGTCCAGTTTGTGACAGCTGTTTGAAACTCCTGGTTGTTCTAAAATATTTTTCTTGCAAGGTAAATCCTTGGAGTGGTGAGCATATGATAATCAGAGGGTGCTAAGTCGTGGTAGAGAAGCGACGTAGTCGTGAATGGTTGGAAGCGACTCAAACGAAGGAAGGTTTTGACCAAAAGAGAAAATGGTGTCTTTTCGGTCCCGAAAAACCGAAGCCATGATTTTTTTTGCCGAAATTTCGGTTTTGATTTTTTTTTTTTGGCGGTGATAAGGTTGGGATTGTCTTCTTATCTCAGGAGTATATGTAATAAGCTACCCAAGTTTCATCTACTGTCATGAGGAGTCAAGAAACTCCTCACCTTGCAGTTAAAATTACTCCAGAATCGCTTTGGAGCTGGCGATGCGCTTCACTTAGTGCTCACTTGCACCCACCGCGCACATAATTTTCGTAATCCTAATGTTTCAGTGATTGTCTCGTACAGCATTGTTCTTGCGAGCTGAGGAATCATGGCGGAAATGTCATCCAGAGACAACCTGCGATCTCTATAGACAGTTTCTTCGATTTTCTCGTCTTTCAAAATTAGCGGTCTTCCACTACGATAATCATGAACAGAAGTTATCCGTCCTCAAATTCGCGGCACCATTTGTAAAAATTAGTTAGGTGTTCATAACACCTTCGCCATAAACGTTATTGATGCGCGACAAAATTTCAAAAGGCTTCGGCCGCAACTAGGAAACGTACACCGGCGCGCACTTCGCACTTGGCGGGATTTTGAATTGACATGGTTCACGAAAACGCTCACCACCGCTGGAGTTTTCGTACTAGTGGGATGGCAAATTCGGGGAAAAAAATTTTCTGTCCCTTGAGGGCACGAGTACTATCAATTTCCAAACAAACATTATGGTATAACCAGTCCCAGTCATCGAACTGTGTCTGTCAATCAGATCTCTCTCTCTCTCTCTCTCTCTCTCTCTCTCTCTCTCTCTCTCTCTCTCTCTCCTCTCCTCTCTCTCTCTCTCTCTCTCTCTCTCTCTCTCTCTCTCTCTCTCGCTCGTGTTCCTAAGGTGACTAAACGTAATTGAAATTCTAGAATAGAGGTGTGTATAGATAAATTTTGCGGTTCGAACTGAAAAGCTTTCTTTTTGGGGCAAATAAAACTCACAATCATCTGGCATTAAAATTTAAGTGATGTGCTTAACTGGAAAACCATTGAGTGCCTATCAAAATGGAGTATCATAAGTGGAGTAATCATGAAGTGTTTTAGTGAAATCTGAATTTCTATTGGTTTGCGCCAGATTATCTACACCAATATTTGTGTGTATTTATTCCTGTCCAGGACTCCCGAATTGGGGAGCACATTTTACGTCTCCTCAAATTGCTATTCACGTAATTACACAGGATTTCAAATAATCAATAAAACTTAGCTAATAGAGAATCGTACTCGTACTAATAATTCTGTCAGTCTTCTCAAGACTAAGATCTGGAGTGTAACATCCTCCTCCCGCCTGTCCTGCGTCCAAGTGACACCAACAATAATATCCCGATATCGCCAGTTCCCACCGTCTCAGTTTCTCTAATTGGGTTTTTAGTCACTGGCTTGGCGGACCAAGCGTCAAAACTGGGTCGATCGGGAGCTGATGCCAGAAACAGTGACCTATGAATTGAACGCTACAAACCAAATTTTCATACAATACCCTCAATGTTATGCGGGAAAGTGTATCTCTTTCATTCTAGATCCGAGACATTCCAGAATGGCGGCGGTTTGAAAATTCCAAAATTATGAAATTTTAAACTTAATAGTTGTTAGCTAGAAACGGGTTTATATCCAAGGACGAACTACTTATAGGTACCCGATCTCCCTGCCGCATCTTTTGATTGGCAGACATAGTTCTTAACATCGGAATAATATTATTGATGTCATTTCGACTAATCCTAACGAATACGAGTAGGGTGCACTCATGTGCTGATACTAGTCATGAAACTGGAGGATCTGTGTTTGGGGGCGTAAAGTTTAAAGGGCACGTATAGGGAATTCATTAAAAACTGGATTAAAATACATAATCCCTCTATATACCGTGTTGGGGGTGCACGGTGTTCATAAAACCCAGTATATCCGCTGAAGAGGGGGAAGGGAAATGCTGTGTTTAAACAAGAGTGGTCCAGTAAGTACTTGGCCTACTAAAGAAAACTGAAAATTTTGGAAAAGTGGCGATTTATTTTTCAAAATAGTTTTCTTTTAAGTCCCACTTGACCCAGCAGTGCTCCAACTTCTTTAGCCCGTTTGAAAAATACGTATCCATCCTCGAAGTCTGCCAAATAGGCTGTCTCCACGTAATTGATGTAGATCACACCTTGTAAATCCTAGAAGAAGGTGTCTTCGGAGCATGTTAACTGGGTGTTTCGATTGTTCTTTGATCTCTGGTGTACCAGTGGACCATGTTTCGTCGACGAACGACGCAGAAACTGCTTAGGATTGCGCTTAAACATCGAGAGTACGTTGTGTTGTTCCGCCTGCAAAACTTTCTACACGTGATCAATTTCGACGTGAATTTTGGGTAATTCTGGCCACGAAACTCATCGCCGTTGTTCTCACCATACTAGAGATTGTTCGGTTACCTACCCCACTTAAAACACTTGTGTAAAGTCGCCCACTTCTCTTCCACTGCCACCACTGTTTATCTTCTATTCATTCAGTTTTCGTCAGCCCTACCATTAGTTACTATGTGTTTGTTAGCTTCATTTCGCAGCAATCGCTTCCCTCTAGGCCTTTCTATTTATTTATTAAAGAAATATCAGAGCAGGCCAATTTTTTGTATCTTCTTCTCCATCTTACCAACCGACACTATAACCAGTCACAGCTACGTTTCTTCACGAGGCCTTAACGCTGACCAAGAGAACCAATCACTGACTGGTCTTTCCGCGTGGACCTTCTTCACAACGTGCATCTTCTCATAGAACATTTCACTCCATCCGTCATTCAATTTTGGATTAAAACAGAAAGATAACACGCACGGTATAACATCCACCCGGAATGCCTGCGCCCGGTAAATCGAAAAACTGCTGCTTGAAGAATACTTCTCTGGCTAATGATGCAAATCCTCTTTCCCACGTAAGCCCAAACGGAAGTGCTTTAATCCTATTTAGGACCTCTATACCAAGAACTGTTATGAAACAATAACAACCCTGATATCTGGACATTGTTTATGTAAGTAACTCAATCAAATTATTTGCCTACTTGTCACACATATACAATAGGTGAACATAAAATCGTACCACTTTCGAGCTCGACATAGTCTAGCCCTACATGGTTCAATGATTTATAACGTCGTTGAAACCGAGCGTGGTGTCCACTCTTCCACTCATGTTCAGACTTCAAGGGACTATTTGATATAGTAAGGCAGGCTTTGAAATTCTGATGGCAAATAACATGAAGGCATGGCTTATTACATATAAACTTGTCGGTTACTTCTATTTACATTGTTGAGCGAGTACATTACAGAATTATGCTGCATGGCCCTAGGGTTGAGTATTATCATGAATTATCAAGGTTGAATTACCCTTGAGTGATGTTCGGAAAAATGTGTGTTCAGCTTATGGCGACTGACTGCGAGCCGTACGCCTATGTGAATGACCTGACTGCTGATCTTGGCATAGTCAGTCCGCCAAATCGAGACAAAACCCCACCACGTGCTCTGCACCGTTACCCAATAGTGCGAGGATGTCAAGATGCAGATGGGTGGGGGAAAACCAGCTAATCCTCTTGAAAGGAAATTAAATAGCCAACCCTCAATACGCTTTGGTGGTCCCAGGCACCTTCTTGAAAAGCACGTCAAGTATTTAGGAGTGATTATATGGGAGATGTGGGGCTTCAACCTTCAACTTTTTTTTCTACCAGTGGATGCAGGCGATACCCTCACTGCAGCCACAAACGTGCTTATTGTAAGGGCGTCTATGTCCTCCCTGCACCACCTTCAGGCCCCACAGCACTGGTCTCACTTGCTGTGACGTCCACCCCCGCAAAAATCGGAGGACATCCGAAAGTTCCTCATTTGCCACCTCTAGCTGAAGAAAAGGCAAGAGGCTCCTTCTTGAAAAGCATGTCAAGTATTTAGGAGTGAATATAAGTGAGAGGTGGGGCATCAGCCCGCATGCCATCCAAATAAATAGTTAGATCGGGTGGGAAACCAGATTAAGAAATCCTCCCAGACGGTACGGGATTCCTCAGGTGGTCACCTCTGCGCGGTCACAGAGGGAGAACAGTTCTGTACCGGGAGACTGGGTTTCTTTCCAACGCGGTTTTTTGGTTTTTACGATTTGGTGTAATTCTTGCGGGATATTGTGGCTGCCACATCGGTTTGATTGATACGTGATACGAACTGTGTACCTTGTGTGAGTGCATGTGAACAAAACGATACTATTCCTAAAAGTTATAGCAGTTATGGAATTTATTGTCAAGCCAATTCTCAATGTGAGATCGGGTTTTAGACCCCTTCTACTCCTTAGTAGAGGATTTCTGTCTTGGAAACAGGTTTTGGCAACTTTTCTGAAGAACCGATGAGGCTGTACATTCCACAATTTAGTGAATTGCTCTTCCATAAATGCCATCGAATAACTGTTTTGAGGGTACTTTATTTGACTGTAAACGTGAAGGGATGGTTGGGGCTACTAAGCAGGATTTATTGAGAAAGTGTCCAAGTTTTTAATCTTATTTGTGATGGAATTTCCTGCAGGTTTTCATACAATTTATCTCAACTAATTTATTCACTAAAAGAATATCGATGTGGAGGACTAAGCGGGTTTCGTTTGGATATAAAACAAAAGTTTGCCCAATTAGAGCGATGCGAGTAGTCGGCCTAAGTTGGTTTAAAAAGGTTGAAGAACAATCACATGAATATAATAGAAACAGTCTGATAGTTGTGAGCTTGGTGTAGAGTGTATTCTCTAGGTATCTGAATCTAGTCAGTTGCTTGAGTTGTGAGCAGCAATTAAAATACGTTTTACTAACTTGAATTGGCATCCGCCTGCGGGAGAGTTTGATACGTTCAGCCATTATTGAACATTTTCAGAGGATAACACGCATCCGTTCGCCTGCTCTTCTAAAAGTTTCAACTACCCTTTACGCATTAAATTCGTGAGTTGCGATTTCGAATATAAGAAAGTATACTTTTAAAAAAGTGAGTTATTTGATTTCAGGGAAATTTATTTAAAATTAGACTTTCGCTTGAAAAATTTATACTTCAAATTGGAAATTTCTCATTTCAAAGTCTGATTTGCCTAAATAGAAAGAGAAATTTCTGTCAGCTCGAGTTCTCAGCTTTCAGTTTTCCATTTCAATTCAAGAAGTTTCTGTTTCAGAATGAAACTTTTCTTCTCTCCAAATTTACCGTTCAACATTTCAACTTTTTTCCATTGGAAGTAGCAATTTACCAGTTCAAACGAACAATTTTTACTTTCAAATTTTGATATACAAAACCATCAAAACTGAGCTTTTCCAATTTTAAATTTTGAAACGTTTTATACCTACATGACATTTTCCAATTCAATTTCTAATTTTGGTTTATTATTCTTTATTCACTATGGTTCATGATGGTTCCAAGTTTTGTTTCATTATTTCATATAATACAACTATGTTTCGGCCAGAAATTTTTTAAACTTATTTATTATTATTTTTTTAAGGAATTAGTTTAACAGGTGTGCGACTGTGTCTAGATCTAAAACAGTGAAATTACGGTAATCATATTTATCCAAATTCTAATAATAAAAAACTGCAAGTAAAGAGTTTCCCATTTCAAATTGCGAGGTTTTTTCTTTTCAACTGAAGTTAAAATTCTGTATTAATTTCAAATCGAGATATTTTTATTTGAAGTACAGAAACTTCCCTGTTTGGGAACTATACAAATCGGTTCAAGATTTGTTATGTTAAATTTTGTTCATAATTCAATTAAAGAATGAAGTTAATTTAGAATAAAGAAATTCCTTATTCAATTTATTAATTTATTATTTTCTAATTCCATCAAGTAATTAACTATTCGAACATTTATTTTAGACGTTAACGATTTCTAGTTTCAATTGAAAACGTTCTACTCTAAAGATCACTTTTCAACCAACTGAAAAACGTTTCGAATCAATGTATATTTATATATATTTAAATATGCACTTTAAATTACATGCATATATTTCTTAACTTCCAGTTGAGTTTGAATTTCAATTTGAAATGTTTTCACCTAAAATAGGAACTTTTCATTGCTATTTGACAATGGTTCTTGGAAGTTGTCCCTTTTCAAATTAACGATTTGATTTTAAAAAATTGACAGAATGACTACTATGTAAAGGTCAATTAAAATGAAAAGTGAAGAATGGAAGTTCATAATTTGAAATGAAAAATCTCAACTTGATATGGTAACGTACCTGTTAGGTGAGTCCGTCTCTTCTGGCTGGTGAGTTACTGTGGGCAAGCGCTTTCGATGTAAAGACATCATCGTCTGGCCGTTAAGGAGTACTGACTTAACGGCCAGACGATGATGTCTTTACATCGAAAGCGCTTGCCCACAGTAACTCACCAGCCAGAAGAGACGGACTCACCTAACAGGTACGTTAACTTTAGTAATTTGCCTACTGGCGGACACAACCCAATTTCTTTAATACCTTGATATGGTAAATTCTTGATTCTGTACATTTTTAAAATTAAATGGAAAACTCGCAACTTGAAATGTAAAATTCTCCAATTGATGGAAGTGTCCGAAATGGAAGTGTCCGAAAAGGAATGGATAGGTTTAAATTTATTTATAAAACGTAGTTTGATGATCATAAAAACTTCATCTTTGAAATTATGAAGTTCGTGCTTGAACCGAAAAAGTATGGTTTTTACTCAGGTATTTGTCAATTGCAAATGGAAAATAAAAGCCCTGCAAATTATTACACAATGGTTTATTATTCTCTTGAGCAGCTTGGTGGAGCCTGACAGCTCCGAGACCCATCCCATTCTATTCAGCATCGAAAAATACCAATAAATCAAAGAAACATGACCTGGCTACTACGGAACGACGAAAACTAGATATTCCAAGCGCCCGTTCAGCGCCTGTAGGCAATTGGCACTAAATTGCGCGGGTGGGTGGTTTTGATGAGACGGGAGGGAGGAAGTACAAACGATGAAACTATCACTTTCGCTGTAGTTATTGTCCCGTGAGTTCTTTCAATTAGTAGACTTTGGCTGATTATAATTACTGTAATTTCACTATACGCAGTTGTACACGTCTGATACACGAAAACGATACCAAACATGGCGTATTTGCGATTAAACTGCCAGAATTGCGTTTTTTAAAATTTTTTTAACGTTTTTGCCCATAACTACCGTGGGTTTCGTCCGACCTCGTTAAAGGTACAAAACGACCCGGACGGCGGATTGACATAGAAGATTTAGAATCCCGAAGTCTTGAAACGTAAAGTATCAAACTTAACCTAATTTGACATTGTAGTTTCTGAATTGAAAACAACATATAAACTCGATTTCAAAATAAAGATTTAATTTGTAATAGTAAATTTCCAATGCAATGGAAAATATGATTCAATATGAAATGTATAAGTTGTATGTATAATAATAATAATAATTCTCTTTCTCATGGAAATGAAAAAATTACGAATTTTACTCGGAAAACTCGTAGACGAGAAATCCTAAAATTCAACGGCCAATATAGGCCATCGCAATTCCCGTATAATTTGGCTAGTCAAATTTAAGGGTTGTAAGTTGTTGGGTGTTTTAAATGAAACTCTTTACGACTTAACGCACTGCTCAACGAGGAAATTTAAGTTATTGACTGTGGAAATATTCGGAGATTTTTTACTGCTGATTTTCAGAATGGTTGAATAAATTCCATGGCAAACGTATGTTCCCTCTAAAGGAGAATTTTGGTTTTCTTAGCTAAATTCTCATGAATTAGAGAGTATACTTATCGAGTGATTCGTCGACATCTCAATAGACAAATCGATTGTTTACGTGGTTAATAGACTGAAGGAAGCTGAGTTTCCATTCACTCCACCCGGTTTAGTTTGGCCAATAATAGAATGACGACCATGCACTTCGTTTCAATTGGCCTAAAGTAGTGGCCTGTCGCTCGTCTATTGAACTGGCATCGTCACTTCAGTTTGACTTCAAAATTATGCGAACAATCCGACTCTCCACATATTCAGATGATAACCTTTGAAGATTAGTTGGTCCTTCACACGGCGAGTATTTGCCATCTACAAACCCGTGGTCTCCCCAGGCCCCTCCGTTTAATGATGTTTCACATTTTAGGGCTTCGCCGACTGATAAAATAAACGATGTTGGTTGCGTAATACGGGCCCCAAAATTCTCAGTGTTATAAGAAGAACTTATACTGTGTAAAGGCAGATTTTATTTGAAATTCTCCCGTTATTTATTAGACGTTCGGGAAACCGAATTCCTTGATCAGAAAGTTTCTACCGAAATAATGTTGAATCATCAGATGCGACACGTTTCACAACTTTCCTCATAGCTATTTTTATCGCTGCCAGCTAATCTGATGTTTTTCATTCAACTCATGTGAAACACTTAATTAACGTTCCTGTTATCTAAAACTGGGTTTCTAAACTCATTGAAGACCGCGTAAAGATTCAAATAACTCTGTAACCATACATAGGTGTTGTTGGGTCCACGAGAGGGGGAGCAGAGGATCGAAATAAAACTGCAACTCGGTGAGCGTGAGGAGGACTGTAATGAACGTGCGTGCGGAATTGAGTTGAATTAAATTGAACTGAGATAGAGTACAAACGGGCAACATAAGGGTACTCGGAACGCGGAACTGGCGTGGGCAACCGATAGAGAGGGAGTGAGAATATACCGGGGCAATAGTTGGAAGCGGACTGAGCGTGTAACATGAATGTCCCTTACTGAGTTCCAGAGTTGAGATGTGGGAAGGAGGATAGGGGGAGGGAAGGAGTCGAACCAACGGAATATTTGGGAGGAAAGAGGGGAAAATGCGTAGTTGGGTTGAAAATAGGACTAATCCCTTTGTCGGCATGAAAAGCGTAAGGGGAGGGTCAGGGGCCCCAACCAGGTAACTTCAAGACTGAACGGCTCGCCAATTGACCAAATGGCGAACAGTCTCCCCCCACGTTGGAAACCAAAGAGGGAGGGTTACTAAGTGGGCAGGGGGCAGAGCTTCCGGAGGGGCCTAGTAAGGGTACCTAGTTGGGTACGGACAGTGGCTACTCGAGAGAAGCCAGAGCCATCTTGCAAAAGGTGCTCAATCCGCCCAAGCCGCCACTCTGTGGGAGGCAGATTATTGTCCATGAGAACCACCACCTGTCCCTTGTGAGGCTGGGGACCCTGCTCACGGTTCCACCTTGAGCGAACCTGGAGAGAGGTTAAGTACTCCGACTGCCAACGCTTCCAGAAAGCATGAGCCAGTTGGATGACCTGACGATACCGGGAACCCAGTGTTCCAGATTGGTCGAGTGTGGGATCAGACGAGAGTGGAGGTAAGAAGCTGGGGCAGGGAGGGTCAATGTTCTGAGCTGGAGGTTGCACTCGTGGGTAGTGTGGATAAGGGAAGGTACTCTTGGGTAGTGCGGATAGGAGAAGGCACTTTTGGGTAGTGCGGATAGGAGAAGGCACTCTTGGGTAGTGCAATAGGGGAAGGCACTCTAGGGTAGTGCAATAGGGGAAGGCACTCTAGGGTAGTGCAGATAGGGAAAGGCACTCTAGGGTAGTGCAGATAGGGAAAGGCACTCTTGGGTAGTGCGGATAGGGAAAGGCACTCTTGGGTAGTGCAGATAAGGGAAGGCACTCTTGGGTGGTGTGGATAGGGAAGCACTCTTGGGTAGTGCAAATAGGGAAAGGCACTCTTGGGTACTGCGGATTGGGTGGCGCAATAGGGCAAGCATGCTTGGGCAGTGAGTAGGAGAAAGCGTATGGAAGTGGGGCATGTGTGGTTAAGAATGGGTATGATTTAGGGCATGAGATTAAGGGGCTGACTTGGGTGAATGCTCAATGATACGTGGGATGATTACAATGGGGTGACTAAGGGGGTAGGAAATGCTGCTAGGATAGAGGGCAAAGAAGGCCTTTGCAATGAGGAAGAAGGGAGGGTGAGGCAAGATGACAGGGTGCAAGAGAAACAAAATGTGAGGGTATAAGGCATTGTGAGGTTTGTGCTACTAAGGATGCAAGCTGAGTGAAATTGTACCGGAGAGAAACGACTAGAAAGAAGAAACGGAAAAAGAGTGTTGGCAAACTACAGTTAGGGTTTGGAGAAATGGAATGTAAAGAAATAAATGGCGTTGGGACATAGGGAACTAGTGATCAGGGCGACACGTAGTTATGGGAGTATAAAAACAGGTAGGAAGATTAGACGAAAGGAGGTTTAAGTAAACTATGTTAATGTAGTAAGGTGGTCAAAGGGGCCTTGGAGATGGCACTTGAATCTTGGGATGATCAGGCGTGGAACGTAGAAAGGGTAGAGGGAAGCTACTGGTGTAGCGTTGAAGATACCCAATGGGTAGGGTGTGATGATGGGCTGCAGGAGTTAGGGTTATATAAAAAATAGGATGTGACAGAGATGAAGTGGGTTGGGGTATAGGGTAGTGGAGAGTAGGGCTCAGTTAAATGGTGAAAGGAGGGAAACAGGTAGGGGTGGGGAAGAACTAAATTAAACAAATTGGGGTGCAACGAAGGGTTTGAGTTTAGGACAATGGGCATAGAGGTCTGGGTCAGAACCCCTAAATTTTGGTATCTGGGCACGAGATTGTGAGAGCAAATGAGGGACTCGAAACCCCGCTATAATGCTTCTGTTCTGTGTGGAGGTGTGAATGCACATGTAGGAAAATGGCTGTGGGATGTGTGATTCGAATGAGTATATGAGAGAAGCTGAGGCGTGACATATATAAACGCCATTGGTGGATAGGGTGCTAGTAATGAAGGCTGAATAGTGTTGCAGGAGCAGAGAAACAGGTAGGAGGAAGAGACCAAGGGGGGTGGAGACAAAATGTTTGATTGCAGAACATTGGGCTTGGTGACAATGCTTGGGATGCGGGTTGTAGGCACAAGGAGCTGAAAGGAAGGGTTTGTAATGAGGGCCTTGTAGAAACGGTTTGAGCTTGGGCCGTGTGGAGCTTTCAATGTGGATTAGTGACTGGGGAGAAAATGATTGCGGGTTGAATACATAAAGGCGGGATCCAAGAGGAGCTGAGGGCCGCCTCTGAAGAGGAGGAGCTGAAGGCTCGCGCCTATATTCTACTAAGGGAAGCCAGTTCACGCTATTCCGAGACTTACCTTGTGTTACAGTGTTCGGCGGCGATTTGAAGTTGGAAGAAGCAGGCGTAGACGGTTGACCGGCGGCGATGCGACCATTTCGAGTGTTGTGGGGCTTCACTTGGATCGAGGCGGATGAAATTTCGCAAAGACGGGACCGTTGCGAGCAACTAATTGGCGCTTGAGTGGCGGGGTGATTCTGTGATGAGCCCAGCGAAGAGATCGTCAGGGGAGCGGTGAGCAACGGCGGCGGTGGTGGCTTACTGCAGGGAGGTGAAGTTAGAGCGGGCGTCACAACGGATGGTAGTGACGAGAGGCTGGTTGTGAGTTTTGAGGGACTAACTATAAGCTCGGCGTCATCTTTAGTGGATGTAGGCGAGAAAGTCCGAGAGTCTGAGGCCTTTGGAGGGTCAAGTAGCAGTGGCGAAGAATGAGCGCGGGTGGAATAGACGAGTGGAGACGATGGTGGTTCGCACATCGAGGGAGTTATGGCTGACGAATACATAGGTGGTAGTGGAGAATGATCAGGAGTCAAATTGACGGACAAGGCCCAATGCATGAGGCATAACTCCTGAAATTTACGCTGTTGGCCCCCTACACCTAAGGTACCGATAATCTCCGCCTGCCGTATTACACAGAGGACCTCATCAAGAAAATCTTGCAGGACTCTTCTAACGGTGGGGAAGGAGACGGACCTAGCGTCGTATTCCTTCAATGAAGAACCGATGAATTCCATTTTGTTGGCGGCCCACCAATAGACTCTGTTGAAGTCCGAGAAATCCGCTTGTGGATCAGAAGGAGGCGACAGGGGCTCAGTTCTTTCCTGCGGAGGCAAAGTTGACACAGTCGAAGGAGGAGAAGAGGCACGAGTTGGAGCGGGCTGTTCATGTTGTCGAAACTCCATGGTAGTCTCTACAGTCTCCTCTATTGGTGACTGTGTAGAAGCGATATTGGTTTCTGATGGTTTTCGTTGGTTGAGGTGAGTAGTGGGCGTCGTGGCGTTAACCTTCGGGTCCTGTATGCGCGAAGATTAACGATAATCCGGCCCGGAGGACCAAATGTTGGGTGCACGAGAGGGGGAGCAGAGGATCGAAATAAAACTGCAACTCGGTGAGCGTGAGGAGGACTGTAATGAACGTGCGTGCGGAATTGAGTTGAATTAAATTGAACTGAGATAGAGTACAAACGGGCAACACAAGGGTACTCGGAACGCGGAACTGGCGTGGGCAACCGATAGAGAGGGAGTGAGAATATACCGGGGCAATAGTTGGAAGCGGACTGAGCGTGTAACATGAATGTCCCTTACTGAGTTCCAGAGTTGAGATGTGGGAAGGAGGATAGGGGGAGGGAAGGAGTCAAACCAACGGAATATTTAGGAGGAAAGAGGGGAAAATGCGTAGTTGGGTTGAAAATAGGACTAATCCCTTTGTCGGCATGAAAAGCGTAAGGGGAGGGTCAGGGGCCCCAACCAGGTAACTTCAAGACTGAACGGCTCGCCAATTGACCAAATGGCGAACAGGTGTAGTGTATATCACTTCGTGCTAGATTGAAAAAAATAATGTTGGTCACAAAACCGAAGTGATCTACGCGTCGAAATTTGCAGGCTGGTTCCTAATTAATGGTGTATGGCCTATGTGATTAGCAAAACGATTTTTGTGAGAACGGCTTTATGAAAGAAAAACTTGAGTTATTGGGAAAAACTGAAAGAAATGAGGTGATCCCCTTGATGATTTATTGCGTTGCTGCCGTAACAGTTTCCCACACATTACATTTTTGTCCCATTGGGGAACTGGGGGCACCATTCGTACAAACAATTTGTAAGCCGTCTTTGAGACTTCCGCCAACCTTCTAAATCCAATGACATCCTACGGTATATGCGCTGTACGTTGGATCAACTCATGTGTTTCCTTATTTGATGGCTGTTCCTAAGCCAGAGGGTTATATCATTCATTGATTGACTCATCTTTACGGAAACATTATACAGAGCTGAGTACAGGTGTTGCTTAGCAGAAAGTACCCTGCATGTATCATCAAGATCTTTATACCGCATTTGATACCACAACTCATAGAACGAGCCGTCTACGGAATCGTACGGTAATTGATCTGCATGTTGTCACTCTGGATGTTGTCAAATTGTTTTCCAGGTTGGCACAACTAGCTGAAAATATATATTTGTAGAACCTGTCTAGACGCCTCCCGCCTCTGTCAAGCCCTTAATTTATTGGAGTTTTTCAAACACGCCTTCGTGTTTCTGTCGAAGTAAACGCGACGTGCATAGGACGTCGAGAGCTGATACTGCCGGAGCAGGGTCTTTTTGCATCTCACCAAAATATTGCTTTTCCAGAAAAGAAAAAAACCAATGATCCGTCGCGGCAAAGGACCACTTGCTGCAAATCGAACTGGTTTTCTGCACCTCAGGATAAGCGGACTGTAACGAATGAAGGATGGTGAAGAAAAGGATATCTGGTGCGAAGCATTTTTCCGCCTTGCTTCTAAATCCGTTTCTACGGGAACATTATAAAGAACCGAATATAGTTACTGTTTAATGCAAAATACGAAGAAGTGAACTTGAAGGAGTGCAAGAATTAGTGGGTAAACTGTAGAAGACTGTAATGTTCGGAATTACACAGATTGATAGATGAACACGTAAAAAACACTTTAGATCACGGTGACGTAGCGCACAGCTGAGGAGAGGGCTCTCCACACAATGTGAATAAGGGGCGGTAAAGACAGGCAACATATACCTGGAGTCAATGTGGGAAACCGTAATAGGGGATGTCCTTTTACCGAACACGCGTCGAAATCAGGTTTTACCGATTTAGAGGTCTCAAAACGTAAAGATTGTGTAGCGGAAAATATTAAAACTCAGTTATTTCCTTTAAATGTTCCTACTAAATTTGAATGTACTCAGAAAACCTTTTATCTGTTTTTAGACGCTGAGCAGCACATTTCCAGACCACACTTTTTTGATGAACGGGCTCATAATGGGCATAAAGGTAATTTATTTCCTCAACTAGATTTATAATTTGGTTCTTAGAGTGTTAATTGTTTAAGTAATCGTCAGATTTGAGAGCTGATTTATACCCTGTAAATCATTTCAGGGTCTCCTTTCGTTTCTCAGCGCACCGCTTATAGGCGCTCTTTCCGACGTTTGGGGAAGGAAATTTTTCTTATTGGTCACAGTTTTCTTTACGTGTGCCCCTATTCCGCTCATGACAATTAATACTTGGTAAGTAATTCTTCAGTTTCTCGTTCAGAGAATTACCATAGAAAATTTGTCAACTTCTACTATTTGCGGCCTGAATGGGTCAGTTATATACGTATACGAATACACTGGGGACGGAAAGGTGACGTGAAACCGAATTTTCATGAGGAAATTTACGAAGAAAAACAGCTGAATACTGACTAGTAGAAGATAATTTGAAAGTTCAATCAAAATCGTTGGAGCCGTTTTCGAGAAGAATGTGAAAAACACTGCAGCCTCGCCCATAACGTTATTTTCGCGTCTACAAAAAATTACAAACAAAACAAAAAAAGAACCAAATCAATGGCTCAGCCATTCTACCGCAAATTGGCCAACAGACACCTAAACCCTCAACGAGGGTTATATCATTTATGAAGGTTGAGGTTTCAAGGGACAGATCAACTGTGACCACGTTTCTCAGCCTATCTGGAGTGGAGGCAGGTAACATCAAGGTTGCAGCATAGACCCGTGTCCTGGTGAAAGCGCTGGCGAGATACGTCTGCTGGGTTTGTCAGCAGGCGTTTTCCGCGTGTTCAGGTTTTATCTCAACTGGTGATCGTTCTATCATGGACTCCCTTCCTTATGGGCTCTTATCCGTCTTTCCTTTCCCATCCTAATTCTTCTATCCTTAGATCCAGTGCAGGGTAGTCTGGGCGCCCCTACTAATTTTTGTTAATTTAGTTTCTCCTTTTTGGGTGCCACTATCCCATTTACAGTGTGCTTGGGGGGAGGGGGGGTCTAGTTCGATTTGAGGAGAATAGCTGAACCGATTTAGCTGTTTTTTGTTTGTTTTATTAGTTATTTTTTGTAGATGCCAAAATAAGGTTATGCATCAGAAAAAGAAGTGTGTGTGTGTCGTTGTAGTTCAATTTGCTGTAGAACGTTTTTTCTATCTCAACCAACTAGTACCTACATTTTGTTCTCCATAAATGTTCCTGTAGAAATGGGTTAACGAAGATATAGCGCCCACATACCTAGCTGGTGGTTGAATTTATGGGGGATGCGAAAAGTTGTGTGTTGCTACGCAACAGATATGTATATTGTTTCGAGCCAATTACACAACCTTCCTTTCTGCTTCGTAGGGGCATAGAAAATAAAAACGAACTCTGGCTCGATCCTTGACCAGGAATATCCCCTTCCTCAGCCCTTGGGGGGGGGGGGGAGGCAATGAGAACCAGCGAATACAGCTGGGAACACCAGAGGAGGCTTCCCAACGAGTCTGTTCCACAGCCCATGCCACTGTTCCCTCAGTTCCAGCTGACTCCCTGCTGTCGTCTTCTTCCCCATACTTCCACCAGTGTTTTAAATATACTTGAGGCTGTAGCGATTTAAAATTTAAATTTAGTTATTCAAGTTTGACATGATAATTAATCATGCTATAATGGTATACTAGTTTGATATGTTACATCTACTTTTTGCTCCAGGTGGTTTTTTGCGACGATCAGCATATCAGGTGTTTTTGCAGTTACTTTTTCGGTGGTTTTTGCTTATGTTGCGGATGTAACTGAAGAACACGAACGGAGTTTGGCCTATGGATTAGTACGTTCATTTCTAAGTTGCAAAGATTACGAATTGAATATTGAAGTGTTATACTCAACTAATTTTGATTGCTACATTGGATTTTGAAATACTTTTTTTTTCTGATAGGTGTCGGCGACTTTTGCTGCGAGTATGGTAATCAGCCCTGCTCTTGGTGATTATATCATGAATGCCTACAGTGAAAGCGTTGTGGTGGCTCTCGCCACTGCCATCGCTCTCTTGGATGTATTTTTCATTCTAGTCGCTGTTCCTGAAAGTTTACCCGAAAAAGTTCGACCATCTTCTTGGGGTGCACCCATTTCTTGGGAACAAGCGGATCCTTTTGCTGTGAGTAGTATTCTTTGTGGTCATCTCAACGATTGACCATCAGTTGTCAGAGTTTACAGTGCTCTACATGATAAGTACTTATGTACTAAATGTAGTATAAGTACTTATCATACGATAACTTATGAATGTGTGCTTAAGAAACGATTTATGAATACGAGGTCTGTTCCAAAAGTATCTGACCTACCTAGATTTCTCACCACTTGATTAAATCTTTTAAAAATTGTATTCTTCGTCATGTGGAGGGTGGCATCCTACAAAGTAGTCCCCATTCGATTGAAGAAGACGCTCATATCTCGATGTTTCCTCTTCTTAAAGCACTCTTGAAAGTGAGACTTTGGAATTGCCTTTAGTGCATTCGTTGCACTAGTTTCAAAAGTTTCTTAGGGCTTAGGGCTAAATTGCTCTCTGGTGGCATTTTCAATCGAAGAAACAGCCAAAAGTACCAGGGAGCTATATCTGTACTGTATGGAGGCTGGCGGACCTGTGCAACCCTGTGTTTCAATAAATACTGCTGCACACGGTTCGATGTAGTGCACTGGAGCATTGTCGTGATGATGAAGCCAGTCTCCAAAAATTGCAGTCGTTTTCTCCTTATTGCATCATACAATCTTTTCAAAATTTTAACGTAGTACTCTTTGCCTGGCTTTTAGGAGCGCATTCGTGTTGCAAGACGCCCTCACAATAAACAAACAATTAACATTGACTAGATATTGCTTCTACTTTGTCGAACTTTTTTTTGATCGAGGCTCAGATGGAAACTTCCGCTGCGAAGATTGTCGTTTTGTTTTGCGATCATAACCATAAACGCATGATTCATCACCTTTTTAAGAAAGTTTTCATCACTATTGATCGTTTCCTGAGTGTCCTGGGCAATTTCTGATCGAATGTTTTTGCTGGTCAGTTTTGGGATGTATTTCTCACACACGCAAGTCATTCCTTAATGCCCGGTTAAAATTCGCCAAACATTAGTTTTGGTATACCAAGCTCATCTTCCAGGTCTCTCACAGTCGATTGAAGGAAAGGCGGGAAGCGGTAAGGGAACAGGGAGAATCACTGAACGACTGGTTAGCTCGGCTTTGTTTGCTCGGTGGACCGTGTCATTTCAAAGATATAGACGAACAGTTACTTGACAGATTTGTCTTGGGACTGTCCAAGGGCCCGGTCAAAGACAGACTTTTCGAGGAGGGCAGATTAGTTGGATTAGGCCATGAAAAAAGCTTCGGGGAAGGAAGCGGCGGCAAGTCAGTATGCCATGGCAGATATCATCGGCTGTGAACGTGAAGGCAGAGCCTGTTGACCGAAATTTCAGCTACCCCACCAGGTCCTTAGAAGGCATTAAGAAGACGTCGAAATGTCAAATCTGTGGAGGCCTCCATCCAAAAGGTTGTTGGTATAAGGATGTGGTATGTGATGTTTGTAAAGGAAATCACTTGAAAAGGGTATGTACTAAAGATATGAGTTATTCTAATAAATCTTCGAATAAACAAGGTTGTGATAGTAAAAATGTTACTAAAAGAAATGGTAAGAAAAAATGTGTACATTGTAGTAATATGTAGCAGAGAACGATTTGGTTGAAGAATCATTGTTTCGTATTTCGTAAAATTGGCCAGCGAAACCATCCACTACAGATGTTGAAATCAATGGTATTTGAACTTAATTTGAAATTGACATTGGCTGTGGTTCAAAGATTATACACTTTATACTTTACCAGAAAAATGTTTCTTATGGCGAGCCAGAACCTTCTTATAAGACATTTTTGTCGTATTTTAACGTGAAAAGTAAACCTTTAGGAGTTGTTAGTTTAAAGGTAGTTTTCAATGATAAAGATTTTGGTAGATTGCCAATTTATGTGGTTGATACTAATGGTCCGCCTCTACTTGGGCGGGAATGGTTCAATAAATTAGGTTTTCAGTTATCACTGTGAAGTTCAGTAAAGGATCCTTTTTATCATAATAGTGATTCTGATTTGTTTACTTACTTGAAACATAAATTCAAAAAAGAGTTCTCCTCTGAATTGGGTTTATTCAATAAGGGAAGGGGTCATTTGGAAATGAAACCAGGTTTTGAACCCAAATTTTCGTGCTAGGCCCATACCTTTTGCCTTGACGGAAGGAGTAAAAAGGAGTTGGATAGGTTGGTCAGACAAGGGATTTTAGAACCAGTCGACTATTCCCCGTATGGTACTCCTATAGTACCAATTTTGAAGACGGAGGATGAACAGGTTAGGATTTGTGCAGACTATAAAATAAGTATTAACCTTGGCCTGATAATAGAAAAATCGAAACCCTTTTTCAAAAGGTTCAGAGCTGCAGAGTATTCGCAAAGTTAGACCTTTCTCAGGCCTATCAACAAATGGAATTATACGAGGACAGCAAAAAGTTGGTTACTATCAGTACACATAAGGTGTTGAAACACGATGAATGGTGTGAACCTCAGTCGGTTACAATCAGCACTCACGGCTCACAAAAATATAGAGACAATGGGGAGTAACAAAAGGAAATCAAGTAAAGGAAATATAATGATGAAAAAATAATAGAACTAAAACAAAGGGTTATAAAACTGAAAAGAACGCTCTAGTTGTGAAATAAAAATAAAGCTTAAACAAGGAAACATACAAAATGGGTACCCAAACCTGGCCACTATACAATCGGACGTGCACGTTTCGAAAATAATTCCGATTCCGGGAAAATCACAAAAACAAATCGAAAAGTCTCCGTAGTCCAGAGGAGTAGCTACAGACCAGGCGATATGTCGAATTGCCTCGCCCAAAATCGTTGATGGGGGAGAAACTTGTTTTAAAACGCTGCCTAATATCGACCAGGCGACAACGATAATGAAGAGACAACTGATCTCTACGACTTGTTTCGTCAGATCAGCCGTGATAGGAAGATCGCATGGAGATCAAGAGAGAGAGAGAGATTGAGGTTTTGTGTTTCCTTGAAGCCAATTACTAAACATAAGGGATTGTTTAGGAATACGCGTTTACCATTTGGAGCAGTGAAATTCCAAAAAGTTTTGGACACCTTGCTGGAAGGAATAGAGGGCGTGGGGGTCTTGCTTGATGATATTTTAATTGGTGGAAAAGATAAGGATGAATTTGTTTCTCGTATCGAGGAGGTCTTGTCACGTCTATGCAGGGCTCACGCTTTCAGAAAACAAGTGCGAGATAGGTAAAGAATCTTTGATTTATCTTGGTTTTAGAATTGATTCTAAGGGGTTGCACACAACGGGTGAGAAGGTTTGTGCAGTAGTGGAGGCACCAAGGTCAGGTAACGTTAAAGAACTTGAAGCGTTGTTAGGTTTTGTGACCTATGTTTTTAAGTTTTTGCCAAAAGTAGCTGAGGTCTTGACTCCCCTCTATCAATTGCTGAAAAAAGATGTTCCCTGAAGCTGGAGTCAAAAATGCGATAAAGCATATTGTATCAAACAATTAGTGCAGAGTTGTCGGTCTTTAGCCCATTATGACCCAAATATTTCTCTAGGGTTGACTGTCGATGCTTCTAATCGAGGTGTGACAGGAGTTCTATCTCAGATACAGGATCAAATAGATAGGCCAATCGCTTTCACTAGTAGGCCTTTGTCCAGCGCAGAGGAGGCTTACTCTTCTATACACAGGGAAGCCATAGCAATAGTACATTGTGTGAAGAAATTTCATATTTATCTATCAGTTACCAGTTTGTGCAGCAAATAGGTTACAGAGATGGGCGTTGTTCCTATCTATTTATTCATATGAAATGGAGTATGCAGCTTCCAAGCTTAACTCAGCAAATTGGTTGTCAAGAGGGCCTTAGCCTGATACAGTTCCAGAGAATGAAGATTTTGATTTAACTATAAATTATGCATTTGATAATAATTCTGATTTGCCATTAAATTTTCACGACAAGATAAGATACTCAATCAAGTTATTGCTTATACAAAGTTGGGTTGGCCAGATAATATTAGTCAGGAGCTCTTACCTTTTTATAGACACAAAAATGAATAGTACTAATATTGTGTCGTAGTTCCATCCAATCTAAGGCAAGGAATACTACAGGAGCTCCATAGATCGTAAAAACGCGTTGAACGAAGATGAAGCACCCGCCTATGTAGGTGGTGTTCGAAATTACGGGGGCGGCGGAAAGTTGTGTGTTGCTACGCACCAGATATTTTTAGAGAAGATCTTTCCCTGTTTCGTCCAAATTCTTACTTTTTCCGGACGGTTATGTGAACATGGCAATATGTACTCTGTTGCCACATTTTCAGTAGGTTCCTCAATCGATTTTTTTGTTTATCAACAGGAATTTACGATTTCTAATATTTTACGCCCCTTGTTCATTCCTTATCAGATATCGTCTCTAGCCTATTTGTTTGACTATGAAAGCTGGTAACCAATGCCTTCAGGGGTTGAGTTTGAAATTTATTTTGAGTCGTTCAATTTCGTCTCTGTAACTCCAGTGGGGGTTAGCCCAGTTTGCCACTTGTTTTTTAGAATTTAACCACCCATTGCGACAATATTTTTTCATACAGCTGTGAGTTTCATCCTCTTTAGTTGCGTCGTGAATCTTCCTTAATGTTGGGAGCAATACTGCTAAGGAGGAATTAATCATGTTTATGTATACTGAGATCAAGCCACACACGAATTAGCCTCAATTCCCGAAAGTGGATCGTGCGACAGTGTGTCAGCAATAAACATTTGCTTACCCGGTTTGTGGGCTATCTGAGTTATGAATACTTGCAATTGAAGTAGCATTCGTTGCAGCCTACTGGGAACATTTACTAAGTTCTTTTTGCAAATGGTGATCAAGGGTGCATGGTCAGTCTGAACAGTGAATGATTGTCCATACACATACTGCCTGAATTTCATGCAATCTACCACTGAAACTCTTTTTCTATTTGAGTGTAGCCTTGTTGACAGGGTGTAATGTCTTAGAGACTTGTAATGAAACGGCTCGGCAAAACTAGAGACATTTACTGGCATAACTATTGAAACATCCACCCAAAAGTGAGCTGAAACTGGAGCTTCGGTTATCAACTTTTTAAACTATCTAAATGCTTCATCACGATTGTCATCTCAACTCCACTGGGTGTCCTTTCTAAACAAGAAACGAAGGATACTCATTTTCAAGTAGACATTTAGGGTAAAGCTAGACAAGTTTGTGACTAGCCCAAGAAACCTTTGCAACTTTTTTCTTTCCATTTTCGAAAAATACACGGCCAATGTATTTTATTTTGAGAGTGAACTTACATTGATTGTGGTTGATAACCGTTATCATGTCTTGATAAGTGTTAATCAACTTCTCTTTTTCCTCCACAGTCGATGCGAAAAGTGGGAAAGGATCGAACCGTTTTGATGTTGTGTGTTGCAGTTTTTCTTTCGTATTTGCCAGAAGCTGGACAATATTCTTGCATTTTCATGTATTTAAAACGGGTAAGTCGTTCAGACTAATTCTTACGACAACTTTCGCACCTAAAATTTGATAAATCAAATCACTGATACGCGATATATGCTTTGCAGGTGATGAGTTTCAGTGATGCCATGGTCTCAGTTTTCATAGCAGTTGTCGGGATATTCTCCGTCTGTGCTCAATTGGTGTTGGGATTTTTAATCCGCACCCTTGGTAGCAAACATTCAATTATGCTTGGGTTGTTATTTGAAATGCTTCAGTTGATGTGGTATGGCTTTGGATCTCAAACGTGGTAAGTTTATTGAATAATTAGTTATCAATAATCTATCAAACTAATGTTTCTGTCGACGGGCTTTCACTTATTGTCATGCCGTTGTTAATCATAAAACTCTGCACAATTACTACACAACGGTTTATTATTCCCATGAACAGCTTGACCTAGTATTACTGCTCCGAGACCCATTCCATTCGATTCAGCGTCAAAAAATACTAGTAAACCATACGAAACATGACCTGACTATAATGGAACTACGGAACACGGCGTATTTGCGATTATACTGCGTTTTTTAAATTGTTTTAACCATTTTGTGTCCATAACAACCATGGGCTTCGTCCAATCGGATTACCGAGATGGTGGGCACAACTAGATACCAAATTGGATTTTTGTGCGTAAGAACGAATTTTTTGACCACGGTAAAGGCACAAAATAGCTCGGACGACGACAGACATTGCAGATTTAGAATCCTGATGTCTTGAAACGTTAAGTATCAAATTTTGAGGGGGGGTTGTAAAAAATGTTTCCTGGCTGAAAACATACGGTTATTATTCAGAATGAATGATAAACCAAAAGCAGGCTGGATATTGGAGGGCAAAATCGGGTTCAGTGTGAGCGTCTTACTCATCAATCCCTAGATCCCCTGGTTCTGGGTTATCTTCCCAGGAGCATGCCCATGCTACCAGGCGCGACCACGGGTTGTGGATAGTGGAACAGCCACGGCATTGTCCCCAGGGGCATGTCTGCGGCTAGCTGTGAATGAGGACAGCATGCTGACTGAATAAGCATCCGCGAACAATGGGCAAAACCCAAGAGATCCTGAACAAAGGACTCAAGGGCAAGCGGATCTACATTTTCTCAGACAGCCAGGCCGCCTTAAAGGCCATTGCAGCCTATTGTTTTAGGTCTAAGCTGGCATGGGAATGCCTCCATGCGCTCAAGCAGCTCGGCGCCCGTAACAGGCTCTCCCTCATTTGGGTGCCGGCTCACAGGGGGCATGAGGACAATGAAAAGGCGGACTGCCTTGCGAAAATGGGTACAGAATCCCTACCCATCGGGCCTGAACCACACGTAGGTATGACGAAAAGTCACCTGAACTGTCTGGTTGCTCGATGGGAGATACAGGAAAATGGCGCCCATTGGCATCGCCAGCCACAACTAAGACAGGCGAAAAGGCTTGTCACGCCTTCCTGTCAAAGGGCGAAGGCGATGCTGACACTCTCTAGACAAGATCTGAGAGTACTGATAAGCTTCCTCACCGGGCACTGCCCACTCAGATATCACCTCAACAAGATGGGCGTCTTAGAGGCGGTGGAATGCAGACTCTGCGGTGAGGAGGACGAGACAGCAGAGCATATCCTGTGTGAGTGCCCTGCCTTGGCAGCAAAATGCTTTGAATACTTCGGTCGGGGGACCACTGAACCCCAAATCATGGTGGAATCTGCGGGTCAAAAAAAAAAAATCCCTAGATCCAGGTCTGGAGAAATGACTAAACGTAGATATCCCATTTTCGACGAGGTGAGGGAGATGTTGTCCAACTGTGACCAGTATGGGTGGGGGGGGGCAGACAACACTCTGAACAAGACAATCCGCAGTACCAATCAAAGCATAATTTTTTATTTCCCACTTGGTCCCATTGATACCTTGTTGGGGGGGGGGGATTAAATTCACTGCATACTCAGGTACTGGCTTGAGCTATTGTGGTCTAGCTCAACTAACTCTTCAGAACTTACTTGGCTGTGGTGAGTTCTAGTTATACAATGAAAGCCCAGATTCATTGGTGCGTTCATTGACCAATACTTCAGAGGCCCAGAAGCACCTTTATCTGTGAAGTCCCCCCCCCCCCCTGGTACGACCAGTGGGTCCTTTGCCACCTCCGAGTGGGACCTACAATTTAATAACCCACAAACCTCATGCCTCTCATGTAATTGCTTAGCTTTCCGCTTTCAAAACATCAGTGAGTAAAAAATTAGAGGCCAGCTAGAGCAGCTTCCCCATTTTTGTCGTTTTAGCTGGGTGCCCTAAATATACGAAATATATTTAATTGGCATACCAATGGTGCCAGAAGCATCAAACTTTAATTTGGTTCTGCTTTGAAAAGTTGAGAAGACAAAGACATGTTTTACCTGTATTGCAATTCATGGGCCACTAATTTGCCCCTGGTATTTTTTGTTTACTCTGCTAACGAGTGAAAGTTAACCACCCACTGCTGTCGGAATGAATTAACTTCTGTAACTTCCTTCTAGATCCTCTCAATTGTGGAGACGTGAATCCGTAATCTACCTAAGATACTGGTCACTTGCAATACAATTGACGAAGGAGAGGCTAGTGTTAGTTACGAGGTCTTGTGTCAAAATTGAGAACAGCTATCGATTTGGAAGGAATTTTTAATTGTTGGTTTATTAGCTCTTCTGAGATGTTGTTGATAATTCCTCACTCTTTGGCTGCAGGATGATGTGGGCAGCAGGGACCCTGGCTTCGATTTCCAGCATCACATATCCAGCTATCAGTGCGTTTGTATCAATGCATTCAGACGCTGATAAACAAGGTAAGAACACTAATGTACCTTCTCATGTTGCAACCTTATTAATATGCTCCTTATCCTTACTAACTTTGCAGAAATAAAACTATCATCACTTGGATACTCACAGGTGGTATCAGATTAGGAAAGAGACAATTTGTTTGCTCTGAAGGTATGCCACCAGGTGATCTGGAACTGTTATCACTTCAAGCATCTAGGTGACTAAAGACTGGATCCTGTGAAGAAGAAAATCCCCTTATGGTGAAGAAAATCTAGGGTATCCTTGTGTGTCAAGCCAACAATCCTTTTTTGTGCCCCATTTGTTGCACCCGTTGTTTTTTATAATGAATTCAATTCTGTTTGGGTTGGTGCTACAACTGCGTTTTATTGACACTCCTCTCTAAACTTACTGAACCCTGATGGCTCCCAGATCTTTTATGAAAACGAAGATCTTACTTGGTCTTTCAATAAATGAGTTGTAGTCTTCTGACAAGTCGTATGTGTTCCATGGACATTGTCCATGTTTACATTCAGGCCACGGAAATTCTTGGGATAGTAACATTAAAAGTTATCAAGTCTACCTATCTTACGTGTCTATTCTCATATTTCCTGTCTACGACTGTGCACCCATTGTTCAATGGACATACACCCGGAATGTAGTGATGTATTTACCCATGCTTTCCAAGTTTGTAAAGCAGGAAATTTAATGAGGGCCGGAGTCTTCATGGTCTACCTGAGTTACCCTTTGGCTTTATGGTATTTTACTCCGTAATGTATTCCACCTTTGCCAGCTCCAGTGAAAGCTTGCAGAGCTGATAGTGCAGCCATGTCTGAATTCATTCAAACATACACGCGGCATCCAGGCCCTATCAGAGGCTCTAGATTGTTGTGAACATCTACCAAATCCTGTGCTCATTGTTAAAACACAAAAGGTCCTCCCGAGTACTATTTCGACAAATACCTTTGCCACCTTCTTACTTATCGTTTTGAAATGCTGATTATAGTTGAGCGTTTCTTTTGGCTTAATATCTAGATATTTCGTGTCCTTTTTCAGCTTTAACCACACACTGATTTATTCCATTTTTTATTTTTGTTAATAATCTGGTATTAAACTAACGTACTTCATTTTTGCTTTGTTAATAGGGTTAGTTCAAGGAATGGTCACAGGTATGAGAGGTTTGTGTAATGGTCTGGGACCGGCAATGTTTGGCATCATATTTTACATATTTCACGTTGATCTCAACTACGAACCTCTCAAATTTGACAACAACACTGCTGGCCAACATGTAGATGTTCCTCCTCAGGTAAATACATTTTCTCTAGTCGCAATTTTCCAAGAACTTATCTTAGTTTAGGGTTCACTGTGGTGAATTAAGTTCAGGATGATCATTACTTCTTTGAATCCTATGTAGTGATGTTGATGAGGGTAATCAAACAACATTAGGTATGTAGTAACAACAAACTAATGAAAACCACACTTTAAAATACGAAGTAGCAGTGAACTATCAAACACCCCACCATAAATTAATCGTGCTTCAGAGCTTTGTACAATGTCCTACATTTCTAATCCGATTGCTATCACATATCTAAGGTTAGCATCTTAATGTTAATATGATGTTTCCTTGAATAGTTTGGCACCACTCCTGGTTTTAACATTGCTGGTGTAGGACATACATAGTAGTTTCTTGTACATCGGCTTCTAACAGAGGCAACATTTTCTTTACCGACAGACACATTTTGTCCTTTTCTCTCCTTCACTTATAGCTTTATTCCTTCAGCGTTTTATAGTATTCAGTGTGATATGCTAAATAAAGATGAATTGAATTTTGCGCTGTCTACAGTTGCTGCATTTTTTCAGCATTCATGTTAGAGTAGGATTGGCATACTCAACACGTAAGGCTGTGAACAAACGATCTCCTCAGTCTCCCCAGCATTCAAATGTCAAATACCACAAATTTACCTTATTTAAATTAAGATTATGTGGAAGTGAGTGGAGGAAAGATTGATACTCTCCCACACTAGACTCTTTGCTTCATGGTCCTTTTTATTGAATTTGTGGCGATTTGCGCCTGTGTGGTTGTCAACTCTGGTTTATTATTCATTTTGAATAATTCACCTTTGTTTTCGACCAGGAACGTTTTTTACGATCCTCCTCAAAATCATCAGGATTTCAAATCTGCAATGTCTGTCCGCAGCCTGGGCTGTTTTGTGCCTTAAAATAACCTAAAAGATCAGTTCTTTCACACATAATCCCATTTAGTACCTTCTTGTGCCTGCCTGCTTGGGAATCTGATCGGATGAAGCCCATGGTTGTTGTGGGCAAAAAATGGTTACAAAATTAACAAAACGCAATTTTGACCATTTTATTGCAATTACGTCGTGACTGGCATCGTTTTCTAGGTGTTTTTTTGGTGCCAGCTCGAATGGAACGAGTTTCAGAGGTGTAAGACTGCGTCTAGATCGAAAAAAGTAAAATCACAGCAATTGTAGTGAGCCAAAGGCTACTAATTGAAAAAATTTGCGGGACTATACAGCGAAAGAAATTGTTTCATCATTTGTACTGCCTCCCGTCTCATTAAAACCATCCGTCAGCTTGGCTTATCCCGTGCCAATCGCCTACAGGCACCTATGGAAATTTATTTCCTCATTGCCTGGAATATTTAGTTTTAGTTTTTTTTGTTTTTTCGTATCGTTTACTGGCATTTTTCAATGCTGAAACGTGGTAAACACAATGCAAACGCAAGACTCAATTTATTTAACAAGGAACATATGATGAATAATACGAAATAGGAGTTGAAAAATCATAGCCAATAACCAATGGTGTGATTTCTATAATGGGCTCTTTAGTACCAATTCCTGATTGGCTAAATTGTTAGATAGTGAACGTTTTGTGATGCCTTTGGAACACAGTTCTCTTGAACCCTTCGCTCATGAAACCAGTTATAATTTCATCTGTAGGATCTCATTCGTCATTTAGAAACCAACTTATTACTTGCATAATGCTACACACAGTTATATTACTTTACATAACAAGTCGCTTCTCTTCTGTCCTGCTTTAGACCCTCATTCGATTTATATACTTATGCCATCGTATTGCTAAGGCTCCTTCCCACGTCTAAGACATATTTGGTTTGAATTTCTGAAAACCTAATTATTGAGTGAGTGTGATAGTGGTGTGGCTCCTCGGCAAGAATTCAACTGTGGTCGAAATATTTGGTACACAACTTACCTTGACCACTGTAAAGTTGGTAATATAACAAATATACTCAGGCCCTATATCTTCGTTCTATTCTTTTCTAATTTTCTCTGAATTTTTTCTTGTATATCTGATCAAAAGATTGTTATCAGAATAGCTGTGGATATGTAGTTGGGTAGGAGACTCTTCCATCAGGTTGATCGAATTCAGTTTGCCATTTAATGTGCAAAACTTGACAACGTTTTGAGTTTAATCTCCGTTCAACGTACCAACAGATACTATGTGCTGATATGTACTGACTAGTTGAAGTACTAAGTACTGACACTGTGAGTTTAAGACACCCAGACCAGATCACAATCCGAAATTCTGTTTTTCTGATTGAGGCCTCAAAAATTCGTAGCGTGGAAGTCATCCTTACTGTTCATGATGAGTTGTCCAGAGAACTGAACTAGAGTGTATATTAGAGCAATCCTTGGATTGCGCCATCGTTTACTGCCTCACTACCAGAAATGTGGGCAATGAG
This sequence comes from Pachypeltis micranthus, assembly GCA_020466155.1. Taxonomy (NCBI): domain Eukaryota; kingdom Metazoa; phylum Arthropoda; class Insecta; order Hemiptera; family Miridae; genus Pachypeltis; species Pachypeltis micranthus. Next base: position 2,227,216 of record CM035773.1, on the reverse strand, counting down.
AAAGCCAATTCGACCTCGAGCAACCTCATCCTGTGGTCCTGACCTAAGTATGAGTTCTAGATAGAACGTTGCGCTGGACACCTGGAAAAATATCTTATTATTGATTTTGAATGACTTGAAGGGAATGTAGTCAGTTCTGAACTCTAATCTGAACAGACGCATTATTGTTATTTTCTATATATCTCGGTAAAACCAAAGGAAGTGGGCAGTCGAACACTACCACTCTTACTCTTATTTACACTTAAGCGCTATGTAGTACATATTGGTTTCCTTATTTCAAACCATTTTCACGATTTTATTCAAGAAACGGCAAATGTTGAATGTTATTTGGCATTTATAATTTCTGTTGTTGCTGGCAGGAACCTGTGTGGAATGTTATTCAGCAGGTACAGTTCTTACAATTCACGTTTAAATTTATGGTTATAAATTAGCCTTCAGCACTTATGATCGCCATCTGTAGAAGATGGTTTAGTTGAATCTTCTTCACTTTTTACTTTCCTCGCCCCCAAAAAGTAAACAAATTATATTCGGTTGGTATGTAAAAGAGATTCTGTCAAGATAGACAAATTTTCATGTGTGCGTTTGGCACAGTTACGTCAAAGTAACCAGACCAAAGAAACCAACTCACGTTTCTCTGGATTAACTCTGAAGTATATAAGTCTAGATGCTTGGTGAACTTGTCTAGTATGATGTAGTAACTCTACCAGATACTGGTTCGTGCGCACCATCTTCTCATAAATGCCAACCTGCATGCGTACCTCTATTTCTGTGGAAAGTGAAAATCTTCCTCCACCCCTTACCCACTGGCAGGTCCTGTAATATCTCCCTTCCCACACGTCGTTCATCAGGAATAAATTATGTCGATCAGAAGCGTCCATATTGAGAAGGCTAGTGGCTCACACAGTACGTGCTTGGGTAAACCGTGTATGCGTTTTTCTCCCGGCCTGAGACATAATTGTCTGCTCAAATGTGGAATACTCAATGGGGCACGTCATTACTAGCTAAAACGAGCTAGTGTACACCTAATGAGACCACCGAGTAGATCACCACAGACACAGTTTCTGCTAGATTCTATCCTCCTCTTCGCAATCTTTGAGTTTAAACCTAGTTGTATAAACCGAGCGCAGAAATGTTAGATTCTCCTAAGAATCGTTAATCGGGCTTATCCACATTATTCCAAAGCTTTCTCCTTTTGGGATTGTTACCAGTTGCTTTTCAACAATTCGAGTTGGAAGTTAGAAGTCATCTAAAAAGGAAGCAGACCTTGTTTGAGACAACTGAGCTTAGTTTGGAAGACCTCAAACAACCAAAAATTAGTAAAATAAAACTGTAAGCCCTAAAAATAAAATGACTGTAAGTTCAATACAAAAATTTAATTTGTGGCGTAGTTGGCGCATAAATAGTAGTGAGTTAACCGTAAAATAACATAGTCTTCTGGTTGAACCGAAAATCAAAGAAATAAACTATAAAAAATATATTGTTCCGAGGTGAGCTCGAACCCAAGAGTAAAGATGTAGCGTAGCGTTGATCGGTGTGTAGCTGACAGATAGGTCGCTGGCAGCGGTAGGTGAGACCTCGTACTGCTCGTGTAGGTTCGGGAGGTCTCAGTAGAATCCGTGAAAACACGTCGCCAATCGTCCTTTGCACAAACCGAAATCCGCAATCTCCGACTTTGGAATAAAATCGTTCTATCCCTACTTATTTGCCTTCGTGGCGGGTGAGCTGATATAGACACCTGTAGATATGTTAATGAGATGCTGCTGACTCACTACTGTACGACTAGGCAAATATATTCGAGCACGAAAATTAACGGACACATTTCAGTAGCGCTCGAAGGGCAAGACTGGTAGCGTGCTGGAGGGAGCCGAGCTGCTGGTCTCATCTGCCTCGGGTACAACTTTCGAGTCAATCTCGCACGAACTAGACAACAAAAAACTTGACAAAACGCCTCCTGATCGTCGCATCCTTTGGCGCGAACAAACCTGGTTTCTGAAAATACTCAATACGTTTCTCAGATTCACTCAACCCCTCAAAATGCATCCATTCATTTGAGTCGTCTATTCCAGGAGCAGGAGCAAAATAACAAGAGAAATGTGCTGCCTGGTTCCGTATTGAAGACATTTTCTGTGACTAGTCAGACAGGTTAAGCTGAAGAATCATATTGCAAGAAAAACATGAATTCGAGTTCAGAGCTCAAAAGTTGCTGCATGGGTGTGGCCAGACCATCCTGATAGTGTGCACATTCACAAACTTCCATAATTTGTATATTAACGCAGGGGTGAGGAAAGTTCTGACTCTTTCAAAATTGAATCAATTCCATTGGCATTTTTTATCGTTTCAGTTGGTGCCAGGCCCGCCGTTCGTTTTTGGCGCCTTCCTAGTCATTTGCGCTCTTTTAGTGGCAGCTTTTATTCCTGAAACTCCCAGCAAAGGAATCACTCTTCGACCGACCAATAGACGGCAATCAGGTAATTGTTAACGTTTATTATTAAACGTTATCGAGAGAAAATGATGTTTTGCGATCTGAAGAAGATGTGTGTTATTTAAAATGTGTGACAATCGTGTAATTTTGTCTCTTGCTTTCCAAGCTTCCCCCTCTCGATGTAAGGTCACCACAAGCGTTGATCAACACTCATGTAAGCGTTATTCTAATACAGCTGACTTTGTAGACGCCTAACAGCCAATTTTTAATACCCAGCTGCTCCTATTTTGATTGTCAGGCCAACTTCTTGATTCCCCTCTGCACTTGATTATAATCCATTAGATTGCCACAATTAAGTAACATTCCTCATTCTTCTTGTTTCTGATTGTCTGCATTGTTGCAACAGCTTGCACTTTGTGAATTATGGTTCAGTGGAACTTTTTTTACGAGAAGGAAAGTGACATAAACACTGGGCGTAAACTTTTCCTCTAATCAAATTACGCGTTTTGCTACTTATTTATCAGAAAACCCATTTTGAGCGTGATAGACCAGAAGACACTCCAATATTGTTGATACTACTGCAAGTCGCCTGTAAGTTGTGCTGATCAATAGTCAGAAGCAGTATAGTTATGAGGGCTATCTCTAAGCCCAAACAAGACCACAAATGTTTCCAACATGATCTGCTTTGCACTCTTAGTTCTTGAGGCCTAAGGAGATAGCTAGCTCTTCTTGGACGTTGGAGATGCTTCTCGTTACGTGAGTTATTTCTTTCTTTATTGAAATAGCAATAGACATAAAGGGGGATGGCTTCCTTTACTGTTAATTTATTGTTAGGAGGCAATGTGAATATGTCTATCTAACAATGCTGACTGTGCTCAAAGAGGAGGGGCTACACAAATTATTGAGTGGTTGTAACAAAGTAGTTGTAGTACGACAGCACTGGCTCAGATCGGCTGGATGTTATGATGGACGATCATGCATTAATGATGAGGGTTATGTGGCTGTATGGTCATGCCAGCGTTTACTAGATCTAGCATAGAGTTTAAATCAGAAAATGAGTTTATGGATATGCTGCTCATTATCATGAAGTTTGGTTAAAGTTACAGTTACCTGTCAGATTACAGTCGTAGGTTAGCTATCTGAACTATAAAGGCAAACCTGTTTGTATATAATTGGTGTGCTACACACTTCACCAACATAGTTGAAATTCTTTTGAACTTGGCCTAATTAATATCCAGGTGGTGGTCTTAGTGGGGCTGTTGGGTTGCAACGCTCGACTGACGAGTTGACACCTAGTCTCAGACACAATCAAGAGAGAGAGCCGAGTAGAGCTTGTATTGAGAATCTACCGTCAAGATTCACCTTCCCATATGTTCTTTGTTTCAGCATCTCCATTGTTGTATGTATGAGTTTGAAAATGCCAACCAGCACATCCTCCCAGGGGTACCATACAATTTTACTGGGAATTACCCAGTGGGAAGCAGTATTCAGATTTGTAGACAGCATCCTAAGAAGATGTATTGCAGAAGGGAGTTATCTGCAGCGTTCACTGGCAAACCTCCTTCTCCATACCTAGCGTTGTAAGAGTATTGTTGGGAGAGTAGGGAAAAGCCCAACGACCCCAGTAATCTCTGACGTAGCGCAAAACAATGTGGAAAACGTACCTGGGGTTGATTTACCTATTTCTTCTAGTGTCTATAAGGAATGGTGCATTTCCCTTGCCCTCCCCCCGTAAAACGTGTAGGATGTAAACCATTTTACCCAGATTGTTCATATAAAGAAGGTAAGCTTTCATTAGCATGACAAGGGCAAGTTCTGCGTAAGATTTTTTTTTCTTTCCCAGATAAGGGAACGCCAATTGTGGGGGACTGAGCTAATTCTCATGCCAGCCTGGACAGAAAGCTATAGGCTGCAATGGCCTTTAATGTGGCCTGGCTGTCCGAGAATATATACATCCGCTTTCCCTTGAGTCCTTTGGTCAGGATTTCTTCCACACAGATCTTTGTAGTTAGGATTTCCGCTTGAAATATCATGGCGTACTCTCCCAGTGGTTTAGCAAGACTGTAGTTGCCCAGCTCTGCCTCTCATGACTGAACCATCGGTATGCCTGTTATAGGAGTAGCGACCTCCCCACTGCTGTCGTCGTCCTGTCGGAGAGCGCTGCCTCCCACTCCTACCTGCCTGTACTTCCCTCCTAGACAGCCCCATCTCCGGGCCTCAGCCTTTGGAGGGGCGCCAGGGAGGCTGCACTGCAGCAGAGGATGGAGTAGTGTAGCCCTGCTCCTTGTTATCCCTGTCTGAAGGTTCTGGTTGGGGGATCGTGCGATGCGGAGGATTGACAATGAGGCTTGGCCTCTTCTTTGCAGTCTGCGCCGGTCCTGAGGGGCCCGCATTTCCTGTGGGGCCAGACGCCCCTTGCTCCTGGGTATCTCCCCTCTCTGTACGCGCCGCTGTTGCAGGGACCTAGTCCAAGCTCCCTACTGAGGGCACACTGCCTGAGGTACTTGGCCCTTCGTATCAGTCGATACTCACCCTCCCCTTTGCCTCCCTCCTGCCATCTCTCAGTCTTGACAGCCTGAGTGCCGCGGCAATGGTCCTCAGCCAGTCGACAGTTTCCCTGTCCTTGCAGTGGATCAATAGCCAGCCAGGTCTGCACACTGTGATCTGAAACGCTGGCCCGAATCCGTTCCCTCCAGCTGATAGGACGCTGTCCATGATGCCTAGATCCAGGCTGTCCAGCATTCATGAGCAGAGTTCTAGGGTAGTTTTGGTGTATGACACCAATCCCATTCGCTACATCCCTGTAGCTCGGTCTGCTCTGCAGACGGGTGAACCTCTGCTCCTTTTGTTTTGAGGATCCATCTTGAGGCACTGCCCTCCTCTTCTAATCCCCGCCCTTCTGGCTGGGCTGTGTGGAGTAGATCCAGTCGAGGGTCTGGATCTCTTCCTGCTTTCCCTGACTGTCATGGCGGAGGCCTTCAAGGCCTCTTCCGGTGCGAGCCCTCGCTTAATGAAGTGGTGATGATGCTTCTTTCTTGCACCTCCCATCCTAGCACCTTCAGGTCCTGCCCTAGAGGTCTATCTTTCACGCTCTTTTTCAGCCTTTGGCCATGTGACCCCCTGGCTGCCAGGCCAATAGCGAGGGGGTGCCCTCCACCAGGGGTAAGGCTTTGGAGACCCTCTATACTTGCTGGAGACAATGCTCCTAGATGCAGCGAGGCAGTGGCCTCTCCAGATGCCTGTGTATTTTCGTCAATGGCCATCTGATCGTCAAGGTCTGGTTTGGAACACAGCAGGGCAGCTCCTCTTCAATCCTTAGGCGATTTCTTCCTCCTGATTTTGTAAATTATTTTTATTGGTGTCCATGTAGGTCCCATGGGCAGCTAGGGAAACAATCGGCCACCTGAGAAGGCCACTCAGGAAGGCTACTTAAAACTGGGTGGCGCCCGGTGCCCAGAGTTTCCATACTCCCTCTGACCATGCATCCATGGCGTATGCTGTTCCGCCGTGGATTGGGTTTTGCCCTTGTTCGTGGCTACTTATTCAGTCAGCACGCTGACCTTATTCACAACTGGCCACAGCATGCCCTAAAGCTATACTGTGGTCACTTCACTATCCACAGCCTGTGGTCACACCTAGTAGCATGGACATGCTCCTGGGAAGAGAACCCAGAACCAGGTGCGTAAGACATTTGTGCATGAGAAACAAAACGCCTTTTTTTTTATATGCCTTTGTAAACGCACTCAGCACACTGGACTAATTTTCTGTGGGGGCTATGCTCGTCGTCGAATTAAATCCGATCAAATCTGGATCTAGTGAGGCAGATGAACACAACGCCAAACAAGTATCCAGAAGGTGGGGCCTCTCTATGTTACAGAATATTCATCTGGCCGTTTGCAAGCATAGCATTCGACTGGAAATGGAATGGGAGCCACTTGCAATATCGTTCAGACCTGTAGCCCCCATCAGGCGTAAAGATCTCAGGTTTCATAATGTTAGTCTCCTACAGTGAGAGGGGATAAGAAAATACCAACTCGATAAGTTATTTGAAAAATGGAAATCTTGCATCCAAAAACCTTGCTCTGTAAGCTTGGACTCATTCTGAATAATAACCCTATGTTTCGGTCACGAAAAAGTTTTTACAACGCCCCCTTCAAAATTTGATAGTTTACGGTTCAAGACATAGGGATTCCAAATCTGCTATGTCCGTCCGACGTTCGGGCCATTTTGTGCCTTTAACGTGGTTTAAAAAATCCGTCCTTTCGCACAAAAATCCCATTTGGTATCTAGTTGTGCCCGCCATCTTGGCAATCCGATCGAACGAAGCCCATGGTTTTTATGGACAAAAATTGGTTAAAAAAATTAACAAAACGCAGTATAATCGCAAATACGCCATGTTTCGCATCGATTTTCAAGGTATTTTTACATACTGGGTCGAATGGAATGAGTATTAGACGTGTACAACTGTGTGTAGGGAAATTACAGTAATTATTAGAGTCTACTAATTAGAAGAACTCGTGGGAACTACAGCGGAAGTAAACGTTTCGTCATTAGTACTCCCTCCCTCCCGTCTCATCTAAACCACCCGCCCGTTCGAAAAATTCTGTAATACCCCTTTGCTTTTCCATATCATTGTTTTACGCTTCTTAAGACACTTTTAGTACGAATTTATACACAGTACTGGCTACCCTAGATCTGTATTTCATTAAGCACTAGAAGGCTGAAAATCGGATTTTGGTATATAGTAGTTCTTTTTGAAGTTAATTACAAAAACATCTTGGCAATGCAATGTTCCTCAATACTTATTATCCTAATGAATGCCGTGTGGTGCTTTGCACCAAGCAGTTCAGAAAAACTGGGTTTAGATGGCAGGAATTCCTCAGGGTCGCTGCCAGTATAGTACTTCAGTAGCGAATAATTATGTTATGATTCCTCTCGTGCCTGTGCTTCCCAACAATGTGCTGATTTCAATGTAAAGCCAGCTTTTCAATTCAACGCCCTTTTTTCGTGGGGTTTGCATGTGGACGTTTATATTTGTGGCGCATTTTTCTTTAGTTGAACAATTTTTCTCGTGAAACTTTTGTGCTGTAGGTTTGTCTCCACAAATCTGACTGACTTCTACTCCCGAATGGTGTGTAAATGCATCACTATGATAGTGTAAAACGTGAACACAGTAATCGATTCTCAGTGCTATTCCTCGCAGTAGCTCAGTACAAGGAAAGCATTCAATTCCCTGTCAACTAGTCGAAAGAAGTATTTCCTAAGTGTGAACAAATTGTTCCTTACTCGTGTATTTAAAGCTGGGATCTCCCCTTCATAGGAACCAAGATGGCATTGACAAAACTAAGGCATTCAAGAAAATCACTAAAACGCTCGCAATCAACATGTCAAAATAATAAAGTTCACGCCAAGCAACACCCTAGAAATTCAAGTTTTCGTAACTCACCTCAGAATCAACTTCAGAATTTGGTCTGAAATCGGTCGTTTCTTCCAGCTGCAAATGTTCAAAAAAACGTTCTAATACACCTTAGACCCTACACCTTAGTTCGTAGCTTTCTGGTAAACGTTCCTGTTACCAACAAACTGGAGAACTGGGTATTGACGTAGTAGGGATTCATAAAAATGCTAGACGTTATAACAGGTGAGTAAGATACGTACTCTTATTGTTAGATTTTTTGTTTATCTTTGCTGTTACAATTATTAGTGACAAGGAGTTAATGCTAAGGAAAAAAACAAACATTTTTGTAGGTGCACCACCGCACTCCTCCCACTGTATTCACCCAAAGCTTCCTACCTATTCCCCTACTCGCTCTGCATGCTGCTCCCACTGCTCTCAGCCCAAGTACACATCCAACCCATCTGTGCTCAATACATTTCGCTCGCGTGGCTTTAGCTCTCCGCCAATTTACACTAGTTCAGGACAAAACTCATTCCGGTACAGTTTTAAGTATGGTCAAGTTTTGGAGTTGAATTGAATCATGTTCTTAACAAAACATGTCCATAATGTGAAATTATCCAACAAGAACATAGGGGACGTTGAATTATGTTCTAACTGTAGTACTCTCCCAGGCGTGCCATACAGTGTGTTGCGTATTTGTTTAATTTGTTAGGCCCACGTTATTCCCGAGTCTAATGTTGAATATAGTTTTTGTGCTGACACCTTTCTACATTCAGCCATTCATATGGTTTTTTCTCAGGCCTTTCGATGGAAGTTCACTATGAAATGGAACGTTGTAAGAAGCACGATGGTCACAGCCCTTTGTCTCCGCTTGTAGACAACTCAGCAGCATTGTAAGCGACGCTAAATCTTAAAATTGCCCGGGGGAAATACTTCTTTCTTTTTCCATTTTTTAAATTTTTTTTATTTTTAAGTGTAAAATAGAGAAAAGAAGAAAATTGTTTTTGAAGGTCAAGTATTATTAGAGTAACGACATTTTATTAATTTATACTCCTTTTTTCTATTACCTCTGAATATTCATTCTCCTTAACTTTGTTGTTGAAACAAAGAGCGATTTCGATTTTTGTGGTTTATTTCATGTAATCATAACAGTTGTAGATCGATTAGTGTTCAAAACAGGATGACGTCACATTAGTTTGTTCGTAGTTGTTGAATTTCGCTTAAAAATCTTGAACCAACAAAATAAAAACACGCCAAGTAAGAAGAGATTGTAAATCCTACCACATTATGCGAAATGTCGATCACATTAGTCCCTTTATAATCGATACCAAAGCATAGATGTAAATATTATTACATATTATTCAAATACGATTAGAATTCAGTTTTGCCATGCTAGTGGCTATTGGGGGGGGATACTGTTTCTTTTTAAAAACCGCTTCGTACTTTTTAGAGTACTTTGGGTAATTGTCGTTGGTTAAACGATAATGAGACCTTTGATTTGGTCAATGGACTATGTTTCTTCTTTGCAGCTCAATTTCTGTTGTCTGCTGAATTGGAGGCATTTTTTTAAACCAAAGTTGTTACTCTTTTCTCGTGGCACTAGTCTTCATAAGCTCTTACTCTTCAATTTAATTCTTTTTTTTTCCTAATAGGAGTTTTGTCTCAAGACGGCTGTCGCATTTCTGTGAAAACATACACGTTAGATTTGATCATATATCTGCAATTATTTCACTCGTTACAGAAGCTTGTGTGTACAAACAAAGTCATAGAAATTTGCAAAAACCCTGTGAATGTGTACTGCTTTTAATGATAACGTGTTGGTGCATGAATAATAACAGAAGTAATGAGGTATTGGAGTTGTGGTGATTGAATTTTAAGGCTCATTTATTGCATCAAACAGGGGAACTGTGTGTGAATGAATAACGACAGATCAGCTATTGCAGATGGTTTAAGGGGGGGGGGGATGAGTATTCAACCAAGGTTGTCTGTTTAGCCACCAAACACTCGTTTGAGTATCTCCAGTTCTGGCTATCTTGCATTGGTTGAATTAGCTACCCACAGGGTCATCCTTAATAACAGGGAATGATTAGATAATCAGACAATAACCCGTGATATGTATCATTTATCCAGGGAAGAAGGGCGAAGAAGGTTAGGACAGTTGCAGAAAAAATAATTTCTAATCTTTGAGATAGAGGAATGAGGTTCTATGGGGGCAACCCATATAGGAGAAGTGACAGCACTTCTTGAGCAAGACGAAGAAACAACGTGGGAAATGAATGAAACTCAATTCAATTATGAAAAGGAGATGAGTGAGAAAGATACAAAAGGAGCAGGTTTGTAGATCAATCACGTGAATGAAAATCATAGGAAGACAGGAACAAACACATCCATGACCATGTAGAATCGCTGTATCCCTCATTGTTAACATCTTTTCTTGTCACATCCTCTTGTCAACTTTTTCTCTGAATACTAACCGAACGCTTTCATTTCTGATAAATAAGGTTATTTCTTACTACTTTTGAAGACGTAAACCTGTTGTATTGTTAATTTAGTTCGTATACGAAAAATGAATGCGACTGCCGACTTGCAAATGGTTTTTTTGTTTCTATTAAAAATAAAATGGAGTGCAGATTTTGTCTTCGCTGTGGAGTTCCGTGTACATAATTTGTAAAATTGTAACCTTGTTCCTTGTTGTCGAATTATTTGTTGGTTTGCTTAGTGGGAATTCTGTTTGAAATTAATGTATTTTTTAGGGTATTCACAGAGTGGAACAAAGAGCCTTAAATGTTGGCTCTTACAGCATAGTGGAGGCATGAGCTGCCTCATCGAGACAACATTAACATTGCTGCAATCGAAACCACTTTCCATGTATCAGTCCACAACCAAATTACCTATTTGTGGCATTGCTGGGTGGTAGGATATCAATATCTTGAAAGCCAGATTTTAAAAACTTTGGTGAACCATGTACATTTAAAATAAAATTTTAGTTCTGTTGAAGTTGTTTTTTTGTCTGGAAAAGTGCTCAGTCAGCTGTTGCCAAGTCTACATGCCATTAGTAACACACGCCGTAATTAACAAGGGATCTGTTTGCCTTAGCTTCAAGGACCAGAAGGAGTTAGTGCCATAAGCTTGGGTGGGGTGGGGGGGGGGGCTAGGGAAATCAGAGGCCCCCAAAACACAACAAACTGTCCTTTCATGTTCCTTCCCTGTATATGGAATAACAATTGTTGAGAAATGTCTAATCCCCCTTCCCAGCAACGTCCCACGTAGTTACCATATGTAATCAATACACGATTTTATCCTACTGGCTCTGCTCTTTGGTTCACTCTGTTAGTGTGTTTAGATGCACATTTGTATTCGTACAGAGAGCAAAAGTCATAGCTTATTGTATTTTGTAACTCATCAAGCACGTTAATCTTTTTCTACTGAATACTTGTGTTAGTTGTTACTGTTTATTTTGACTTTTTTAAAGCAATTTCCGTGTGTTCACCATGATTTGGTGTTTTACAAAGGTCGGTATGGATTACAGATGAGGTGCTAAGACTGTGATTTGCATCATTGAACCAAACATGGGCGATGGCAGGATTTAATAGAAGAGATGACTTGACAATTTTATGAAAATGAACGTTTTGAAAAATCTTTCAATTGTTTGCACCAAAAAAATTTTGAATCAGTTCATCTCCTGGAACTGATAAATCTAAAGAATTTCAAAAAATAAAACACCTCGATTTTGGTTCGTCATCAAATCTTCTGGCTATAGAGCAAGAAACTGAATCTCATATCCGTTTTGTGACAGTACATCAGCATTCCAATTATTCCTAACGTTTTTATGATCTGTTAACCCTCTCAAAGGGCACATGATTACGTTTGGGTAGGGAACGTACAGCTTGGTTGGTTCTATACAACGAGCCTAGAGCTAATCAAAGGTATTGATGGGGCAGATGCAGATTGGCAGTCATAAATGATGCAAATGTGCATTTAGTTTATTTCCCTTTTGCTAGCTTTCTTCTGAGTACTGCAGTCAACAGTGTCCTACATGCAGTTCCTCATGTCCATTCTCTCCTAAGCCCCCACTGGCTGGTCAGCCATGCTTTCCTTACCATTTACCTGCTCCTGTCTGTATGCGACAAACTGGGAAACTGCAGATGCTCGCTTTCCAATTACTCAGCTTTCTATTTCGTTTTCTTCCACTTGCTGATTACCGTCATTAAATATAAAATAAAACACCTGTCCTGTCTATGGAAGTGATCTGACTGTCCGTTATTAAGGATAGATTCCTCCTTCACGAGCGTATGCTGTAGCGCTAACAATAGATTGTGAGAGCAGTTTCATCACCTTCTCTGATATCAGCATTCAACAAAACTTTGTGGCAACCTTTCAATTTGAAAATTGTATAACGTGATACTTTTCATAAAATTTTCAACTTTTTCTTCTTTGTGTCTAAATTAGTCATTTTTTTTGCTTTTATCGCTTTTTTTGTTTACAAAAATGGTTACTTCACTGACATCCGTAGCGTCTGCGTGATGATCATGTAGCTGAGTGCCACCGTAATTTAGTGTGATGATCGGCTTATGATAGTTGAAATAGAATTAAGAAGGTGATTCTGGTGGTCTGAGACCTCCTGCTTGGTCAAAATTGTAGGATTTAAATAATTCGATCAGCTTTTGACGAAATAGAGTACAAATCTGATCTGTGATGGGCTTTTACACGAAAAGTGATGGGTTAGGGCAAATTCGAAGTTGCTTTAATTTGACAAAAGTATCTATATTTACTCAAATGGATCGATGCTGTGGTCGAAAACTCCTCCAACATAACAAATACAACTCAACATACATCTTTTGTATTATTTGTTAGGAAAGTAATACTCAAAATACTTGAAACTGTCAGGTGCCCCAACTAAAGTGTACCATAGTTCTTCATTTCCCATACAGTCTGCGTGAGAAAACCTGATCAAAGCCAGTTTCTGTAATTTAATCAAAGATGACTGAATCTTAAGGTCATGCGCAACTTTGTTCTTCAAATGAGAACAACTATTTTTACATAACTCTACCCACGTCCTAATTGTATGTATGTCTGCTCTTCAAACACTACTATGAAACGTCTTAATCGAATCAGCTTACGTTTCATACACAGCTTTGTATTTATCAGATTTTATTATAAGGATTTGAAAAACATTCATAGAAAGTAGAAAAATTAAATTTTCCTAGTGATAAAACTGCAATAAGTCTGCAAGCAGGTTGCTGGTGCATTGGCATCTGACGTCAGGGAAGTGGACTGTGTTCTCTGAAGAAGGGCTGAGACCTGACATCGTCGCTGTTGGTCCTGACCAGTCTGAGCGATCTGGGATGTCCAGGTAGCATCTTGCACTAACTTGGCAAGCCAAGAGATGCAAATATGACAGGTTGGATCATCGTATGATGGTGTTGGAAGCTCATGGAGTGGAGGCAGGTCACATAACTGATGCGTCCTGGAGCGGTGTGTGGTCCAAGAAAAGTGCTGAGGAGATGCTCAGCTGGGTGTGTCAGCAGGCGTTCTCTGAGATACCACTACCCGCATGTTGCTCGGGTCGTACCTAAACGGTGATCGTTCTATTGTGGAACGTCTTATCTTTCATTCCTTCGCCGTCCCAATCCTTCTTTCCCTAGAGCCAGCACAGGGTAGTCAGGGCACCATTACCTTACTTATTATCTATTTAATTTCTACTTTTTGAGTGCCACTGTCCCATTTACGGTGGGGTTTGGGGAGAAAAAAATGTAGTTCAGTTTGTGGGAGAGCGGATCTTTTTTTGAAGGGGGGTCACCGATATGAAAGGGGGTAGGGAACAAAAATATACCAAAAACTAGGGTTTTTCAAATTTTTCTCGAAAACTGCTCTAATGATTTAGATTAAACTTACAAATTATCTTCGATTAAGACAACATGCTAATCGTGGAGCACTGCCACTTTTTTAATTCCTCCGACTTATCAAGGGTACGAGTCTCTGGGGTAAACCATCCAAGCTTTTCTTTCCTGGTTAGTCACTGAAGATGCAGAAGTTCTCCTACACTGACACCTTTGACGGGGACCAAGGTTTGGCATGGTTGGGATTAGAGGTCTTTCTGGTACTGTTCTTGTCACCTTTCTCGCCATTTGTTGAATGCACATTTACAAGCGTGTTCATATTCAGAAACTTGATGGTGTAGGATTCATTAGTAAACAGCACGAAATAGTGGGTGACACAATTGTGGTGGTTCCACTTTTTGTAAACTTCTTAAACCACTTGGTTTAAGGGGGTGGGCGAAGGGTTCTCATATGAACCAGCAAAGTTGCAGATAAGAGTTGATTTTATTCATTTTTGAAATCTACGCCAAAAAAATTTGAACATTTCGTAAGTTTGGCGTTGATCCGGATTTATTGTGTGGTCTCTAGTGAAATGAAAGGGTATGCTTCAGGTTTGAAGGGCTTCATTGATTGATCTGTCCCACGCATCTCTAACTACTGATTTTGTTACTGTCAACATATTTCAACTAGTCACATTTGGCATTATTTAGTTTAATTTGTAAAATATATGTGTTTTATTCAATATAGCGTATTTGACGTAAATAGCTTCGACCAGTTTTGGCTGAGAGGCGAATTTTCGATGTCGAATGGCTGTCGCAAAATTTTTCTTTCATTGAAGTATTGCGTTTTTAGAGATATGGCTTCCCCGTTGAAGGTTTTGAAAACGAAGTAACTCAGGGTTAGTTTCATTCGTTTTGTAGCTGTTTCTTGAAGGGTTGAACACTTTAAATATTGAAGAGCCAATCAAGGAGGCTTGATTCCTTGAATAGTTACCATTTGGACAGCTATTAATTTTAATTGAGTGGATTCAGGTTGAAAGGGACAATTGAAAGAGAAAAAGACGGTGTACATTTTAGTGCGATTGAGCAATTTGTTGTTAGTTCCAACAGTTTGCTAAAAATGAACAGTTGGCGATGTGAAGCGATTTATTGCATCTGTTTTCATCTTCAATTTAGAATTATTACTTAGCTCCGTTATTGACTTTGTGACTTAGAGTTCTAAGGAAAAACATTTATTTATTTTTTAAAGAGAGAGAATACAGTTGGGGAAGTGTAACTATTTGTAATGTATTTTCGATTTAATTAAAGCGTTGTTAAATTCATGTTTTCATTTAATTAATTCCTCGCGTTTATTTTTAGTTGTGAAAAAAGAAATGATATTTGTGGAAATAAATTGCAGTAGTAAAATATATCAGCCCATGTTGCGTACACTCGCAGATTCAATGGAACATACAGAACAAGTGACAGCGATATTGCTATCCTAATACAATCGTGGGAAAGAAAACCCTATTTTTAGTGAGTTCAATTTAAGTGACTAACGATTACGCAGGGCAATGGAAGCTTATTGGGCACATGACCCAGCAGTTCATGGATGATTACTACTCTGCTATAAATGTTTGAAAAGATGTCGCTGTGCAATATAATGTAAGTGGAAGGACAAATTGTGCTTTTCTCATGATGATGAATTCAAGATTTTGTTAGGCTTAGTACGTATTGAAACAGGGCAGTCGGAGATAGTAACCAGGTTGTGAAAGGTTCCTGTTGAGTTTGAAGATCTTTCAAGTATAGTTCGCATGGGAATTGACTTTTGTTTGGAAATCGAACAAAATAAACAGTCTTTGAGAAGAATAGAATACCAACACCTCTGACCACATTCTGACCCTGACCTCCTCCCCCTCCCCCCCCCCATTACAATTACAATCTGTGTAGTATTCTTGATTATCATTATCATACCCTGAATAAAAACTCACTGTTATAGCAACATCAGGTGTATTTACTTCACAACTCTCTTAGGCCCAAATCTTTTATCACCATGCTAACTGATGTAATCAATTTGACTAAGCTTGTGTGATATATGTAGGACCCTAGTACCCCGAAATTGAGTTTTTGGTATATTATTCAACTCGAATAGTACACCAATTTTTTCGGCCAGAAATTTTTATTGTTAAAACCCCTTCTCAAAATTTGACAACACTTCAAGGCATGATGATTCAAAATCAACAATGTCCGTCTGCCACCCAGGCCTTACTTTATTTTGCCTTTAACAATCTAGTCTAAATAATCCATTCTCCCATTTCCATTTGGGATCTAGTTGATCCAAAGTGCAAAGTGTGTGAAGATTGTGACCTCTTGATCATTGGGAAAGCAAGGGGAATTCACTGGGGACTGGTTATAGTGGCACATAGGCTGTGGATTATGGCGAGAGTAGCAAAAATTAAATGGAGGTAAGGTATAGGGCAAGTTCTCAGACTATTTGATGTGGAAGCGACCAGATTGCTGAACAGATGCGATTGGTTTGAACTATGAACCTCTGTGAGGGGAACAGACTGCGTTACTATTTACAATCACCCCTCCAAAGTTTACACCACATTTCCTAGCATGGAGATGCCAAAACTGCCTGTCTAGGCTATATTTTGGCTTAAATTTGGTGTCCGGTACAAATAAACAAATTCTCAGTTAGGAAAACTTCTAACTGATGCACTGATTCTGTGATTGAGGTAAGAGTGGACTGTATCGGTTGTGTACGCGTTCGATCCAAAATGTGCATGAATGACTCACCGAAGACGATGGTGCGTTCCTGGGCTGAGTGCTGATGACGAGGCGACGATAGTAGACATAGGGCTGGCACTGACAACTTGGATCGTACTCGAGTATTGAAAATCACTAACTTGGAGCGGAGGTCAAGGTATTGTCCATTTGGGGTGGACTGTCAGGGCTTGCAAGTAACCTTAGACCACTGCCTCCAAAATTCTTGAGAGGCCCTCGGAACACCCTGTGTGACGAATAATAACCGACAATTTAGAAAGAACGGAAATGAACTGTAGGGGTCGAATCTCACCCGAACTAAAATAATAGAAGGGGAAACTTAAAGAAATCAATGGGAACGAATAAATGTAAAATAAAATTTAATTCAGAGAAAAATAAATAAATAATAGTTGACTTTTTGGCTTAAAATGAATCTTAAATAATAAGCGTCCTTCTGGCCAAACCTACCTATGGCATGCTGAAACTAAGAAAACAAAATAAATGACCCACTTCAAGAGCGTTGTCTTCTCTCTTTGTTTGAACGGCCTGAAAGTTTGAAAATGAGAAGTTGGAAAGCAGAAGACGTCGCGGGAGTTCGGGACTTTTCGTATCGAGAGAAAAAGGGAGTACAAGGCATCAACGAAAAGGGACGAGGAGGCTGCCAAAGTGTCCCCAGCACAGGGACCTGATTTCTTGGAAACCTTATACAACTTGCCACTTTTCCCATAGCAGCGCATCGGTAGCGGTGATTGAGTTCAGCGGGCATTTACCCACCAAATTGGCACTGCACACAAGGCGTATATTACGGCACACCTGCCAACAGGAAAGGTGGTTGGTTGGTTGCAAGTCACATTGGGGTGGTGATAATAAGAGAGCTCCAATTACAAAATGACCTGGCGTAAGTACTTCAGGGTCATAGAGAGGATGAGAAGAAGTTTTACAGAGAGGTCTACTATTTAAAATAGCCTCTACACAGCACAAAAGTGTAGACATCTCCTCAAATGTAAAGGAGCGGTTACAGTTTACTTTTGAAAGTAGGCGTTTTCTAGCCTTAACTGCGGCTTCCCAGGGTCCACCCATCCATGGTGCCCCAGGAGGATTGAATACGTAAGCAATCGAGCATGCATAGAAGTAATCCTGCAGGGTGGTCCTGAGGACTGAAGGAAGTGCAATACCTCTTTTGCTTTTCTAGCTGCTCCTTGGAAGTTTGTGCCATTATCGCAGTGGATCTTTTGACATAGGCCACGTCTTGCGATGAATCGGTCAAGTGCTGCTTTATATGACCCCATGCTCAAGTTGCCCACAAGCTGCAAATGTGTGCTGCCTTTGTACTCAGACAAACGAATATGGCAAAGTAAGCCTTAGTAGTCGTACATTGCGTCTGGTGGATTCTTTAATGAACATGCTTGAGGAAGTTCCGACATTACTGTAGCTAAGCCTTATCTCTGGCCTTGACACAAATGTGACAGTGCCAAATGCGATGTTGAAGGAGTGAGAGCTGACAAAGGATCCACTATTGAAGTTGTATTGCTGTTTGAACTGCTTGTGGACCAGAATGTAGCATCTCGATATGACAAAGGTCACAGATTAGGCGACTTATGGGCGCATCCTTAGGAAGAATAATTGGATGCTTGCTTCTTTCAGGAAGTAGAGACTGCTGGAGCCGACCGCCCACCCTAAAAAGACCCACTTCATCAATGAAGGCAATTAAATTCCTCTGAGAAATAATGAGACTGAGTTAACTGGAGCATTATTTGAAGAGCAATGTCTAATTCTTGCACTTAAGAGAGTTTTTGTAAATTTGATTTGACCATTATTTTGAGAATTTGTGATGAAGCACATCATCCATGAGAATACACGCTGAAGTCTTGTGAGTGAAGAGTACTTGGCCATGATGGAAAGTAAATATCCCTTTCACTTCGAGGTTTCAGGGCTCAGAGTAGAAGTATGTAAACTCAACTCAGGTGATGGTTTCATTTCGGAGAAAACTGAGAATGATGAAGGAGTCAGGTCGAGGAGCTGAGGCCAGTCACCAGGATCTTTGAAAGGGAAGGAAGGTCCATTCCACATGAGGCGCAGTCAGTAGCATTGTTAGCTGAAACTATATGCCTCCAATAAGACAGCCGTGTTAACTAATGTATTTTTACTATTCTATTGGCAACATAAGTCTTCGACCTGTGCAGAGGGGTTTTCAGCCAAGCTAAAACTGTAGCAAAGTCGGTGAACAGGTGGAATTCATCAATGTGAAGCTGCTTAATAAGAAATGACAATGAATGAAGCAATTCTGAAAGGACGGACTGAACCATTGAGCTCGAGCCGCTGGAGACTCTGCACTTGCAGAGGTGCTACTCGTGTCTTGGCTTTCATTAGCTCCACTCGTGTGCCATGACAGGAGTTTGAGCGCAGGTAAACCCAGGCTGCAATCCCCAATGCTGAGGCGTCACAGAATCCTATCAGCTGGTAGGATGTTGCTTCTTGAGACAACCAGAATCGAGAAATAGAAATGTCCTGAACTGCTAGCAACTGCATAGCAAAGTCTTTCCATTGTACAAACAGATTATTTGGAAACTCCGAATCCCAATCCAGTGGATGGATCCAGAGCTCTCTCAAAAAAACTTTGGTCCAAAACACAACTGGCGCCATCCACCCTATACGATCAAAGATGGACGCAACTCGTGATAGAATGGAACGTTTAGTATTTACAAGTCTCGGCACCTCTATTTTGTAAGTGAAAATGTGGTGTAAACCAAGAACGTGGTGAGTAGGGCAAGGGTCAGCCCATAGTGTGAGCACATCTGCTCGATGATCATCTGGAAAGTCCTGTAGAAGTTGCGAACGGTTGGATGCCGATTTGTGAAGCTCAAAACCACCACGATATTCAAAAGCTGTGCAAGTTTGGAACGTAGTTGAACTGCATGGTCAATGTCAGCAACGGAACAACAGACATCATCCATGTAGCAACATTCTCGGAGTGCCTGAAGTGCTAATGGAAACTCAGAGCCATGGTCTATGATGAGTTGCACGAGTACTCTTTGAGCCAGGTAAGGCGCTGGTTTGAGACCATACATCTAAACGTAAATTAACGTCTGCAGTGGTTCATTTTCAGACTGTCGCCAAACAATATGTTGACATTTAGAAGAAAGAACCAGTTGAACTGCGCCCTTTGAGATGCCGACAGAAGTCTGTAATGCTCCAACTAGAGGGATAGAGATGGGTTGAACATCCAACCCAAGTGGCTGAACACAGTCAGCTGAAATCAAGTTGATCTACGAACCACTGACAATGACAAAACGTACCGGTACCCATTGGGGGTTCCGATCTTTGACGAAACCCTGGGCTGTTCTCAACACCACTACATGAGAACTAGGTGGCATGTGAGAGACCCCTGTTAGCAGCGAGACATCGCCTACACTATTTGACGAGTCAGAATGGTCTGTGTGACTTGCAGATGAGCCAGGGCTTAAGTCAATTTGAACAGACACATCAGCACTCTGACTCCCAGAAGTTGAGGTTCGTATGCAAATTATATGATACAGAAGGGTTAGTAGCTGCAGGAAACACAATCCGATGAAGAGTAGAGTGGTGACTAGAGGATCTACCTGTACTACTGTCAGAATGAAGTCCCCAAAGTGAGGCACAGTCCGAAGTTAGACAACTGTCAGTCAATCTGACTAGTACTTTGAGCCTACTGGCTCTTTTGCATTGGAGTACTATTTGCTCGTTCTAATAATTGACCCTGAAAGTTAATAGATTGCTGTGGTGAGGAATGTAGTCCGTATGTACAACTTGACTCGCATATGGAATGTGTGGAGTACCCTAGTAGACAATTAACAAATGTTCAGATGGATTTAGTTCCCAATGGTTACTCTGTGTCTGGCATCGCCTCCCCCCCCCCCCCATTCCTATTCTCGCTTCGCTTGTGTTTGGTATTGTGTCGTGTCATAAACTGATCTCACTGTTACAAGTACAAAGTGTTATTTTTATTTCTTGTTATGTTTAACTTACATTAAACCTTTTATCATTACTAAAAGGTCTTCGAACCTGTAAGTGTATTTTGAAGTATTTTAACTCGGCTTTGAATCAAATGATAGTCTCATTCTCCTATGAAGAAGCCTCGTTTGAATCGTTTAGCTGGCAACGACAACGTCCTTTGGAGGTACAAATGGTTGCAGAATGGTCACCTGTAAACATCAAACATTTTTTATGACGTACTACCAGTCTTTTTCTCTGATCCATAGGGAGCACTAAATAAGTTGCGCAATTGCGATAGGGATGATTCTCGTGGCACAAAACACATGGCTTTGGATTGAAAAGGCACCTGATGGTACCTCTATCATAAGGAGTGATGATTAAAGAATTTTGGGAAGACTTTTTATTATTAGAACTACCTTTGAGCGTACTACAAATTTTAGGTGACTGAAGCTGCACTGTTAGTTCCTTAATTTTGCGTTAGTTTTGAACAATTGATCAAATTTAGGTAATGAAGAGTAATTTGTACGGCCTTGATCGAACATGACACGTATCCTATAGAGTAGGTATCGCATCACCCAAGTAAACGTAATAAAATCGTAAGGGTCTTCTAACTTCAGATATGTAAAGGCCTCCATACTCGATTTAAAAACAGCTAAGAAAGATTGCAACTCCAACTGAGTCACTCGAAATAGGAGAAAACTCAAAAAGTTTCTTTAGATAATGAGTAGCTAGAGGTCATTCCGAAGCGTACTTATCTTTGATGGTATTATTAGCTATATCGTAGTTTGCATCCGATATCGGAAGGTGTTCTATCATGGATGAAAGTGTACCAGTAAGAAAGGATCGTAAATAAGCCAGCTTAGCAGTAAGAGGGTAATCTGCTTCAAGTACCATCGAATTGTACAATGAGAAAAAATTATTGTAACATCTATAGGAGTAAGGGAAACCACTTGTAGACGAGATGCGAGAATAATGAATTATCACCAACTGAATAACTCATGTGCACTTCATATATCTTCCCCCAAAAAGGAAATTGGACCCCAATTTGATAAAAATTACAATAAACAGAAATTTATCCATCTCATTTAACCTTACAATTCAAACATTTCACCAGATATCAACTTATAGGTAGGTATATTGTATGTAAAATAACAGGAACCAAATACCACATTTGTGAGAAATAGTAATCATTGATAAAAGAAGAGGAGATAAAAAACCCTGCAAATTATTACACAATGGTTTATTATTCTCATGAACAGCTTGACCTAGTATTACTGCTCCGAGACCCATCCCATTCAATTCAGCATCGAATACTAGTAAACCATACGAAACACGACATGGCTACAATGGAAGTATGGAAACTAAATATTCGCCAGGCGCCGGTAAACGTCTGTAGGGGTTTATGATCCAAGGGAGGGGTGTGCGGAGGAAGTGGCCTTGGCGCCCCGTCGGGCAAAAAGAGTCGGGGAAATTGAGACGGGGCTTCCAGCAAACCCGTTGCGAGTCGAGCAGGCGGGTGATGGAGTTTGATATGACGGGAGGGGGGGAATGCTAACGACGAAACGTTGACTTCCGCTGTAGTTCCCGCGTTATATTGCATTTCATTCATTTTTTTAACCATTTTTTGCCCATAACAACCACGGGCTTCGTCCGATCGGATTGCCGAGATGGCGGGCACAACTAGATACCAAATGGGATTTTTGTGCGAAAGAACGAATTTTTTAGACCACGTTAAAGGCACAAAACGGCCCGGACGGAGGACGGGGGATGGCGGACGGACATTGTAGATTTGGAATCCCCATGTCTTGAAACGTAAAGCATCAAATTTTGAGGGGGGGTTGTAAAAAATTTTTCGTGACCGAAAACATAGGGTTATTATTCAGAATGAATAATAAACCAATAGTTTACATATTTACTTCAGATTATTACAGAACCTATATACTTGTAGAAAATTTAAATTCAGGTAGTGTAAACATTTCAACAAAAAAACTGAGCCCAGGAACAGTAAGCAATTTTCTTGGAAAAATACAAAATTACATCTTTAGCATTTGATAAAAGAAAAGAAGAAAAACAATGGTAATTATTCGTATATTAATCTTTTAGGTTTTATAATTTCCCTACCAACCCGATTTTTTATATTAGGTGTACAATTTTAAGTTTTAGTACTACCACTCAAAACTGGCACAGACTTTTCATCGTGGTGAGTTGAATCTTTTAAGCAGAAGCTTAAACGCAGTAGGCGAAATGGATAAAAACGGATCGGGAACGAAATTATATTAAGAGAACAAACATTAACGACATATTATAGAGCGGAGGAGAACGAACGGACAAGCGAAGACGCTTAACACATGAACGCCACTAAGTCAGGTGGCGGTTTATTGGAGGAGCAGCTGAAGTCAGCAGAGTGACGCTCTAACACCCCCTCTCAATCGATGACTTCATGATGAGATGAGTCCAATACGCAACTTGCAGAAGTTGTGCTTCTCTCTTGCGAGTGGTTTAGTCAGGATATCAGCGGGCATGTCTTCCGTGGGCAAGTATGAAAGAGTTAGCGTTCCTTCCTCGACTGCTTGCCAAACGAAATGATGGCGCATGTCAATGTGCTTGGTCCGGCTGTGATGGATAGGATTTCCAGCTAGACTTTGAGCTCCTTGACCGTCAGAAAACACACAAATGGTTGATTGAGGTTTGCCAAGGTTCTCCAACAAAGTTTTCATATAGATTGCTTCCTTGGTTGCTTCAGACAGAGCCATGTATTCGGCCTCAACGCTGCTGAGGGCTACAGTGTGCTGTTTTCTGGCTTCCCAGGAAATCGCCGCTCCTGCAAACTCAAAACAGTATCCTGAATATGAGCGCCTGTCTATTGAGCTATTTCCCCAATCTGCATCAGCAAATCCGGTGACTGGTTTGCCGGTTTTCTTGAAAACCAGAGTGTCATCTTTCGTGGCCTTCAGATATCACAGTACTCGTTTTGCTGCCTTCCAGTGCTGCACATTGTACGCTGTGTTGAATTGACTAAGAGCACTTACGGCGTATGCAATATCTGGGCGCGTGGCTACGCTCAAATACATGAGTGAGCCAACCAGATTTCTGTTAGGAAAATATCTCATAACTTCCTCGTCACTAGAATCAGGTTTGGTGAGTGCATTTCCCACTTCCAATGGTGTTGCAGCAGTTTTACAGTCTGACATATTGTATTTTTTCAACAAGTCCAAAATGTATTTTCTTTGGGACATTGCAATTTTGTCTTTCGTACAGTTAAATTCGATTCCTAAACAGTAATTCAAAACTCCGAGGTCTTTCATTTTGAAATGTTGCATCAATTTAACTTTAGTTCCGTCAATCCAATCATTTTCATTTGACGCTACTAAAATATCGTCAACGCACACGCCAATAAGAAGCATTCTTGCGCCTTCACGCTTCACGTACAGGCAAGGATCAGAATGTGTTGGTTTCAAACCCATACTGAGAAGAATTTGGTGAAGTTTTCGGTACCATTGACGTCCAGATTGTTTAAGCCCATACAATGCTTTCTTTAGGTTGCAGACCTTGTTACCACCTTCAAGCTGCAAGAGCATTTTGGACGCTTCCTTTTGGAGTGTCGGGTTTCCACATTTCATCAAGTCTTCTAACGATCTCTTTAGCTCTACAGGAATTTCCATGTATACGTCTTTGTCTAGGTCACCGTTTAGATAGGCCGTTACCACGTCTAGCTGATGGACATTCATGTTATGCTCAACAGCTAGTGCTAACATCATACGAATGGTGCTGAGGCGGATCACAGGAGAGAACGTTTCTTCATAATCTACGCCAAGGCGTTGTTTGAAACCTCTCGCTACCAATCTGGCCGTTCAACGCTCCACCGTATTGTCCGACGCATACTTAGTTTTCAGAATCAATCGGCTAGTAATGGTTTCACTGGACGGTCGCAAATCGTCCAGGTCTTATTTTCGATTAATGACGCAAATTCCTCATTTATGGCCGATTTCCATTCTAACATGTCAGGACTTTGGTTTATAAGGTCATCCGGAACATTGACATCAGATATAACATCCCCGTCAATACGTTCAGTTGATGAGGAGTCAGCAGGCACCATATTGTACTGCTTTCTCGGTCTCCCTGGAGCCCCACGTATCCACGGTAGGTAGAAGAGAGCGGTAGGGGTCATTAGCTCGGCGCTCGGGAAAAACCCAGCTCCAGTGACGTAACTGGTGAAGACCCTTTCCAATTCACCTTGCCTACACTGGTCATTACTCAGTCTTATCGTTCTCTCGCGTATGTGAACATCGTTATTGTTGCTTTTGCTAGGGTACTTACTGCTCGGATATGGTGTGTTGTGCAATTGCTGGTTGTCACAATTACAATGTACCCAAAAAAAAGTCTGAATTTCATTTTCACCGTTTTCCGAAGGACAAAATAGTGCGGTCAATGTGGGTGAATGTTTGCAAGCGGGCTGACGCATTTTCGGCGGATCATTCGCGCGTCTGTTCTGTTCATTTTGATAACACGGACTACATTCGAGACTTGAGAAATGAACTGCTCAATACCACCCCTAAATTTGAGCTAAAACCGGATGCGGTTCCGCATTTGTTCCTGCCGAAAAATTGTTCTTTGGGCGACTCAAATACACCTTCTTCTCTGGCTCGGAAGGTAAGAGTAAACAAAAGGAATTCGCGCAAGGAATTTAACGATCTTTTGAAATCACCATTAAAAGAAACTAATGAAAATGTGACAGATGAGATTACGAATGAGCTAGACGGAAATGTTGCTACGATTTCCATTGAAATGAATGACAACGAACAGCCATCAGAGTTAGTGTTCGTTTTTAGTGAAAATATGAGGCTGAAAAAAGAAAATGAAATTTTAAAGCAACGTCTTGAAGAGCTAACGGAAGAACTAGCTAAATTTCGAGATATGGCAACGGTTTTTGATGGCCAATTTTCCTCGAATCAAAAGCAAGCACTGTTGAAAGGAAGATGTAAGAGTTGGTCGACGGAGGACTTCGCGAAGGCTATTACCCTGCGCTCCCTGTCATATAAAGCTTTTCACTATGCGAAAAATGTACTAAATTACCCACTTCCAAGTGAAACCACTATGAAAAGGCGGATTCGTCAGTTTTCAGTGATTCGGACCTTCATCAGAATGAAGAGACTTAATAAGAGTGCGTCAGAACTGAAGCAGCAGAAGCCAGGAAAACGTAAAAACTCAAATGAACGAAAAATCGCGAAAAAATTTCGTAAAATAGTTAAATAGTGTAAAATATGTACCTAATTGTACAACTGAATACAATTTTGACTGAATGTTCACACAACATGTGTAAGGATATATAAATATATGTGTATACTTTATTTCATGATATTATTTAAATAAACTTAACATAAGCATGGGAATTTTGACATGTTTTTAATTATTTCAACCCTGTTTACACTCGTCAGTTTGGCTCTTTTGCTTTTAATTTTTTATTATAGGTATTCCTTCCTCCTTAGTCAAGATTGGAGAGGGAATAAACAATTAGCATAACAAGTTCTAAATGAGGATGTAGGTTGAACCACTTGGCGCTTTCTCGAAAAACGTTCAGTTGAATGCAAGAGAAACGGAACGCCTGGTCTGGACTATTCACCAGTGACGTCACACGGCGTCGACCGCTTCCTAACGACCCCTACCGCTCTCTTCTACCTACCGTGCACGTATCTTTTTGGGTCTACCAGGTCCTCTCTTCATTACAGGTCGTGTGGGGGTTTCAATTGTACTACTCCCTGTTTCACGTTGTAAAGTTTCATCTTCACCAACTTCAGTACTGTCGTCGGAGTCGATTGTTTCAGGAGTTCTGTCGATGTTGCCAAGTAGTAAATATTCGATGGATGTCGGTTCGTTTTGTTCGTCAGGCACTAAATTCATGTACTGTCCCTCTACAATTTTACATCTCTCCTTACGCAAACTCGTTTTTCCTCGGTGAGCCAAATCCTATAGGCTTTACTTTCGGTTGAATAACCTAGGAAAATACCAGGCTTTCCCCGAGCTTTGAACTTTCCTTTCCGATGCTGTTTTTTCAAGACAAAAGCTTTGCAACCAAAACATCGGAAATACGATACCACTGCTCGCTTACCGTTCCAAACTGTGTATGGTACACCGCCATTCAAGGCAACGGTAGGGCTCCTGTTTCTAACATGGCTTGCAGTAGCCACAGCTTCAGCCCAAAAACCTTCTGACACTTTAGAGTCAATTAACATACACCGTGCCATGTCAAGATAGGTTCTATTGATCCTCTCACTTATCCCGTTTTGTTGAGGAGTATTGGGCACGTCAGTCTTCTTTGAATTCCACAGCTTCTGAGAAAATCAGAAAATTCATTGGACATGTACTCACCTCCGTTATCTTGTATGGAGATATTTAATTTGTTTCCCCGTCAGGTTTTCTGCCCAACTTTTTTAAACCTTGAAAACACTAAGAGCTTCATTTTTGTGCTTCAAAAATCAAACCTCAGTCCATCGCGATTTTTCATCAGTGAAGGTTATAAAATATCGGGCTACACCCAGTGAATTGTTCCTCATTGGACCGCAAATATCGCCATGAACAATTTCTAGCAGAGCGTTTGCGCAATTGGATGATGTGGGAAATGGCAAACGAGACATTTTCCCTTGCAAACATGTCTCACAAGGAGGCAGAGAACCGTGAAGTTCTCCAATGCCAAATACTCCCTTCTTTTTAGCTAAAAGCATAAGGTCTTTCGAATTCAAATGACCATAGCGTTTGTGCCATTTCTCAATTTTTGTCAGTGAGGCTTGCGAAGAGTTAACAACAGCCTCATCCTCCTTCAGAGTTTGACAATTGACAAAATAAAGGTCTCCGACTCTGTCTGCCGTCAGTACAAGATCACCTGAGGCATTTCTAACTTCAGCTCTGTCCCTTTTAAAGGTAACTTGATAGTTGTGATCTGTAATTTTTGAAACACTCATCAAGTTATTCTCTAGTTCAGGAACACACAGAACATTCTTCAGAGTGATGGTTCGATCTGGAGTGTCCAGATTTACCGTGCCTCTGGAAACTACAGGTTTCTGAGATTTGTCAGCTAATCGAACTGTCTCTAATGAAGTTAGGGAAGGATTGACTAATTTATGTTCAGACGTGTTCATGTGAGTGGTACATCCACTGTCTAAGCACCATCCAGTAATGGGAAATTTATCATTCGCAGCCGACAACACAACATTAAGTACATCATTTTTCTTATGCCTATAATTACCTTTACAGTAGCAATCCGCAGCTTCCTACTCTACCACACTTTCCACATTTACCTCGAAATTTCGTGTTCCTCTTAGAAGTAGATTTTTGCACACCCCGTTGGGTAATCAAAACATTATTCGCCGTACCTCTAGAATTTTCGTGTCTGGAGTCACTTTCTTCAATGATTTTCGTGCGAAGGGCGTCTGGGCTAGGCAATTCATCTCTACTCCCTATTGCACATCGGAAATTCTCAAATTCGTCAGGTAAACTGTATAGTAACATAATAGCTAGTAGATCTTCATTTACTATCACGTCAAGGTCTTTCAACTTATCAACTACATCAAAAAAGTTGTTAATAAAAATTCGGACGTCGTCATTACTTTTCATTTTGCTAAGAGTAAGGCGCTTCAACATACTTGCCTTACGGGCAGGACCTTTTGATTGGTAAATCGAATGAAGCTTTTGCCACACTTCGCGAGCAATAATACAATCTTTTACCTGTTTTATTTCGCTGGGACTAATTGCTAAAATCAGGTCGGCCTTTGCCTTTCTGTCATCGTTCGTCCACTTGGCGATCGCGGCTGGATCTTCGAGTTTGGTAATGCTCCCATCAACGTATCCCCATAAATCGTTCTTAACCAACAGTGCCTCAACTTGAATCTTCCAGGTATCGAAGTTGTCGCGACCTAAAGCTTCCAAACGCAACGGATAAAGTCCGGACATTTTCCACAGCTTTTAAGAAACGCGCAACACGTATGAAACTAATTCAACACGAACGAAACGAAATTATATTAAGAGAACAAACATTAACGACATATTATAAAGCGGAGGAGAACGAACGGACAAGCGAAGACGCTTAACACATGAACGCCACTAAGTCAGGTGGCGGTTTATTGGAGGAGCAGCTGAAGTCAGCAGAGTGACGCTCTAACAGAATCATCCTCGGAAATCTGCTGAATTCGAACCAGTACTGGTACAGGTCCCTCTGTTTCAGGGGTATTTCGAATGAATCCAGCAGCAGCTCGAGACTCGTCAAATTCATTTGACAATGTTGACATCACCGTTCTCCTTCTAATTTGGTGATGGTGTCTTATCCAAGACAATCCTAGTTCAGGAATTAGGATTTTGACTCTCCCAGGACCAAGAATACATTCTATTTCCCCAGCCAACCAGTCGTTTTCTATAATTTTTTGCCCAAACTAAATCCTTAACACTCCATGTCTGAGCATCGTTCCCTCTATGATTTTGGACTTGCTTAAATTGATGATCCAGAACATGATCCTGAGTTGTTGGTGAGCGTATTAGATCAAAACGATTTCGGACTAATCTACCGAACATAGCCTCAGCTGGTGCAACCAGTCGTCATGTGCTTTGTGTTACAGTAGTCAATCATAAATTGTTGAAGCGCCACATCAATTGAGCTACTGTAGTCCCTCTTATGTAAGGAGGGCTCTTTTTATTATTCTTACAGTATTTTCTGCAGCACCATTGGTTCTCGGATGGCGCTTCTGACTTGAAGGTAATTTTATTCATTTTTAAAAACTGTGAATTCATCAGATAAAAAAGCCGAATAGTTATCTGCTACTAACACTTCAGGTAACCCAAACCTCGCAAATATTTCTCTAAGCACGTTAATTGTAACAGCTGCTGCCATGGATTTAGTGGGCACAGCTTCAACCCATTTCGTATGGCTGTCAATTACGACCAACATGTAGTGATTGAAAATAGGCCCCAAATAATCCATGTGCAATCTACTCCATGGGGAAGTCGGGCAAACCCGTATCAATGTATTTTTCGGGGGAGAATCTTTACCAGCTGCACATTGAACAAAACTCTTAATGAATATCTCAATGTTTTGGTCTATTTGGAGCCACCAAACATATGCCCTTGCCAGTGCTTTGACCTTCACTATACCTAATGTGATTTTTGCAATTCCTTCAAGATTTTAGCACCTGATTGTTCAGGTATAACTACACGGTACCCTCTCATTAAAACATCATTAGTACGTGCAACTCCTCTTTACATCTACGAAAAGGCTCTAAATGTTTATCGTATGTTGCCGGCCAACCAAATTTAGTGTAGTCTATTACTTTCTTCGTAGCGACATCTTTCATAGTAGTTGCCAAAACCTGCTTATAATCTATCGGCAAATCTTCGTTTTGAAAAACATAATTCACAGTTAAATCAGAACTATCATCTGGCTGAATAGCATCTGAGAGCCATATTATAACTATAGTTCGACAAAAACATTGCCCACCTCTGCAATCTATTGGCGGCACAAGCTGGAATATCTGATTTCGGTCCAAAAATTGCTAGCAACAGTTTTTGATCTGTCACAAACGTCCATCTCCTACCAAATAAATATATATTAAAGTTTTTTACCGAAGAATGCGCTCATTTCTTCTCACTGCCTCCTGCCTCACTCCACGTGACACTATCATTTCCCTGCTCGTTGATATAGCCAGTTTTATTCTTAATATTTTTCGACGTTGGATTGAATATGATACGCCATGATTATGCTGTTCAAGAGAATAATAAACCATTGTGTAATAATTTGCAGCTTTTTTTGACTTTAGGAGTTATGTGAAGAATAACGAACACTGCTTAGAAAAGTACACACTACCACATATATTTCTCATAAAAAAAAGTTTTCGGACACTTTCATATTCATTACAAATTACCTCAAGTGATTTGAATAAAACTGATCAAGTACCAATTATTCGTACGCTTTGTAATCTACCGCTCATTATCATACAAACAGTTAATTGGAGGTATCGCCCAGAAACTGAGATTCCTTATATATTTTATGTTTTTTGACTAGAATTTGCTATCAGAGATTTTAACTAACGAGACTAACGATTTTAATTAAATTCGCAGGGTTTTTTTTACTAACCTGCCTACATTTTCTATTAATACAATTGTCAATTGGAATTTTGACATACTAGATTCCGGGTATCTCGGCTCTAGGTATTGTAGTGCGTACGAGATGGTGAAGAGATGAAGTTTGAAAGAACAGGATACGAATACTATTCCTCCTCAACTTTATGTTGCCTCCACTTCGGGTCCATTTGTCTAGTTAGATTATCAAAAACTCACTTCTTAAATTCAGTTCAATTAACTCCGATTTTATTGTGTCCCACGAAATTAAAATGTAAAATACTTTGTAATTCTGCATTTGCAATAATGGTAGTGCAATTTTAATCACTCGAGAGTCACTACTATCGATCTTTCATTATGACTCAGTCCGTTCGATTTTCAATATTGTTTTCGTATCGCACGGGAAGTAGCAGAAATGACGTCTTGAAGCAATGGCAGTTCCGAGTGGTCGGTCGTGTTGTTGTAAGCGTAGGCAATGTTATTTGTTAATTTGTTATGTTTCTCATGTTTGTAGTTCCGCATTTTTAAATTGATAAAGCGCTTGTGAAGTTAACATGCTCAAAATGGAGGAAGAAACTGTGTACGGGACGGAGGACTCGCATGCCGTCATGTCTGATAAGGTGCAAACTTTGGCTGGCAGCATTTATCAAGAATTTGAGAAAATGATCGCCAAGTACGACGAAGACGTCGTTAAAGATTTGATGCCTCTAGTCGTTAACGTTTTAGAATCCCTGGACTTATCCTATTCCGAAAATCAAGAACATTTAGTTGAACTGGAACTTTTGCGAGAGGATAACGAACAGCTTGTCACTCAGTACGAACGTGAAAAGCAATTGAGAAAAGCATCTGACCAGGTAAATTTTTCCTTGTATATTTTAGGAAAATTTGATTTTTTCATGATAAATATGCTGAGTATTATGGGGAATGCGCGGAGTGGCCTTTCAAACTCAATACGAATAAATATCCCTGACCTATTTACGTTCTAATATTCAAGTTTTGTTGGCCGGGAATTTATTTTGAAACGAAAACCCTCGGGTTCTTGTCCACGAGTTTTACGCGTCACATTATTTTTAGGGACCGTCTCTTGCCAATTTCGTTGCGTACTGCCTGTCGGGAACTAACGCCACTTCTGTCAAGATGTGTTTTAGTCAGCGATATTTCTATTGACAGTCAGATGGTGTTGATAGCTGCCAGTTCGCTGCTGACTCAACCTGATTATGTAACTGCTGGGATTGATCTCCATTTCCTATGCCTATTGGGTCATTATTGCGTTGCTGACTGATTTATTCGTACCACTACTGCTTTCTGCTTGCTAGCCAAAAAAGTATTGCTCCACTATGATGATCAAACGTTATAGCGTTTCTAATTAAAAGTTGAGTTCTTTTAACGTCTAAAGAAAGTTTGTATCTATCTGGGTCAGTGTTATATCGTTCCAGACGTGCTTGGCTGTAAAAAGCTGGCGTGGTTCTTAACGTATGTACGTTGATCACTAAAGGTTAAGCGTCTATCGTTAGGCCGTTTCGTGTGTTGACTGTATAGTTGACTGCTAGTGTGGAGGGGAGGGCTATAATAGCCAGTGCTAGCCAGAGGCTTTCCATCCTGGATGGGGGTAGAACTAGTAGATTATGGTTCCATCAATGAGAAGGCCATCGGGCCAAGGGTTGGGGCCTTAAAATGTGCTGTGGTTCAGCTGCAATTGTGTAAATGGGACTGTTAGATGTTTAAGCCATTTTATTTATGGGGGGGGGGAGAGAGAGAGAGAGAGAGAGAACCCACTTCTTAGAGCTGCTGCCTCTCCAACTGACTAGCCAAGTTCTCCACACCACTCCAGACCTATGAATTAAGTCTTGACTACCATTATTCATACGAACCCTCACTTGTACCTATTGAAGACTGGTCGGGGCAGTAGCCAATCTCGCCTAGATAGATGGCCTTGTTCATTGTGTCACGATAACACACCCCCCAAGTGTCCTTACTAAACGTTGCAATGGTAGTGCTTTTGAGGGACTGGAGATGTTGGCTGTAGCCCCACTCTCACCTTTCTTCACCACTGTTTACTTGATATGCTTTTCAAGAAGAAGCCTGTGGCCGCCAAAGCGTATGGACGGCTGGTTGTTTAATTTTCCCTTCAAGAGGATTAGCTGGGGTTTGCCCTCAGCCACCTGCTGCTTGACATGCTTGCACCATTAGGTGATGCTTGCACGCGGTTTTTTTTTTTCTACAATTTGGCGAACCGACTCTGCAAAGATCAGCACAGTCAAGTCATCCGCATAGGCGTACCATTCGCAGTCAGTCTGCGTGAGCCTCCTGAGAAGACCTCAGAAGAAGGCGTTCCAGAGTGCTGGTCCAAGGACCGAGCCCTGTGGACCCCTTTCTCAAGACAAAGACATGCTTGCATTCGATCGCAGCAGTTCTGCCGATCAAGGAACTTATGATGGGCAAGTACAGGAGTTGCGGGACATTCTCCAACCCCTAAGTTTATTGAAAGGTCTGCCGACCAAAAGGTGGTCAAACGCTCTCGTGAATTTTTACTTCGTACTCAGCCAGTACCTTCAGGGAAACACTGCGAATTTCTACAATGACATCCAGTGTGGATCTTCCTTTGGTACAATCTTATTGCCTGCCTGTGAGGTTGTGGCCAAAGACTCCTTTGAGGGACTGCATCATCAAGATTTCTGAAGTTTTGCCTAATATGCACCCATGATCGCCTTCTGGAGTCCACGCCACCCTCATTGAAGAGTAGGGGAAGGCGGGACACTGCCCTGAGGTTGTGTCTGTCAACTGTACCATGCATTGCAGTCACAAACTCCGAAGGCGAGTTTCCAATTTTCTCAAAAACGACGCGATGATTTCTATCAAACTCACAGAGTATTTTAAACTAACTAGTACCTACATTTTGTTCTTCGTAAATGTTCCTGTAGGAATGTGTTGAACGAGGATATTGTGCCCGTATATCTGGCAGTGTATGTTCTTAATCTCCGCTCAAATGTTACTAGGGTCTTCAGAAAAATGTCTGTGGTAGTCCAATCAAGTACCTCTACAATGAGCGTTTTATAATGCTCATAAGATATATAGGAGTTACTCCATAATTTCAACCCCCACCGTTTCACCTACCACTATTTCCCACAGTTTTTACCCGTCTATTCCATAGCAGTGAACGCGATTCTTCACCAAAAATCTCACAGGTAACATTTTAAATCACTTGTGAACTCATTGCTGAATAATGAGCGTGGCGCGTCATATATACCACCAGGCACACACTACCCTGGATTCACTCCTATTCAACGCATGCTTAGTTGCTTTACAAACTTGTCAAGGGCGATCTGCAAGCCTTGCTTGATACCTGTGAAGAGGACGACTTCATCCGTGAAGGCTAATGTGCCCACCCGAACACATGGGATGAAATCAAACCCTACTTCTTGAGGCAGCTTACCCAGCACAGTAATATGAGGCAGAGGCCCCCCCACCCCACCCTTGCTGAACACCATACCCAATTGCCAACGTCCCCAGACATCCCTGCTCCAACCTGCGAGGCTCTCACACCCCCGCAGTAAAGAGATCGCCCACACACACACACATGAATACATACACAGGTCTGTTTACTTATTTGATAACTGTTCCTAAACCCTCGACGAGGATATATCAGTCATGGAAGTTGCGGTTTCGCTAATATGCAAGAGGCCAGCCTCTACAACATCCACCGAACTCAGACCTGCGGAGGTATGGCAGGTATTTAGTCGTTAGCCAGTCTCCTGGTAGAGAACTGTTGCCCATGTATTACTGCACACAGGTTACCACCTGATGAATCCCATACCATCTGGAAGTTCTTAATCTGGGTTCCCACCTGATCTAACTATTTACTTGGGTGGCAAGTTTCAAAAGGACAGAACCACTATGACCATGTTCCTTAGCCATCACCTTCTTTGCGAACTCTGCGAAATGGTTATAGGCTTGCTTAGTAGCAGTCAATGCTGCTACATTCGTTTGCCATCCCAACAACCGTCGCTCTCTGTTGTAGCAACTAGAATGGGGCAGCACACTGTTTCTTGTGTTTTCTCCTCACGGGAGGCACAAGACGTACATGACATGAGTCTTTGAGGGAAAAGAAGTTGAGTTGCGCATTGAATGGAGTCACCATGTCCTGTGAGGAGCTGGCTCGTCCAGTGGTCTGGCTCAACCTATTTACTATAAAGACGTTCACAGATGTTGGGGAAGAACTCATACGTTTCACGTCCCTTTGATAAGGATTTCCATTTCTCTAACACCCATTCATTGATAGTGGCAAGTTTTCGTTCTGTGGTGAGATTCGCACAGAGTTCAACCGAAAGCTGAGGAAGCTCCCGTTTCACACTTCCTGGTAACTGACCAGTGATCACTTGGAGTGCTTCCGTTGATACAGTATTATAGGCCTTGGTGATGTACAGGAGAACAGCTCTCTGGGATTGGGCTAATACTCTCTTTTGATTGGCTGTTAGTTTGCTACCCCCGACAACGGGGCAGTAGCCAATCACGCCTAGATATATGGCTTTATACATGAGGATAGTGTCATGGTAACACACACCCCAAGTGGCCTTAGTAATTGCATGCAGTGAGGCAAACCTTGCAATGGTAGCGCCTTTAAGGGACTTTCTTCAGCTAGAAGAGGTGGCAAATGAGGAACTTTTGGATGTCCTCCGATTTTTATGGTAGTGGAGGGGGCGCATAGGCGACGTTACAGCAAGTGAGAGCGGTGCTGTGGGGCCTGAGGGTGGTGCAGAGAGGCCATGATCGGAGGATCATGGACGCCCTTACAAGACAAAAGATGAAAGTTGAAGGTTGAAAGCCCCAACTCCTATGATCACTCCTAAATACTTGACGTGCTTTTCAAGAAGGTGGCCGTCAAAGCGTATTGAGGGTTGATTATTCACTTTTCCTTTCAAGAGGATTAGCTGGGGTTTTTCCTCAGCCACCTGCATCTTGCCATGTTAGCACCATTGGGTGACTGTGTGGAGCACATGGCGTGTTTTTTCTTCGATTTGGCGGGCTGACTCTACGAACATCAGCACAGTGAAGTCATCCACATAGGCTTATGGCTCGCAGTCAGTCTCCATGAGCCTCCTGAGAAGACCTTCGAAGAAGGCATTCCAGAGTACTGGTCGAAGGACTGAGCCCTATGGGCTCCCCTTCTCAATCTTTCTCTGGACAGAGACATGCCTGCATACGATCGTAGCAGTTCTGTCTGTCAGGTAACTTCTGACGAGTGAGTACACGTTCTGGGGGATTGTCAAAAAATCCCCTGATGTCAATCAGAACAGCTGCGACGTACCTAGCTGGAGCCAGCAGGGAAACACGCCAGATTTCGACAATGACATCCTGCGTTGGCCTTCCTTGGGTACTCCCGTATCGCCTGCCGGTGAGGTTTTGGCCAAAGACTCCTTCGAGGCTCTGCAACATCAAGATTTCTATGTTTTGCCTAATATGAAAAGAAGGCTGAGCGGTCTCCATAATCGCGGGTCTGACTAATTACGGTCGCCTCCCTTATGAAGAGTGACAACACGGCAGACTTTCACTGAGTGTGGAACTGTCTGACCTGCACAAAACCTTTAAATAAATTAAGGAGGCCGCTGGAGATTGTCCACTCAGCCTTCCTTAGCATATTGCTTTCTATTCTACTCGTATCTGGCCCAGGAGATTTGTTGGGAACATATTTTTCTCTTTAAATGTTCCTGTAGAAATGCGTTGATCGAAGATATGGTACCCGCATATGTAGCTGGTGTTCGAACTTAAAGGGGTGGCGGAAAGTTGGGTGTTGCTACGCACCATATATTTTTGTTTTGTCCGTGATTTTTTGTAGAAGTGCGAGTAAGGGGGTATGGAGGACCAAACTGTACCAAAACCTTGGAATTTTCGTATTTTCTCGACAAAGGCTGCATTGGTTTTGATTGATCTTTCGAATCATCTTCTACTAGTTAGTACAAAACATTTCTCCTGAATAAATATCTCTATGAAAATACGGTGAACACAATTCCTGGCTTTCATTCGTGAGTGTACATGTGTGTTACGATAATATTGATTATAATATATAAATATGCATGTACATATAATCGATATATACTTTTGAGTTTTAAACTAGAAAGAAAAACAGAACATTTTTAAGACTATGGAAAATGGTATTGTATTATAACATTATAGATCAACGCCTTTCACATAACTAGTTCCTACATTGTGATGCTTGTAAACGTTTCTATAGAAAAGCGCTGGATGCCGCCAGTATATATACTGTACCACTGAATTTTTGGGTTTTGAGGAAGTTGTATGATGCGTTTCATCAGATATTTTTCGCTGAAGTTTGCGTTCTTAACTTGTTGATTTGGTTATAGTTGTTAGTTTCATTTCCTTCGAAAATTCACTAAAATAGTACATGCCCAATTATATGATAATGCAGACTGTTTGAAATGCTATTGCGTTGCTTCAAAAAATTGTTTACAAACAAGCAACGTGTATTTGACGAAATAATATTTCTTCTTTCCAGAAATTGCTTGAAGTTGAAGATCTAATAGAAGCTGAAAAGAAAGAGAAGAATGGGAAGATTGAAAGCCTGGAGTCCATTGTACGAATGCTCGAGCTCAAAGCGAAAAATTCTTCAGATCATGGTACGTTTTGGTTCATTGTTCATTCTAAATAATAATCCTATGTTCTCGCTCAGCAATTTTTTTTTACAACCCCCCCTCAAAATTTGATACTTAACGTTTCAAG
The DNA here is from genome assembly GCA_020466155.1 of Pachypeltis micranthus. Classification (NCBI taxonomy): domain Eukaryota; kingdom Metazoa; phylum Arthropoda; class Insecta; order Hemiptera; family Miridae; genus Pachypeltis; species Pachypeltis micranthus. Next base: position 2,190,028 of record CM035773.1, on the reverse strand, counting down.
ACATCGGGATTCTAAATCTGCAATGTCCGTCCGCCCTCTGGGCCGTTTTGTGCCTTTAACGTGGTCTAAAAATCCATTCTTTCGCACGAAAATTCCGTTTGGTATCTAGTTGTGCCCGCCTGCTCGGACGAACCCCATGATTGTTTTAAGCAAAAAACGGTTTAAAAAAATTAACAAAAACTGAATTTCGGCAGTTTTATCGCAAATACGCCATGTTTGGTATCGTTTTGAAGGTATTTTGGTATCCCGGGTCGAATGGGATGAGTATTAGACGTGTACAACTGCGTATAGTGAAATTAGAGTAATTACAGTGAGCCAAAGTCCACTAATTGAAAGAACACGCGAGACAATGTCTTCAGCAAAATCAATCGTTTGTACTCCCTCCCACCCCTCTCATCAAAACCCCCAGCCCGCCCCACTCGGAACGTGGTGCCAATTACCTACAGGCGCCTATGGGCGACTGGAATATTCAGTTTTCGCCGTTCCATTGTAGTCAGGTCATGTTTCGCTGGGGTTACTGGTATTTTTCAGTGCTGAATCGAATGGGATGGGTCTCGGAGCTGTGAGACTAGGTCAAGCTGTTCATGAGAATAATAAACCGTTGCGTGATAATTCACAGAGTTTTTATTACTTCCCGCTTACCAAAGGGAGAGGAAAGCACTGTAATCGTGTCAAACTAAAAATTTGGGTTTCCTTCAGCTCTTCATGTTTTGAGGCCTATTGAGTATAAAAAACCTAATTTCGCGCATGGCCTGTGTGTGTGTGTGGGGCGTTCCCATGTCCCAGCTAGAGCCAACCTTTAGATGTGGTGGTATCTTGGGATCGAGTTTCTCAGTGCAACCTCCCCAGCAGGAAGCCATGTATTCCAATTTTCTCAAAAACGGCTCTAACAATTGCGATCAAACTTACGGAGAAATGCGTTGAACGAAGATGTAGCGCCCGCATATGTAGCTGGTGTCCAAACTTACGGGGGTGGCGGAAAGTGGGGTGTTGCTACGCACAAGAGCAAACATGTCATTGGAACAGGCATATTACTTTCAAATACAATGTTCAAGGATGTTGTGTCGTCATTACTACCTCCTCTTCTTAGGAACATGCTGTACTTCCTTTGTCGACTTACATCATACGGCTGAGTCCCACATCTTTATTAAAGCTAAAACCTTACCATTGTTGTAAGCTGTGTTGCGAAGATTAGTTTTTCATTCAATGGTTGTGTTGATTGTCCTGAAGCATCATTTCACTCCAGCAGGTTGCTCCTTTGTAGCCTCCTTGTGGAACTATTATTCCCATGTATATCAATTTTAAGTTCACTACCATAACTAGTTCGCTTCAACAGTTCTTGCTACATGATCCAATTATTAGTTCTCATTCTCATTATTTCTCATTATTAGTTGTTCAAGCGTTTGTGGCTACCAGTGACGAGTAAGGATGAATTTCAAGTGCCAGGTTCTCGTGGAACTGCTAGTGTAATATAACTGGTCATAGTAACTGGGACCTGAATGCTTCAAACCAAAATAAAAATACCCCTGCGCAATTATAAGAAAAGTCGATAGGTTCAACACCTGAATAGATGCTCTTTAAAAGGTCAAACGATTAAGTTATGATTTCGTCAACTTTGTAACATCCCTGCATTCTTCCTAGTTTTTCACTTATGTATTAGTTATACTTGAGTTCATGTGTTCCTACAACTCGCATACACATTACATACACCATATGCTGTTTTTGTTTTGGCCTTTTGAATAAACTTGATTGAAAAGGAAAGCTGTTTCAGCTGTCCTGCTTTTCACACATGTTCGAGTCTAGGGCTACAATGTACAGGAGTTTTACGTGTTTTTTTTTTTTTTTTTTTTTACTATTTCTTATTTGGATGAAAATTTATTTTTTTCAGTTTACCGTTTGGAAGAGAAAGAGCAAGAAAACAAGAAGGAATATGCAAAACTTCATGAGCGGTACACAGAGCTATTCAAAACTCACATGGATCTCATTGAGAGGACCAAACTAATGAGTTCCGGTGACCGGCTAGATGTCCATAGTCGACAGCGAGTTCCAAATATACCATTTTCGCAAATGAGTAGGTTAGTATTGACCTAACTTTGTAATAAGTCGATTTGTGTTACAAGTCGAGGGATTCAGGAGAACGTTTTCCTTTTTAAAGGCTAATGAGGGGTTCTTTAAAGGTGTAGTGTAGTTGATAATTGGCAATTGCCAGAAAAGTCATGGCAACCTGGCTACCAACCTAAATTTCTGACAAGCTCCAAGAAGATTCTCTTATAGGTTTGGTTTCCACACTATAACTTATGGTTTGGTACGAAACGTTGGGTTGCTTGTTGGTCAGACTTGTCTCCGGTGATCTTGTGGCAGGGGGCGAGCGACGCCCCGCAATTTCCTTCCCTTCGTCCTTACGACTCTTTTTACCTCCTTCTACCTTTATTCACTTCCTTCTGCGCCATCACCTCCGGTATATATCTTCTAATCGTTAAAATCGTTTTTCCCAAATTGTCTTATCCACTCCCAAGGCGTTTTTCCCTCGACATTTTATTTTTTCCCCCATTCTTTTTCTTTGTGTTAGCAGTACACACATGGACTCAACTGGATGTGGTACGGGACCCTGACAAAGATCAATCGTCTCATCACCCAGGTACTCCTCCAGAATTACCGATATATTTTCACACTTGTTGGATTGGTGGTGATTGAGAGCTCGTCGTTTGATGGGACAAGGTCCTAGGCAGCAGTGGTCCTCCAGGGAGGGAAAGCTCCATTTAAGACGACCCTGATGGAAAGGGGCAATGTTTAATTTGCTTCCCATTGAAACACCTTTATTTTTCTAATTGAGTTGGGAAGTACGCTACTTCTCTTTTTCTTCATTGAAGAGGAACACTTGTACAAGACCACAGAACACCACCAATAGATATTGGTGGGGTGTTCGACAAAGTTTGTGCCTCAATCGTAGATCTGGCTAGGATGGAGGGAATACACGCCTACCTGATGGCATGGACCTAGGAAATGCTGAGACGCAGAGTGGTCTACTCATAGGAGAGACTCTCTTGGTCAGACTGGTGATAGGGTGTCCCCAAGGGTGAGTAGTCTCCCCCTTGCTCTAGTTGCTTGTTGCAGATACCCTCCGGGAGTTATTGGAAAAGGAGGGCTGCAGGGCAATAGCATACAAGGATGACTTGGTAATAATTATGAGAGGAAAATTCGAGCGTGATTGGCGAGTGGATGCAGTTCCTCTTTAACACTGTACGAAGATGGTGTAGCAGGCAGAGGTTATATGTCAATCCAGACAAAACCAGCCTGGTCCCATTCACCAGGAAACGGAATTTCATAACACAGTTATTCCAGGCAAGAAATGTAGTGGTGGTTTGGTGAAGAATAGGTAAACTTGGCAGAACTTCGTTTATTCTCCTATGGCTTGATCACGAATGCCTCACAAATTTTCCCATGGGTTTTCCTTCCCCTCCCCAACTCATGACCTCCTTTTTTATTCCATTCAACAACCTCGATCATTTTCCGTCCGCGTATCAGCATTTCAGCCTCCCCTGATATGATTGTAGCCTCCTCCTGTGGTAACACTTCTTCTTCTTCGTCCTTGCTGTTGTTGATCAACACAGAAACAAGAAATGGTTTAAAACATCAGCCCAAACGAAATGTGGACAGTTTTATCTTAATGATGATGTATTCATTATCGTTTCATAGGTATTTGTCCATGCTGAGTCAAATAGAATGGGTCTCAGAGGTGTCTGACTGCGTCTAGATGGAAAATGGTGGAATCGGAGTTAATATAGTGAGGCAAATTCTACTACTTGAAGGAACTCATGGGACAATGTAGCGAAAATCATCTTTTTACCTTGACACGCGTTCTTTTTCTCACTCTAAACACCCATTAGTCCGATTCGTGTCATGGCAATTGCCCAGCATCGTCTAGAAAACGTCAATTTTCGTTGTTCCAGTGTAGTGGTCATGTTTCTTATCAATTATCAATGCTGATTCGACTGGGATGGGTCTCAGAAGTGTTCTACAAACATATTCATTTACAGCTATCCAGTGCCCAAATTTCCTTGCTGTATGAATCTTCGTCTTTGACCACCAGACTACAAGCACTGGGGAGCCTACAATGGGAATCAGACAGTGCGTCTCCCCCCTCACTGCTCCTGGAGTGGACGACTTCAATGAACACACTTTTGGGAGTTGGAGCTGCACACTGTCAGCCAATCATGGACCCGAGAGCTCGTCTCATTATTTTCTCTTTAATTTATTAATTTTTTTCTCTCTGGCCCTCTTCTTTTTTTGGGATTCTTTGACCACTAGGCTACGAGAACTAGGGTACCTACAATGGGAGTCAGACGGTACATAAGCTATATATTTAATATTTTTTGATGTTGAATTGAATAGGAATCACCCAATCACGCTTGTGCTAGTGAATAATAAACCGTTGTGTAATAATTTGCAGCTTTTTTATTTCTTCGTCAGGTAAACCGAAGAGAGATCACTACCAGATGGTAACTGGTGACCACAGGCCAATCTGAAAATTTGAAGAGTACTGATGAATTAGCGTTGCCTCCCAGTCTCTCTTTTAACTGTGTATAACTTTTTAACATTCGCTTTCAGGTCTTCTGGTCCATTTTCTGTGGGCTTTCAATCACTTGAAAATAATCAACTTCCTAGTCTCACTCGAAATTCAGCGAGCCCCGGAGAATTCCCCACAGTACCTTCATCACCTCAAGAAAGCAACCATTCTGCAGCTAGTCTACGTAACGAATTGGTAAACTTTGTACAGATGCATTATTTGTTGTAATAATGCTTTTCATGATGTTCAATGATACAAGTTTACGAATATTCAGGAAGTTGTAGAAAATACTGAGGAAGATGCATCACTTCGAGAAGTTTCTGAAAAAGGTTGGTCAGAAACACTCAGTCCAGCGTCTAAAGACATATCACCTGATTCTTCTGAAGAATGTCCTCCTCCCCCTCCTGTAGCTACAACTCCAATGGGCCGAAGTACCACCAAGAAGTAAGTATCTTTGTATTTTTACTTTCCGCGACCCAAAGGGTAAGGAAGGTATAGTAAGTATAGTGATCGTGTCAAAAAATATCTGGTCCATAGCAATAAACCTCCGTAAATTCGACGACCTGCTATATATAAGGGGGCTATATCTTTGTTCAATGCATTTATGAAGAACAAAATGTAGGTGCTAGTTAAGAGTACTCCGTGATTTTGGCGTGTGGTCCATGTGTGTGTATGTCTGTGGTTCGATTTGTGGGAGAATGCCCGGACTGATTGAGCTGGTTCTTTTTTATGTTTTGTTCGTGATATTTTATAGACTCGAAAATGAGGTTATGGGCGATTTCCATCGATGGGAAAGAGGGGTGGGGCAAAAATGTACCAAAAAGTAGGGTTTTCGCTTTTTTTCGAAAATGACTCCAACGATTTTGATTAAACTTTCAAATCATCTCCTACTAGTTAGTACAAACCTTTTCTTCTTCATAAATATCTCCATTAGAATACGGCGAACGGAGATACAGGCCTATAACTAAAAATAGGTTTTTTTACGCTTTTTAGCAAAACGACTTCAACCATTTTCACCAAACTCACAGAATGTCTTAAAATGGTTGATATCCATCTATTTTTCTCAATAAATGTTCCTGGCAGGCCATTGAACAGAGGCAACAATTAAAATGTGACGAAAATCATGTTTTTGTTTACATTTTTGTAACTTCCCGAGTAACTGCGTTACTGGCTTTCATCAATCTTACAGAGTGTCTTCCAGCAACCCATACCTACATTTTACATTTTCGTAATTGTTTCTGTATCTATCTGTTGAACGAAGATATAAGCCATGCTAACTCGGAAGAAAAAATTCGTCGAATATTAATTGATCGTTTTTCCAATTTTCTGAAAAATTAGTAACTACATTTTGCTCTTCATACATTTTCCTGTAGAAATGCGTTGAACGAAGCCTGTATGTGTAGCAGGTCGTGGAATTTACTGGGGTTGTGGAAAGTTGTGTGTCGCTCCACACCAGGTATTTTTTCCGAGGTTCCAAAATGTAATCACAAAATTGTACTGAAATAAATTATAAGAATGCCGACAATGCAACTTCACTCTGTCGAACGTAGAACGGATGGAGGAGATCCCTAAGGACGTTTCACACTCCATGTTAGCAGCTTCAGTATGTCAGTCAGTTCATACACATAGTTCGTTATAATTCTCCTGGCAAAGTTCGTTAACCATCAAAATCGGATAATGAGAAGTAGTCCTAATTTGATTTTGACGATTTCGAAATTTCTTGAGCTGGCAGCGTATTTGTTAGTTGATTGATGCTAATGAGTCATTGATTAATTATTTGGCAGTTATGTGTTGACTTTTTATATATTCTGCACAATTGTTGATGATGAGGTTTATCTGCGTACTTTTCCTGTTTTGCCGATTTCGTTTAGCATCCATCAATAACATAACTGCCAATTTTAGTATCGTTCCACTGTCATTGAATGTATCTCTCCCCGTATCTCTTGAGTACCAGAGGCACTGATTTTTTACTCAGTGATTTTATCATATTTGGGTTTTCTTCAGATCTTCGAGTTTTGAGGCATACTACTACTAATTTCGGTACAATGTCTGTGTGAATCGACCAAAGGGTGTGTCTCGGTTAGACCAGGCAGCCATTTCCATCACCAGCCTTCTCGTGGTGGTAGATGGTAACAACCTAGAGTACATGACTCCTTTCAATGGACCTTTATGCTGGGGGTGGCTGGACACCAAGCAATTCCAGCCAGGAGTCATGAGGAGATTATGAATAAGCTAAAAACAGGCCGAATCCTTCAGCACAACACAAATAGAGTTCCTCGTTATGGCTGTGTTGCTACGAAGTGGACTCCAAAAACGCTGCAGCGTTCTCACCATACAAGAACTGTACACAGGTTCCTAAACCCTTGGTCTGGGATCACAGGCACGCATGGTGGCTAGAGCAAGAATGGGAGCCAAGGCGTCAGTGGCCTGCATTGACCTGTCTATAGACATGCTTGCACTCATGTGCTCATCGAGCGGGTTGTAAGGTCATTTTACTGGCAATTCGGTGTATCAGTGGCATGACTGTCAGGATGACCCAGCATAGTCTGTGCCGATGCAAATGCCAGATTGTGGGGATCACTGACTGGATGGGGCAGGCGTGGCGTATATAAAGTTGCTCACCAAGTACATCGAGGTTGTTGTATAGACGCCACAGCCGCATCTGACACTCTCCCTTAAGTTGCTAGGTTGGTGAGTCGTACCAGGTGCAACACAAAGCAATTACATGGTTATTGACTTTGCCATTGCAGATGACAACATTCTCTGCTAAGACCCGCGTGAAAAGCGATTCCACACAAAAAATGCTGATTGGCCACAATTCTGTAGGGTACTGGAAGGTAAACTGCATGCTGCAGACACTGACCTAATACTTGTGGACAGCAAAGTGGACGTACTTACCACAACATTGCACTCTGCTGGCTCTCTCCTTCAGAAGGTGTTCCCTGACAACCATGTAGCTTGAGGTACAGAAGCCCAGAGGGTGGCAAGGGAGCTGATCATGCACCCTCTGAAGTAGCCCGACATCCCATGCTGGACAACAGGCGGCCTTGGGCCCTTAATTTATTTTATGACTGTCTGTGGATCAGTCAGACTCCTCGCGATCATGGAGACCACTCAACCTTCTTTCCATATTAGGCAAAACATTAGAAATCGCAATGGTGCAGTCCCACGAAGGTGTCTTTGGCCGCAATAATACAGATGTACCATAGAAAGGTCCAGGTAGGATTCCACTGTCGAAAAATGACATGTTTCCCTGCTGGACTGGCTAAGTACGCCGTAGCAGTTGTGATTGACATCACGGGAGTGTTTAACAACCTTTAGTGGCCACGACTCCTCTTTGGTAGGGGAATCCCCCGCAACCTATACTTGCTTGTCAGAAGTTACCTGACAGGCAGAACTGCTATGGAAACCCATCGACGAATGGGTGTTAGAGAAATGACCAGTGAGATTGGAATACTCGTCAAAGGGACATGACACCTATGAGTTCTTCCTAACATCCGTGAATGGGAATGGGTTGACGAGCCAGTTTCTCACAGAACATGGCGACTTCAATGCGTGGCTCCACTTCTTTTCTCTCAAAGACTCTGTCATGCACGTATTGCGCCTCCAGTGTGAAGGAACCAAGAAACCACATTCTGTTCCACTGTATTTTCTACAACAGTGAGCGACGGTTGTTGGGAGGGCAGACGAACTTAGCAGCATTGACCTGCTACTAAGCACGCCTATAACCATTTTGCAAAGTTTGCGAAGAAGGTTATGGCTAAAAAACGTGGTCACAGTTGATCTGTCCCTTTGAAACTTGCCACCCAAGTAAACAGTTGAATCAGGTGGGAAAGCATATTAAGAACTCCTTTTAGATGGTACAGGATTCCTCAGGTGGTCACCTCCATGAGGTCATGCGCAGGCAACAGCTCTCTACCAGGAGACTGGCTAACAACCAAATACCTGCCACACCTCCGTAGGTCTTAGTTGGGTGGATGCTGCAAGGGCCAGCCTCCTGCGTATTAGTGAAACCACAACTTCGATGACTGATATCACCCTCATCGAGGGTTTAGAAAATCATAAAACAATGAAACAGAGGGCTGTTTCGTGTTTCTGTGGACGAGGCTGCAGATTATCTGCACTACATTTTTCCTAGAATTGAGAACTCGACTGGTGTTCTCAAATCGGCAGCTGAAAGGATGAGTCGGGTGGAGTACCAGCGGGTTCAGAAGCCTCATATGAGTGCTTCCAGCCTATCCCTGAAGAGTGTGTGGCGTCCCCTGATCCCCCTAGGGGGTTCGTCGCCAGCGTCATGAGTTCCCCTGTCCTCAAGCTCTCTGCAATGTGGGGGTGTGACAGCATTGCAGGTTGGAGCAGAGATATCGGGGGACATGGCCAAAGGGGGTGTGGCGTGTACTCTTCAAAATTGTGATTAATACTATGCAGGGTAAGCAGTCTCAAGTAGTAGGGTTTGATCTCGACCCAGGTGTGCGAGTGGGTGCATTCATCTTCGTGACTGGGCTGGCATATCATATCCTGTGTGGGGTGTCGCATGCGCTGTGGCTAGTCCTTGATTCATCCTGGATCAGCTGCAGTGGTGGGACATGACGACTTTGTCTGTCCCCAAGCCCAGTTAGTCTTCAGATTTTACGGCTGCTCTACATGGTTAGGTTGACTGACAGGAATTCAGGCAGCATCCTGACTCCCCCTGCTCTTCTGCGGGGGTGGTGTAGGCTTCAGATGGCATTCATGGGAAGGATTATTGGTAGTTTCAGGCTGTCTACGGGGCGTCACTGGTCGGGATCGTAACGTTGTGAATGCTTGATGTCACACCTGTGGTAACCAGTTTGGCCAGATCATGCGGTGCTGGTGTGTCTGCGCACTCATGGCTTAACTAGCCCTAACAACGCAGTCAGCAAACAGGTTGCTGGTGCATTGTCATCTGAAGGCTGGGAAGTGGAGAGAGAGAGGCACTACTGGGTTGTCTCTTGAGAAGGACTGAGGCCTGGCATCGTCACTGTTGGTCCCATCGATGGCAGTGATCCTGGATGCCCAGGTAGTATCTGACAGCCAGGATCTTGCCCTAACTTGGCAAGCCAAGTTGGCGCAAATGCAACAGGGCGGATCTTCATATGGCAGTATCAGAAGCTCGTGGAGTGGAGGCAGGTAACATCAGGGTTGCAGCATTGACCGTGTCCTGATGTGGTGAGTGGCGCAAGAAAAGTGCTGAGGAGATGCGTCAACTGGGTGTGTCAGTAGGCCTTTTCTATGTATCACCACCTGCGAGTTTGCTTGGGTCATATCTAAACTGGTGGTCTTCTATCACGGAACATTCTCTTATCCTTCTTTCCTTCCCCATCCCAGTTCTTCTATCCCTAGGAGCCGGCATGGTAGTAGGGGCGCCCTCCCCATTTCCTTTCTCATTATTTGTTTAGTTTTTCCTTTTTGGGTGCCACCGTTCCACTTATAGCTGTTGAGCTTTGGAAGAAAAAAATTGTGTGTGTATGTCAGTAGTTTTCAGTGGGTGCTGCAGGAGCCAGCCTCTTGCTCCAAACTGCCTGACTCCCATTCTAGGTATCCTAGTGATTGTAGTCTAGTGGTAGATGAAGATTCATAATCCGACGAAAATTGGACATTGGATTGGAGCTCGTGATAGGTGTAATTTTTGCCTGAGTCAGTGGCTCTCCAAACATTTCCGAATCCCCGCCTCGTATCACACCGACATTTCTGAATTTTTGAAACGATTGATTGAAAAATCGTGTTGGTAATCCAATAAGTTACACGTTACTGAATTTTAATTAGGGTTCTTGAATAATTCGGTATATCACAAGAAATTCTTGAATCAATATCTTTGAATAACTTGGTCTGCAGTGTTTTCCTTATAATTACTAAACGGTTAAAACGAACCTTCCAACTACAAAGAAATCACCTTGTCAGTCCTATGTATGTATGCTAGTCACTCAAGTAAGGTACAAGTAACCTATTACATTTTGTAACGTTAAAAAGGACTAGTTTCTATAAAGATGAATTTCGTAGGTTTATATAAATAAAAAGAAAAACAGGAGTGCGTTAGTAGAGTGATTAAAATAGCTGAATGCACAGGAGTAAAGTTGTGTGTGGCGTCCCACCAGATATTTCTATTTTATGTCGCTTCAACCATAATTATCGTATATTGAATTTGTAAGTTTTTAAAGCAAGAGTAACAAGTTTCGTCAATTTTCAGAGAGCAGCGACGGGGGAATACGTTGTATCAAGAGCTCAGTTTCCAAGATGCTGAAGCTCTCGGTGAAATGGACGAAGGAGCAGACATAACGGGTAAGTTTCACTTATACTAGTGCAATTTAAAAATACTAATATGAAACTTGGTTTGATTTTTATGTGGGATTCTTCTTTGTTTGGTGAAGATGGCTCATTTCACCTTGCCCCATTTCTGCGGTCGTGGTATTAACTGCCCAGTGTTAGGAAAGGTGACGAGTGACAAGTTTCATGAGAGCGTGGTGTAAGGGCCCGTTAGATTTGAAAAAGCAAGGAACGATGCTGCTGTGTTCAATGTTTCTTTTCAGACAGTCGAGATTTAAAGCTTTCATTCAACTAGTGGTTAATATGGAGGGATTTTAGTTTGCCACGGAGGGAGTTCTGTACCGTGCCCTCCATTATTGCCATCTTTCTTAACGTTAGCACAATCTGTCAGGGTCGTTTAACTGTAAATTCTACTAAAACTATGGAGCCTATCTATACCATTTACCATGTCGCGTATTATTATACAGGCCTAGTTCTTGAAGACCTTGCCCATCACAGGTGAAAAGATATTTCAATAACGTAGATGCTGAATATACTCAGGGTATTGCTTAGAGCACCACTATGACCCAGTGTGGTGGTGGTGGTGGTATGATAATGGACTGGAACACAAGCCAAAACTTGGCTTATTTTCTTTTCACGACCATGTAAACCTTGTACCAACCATTTAAACCCATGGTAAGTTGCAGCTTTTTGCTCCTCACCTCAAAGTTCCCGCTACAAGTCACTCAATAAATCATAATTCTGTGGCATAAGCCAGAAGTGCGAGTATAGTAGACAGGTAGTAATTGTCATCACCCTGCCGTCGGGGGTCCAGAATACCGCTGACGTATTCCCTGCGTGTCGTATGAGCCGACTAAAAGGGACAGCCGGGTGGGCCCAGCTTGAAAGACAACCTCACCTCTATGAGGTCCCCGCAGGATTACATCCAACGAGGCTTAACTGTGGCTAGGCGTCACAGTGTACTTGTCGCCACACTATGCTTACCCTGCAGTTGAGGGTCCAGAATTCCACTGCCGTTTTCCCTGTGTGTTCGTATGAGCCGAACTTAAAGGGACACAACTTACACTTCCTCCAAAAACATGACATACTGGAAACCCCCTACCTTGAGCTGGGATTGCAGAACACACCCCCTGCAGGAAGGGGGACAGAATTCTCCTGCCGTATCCTTTGCGTGGCCGTAAAAGCCGGCCTTAAAGGGGCTTAAAGCTCACGACACTGACATACACAACATATTCCAGATACAAAATACACTGCAACGGCTTGCGTGGCAGAACACATTGACTTAAAACACTCATAGTGAGCGAAAGACAGTCCTGGAAGTAGCTCACTAACACCTAAGAGCGATTCCCTATATAGGTGCGGCCTTCGGAATGAGGAGGGAGAATAACCAGGTTTGAGCGTTCCTGGGGCGGCTGATAGCGTGTGTTTCGCTCACCACATCACCAGTGGCCGTGGGCAGACTCTGAGCAGCAGGTGAAAACTCTCTCATGCGTCTTAGTCCCAGTGGGTGGCTGGACTGGCAGCTGTGGCGCATGTGGGGGCCTCCCTTTGACGTTCAACGGACCAGCGAAAGGGGCTAGAATCAATATGCCTAAGGGGGAGCTTCCAGGACACTGCCTCTCACACCTCTCGCTCATACCACTAGCACACACAACAAATGAACTCACAAGGATACACTACATCAGCCTGCTTTTTCAATCTCCCCCCCCCCCCCACAAATTAGTAAAAATAACATGACATAGTCAAATAAAACAATAGCAGGTAATAAAAACGCCACCAGCGCTTCTTCCTCGGGCTCGCCAAGCTCGACCCCTCCCTCTTCGGTCCAAGCAAACAAGGGCGGAAAGAACCGGGCAAACTGTGTTCATCTCCCTCTAGTAGCCTGGGCAACCTGGCTACTACAAGTGTTAGACACCCCGTGGACCCTAACCTGTCGGACACGGAGCAGATTTGTGCGTATGTCCAAATCATCCACGGCCAGCTGGCACGGATGAGGGTCAACGCGACGGGATCTATGACCCCCCCCCCCCTGCGGGAAACTGTGGTGGCTGTCGTGAGGGAAGAGCTGCGTAGGGCAAATGCCCACCAGCCAGTGCCACCAGCCCCCTAAACTCAAGGAGCTTCAACGAGCCAGGGTAGTACCCCAGGCCCCTCATATGCGGCAGTAGCCGCTACTGCGCCCTCCTCCCCCTCTCATGGAGCTGAGGCTGAATGGCAGTCTGCCAGGGCCAGGAAGCGCAGGGGTAAGAAGAAAAATGCCCCAACTAAGCAGGACATGCAGGCTGAGGGCAGCGCCCCGCCTACATCTCCGCCCAAAAACAAGGGCAAAAATAAAAATAACCAAAAGAAGAAGCCTCCACCGCTTGCCAAACTTCCCCCTAAAAACCCACGATAAAACGTGGTAGTGGTTAGGCGTACATGTGAGGTAGGAGAGGCTGGTCCCTCCACCCCTGATGCAATGGAAGCGCTGATGCGGGGTGTCCCTGCCACAGACCTCCAAGCATTAAGCGTCCGAGTGCTTGACATCCTAACCGCAGTGGGAGGTGGCGCTGTCATTGTGACAGAAACGCAGGAAATGGCCAAGGCGCTTACGAGCCATATCTCCACGAAAAAGGAGTTGAAGCTACAAGCATCAGCCCCCCTGGGTCGCTTCCCACGCCTGCTGCTGTGCGACGCGCGGACCGACCTACAAAAAGAGGACTTGGCCCAACAAGTTGTTGAGCACAACCCTGCGTTAGGCTTGCAGCCGCAGGACGTCAGGCCTCTTTTCACGAAAAAGCGTGGCAGACAAAAGGATTGGGTGATCGAGGTATCACCCAGCTTATACGAAAAACTAGAGGGGGCAAGGCACCTCCAAATAGCCTGGCAGCGGTGCGCCATCTGAAAGTGCCAAGCCCCCACTCAGTGCCACAAATGCCAGCGCTATGGCCTCCATAGGAAAAGCAAACGTAGAGCAGGTCTTAGCTGCGATGCAAAATGAGTCAGGCTGGGCCTGCAGCATCGAACGTTCACTGGAAACCCTCCTTGAGAAGGCGTTCCCAGATGACCAAGTAGTTCGAGACACTGAAGCCCAGAGGGCAGCAAGGGAGCTGATCATGGACCCTCCGAACGAGCCCGACATCCCATTGTGGACAACAGGCCACCTTGGCAGGGCCCTTGCGACCTTAAAGCCGAACAAATCTCCTGGGCCAGATAAAATAGGAAGCAATATGCTAAGGAAGGCTGAGCGGACAATATCCAGCGGCCTCCTTAATTTATTTAATGACTGTCTGCAGGTCGGGCAGTTCCCCACTCAGTGGAAGTCTGCGTGTGTTGTCACTCTTCAAAAGGGAGGCGACCACAATCAGTCAGACCCGCGATCATGGAGACCACTCAGCCTTCTTTCCATATTAGGCAAAACACTAGCAGTCTTGATGTTGCAGTCCATCAAAGGAGTCTTTGGCCGCAACCTCACAGGCAGGCAATACGGGTGTACCAAAGGAAGGTCCACGCAGGATGTCATTGTCAAGATTCGGAGTGTTTCCCTGCTGGCACCGGCTAAGTACGTCGTAGCAGTTCTGATTGACAACAGAGGAGCGTTTGACTACCTTTGGTGGCCAGCGCTCCTTAATGAGCTCAAAGGTAGGGGAATCCCCCGCAACCTGTACTCGCTCGTCAGACGTTACCTGACAGATAGAACTGCTATGATCGAAAGCAGGCAGCAAGTTCGCGAAGAAGGTGATGGCTAAGAAATGTGGTCATAGTTGATCTGTCCTTTTGAGACTTGCCACCCAAGTAAATAGTTAGATCAGGTAGGAAACCAGATTAAGAACTCCTCCCAGATGGTACGGGATTCCTCAGGTAGTCACCTCCGCGCGGTCACACACGGGCAACAGCTCTCTACCGGGTGACTGGCTAACGACCAAATACCTGCCGTACCTCCACAGGTCTGAGTTCGGTGGATGCTGCAGGGGCCGGCCTCTTGCATATTAGCGAAACCGCAACTTCCATGACTGATATAACCCTCGTCGAGGGTTTAGGTACAGTCATCAAATAAGGAAACAGGTAGTAATTGTCACACTGCTCTCCTTAGGTTCTGGGTTGTTGAATTGGCGAATCATTTTGTAATTTAGTTCTCATTTGACAATCGTGTATATGAATTCAGCGTAATTTATGATTAATGAGTACCGTATAATTAAACTATCATGATTGTGCAGGAGGCTGGGTTCATCCTGGAGACTATGCATCATCTGGTCTGTACCATAAGGCTACCAATTTTTTCCCTTTGCTTGTACTAATGTTTTAATTCGATCCCAATATCTTAGTCTTGTAACTACACGTACTACTGGAAGCCTTTTAAGATCTCCTTCGCTTGACTTTTATAATCATTTTTTCTTTTCTAATACATTTCATTCCTTTCATTAGAGGTTTTTCATTGTATCGTTCGAATTATAATTATTGTGTTATTGAAGAGGTAGAAATCTGTTGCAGCATGCTTTATATCCAATAGTTCTACGCACCAACAATTTTTGGTTTTTGTTGCATGTGTTTACCCGATTTTCCAGACTCAGATAGCGAGCCAGATGTCTATTCTGGTATGCACTTTTTCTGCTATTTTATATTTGTGTGCGCTTTATGTTCTGTGCATTGAGAGTTGTTATTTTGTATTTAAAATTTTGTTTTCTTTGTTGCTAAAAAAAACTATTTGTGTTGCGCAAGTTTGTAGTTGACAATGAATTAATCAGCTTTCCATGATAACAATGTTTTCTATCGTGCTGTTTACAGAAACACAACTTTTTCTAGTTGACTATATTTTATCATGAGCAGCTTTGAGGACAGCTATACACCAATATACTTGCACTGTACAGTATGTTATCGTTGGGTGGATTTAGGATTCCCTATCCACGAATAAGGTTTAACTTGTTAAGTGTGGCCCATCTTACAAAGACCACTACCGGTTTAGCCTTCAAACTTGAAAATCACCTGTACATGTCATATATAAATATATATGACTGGGAAAGCCTGCGATATCTACAACAATAAAGAGAAGCATCACAGAATTAGGCGTTGTGGTTCTGCTCTGTATCAGAGGTAAGTCGATTGTCAAGTTGTTCGTGGTTGTCGAAAGCATGACTGCAATGACAACCCTGTAGTTGGCATTCCTTTGAATCTCGCTTTTGGGAGAGTAAAGATTGTGAAAGTAAAACTCTTCCAAGTCAACTCTTGAATCAAGTCAAATCTAAAACGAAGCTGGGCATCTCGTCACCACTTCCTCTTTTGCTGATTCTCCATTTCATCTTTAAAAATAAAGACGTGCTCTGTCTAAATAACTTCTTAGTGATAATGTGTTCTGTAGAGGTCCTCGTTTTGGACTAACACGTTTATCAGCCAGTCCTATTCAAGTGTAGCCATAGCTTGATAGTTATGTAGAAAGTGCCGACTTTTTTGCTCCTAGAGGCAAACCCTAATAAACATGTTTATTCCTTCTCTCTCCCGTTCTATCTAAACACTTCAGATCCTACACAACACATAAAGTGTACCAGTGAGGACTCTGTCTGGCCTGTGCTAATGTGCTATCTGTCTTCGTTGGGGATCCAGAGTTCCATTGTGCTTGCTTTATTCATACCTTAAACTCTCCCCCCCCCCTCTTCTTATCAACTTCACCACTGTATTTTAAAAGTGAAGCTTAAGCTTTACTCAGGACCTGCTGTCGCACGCTGGCTGCTACATTTATTACACCACATCCATTGCCCTCAATTTCGCTTGACAGATATCAACCATAGTTGAGCAAAAACTAATATTTCCTTGTTACACTTACATAACTTTTCATTATTGAAGGTTGTATCTTCCGGGAGTAGCAAGTGCCTGAGTAGGGCAGAACTATACTGACTGTCCATATGTACTTAAGAAGTTCACAGTGTAGCTGATTAGCACGAAGGACTGTGTTCAATTAATTCCAAAAAGGACTGATTCAAAGCTTGTGATTGCAGCTGGTCTTTGAAAATCAAACTGGTTTGTTTGTGGATGTTTCGAAGTTCAATTTTATGAAAAATGTAGGCAAATTAAATAAATATGAGACTGGGAGGACTCTCATTTTTTCAGACTGGGTCAGACGCCATCATATTTTGAAGGGACAGGGAGGGGAGATGGGTTCTTTCTCGTCCATTGCTATTTTGTCGTCTTGAATGAAATCATCGTTTAAAGAGGATTTCTCCTTGAGTGGTGGGAGGGGGGGGGTTAGTTCAATTACTATCCAATTGAGCTTGATTGTGTCAACTGTCTCCTCCGCTAAAAGTCGTGACAATCTGTAGAGTTCAAGGTACAATTTACAGATTAGAGTCCAGTTGACTGATGGCGGAGTAGCTGATCTTTCAAGTGTATCCCTCTTAAATGTCTTTGATGCCGTTATCTAATAACTTGAGCGTAATTTAATTATTTGAACTAGTAATTTTAAATCAGAATATCTGAAACATTTCAAGGGATTGTTCTACGTTACCTTCTAATGTAAATAGTTTAAACGTGACCAGCGAATCATACTATGGGGTAAGTAGCTGTTGATTCCAAGGAACTGACTGGATAGGAATGCTTATTTGGAAAGGAAGGAGAACCTTGCGTCCCTCCTCTAGGTTGGGGAACTGGTCCAAATTACTTTTCATAAATGTTGCACAGCATTCTCTCCTGCACTCTGGAGAGATGGTTAGACTTGACTTTTGCAATGCTCTCTCGCACAGCCTCCTGTAGTCAAGCGTACGCTAAATCTTCTTAACGTTTGTCACATACTACTCAGGCCTTCCAAAGTCGAATGTAGCGAAGTTCGTAATAATAATAATAATAATAATAATAATAATAATAATAATAATAATAATATCTGATCCAAGTGCCACATAATAAATTTGACCGCAATCTTGCTATACCTTAAGGGGATATGTCAAATGCTTTCTTGTCATAAATGAAAACTCAGGACTCTACAATTCAGTATTTTGCATTCTGCTATGCGTTCTTGGCTTAGGTGGAATCGAGTTGACGAAAATTCAAATTAACAACAAATTTTCCACTAGCTCACACTCTTGTTTTATCTTAAGCTCTCACTCTTTTCATCTTCCACACAATATCAGTCACGATGGTCAACCACAAGTTGTAGTTGGGTGATTAGAGCTGGCCAAAAGTATCTGTCGAGATCGAAATTCACCAAACAAACATTTGACGGAAATGGAAGGACTGGAAGTAATTGTGTGATTTGGCGCTTCAGAAAGAATCCTAGAGTCGTGCAGTATTATTTTATGTAATTGAAGGATTAAGTTGAAAAGTTACGTTAGTAGTTTTTACATAGGTAATTCACGAAATTAGTTGTTCACATATTGTATACATTTGAACACGTATTATAACCATTCTCAATTTATAGAACCCTTCCTTCTAAGTTGTTAACTTTCGTGATCGTTTCTTATTTGAATTTCGTTTAACTCTTTCTCAGCATGCCTTTTTGTTGTGGTTCCTCCTCCAATTTATTCGCATTAGCCTCATTTCAATGGTTGCAGTACTTTGAATTTTACCGAATCCTAACCATACTGTAGTTAACTACTAAGTAGGTGGTGGTGTTTAAATTTGTAGACTCTTGCTCCATTTTTGTACATCTTTCAATGCGGCACTTAGATAGAATTTTGCGTGAAATTAAACGAAGCCCTTGAGAGATGCTGTGGTTTTGTGCGTTTCTGAAAGTCACTCAATAGATATCCCATTAGAGGGCGCAATGTAAATATTGTAACGTGGTTCGTGGCTGTATGTGCCATTGCAGGAACGTACAACATACGATCTCTCATTTGGAGGCCTCAGAACTGAACTCCAGTCAAAATGAAAGACAACCATTCACTTGTAAAAAATACCAGTCCAGCCATAACGAGTTTTTAGGTTGAACTAAAAATTGTTGAGTGAGTACACTCACTCGGTGCCATCTTCAACATTGGTCACTGCAGCCTCACTCGTCTTAATCTGATGGCACCCTGTTCATTCTTCTCATGATGAAGAATTAAGTTCCAAATCTCTGATCAATTTTTGAGTGGTATCCATTTATCTTTAGTGAAATGTCAAATCTAAATAATGGTCAAAGCAATAGGTGATTAATGTTTCCCTTATCATCTGTGTTGCTACCACCTTTTGTTTACTACTAGCTGGTTAGCTTCACTGTGTACTAACTCTTCACCCCTTTGCAGTCTTAGGAATCAAATGTCTTCTGTGTTTTATCTGTGCCGTTGCTGCTAAGCCATAATAGTTGAGGTCCACTCTTGATAGTGAGATGGCCCAAGGGCTTCTCATTTAGCTATTTACATTTCATAATTAAAGTATCTCTATCCCTCAATCCAGTTAGATACTACCACATGTGATGTGTTAAGGGGTTTTCTACCCTCATAGTGGAAGTTCGTGTTTGAACCCATTATAATAAATTAGATAAAAACCTTGAAGCTCACCTTAAATCACAAATAAACAAAATAATACTCAAGTTAACGTACCTGTTAGGTGAGTCCGTCTCCTCTGGCTTGTGAGTTACTGTGGGCAAGCGCTTTCGATGTAAAGACATCATCGTCTGGCCGTTTAGTCAGTACTGTAGTACTGTAGTACTGACTAAACGGCCAGACGATGATGTCTTTACATCGAAAGCGCTTGCCCACAGTAACTCACAAGCCAGAGGAGACGGACTCACCTAACAGGTACGTTAACTTTAGTATTTGCCTACTGGCGGACACAACCCAATTTCTTAAAATAATACTCCTTGGGGAGAAATTAAGAACGTCATGAGACCCACTTTGAATTTAATCGAAAAGATAGAAATGAAATGAATGAATCAAACTCCTTTTCTACATTAAATCAAAGTAATCTAATAGCTCGGATTGTGATTAAAAACAATAAGGGAACAAAGAATTAATACACCAGGGATTTATTCATCTTCATCCAACAATATTGAAGTGAGGGGAAACACACTGAAACTATTATCTACTTAATTGTGGATGAGACTCAGTTAGAATGTTGCTCGTGAAAATCAGAATAAAAGATGGCCCTCGTAGTTTTCGGCTCGTGACGTCAAGCCATCCCTCTCTACCATTTGCACCAGCCTGCCAGAATGGCCAAACAAAAAAATTGTTTGTTGCTAGGAAAAAAATGTTTGCTTAACACCATAGCAGTTCTGTCTGCGGCACACGGGTGACAACTTAAAAAAACCCTGCAAATGATTACACAATGGTTTATTATTCTCATCACGGAGTATTTGCAATTATACTGCGTTTTGTTAATTTTTTAAACCATTTTTTGTCCATAACAACCATGGGCTTAGTCCGATCGAGTTGCCAAAATGGCGGGCACAACTAGATACCAAATGGGACTTTTGTGCGAAAGAACGGACTTTTTAGACCACGTTAAAGGCACAACACGGCCCAACAGGGATGAAGGGCGGACATTGCAGATTTAGAGTGTCTTGAATTGTAAAGTATCAAATTTTGAGGGGGTGTTGTAAAAAATTGTTCTTGGCCGAAAACATAAGGTTATTATTCAGAATGAATAATAAACCAAAAGCAAATGGCAAATTAAAGAAAATGACAAAATAAAAAAGAAAAACTGAAACAGGTGCGGGTGATGATGATATTATGGATATAATAGTGTTCGCTATATTGCACTATGTGAATCAGGGAAGTTTTACCACAACAAACGGGGAACTGGGTGGGAGCGAATGTGAGTGTGGGCGACGAGAAAAACCGCTCAGTCACAACTGACAGCAGCGAAGTTTCGAGCGAATCGGAGTCTCTGCTGAATGAAAGAGTTTGGTTCATGCCGGTACAATGGCATTAACCTCGTGTGGGCAGGAATGGATAAGCTTTGGCTGGACCATAGACACCCATGGGTGGCAGACCCCGGGCCAGCGCAGGCACTGCCCGAACTTCGCCTGGCGCAAATTTACAAGAAAGGCATAAAAAACATGCGTCTATCCTCGGCCACAGCCCAAAGTACAGAGTCGTCTGTAGACAGCGAACTCATCGCCCTGTCACCCTTGGTGAAGCAGAGCACGCGTCTGGCTGTGCCCACCGAAGTGAACCCCCCTAGAACATGTGTACCCTGGTGGAGCCAAGAGGTGCAAACCGCATGCGCCACCTCCAGAGGGTTGCATTATGACTCCCGCCCAACCACCGAGAAACGCACATGAATAGATACCGCGAAGCCCAGCCAAGCGCACCTCCTGGCGATGGTTTGCCACACACGAGCTTACCAACATCACTGGGCCTCCCCCTACAAACTGGCCTGTGGAGCTGTCTAGCTCCCTCCATCCGTACCACCCTGAGGTCTCCGGTGTCCATACTCGAAACCAACCAGGAATGACTCCCTGCAGCCTTCCCTCCAGATGACGCCGCCCTGGACACAGAGGCCGACTGGAGGGACAGGGCAGCGGCGAGGATCCCACCTGAAGGCGTCAATCAGCTCCCCTAGACATGTGCAGACGTGAGAGAGGCACTGCACGCCATGGCCCACCTCGACACATGCTACTGCTTATCAGCATGCGCCAGCCTCCCTCATGGAGAGGTTCACACATTTATTCAACGCCTGCCTCACATTTGGGTACTTTCCCCTCCCGCTCAAGCAAGCAACTACCATCTTTTCTTCTTAAAGGACGGCGGCTTGAAGCAGTTGTAAGGGGGGGGGGGGTTAGAGTCGTGTGGGGATTCACTGACTCAGGCAAAAATTATGGCAAATTGCGCGGAGCTCCAATCCACAATTCCCAACTATCGTCGAGAATTATGAACCAATGCCACTAAACCGCGTTCGCCCAGTGCCTTTAAAGGTAGTCAGGTGGTACACAGCCAATGCCTTCTGGTCTGTTAGCCTACTGCCTGTCGAGGGTAAGTGGCTGGAGAGACTCCATTCGTGGCATTGTTCATCCAACTATCAACGAGCACCAGTTCGGAGGTGTCCCTGGTTGCGACACAGGAGATGCCATTCGCTGCCTCCAGAGAAGGGCTCACACTAGTGGCCAGTGCATCGTTGTGGTGGCCAGTGGTGCTCAGCTAGCTGTAACGTATGCCAATACTGCCGAACCTCTTCAGGCTCATTTCGAGTTTTCTCAAAGACCGAGTGGCCACCACAGGCACGGGCGACCAACGGGCAACCCTAAATGTCAGCTCGGGGTGTCCACAATCTTGTGGGCAGTGCTGCTAGACTCTACTCTGCCTCCTCCAAGAAAACGACTACACTCCCGTCACCTTCGTCGATGATGACAATCTTAGTGGAGGCCGAGCACCTTGGCCTCATCAGGTTCCACCTGCAGTGGGCAATGAGGTTGGACCAAGATTGGTGCAGTAGAGTGCAACTCCGACTGTCGCCCGCTAAGATGCAGCTCGTCATCCTCCGCCCGGGCCCTTGGTACCCCCCCCAGTGTGTGGAACTGGCTGCTGGTACTAGGGTCGTCCTGGGGACCATGGCGTCCTAGCTTGTCACGATCATCTCCTCTCGTGGCAGCCTAACTAAGCACCTGGTCTTCCTAAGGTCCAAGTGCTCAGACCTCACAGCTCAGATAAGATCTCTGGCTCCGTCGACCTGGGGAGCCTCCACCAACACCCAGTATCAATACTACTGGGCCGTCTTCATCCCTGTGGTACGATATGCTGCAGCAACCTGGTGGGTGAACCCGGCACGCCGCGATTGGCATCTGGCACTCACCATACACCGGGACATCCTCCTGGCCGTCCTGTTAGCGTACCGCACCACCGCTTTTCAGATGCTCGTTAACCCCCCTCCCCCCCTCCCCATGGACCTCATCCTCGACCTACATCAAGCGGAACTGCATTGAAGAGTACCGTGGGCCCCTCTACGCCATACTCCCCTGCCTGCTGAGGGAGGAGTCAATCAAGCGGAGATTTGGCATCGCTCATGAAGCAATTGTGACCAGGTGGCAGGCTCAGTGGGACGACGGCCCCACAGTTCGGCACCTCCACAGCATCCTCCCCACGGTTGAGGGGCGACTGTGAATGGACTGGTGGCGGCCATCATTTGTGGCAGTGCAGCTACTCTCAGGAGCTTCCAGCGAGCCGCTGCACTTCTTCAAGTGCCACCACTTCAGCGACGGCCCCTGTGGAGGGGCCACGGAGAATGCGGTTCACATCCTCTGTGCATGACCCTCATACAGCGACGTTCGGGAGCACGCCCGTCTCCCCCCAGCCGAAGAAGCTTCCTGGCTTCTCCCCTGCAAGGCGGCAACATTTACAGTTCAACATCTTAGCTCAGGTGTGGGCAAACTGGCGGAAAGACCTAGAGTCATGGAGCCCTCCCGCGAACGGGTCTGAAGTCCAAGGCATAACTCCCGCGAGCTCAAGTTCAATTCATCTGAATTTAACTCGGGAAAAAAAACCTTGTTGCACTGCTGCACCATTACTCCAGCATGAGCAACCACTGATCGCCACAGTGTAGAGTCATGGGCCTGGCTTGTTTCCCCATTGGGTACCCCAGGAGAAAAGGAACTCCAGGATCTTGGCCTTTGGGAGGCATCCCAGCATTGTCACTTGGGGGAAAATTCGGGCTAGTATGGCTAATGCTTATGAGAGGATTCATTCCCTAGTCCACACCCAGGAGATGGGGAAGGAATGGAACCACCCACCAGGGAGGGGAAAACCAAGTTAAAAATTCAAAAAATGAAGCAGAAAGGAAAAGGGGCCTCAAGGGCAAAGAAAATCAAAAAAGGCTTGAACACTATGGGAGAGAAGATACCCAAAGGGAGGAGCTACAAACCCCCAAAGGTTAATGCTAGTATGGTTACTACACTGTGAACCGGTTTAAATTATTAACTCCTGAGACACCAGTAAAGGAACGATTGTTTATTAATAAATTGTTGGGTAAGAACAGATAATTAGATCAAATTGAATATCATGGAAGGACACGTAAGATAAAAAGACAATCTGTCGGTCAGCTGGTAACCCAGATGTTGGCCATGGCGTTAAATGTCAAGTAGTAGCCACATCACTCCCCCCCAAGTGTTAACGATATCGTGCAGGAAACTGAACATGCCCGCCACTGCGTGTGCTGGTCAAACGCTGGTTGTCTGCAGCATTGGTCGGGTTTGGTGGCACTCTGTCTGTGGGTTGAGGCAAGGGCAAAGGCGAATGGGTTGGATGATTAACGTGGTCTGTAGTCTGGTTGAGCATAAATGCTGGCTTGAGTCTATCCACTGAAATAGTCTGTTCGCCTCGAGTAGTCTGCAACCGTAAACTTTATCAGTTCGAGAAATCACGCGATAGGGACCATCGTAGGTGGGTTGAAGAGGTCTTCTAACTGCATCTTGCCGGACAAATACATGGGAACAATCTGGAAGCTCTGGATGTACATATACTGTTCTGTTAGTGTGGTTCTGGAAAGGCACTGGGCGGAGGTTTCGGATATGATCGCGTAATTTTGATATTAAGTTTGGAAGGTCTGAAGAGCATGGTGAGGAAGTAAAAATATCGAGTGGAAGGCGAATGGGCTCTCCATATATAATTTCTGCAGGTGTTACGTTAAGTTTTGGAATGAGGTATGAGCGTAACCCCAGGAGAATAGTTGGTAAGGCTGGTACCCAATCTTCTGTCAGTTGAGCTTTCAATGCGCACTTCAAGTTGCGATGCCAACGCTCAATCACACCATTTGAGGCGGGGTGGTAGGATGTAGTGCGAATATGATCAGCACCTAGCAATGCAGAGAGACTACTGAAAAGTTTGCAGTCGAATTGTTTTCCCCGATCAGTGGTAATACGACGTGGAATTCCAAACCGGAAAACCATGTAGTGACTAGAGCAGAAGCAACTGTCTCGGCCGTTATATCATTTAATGGAACTGCTTCTGGCCATCTTGAAAAACGATCAATGATGGTCAGGAGGTATCGCGAACCTTGAGAAGTTGGCAATGGCCCCACGATATCAACATTGATGTGATCAAATCTAGCTTCAGTTGATTGATACGTACCAATAGCGCTGGATGTGTGGCGCCAAGTTTTGGCTCGCTGGCACGAAATGCATGTCTTGGCCCACAGTGCGACATCTCTTTTAAGGGAAGGCCAACAGTACCTATTCTGAATCAGATTGACAGAGGCGGCAATTCCTGGATGTGAAAGATTGTGGAGAGCTTCAAACATTTTACGGCGAAACTGATCAGGGATAAACGGGCGTAGTTTGCCAGTAGAGGAGTCACACACAAGTATAACATCGTTTTCGAGAGTCATGTCCTGGAGGTTGAGCTTAGAGGTAGTAGACGATTTTAGATGCTGAAGTTCGCTGCACGTGGCCTGTGCCGCAGCTATTTCCTTTAGCAAAAGTGGTGAAGAAAGGTCGATAGCTGCAATGCGAGAACATGTATCTGCAGGGGTGTTAGCCGAACCAGGAACATACCGAATATCTGTAGTAATCTGCCCAATGTAATCCAAATGACGAAGTTGACGTGGAGAGGCTTTTTCTGGTCGTTGTGCAAACGCATAAATGAGTGGTTTATGGTCGGTAAGAATAGAAAATTGTCGACCTTCAAGCATAAATCGAAAGAATTTGACACCTAGGTATGCTGCTAAAAGCTCTCTGTCATAGGTGCTGTATGAGGTCTGAGCCGAGGACAATTTCCTTGAGAAAAAACCTAATGGTTCTAAAATATCACCTCGAAGTTGTTGTAAAGAAGCACCGACTGCGAAGTCGGAGGCATCTACCATCAAGACCATGGGGCGATTGCACGATGGGTGTGCGAGCAATGTAGTATTAGCTAGAGCGTGTTTCAACTGTTCAAAAGCTAATTTAGAACTCTCACTCCACTCTACTTTGCGGTGGTCATGTTTTTTTGGACTCTTGCATAGGTCAAATAATGGCTGCTGAAGAGTGGCAGCGTTGGGCAAGGAGCGTCTATAAAAGTTCACTAAACCCAAAAAGCGACGCAAGTCCTCGACTGTGTCAGGTAGTGTATAGTTGACAATGGCTTCCACACGTTCTGGAAGTGGTTGGATACCCTGGGGGTTGATGAGGAAACCAAGAAATGAAATTTCCGACACTCCGAAAATGCACTTTGCCACATTAATACAAATTTTGTGGGCATTCAAACGTTCAAAAAGGGTATTTAAATGTACTGCATGTTCTTTCGATGATGAGGAGGCAATAAGAATATCGTCTAGGTAAACATAGAGGAAGGGTAGGTCTTGAAGGATTGAATGGATATAGCGCTGAAAAGATTGAGCTGCGTTTTTTAAACCAAACGGAAGACATACAAACTCGAAGAGTCCAAAAGGAGTGACAACGGCAGTTTTGGGTATGTCTTCTTCAGCAACTCTCACATTGTGGTAGGCTCGAACAAGGTCAACTTTTGAAAATATTGTTTTTTCTGCGAGTTGAGAATTGAAGTCTTGCAGGTGGGGAATAGGGTACACGTCAGGGGCTGTCACTGCATTCAGGGCCCTATAGTCTCCACATGGCCTCCACGTTCCATCTTTTTTTCGGACCATATGGAGGGAACTAGACCAAGAACTCTTAGAAGGTCTACAGATCCCTAAGTCCATCATGAGCTGGAATTCTTGTTTTGCTTGAGCAAGTTTATCTGGCGGAAGTCGGCGTGGTTTCGCTGAAACAGGAGGGCCTTTGGTTTCTATTACATGTGCGTAATCACAGCCAGGATCACAAAAGGTAGGGCGTTCCTGTAAGAGATTAGGAAACTTTTGGAGAAGAGAGGCATATTCATGATGGGGGTCGATAACATGCACTGAAGAGTGTTCCGTCACTTTTGCTTCAGACGCCGGTTGCCATAAGCTGGTATTGGAATCAATTAGGCGCTTATTTTTTAAATCAATGAGCAACCCAAATTCTCCCAAAAGATCAGCACCAATAATGGGGTACTTCACATCTGCTATAATAAAAGGCCATCTGAACTGACGACGTAAACCTAGGTCGAGAACGTGAAGGCGTTCACCATAGGTTGGAATGTGCGAACCATTAGCGGCAAACAAAGGTCGTTGTGAAGGGTAGCGTCGATCAGCAGCACTGGGAGGAACAACAGAAACATCTGCACCAGAATCAACAAGATATTTTGTCTGAGTTAGGCGGTTGAGTACGAATAAGCGACTAGAAGGTTTTGTGCCCATGCTCCCAGCCGTCGCATCCGAGGAGGGGGCTATTAGTTTTCCGTTTGAGAGTTACCATTTGTGGTCGGGGGTTTGAAAGCGCAGGGAAGTAAGCATTTCCGTGCATTAATACCATATCGTTGGTGAAAACGGCAAATTTTGGGTTCGCCATCGCCTGGCTTTGGTGTAGCCGAGCGATTGCGAGGTTGATAAAAATTCCTGCCTGTAGAACGGGAACGGTCAGACTGATGGTTTAAAGCTGCGACTGAAGCGGTCAATTGAGCAATTTGTGCTTCTAATCGAACAAATCGGGTGTTGGAGGTATCAGAAGTCCCTAAAGCTTGAACGGCATATTGTGTTGGGGCCAATTCTAGGACTTTATCTGCCATTACTGCCAAATTGTCGAGGGGATCTGACGATGGAGCCAGGATAGACCGAACATTGACGGGTAAGCGCTGCAGGAACATAGTTTTAAGAAAATCGTCCTGAACTTGACTGCCTGCCAATGATCGCATCTCACGAAGTAACTGCGAGGGTTTCCTGTCACCTAAATCGAGTTCTGTAAGGAGCTTACTGACTTTGCGACCTTCCGAAATTTCAAATTCAGCCTGTAAACGGTCCATTATATCTTTATAAGGTGTTGCAGAGAGAGGTTTCAACAGAAAATCGGAGATCAGTTCAGCCACATCACTATCCAGGGAAGCTAATACATAGTTATATTTAGTAATTTCTGTACATACTGGGGAATTCTCGAATTGAGCGTCGACTTGCCAAATCTTCACATTACACCGCCAGAGAGGTGGAATCTTGATTGATACTCTAGCAACATGCATCTCAGCTTGTGTGTTGTTTGAACTCGAAGCGGTCGGCGAACCTGATTGGGGTGCCGAATCTGTCATTGTAGGTCGTTGTAGAAGTAAGGGAATACGAGAGTAGAATCGCCGTCGTTGGAAAAACGCGTAAGTTATGCGAAATGTAAAAACGACACGGCAAACTTCGCGGAATAATAACCGAGAGAAAGTAAAAGCGCGCGGTCCGTAGGTAGGTAAATACACCAAAACTGCTTTATACGGGGTCACCACTATGGTTACTACACTGTGAACCGGTTTAAATTATTAACTCCTGAGACACCAGTAAAGGAACGATTGTTTATTAATAAATTGTTGGGTAAGAACAGATAATTAGATCAAATTGAATATCATGGAAGGACACGTAAGATAAAAAGACAATCTGTCGGTCAGCTGGTAACCCAGATGTTGGCCATGGCGTTAAATGTCAAGTAGTAGCCACACTAGATATGGTGGGAAGCCAGGTAGAAGCAGTAAACAAGGCAAACAGTGTGAAGTGTACAGGGGGCAGTGTAGTGAACTATGTAGGGACATGAAAAAACGAGCAGTATGCAAGATCAAACAGGAAAAATGAAAAGAATAATACAATGATGTGCGGAGTTGTAAAGATAGTAGTTGAAAGTGCAATGACTTAGATAATGACTAAGGTGAATGAAGAGGAAAACTGCGAGGCACAATCACACACGACGGCACAGGGAGAATGCAAAATCGAAAGAGGAAATGTTACTTGGTCCAACAGCGACGATAGTGACTCCCAGAGAAAAACCCTGTTGATGGGTCGTCTTGTGTTATTCCACGGCCAACGCATGTACAAACGAGTCGCAATCCCCAGCAGTTAAGTGCCCAAGCCAGGCAGCAAGAAGGAACATGAAAAGAAAAACCCTGCAAATTATTACACAACGGTTTATTATTCACATAAATAGCTTGACCTAGCATTAATGCTCCGAGACCCATCCCGTTTGATTCAGCATAGAAAAATATCAAAATGAAACCCGAAAAAAGGTCGAAAAGAACTGAATCGTAATATTAAAATAAACAAACAAAAAACGAAAGTATCTAGAAAAAACTGAATTTTAATATGAAAACATGCACGCTAAATACTAATATCAAAATGTAACCAAAAATCTATGAAAAAAACCTAAATGAGAATGAAACGAAAGAATCTAAAAAAATTGAATCGTATTAAAACCAAAAAAAATGAAACGAACGAACTATTAAGTAAATAAACCAAAAATAAGCGAATAATGAAAAGTTCAATCGAAGATAACAGATATTTTGCTACCGTTGAGACGGAGAGAAAGAGTCATTCGTGGAGGTGAAGACGAGAACAAGGCAATCGGACGATAAAGAGACAAATCGTAGTGCCAAAGGTTATATACGAAACACGAGCGCTTCCTAGGGAAGACAAAAAAAAAACCCCGGCGCTAATTGGGCGAACGCTGTGAGTCGAGTGGAAAGGGGTGGCGGGCGGCGGTGTTGCCGGACCAGTGACGATCGCTTTTGATGGGCGGGAGCGAGGGACTTCAAAGACGTAACGCGTTGTACTGCGTTTCATTAATTTTTTTTTTTGCCCATTACAACCACGGGCT
This sequence comes from Pachypeltis micranthus, assembly GCA_020466155.1. Taxonomy (NCBI): domain Eukaryota; kingdom Metazoa; phylum Arthropoda; class Insecta; order Hemiptera; family Miridae; genus Pachypeltis; species Pachypeltis micranthus. The sequence continues at coordinate 2,160,677 of CM035773.1, read as the reverse complement.
TCGTCCGATCGGATTGCGGAGATGGCGGGCACAACTAGATACCAAATCGGATTTTTGGGCGAAAGAACGAATTTTTTAGACCACGTTAAAGGCACAAAACGGCCCGGACGGGGGACGGGGGACGGGGGACGGCGGACGGACATTGCAAATTTGGAATCTCCATGTCATGAAACGTAAAGTATCAAATTTTGAGGGGGGGTTGTAAAAAATTTTTCGTGACCGAAAACATAGGGTTATTATTCAGAATGAATAATAAACCAAAACGGACAACAGCAGTAATGGTTCGAATATGTCAATGGATGGTTTCAATTGACTGATGTGTTGGGTTTTTATATCTGTGGGATTGGCGATGTTCTGCAATTGGTTGGTAACAGGGGACAGGATCTTAGTGCCAGAGTACGGGGTGGCGTATTGGGGGTCACGTGGAAATAGAGCTGGTGGAGATTAAGGTTACATCCTTCACATACCTTGAAACGCCGCTTTTCAGAAATTAATTGAAGAAGTACGAATGAAAAGGGGTGCACCAAATAACACTCTGTAAGGTGCCAGGTAGTTGAACAGGTGGGTAATGAAACTTCAGAACTCACCTCTGCACTACTTTATACGTTAGAACCCTCATGTTAAAAGAGAATGTTATCCTGCTGACCCTTGTACCACAGTCTTATTTTCTCATTGGCGAAAGGCATATTTTGCATCATTTTTTATTTCACCCTCTAATGCGATGCTTGACATTAATTCTACTAACTAAAATATTAATATTCTTTGTTTATGCCTGCATCAATCAACATCAACCTACAGTTAACGACAATTTCTATGGTAAGATTTTTTCCATATATTTATAAGTCGCTTTAGATATCTTTAAACGCAATGTTGTTTTTTACTATGCATATTATGTTTTGTTTCTTACTGTTGGTTTAAAAATTAATTTTTTAACCCTAGCATTGAACGTTCTAAATTTAAGTAAGTTTTTTTTTATAATCCCTTTCAGTATTAGTTACCTCATATACCTATGTCGTGACCTCGTTCTTCCCTCCTGGCGAAACTTTGGAGTATTTTGGATGGTGACCAAGAAAGAGACTGCAGGAACTATGTGTACTATAGGAGCATTCACCAAAGTAGTGGGTGGATGAGTGTTTCTGTATTCGCAGAGTTATTTTACCGTTCCAGTCACTAACTGGTGGACCAGCCGACTCTGATCACCTTCAGGATGATCAATTTCTTGAACTCAACTTCTCTTTTCAGCTCTGTTAATATCCACTTTCTTATGGAGGTGTTGGTATGTGTGAGAGCAATGTGGTGCTATGCGAGATTGTCACCCTGCAGTCGGGGGTCCAGAATTCCGCTGACGTATTCCCTGCGTGTCGTATGAGCCGACTAAAAGGGAAAGCCGGGTGGGCCCAGCTTGAAAGACAACCTCACCTCTACGAGGTCCCCGCAGGATTACATCCAACGAGGCTTAACTGTGGCTGGGCGTCACAGTGTACTCTGTCGCCACACTGTGCTCACCCTGCAGTTGGGGGTCCAGAACTCCACTGCCGTACTCCCTGCGTGTTCGTATAAGCCGGACTAAAAGGGACACAACTTACACTTCATTCACATACATGACACACTGGGAACCCCCTACCTTTAGCTGGGATCGCAGAACACACCCCCGCAGGAAGGGGGACAGAATTCTCCTGCCGTATCCTCTGCGTGGCCGTTAAAGCCGGCCTTAAAGGGGCTTAAAGCTCACGACACTGACATACACAACATATTCCAGATACAAAATACACTGCAGAACACATTAACATAAAACACTCATAATGAGCGAAAGACAGTCCTGGAAGTAGCTCACTAACACCTTGAGCGATCCCTATAGGTGCGGCCTTCGGAATGAGGAGGAAAAACCAGGTTTGAGCGTTCCTGGGGCGGCTGATAGCGTGTGTCCCGCTCACCACATCACCGGTGGCCGAGGGCTGACTCTGAGCAGCAGCCGAAAAATCCCTCATGCGTCTTAGTCCCGGTGGGTGGCCGGACTGGCAGCTGCGGCGCACGTGGGGGCCCCCCCGTGACCCTCAACGGACCAGCGAAAGGGGCTAGAATCAATATGCCTGAGGGGAGCTTCCAGGACACTGCCTCGAGCACCTCTCGCTCATACCACTAACACACACAACAAATGAACTCACAAGGATACACTACACCAGTCCGCTTCTTTAATCACCCCCAAATAAGTAAAAACATGACAAAGTCAACTAAATCTTCAGCAGGTAATAAACACGCCACCTGCGCCTCTTCCTCGGGCTCGCCAAGCTCGACCCCTCCCTCCTCGGACGATGAGCAACCTACTCGTCGTCCAACCAAACAAGGGCGGAAAGAACCGGGCAAACCGCGTCCATCTCCCCCTTCTCCCCTAGTAGCCCGGCAACCTGCCTACTACAAGCACTCGGCATTCTGTTGACCCTAATCTGTCGGACATGGAGCAAATTTGCGCTTATGTCCAAATCATCCACGGCCAGCTGGCACGGATGAGGGCCAACGCGACAGGACCCATGCGGGACCTCGTAACTAGCTGCCTCTTCGAAATTTCGAAGCTGGCAATCAAAGCTAATGCCCCCCCAACGACATCGCCCCCTGCCACTCCGCCCCTGCGGGAAACTGTGGCGGCTGTTGTGGGGGAGAGCTGCGAGGGCAATTGCCCAGCAGCCAGTGCCACCAGCCCCCAAACTCGAGGAGCAACGACGAGCCAGGGTAGTACCCCAGGCCCCTCATATGCGGCAAAGCCGCTACTGCGCCTTCCTCCCCTCATGGAGCTGAGGCGGAATGGCAGCCTGCCAGGGCCAGGAAGCGCAGAGGGAAGCAGCAACAGGCCCCAACTAAGCAGGAAGTGCAGGCCGAGGGCAGCGCCCGCCTACGGCTCCGCCAAAAACAAGGGCAAAAATAAAAGAAAAACAAAAATAAAAAGCCTCCACCGCTTGCCAAACTCCCCCCTAAAAACCCACGACAAAACGTGGTAGTGGTTAGGCGGACATGTGAGGAAGGAGAGGCTGGTCCCTCCAACCCTGACGCAATGGAAGCGCTTATGCGGGGTGTCCCTGCTACGGACCTCCAAGCTTTAAGCGTCCGAGTGCTAGACATCCGCACCGCAGTAGGAGGTGGCGCCGTCATTGTGACGGAAACGCCAGAAATGGCCAAGGCGCTCACGAGCCACATTTCCACGAAAAAGGAGTTGAAGCTCCAAGCGTCAGCCCCCCTGGGTCGTTTCCCACGCCTGCTGCTGTGCGACGTGCGGACCGAGCTGCAAAGAGAGGACTTGGCCCAACAAGTTGTTGAGCAGAACGCTGCGTTAGGCTTGCAGGCGCAGGATGTCAGGCCTCTCTTCACTAAAAGCGTGGAAGACAGAAGGATTGGGTGATTGAGGTATCACCCAGCCTATACAAAAACTAGAGGGCAAGGCACCTCCAAATAGCCTGGCAGCGGTGCGCCATACGAAAGTACCAAGCCCCCACTCAGTGCTACAAATGCCAGCGCTATGGCCACCTGGCAGTGGCCTGTACAAGACCTGTTGTGTGCGCCTGGTGTGCCTTGCCACATCTGAGTAAGGAATGCAAGCGCGATGCTCCCCTCAAGTGTGCCAATTGCGTCGAACGCAAAATCCAACAGGTCGCACACTCTACACGAGACGCACGCTGTACGATTCGTCAGCGAGCGATAGCCCTCCAGGAGTCACGAGTGGATTATGAATAGGTCAAAAACAGTTCGAATCCTTCAGCACAACACAAATAAGAGTTGCCCAGTTATGGCTGAGTTGCTGCAAAATGCACTCAAGAAACGCTGCAGTGTTCTCGCCATTCAGGAACCGTACATAGGATCCAAAACTCTTGGTCTGGGATCACAGGCACGAGTGGTGGCTGGAGCAAGAACGAGGGCGAAGGCAGCAGTAGCCTGCATTGACCCGTCCATTGACATGCTCGCACTCACTCACCTGAACAGCCAGCACTTGGCCGCTGTGCTCATCCGAGCCGGTGGCTTTGAGCTGGTTGTAATATCATTTTACAGGCAATTTGGCGCACCAGTTGCCACCAGCCTTGAACCACTCGAGCGGTCTCTAGCAGGCCTATCAGGACGACCCTGCATAGTCTGTGCTGATGCAAACGCCAGATCACCATTGTGGGGATCCCCAACCCTGGATGGGGCGGGCGAGGCGTATATAGAGCTGCTCACCAGGTACAACTTGATTGTTGCCAACGACCCCATGACTGAGGCGACCTATGATGGTCCGGGAGGAAGGTCGTGTATAGATGTCACAGCCGTGTCTCACACCCTGCTACTCAAATTGCAGGGTTGGCGAGTCGTACCAGGTGCAACGCAGAGCGATCACATGGTTATTGACTTTGCCATCACGGATGACAACATCCTCTGCAAAGACACGCGTGAAAAGCGATTCCGCACAAATAATGCCGACTGGCCACAATTCTGTAGGGTACTGGAAGGTGAACTGCGTGCGCGGACACCGACCTAATAGCGCAAGCATCCACACCTGAAGAGGTGGACAGCAAAGTGGACATATTTACCACAGCACTGCACTCTGCTGGGCTCTCTGTACTTGGCCAACAGAAACACAGGGCGATCAAAGTCCCATGGTGGACTGAGGAACTTAATCCCCTCAAGCAAAGTGCAAATAGAGCCAGAAGGATGTACCAAAACACTCGTGACCCTGATGCCAGAGCAACACTCGAACTGCCTTCATCCAAGAGAAGAAGGCCTTCCACCGCGCCATCAAACGAGCCAAACGGCAAGGCTGGCGAAATTTTGTGGAAGCGGAGAGCTCTGAGAACCCCTGGGGCAGACACTACAAGTCCTCCATAGGAAAAGCAAACGTAGAGCAAGTCTTAGCTGCGATGCAAAATGAGTCAGGCTGGGCCTGCAGCATCGAAAGCTCACTGGAAACCCTCCTTGAGAAGGCGTTCCCAGATGACCAAGTAGCTCGAGACACTGAAGCCCAGAGGACAGCAAGGGAGCTGATCATGGACCCTCCGAACGAGCCCGACATCCCATTGTGGACAACAGGCGACCTCGGCAGGGCCCTTGCGACCTTAAAGCCCAACAAATCCCGGGCCAGACAAAATAGAAAGCAATATGCTAAGGAAGGCTGAGCGGACAATCTCCAGCGGTCTCCTTAATTTATTTAATGACTGTCTGCAGGTCGGACAGTTCCCCACTCAGTGGAAGTCTGCGCGTGTTGTCACTCTTCAAAAGGGAGGCGACCGCAATCAGTCAGACCCGCGATCATGGAGACCACTCAGCCTTCTTTCCATATTAGGCAAAACACTAGAAATCTTGATGTTGCAGTCTCTCGAAGGAGTCTTTGGCCGCAACCTCACAGGCAGGCAATACGGGTGTACCAAAGGAAGGTCCACGCAGGATGTCATTGTAGAGATTCGGCGTGTTTCCCTGCTGGCACCGGCTAAGTACGTCGTAGCAGTTCTGATTGACATCAGAGGAGCGTTTGACAACCTTTGGTGGCCAGCGCTCCTTAATGAGCTTAAAGGTAGGGGAATCCCCCGCAACCTGTACTCGCTCGTCAGAAGTTACCTGACAGACAGAACTGCTACGATCTAAAGCAGGCATGTCTCCGTCCAGAGAAAGATTTAGAAGGGGTGCCCACAGGGCTCGGTCCTAGGACCAGCACTCTGGAATGCCTTCTTCGAAGGTCTTCTCAGGAAACTCATGGAGACTGACTGCGAGCCGTACGCCTATGTGGATGACTTGACTGTGCTGATCTTTGCAGAGTCAGTCCGCCAAATTGAAGAAAAAACTCACCATGTGCTCCGCACTGTCAACCAATGGTGCGAGCATGTCAAGATGCAGGTGGCTGAGGAAAAAACCCAGCTAATCCTCTTGAAGGGGAAAGTGAATAATCCACCCACAATACGCTTTGGCGGCCACAGGCTCCTTCTTGAAAAGCACGTCAAGTATTTAGGAGTGAATATAGGTGAGAGGTGGGGTTTCAACCAACACCTCCAGTCCCTTAAAGGCACTACCATTGCAAGGTTTGCCTCACTGCGTGCCATTAGCAAGGCCACTTGGGGTGTGTGTTACCACGACACCATCCTCATGTATAAGGCCATCTATTTAGGTGTGATTGGCTACTGCCCGTTGTCTGGGGTAGCAAACTAACAGTCAATCAAAAGAGAGTATTGGCCCAATCCCAGAGAGCTGCGCTCCTGTGGATCACCAAGGCCTACAAGACTGTATCAACGGAAGCACTCCAGGTGATCACTGGTCAGTTACCAGTTGATTTGGCTGTCGAGTGCATGATTGACAAGTGGAGAGTGATACGGAGCTTCCCCGCTTTGGGCTGAACTCCGTGCGGATCTCACCACAGAACAGAAACTTGCCGCCATCGATGAATGGGCTCTAGAGAAATGGCAAGCGAGATGGGAATCCTCGTCAAAAGGACGTGATACGTATGAGTTTTTCCCCAACATCCGTGAACGTCTTTCTAGAAAATGGGTTGAGCCAGACCACTGGACGAGTCAGTTCCTCACGGGACATGGTGACTTCAATGCGCGGCTCCACTTCTTTTCCTGAAAGACTCTCCATTATGCACGTCTTGTGCCTCCAGTGCGGAGGAAACAAGAAACCATGTGCTGCTCCACTGTAGTTTCTACAACAGTGAGCGACGGTTGTTGGTAGGGCAAACGAACTTAGCAGCATTGACTGCTACAAAGGAAGCCTATAACCATTTTGCAAAGTTCGCAAAGAAGGTGATGGCTAAGAAACGTGGTTATAATTGATCTGTCCTTTTGAAACTTGCCACCCAAGTAAAAAGTAAGATCAGGTAGGAAACCAGATTATGAAATACTCCCAGATGGTACGGGATTCCTCAGGTGGTCAACCTCCGCGCGGTAACACACGGGCAACAGCTCTCTACGGTGAGACTGGCTAAGACCAAATACCTGCCGTACCTCCACAGGTCTGAGTTCGGTGGATGCTGCAGGGGCCGGCCTCTTGCATATTAGCGAAACCGCAACTTCTATGACTGATATAATCCTCGTCGAGGGTTTAGGTACAGTCGCCAAATAAAGAAACAGACCTGCTATGCGAGATTGGTAGTATACAAACGTTTATTTTTGGAGTTGGTACATATTCCTCCCCTTCTTTGCCTTAAACGCCTCAGAGTTGAATGAAGGTCTTTTGTACTCTGAGCCACTCCTAATGTTGTGTATTCGAAGCACTTGGGGTAGAACAAAACTCCTTGCATTCCATGCAGCTTTGAGCAGGCAGTTGTCCAATTTCGCTTTACCCTTCTGCCATGAAGCCCACATTTTTAAGTTGTATTGTACTACTCATCGTATTCCTCTTTTTTCAATCTTTTTCCATTTTCGGACAAAAGTTTTGTGTCTTAGTGAGGAAAAACAAGGTAACAGAGCACCTTGCAGTTCTGTTTCCTTATCGATATGACTGTTCCTGAACCCTCAGGGAGAACTATATCAGTTGACTGTCATGTAGGTTGCAGTTTCACTATCGTTCAAGAGCCTGGCTACTTGCTCAGCATTCATCAAACCCAGACATGTGGAGGTGTGGCAGGTTTGGTCATTTGGTCAGTCTCCCAGTAGAGAGCTATAGGCGAAACGGTTATAGGCTTCTTTAGTAGCAGCCAATGCTGCTAAGTTCGTCTGCCCTCCCAACACCCATTGCTCACTGTTGTAGAGTCGACAGTAGAGCAGCATGTGGTTTCTTGTTTCCTCTGTAGCCGCATGACAGAGGATGCAAGATGCTCTGGTGCAGGATGGAGAGTCTTTGACGGAAAAGAAGTGGAGCAGCGCATTGAAGTAGCCATGTCCTGTAAGTAACTAGCTCGTGCTCTTGCTCAACCCAGTTTCTCCAAAGTCGTTCACTGATGGGGGAAAACTCATACATGTCACGTCTCTTTGACAAATATTCCCATCTCGCGTGCCATTTATTTTATACCAACTCATCAAGTGTGGCAAGTTTTTGTTCAATTGGGAGGTTTATTTGGAGTTCAGCCCAGAGTGATGGAAGCTCCCATTTTACTCTCCACTTGTCCACCATGCATTCAATTACCATTCAACTGGTAATTGACCAGTGATACTTACTTCAGTGGTTACTGTCTTATAGGCCATTATGATCCACAGGAGCGCAGCTCTCTGAGATTGGCCCAGTATTCTCTTGTGATTGGCTGTACGTTTGCAGACAGTGGGTCAGTTGTCAGTTAAGCCAAGATAGATGAACTTGTAGATGAGGATTGTCACGGTAACAAACTCTCCAAGTGGTCTTACTAATTGCTAGCAGTGAGGCAAACATTGCGATGGTAGTGCCTGAGTGAGTGACTGGAGATGTTGGCCAAAACGCTACCTCCCACCTACATTGACTCCTAAGAACTTGAATTGCTTCTTAAGAAGGAGCCTGTGGCTGTCAAAGCGTATGGATAGTTGGGTGTTTAATTTTCCCTTCAGGAGGATTAACTTGGTTTTTTCCTCAGCCACCTGCATCTTGACATGCTCGCACCACTGGGTCACTGTTTGGAGCACATGGTGAGTTTTTACCTTGATTTGTCGGATTGACTGCGACAACTCGCAGATGAGAAGCAGTGATGTGATTGCCACATGAGGCTCAATCCACAATTCCCCTAAGTTACTCAGATCCAGCCTAGACGTGTTAGAACGAGTGCTCTACCTCCATGTTCCCTCCACACATTTAAGAGTTGCCCTCTGTTCTTGCCCTGTATCGTTTTCATCTATTATTATTTCATCTGCTCTGGCAATTCTAGTTGTAAACCACATATGGCTGTGCACACAGTATTCACGTGTTTTTCTGTCTAACTGGACCCTGTGCAATGTTGATTGGATCAATTCTGGTGAGGGCCACTTACTACATTCACCCAGGCCCAGATACCTACGTATCTTCTTACTTGAGTCTTATTCAACTAAGCTGCAGTGGTGTGTGGTCGCACACATGAGGGATGCTATCAAAGGGCTCATGAAGAGCTAACCACTCTGTTTAGACTGCATAACCAAGAAGCTTTCTCTAGATAATCTTCAGTTCCACACAGCTAAAGGAAATGACACATCTCAAATATGCCTCTTGCTGAAATATGAGTTTGCCAGTCGCCAAGCCCACAACTATTAGCTTGCACTGGAAACGCCAAGGATACCAATACACATTCCTTTGGGTGCAGACATAGCAAGATCGTCCATTAAGCTGTCTATGATGACTTCTTGCAGCAATCTTAGTAGCGCCTTTGTCACCATTCTATTAAGACTTCTGAGCTCAGCACGCTCTGACATAAGCCAAGCCTCATGTCAGAAACAACTAATGAACAAATAAAATACTCGCAGAAAGTTATTATGGAATGTGCGTTTCACCTCACGACTCTCTGGAACGCATTGGTGTCTGCTAATTACAAAAGATTCCTCCAAACATAAAAAAGAAAGCAAGCAGTCCCTTAGATATTTCTTAGTCAACTATTGAATCGGCCCTACCTAAGCCATGTGACTCTTTACAGCATCCAATGAAATACTCGGAAATTTCGCCATTATCTGTAATTATTGAACTAGATCATTTTTGTTTTGTAGTTATAGGTTTCATCCCAGAAACTCTAACGAGTCTATGAGTTAGCAGTAGGTCATTTGTATAAACCTTAAACAACTGTAGATAGAGAAAATGGTAGGTACTTCTTAATACGTGAACATGCCTCCTCTCTCTCCTTCAACTGGGCTTTAAAATTTGATTGGAACTTTTTACCCCCCCCCCCCTCACTCTCTCACTGTATAACCATTTATTGGCACATGACACATACTGGGATTTTCCTAATATCTGAAAAGTCTCAGTAATGAGAAACCATTTTTTGGCTGGAGGAAATGAGAAATGGTGTTCAGCTGTATCGTTGCTTCTGCTACGAAAATCAGTCAATCCAAGACTTTTCTAGAGACCCCACTTCTTCTTGAACTACTTACAAGCAAGATTTTCCAGGCAGGAAACTCACGATTTGGCATAGCATGAGATTCTAGATTATTTAGATTCTATGCCCTTGCTCCCAAATCCAGATTTGTCTGTGAAGACCTCAGTGCAAACCTGATCATTGTGCAAAGAGGATTGATTGTTTGAAGAGCAGTCCACCTCAACTTCTCCGAGTGACCTTGCTAATCCCTTGGGGGGTTTTGAGGCCAAGTTTGGCCACCCATTGATGCATGATAGGTGCTATCATGTGGGGTCATAGGCTGTGAATTTAAAAAAAACATTTTTGTGTTACACTACTCTGTACACAGTTTTGACAATTATGCGCCGCTAGACCTTCTCTTGAGCTGACTGAAAAATGATTTCCAGCACCTGATGAGTTGAATGGATGTATAAGATCTGTTCTGCTAAGTTTGCTGGGGTTTTCAGGTTTGTGATGTTCGTTTGATCACCCAACGCTTCTGGAACTTACCCTCTGCTTTTCGTCATAAGTACTGAACCAGTTCAACCGATTCTGAGAGTTCTTCAGAACTGGCAGTCCAGTGTACTAATGTGATTAAAACAAATGCGATTTTAAATCACTAATGTGATTTTAAAACAAATAAGAACGTATTTCTTCTATACATGTGAGACTCTGCCTATGGAGCTCCATGATCATCAATTAGTGAAAATAATTAAAATTAAAAGGAACTGAGAACAATAACACATCGGTGGAAAGAAAATAAATGGAAACGGAGGATAAAATGAAAGTTCTGAACGTTCTCGATCACATGGTTTCAGGGCACGCTCATTAAAGTCGTAGTCCTTTATCGTCAATTGAAATATATGGATGAAGTAATCTTCAGGAACGGTGACAGGAATCTCCAAACGTTGCCAATTTCTTTCAAGTCAGTGATGTTGGTTATTAAAGCAAGTAATGGAAGTTGGCTGTTTGGCAAAACGAGACTGTATAAATAACTATTGAGATACCCTTTGATGAACTGAATTGGACAATCGAGCTTGTATTCGAAGAAATTATGTGGTTGAAGAGACTCCTGGGCACAGTTATTGTGGAGCTCGAAGGATTCTGAAAGAATGACAAAGAATGATTGTCTATTTCCACCAAATTTGAGTTACAATGTTAGATCGATTTCGATGGTCAAGTCATCATCAGTAACAAGAACCCAACTGATACAGATTCTCTGTTTTATTATTGAAATGGGGTTTCCACAACTTCGTCGCGAGTGAGTTAGTTCGTCATATCCATACAATTTTATTGTAGAAGGGAGTAAGAGTTCAGTTGCCATTATTTAAAACAAAATTCTCGTGCCTATGACGACGTCTATTGGTTAGCTTGATGCTGATGAAATTTGAGCTTGTGGGCCACCGTGCCACATAACCACGTAATCTGGGGTGCGTATATAAGTTGTACCGTTACTCTTAAAGTTGAAAATTTCAAGCTTGTTGCTAATGCAAGTCAAAATGTAAGGTAGCAGAGTTCTGAACCTGGACATTCTTTTATCTGCAATTCCCTTCAAGTTTAGTCTATTTGTTAATTTATTAATTACACATTTATAATGTTGATACTTGATTTGACAGGAATGGGCCGAGAAGTCGAAAACCTCATTATGGAAAATAATGAACTCCTCGCAACGAAGTAAGTCATTTCCTTCTTTTCAGAGTCATGTTTATGGCTTATGGTTTATTTTACTTATTTGCTTACTGTTACCTACTTTTACATCTGATTCAATCGTACTAATGGTTTTACTATGAATTCGTTTACTTTAATCGAAGTTGTACAGTTAAATTATTTTTCCCCTCAGAAACGCTTTGAATATTGTCAAAGATGATCTCATCATCAAGGTCGACGAATTGACCAGGTCAGTCAATTACATACTATTTGCGAAATTCATTTTTTAAGAGAGGTAGAATATGATTAACATAGTTCTCGCATTTGCTTAAGTATTATTTTAGCTACTCACGTCACTTTGATTGTCACAGCAGTTTCTAACGTCGTCCCTTCATCACTATTATTTTAATGGTATGTTATGGCAGTACCTCTTGCAACTTTGTCTGATCACTCAGTTACGCCTGTGTAACATCAAATTAAGCATTATCATAGCAAGCTCCCGTGTGCCTATAGAGCCCCTTTTGTGAGCAGAAAAAATAGGTTAGCACAACAGTTGGATATTTAAAAATATTCTCCTTCATTCATTCGTTCGTACTAAGAGTTGAGGAACAGATTGTAAGCTGTGACAGCAAAATTGGTCCAACTGGAACTGACTGACTGAAGGTAGCTTTTGAATGAGGTTGGGATGTACGTCCAGGATTCAGTGTACTACTACTGACTATGCAAAAGCAAAGTTCGAAGTATGCTCCAAATTCTGTATGAAGGATAGGTAACTTACCGCACCTAGCTGACACAGATGCAAAGTTCTTGGTATTTCCTAATGGATGCTGGTGAGGTAGGTTTTGGCGAATGTTGCATAAGTTTGAATTAAGTTGAAGCAGGGGAAAAGAAATGACAATTTTTGAGAAGAGCCCTGTTAGTAGAGAGAATGGAGCTTTCAAGTTTTCAGAGGTGAACTGTCTGAAAATGGTTGTGAAACGATCTTTTATCAGCTGCCCTTTTTGAGGTTTATTCTACAAATCGGCAGAAAAAGTTTAGGAACGTGATCTACAAAATTGAACATGAAATGGGTCGATAGTCCAGCGTGAGGTCTAGGTAGTGTTTGCTGATCTCTTTTACGTGGAAATTGAGATATCAAGAGGGCAACTCAAAGTTCCTCAACATTTAGTTGTTTCTAGGACGTTAAGGATGCCAACCTGTTTCTAATTGTTGGCACAGTAGGGAGTAGACTGACGGGGGAAAATTACCTGTAGTTATAGTGATCGAAACTACCAATGTTTTTCTAAAATATCTGGTGCGTCGCAACACACAACTTTCCTTAGCTCTACAACAATTCACTTTGTACATGGCTATTTCTATTTAATCAATTCATTTATCACTCAGTTAATTTGAACTTGGTCAAATAACGCTTTACGGCAGCAGGAAGCGGTAGCGCTTACAGTTCCAGATTTTATTGTGCTGCTCGTACTCATTCCAGGACCATTATTGAACAATTGTTACACAGATAATTAATGAGGCTGTAAACACGATTTTTTAAAAAAAGGATAGTAATCACTTTTGCAGAGCTATTGGAAAATAACTGTTAGAACTGGTAGTAAGCGAAACGGCAGTAGTTGAAATTCAGGAATTTCTGGAGTGAGCCCCATGTATCTCATGAGCGTTTTTAAACATTCACCCTCTAGGTATATGATTGGACTACAATACCGAATTTTTTTAACATTCTACGAGAATTCTAGCGGAGTTTATAAGGAAAAAACTGCGCGAAAGACGCTTTTGGTCGAAAAGTTTGATAATTTATTGTGCTGCTCTCGTCATTTTTCCACAAGTGGGAATTTTATAGTAAAATTATCTTATTAGGAGCTACCAATATAAAAAATTTAATCAAAATCGTTAGAGCCGTTTTTGAGAAAAAAAATTTGGTGTTTTGATCACTGTGATGACTATAGTTAACTTTCAGTGGATTTTGCCCATACCCTCACTATTGCGTCCCATGGTAACTTGTTGGCTAGACATCAAGTTTCAGCTGATTTTGTACGGTGGTTTTCTCTAAAAACTGCGCTAAAATAGATTTTGTCGAAAGTTTAGGTAATTTATTGTGCTGCTCTCGTCATTTTCCCACAAATGGGAATTTTATGGTATAATTGCCTTATTGAGAGCTATCAATATTCGAAATTTAATCAAAATCGTTAGAGCCGTTTTTGAGAAAAAAAATATTTGGTGTTTTGATCACTATGATAACTATAGTTAACTTTCGGTGGATTTTGTTCAAACCCTTATTTTGGCGTCCCATGGTGACCTGCGGGCGAGATATCAAGTTTGAGCTGATTTGGTACGGTGGTTTTCTCTAAAAATCGTTCACAGACACACATACACACAGACACACACACACACACAGACACACAGACCATTTTCCCAAATAGTGTTTTTCGGACTCAGGGGGGTCTGAAACGTAAAGATCTGAAGAGAACTCAAAATTTTTTTTTCAGCCGATTACATAACTTTCCTTTCCTACTTCGTAGAGCAAGGAAAGTAAAAAACGGCTCTTACCGTTGTTATTGCATTTTTTGTATAGTGTCCAAACGATAGAACAGTACTGTCAAATGTTTCTACGCTGCCGATTTAATATGAGAACTTAGCGTTTAATAGATTGTATTGGTTGCAAAAGCCATGGAAATCACTGAATGTATGTGGGTCTGAGGAGTTATGTGATACTGTTGGTACTGCGAAATGGGGTTAATAAGCGTAACCACCGACTTTCTCAGTGCAACATGCGTTTTACTGTTCTTGTATTACTCACAAATGAAATTGTAAAATAGTGGTACAAGTCAACGATCATAATCCGTATGGGCCAAATTATAAAATCGGAAAATGTGGCTAGGAAGAAGTCTAAGGAAGTCACAAAGGGCTGAAATACTAGGGTTCCAGGCTGGGATCCAGAAGTGGTAAGAATTCTCATGGAGAGCGAGGAGTGGCAGGGACGGTTGGTGTCACTCAATTGAAAAAAGACAATAATTTAAAAAAATATGTTGCACGGAGCTCAGGTTGGAATGGCGCTTAGTGTCATGTGCCGCAACAGATATTTCGAGGTATTTTATTGTGTATACATTAACTTTTTGGGAGTAACTGAAAGGAATACAAAAATGTTTGCTATGTCATGGAAAACTTGGGCTAGTATCGTCTCAGAACTATTGCAAAGTGGATAAGCAAGCACACGAGTAGTAAGCTATGAGGTAAGAGCAGGCGAATAGAAACTTTGGACATAGGCAGGCTTAGAATGTAACAAAAGTTGTGATAGGACAAGATTGTCTCAAGGAGGAAGCAGGCTATTAAGCTCAAGGGCAGCTTGGTAAGAAGGGTACATTCCTGTCAGTATATTTCCTGGAGAAGGAAAGAGCAGAAATAAAAAAACCTAATTGAGAGTTTGTGGTGGTGCAAATGAACTTTATTCGACAATTTTCCTCACACAATCATAGGTTCATTAGGGAACGCTACGAAAATTTGTTTGAAAATTCGCACTTTTGTTGGCACTTTAATGCTCTGATGCGGCCAAAACTGAGGGGTCGGAGGATTAACAATATTAAATAGGAAAAGGTGCGAGGTGATGATGGAGAGAAGGGAGAGAAGGTGCTGGGAGATTAGGAAAGAGAAAAACTGTGGAGACTAGAAAATTATATTGAGAGCTACTGAAGGGCAACCTGCTTCCTCGGGGGATGGAAATGGAGAGAGAGCTTGGGTTTTGGGTGGAAGGCTTGGCGATCGTCCTCTGCTGAGCAAGCACTATCGATTCGGCTAACTTGTATTTGGGCTACTCGCCACCTCGAATTCGGTTCTCAAGCTGGTACCTTATCTATCACTTCTTGTGCCGGTGATATGGTTAATGGCAAGGAGGAGAAACGATAGTGAAGTCTTCTTTCTAGGGGGAGAATGCTAATGCTCAGTCCTTCCTCTCGATAGTGCTGTTCCTTGGGTGGTACAACACGATTCCAATAGCTTCTTTCCCTATAAAAATTCGCTAATGTGGATGGACAGATAGCAGAATCCTGCTGGAGAAATAGTGTGTCCTACAGTAAATTTTTATTGCAGTTAGTAATTAACATTATTTATGCCGTTTTCGGTGTTCTTTCCAGCGAGCAAGAAATTTTGAGAGAAGAGAACAGGTCGCTGTCGACCTTGAGCGCCCGCTATAAACTGAAAATAGCTGAGCTTGAAGCGGAAATTAAGAAATTGAAAGAAGACCTGGAGAAAAATTCCAAATCAAACAAATCCGATGATGAGGTAATTTAAATAAATGAGTTAATTGCCGTTTAAGCTAATCTATCTGATCACAGCTGGCCTAGGAACTTCATCATGGTCAGACTAACTCCCAAGGGTGCATTGTAGATTTGTTCGTAGTCAAATCAGTTCTTCGTGTAAATAGGCCCACATCCACTATCATAGGAGGTGGAAGCATGTAGGTAGCGTTGATCAATGCTACACTACAAGAACATGGTTTTAATTAGGATTAACATCCCTCAAATAAAAATATTGATGAGTATATTATATATTATATTGTTAGAAAGAACGACCATAAAATAAGTCACTCCTGGTATGTTCGCAACCAAAACGAGAACTGAACTTTTTAATTTGACAACCAATAATCAAGTCTCTTACAACGGGAAACTACTTACGCAACAACTGGGGCTGCTTTACACTGAAAATGTCGTAGCACTGAAGTCTATTGTGGTGGCTCCACAATTCCACAACTTTCATTCAATCCTAGAACAATTTCAACGCTAATTTAGAGCAATTTCTTTCGATTTTCTAATAGTGCTCGTGTGTACACAATCTTCTGACGGGGTTTACTTCATTTTCTACTTCGACTTAACTAAAATTGTTCCTTGAAGATACTTAAAGGTAGACTTCAAGTTTCTGAGTAACCCAGTCTTCTAGTGCTGAGTTCTCAATGTTAAGAGCCATTGTAGGTTCTAGCTAGTGAAAGAAGTCCCTTAGCACTACAACTTTCTGTGAAACTTCATAGTGAAATAGTCATAGAAACTTAGCTACACCTGTGCCAGGACTAAGAGCAGAGCCCCAGAACAATCTTGTTATAAGGCTTTTCACAGTGCAGGCAAACGGTTGAACTCAGAGCCGTTACAACAGGGTAGAGGCAGAGCTGCCGCAGCCCACTGGCAACCCTATTATTAACTTCAGACATGAGCTGTTGAATGTGCTCTACTACCAAGTTCCTGTTATATAAGAGAAAGGAATGAGTAGTTCGTTGGTGGTTAGAAACAGAGTGTGAATTTATTCAAACATTGTCGCCTCACGTAACGACAACTCTGGTCAACAGTGTAGACAACGTTACGTTTAGACTTGATGACATTTTCTCAACATGCCTCTTCAAGACAAAACTTGACCCAGCTCAGACTGTTGAGAACAGAACAATAACTTTCCTTTGTTTAGAGGTTTAGTTAAGAAATCATCAGGCATTTCATCAGTTTTGATGTACAAGATTTTCACGACTTCTCATTTACTTTTTGTTGGATAAACTTGTTTCGAATGTCGATTTGTTTTGTTCACGAGTGATACACAGGTTTAGCAATTAACATCTGCGCCCCATGGATACCATTGTACGAACATATTGGGCTATCATTCAGAAATCCCATATCGCTCAACAATCTCCTCAAGTATACAGCTTCTTTTACAGCATCCGATATACTTAAGTACTCATCTTCCACACTCGATAAAGCCAATGTTCCTTGCTTTTTCAACGACCTCCTCTTAGCTGCTCCTAACGATTTAACCACTATGTATGTGATTTTCGATCGATGGTACCCCCAATTCGTATCTACGAAACCTGTAAGTTGATCATGTGTCCTCGTATATGTACTAAGGTATTTTGGAGATGCTTCTTGAAGAGCTGCTGACTCAGGCAAAAATTACGGCAAATCGCGCAGAGCTCCGATCCACAATTCTCGACTTACATCGAGAATTATGAACCAATGTCTTATCCACTAGACCACGGTCGCCCGGTGCCTTTTAATAGGAGTCAGTCAGCACATCTCCCCCCTCGTCTTTTAGCCGCTGCTCCTGGAGCGGACTCTTTTAAGGTACGAATTTATGAGTGTTGAGCGTATCCCCGGAAAATCCGATCTTTGTTTCGAGAAACGAGGGGGCTACAAGGAAGGTCTTTTCTTTTACATTGTAGTAGGCGCGTCGCCCATTTTATTTCCCTTCGCGCTGGAACTTTCACAGCGTCAGTGAATCCCGGACCTGAGAATTCGTCTCATTATTTCTCTCTTAATTTTTCTCTCTGGGCCTCTTCTTTTTCTTGGAATAAAGAAGTTCGACCACTAGTTGGGCGCCAATTGTACTGAGGTAGTTTGGAGAT
Organism: Pachypeltis micranthus; assembly: GCA_020466155.1. Lineage (NCBI taxonomy): Eukaryota > Metazoa > Arthropoda > Insecta > Hemiptera > Miridae > Pachypeltis > Pachypeltis micranthus. Next base: position 2,142,738 of record CM035773.1, on the reverse strand, counting down.
GCTTTTGAAGAGCTGCTGACTGAGGCAAAAATTACGGCAATCGCTCTGGAGCTCCGATCCACAATCCTCAACTTTACATCGAGACTTATGAACAATGTCTTATCCACTAGACCACGATCGCCCGGTGCCTTTAATAGGAGTCAGTCAGTACACATATGTCAACTTGAAGATAGTGTAGGACCCTTTTCACCACTTTCCAGTGTACTTCGGGAAAACTCGTGTTAAACTGGCTGAGAAAATTTTCGGCCTATCAAACTTCTGAATGGAAGATTGCGCTCTATCGAATTTGGCGGGATAAAATGGTCTTCTAACTCACAATCACTCCTTCCTCTGGCATATAATCAAATTCAAGGCAGTAGTGAATTCGCCCCAATTCTTTCATCTTGAAATCTTCACCCAGCCGTTTCTTCAACACATTCAATATTGATATGTTTTTTTACGCTAACACAATGTCGTCGACATAAACTGTCAAAATTAAGGCATCCTCAGTATCTGATTGTGACTTTGATGGTTTGAGTCCAAAACACTTCGTTTCATATAATTTTAAAAATCATTGATGACCAGACTGTTCCAAGCGTACAATTACTTCCTGAGTCGGCTTCATTTTTTCCTTTCTCACATATCATTGAGCATCGTCCAAACGAACTACTCATTTCTCTTTTATAATAGCTCCATCTCCCCCACTGGCTGATAGTCCTGCCAAAGGTGGATCTAGAAATCCGTACCACCCAATGAACCAGTTTGTCAGCATGCTTGTGCACAATGAGCCAGTGCAATGCCACCTACTCTGGCTGTCATGGTGGTTATATAGGTTTGAATACCAGCCTAGAAATTATCACAGGAGGTCTTGAAGACTGTTCAAAAGGATGCGTGTATGGACATTGGTGCCCTTGGAACAAGCTCCCTCTCCTGGTTCATCTCCCAACCTTGACTTCGTGGTAGTGACGTTCCTGGGAATAGAGCCGCCACCTTTGAGATAACTGGCATGGTGGGAGGTTGAGGGTTAGTATCGATTGACGTGCATGCATCAGAATACCCCAAATTAATGTTTACGTAAGTGCGACATAATATAAATTCGATGACATGTTATACATTGACAATATAAACTTGGTGGACCATCCCTGCCAAATAACCTAAAATTCGTTTTACTTGAAGTTTTCATTTGCTTATAGTTAAAATTGCATTTCATATTTTCATATTGTTGTGCCTGGGTTTTTTGCGTTACTATTTATTGAAAACCATGTGTTTTCTGTCTCTACAGGGTGATGTACCCATGGCCCAAAGAAAACGATTCACCCGAGTGGAAATGGCCAGGGTACTTATGGAAAGAAACCAATACAAAGAACGATTTATGGAACTTCAAGAGGCTGTGAAATTCACCGAGATGATGCGAGCAACAAAAAATGAAGTTGACCTTGATAAGAAAAGCAAGCAGTCCGTTTGGAAATTGTACGCAACAACATTTGAATACGTAATTTTGGTTTATTATTCATTCAGAATAATACGCCTATGTTTTCAGTCAGGAACAATTTTTTCACACACTTTCTTTCTGAAACTCAACGTAAATTGAACTGTTTTGACCAAGATAGACTTGAATGAATCTCGGAGATGGGTTTTAGTTGAGCACGAACTTGTAATTGAAGAGTCGATATATCACAAGATTTGAAGACTTAGATGGACAAAGAAAAGGTGACTTGAATATTTGAGTATATAAGGATGGACAAGGAGGGCTCTGAAGGCATGAAACTGGATGTACTGGGAAGAATGGAGAAATCCGAATTAGATGTTGATGAGAGGTGTAACAAGTGTCTTTTAGGGAAATTGGGGAACATCTGTGTCGCAAAAGGTGTTAATGACTGTGTTGGGAGAACTGGAGACGTCCGGCTTTTGCGAGACTTCATAGGGGAATGTGTTTGGGGGAGCGGTCTGTAGTAGAGAGGAATGTGAAAAGAGAGGAGGCAATGATATTTCGGAATGTCCAGACAAAGGGGAAATCCGTCCTCAATAGGTTACAAAAAGAGGTTGAGAATGAAGGTGTTTGAGGAAACAATGACTTTGCTGTTAAGGGCCAGGGAGTCCTGTAGGACAGGTGCGGGAATTATGAGGTCAAAAAACTCGTACTGATTCAGCGTTTAGCACCAAACAGAGACGGTGGCACCCAAAAAGAAGAAACCAAACAAATAAAAAGTAAGGAAATGGGGAGGGCACCCAAACTACCCCATGCTGGCACTAAGGATAGAAGGATTGGTGCAGAGAAAGAAACAAAAAAGAATAAGAGCATGCTTCATGATAGAACAACCACCAGTTTAGATACGACCCAAGCAACACACAGGTGGTGATACCTGCTGACACACCCAGCCGATGCATCTCCTCAGTACTTTCCTTGCACCACACACCATGCCAGGAGACACTGCCATACAAAGATCCATCCTGTCACCACACCACCGTAGCTGATCTTGGACTAATCCAAGACCTGCCACAGCACGTGCCACATCCCAGCCAGATGCCTGCAGATCAAGACTGGAGCGTGACATTGACCAAATTCCCATCCACAACCTTCACGCTGTAACCTCAATAGGACAGCACCAATGAAACCAAGCCGCACTTCTCCGGATTCACCCCTACTCACACATGCCTAGCTTCCTTAAAAACTTGTCCAGGGCGATCTGCAAGCCCCGCTTGGTACGTGTGAGGAGGACGACATCATCCACAAAAGGTAATGCGCCCACCCGCTCATCTGTGGTGAGATCGAACCCTACTAATTGAGGCAGTTTACCCAGCGCATTATCAATCACAAGATTGAAGAGGGTCTCCTTGCTGAGCGCCACACTCTATTGCCATGTTCCCAGACATCTCTGCTCCAACCTGCAAGGCTGTCAAACTGCATAGTATACAGAGCTGACATAATCGATGAGCCAATCAGGAGCCCCCACGCCACGGAGGCAATCACCCAAGGCCTGGTAGCTTACTATGTCAAAAGCCTTAGTGATGTCTATGGCAACCATATGCAACTGCTTCTTTTTCTTCCACGCTATGGACAGCACTGTTTGCAGAATCGTGAGATTCTTGGCTGTACCATCCACTGGCCGTAATGTCGCCAATGACACCAGCCACCTAGAGATGAGATGCTGGAGATGGATAGGTCTGTAGCCCCACTTTTCTTGGGGACAGACAGTATGGGTACGCGACAATCCTCAGAGGGTTTTTCCATGAAGATAAAAAGAGAAACAGCAGCTTAACAGTCTTCAGGGCCTTATTCCATCTACAGAGTTCAGCTGAAGTGGAGTTACTAACATGGCACTTATGTGCTTCATCCTCGAGGACTAAGAATGCTAAGAACTCGCTTGAGGAAGCATGGGAACCTCTTCAGAGATGTGGCTGGGAGCGCTCATGAGAGGCTCCCAAAACGCTACGAACTCCTGAAGAGTAGGCTGAAATTTACAATGCCATGCACCCACCAGCAACTTAGCCGCAACTGCCCCCCCCCCCTCCCAATCAGAATTTGACACTTATGGTTCATGACATGGATATTCCAAATCTCCAATGTCTGCCCATCGTCCAGGCAGACCGCCCGTTTGCTTGTAATGTGAGGTTTAAAATATCAGGTGTGCCACGTCACACAACTTTCCTTAGCTCTACGCCAATTCACTAGTATTTATGGGTTTTTGTAGTAACTCAATTTTTGTTACCTCAGTTCATTTGAACTTGGTAAAACGTCACTTCACGTCGTCGTGAAGTAGAGCTAACAGTACCAAAATGTATTGTGCTGCTTGTACGCATGCACTGACCATTATTGAGTAATTGGTACACAAAGAATTAAAGAGGAAGTAAATATGATTTTTTTTTTAAAGGATAATTATCATTTTCCCATAGTTATCAGGTAAAAACTTGGACCTCTACACTTCCCAGCCATCAGATGACAATGATAATGAAAACTCCTGGTAGGGAGCTGTTACCCGTGTGTTACCACACGGAGGTGACCACCTGAGGAATACCGTACCGTCTGAGAGGAGTTCTTAGTCTGGTTTTCCACCTGATCTAACTATTTACTTGGGTGGCAAGTTTCAAAAGGTCATATCAACAATGACCCGTTTCTCAGCCATCACCTTCTTCGGGAACTCTGCAAAAATGCAGGGTTGTGCTCAATAACCTGTTTGGCCAGGTCCTCTTTTTGTAGGTCTGTTCACAAGTTGCACAATGGCAGGCGTTGAAAGCAACCTTGGGGGGCTGATGTGTGTAGTTTTAACTCCTTCTTAGTGGAAATGTGGCTCGTAAGTGCCTTGGACATTTCTGCAGCTTGTCATCCTTTACTGCAGTGGATATCGAGCACCTGAATGCTTAGTGCTTGTAGGTCCTTAGGTCTTCCATTGTATTGGGGTTTGAGGGACCAGCCTATCCTTTCTCGCATGTGAGCCTCACTACTATCACGTTTTGTTGTGGGTTTTTAGGGCGGGAGGGTGAGGGGAGTTTTGAAAAGGGAGGAGTCCTCTTATTTTTATGTGGAGCCGCAGGCGGAGGTGTGTACATCGTACTTTTTACGAGGTCTTCTCCCCGCTGTGCTTCCTGGCCCTGGCAGGCTGCCATTTGGCTTTAGTTGTGTGAGGGAGGAAGGAGGGCTGCATATGAGAGCCTGTGGTTGTTAGCTCGGTACCCCGTGGACCCTAACCTGTCGGACATGGAGCAGATTTGTGCGTATATCCAAATCATCCACGGCCAGCTGGCACGGATGAGGGTCTACGCCACGGGACCTATGCAGGACCTTGTCACTAGCTGCCTCTTCGAAATATCGAAACTGGCTATCAAAGCTAGTCCCCCCCAACGACATTGCCCCCTACAACTCCCCCCCTGCAGGAAACTGTGGCGGCTGTCGTGAGGGAAGAGCTGCGTAGGGCAATTGCCCAGCAGCCAGTTCCACCAGCCCCCCAATCTCAAGGAGCTTCAACAAGCCAGGGTAGTACCCCAGGCCCCTCAAATGCGGCAGTAGCCGCTACTGCGCCCTCCTCCCTCCCTCATGGAGCTGAGGCTGAATGGCAGTCTGCCAGGGCCAGGAAGCGCAGGGGGAAGAAGAAAAAGGCCCCAACTAAGCAGGACGAGCAGGCCGAGGGCAGCGCCCCGCCTACATCTCTGCCCCAAAAACAAGGGCAAAAATAAAAATAACCAAAAGAAGAAACCTCCACCGCCTACCAAACTTCCCCCTAAAAACCCACGACAAAACGTGGTAGTGGTTAGGCGTACGTGTGAGGAAGGAGAGGCTGGTCCCTCCACCCCTGATGCAATGGAAGCGCTGATGCGGGGTGTCCCTGCCGCAGACCTCCAAGCATTAAGCGTCCGAGTGCTTGACATCCGAACCGCAGTGGGAGGTGGCGCCGTCATTGTGACGGAAACGCCGTAAATGGCCAGGGCGCTTACGAGCCATATCTCCACGAAAAAGGAGTTGAACCTACAAGCATCAGCCCCCCAGGGTGGCTTCCCACGCCTTCTGCTGTGCGACGTGCAGACCGACCTACAAAAAGAGGACTTGACCCAACAAGTTGTTGAACACAACCCTGCGTTAGGCTTGCAGCCGCAGGACGTCAGGCCTCTTTTCATGAAAAAGCGTGGCAGACAAAAGGATTGGGTGATCAAGGTATCACCCAGCCTATACAAAAAACTAGAGGGAGCAAGGCACCTCCAAATAGCCTGGCAGCGGTGCGCCATCTGAAAGTACCAAGCCCCCACTCAGTGCTACAAATGCCAGCGCTATGGCCACCTGGCAGTGGCCTGTACAAGACCTGTTGTGTGCGCCTTGCCACGTCTGAGTAAGGAATGCAAGCGTGATGCTGCCCTCACGTGTGTCAATTGCGTCGAATGCAAAATCCAACAGGTTGCACACTCTACACAAGACACAACTACTCGAGCGGGCTCTAGCAGGCCTATCAGGACTCACACTCTGCTACTCAAATTGCAAGGTTGGCGAGTCGTACCAGGTGCAACGCAGAATGATCACATGGTTATTGACTTTGCCATCACGGATGACAACATCCTCTGCAAAGACACACATGAAAAGCGATTCTGCACAAAAAATGCTGACTGGCCACAATTCTGTAGGGTACTGGAAGGTGAACTGCGTGCCGCAGACACCGACCTAATAGTGCCAGCATCCACACCTGAGGAGGTGGACAGCAAAGTGGACATATTTACCACAGCACTGCACTCTGCTGGGCTCTCTGTACTTGGGCAACAGAAGCACAGGGCGATCAAAGTCCCATGGTGGACTGAGGAACTTAATCTCCTCAAGCATAGTGTAAATAGAGTCAGAAGGATGTACCAAAACACTCGTGACCCTGATGCCAGAGCAACACTCCGAACTGCCTTCATCCAAGAGAAGAAGGCCTTCCACCGCGCCATCAAACGAGCCAAATGGCAAGGCTGGCGAAATTTTGTGGAAGCGGAGAGCTCTGAGAACCCCTGGGGCAGACATTACAAGTCCTCCATAGGAAAAGCAAATGTAGAGCAGGTCTTAGCTGCGATGCAAAATGAGTCAGGCTGGGCCTGCAGCATCGAAAGTTCACTGGAAACCCTCCTTGAGAAGGCGTTCCCAGATGACCAAGTAGCTCGAGACACTGAAGCCCAGAGGGCAGCAAGGGAGCTGATCATGGACCCTCCGAACGAGCCCGACATCCCATTGTGGACAACAGGCGACCTCGGCAGGGCTCTTGCGACCTTAAAGCCCAACAAATCTCCTGGGCCAGATAAAATAGAAAGCAATATGCTAAGGAAGGCTGAGCGGACAATCTCCAGCAGCCTCCTTAATTTATTTAATGACTGTCTGCAGGTCAGACAGTTCCCCACTCAGTGGAAGTCTGCGCGTGTTGTCACTCTTCAAAAGGGAGGTGACCGCAATCAGTCAGACCCCCAATCATGGAGACCACTCAGCCTTCTTTCCATATTAGGCAAAACACTAGAAATCTTGATGTTGCAGTCCTTCGAAGGAGTCTTTGACCGCAACATCATGGGCAGGCAATACGGGTGTACCAAAGGAAGGTCCACGCAGGATGTCATTGTCGAGATTCGGTGTGTTTCCCTGCTGGCACCGGCTAAGTACATCGTAGCAGTTCTGATTGACATCAGAGGAGCGTTTGACAACCTTTGGTGGCCAGCGCTCCTTAATGAGCTCAAAGGTAGGGGAATCCCCCGCAACCTGTACTCGCTCGTCAGAAGTTACCTGACAGACAGAACTGCTACGATCTAAAGCAGGCATGTCTCCGTCCAGAGAAAGATTTAGAAGGGGTGCCCACAGGGCTCGGTCCTTGGACCAGCACTCTGGAATGCCTTCTTCGAAGGTCTTCTCAGGAAACTCATGGAGACTGACTGCGAGCTGTACGCCTATGTGGGTGACTTGACTGTGCTGTGTGCTGATATTTACAGAGTCAGTCCGCCAAATTGAAGAAAAAACCCATCACGTGCTCCGCACTGTCAACCAATGGTGCGAGCATGTCAAGATGCAGGTGGCTGAGGTAAAAACCCAGCTAATCCTCTTGAAGGGGAAAGTGAATAATCCACCCACAATACGCTTTGGCGGCCATAGGCTCTTCCTTGAAAAGTGCGTCAAGTATGTAGGAGTGAATATAGGTGAGAGGTGGGGTTTCAACCAACACCTCAAGTCCCTCAAAGGCACAACAATTGCAAGGTTTGCGTCACTGCGTGGCATTACTAAGGCCACTTGGAGTGTGAGTTACCATGACACTATCCTCATGTATAAGGCCATCTATCTAGGTGTGGTTGGCTACTGCCCTGTTGACAGGGGTAGCAAACTAACTGTCAATCAAAAGAGAGTATTGGCCCAATCCCAGAGAGCTGCGCTCCTGTGGATCACCAAGGCCTACAAGACTGTATCAACAGAAGCAATCCAGGTGATCACTGGTCAGTTACCAGTTGATTTGGCTGTTGAGTGCATGGTTGACAAGTGGAGAGTGGAATAGGAGTTTCCCCCGCTTTGGGCTGAACTCCGTGCAGACCTCGCCACAGAACAGAAACTTGCCGCCATCGATGAATGGGCTCTAGAGAAATGGCAAGCGAGATGGGCATCCTCGTCAAAGGAACGTGATACGTATGAGTTCTTCCCCAACATCCGTGAACGTCTTTCTAGAAAATGGGTTGAGCCAGACCACTGGACGAGCCAGTTCCTCACGGGACATGGTGACTTCAATGCGCGGCTCCACTTCTTTTCTCTGAAAGACTCTCCATTATGCACGTCTTGTGCCTCCAGTGCGGACGAAGCAACAAACCACGTGCTGCTCCACTGTAGTTTCTACAACAGTGAGCGACGGTTGTTGGGAGGGCAGACGAACTTAGCAGCTTTGACTGCTGCAAAGCAAGCTTATAACCATTTTGCAAAGTTCGCTAAGAAGGTGATGGCTAAGAAACGTGGTCATAGTTGATCTGTCCTTTTGAAACTTGCCACCCAAGTAAACAGTTGAATCAGGTAGGAAACCAGATTAAGATCTCCTCCCAGATGGAACGGGATTCCTCAGGTGGTCACCTCCGCGCGGTCACACACGGGCAACAGCTCTCTACCGGGAGGCTGGCTAATGACCAAATACCTGCTGTACCTCCACAGGTTGAGTTCGGTGGATGCTGCAGGGGCCGGCCTCTTGCATATTAGCGAAACCGCAACTTCCATGACTGTTATAACCCTCGTCGAGGGTTTAGGTACAGTCATCAAATAAGGAAACAGACCTTTAGTTAGCTCGGTAATGCTTCTTCAGCTTGGGGGTGGTGGGCTGGTGGCAATGGCTGCATAGGCTGGTGGGCAATTACCCTATGCAGCTCTTCCTTCTGGCTGCTGCTTTCAGCAGGGGGCGCTGTTGTTTGGCGGTAAATTACTGGTGGGTAACTACATGTAATTCCTTCTTTATCCAAACTTTCCCATGCCCTGCACCCTCCAATACCTCAGCTGTGACTCTACCTGGACACCTCCTCCACATCTTCTGTACCCGCTGGTACTCCAGTTCTATAGAACGGACTTAGAGATGCAGGACTGTAGCTAGATGGACAACAGTGAAATTCAGCCGTTTTGTGGGCTCGTGGCTTTGTGAATATGGAAGAAGCGTTGAATTTTAAGGTAAGAGCCTCCTCTAGACGTAAAACTGGGAGAAACTGGTGTAGTACGTGATTGTAGTGATCCAACTCCATCGTCAAAACCTTGGTGATCAGGAACACATGGCACGAAATACTGTCGTGTTTTCATGTTGCTCTCTAGTTTTCTCATTTTTTTCATTCCTGTGCTTTACGTGTTTGTTATGCGTGATCTATTGAGTATTTTGACCTTGTGCCTCCTGTTTCTACTAGAAGTCTTACTGTAAGATACTTCCACCTTCATACAATAATAAAAATGTTTACAAATCCCCTCATACTCGCCCCTTCCTATCTCGCGTTTTCCGTTAGCTTTGCAACTTCAGAATGAGTGTAGGCTAGATATATAGGAAACGATAATTGGAGAACTTGTGGGCTGTATGGTTGCGATATTGTGAAGGAATTTAACTGAAAAACTAAGGTCGCCTATCTTAGGTTCGTCTTTGATACGCAATGTATATTTGAATTCTTGTAATAATAATTAATAATGCTCTTGATTTCTATCGTTTCCTACAGTTTTAGCAACCTATTCAGTAGCAATGATCGAGATGTTGTGACGCATCGAAAGTCAGCCGCTGGCGCCAATTTTAGATACAACGCTCCTACACATCACATAAGCCCAGCTCTCGATACGATGAGAAAACGATCACAACACGAACGAAAACGCGGGATCGACCTCATGGATGCTGGCGACCTGTGAGTTATTGGCCAATTTGTATTCGTTTGGTGCTTAATGGCTCATTTCACGATTTCCCTGATTAAATTTACTCTTGCTTCTTCCTTACACTCATCACATCACAGCAGATTCTTTTGTCACACAAACAAGATTTGAATGGTTGGATGTTAGAACCCAGGATTAGTTCAGTGTTGTTGGTGTTCGAATATCTTTCATATTTGAAAAACTTTCAGTTGATTTCTTCCACAGGGCAGAAAATGATTTCGAAGATTTTCTTTGCCCCTATCATGTGTGGGAAGGGGAATTTACCTAGGATTTCTATGGAGTGAAATTCGTTTCAGAAAGATTAAATGAAATTAACGAATAAACCTAAAACTTAACAGTAGAGGGAATAGGGTGACTCAGTCACAGGGGCTAGTGGGGATAACTTGACATTGAGGATAACCTTAATGAAACCTCTCTTTTCAAGAGGGATTTTTTCACTAGAAAGGTAATCTTCTTGGCAAGGTTGCCACCACCACCATGTCGTTGTCAACGGGGAGTATAGTCTTTCTCCAGAAATTTCATACATTTTACATAAATTCTCACTTTTAACAAATTCTCGTTCCATGAGTCTAAAAAATACCACTTGCAAGTCCATAAAAAATTTGATTAGGAAGACCAGGATCGAACTCTGATCACATTATTGCGGGATATGTACCGTTATATCATAATAAGCAAGGCGAAAGAGTGGTGTAGTGGGTAGAGTGTGTGGACTGCACCTAGGTGATCAGAGTTCAATGCTGGTCTTCCCAATCAAATTTTTTATGGATTTGCAATTGGTAGTTTTTAGACTCAGGAATCTTGAAAAGTTAAGATCGGAAGAAACTCGAATTTTCTTTGTCAGCTGATACCTACTTCAATGTCCTGAGGAAAGTAAAACTATGTTACGATAGTTCTGACAACTCTCATTATGGTGCCACCGCTCAATCTAATCACATTAGTTCAAATATGGTCAGCACTAAAACATCGCAATACCGTATGAGGCCATAATAGTTCAAAACATACTTCCACATGATTCAAACTAGTTCCGTATCTTATGATATTTTTCATGTTATTTATTATAATTATTATTATTATTCTGGTGAACAGTTTAGAACAAGTATTGAAATGTTACAACATCGTACTTTACTGACTGCACTTAAAACATATGTTGCTCTCGGCTTGAGCGGCTGAGATTACCTCATACGACGTTCACTGGCTGCGCTTTACTGGATTAATATGTACATAGCAATACTATTATTAGAAACTTGTCAAAATGTTCGTGTTATCAAAGCCGATAATGATAACTCAGTTAAGTCGTATTAGTTCTTAATAGGGATGTGTTGTTGGGTGTAGGACCTGTAGGAAACATCCCCACACAATTGGGCGTTCACTTCTTTTTATTTTGCTTAGCCTAAAAATAAGCAAATTACGAAGGCAGCATCAAAACACAACAAAGCCAAATGATGAAGGCAGGCGGGTGAACACCATCTTGAGATCGAGACTATACCAGAGCAGACTTATTGAACAGGTATAAATTTGAACTCGAGTAAGGGACCATAATTTGAAACGTTCCGTTGTTCTATTGCGCAACAGTAAGTCAGTCTCATTTAGTATCCTCGTGAACTCATTGGCTCAACGTTGTCAATTAAACAGCCCACATGATCCTCTCTATTCTGTAAAATCGAGATGGCTTATTAACACAGTATTATCCGTCCCACCAGCGAGATCAAAATGTTATTATTGAATTGAGCGACTGTTACGACAAAATTAGAAAACTAGTATGTTTGCCGTCTTGTTAATTTTATTTCAATTTTCTTTCCACTTTGATGTTGGCTTCAGTGGGCTTTCGCTTCGTTTACAACAAATCGTAACTCATTTTCATGGTGTCTGGTTGCAGGAAAGGGGATGATCTGAAAACGCCTGTAGCACAAGTAGCTCTCCCTTCTCCGCAACATATCGAGGCCACCAATGAGGCTATTTCATGACAATACTCAAAATCGTAGCGTTACTTCCTCTTTTTTTTTAAAAGAAACAAATTCAATATTTATTTATGCGTCGAAAGAATGATAATCTCAAAACAGTTTTTTTTAACCTTTTTGATGTAAATAGCGTTTAACTCAAGTAACATATTTCGTCCAGTTATTTCTTGTCCGTACCTCTTTAAACAAATAAATTATTTTGATTTTCAAGCTTTGAATCTGTTGTTGGCCCCGTGTTTTTCCTTCTTCGTGTTTTGGTTTGGCTTATTAGATTCTCCCCTTTCCTCCTTTACTCAATTTGCATGCACTTTGACCTGAAATGGAGTTACGATTTCGTATGATTTTCTATATGGAAAAATATGAGTAATGAAAGCGACTTTCTTGAGCAGTTCAATTCTCCAGCAATTATGTTGAACAGGTTAATCGGAACGAAAAAAACTTGTAAGACTAAAATGAGAGCTGTCGTTACACAGCCCATCCCAAATCGATGCTTCACTGGTTTCCTCGACCCAGAGGGTAAGGAAAGTATTGCAATCGACTTTTCTTCGGATTTTTGCGTTTTGAAGTATACTGATTCCTAATAACCTGAGATTCGGAATACTGAATGTAAGTGTGTGGCTATTGGTAGGCAATGGGGAGCGGGGATTCTTAGTATGCATTTTTTTGAAACGTGAAAGTTAGTTATGGTGGGGATGAGGGGTGTCGACCCTCTCAACCTGCAGTAAGGGGGCCCAGATAGCTACTGCCATATTCCCTGCATGCCGTAAGAGGGTAAAAGGGACTCATACACTTTACACTTCTTCCACATACACAACACCCTGAGAACCCCCTACCCTGAGCTGGGATTGCAGAACACACCCCCTGCAGGAAGTGGGACAGAATTCCCCTGCCGATACGGGAATCTCTGTGTGGCCATAAAAGCCGGCCTTAAAGGGCTTAAAGCTCATGACACTGATATACCCAACATATTCTAAACACAAACCACAATGGCTTATGCGGCAGAACACGTTGACTCAAAACACTCATGATGAGGGAAGATGGTCCTAGGAGTAGATCACCAACAACTACAAGCAATTGTTATTGTCTATCCCCTATATAGGTGTGGTCTTTGGAATGAGGAGGGGGAAACCCGGGATTGAGAGTTCCCAGGGCAGCTGATAGGGTTTGTCCCGCTCACCATATCAGCTGGTGAATTTAAATATCCAAAGCTGGCTGGTTGGGCCAGTGAAAGAAGAGAGAGTAGTCTAATCAAGATAAGTGATGAGAGTTGAGGGGCCTGAAGGCAGCACTAAGCCTTTCCTACACAAACAATTCCCGGACTAGGGACCAGTCGGAGAGCTGCTGTTTCAAACAGCATCCCCCACTCCCCTTAGGGACTCCTGCTGTGCTTATTCAAATAGCAAATTTTCAAGGATACGACGCATAACTTTATTTTCGCATCATACAAAAATAGTGAACACAGTGAAGAAAAGGCAAGCTCAGTTTTCAAGTCATCGCTTTTGTTGTTTAGTAAATGTTCGAAAAACTTTTGCAGCAACGTCCATGTCATGGCAATCCCTATAGAGTCCGCAATTAGAACACAAAATATTATTGTTACGCATGTAAGTGTTTTAATGGTGTATGCTTTATCCATGCTAAACGAGGGGGAAAATGAAGATAGTGGGGGTCAGGCTTCATATATGCTTAGATTTAACGTATGACGCAAGTAATAAGCAAGTGAAGACGTAATGAGACAATTGAATTGTTAAGGCCAATTCACGCAGAGCAGCGCAGAACCCTGTCTGCAAACATTCATGAACATAGTGTGCGGTCTACCTAGACATTCACCTGCATCTTGAAATACTTAGGGACAACGTTCGTTTGTGTAGAGGGGTCAGTAAGTCGGTTGTTGGGTCCCCTGTGAATCATCAAAGAGATTCGTGTTAGCGGCGCCTCCTTTAAACATACTTCTGATTTCTTAAGAAAGGGCTCTTCTCTTGAACCCTTTGTTTGGCCAAGCAAGGGCTGTGGGTTTTTGGGTATTCCCTTAACGTTTCGTGTGGTGCTGCTCTGCGCCATTGTAAATGGACATTTAGTGTGGCAGAATGATACAAAACGAAACACGAGAGAAGAAAAGAGGGACGGGAAACTGGAAAAGGAAATAGAAACGAAACGAGCGGTGCGTAGCAACACACAACTTTCCGCCACCCCTGTAAGTTCGAACACCAGCTACATATGCGGGTGCTATATCTTCATTCAATGCATTTCTACAGAAACATTTATGAAGAACACAATGTAGGGACTATTTAGTTGAAAGTACTCCGTAAGTTTGATCGAAATCGTTACACCCGTTTTTCAGAAAATTGCACATATCTCCTTTTCTAAGTTAACTTGGCTTATATCTCCGTTCAACATAAATATACAGAAATAATTATAGAGAACGAAATGTGGGTATAGGTGACTAAAAGACACTGTAAGATTGATCACATCTGGTGAAGTAGTTACCCTGGAATTTACAGAAATGTTCGAAATAACGTTATTTTCGACCCATTTTCATTTTAATCTCTGTTCATTGGACTGTCAGAGGAACATTTATTGAGAACAGCATGTAGGTATTAACTATTCCAAAACATCCTGAGAGATTGGTGATAATCGTTGCAGCCGTTTTGGGCAAAAAGCGTAAAAAACCTATTTTTCACCATATTTTCATGGAGATATGTATAGAAAAGAAAAGTTTTGTACTGACTAATAAAAGATAATTTGAAAGTTTAATCAAAATCGTTGCAGCCGTTTTTGAAAAAATGCGAAAAACCCTAGTTTTTGGCACATTATCGTCCCCTACCACCCCTTCCCATCGACCTTCCCACCTTATTTTGGGGTCTACAAAAAATAACGAACAAAACAAAACAGAACCAGCTCAATCGGTTCAGCCGTTCTCCCACAAATCGAACTACAGACACACACACAGGTCTGTTTCCCTATTTGATGACTGTTCCTAAACCCTCGCCGATCAGTCATGGAAGTTGCGGTTTCGCTAATATGGAATATGGCCTCTGCAGCATCCACCGAACTTAGGCCTGCGGAGGCTAGGCAGGTATCTGGTCGTTAGCCAGTCCTCGAGCTGCTACTCGTGTCTTACCGCGTGGAGGATCAATCCCGACCTGAGGAATCCCGAACCATCTGGTTGGAGCTCTTAATCCAGTTTCCCACCCGATCTAACTATTTACATGGGTGGCAAGTTTCTAAAGGACAGATCAACTATGATCCCGTTTCTTACCCATCACCTTCTTCACGAACTCTGCAAAAAGGTTTTAGGCTTGCTTTGTAGCAGTCAATGCTACTAAGCTTGTTTGCAAACCGAACAACCGTCGCTCATTGTTGTAGAAACTACAGTGGTGCAGCACATGGTTTCGTGTTTCCTCCGCACTGGAGGCACAAGACGTGCATGACGGAGAGTCTTTGAGAGAAAAGAAGTGGAGCCGCGAATTGAACTCACCATGTCCCAAAAGGAACTAGCTGGTCCAGTGGTCTGGCTCAACCCATTTTCTTGAAAGACGTTCACGGATGTTGGGGAAGAACTCATACGTATCACGTCCCTTAGACGAGGATTCCCATTTTGCTTGCCATTTCTCTAACGCCCATTCGTTGATAGCAGCAAGTTTTTGTTCTGTGGTGAGATCTGCACCGAGTTCAGCCCAAAGTGAGGGAAGTTCCCGTTTCACTCTTCACTTGTCAACCATGCACTCAACGGCCTAATCAACTGGTTACTGACCAGTGATCACCTGGATTGCTTCTGTTGATACAGTCTTGTGGACCTTGGTGATCCACAGGAGCGCTGCTCTGTGGGATTGGGCTAATACTCTCTTTTGATTTACTGTTAGTTTGCTACCCCAGCCAACGGGGCAGTAGCCAATCTCACCTAGATATATGGCCTTATACATGAGGATTGTGTTGTGGTAACACACACCCCAAGTGGCTTTAGTAAGTGCACACAGTGAGGCAAACCTTGCAATGGTAGTGCCTTTAAAGGATTGGAGGTGTTGATTGAAGCCCCACCTCTCACCTATATTCACGCCTAAATACTTGATGTGCTTTTCAAGAAGGAGCCTGTGGCCGCCAAAGCCGCATGAGGGATTTCTTAGCTGCTGCTCAGAGTCAGTCCTCGGCCACTGGTGACGTGGTGAGCGGGACACACGCTATTAGCCGCCCCAGGAACGCTCAAACCTGGTTACTCCCCCTCCTCATTCCAAAGGCCGCACCGATATAGGGGATCGCTCGTAGGTGTTTGTGAGCTACTCCCAGGACCGTCTTTCGCTCATTAGGGCTTGTGTTCTGCAAAGTAAGCCGCTGCAATGTTTTTTGTATCTGGAATATGTTGCGTATGTCAGGTTCATGAGCATTAAGCCCTTTAAGACCAGGTTTTATGGCCACACAGAGAATACGGCTGGATAATTCTGTCCCCCTCCCCCCCCCGTAATCCCGTCCGGGTCTGAAGTTTTTTTTTCAGCCTATTACGTACTTATACTTTTCTTTCTACTTTGTAGAGCCAAGGAAACTCAGATTACAGTAGTAAAACATGTTTCTGGCCTTCTCATGTTGGTGTACGCTGTTTGGAGTGCCTTTAATTTGACCAACAGTCCAGAACTGAGCACGTTGAAGGTGTAGAGGTTGAAGTGTAGAGTGCTTCTGAATTGCCGATTGCAACAGTGCCTTATAAGTGCACTTGTATTTTCCACTGTGTTTTTTGTAACCCTGCACTTCTGAACCATGTGGGAACCACTATTGTAGGTTTAACGTGAACGTTTTGCAATAATCAATATAATCCAGAATATGAGAGGTTTTACAGTTCTTTTCTTTTAGCGTGTAAGAATTCTAGCTAAATGCACTCTGTCAGTGGTTCAGGCTTCCAAAGAAACAGTTTGTGTGTCGAGACAGTATGTAGACAGCTATTATGGATATTAAAAATTGAGGTGATGCGCAAAAGCTCTCACACATATTATTACTACGACATGTTATTGCTGCTGTGAGAGAAGTATTAGTGTGTGACGTAATCAGTACACAGCCAGTCCAGAGGGAAATTGCTGTAGCTGTCTTCAAAGCTTAGTGGTGAAGGATCTGGTCTAATTTAATTCTTAACATCGGGTTTCAGGGGAAATGAAAAGATAGCAGCAAGAAGAGCAAGCGAGCGACGGGAGCAGTTGAGGGCAGTACAGGCTCATGTGAGGAAAGACGATGGCAGATTGCACGCATATGGCTGGTCATTGCCGGCCAAAGGGAACCCCAGTACTCCTGGCAGTGGTGGTGCAACAACTCCTCCCAAATCCCTACACTCATCCAGCACTCCTCAAGTACCTGTTCCAGTACCAGTCTACTGTCGCCCGTTGATGGAGAAAGAAGATGGAATGAGAGTAAGTCATAATCGAGCGCAACCATAAACTGAAGTAGTGAAAATATCTGGTGCGTTGCAACACACAACTTTCCTTAGCTCTACGTCAATTCACGTTGTACATCGCTTTTTCTACTTACTCAATTCATTTATCACTCAGTTCATTTGAACTTGGTCAACCAACATTTCACAGCATCAGGAAGGCGCTTACAGTACAGTTCCGAACTTTATTGTGCAGCTCGTACTCATTCCCGTACCATTATTGAGCAATTGGTACACACAGAATTAATGAGGCTATAAACCCAATTATTTTTGAAGAAGGTAGTAATCACGTTTGCAGAGTTATTACGTAAAAACTTTTAAAACTGGTAGTAAGCGAAACTTCAGTAGTTGACATTCAGGAATTGCTGGAGTGAGCCCCATGTATGTTATGAGCGTGTTTAAACGCTCACCCTATATGTATTGGATTGGACTACTACACCAATAATTTTTAACATTTCAGCGGAGTTTATAAGGAAAAAACCGCGCTAAAACCGATGTACATCGAAAATTTTGATAATTTATTGTGCTGCTCCCGTCTTTTTCCCACGAATGGAAATTGTATGGTATCGTTGCCTTATTGGGAGCTATATAAATATAAAACAATATAATATATATATAAAACATTTAATCAAAATCGTTAGAGCTGTTTTTGAGGAAAAAAAAATTTGGTGTTTTGATCACTGTAGTTAACTTTTGGTGGATTTTGTTCGTACCCTTATTTTGGCGTCCCATGGTAACCTGCGGGCTAGATATCAATTTTGAGCTGTTTTAGTACGGTCGTATTCTCTAAAAATCGTTCACATACACACACAGGTCTGTTTCTTCATTTGATGACTGTCGCTAAACCCTGGACGAGGGCTATATCAGTCATGGAAGTTGCAGTTTCACTAATGTGCGAGAGGCCGGCCCCTGGAGCATTCACCAAACTCAGACCTGTGGAGGTACGGCAGGTGTTGAAATATCTTAAGGTTCGAGTAAAGTTGGCAGAGTCATGTTCGCCAAAAGGAAAAGGAGACTCACCAACAAACCCTCCTTGCCCTGTGTCGACCGAGGAGCTTATCACGCATCCTTTATCGCCGACCTACCTGCTTCGACCAAAGGTCTGTGATTCCTTGGTCGCGGACAAACTTGTGACCAGTTGCGGTTTACTGCTATTGTCGAACAGTTCGAGACATTCTCCCCATTCTCCTTTTTTCGAGATTTTGGTGGCCACTGATGTTTGTTCCAACTACTAGCTCTGACGTTCGAACAAAACGATTTGCTGTGCGATTCAACTCTGCAGCCCTTATTTTACAGAAGAGTCCTTCGTTTACTAGGTCCACATTCTGACATCTGTCTGGATTCCAAGTCAGTTCGATCCATTTCTTCTGTTCGATCTGCTACAACTTCTCTGCAACCATCCCGTTCAACCGCCAAATAAACATTCCGTTATGTGTTCTAGTTTTTATCAAGTAAATTATTTATTGTTAACTTTTTCCCATAATTTATTGGCATTTTCCCATTCTACGTATAGTCCACACATTTTTACAACATGTGGTTTAAATATTCAGACGCTCAGATTTGGTCTACATTTCCGCATACAACAGCAGGTATTTGGTCGTAAGCCAGTCTCCCGGTAGAGAGCTGTTGCCTGTGTGTTACCACGTGGAGGTGACCACCTGAGGAATCCCGTACCATCTGGGAGGAGTTCTTAATCTGGTTTCGCACCTGAGCTAACTATTTACTTGGGCGGCAAGTTCAACTACGAAGGAAAGATCAACTACGACCCCGTTTCTTAGCCATCACCTTCTTCGCGAACTTTGCAAAATGGTTTTAGGCTTGCTTTGTAGCAGTCAATGCTACTAAGCTTGTTTGCCCTCCCAACAACTGTCACTCACTGTTGTAGAAGCTACTGTGAAGCAGCATGTGGTTTCTTGTTTACTGACGGAGAGTCTTTGAGAGAAAGAAGTGGAGCCACGCATTGAACTCACCATGTCCCAAAGGGAACTAGCTGGTCCAGTGGTCTGGCTCAACCCATTTTCTTGAAAGACGTTCACGGATGTTGGGGAAGAACTCATACGTATCACGTCCCTTTGACGAGGATTCCCATCTCGCTTGCCATTTCTATAGAGCCCATTCATTGATGGCGGCAAGTTTCTGTTCTGTGGTGAGGTCTGCACGGAGTTCAGCCCATAGCGGGGGAAGCTCCCGTTCCACTCTTCACTTGTCAACCATGCACTCAACAGCCAAATCAACTGGTAACAGACCAGTGATCACCTGGAGTGCCTGAGGCCTTGGTGATTGGCCACAGGAGCGCAGCTATCTTGGATTGAGCCAATACCCTCTTTTGATTGACTGTTAGTTTGCTACCCCAGACAACGGGGCAGTAGCCAATCATACCTAGATAGATGGCCTTATACATGAGGATAGTGTCGTGGTAACACACACCCCAAGTGGCCTTAGTAATGGCATGCAGTGACGCAAACCTTGCAATGGTAGTGCCTTTAAGGGACTGGAGGTGTTGGTTGAAACCCCACCCCTCACCTATATTCACTCCTAAATACTTGACGTGCTTTTCAAGAAGGAGCCTGTGGTTGCCAAAGCGTCTTGAGGGTGGATTATTCACCTTTCCTTTCAAGAGGGTTTTTCCTCAGCCACCTGCATCTTGACATGCTCGCGCCATTGGGTGATGGTGCAGAGCATGTGGTGGGTTTTTCTTCGATTTGGCGGACTGACTCTGTGAAGATCAGCACATCTTGTCATCCACATAGGCGTATGGCTCGCAGTCAGTCTCCATGAGCCTCCTGAGAAAACCTTCGAGGCAGTATTACCTTAGACCCACCTAGCCCTGTAGGCACCCCTTATCAATTTTTCTCTGGATGGAGACATGCCTGTATTCGATTCTTAGCAGTTCTGACTGACAGGTAATTTCTGACGAGCGAGTACAGGTTGCGGGGTATTCCCCTACCTTTAAGCTCATGAAGGAGCGCTGGCCACCGAAGGTTGTCAAACACTCCCCTGATGTCAATCAGAGGTACTTAGCTGGTCATAGAAACATGCCAAATTTCGACAATGACATCATGTGTAGACCTTTCTTTAGTTCACCCATATTGCCTGCCTGTGAGGTTGCGGCCAAAGACTCCTTCGAGGGACTGCAACATCAAGATTTCTAATGTTTTGCCCAATATGGAAAGAAGGCTGAGCGGTACTCATGATCGTGGGTCTGACTGATTGTGGTCGCCTACCCTTTTGAAGAGTGACAACATGCACGGACTTGCACTGAGTGGGGAACTGTCCGACCAGCACACAGTCATTAAATAAATTCAGGAGGCTGCGGAGATTGTCCGCTCAGCCTTCCTTAGCATATTGCTTTCTATTTTATCTGGCTCTGGGATTTGTTGGGCTTTGAGGTCGCAAGGACCCTGGCGAGGTCGCCTGTTGTCCACTCCCTTTTGAAGAGTGAGAACACACACAGACTTCCACTGAGTAGGGAACTGTCTATTACACTATTAGGTCGGTGTCTGCAGCAGGCAGTTCACCTTCCAGTACCCTACAGAATTGTGGCCATTCAGCACTTCATGTGCGGATTCACTTTTCACACGTGTGTTTGCAGAGTAGTGCGATAGCAAAGTCAATAACCATGTGATCGCTCTGCGTTGACTCGCCAACCCAGCAACTTGAGTATCAGGGTGTGAGACACGGCTGTGACATCTATACACGACCTTCCACCCAGCCCATCATAGGTCACCTCAGTATTGGGGTTGTTGGCCACAACGAAGTTGTGCTTGCCCATCAGCAGGGTCGAGCTTGGCGATCCCAAGGTAGAGGCGCAGGTGGCGTTTTTATTACCTGCTGAGGTAGTGTACCCTTGTGAGTTCATTTGTGGCATGTGTGAATGGTATGAGCGAGAGGTGGTCGAAGCATTGTCCTGGGAGCTTCCCCACAGGCATATTTATTCTAGCCCCTATATAGGGGATCGCTCGTAAGTGTTAGTGAGCCACTTCCAGGACTGTCTTTCGCTCATTATGAGTGTTTTAAGTCAATGTGTTCCCCACGTAAGCCATTGCAGTGTTGTTTGTATGTGGTATATGTTGTGTATGTCAGTTTCGTGAGCTTTTAGCACCTTTAAGGCCGACTTTTACGGCCACCCAGAGGATACGGCTGGAGAATTCTGTCCCCCTTCCTGTGGGGGGTGTGTTCTGCGATCCCAGCTCAAGGTAGGGGGTTTCCAGTGTGTCATGTATGTGGAAGAAGTGTAAGTTGTGTCCCTTTGTGTCCGGGTCATACGAAAACGCAGGGAGTACGGCAGTAGAATTCTGGACCCCGAACTGCTGGCTGAGCACAGTGTGGTCACAGAGTACATTGTGAGGCCTAGCCACAGTTAAGCCTCGTTGGATATTTTCCCAAATAGTGTATCTTTGACTCGATAGGGTCTGAAATGTAAAGATCCGAAGAAAACTCTTCTTTTTTTCAGCCGATTACATAACTTTCCTTTATACTTTTTAGAGCCAAGGAAAGTAAAAAAGCCCCAATGTTTCAAGTCGTTTTGTTTTCATATGTGTAATTGCCTGCAGGTGTGGTGTGCAGCTGGCGTGAATTTACGAGGAGGGAAAACGAAAGATGGAGGAGAAATCATTGGAGCCAGTGTGTTTTATGGCAGTAATTTGAGTGAGTCGCCTACCGAAGAAACCTCAAGAGATGTGTCTAGTCCGATCGAACAGTTAGAAAAAGATATTGAAGTAAGACCTATTAATTTTTTAATAGCGTTAATTGCATCAAGTAAACTTACTAACGATATTATTCTGGCTTGTTGCAATACAAAAATGTATCAATGCGAATATTTACGTGTAGCTTTTTCCTCATTGCACGATCAGTCAGCCTCAGAGAGATGCTGCAATGTGGAGACAGAAGGCAATTCTGGTTTGTTGGGGTTCAGTGGGATTTGTATAGATACCAGTCCAGGGCGTTGTTGTATGGGACGTTGTTGCCATTAGTTCCAACCAGTCTGCTGAGATCTCAGCCAACTTTGGTTCAATGCTTGCCTGGAAGTATGGTGCAGGGAAGGTGACAGATTTGTGTAGTTGATAGAACGACAAAAGCTTTTTGCTGCCTCTTTTGAATAACAATGATTTCTGAACTTGTAAACGTGGAAATTTGATTGAGCAGTACCGTTAGTTGAGTTTTAATTGACTTTGCTTTAATGCGTTTGAAAGGACGGCGAAAGGGAGCGTAAGGAAAATGAAGAGCAGCTGTCTTCCTTAGTATGGATTTGCACGAGCACCAGATCCATTAGTTACGTCACTGTGATAGACGGAAATAACCCTGCAGATATCCTCGAAGCCTTCAGTGTCTGCCCATCCTACCTCCTCTGCATCGCTAGTGTTCCAGGTGAGTGTACACCACTTATATACCCAGTGTTTTATAAAACTGAAGTTAGATTGAAAATTCTTCAGCTATTGAGTTGAAATTTACGTTTAATGACAAAAGCTCCTACTACGATCTAAATCACCCTGTGGAGTAGATTGTGTCTTCATGCAGGCATGAATCGCAATGAGGATGAATGTGATGGTATGGAATCCTCCATAACTTGTACTTGCTCGTCTGAAGTTACCGGACACATGGAATTGCTACGATCGAATGAGGGCATGTCTCCCTTCAGAGAATGATTGAGGAGGAGTGCCCACAGGGCTCAGTCCTCGGACCAATACTCTGGGACGCCTTCTTCGAAGGTCTTCTCTGGAAGCTCGTGGAGACTGACTGCGATCCATACGCCTATGTGGATGACTTGATCTGTGAAATCTAAGCAAAAACCCTTCATGTGTTCCAAACTGTCTCCCAGCGATGCCAGCTCATCAAGCTGCAAGTGGCTGAGAATAAACCCAGTTAATCCTCTTGAAGGAAAAAGTAAATAGCCAGAGGCTCCTTCTTGAGAAGCACGTCAAGTACTAAGAGGTCAATATAGGTTGAATGCATGGTGAACAAGTGGAGAGTTTCTCGTACTGTAGGCGAACTTCGCATAGATCACCCTATTGAATGAAAACTTACCATGCTAGATGAATGAAGCCAGTTCCTTACAAGATATGACAACTTCAATAGTGGGGCTCCACTTTTTTCCCCTCAAAGACTCTCCATCCTTACCATTGTACGTCTCCAGTGCACAAGAAACAAGAAACCACGTGCTGCTCCACTATAGTTCCTACAACAGTGGGCGGCGGTTATTGGAACAGTAACCAAACTGACCAGCATTGACTGCTACTAAGCAAACCTATCACCAGTTTGTGAAGGTGATGGCTATGAAACGTGGTCACAGTTGATGTTTCCCTTTGAAACTTGCCACCCAAGTAAATAGTTAGATCAGGTAGAAAACCAAATTAAGATCTCCTCCCAGATGGTACGGGATTCCTCAGGTGGTCACCTCCGCGCGGTCACACACGGGCAACGCTCTTCTAGCGAGGTCTGGGTTTGGTCGATGCTGAGTCAGTGGCCAGCCTCGTGCATTATAGCGAAACTGCAACCTCCATGTCAGTCGACTGATGTAACCCTCTTTGAGGATTCAGGAACGGTCATGTTGGTAAGGGAACAGACCTGTGTGGCTGTAGTTCAATGTGCAGGAGGATGGTTGAACAGATTGTTCTGGTTCTTTTTCTTTTTGTTCGTTGTTTTTTGACGAAGCGAAAAAAGGTTATGAGCGATTTCCATCGATCGAAGGGGGGTTGGGGGGAATGGAGGACCAAGTCCAAATACAAAGTCTTCGCATTTTTCTCGAAAACGGCTCCATTGATTTTGATTGAACTTTCAAATTACCTTCTACTAGTTAGTGCCCAACTCCATAACTATCTCGGTGAAAATATGATGAAGAGATACGCCTATTAAGCACAAAAATATTTTTTTCTCACTTTTCGGCAAAACGGTTTCAACGATTGTTACTAAACTCAGAGTATGACTTTACATAATTGATACTTACATGTTGTTCTCAATAAATGTTTCGCTAACAGAACAGATATAAAAACCAAAATGTGTCCAAAATAACGTTTTTTATTAACATTTTCAATCTTCACCAATCTTATAGAGTGTTTAGTAACCTACCCATGTTGTGTTTTTGTAATTATTTCTGTATCTATCTGTTGAGCGGAAATATAAGCCATACCTCAGAAAACGAGAGTTTTCCGTTTGCCAAACATTAATTTTATGGTTTTTCCCACTGTCTTCCAAATAGTTCTAACGATTTCCATCAAACTTATAGGGTACCCATTACTAGTTAGTACGTACTTATTGTTGTCCATAATTCTTTCCATAGAAATGCATTGAACGAAGATGCGTCGCTCGCATATACAGCAGGTATTCTAATTTACGGGGGTTGAGGATCTTGTGTGTTTCTACGCACCAGATGTCTTGAAAAGCTGTTAGTATTAGAGGTGGGGTCCAAAGATTTTCTAATTTGACTGTTTATCATTATTTTGCTCCCTTCTGTTTCTATTCGTCTCTTTGAACACATTAGTGACATATCATGTTGGAGCATTAGGTTTTTATTTTTGAACTAGCGGAAAAATTCCGTGAAAATTTCATTTCCTTTTTTTCATTTTATTACGAAAGCTGAGCTAATTGGGAATTACTATTTCAATTACCCAGCTTTCTTCGAAAAGGTTGTGTATCATCTGTATCTGGCAAAACTGTATAATTTGATTTATAGTTTTCAACTAAATCTAGTTGTTAACTACATACATGCAAGCACTGCTGCCAGTTATTAATCTTCCCCAGAAATTACCGTAACATAATTTGATTTAGTTAGCACGCAATTTCCTGCATATTCTCAAGCACATCACAACTTGGAAGCAATTTAATTCGCATGTCCTTCTACCTCAGGGGCGTGTGAGAGCGATTATGGTCCAGATGAAGAGATAGTTACCTCAGAAGAGTCTGAAGGTGTGAATCAGAAACAACCAGACCACCCAAATGAAAATGAAGATGAAGAGAAGAACGATGAAAATGTCAAAGATGACAAAAGCAATGAAGATGGAAGTATAGGAAAAATTACTTTTGTCAGTTGCGCGACAGGAAGCAAATGCACAAACTCACTCCCTCCAACCTCCAAACCATACGAAGCTCCTCCAGACAGCATTCCTGCTGAACCAATTGACACCAACGCCAACGGTAAGTCCCATGTGTATTCTTAGATTTGGAATTACGCTTGACTTTTTCTGTGTGTCTTTCATGTGCTCTTAGCTTAGCTTGGTTGAATTCTTCCTCATATTCACCCAGTCCCTTATTTCTAAATAGAATTCATTTTTTATCGTCTATTCAATGCTTTTTCATTAGCTCAAAATGTTCCTTCTTCTTTTGTCTTCGTCACTTGTAACTGCTCCTAGTGCAGATTATGAGGACGATGATGTATAGTTTGTGTTTTGGGGATTTAGTTTTCAATTGTTACGTGCATGGTAGTGCTCTGTTTTCAGCTGGCCCACTTTATATGGTGGGGGGGGGGGGGAGCTAAGCTTTAATTGGTATTTAGGGTTGGTTAAATTACTTTCTTGTTGTATAGGTAAACTTTGAATAAATTATTGGCCTAGTATCCTACTTCATTTCATTGGGATAAGCATCGTGATCTGTTGTGCTAGTGGAGCGCTCCACCTATATGGATTGGAGAAATGGATGAACCACAAAATGAATGGTTTAGCCAGGGGATTGGCTCTCATTCCAATAGTTGTATCCAAGTATCACATTCAACTCGGTATTACTTTCCGTGCTTCTGAATCTCGCCAATTGAGGGTACGTTGGCACTTACATTACCCTTAGCTTGGATAATTTGGTATACAGTCTTCAACACTAACAAATGCATCAAATTGAAGAATCTTAAGCAATATCTTTCTGATCAAAGTTGGAAGGATTCTCGCCATTATACTAAAGTTAACGTACCTGTTAGGTGAGTCCGTCTCCTCTGGCTTGTGAGTTACTGTGGGCAAGCGCTTTCGATGTAAAGACATCATCGTCTGGCCGTTTAGTCAGTACTGGAGTCAGTCAGTTGGTCGTGGTCTTTATATACAAAGAGAAAGGTGAAGGGAGTGATGGAGCATTGGGGAAGGGGCGGGGAGAGGTCTTGTTGGTCAGTCTTGTTAGTAGTACCTTAGCCGGACTGGCTGTGTTAGGTATTAAAGAAATTGGGTTGTGTCCGCCAGTAGGCAAATACTAAAGTTAACGTACCTGTTAGGTGAGTCCGTCTCCTCTGGCTTGTGAGTTACTGTGGGCAAGCGCTTTCGATGTAAAGACATCATCGTCTGGCCGTTTAGTCAGTACTGGAGTCAGTCAGTTGGTCGTGGTCTTTATATACAAAGAGAAAGGTGAAGGGAGTGATGGAGCGTTGGGGAAGGGGCGGGGAGAGGTCTTGTTGGTCAGTCTTGTTAGTAGTACCTTAGCCGGACTGGCTGTGTTAGGTATTAAAGAAATTGGGTTGTGTCCGCCAGTAGGCAAATACTAAAGTTAACGTACCTGTTAGGTGAGTCCGTCTCCTCTGGCTTGTGAGTTACTGTGGGCAAGCGCTTTCGATGTAAAGACATCATCGTCTGGCTGTTTAGTCAGTACTGGAGTCAGTCAGTTGGTCGTGGTCTTTATATACAAAGAGAAAGGTGAAGGGAGTGATGGAGCGTTGGGGAAGGGGCGGGGAGAGGTCTTGTTGGTCAGTCTTGTTAGTAGTACCTTAGCCGGACTGGCTGTGTTAGGTATTAAAGAAATTGGGTTGTGTCCGCCAGTAGGCAAATACTAAAGTTAACGTACCTGTTAGGTGCCTTATACCTATTACTGTGCATCACGGCCTCTAAACGTTAGAAGCAGTTTCCTTGTTATCATTCATTGAGTCTTTAAAAAATCACATTT
Organism: Pachypeltis micranthus; assembly: GCA_020466155.1. NCBI lineage: Eukaryota > Metazoa > Arthropoda > Insecta > Hemiptera > Miridae > Pachypeltis > Pachypeltis micranthus. Next base: position 2,115,692 of record CM035773.1, on the reverse strand, counting down.
AATCACAAAGCTGTAAATTATATCGATGAATCTAGTGAACCTGGTGAAGGGGGTGTGAAGTCAGTCAGTGATTGCAGTCATTGATGGGGTATCCTAGTGTGACTACTAAGGATTTTACCTCGACATCGAATCGTAGCAAGCCCCATTAGCTTTCATCAGTTGTTATTTATCGATTGAGTAATTCCCATTCATGAACGGATTCCTATTAATCATATAAACGGTTTTAGTATATAAGTGTATCAAATAATCACGGTTACCACATTTCCACAGCACGTTGGTTTGATGTGACGTACCTAGTGTAAAAGATAGGGGTAAAAACCAGTAATCACTCTGTTTCTTATATTTTCCCTTCTAAGCCCCACAGCCTAATGTGCTGTGCCTGATATTGCACTCGATCATTCCCAGTTTTCTGAAAAAAAAACCACTGAAGCTCTTGGTAGGGCCACCACCTGCATAATTTTGTGGTGTGATCACACCAAAGAACTGAATCTGCTCCCACCTAACCTCTGGCCCTGGGCCAGGTTGTGCTGCGGTAGTGTTTTACTCCATATGCAAGCAGGAAGCTCAATTATTGCTTCTCATCCATTTCATGCCACGTGGCTTACATCTTTCCACGTTTGAATTTTCATTGAAGTATACAGTACTGACATATGCCAGACACAACAGTGCACCAATGTCACATTGCAGAATGCGTTCATTAAATACACTCATAATGAGTAGAAGAAAGTTCTGTGGCCCCTTTATGACCTCTGAGCGATCCCATATACAGGTATGACCTCTAGAATGAGGAGGGAATAAACTGCGTTTGAGCATTCCCAATGTGCGTGATAGTGTGCCCCACTCACCATATCACCTGAGGCTGGGGGATGTCTGCAGCGGGCTGAATAATCCCTCACGAGTCCCTGTCCTGGTGGGCATCTGGACTAGCTGCAGTGGCTCATATGGGTGCTTCCCCTTCCCCTCAACCAGCAATGACCAGTCATAGGGGCTAAAATCAATATGCCTGAGGGGCGCTTCCATGGCATTGCTTCGAGCAGCTTTCACTCATACACAGGTCTGTTTCCTGATTGGATGACTGTTCCTAAACCATCAACGAGGGTTATATCAGTCATGGAAGTTGCGGTTTTGCTAATGTGCCAGAGGCCAGCCCCTGCAGCAATCACTGAACTCAGACCTGCGGAAGTTAAACTCACAAGGTACGCTACATCATTCTACTTTTCTTCCTCGCCCCAAACCTAACAAATAAAAATCATGATCAATTCCCAAGAAATAAATGCAGTCTGGGCAATCCAGCACCTTCAGGCACTCCTGATCCATGTGTAGTGGACCCAAATGGAACTGCAATGGAACACATCTGCGGCTATGTTCAGCTGATTCACTGTCAACTGGCACATATCAGGGTGAACATCACCTCCGTGCTGCCTGGCCCAAAAACACTCACATCCACTGGTAGGTAGGAAGAAAATGGGCCTACGGGATTGGAGGCTCAATGGCAGCTAGCCAGGATGAAATTTGAGAAACAGACGACGTCAAAATTTGACGAAATTTTGGTCAAAACGTTGTTATAAGCAAATGAAAGAAATCATGAACACAAACAGTGGGTACAGCTTTCGTACAAGTACGCAACCACGGGGGACATTTTGTCTTTTTCTTTAAACTAAACCTCGATTTCCTCCGATGCGATTCCTTATGAGTGATTGGAAACGTTGAGGCTGGCGGGCGCGAAAGAAACCTTTACACAAACGGTGGGTACAGCTTTCGTAGAAGTATGCAACCACTAGGAACATTTTATCACTTTTATTTATTTTTTTTTATGCAATGATAACTACGTTTGATTGTGCTTGTTGATGGTTTCGATATAATGGCCGCATCAATTACAATTGACATCATCACTTAGTCACTGAGGTTATTAAAACGTGTGATGTTACCAAGCGTTAGATTTTGTAACAGACGTTACCATGCACTTAACCCAACACAAATTTAGTGACGCTTCTCCGTTACATGTCCCGCGTTACATTTTCGAGTTAATGTAGCAAAGTAAAGACATAAAATGTCAAAAAAATAATCGTATCCCTGGTGGGACTCGAACCCACAACCTCCGGTTTAGGAGACCGATGCCTTATCCATAACGTCACTGGGGCTGTGGTTGCTACTCCGGTTAAAAAATTTCGTGACGCTTTGCCGTAACGCTTCGCCGTTACATTTTCGAGTTTATATAGCAAAGTAAAGACATAAAATGTCAAAAGAAATAAAACTCAAAAATAAGAGGATTCTCTTACACTTCCCCCCATCCACCACAAAATTAAGCCCCCCTAGGTCACTTCTCACACCCGCTTGTGTATAAAGCTTGGACTGACATTTACAAAGTGGGTTTGGCCCAACAGCTTGTTGAACACATTTGGCTTGTTGCAACAGGATGTTAGGACCTTGCTTATCAGAAAACAAGGTAGGTAGAAGGACTGGAGGATTGTGATGTCACCTGCCTTCATAAAAAGTTAGAGAGGACTAAGCACCTGCAGATAGCCTGCCAATGATGCACCATTGAGAAAATACAAGTCCCTCACGCAGTTCCCCACTTGAATGTGTTCAACAGGTTACAGGAATTCAGCGCACCAGTGTTCCTTTGAAACTTGCTACCGAAGCAAATCAGGTGTGAAACCAGATTTAGAACTGCTCCCAAAGGGTACAGAATCTCCAAAGTTATAGCGCTGTGCAATGACATACACTGTACTGGGAGATTGACTAAATGACGACCTGCCATACCTGCACAGGTCTTTGTTAAGTAGATGCTGAGCGGGTGCCTAGGCTCTTGGGCTGATATGTTCTCACATATGATATGTTACGGAAACCAAGACTACAAGGGGACTGTATTTCTCGAAGTGCCCACTTGGGATGTTAGACTCTTGACTGATTTCTATGAGGTGAAGATGGTGCATAGGGACAGAACCCAACAAACGAAGAATGAATGGAACATGATTTAGGTATCTTGTTGGATATTTGTCTAGGTATCTGAAATGGGGCACCACTATGAGATAGGACTTCGACGAAATCAGAAGAGTACCTGTTATCTATGATCGATGTTTTAAGGCAACCAGTCACAATTATACAAAGGTTCGCAGTGAAGACAGTTGTTGCTGTTGAAGGGTAATGTGGCATTGTCCTTGTAAACAAAGTGCTGGTTGTAGCCACTGCCATTGAGCATGGCACTAATGCAAGTGGTCATATGGCGATTACCTTTAAGCAGTCTTGAGTTCAATGGATTGGAGTGCAATACGGACCACAAAGATAATCATGTAAGATAGAGCAGTCAGTGCGCACTAGAGCAGTCGCAGGGTGGTCTTGTAAATCGAAAACCTCTTGACGAATCTCTTTTAGCTATGACGAGGAGGGAAGTGACATAGCCAGGCGTTTCTGGAGGCATCTGAAATGTAGCCACACACACCTCAGAACTTCGGAGATGAAGGACTTTGAACAATGCATATACTACTTTTCGGAAGTCTAGTTGGGACCTAAGTTGCATGTACCCTCGTTGATTGAAATTTAAATATTTTTTTTTCGTAAGTAATTCTGTTGTTGTCGATAGGCTTTCTGTGGTTTTCTCCCTTATTGATTCATATACTTAACCAATGTTTTTGTCCCGCATGCTTAATCCTTGTGACATGTTTGAATGCTCATGACGTGGCGGAGCGTTTGATCTAATAAATGTTATGATTTATCATTAGTGCATTTTGGTCTTTAAATTCGGCATTAGGCTATGTGAATGTTATTATCGTGTAGAATTGCCATCTTCTACGCGGCAGATGCGGCTCGTCAAAAAGTTCACGGAAGGAATTCTCAAGGACGGTGTCACTCCTTTGCCTACAGGTAAATAGTAACTTTAATCTTCTCGTATTTGCGAGATATTTTTTGTTCTGTATTGTAACTGCTACTCACTTATGCACTGCCTGTAACGTGAATTGACAAGTTCCAAAATTTTGGGGAGTTTAGACAATTATTCAGTTGTGTTTTCATGTTAAAACTCACTTCACTATTCTACTAAAACAGAAACTACTTTCCAGTTGCATTAGGCAATCGGTTCGTGATTTTAAATTCCTACATTCTTTCTTCGTTGTAAAAGAAGTGTGTGGCTGTAGCCCCAGTGGCACTTAAGGGGGTTTGTGTCTGGTTTCATTCATATGAAAATGAAATGGAATGTAACAATAAAGTAGTCATGCTAAATTATCTACAGGTAACGCTGTCTATTGTCCAACTCTGAAAACTAAGTTATTAGTTTTCTCGTTACGCATAAATCTCATGTCGTTCCTTATCTTTGCTAGTGTTAAATTTTTCTTTTGTACTCTCCTAAAAAACTCACAGAGCTTATTGCTACTCAAAATTGTCAAATTACATTTTCTAAATTCCATTACCCCTCTCGCATCTTAAAGACCCCAAGGTTTTTAAAACAATTTATAACTTGAACAATGTTTTTGAAGAAATGTTTTAAAAACATTTTCATGTAAAGTTTGATTAAATACTTGTGGTAAAGAGGAGCATCATCCTGGTTCAGTCAGTAAAAGTTAAACGTACTGTAAGCAGCCGAAAAACATATATTGGTCTGATATATCATGTACCAAGCCCCCACACAGTGCTACAAATGCCAGCGTTATGGCCACCTGGCAGTGGCCTGTACGAGACCTCTTGTGTGCGCCTGGTGCTAATTGCGTTGAACGCAAATGCCAACAGGTCTCACACTTTACACAAGACGCACGCTGTACCATTCATCAGCGAGCGATTGTCCTCCAGGAGTCACGAGTGGACTATGAATAGGTTAAAAACAGTTCGAATCCTTCAGCACAATACAAATAAGAGTTCCCCAGTTATGGCTGAGTTGCTGCAAAATGCACTCAAGAAACGCTGCAGTGTTCTCGCCATACAGGAACCATATATAGGATCCAAGACTCTTGGTCTGGGATTGCAGGCACGAGTGGTGAAGAACGGGAGCCAAGGCAGCAATAGCCTGCATTGACCCGTCCATTGACATTCTCGCACTCACCCACCTGAACAGCCAGCACTTGGCCGCTGTGCTAATCAGAGCCGGTGGCTTTGAGCTGGTTGTAATATCATTTTACAGGCAATTTGGCGCACCAGTTGCCAACAGCCTTCAACCACTCGAGCGGGCTCTAGCAGGCCTATCAGGACGACCCTGCATAGCCTGTGCTGATGTAAACGCCAGATCACCATTGTGGGGATCCCCAACCCTGGATGGGGCGGGTGAGGCGTATATAGAGCTGCTCACCAGGTACAACTTGGTTGTTGCCAACGACCCTATGACTAAGGCGACCTATGATGGTCCGGGAGGAAGGTCGCGTATAGACGTCACAGCCGTGTCTCACACCCTGCTACTCAAATTGCAGGGTTGGCGAGTCGTACCAGGTGCAACGCAGAGCGATCACATGGTTATTGACTTTGCCATCACGGATGACAACATCCTCTGCAAAAACACGCGTGAAAAGCGATTCCACACAAAAAATGCTGACTGGCTACAATTCTGTAGGGTACTGGAAGGTGAACTGTGTGCCGCAGACACCGACCTAATAGTGCAAGCATCCACACCTGAAGAGGTGGACACCAAAGTGGGCATATTTACCACAGCACTGCACTCTGCTGGGCTCTCTGTACTTGGGCAACAGAAGCACAGGGTGATCAAAGTCCCATGGTGAACTGAGGAACTTAATCCCCTCAAGCAAAGTGTTAATAGAGCCAGAAGGATGTACCAAAACACTCGTGACCCTGATGCCAGAGCAACACTCTGAACTGCCTTCATCCAAGAGAAGAACCTTCCACCGCGCCATCAAGCAGAGTGCTTTGAGAACCCCTGGGGCAGACATTACAAGTCCTCCATTGGAAAAACAAACGTAGAGCAGGTCTTAGCTGCGATGCAAAATGAGTCAGGAAAGCATCGAAAGTTCACTGGAAACCCTCCTTGAGAAGGCGTTCCCAGATGACCAAGTAGCTCGAGACACTGAAGCCCAGAGGGCAGCAAGGGAGCTGATCACGGACCCTCTGAACGAGCCCGACATCCCATTGTGGACAACAGGCGACCTTGGCAGGGCCCTTGCGACCTTAAAGCCCAACAAATCTCCTGGGCCAGAAAAAATAGAAAGCAATATTCTAAGGAAGGCAGAGCGGACAATCTCCGCAGCCTCCTGAATTTATTTAATGACTGTCTGCAGGTCGGGCAGTCTGCGCGTGTTGTCACTCTTCAAAAGTGAGGCGACCACAATCAGTTAGACCCGCGATCATGGAGACCCAGCCTTCTTTCCATATTAGGCAAAACACTAGAAATCTTGATGTTGCAGTCCCTCGAAGGAGTCTTTGGCCGCAACCTCACAGTCAGGCAATACGGGTGTACCAAAGGAAGGTCCACGCAGGATGTCATTGTCGAGATTCGGTGTGTTTCCCTGCTGGCACCGGCTAAGTACGTCGTAGTAGTTCTGATTGACATCACAGAAGCGTTTGACAACCTTTGGTGGCCAGCGCTCCTTAATGAGCTCAAAGGTAGGGGAATTCCCCCGCAACCTGCACTCGCTCGTCAGAAGTTACCTGACAGACAGAACTGCTACGATCGAAGACATGTCTCCGTCCGGAGAAAGATTGAGAAGGGGTGCTCACAGGGCTCGGTCCTAGGACCAGCACTTCGAAGGTCTTCTCAGGAAACTCATGGAGACTGACTGCGAGCTGTACGCCTATGTGGATGACTTGACTGTGCTGATCTTTGCAGAGTCAGTCCGCCAAATTGAAGAAAAAACCCACCACGTGCTCCGCACTGTCAACCAATGGTGCAAGCATGCCAAGATGCAGGTGGCTGAGGAAAAAACCCAGCTAATCCTCTTGAACGGGAAAGTGAATAATCCGCCCACATTACGCTTTGGCAGCCACAGGCCCCTCCTTGAAAAGCACGTCAAGTATTTAGGTGTGAATATAGGTGAGAGGTGGGGTTTCAACCAACACCTCTAGTCCCTTAAAGGCACTACCATTGCAAGGTTTGCCTCACTGCGTGCCATTACTAAGGCCACTTGGGGTGTGTGTTACCACGACACTATCCTCATGTATAGGGCCATCTATCTAGGTGTGATTGGCTACTGCCCTGTTGTCTGGGGTAGCAAACTAACAGTCAATCAAAAGAGAGTATTAGCCCAATCCCACAGAGCTGCGCTCCTGTGGATCATCACGGCCTACAAGACTGTGTCAACAGAAGCACTCCAGGTGATCAGTGGTCAGTTACCAGTTGATTTGGCTGTTGAGTGCATGGTTGACAAGTGGAGAGTGGAACAGGAGCTTCCCCCGCTTTGGGCTGAACTCCGTGCAGATCTCACCACAGAACAAAAACTTGCCGCCATCGATGAATGGGCTCTAGAGAAATGGCAAGTGAGATGGGAATCCTCGTCAAAGGGACGTGATACGTATGAGTTCTTCCCCAACATCCGTGAACGTCTTTCTAGAAAATGGGTTGAGCCAGACCACTGGATGAGCCAGTTCCTCACGGGACATGGTGACTTCAATGCACGGCACCACTTCTTTTCTCTGAAAGACTCTCCATTATGCACGTCTTGCTCCTCCATTGTGGAGGAAACAAGAAACCATGTGCCACTGTAGTTTCTACAACACGACGGTTGTTGGGAGGGCAAACGAACTTAGCAGCATTGACTGCTACAAAGCAAGCCTATAACCATTTTGCAAAGTTCGCGAAGAAGGTGATGGCTAAGAATTGTGGTCATAGTTGATCTGTCCTTTTGAAACTTGCCACCCAAGTAAATAGTTAGATCAGGTAGGAAACCAGATTAAGATCTCCTCCCAGATGGCACGGGATTCCTCAGGTGGTCACCTCCGCGCGGTCACACACGGGCAACAGCTCTCTACCGGGAGGCTGGCTAATGACCAAATACCTGCTGTACCTCCACAGGTCTGAGTTCGGTGGATGCTGCAGGGGCCGGCCTCTTGCATATAAGCGAAACCGCAACTTCCATGACTGATATAACCCTCGTCGAGGATTTAGGTACAGTCATCAAATAAGGAAACAGACCTGACTGAAAAATGCTGACTGGCCTCAATTCTGTAGAGTACTTGGAGGGTAAACTGTGTGCTGCGGACACTGACGTAATAGTGCAAGCTTCTACGCCCAAAGAGGCAGACAACAAAGTTAACATACTTACCAAGGCACTGCACTCTGCTGGGCTCATTGTGCTTGGCTAATAGCAGCACAGAGCGATCAACGTCCCATGGTAGACTGATCAATTTAATCTCCTCAAGCAGATGTGGTAACTGACCTGTGATCACTTGAGTGCTTCTGTTGATACAGTCTAGAAGGCTTAGGTGATCCACAGGAGAGCAGCCCTCTGGGATTGGGCCAATATTCTCTTTTGATTGACTGCTTGTTTGCTACCCCAGACAGTGGGGCTGTAGCCATTCTTGCCTAGATATATTACCTTATACATGAGGATAGTGTCAAGGTGACACACACCCCAAGTGGCCTTAGTAATTGCACCCAGTGAGGCAAACCTCTGCAGTGGTAGTGCCTCTAAGGACTGGAGGTGTTGGTTGAAGCCCCACCTCTCCCCTATTTCACTTCTAAATACTTGACGTGCTTTTCAAGAAGGAACCTGTGGCCGCCAAAGCGTATTGAGGGTGAATTATTCCCTCTTCCTTTCAAGAAGATTAGCTGGGTTTTTTCGTCAGCCACCTGCATCTTGACATGCTCGCGCAATTGGGTGACAGTGTGGAGCCCATGAAAGGCTTTTCTTCAATTTGGCGGACTGACTTTGAAAAGATCAGCACAGTCAAGTCATCCACATCAATGAGCCTCCTGAGAAGACCTTCGAAGAAGGCATTCCACAGTGCTGGTCCAAGGACCGAGCCCTGTGAGCACCCCTTCTCAATCTTTCTCCGGACGGAGACATGCCTGCATTGAATCGGAACTGCTACGACGTATTTAGTCAGTGCCAGCAGGGAAACACGCCGAATTTCGGCAATGACATCCTGCGTGGACCTTCCTTTGGTACACCCATATTGGCTGACTGTGAGTTTGCGGCCAAAGACTCTTTCAAGAGACTGCAACATCAAGAATTCTAATGTTTTACCGAACATGAAAGAAGGCTGAGCAGTCTCCATGATTGCGGGTCTGACTGATTGCAGAGAGTGAGAACACCCGCAGACTTCCACTGAGTGGGGAACTGTCCGATCTGCAGACAGTCATTAAATAAATTAAAGAGGCTCCTGGAGATTGTCCACTCAGCCTTCCTTGTCTTGTATTCTATCTGGCCCAGGAGATGTGTTGGGCTTTAAGATTGCAAGGGCCCTGCCAAGGTCGCCTGTAATCCACTATGGGACGTCGGGCTCGTTCGGAGGGTCCATGATCGATATTAAGGTGTACTGCAATGAAAATTTCGTGTTTCACGCCGAGGGACGTGATGCGCAGAAAAAGGGTTTGATGGATCGCGTCTTATGGGGTTGGATCGAACATGGTTAAAACTGCAGATGTAGAAATGCACTGATCGCATGAGATGCTCAGCAGGCAGAGGAAAGTCAATGGGGTAATGCTAGTTTTGGTGTGTCTTGATGGGTATTAGGTGGGCAAAGTTGTCAAGGCCACGTTTGTTTGCTTCTCCTTTCTGTTGTTAGCCGAAGGAGCAGCGAGGCCTGTATTGAGAAGAGCAGAGTTCGATGGGCCTCCGAAATTTTCGTCCCAATATTGAACATACCACCCACCTACATTTCTGTTAATATGCGGTTTGTGTGTGATAAGAGTGTCAACTTAGGAATCATGGTTGGTGATGGGATTGAGGAAACTACTTCCTGAATGGATCTCTTATGCTCTCCAGTAGAGGTCTTGATGTTCAGGATTCGAATGATACCATCAGGTCCTGGGTGGATGTCCTGGATCCTACCCAATGGCCACTGAATGGCAGATTTAGTTCTTTTGAAGAAGCTGGACCATCTGAAGGGGCAGATGGTCCAGCTTCTTCAAAAGAACTAAATCTCCTATGTTGGGGTTCGTGGAGTGCTTGGTCCATTTAGGGCGTTGTTGAAGGGTATGGAGGTAATCCCTCTTCCAACATGCCCAGAGGGCTTGCACTCTTCGTCTTATGAACTGTCATCTGGAGAGGCGATTCGAAAGTAGGCTGGCGAGCCTTCTTGATGAGAGCTCTGGCTCCAGTTATCCAGCATTTTTGGAGAATAGTGGCCTGCGTCCCAGGATGAAGATTAATGAGATGATAATGCTCAACTAGCAGCTTTGTGTAATAGGCATCCTTAGGTAGAAGCAATGGATGGCGCTGGGCAAATGGAAGGATAGACAATTTCAGCCTGCCGCCCACCCTGTGAAGCTGGTCTGGACCTTCAAATACATTGAGAGACAGAAATAAATCCTTGATTTTGGGAGCCGTTGGGTCGGCAAAGTAGTGCCTTTGCAAGAGCAGGATGATGCGGAGATTAGCAGAGTGGAATTCTTCAGAGGATATGGGCCGGTGATGCGATTTTCCTTTGCAGAGGTTGAGTTCCTTTTGAAGCGTAGCATGAAGGTAACAACTCGAATTAATGTCAGATAAGAAGAAAACTTGGTGGACCAGGCAAGGAAGGACTTGTATTCAACGGATAGGAAGGAAACAGGTTGTCGTCTAAGCTCCAAAGAGGAATTTGACGGACTTGAAGGCGAAAGAGTAGGCCAACATTCCTCTGGTTCTGATATCCTTGGCGGCCCACTCCACCAAATGGAATGAGAGAGTAGTTGAGTAGGATACAACCCTCGTGACCCACAATCAGCAGGGTTATGTTCGGAGGAAACCATCCTGGATGGGTGTTTTGAATTATAGACAAGACACGATGAGCTACAAAGGTTGAGGGCATCTGGCGAGGTTTTGAGCCAAGCTAATGCAATGGTGGAGTCAGTAAAAAAATGATCTCCCTGTATACTGAAGTTAGCGAAAAACGGTTTAAGCGAACCATACAGTCGAATGAGAAGTTGAGCGCTGCATAGTTCTAATCTAGGAATTGTTAAAACGGTTTTGATGGGTGCAAGCTTAATTTTGGCTTGAAGGAGAATGAGGTGATAGGATTTGCTGCGATATATTTTCAGGTAAATGCATGCAGAATAGCCACGTTCACTTGCATCACAGAACCCAACAACCTGAAATTGTGCGACGCCTAAGGTTTGAAGGTAGCGAGGGATTTGAACTTGAGAAAAGGAAGGTAGTTCAGCAGAGAATCTCTCCCAACGTTCTGCTATTGTTGTTTGTACGGTTTCGGCCAAGTCTAAAGAGGATTTCCAAGTGTCCTGGAAAATGGATTTGGCTTGGAAGATGATGGGAGCTAAATAACCCAGCGGGTCATAAATTCTTGCTATGCTAGAGAGTATGGAGCGCTTAGTCATTATGACTTTCGTTGATAGCACCTGGTACGTAAGAGTGTCTGTTTTAGGATTCCACTGAGTACCCAGAATTTTTAAATTGGAGTCAGGTAGGAAGGTAACAGGGTTCTCCGAGATGTTAGTGAGGTTTTGCAGAGATCTCGCATCATTGCTACACCATTTCCCTAGTTGGAAGCATGCCTTGGAAAGGAGCTCGCAAATCTGATTTCTGAGAATGAGCAGATTTTCAATAGAGTCCGCTCCTGTTGTTAGGTCGTCCACATAACAATCATTGAGTAACGCTTGGCATGCTAAGACCTGCAGTATGTTTGCTTTTTCTATAGAGGACATGTAATGTCTACCCCAGGGGTTTTCAGAGCTCCTCGCTTCCATATAATTCTGCCAGCCTTGCCATTTGACTCGTTTGATGGCTCAGTGGAAGGCCTCTATCTCTTGGAGTATGGCTCTGGCATCAGGGTTACGAGTCTGTTGATACATCCTTCTGGCTATATTTACACTCTACTTGAGGGGATTAAGTTCATCAGTCCACCATGGGACTTTGATCACCCTGTGCTTCTATTAACCAAGTACACAGAGCCCAGCAGAGTGCAGTGCTGTAGTAAGTATGTCCACTTCGCTGCCCACCTCTTCTAGTGTGGCAGCTTGCACTATTAGGTCGGTGTTTGCAGCATATGGTTCACCTTCCAGTACCGTCTAGAATTGAGGACAGTCAGTGTTTTTTGTACTGAATCGCTGTAGGCGAGTGTCTTTGCAGAGGATGTTATCATCTGCAATGGCAAGAGTCGATAACCATGCGATTGCTTAGCGTTGCTCCTGGTATGACTCGCCAACCCAGAAATTTAAGTAGCAGAGTGTGACGACCTTCCCCCCAGCCCATCATAGGTCGCCTCAGTCATGGGATCGTGTGCAACAACCTAGTTATAGTTGGTAAGCAACTCTATAACCCCTCACCCGCCTCACCCAGTAGTGATCTACCCACAATGCAGATGTTGGTTTTACTGGATCACCCTTACGTCGCTTGTAATTGTCTTTATTCATGAGTAGTGTTGTTTTAAATCGGGAATTAAAGCCTTTGTTCAATCGTTCTTGAGCCTGATGCCTAAAATTTGAATGAGGTTTGGCCAGTGGGTTGAGGGGTGACTCTGAATTATTAACATCGGCAAGTTGTAGTGCTAGACACTGGCTGCGCACAAAGTCTGCAAGTGAATCAAACGTTGGGAATTTTTCCTCCTTGCAATGTATTTCAAAAATCTCGCTGGTTTATAGTAAATTAAAGGCACGAACCTTGGGAAGAAATATTTGTAGGGAGGGTACTGTAGACTTGTTGGCCTTAAATTTGATTAGTTCGTTTAGGTTGGCAGAACAGACGTTTGTGGAGGTCTGGCGTTTGCATCGGCATAGACTAAGCAGGTTCGTCCTGATTTTCATGCTAGAACCCCCTCGAGTGGTTGAAGGCTGTCAGCCACTGGGGCGCCGAATTGTCCGTAAAATGATGTTACAACCAGCTAAACACTACCAGCTCGGATGAACACATCGGCCAAGTACTGGCTGTTAAGGTTGGTGAGTGCGAGCATGTCTTATGGACATCAAGGGTTTTGGAACCTATGTGCGGTTGTTGTATGGAGAGAACACTGCAGCTTTTGTCACTGTGGTGACAAACAGAGGAAATTGAGAAGAAAAAAAAGAAAGATCTGAAGATAATCGATAAGTTCAGTGAAGAGGTGCTGAACGAGGTTAGGTGGTGTTCGGAATTCGAAGAACAAGGGGGTTCCAGCTGATAGGTCAACCAAATGAAAAAGCAGCATACAAAGCGCTCAGAGATAATTTGAGAGCCTCTGCACAGAGCTCAGAGTGCAACAGAATGGAAACTTGGAGTCGTTGATGTCGGAGCTTTAATTTCTTTGGCGGCGTTCCGTGATATTGATGACCTTTATCGTGAGAAACATCACGTTCTTCAGGTCAATCCTCACAGCGTATTCGACAAAAACTGACAATGGTAAACGTCGAATGGAGAGAAGTGGCAATTCCTGAGTAAATTAAAACGGCGAATTTTCGGTTAGAAGTGTCCTATATTCGAAAAATAACTAATCAAATCCGACCTGAAGGCTTCGTAGAGTGAACAGCGATGATGCCGGTGAAATGTGAATGTGCACTTTATGGTATTTCCAATTATAATCTTCCGAATGCTGGGTGGTACTGGTCCACTGAAGTCTGCTATCTCAATTCAAAATTAGGTTTAACGAACTGTTTCGACCAGGATAGACTTGAATGAATCTCGGAGACGGGTTGCGCATGAACTTGTAATTGGAAGAGTTGGTATATCACAAGATTTGGAGACTTAGATGTACAAGAAGAGGTGACACACAGGATATGAGTTGAGTATATAAGTGCGAATAAGAGGGCTCTAAAGGCATGAAACTGATTGTACGGAGAAGGAAGGAGAAATCCGAATTAGATGTTGATGAGAGGCTAGTACACATGAGGACTGAGCCAGAGCTGGACTATGGGATGAGCCATAGCAAAGGGTGATGAGGTTAGTTGTGAGACAATGATGAACAATGAAATGAGGACGAATGAGTGAGCACACGAAGAAACACACGGGTGGTGCAAGGAAAATGAAAGAATGGTGAGACAGCACTAGCATGAAGTAAGCAGGGTACGGTCAAATGGGAGTATTTTGTCAAAAGCTGAGTCGAATAAAGGAATAAAGGAGGGATATGTACACAGGGTTGTTGCAAACAGGCCAGGTATTGTGGGCCTCAAAATTTGACATCCGCAGATGAACACTAACAGATGGAAGAAAAAAACGAAAATGGCTGGTCCTTTGCGGAGCTGAGCAGTGCCTTCCATGTACTGCCTGTGCCGTCTGGATCAGCCTTTCGCCTTATTATCACTTTGCCAGTTGATTCAATAGAGCATAAATAAAAATATAACGTAATCCTTTGTAAACGAAAATTATACAAATTAAACAAAGGCGTTTTTATTACCTGCATTGTTATTTACTGACTTAGCCATGTTTGTTACTTGTTTTAGGGAGGGGAGGGGATTAGAGAAGTGGCATAATGTAGTGTATCTTTGTGAGTTCAATTGTTGTGTGTGTTTGTGTAATGAGTGAGAGGTGCTCAAAACAGTGTCCTGGAAGCTCCCCCTCAGGTATAATGATTCCAGCCCCTTTCCCTGATCCATTGAGGATCAAGGGGAGGCCCCCGCATGTGCCACAGCTGTTAGTCCAGCCACCCTCCAGGACTAAGATACATGAGAGATTCTTTGGCTGCTGCTCAGAGTCAGTCCTCGGCCACCATGTTTTACTACACATGTGTCCATATTGCACAGCACCTGCTTTACTGCAACTTGGACTGAACTCCTTTAAATGTTATTTATGGCATTGTCTGATGTTAAACCCTCTTTGGCACTGAATTGATCCCATGCCCTTCACTCTGTTGAGCGTGGTTGTTATGGACAAAAAATGGTTTAAAAAATTAACAAAACGCAGTATAATCGCAAATGCGCCATGTTTCGTATCGTTTCCAAGGTATTTTTACATCCTGGGTCGAATGGAATGAGCATCAGACGTGTACAACTGCGTATTGGGAAATTACAGTAATTATAGTGAGCCAAAGTCAACTAATTGATAGAACTCACTGGAACTACAGCAGAAGTAAACGTTTCGTCGTTAGTACCCTCTCCCTCCCACCCGCTCGAGTAGCAACGTCGTACCAATTGCCTACAGGCGCTTACGGGCGCCGGAGGAATATTGAGTTTCCGTTGTACCATTGATGTCAGGTCATGTTTCGTATGGTTTACTAGTATTGTTCGATGCTGAATCGAATGGGATGGGTCTCTGAGCAGTAATACTTGGTCAAGCTGATCATGAGAATTATAAATCGTTGTGTAATAATTTCCAGGGTTTTTGATAACCATTTCGCTTCAATACTAGAGATACATTCAACTAAGTAGCTACTTGATATAAATAAGTTTACCATCCACTCAGTTGATCAGTGAACATCGCTCGTCGTGATGAGCTTAAGGTAAGCCATTCTCTACCAACAAAAATACCGTAAGTGATTGAATAAGCTGCACTGCGGTGTGCCTCAGATTCTATTACGTAGCCCTGATTTTAAAAATCCAGTAATATCGTGAGTCGTTCCCCATGAGTCCTAAAACTGCTTCAAAGGGTACCAGATAACTCTAGAGCACTTCCATCTCCCGATCTCAGAGTACAGTCATTGAGAAATCAAATGAATGAACGAAGTCTTTTTGCGCTACTATTAGAGGTTTATTGCAGCATTATTGGCATGATATCCCCCTCACATTGTTCTATCCTAGCAGGTGACTTGCATCTTATGTTTATTTATCTGAATCTATGTTAGTAAGGCGTTTGTGCGTTCACCATTGCATTGATATAAGTGTCTAAGGAGCTACTGAAATAATACTATCTGTCCCAGGTAATTTCAATGTTCGCATGAAAAAATGACTGTTCCTTAACACTCATAAGAGAGTTATATCAGTAGAAAGTACTAAAGTTAACGTACTGTGTCGTAGTTGTGAGTAACTCACAAGCCAGAGGAGACGGACTCACCTAACAGGTACGTTAACTTTAGTAATTTGCCTACTGGCGGATATAACCCAATTTCAGTAGAAAGTCATGAAGATAGCAGTTTGGTGACCAGGCAAGAGCACTGCTACTCACTCAGCATCCGCTGTACCCAGACCTGTAAAGGTATGGCAAGTGGTGATTTAGCTTGTCTGTGATAGACCCAGGGGAACCCGTACCATCTCGATGAAGTTCTTAATCTGGTTTCCCACCCAATCTAACTGTTTACTTGGGTGGCAAGCTTTAAAGAGAGAGATCAACTGTGGCCACTTTTCTTCTTTTTTCGAACTTTTAGCAGTTCAGAGCTGGAAGGTTTGACTGATCTTCCAAAGAACCATCGCTTGCTCGCTGTTGTTGGAACTACAGGGGAGCAGCACGTGGTGCACATGAGACACCAGGGGATTGTACACAAAGGAATTTGTAGGTACTTTATGGAGGTGACAGCTAATTTATGGTAATGGCTACACCAAAAAACCTGCCCTCACAAATTGAACGCAGTAGTGGCGGCCATACCTTTTCACATCAGCATCTGAATCTATGCTAGCTACATTTCCAGGGGGAAAATCGAAAATTCCTCGCAATCCTAGTTAAATATTTTTTTCATGACGTCGGCACTATTTACACAGCCGTGGCATGAAAACAGTGGTTTTTCTTCAAAGACCCAATCCCTGTTCAGTTTTGCAACCAATAGCAAGCAGTAGAGGCTGCTGCCTTGTCATAACATTTGATACCTACGTCAAGCTGCTGGATCCTAGCGTTTTAGTGGAATATTAAATGTGATTGGCATTTCCCATGCATTGAACTAACAAGTAGCTTAGCCACAAAGAACAAAAGGAAGTAATTATACTTTAACTTTGTATTGTTTTAATTATGTATTGTTATGAAAGCGTACAGTGAACATTTATTCCTTTCATTAATTGGTTTTCTAATAGAAAACGACGTGACTGCTGAAGAATTGGATAAATCCTCGAGCATTCTGCCAACAATGTGGCTAGGAGCTCAAAATGGATGCATTTTCGTACATTCGGCAGTATCCCACTGGAAACGTTGTCTCCACTCGATCAAATTGAAGGACTCAGTTTTGAGTATCGTGTAAGTACCATTTCTGCATAAAACCCTGGAAACGTAAAATAAAATCCTACGAATGAGATTTAGACAACTTCATTCCTGCCTCATGAAAATTCGAGTATGAATATGATCAACACCAGACCATTTCAGGCCATTTTAAGTCCTGGGTTGAGTTTTGAGTGAGTAAAAATCAAGTTCATTTCGAAGTTTACCCGTGTAGTGGCGCGCCAGGTGTTGACTCTGGAGGGATGTGATGAAGTGCCACACTCAGAAGAACAGCAGTCAGTTTCACAATGTATCCATCAACATTCTAATTTCATGTGAATAAATTGGGCTGGGTAACCTGTCTGCAATAATTGGACAACGAAAAAGCCATGCAACCCATTTTCGATTATTGTGGAGCTTAGTTACATCTCAAATTTCGCTAACTTGTCTGGTCATTGTTTTTCATTTGTTTCAGGACCGCTTCACTACAGAAAGATAAAGCTAGATGTGCCAGTATTCCTCCTGAGTTAATATAGAATGCAGGTACTTTTGGTCCCACTCCTAGCCCCAATGAGAGTAGTGGGTCCCTCAAAGGCGAATGTAGCTTGAGGTGGATTCGTCCGCTTGTTAACGTGGACCATTGCTTGCGTCAGCTTACAAAAACAGGATCATTGCTCCAAAAATCAGAAGTTTTGGCGTAGGATATCCAGAGGGTTAAGAATAGAATAAACCCTTCTTGAAATCATCATATAGTGGCTTTTCTCACCCATAAGATCGCATTGGCATGGTGAAGGAAATAACAGCCCCAACAGATGTAATACAAGGGATGTTCACTGAGAAACAGCAATGCTATGAATGTGCTGATAGAGGACTTGACAGTGAACATATGCAGAAAGATTACAAGTTGGAGCATGTGTAGGCCACAGGCCAATCATTATTATTGAAGAACACTATCAATTTTGGGATAAGCATCATAGCCTAAAGTCTTATTATAACGGTCATAATGTCCTCAATCCATGCCTAGCTTCGTAACGAATGCCAGGTATTTTCTGCAAGAGTCCTCTTTGATGTTTACTCTTGAAGAAGTTGTATCAAAGATCAAAAATATCCCTCTTTCCAGCCTCTGGTACTGGGGAGGACATGGTACAGTCTCCTCATCAGTACCACACCTACACTGAGTGATGTCAGTTATACACGTTTTAGTTCATTTTGCTGTCTCCCTTGATGATTCTCACTACCTGTCTTAAATCTTTCCATTCGATAATGAGAAGGCTAGACCTTACCTCGTGTGTAGGTTCTGAGATAAAGCGTTTGGAATGCTTCACTCCCGCACAGTTCCAGACAGTCTGATGCATTCTCCTAGCATATTCCTTCAGTGTCCTCCTGACTAGGTACTTCCCACAATGGGGAAGTATCCTTCTAAGTACAGTAGACGAACTGAGTTTGGCCAGATGGTCCACCCTCTCATTCCCTTTTATCCCTTTATGCCAAAACAAGTCAGCATTATTAACTCTATTAGAGTTTGCTACAAAATTAAGTCACACCCTGCACTCCCTCACTATCTGTCATTGTGTTGATAGTTTTAGAGCTATTTTCATCCATCATGGATAAAAAGACACACATCTCTGCATGAAAACCCATTAAAGTGGCACCTAGGGCAGTGTACATCCCATTCCATCCAAAGCCACTTATCTACACCCTAGAACCTGTACCCTCCAAGGGTTAAACTCCATCTGTATGATAATGTTGATACCGTTCAGAGGCTGAAACTGACGACTTTCCTTATTTTATAATCTTCCTTCTGGTTACACTTTGTATTTCATCTCGAACTCATTTCTGGGCACCATCATTCCAGTGATTATGTTGAAACCCATAGAGGTTTCCAAGTTCCTGAGCACTGAGAATGAATATTACTAGGCTGTGGCACCTTAGCTATGCCAAGCCTAATTATGCCACCTTCATATCTCTGCCTCGAAAAAAATGTTAAGAGGAAGGTCAAACGTTTTCTTCATAGTACTGGCAGGTATGGTTTTCATCACCCCCATTGTCAGTAAACACCCCTGTTCAGCACCGGCCGAAGTAGTTGGAATCTTGAGCTCGGGTCTTTCCCAGGTGCTTTCAATGCAACTATTTCGAACCTGGAACCTTCTTCATATTAGCCAGCGTCTCCTCTCGACAAAGGGATTAAGGTCGGTTCAAGTTCTGAAGCAATGACGGATTTCCCCTTTTGAACTTTCCAAAATGACCTTCCCTCGACTACCCCCTCCTCGATTACCTCCTTCACCAACACACACAGCTCTTCCCAGTGCTCACTACAGACACTCCTCTGTCATCTCTCTGGGCAGTTACAGCTCTACTCTCTCTATATATCTGCTCTTGTTTCCTGTGCAACCAGTTCATGCTCATTCAGACCCTCCTTGTGTTTGCGCCTATATACTGAACCTCATATCGCTACTCCGATAAAGCTCAATACAGTCCTCACTCATGCTCACTGAGTTCCCTTTTATTTATCATCTATGTTTGTAAGCTCCCCCTCTCATGCACCCCACAACCCCAGTTTTTGTTCTACGACTTGACTTCCACATTTCTATCCAAAGATAGACCTGATTCCTTATCAAAATGAATGTTCCTTAACACTCATAAGAGAATAATATCCATAACCCAGGAGGGTTAGTCTTTGAGAGAAAAAAAGGTGAGCTTCACGTTGAAATCCCATGTCTCGTAAATTCAGTTTAGGGTACGGAATGCTCCCTCTTCACTCTTCTTTTGCCCACCATGCACTCAACAGTCATGTTAAATATCTGGTGCGTTGCAACACACAACTTTCCTTAGCTCTACAACAATTCACTTTGTACATGGCTGATTCTACTTACTCAATTCATTTATCACTCAGTTCCTTTGAACTTGGTCAAACAACACGTCACAGGAGCAGGAAGCGGTAGCGCTTACAGTTCCGCAATTTATTGTGCTGCTCATACTCCTTATAGGACCATTATTGAGCAATTGGTACACAGAAAATTAATGAGGCTGTACACGAATTTTTTGAAGAGGGATAATAATCACTTTTGCAGAGTTAATGGGTAATAACTGTTAGA
Organism: Pachypeltis micranthus; assembly: GCA_020466155.1. Classification (NCBI taxonomy): domain Eukaryota; kingdom Metazoa; phylum Arthropoda; class Insecta; order Hemiptera; family Miridae; genus Pachypeltis; species Pachypeltis micranthus. The sequence continues at coordinate 2,095,549 of CM035773.1, read as the reverse complement.
ACTGGCAGTAAGCGAAACGGCGGTAGTTGAAATTCAGGACTTTCTGAAGTGAGCCTCATGTACCTCATGAGCGTTTTTAAACACTCACCCTTTAGGTATTGGATTGGACTACAATACCAATTTTCTTTAACTTTCTACTAACATCCCAGCGGAGTTTATGAGGAAAAAACTGCGCTAAAAACGCTTTTCGTCGAAAATTTTGATTATTTATTGTGCTGCTTTCGTTATTTTCCCACGAATGGAAATTTTATAGTGTGATTGCCATATTGGGAGCTATCAATATAAAAAATTTAATCAAAATCGTTAGAGCCGTTTTTGAGAAAAAAATTTTGTGTTTTGATCACTATGATGACTATAGTTAACTTTCGGTGGATTTTGCTCATACCCTTATTTTGGCGTCCCATAGTAACCTGCGGGCTAGATATCAAGTTTGAGGGGATTTAGTACGGTCGTTTTCACTAAAAACCACTCTAAAATCGATTACGTCGAAAGTTTTGGCAATTTATTGTGCTGCTCTCGTCATTTCCCCATGGATGGGAATTTTATGGTATAGTTGCCATATTGGGAGCTATCAATATAAAAAATTTAATCAAAATCGTTAGAGCCGTTTTTGAGAAAAAAAATATTTGGTGTTTTGATCACTATGATAACTATATTTAAATTTCGGTGAATTTTGTTCATACCCTTATTTTGGCGTCCCATGATGACCTGCGGGCGAGATATGAAGTTTGAGTTGATTTGGCTCGGTGGTTTTCTCTAAAAATCGTTCACAGACACACATACACACAGACCATTTTCCCAAATAGTGTTTTTCGGACTCAGGAGGGTCTAAAACGTAAAGATCTGAAGAAAACTCAAAATTTTTTTTTCAGCCGATTACATAACTTTCCTTTCTACTTTGTAGAGCCAAGAAAAGTAAAAAGTTACTGGCCCATGATCACTGGACGTACTTCAGTGGATGCTGTCTTGTAGGCCTTGGTGATCCACAAGAGTGCAGCTCTCTGGAATCGGGCCAGTACTCTCCTTTGATTGACTGTGGGGTGATTAGAATGTTCGATTTGAGCTGCTTTACTGCTAAGAACTTTATTGTGTTGAGGGCTGTGGCAGTAACTGGTTGGGCAGCTCCTCCCTCACCGCTGCCATGGGGTTATGGATTGGTTCTCTGATGCCTGGTCATACCTAGTTCTGATGGCCAGCCTGTTTATGGAAGCCAGGTAATAGGTAACTAGGTCTCTCATTGGTCCTGTAACATTCACCCTCATATGTGCCAGTTGACTGTGGATCAGCTGGATGTAGCCGCAGATCAGTTCCATTGCAGTTCCACCAGGGTTCACCACGCATGAACTTACTTGTAGTAGTCGGATTGCCCTGACTACTGAAGGGGGCAGCACTTACTAGCTTCCACCTTTGCTTATGTGAAAGATGGGCAATGTGCTCGTCATCTGAAAAGGCAGGGGTCGAGTTTGGCAAACCCGAGGACGAGGAGCAGGTGGCGTCACTGAACATTTTTTCCCACTTTATTTAGCAAAAACATTGCTCTTATCCGATTGGGAGCAAACGCGTTTTTCCAAATCGTTTTAGTTTAAAACTGGTTATTTTCAAATAAACTTTTAAATAGTCTTATTTTTTCTTTGAAGTGTGCGTATTTCTGAACACAATTACAATCCATTTTTCAGTCATGTAAAAGGTCGAGTGTTATGCGCTGTAGCAGACTGTACTGTAGCCATATTCAGACGAGGGAGCGATGGTCAGTGGGACTTGGGCAGGTACCACATCGTCGATTTAGGCCCTCCTCAACATTCCATCAGATGCCTCATTACAGTTCACAACAAAGTGTGGTGCGGTTATAAAAACCGGATACATGTTCTTGATCCTGCCACTATGCAAGTTCAGGTGAGTTGAATGATTCATTCACTAATTACTTTACAGTACATACCTAATCTATGTGACTGTTGGTGCGTCCTTTGGTAATGGCTTCACATGAATAAAGCCTTATGCTTTATGGCCTGGGCACGGTTAAGAATGCTCTTGAATTGAGCTCATGAATCCGGCCTATGCTTGGAATATAGCAGTAATTGTAAATAGTTTTAACTAATTATGAAACGGTTTTTATAAAGAGCGTCCGCAAGCTTGGCTCGTCAAAAAAAGGAATCAAATTAACGTATCTATTCTAAGTGTCTATTACGTCATGGTAAAAGTCCTGACATCCTCCCCTTCATTGAAACTAAAACACTTCTTAAAGATTGAGCCTGTTAGGTTGTTTTGTTGCTCTTCCACTGCGGGTGGCGTAATTTCCCTTAGCTGAAGTTGGAGAGGCTTTTGGTTCTGCCACTGGAATAACTTCTCGCAGTGTCTTTGGAGATCCGATTTGTCCATCAGGCTGTGTTGGTTTAGTTGGGGAGAATCCAATCAGAACTTGTGGTGGTTCTGGTGGATTTGCTTGTGGAAACTCTTCCTTATCCCGTCTATGGCGAAGGTACCAGGAGTTTCTTTTGTATCTGGCTACTTCTGTCGTCTTGAGTTGTATAACTTCTGCCAGAACCCAGTCCAAAACATTTGTGCAACAGCTTTTCCTTTGTATGCTGCACTTCTCTGCTGATGTTGGAATTTCTTCAGAGCAGCTTTAACTTCCAAAGGATAGATGATTTTATGATGGAAGACATCATTTGTACATGGTAGCATAGTTTTGGTTCGTCTCCCCATCAATCTTTGAACCGGAGATCCAATATTTCCTCTCAGCTGTGTTGCGATGGTTCAACAACGCCAAGTATATATTCCGTATCATATTTCTTTAGAAGCATCTTGGCTTCCTGTACATAACGTTCTGCCAAACCGATGGAACGTGGAAAGTGAGGGCTGGACATACGATGGTTGATGCCCCATTTTTCGGAGAATTCTTTGAAGTTCTGGCTGGTGTATTGAGGACCACCATCTGAGCGAATTTCGTCTGGAATACCATGGGTGGCGAAGCATTTTTTCAGATTTTGAACCATTGCTGCCCTTGTAGTAGTAGTGAGAGGGTACAGTTCAAAAAGACCTGACTAGCTAACAGCAACTACCATGTATTCCTTCTCATGCAAGTGAAAAAGATCTGAAGCAAACCACTGCCATGGTGGGCCATGGTTCTTTCAATTGCTCCATTGGTTTGTTCTTCTGTAATGCTTGACTCGTCTGGCATGAATGAACGAATTTTTTAATGCCGTTAGACATACTTGGCCAAAATAGGTATGTTTAGTGACTTGTTGGGTTGTCTCAAGGCTAACCTTCCAAAATCAAGTTTTTCAATGGGTTCATCTCTGTGTCTTCAGCCGTAAAATGTTTTAGCACTTCCAAGTGTGATTTTTTCATAGGTATGTTGACGAGAAATTTGTGACGAGAAACTCATTGGGTGACGGTTCATTTGCACAGTCCCTACTAAGTGTATCGGCGATGAAGAGTTCGGTACCTTTTTTGTACTTCACTGTCGGATTATATGGCATTATTTCAAAAAGTATCCTTTGTAACCGCGCAGGTGCATCATGTAACGCTTTTTTAAGGATGGCTTCCAAGGGCTTATGGTCACTTTCTATTTCCAGCCAGGGATTTCCCCAAATGAATGCACGGCCAACGCCTCTTTTTCCAACTGACTGTAATTCAGTTCTGACTTTGTTAGCTTTGGAGTGGAATGCAACCGGTGGATGATTCTGGAGAAGCACTGCACCAACTGAATGTTTGCTACAGTCAACCGATAATGTGACTCCTTCATCGGGGTTATAGTATCATGGTACTGGCGTAGTTTTTAACACATTTTCAGTTTATTGTCGCTGTTTCTTGCTCTTGGTGCCAATGCCATCCGGTCTCTTTCAAAAATAATGTTCTCAGAGGTGCTGTTACTTCTAAAAGGTTTTTCATGAATTTCGCTAAATATGTAACCATGCCCAATAGTCTTTGCAGCTCAGTAACGTTGGCGGGAGTCTTCAATCGATTTATAGCTTCAATCTTCTCGTTATCCACTTCCATGTCTTTTTCGGTAAAAATATGCCCTAAAAATTTTATTTGGCTGACATTAAATTCACATTTGTCGGGATTCAATTTTAGCCTGGATCTAAGTTTGATCAACAGTTGGTGAAGCGAATTAGCAAAAAAGGCCAAAAAAAACCCACGAAAGGGTAATAGTAAGTGGACTGTATAGTCAAACAGAGAACCAACTCACCTACTCGTCGATGACTCCTGTGTTCCGATCGTTGAGATCCGGCTATTAAAAAAGGATTAGGAAATGGAAGACAATTTCAGGAAAAGAAGAAGGAATAAACAAAGGAACAGTTTGAATAGTGTCGCGAGGGCAACCGAACAAAATGGACACAAGGGTGTCGAGAGTTTTAAACTTGCGGACAGAGCCTACTGGTCTCAGAGGACATCAAACGCATAATGATACAAGAAAGGATTCGCTCATCAGGTCAATCGGTGGTCAGAGCCAAAAAGGGCCAGCACATGCCTTCTGATGAGTCTTTCTTCAACTACAGCCCGAAAGCTGCTAAGCCAGCAAAACAGCCAAGGCAGGCTAGAAGGCACAACCAACACTTTTTGTGTAATTTTGTTCAAATTTTCCGATATACCACAGTTAAGTTCTTCTTGGGGACGAAGAAGTTTTTAAAAAGAAACCTTTAATTTTCCACAAATAAATATAATATCTTTCCGATATCCGTCAATGGAATAAGGATGTAGATGCGTTTCTCTGAAATAACGAGCTTTTATTTTACAAACGATTCGTCAAATGTTATAGTATTGTATAGAACATAGCGATTATCTCTCTGTAGAGTTAATTAATTTCACTCAATTAGACAACGCGGTGCACTATGATAACATATCTTTCATCTGTCCCCGCGACTGAGGTCCACTTCGATTATCGAGTTGGCTCTTCGATCACGCGGCAGATTCAAAATGTGACGCACTCATAATGGGTGACATTGTCATTCATTACATAAATTTTAAATTACAAACGTTAGACAGGGACAGATACTGATGGCAAGACAGCTAAACGAGTACACACCGAGCTGAGCTCGAGAGGGGGTTTATGTAGGTTCGCATAGCCAAAGCAGCGACTTAGTTTGCTGTGTTCGCATGGCTGGCAATGAGTCACCTTGTTTACGAACTGTTGCAGGTGGCTTCTTAGAATACTGTGTGTCATATCACTTCGTTAACCATTATTCACAATATAACTTCACTGTATTACAACATGTCGTCCATGGCAACGTCAACTCCATCAGCGTCTTGAAGTAGGTGCAACATCGTCTGCTGAAATATTTCGGAGGCAGCCGCTAATCCAAATGGAAGTCGTAAACAGCTATATCTACCCCACGGAGTGGAAAAAACTAAGTACTTTGAGGTGCGAGGCGACACTCGAATTTGCCAGCCACTTCTTCCAAGTTTTGTAGTGGATAATGAAGTCTTTTCAAGTTTTTGTTTACATTTGTTGGGTCCATACAAAGTCCAAACTACAACCATAGGAGATAAGATGCTGCTGGTGTAGGTTCCGTTTTAGGTTCAATAATTTTATCTTGAACCATTCGGTCAAGTTCTGTTTTGACATTCTCTCTTATTGAGAATGGTATCTTGCAGGCGGTAAGATTTTCAAATTTGGGTTATCTATCAGATCAATATCATACAGACATCCAATCCCTGAAAATAACTCGCAACACTTTTTACCCAACAAGCAAAGAAATTCGATTATATATCCGAGTATATTCAAAATTCAATTACGAAAGTAAGTTTTTTCTTTAGGCCTTTTTTTGTTTTCATGTCAATTTTTATTTCACCTTTCCTTTTTTTTAACGAAATCAGTGATCTGTTATTAGATTTTGAATATGTTGTGATGTTAAATTTTTCCAATACCTCTTCGGTGATTGTATCACATTGTGCCCCACAATCCAGTTTGAATGTGACAGCTTGGTTGTTGGGAAATATTAAATCCTCTTTCCAGGCATGATCATCATTTGGAGACATTTTTAGGCTACCCAGATAGATAGATCGTATTGGTTGTCGTCATCGTTTTGCAGGAGATTATCTTTACTATTCGTCGAATACTGAAGCTCATTAATTTTTTTCGAACGGCAACAGGATGGAAAGTGGTTTTTAATCTTACAGCTAGAGCATGTTGTTCCGTAAGCAGGGCATCCATGTTTAGAATTACAACGCCTACAAAAGAACGTCTCACCTGAATGTTTTTTGTTTTACTTCTCTTCTTGACGAATTGAACTTCTAATGACTTCTGTGTCTGTATTTCCGACAAATGTTTATTTTCTAATTCGGAAGTTTTACTTATTGCCACAGCTCTATCAAATTTTAAATCGTCTACAGATAACAGTTCTTCTCTGACTTCTTCATCATATACGTCAACTACAATTTTGTCACGGATTTTTTTTTTTGCGGAATCAAATCCGCATTTGTTTGCTTGATTTATGGACAATGTTAGGAATTCATCAAACGATTAATGTGGTTTTTGGACAACACGATTTAATATTAGTCTTTCGTAGGTTGTGTTTACCTTAGGTGTGAAATACTCCGTGAATTTCTGTGGGACTGTGGCCAGGTTCTTTTTCTTGGTCTCAGAAAGCTTGAATGACTCCTATATGAACGATTCTGATCCCAAAGCAGTCATGGAAGTTGCCGCTTGTTTCTCCTTTTTTTTTCTTCATTAGGTTCGTAGCTTCTGCATACAATCTAAATCCTTGTACCCATTGCTTCCAGGCTTCAGAAATATTTTGGGAATATTCAAGTTTTAGAGGCTTCGGTGGCCACAGGCTCACGCCTAGATCGTCAGAGTTGGTTTGATCATCCATTCTTAACAACCTCTGCAACTCAATCGGAGGTTTTCACTTTTTATGTAGACAGAACTTTATCATAGCGGGGTTTCAGCACCATGTAAATAGTTTAAACTAATTATGAAAGGGTTTTTATAAAGAGCTGCTAAACTGCTTCAGCTTGTTAAGCCTGATCGCCTAAGCATTGTGCCTGGGCCATGCCTCTGTACTAGGTTTTTTGGTCGCTGAGGGACCTATGCTTCTGCTACACTGAGGAAGGTCTTAATTTGTGGAATGGCTAAGTCTCCCATACCTCCAGCGTTCTATATGTGTGTGCCCACGCCTACGCAAATGTTAATGAGGCGTTGGATGGCCAACTTGTTTGTGAGAAGCGTCTCTGCCACTTGTCTCCCTCCCAGGGAGTTGGGCACATCTGCGAACATCCTCATATAGGCAGCAATTGTAGAGCTTGTCTTCTGCGGCTCGTATGCCACGTGGGCAGTTATTAAATAGGCAGCGTCTGAAGAAGTAGAGTTAGGAGTTGAAGGCCTCATGGCTAGAAAGCAGTGGATGGCTGCAAAGTTAGGGTTTGCTGCTCATTGTTTAGTTGGCCACGCACAAATGAGAGGATGCTGTTTAGATGGTGGGTGAATGACCCACTGTCCCATTGCTTGCCACCACTCAATCACCCACTTCATATCATTACCAGCTGCACAAACTGCTGCATGCTTTTTTCCCCAATTTTCGGCTTTTCGAGTTCAAGTTGTTTGCTAAGCATTGACGTGTTACTAGTAACCACACACACATGTAAACACTTAGAATGGGGTCAAATATTAATGTTGAACACTTCTTTGGATTTGATTCAGAAATCCCTGGACGTACATCCAAGGAAGGAGAGCCATGTCAGGCAAATGGCTTGGATCGGGGATGGCGTTTGGGTGTCAATACGACTGGACTCAACTCTGCGCCTCTACCACGCTCACAGTCACCAGCATCTTCAAGACGTTGATATCGAGCCCTATGTCAGTAAAATGTTAGGTCAGTTGATGCAGCTCCGCATTGGTTTCTATGAAGCGAATCATCGTTATCTAGAGAAATCATATTGGTGAACAGAGCCTTTTATTCCCCATATGATGAGCTCATTACTGTTACTATTCGTGCATGGCAAGGCAGTTGCCTTTTCTTTTCGCTGTTTGTCGTTCACACAAATAACAGGAATGTCGCCCTGTCATGATGTTAGTTGCTGTACGTATTTGCTTACAATGTAATTGCCCAATCAAAAACAATAACAGAACCATACCCTTCTGAAACATTAGTGAATTTCACCATCCACCTCATGAAGAACAGCCTTTAGAAATTGCCAAGTTCTAGCAAAAATATTCATTTACATTCGTAAACAGTGGGTGTTCAAAAGCTACAGATCATTACCAAAACCGTGGACATGGATTTGCTTTGGTTTTGAGCTTGCTCACTCCCACTTTCCTATTGTTGTCTGTCGTAAGCACACATGAGTAATTACATTTCCTCTAGAGGCACACGATGCAAAGACTAACCTACGAAAGGATCTCTGAAGGTTACCAGTTCTGAACAATTCTAGCAAGCATTCTTTTAAGACTCACTTTGAGCTCGCCAAACGAACCTGTACTATGGTTTTTGACTCAATTTAAAGTTCTGACCTTTGATTAGTTGAATTATGACGTCACTTTTGAATATTTAACAAATCGGAATGTACGAGGCACATCCAGAAAGTAAGAGTACGTGCGGGGGACATTTTTGTTTCCAGTGAGCACTAAATGACTTCGGTAGTATCCAAACTGCCTTCGTTGTGACTGTTTGCGTGAAACATGCCAGTGTGAGGTGCACTCCGTCATACAGTTCCTTGTTGTAGAGGGTAGAACGCTGACGGCAATTTTATCACGGATCAAAGAGGTTTATGTCATGAACAGAACGAACGTTTTCAAGGGGTGTCGTGAGTGAGTTCAGGAAGGACTGTTCACGACGATCAGAGGAGTGGAAGGCCTTCCATTTTGACTGATGAGTTGGTGAAACAAATAGAGGACGCTGTTAGTGAAGACCACAAATTGACAGCAGATGAACTTGCTGCAATGTTTCCACAACTCTCCAGATCTCTTGTGCATGGAACAATCACTGAAACTCTAGGATTCAGAAAATTGTGTGCAAGGTGGGTGCCAAAACAGTTGACACAACTGCACAAAGTGAATCGGGTCGCGTGCGCTAGCGAGTTTCTTGCGCAATTTGAATTGGAAGGTGAGGATTACCTTAGCTCCATTGTGACTGGAGATGAGACCTGGGTGGCTCATTACACTCCAGAGTCGAAAAGACAATCGTCTCAGTGGCGACACACGTCTTCTCCCTCTGCAAAAAAAAAAAAAAAAAATGAAGACCTCTATTTCGAACAAAAAAATCATGGCCACCATGTTTTGGGACCAAAAAGGAATCATTCTGGTCGATTTCCTGCCTTAGGGGGAGACGGTTGATGCAGTTCGATACTGCGAAACTCTTAAAAAGCTCAAGAGAGCAATCCAAAACAGGTGGAGGGGAATGTTGGCATAGGGAGTGTGCTTGTTGCACGACAACGCCCACCTTCATACAGCCAACATCATCAAAGAGCTGTTCGATTCATTAGGTTGGGACATTGTGAACAACCCTCCGTATTCCCCTAACTTGACTCCTTCCAATTTTCATCTTTTGACCTCCCTGAAGACTTACATTTGTGGAAAACGTTTTTCAACCGATGAGGAAGTAAAGAAAAGGTACTGAACTGGCAGAAAGAGTTGGAAGGGAGAATTCTTCGATGCTAGTGCCTAGGCTCAAAACTTGCATAGAATGGGAAGGCGATCACGTAGAAAAGTAAGTAAGATGTGAACCTACAAAACCGTGTCATTTTTTCTAACACAATTTTGTTAGAAAATGGAAAAATCTAGTTCTCTTACTTTCTGGTCGTTGGAAATTACAATTCACCGTACTTTTTATTCCATAATTTTAAAGTATTTCAATTTATGTTTGGGAAGGTCGATTGGATTATGTATTCAAGACACAGAATTTTTGTTATGACGTTGCAAGTCGAACTGTCAAACACGTTCCTGTCCTTGAAGAATTTGCCCTCAACATTTCAGAACATACGACCCGATATTGCAGCTGGTACCACAGTGTAGACAAATACAAAACCAAGATCAAATTGTTAATATACATTCGCTTTTTACTTTCCGCAACCCCAAAGGGAAAAGAAAGTATTGTAATCGTGTAGGAAATTTTTTTGGTTTTTCATCAGATCTTTACGTTTTGAGACCTACCAAGTCCGAAAAAACCTAATTTCGGCGCATGGTCCGTGTGTGTGTCTGTAGTACGATTTGCAGGAGAACGGCTGAACTGATTGAGCTGGTTCTTTTTTGTAAACGCCAAAATAAGGTTATAGGCAATTACGACTCCAACGATTGCGATTAAACTTTCAAATTATCGTCTACTAGTTAGTACAAAAGTTTTCTTCTCCATGAAAGTAGGGTGAATGGAGATATAGGTCTATGAAGCACAAATAGCTTTTTTACGCTGTTTGGCAAAATGGCTTCAACGATTTTTACCAAACTCACAGGATGTTTTTAAACAGTCATAACCTATAATTTTTTTCAATAAACTTTCCTCTGACAGTCCATTGAACAGAGATAAAAACCAAAATGTGTCGAAAATAATGTTTTTTGAACATTTTCGTAAATTCTTGGATAACTGCTTCACCAGATTTGATCAATCTTACAGCGTCTTCTAGCCACCCATACCCACTTTTGTTCTGTATAATTATTTCTGTATATATCTGTTGAACGAAGATACAGCGCCCGGATATGTAATGTAGCAGGTCGTCGAATTTACAGGGGTCACGGAAAGTTGTGTGTTGCTACGCACCAGATAAATAACGTAGGGATTTCGGTTGTTAAATGGTGATGCTGTTTTTGACAAACATCGATTAAAATCGACTATTCATCTCTGTTCATGGGCATATTATTCTATTTATTTTATTCTATCAATATTGTATTACCAGTTATTAATACCAGAGGATTCCTATGAACCAGAGGAAAAGACGATATTTCTTGACGAGGGTGAAAGTGGATCACAGTAAGAACTAAGAATTTCGAATTCGTGAAAAGGTTTTTCATAAGCTACCATTGGCCCTCGTTAAATCATAAGCCCAAGCGACACCAAAGAACAGTATTTCACCTTGCATCGAAAATAAACTTGCTTTAATCGGTTAATAAAGCAATATATATTTGCCCAGCTATACGTAAATTCAATGGTTTTCATGGCTTTTGCTACCGAGTCAATTAATTTTCAACTGTTTATTGAATCTTTGTCAATCATTAAGGTGATAAGAAGTAATAGCGCTGATAGTTTCAGAAAGGGGGTGGAAATTCTGGAATTTCTAGAGTAGCTACTACTCTACAATTTAGTAAGTAAGTCGGGGGGTCCAGAATGCAGCTGCTGTATTCCCTGCGTGTCCCCGTAAAAGCTGGATTAAAAGGGACGGCTGGGTAGACCCAGCTGGAATGACAAACTCACCACTATGAGGTCCCTGCAGTATTAGATCCAATGAGGCTTAACTGAGGCTGAGCATCAAAGTGTACTTTGTCACTGCACTGTGCCCACCCTGCAGTTGGGGGTCCAGAATTACGCTGCTGTATTCCCTGCATGTCCGTAAGAGCCGGGCTTATAGAGTGAGACACAATTTACACTTCTTCCACATACACGACACACGGTAAACCCCCTATCACGAGCTGGGATCGTAGAACAACAGAACAGAAACTTGCTGCCATCGACAAATGGGCGTTAGAGAAATGTCAAGCGAAATGGGAATCCTCGTCAAAGGGACTTGACACGTATGAGTTCTTCCCCAACATCCGTGAACGTCTCAAGATTGGGCCATTTCCTAATTCCCAGTATTAATGATTGGCGACTTCAATGTGGGACTCCACTTCTTTTCTCTCAAAGTCTCTCTCCATGATGCACGTCTTGGCCCTCCAGTGTGGAGGAAACAAGAAACCACTGGCAGCTCCACTGTCGATTCTGCAACAGTGAGCGATGGGTGTCGGGAGGGCAGATGAACTTAGCAGCATTGACTGCTACAATGCATGCCGATAACTGTTTCGCCGAGTTTGTGGAGAAGGTGATGGCTAAGAAACGTGGTCACAGTTGCTCTGTCCCTTTGCAACTTGCCACCCCAGTAAATAGTTAGATCACCTCCACGCAGTTACTCATGGACTATGGTTAGTTCAGTGAATGCTGCAACATTATTACACAAAGTGTGTGATTTTCAGATATTTTGGCTTGTTTCAGACTTGATAGAGTGGGCCTTGCTGCCGTTAATCTATATTTCGCAGAAATTGCAGAAATATAAAAATTGATGTTAGTGAAGGGTAATTATTTCATGATCATTTCTGCATCTACGTATTATACATCCACTTAGATAGATCGATGATTATTATAAACGAAGGTTGTCTTCGTTTGGTGAAACTGGCCTTAAGTCGAAGTTTAACGTTCTAGTCAGTAAGTAGAACTTCAAGAAGTAGTTCAACTACGTTGAGATTATTAACGCAAAATATTTTGCCTGTTCTTGTATTTGCAGCAATGTATCAATTGTTTCTCTTCTAGCCCTTTGAATGTTCATTTTGATCACGGAAGTGTTGCCAGTTACAATTCAAAATGTTATTTTTAATTCTGAGTTCAGAGCATGACTTGTCTCCTCACCGAAGGAATGTGTTGATAAGTTAATGGTGTATTTGTAAAAACGAATTAGTACAAAATACCTCTCTATCATCTTTCTCATTTTCATTTTATCTGTTTGCTATCTTTGCTCGGGATGTGCTTCGCTTGCCCACGTAGCAGTCTTACCCTCAGGTACATACATTCGCATTCATTTTCATCACACACTTCGTTTCGTTGTTTAAATTGACTTCTCTTTCATCCTATCTTCTCAAATACCTTGTTCTGAGTGCTCAAATTACGTGTTCGCTATTTATCATAATCGTCGTCACTTCACCCTGCAGCCACTTTGAATGTGCCATTGCTTTCAACCATCCCACTTATTTAAAGCTAGTTGTTTTGAAGTCGTTTTTCTATTTTTCTAGGCTGGCATAATTTCACCCTTTTGCGTATCAATTGGACTTTGCATGCATGATCATCTGTGATTTGCATATTATAGTTGCAATTTTTGTTAATTCAATGTGGTTTGTATTAGTTGAAATAGTTATTTTACTGTTAGCCTGTCCACCAGGTACATCAACGAACGTTTAATATGTTGTTTGTGGCACCACTGTCGTCGTTATGCTTTGATACTGTTTTACTGGACAGAAGGTCGTGGTTGAATCCAGTGATTGACAAGTTTCTTGGAACAAGCCTCCACACAGCCTATTACGCCCTACATTGCTGACTACATGCAACACCAGTCGACTTCATGAATCGCTTTTATAAAACAGATCGCTTAAATAGAATCAAATACGCAAACAGAAGGTTATTAAAAAGAAGAAACGAAACGTAAATAAATAACTTACAGGGTTTTGTGAAATTTTTTTGGCCCAGTATTTTCAGCTCTATACAAATCCATCAGAAAGTAATTGTTTCCTTGATGATTGCGAGAGAGTGATCAAGTGTTGAACCATTATTTGCTTTCTCGACGTTTCAGGATTAACACAATTTTCATTTACATTTGTAGGAGCTGGCAAACTTGGGTTCTCCTTCGTGAGGATCACAGCGCTATTGATCTCATGTTCGCGGCTGTGGATTGGCACTGGGAATGGAGTTATTATATCAGTCCCATTATCTGAAGGTAAATATTGCTTTTCAAACATAAATTTCCAATTTTTACTATAGGAGGTAGAGAATTATTGGGTTACAATTGAACATTTATTCAAGTTGAGCAATCAAGAGTGTTGCTGATCCTATCTGAGTTAATGAGTGGCACTAGGAATGGGACGACGGAAGTGGAAACTGGCATAAGAATGGAAAACTGAACATATGGATACAGTTGTGGGTGCACTGTCCTACTTCCTAATCAGAAATTGAAACCACTGATAGCTGTAGGACTATAGGCACTAGCTGTAGGGCAACTGCTTCAGCCTCAAGGGAAGAGATACAAACCGAATCAACGCAGTTAGCATTATCTGGCACAATGAGTATGCACAAAAAAGGATTCCATAATTAACAAGCTGTCCAGATCCCTGTGCTGTGTTTGTCAAAAAGATTCACCAGTGATACCAAGGTTGAGCAAAAATGGTGTCCTGAGTGTATGGTCAGTGAAGGCAGTGTCCGAGATGATTCTGAAAAAAGGACCTACGTTATACTCTCCATAAAGAGGCAGGAGGCAAATCACATTAACAAATTCACTGAGCCAGCACAAATTTATGATCCAACAATAACCATGATGCGAAGATCTAGTGGAACTGCAGACAGTGTTTTGGTCTGCCTCCATCACTCCTCCTTCTCCTTTATGCCTATTTCATCAAGTTGGAAACAATAGGATAGTCTAAACTGAAGCAAGTATGTAGCGATGTTTCTCTATAAACCACCCTCACACAACCTTAGATGCTCTTGTTGCAGTCTCGTACCAAACAGGAAGCATCTGGCTAGTTATATGAATTAAGGTTTAAAAGCGTTGAGCTCCAGTAACTCCCAGGAAATGAAATGGGCAGGCAATTACAATGAATTTGGAGCATTATGGACAAACTATTCGAACAAAACGAGTATGACACTGATTCAATGTGGTTTCAGCAAGATGGGGCTACAGCACATATGACAAGAACATCCATGCAGGTTCTACGCGCTACGCTCCTGGGGCATCTGATATCCTGTAACAGAGATATCAATAAACCCCACACCCTTCAGGGGTGTAGGAATCAATTTCGATCCATTCCAACTGATATGCTTCAGCGTGCTATGTGAAATGTTAAGGACTGACTCCTAGAATGCATGGGCGTAGAAGGAAGACATTTTAATGGAAATTATCTTTTATAATTAACAAAATTTGTTTTCTTCAATAAATTTCCATTGTAGGTAAACATTTTAAAATTTGTTTCAACTCGATATCTTAAAAAAGGTAAAGTCATGCTAAAACCTCACTTGGTTCGTTTTGCAGCTGGTGTAATCAATTCTAACAACAGAATACCAGGAGGAGTAGTGAGGGTCTTTGCAGACCCTACCTCATCCCATTTGACTCCCGCCACTTTCATTCCTTACTGCTCTATGCAGCATGCTCAACTTTCCTTCCATGGACACAGAGATGCAGTCAAGTTTTTCGTCGCTGTACCTGGTGAGTATAATAACCTTAACTGTTACTGATTGAAAATAATGTTACGGGGCGGATTAGCGATATTGCACTATGTGAGTTAGCGCGAATTAGCGCTATCGCACTAATGTCAGTGTTGATGAAGGTTGGGGGATTGTGTCGTTGTGAGGTGTATGCTGAGTAGGTTTCCGCTGCTGCGATGCTAAGTAAGCATTGACCATCTCTATGTAGATGTGCAGGAGATCCTGGTAGACCAGAAGCTTCTCGACATCTGTCCTGCTTTCCTTGAAGCAACAGTCGTCGATCAAACTCAAAGCCGTGTACAACTGTTCATCCAGAATGGACAACGTTCGAACATAATGACGGGCGAGAGAGTAGGTCACAGCAGAAGGACAGAAATTTAAAGGCGGGGGATCAAAAATTCCCATTGCACTAAAGGAACCTTCAAGTTTTTCTGCGTGGCTGGCATGGCGAACTAATGTAGTGATAGTTCGACCACTAGTTGGGCGCCAATGTTACAGGGCGGATTAGCGATATCGCAATATGAGTTGGGGAATGATCTCAATAGCAATTGGAACAGAGCGTTTTATTCTCAATTACACTCAGGGAAGTTTTACCACCACTAACAGGGAACTGGGTGGAAGCGAAGGTGGGTGTAGGCGACAGGGCGACTAGAGAACCAATCGACAACAATTGATGGCAGCGAAGTTTCGAGCATATTGGGGCATTTGAGGTGCTTAGTCAGCACAAATGCCCTGGACGAGCCTCCCCTGAATGAAAGAGTTTGATTTGTCCCGCTACAATTACACAGTCCACGTTTCAGGCACTGTGTTACTAGATTCAAATCTTATCACATCAGTTTTGGTGTTGAAGGGTGGGGATTATTAACAATTAAGTTCAGTATCACATGCAATACTTTAACTGAAAGTGTTGTCTCAGAAATCAGTGTGAATTGGGCAGAGATGTATATGGTTGGATGATCGAAAAAGGATGTGGTTTGTGTCAAGTCAAGGAAAGAGAGGTGGGCAAGTATCTGACAATTAGTCGTTTCTGGAAATGACCATACAAACGAGGACTTTCTGTACTGGCTCAAGTGATTGGTAACTGAGGGAATCCCAAGCACATCAGCCCTGAGATTAAATTTTCGATGGTGTGTCGAATATTGTGAATCGATGGTTTAGTTGTCTAAGGAAAAGGTTTTTATGCTTCCAGATGATCTTGAATAAAGGCGATCTTTGTCAATGTATTGGGATGACCTTGAGATGTGACCACGTCTCAAGAGAATTACAACAGCTTGATACAACCTGAATGAAATAGGTGGGAGACTCAAGAACTGCTCAAGACTCTATTTGAAGAGATTTTGACAGGGGGTCGATTTGGGTTGTTCAACACAACAGCATACACTTGTTCAGCTGCCTCAATGCTAGGAATTTTACAAGTAGTTATTTTTGTCACCAGGATGCGGGGGTATGTCAGCAGCAACAACTGTCAACACTTCAATTCCTACGATAGACAACAATAATGAAAATGACAAACCAAAATCGATGTTGGTTATGTCTGGAGGTGAAGGTTACATCGATTTTAGAGTTGGTAAGTTCCCTGTTTCGTACTTGGAATTTAACCTAAAACTGCACTTATTAACTATCGTCATTTAGTGCTTGAATATCCATTTTATAAAATGGCAGTTGGTGTTGGCATGTAAGAAAGAGTTGGCACTCAATGAGATCAGATATGGGGATGAAGGACAGTAGGGAGTGAAGGTTTGTGAATAAAATTGCTCTGATCTTTCAGTGAATCTTAACTGTCCATACTGCTCATTATTATTTCCGCAATCAACGTTTAAGGTCAGACTTGACGTTCTTCACAGCCTTGATTCCTTGTAGTCCAGAAGCCAAGGCTAAAAAACGTTGACCTGTAAGTGATAGTTTCCTACTACTCCTTTCTCAAAATGCCTTAAAGATTGTGTGAAAAACTATTTCCCTGCTAATCTTTTATTTATAAGGCATGTGAGACAGCAATGTACTCACCCAAAACCAAGCACATGGCATTAGTATTATGGACCAACCTGGTTCCATCGTTAATCACATTAATATCAAATCAGAAATCCTTATCTATACATTTCTTCTTTATCATTGAGCCCTTTTCCAACATCCTCCTCGTGAGTTCTGGAGTGTAGTTTCTTCTTGGAAGCTGAGGGCCTCTCCTCTTTCTCGTTATTTCTACGTTCCTCCGAAGTTCTCTTGTTCTTTTCCACTCAGGGGCAACTTCCCAGTGGTTGGAGATCCAGCTGCGCATATACTACGCCTCCTATTCTTTTATCTTGCGATTCAGCCCCATTTACCATTTTTCTCTTATGAGTCATACATAATACAACTCTAAACATGTTGACAAACTTTGAAATGCACGCCATGGTACTGCCACTTTCGTGGTCAATGGTCTAGGACTCTTGAGAAACTGGTTGTTGGAGATGGATTTTTCCCACTCGCAGGTATTACTATTCTCAAATATTAAATACCTATTTTCCCTTATTCGATCATAAGTGGTCTCAATTTTCGGTCTTTTTTCGTCGTAAAATTTCGTTCTGTTTTTATTGTATGGATCGAGTTTCATTAAAAATATTGTATTCGCATCAATTCATTCTCATTGTGAAACTAGAAAAATACACAGGTTATGGGTCCCAGTTAAGTGTGCCATTGTGCGTTTAGGTGCTGCCAATAGTGAGTTACTGTTCCATGATGTTTTCTTTTGTGTATACGCGTTTGCTTTGAGTTCCTCCATATCCAAAATGGAATACGTAAAAGGGATTAACCCACTGAAAGGTGCAGAAGATTGACCATACTGGAAAAATGTTTGGAGTTTTGGAGTTGCTCTACTCTGTCTAACCCACTGACTAAAGCTGAGAATGAAACACTTGTCGCTTTCAACAAATCTTGAGAGAAAGTGGGTTGGGCCTGAGTACTGGGCGAGCCAGTTCGTCTCGGGGCATGGCGAATTGAATGCGTGGCTTTACTTCTTTTATCTCAAAGACTCTCAATCATGCATGTCTTCCGCCTCCACTTGCTGCCTCACTGTAATTTCTACAACAGTGAGCGACAGGTGTTGGGAGGGCAGACGAACTTGGCAGCGTTGACTGCTACAAAGCAAGCCTTTAACAGTTTCATTGAGTTCACGAAGAAGGTGATGGCGAAGAAATGTGGTCATAGTTGTAGTCTGACCTTTTGAAACTTACCGCCCAAGTAAATAGTTAGATCAGGTGGGGACCCAGATTAAGAACTTCCAGATGGTATGGGATTCATCAGGTGATAACCTGTGTGCAGTAATTCACAGTTCTCTACCAGGAGACTGGCTAACGACTAAATACCTGCCATACCTCCGCAGGTCTGAGTTCGGCGGATGCTGTAGGGGATGGCCTCTTGCATATTAGCGGCAAAACCACAACTTCCATAACTGATGTAACCCTCGTTGAGTGTTTAGGAACAGTCGTGTAGTAAGGAAACGAACCTGTGCCTAGTATACGTAATAGACCTGATGGGAAAACGTCTCTAACTATGGTTTGGTCAGAAGCCAAGAATCAAACATCTTCATGTTACAAATTCTAATTGTTATGATTATCTTCCAGTTCAGAAGTGGCATAAAATGGATTCAAAAGCCATTCTAGGGTATACAATGATACGAGCAATATCGCATTTACAATCCAGAAGCAGATGACATTGTTGTTTCACGTGACATGGGTTATCTCGAGAAAGTCAGTGATCATGATAAGAAAACCACGTTGCTGATTTAGGAAGGTGAAATAGCCGAAAATCAAACGGATGGGTTGGTTGATAAGGAAATCGAAAACTTTCCCGAACCTAAAATTGGAGCATCTAATGAGGACTCCACTGATGGCTATGAATCAACTACAAAGCCTGATGGTCAACTCGAGAGACCTAGGAAATCCTCTAGGGAAAGAAAGTGCTCTGGCTGGATGAATGACTACATCACATCCAATTGCCCTGAAGTTTTTCAGTCAGAAAACGAACCACAAACTTTCAAGGAAGCGATGAAAGGTGAAGACAGAAAAGATTGGAATACAGCCATGGAGAAGGAAATCAAGTCCATGCACAAGAACAATGGGGAAGTTAACGGCTCTCCCTCTGGGAACAAAGCTGATTCACAATAAATGACTCGTTTTTCTTGTACATGGTCTTGATTTCCTTCTCCATGGCCGTATTCCAATCTTTTCTGTCTTCACCTTTCATCGCTTCCTTGAAAGTTTGTGGTTTGTGGACTCAATCGTATCAAGCAAAATCCCGATGGCAGTGTTGACCAAGGGATATGATCTACAACCTGGACTAGACTACACTGAAACCTTCAGCCCAGTTGCTCGCTTGGAAGTGATTTAACCCACTTCTGTCCATCGCAGCTATAAACAAGATTTCGCTTCGGCTATTAGTCTTTTCAACTGCATTTTTGTACAGAACGGTTTCTCTGATGGTACTGATCGTGTTTGCCACGAGAAATGCAGCCTGTACAGTCTTAAGCACGCTCCACACAGTTGCAATAAGACTTTCGTGACTACGATTGGCCTAGGATTCCTTCTAAGTTGTGTAATGAACAAGAATAGTCCTAAAATTTCGTTCCATGATTTTATTGTATAAATCGGGTTTCATTAAATATATTGTGTTGGCATCAATCTATTCTCGCCACGAAACTAGAAGAAAAATCTATACCAGTGTTCTCACTAAATTTTCAAGAAAAAGCACTTTTCTACTCCAACGTTCAACGTTTTTGAGCCTTGCTGTCAGACTAACTGTTCTTTAGCATACTATTCACATCAGTACCACCTTCGTTGAGCACGCTTGTGTAATCTCATCATAGAGTAATTATCTTGAACAGAGAGAGGCAGAAATAACATTAGAAGTGGGTAACAGTTCACATAAAACTGAAAATTTTATTGAAAATCGTTAGATACAAACAATCCGTAGGCACTACGTATACCTACCAATCCTTAGGCTGTGTAAACATCAATACGAAATCTCCAACTCTCTTCCACAACTTCATGGATGCTCTTGACCAAGTAGATGCTGGCAAACGTCTATCTTCGTCGGTCCATCAGTAGTTTGCATCCCAATTCCATTTTAGTTAGACACACGCTTTTTTTCCAGAGCACCCTAGATGACATGGTATCATCGCATGTCAATATGCTTCCTCCAAGGATAATAGTGACTGTTTCTTGCAACAGCAATCTCACTTTGGTTGTCACAGTGGACAACCAAAATCGATCTCATGAACGCTCCTATCATAGTGCCTCCTGCACTACAGTTGGCAACACCATGTATTTGACCTCGCAAGTCAAGAGAGCAATGAATGGCTCCTCCTGAGCTGTGAATGAGTATCCTGTGAACTATTTTCAGTGTCCTACTGATCAGCAACCCAGTCGGCGTTTGAAAACACTTCGGTGTTCGAAGCTCCTCCTTTTTTGTACATCAGGCTGGCTGTCGAGGTTCTGCGCAGATAGCAGAAAATATGCTTCACAGCACACCAGTGTTTCTCACTTGGGCTCGGCCTAAACTGGCCCAAGCTGTTAAATGTGTCACAGATGCCTGGTCTAGTGTTCTGGGCCAATTACAAAATGGCTTCTTATTCTTGTTGAAACTCCTTGAGCACAAACTAACAACCAGCAATTCCTAAAACATAGATACCAAATCTCCAACAAATCACTTTTTCGCTTTACTTCCTAGGCCATCGTTATAATTGTTGAATATTAAATCAACTTAGTTTCGCATACTTAAGAGCTTTATACTCACGCTTATACATCTGTTGAACCGAAACTGGTTACCTAGATATTGGGACCACTGGGATACGCCTATCTCATAGAAATGAATCACAGTTCCAGACTCCCTGGATTTAGACTCTATCAACATTTTGGGGGCACATAGTTGTTTGTGATCTCCTCAGTTTATTCAGGCGACTCTAGTTATAGATTTAACAGCAAGCCATCCTGAAAGAGATAGAGTAAATGCTGTAGCCTATTTGCTTTTTTTTACTTGCTCTGACATGGTGTTAGATGCCTAGAAAGAGCCGAAATTGTTTTGTGTAAAATATTATATGACTGTGTGTGTGTGTGTGTAGCTGCTTTTGTGGAAGGAAACTGCTCCAATATTGGTCTGATGACGTTACTGAATGTGCAAGATGTGCAAGTTCCACGTTACACGTGTTACCGAACATTTTTGGTGTTGGTTCAGTTATCTAACTCAGCCATGTGAGTTGAGATGGTGTAGTACCTCTCATGCAGCAGCATTTGATCCCAAGGTGCGAGATGAGAACCAGATCCGTCCCCCCCTCTAGTTCCAGGGTCAAGTCCCTCCTCTTTTAGCACCTATGGAGAAAAGGGTGTTTCACCAATCAGGCTATAGCCCTGATGTTGTGGCGCAGATTCTCAAGATAAATTTATTGATCTGCAACGAGGTCTACAAAAGGAGGTTTCTTCCGCCAGAGTCGTTACTGTCAGAGGTAGTAGGAGGGTAGCTACTTCTACTGCCACTGCTAATGAATTAGGTAAGCCCAGTACTTTTTATTCAGAAAGAGAACTGAAAATTCCAATCCAGCAGGCTGGCATGGCAAGTACTTGCCGGCAGTTCATTGACACCCTGTGAGATCTGCCAAGTAGAAAAACAGGTCTGTTTCCTTATTTGATGACTGTCCCTAAACCATCAACGAGGGTTATATCAGTCATGGAAGTTGCGGTTTCGCTAACATGCAAGAGGCCGGCCCCTGCAGCATCCACCGAACTCAGAACTTAGGAGGCACGACAGGTATTTGGTCACTAACCAGTTACCCGGTAGAGAGCTGTTGCCCGTGTGTTACCACGCGGAGGTGACCACCTGAGGGATCCTGTGCCATCGGAGAGGAGTTCTTAACCTGGTTTTCCACCTGATCTAACTATTTACTTGGGTGACAAGTTTCAAGTGGACAGATCAAATATGACCACGTTTCTAAGCCATGACCTTCTTCACGAACTTTGCAAAATGGCACTACCATTCACACATATGAAGTTCACGTGCTTCAAGGGAATCACTGGACCTAGTGAAGTCGTCACAAGATTATAACAGGAACATCCCCCCTGCCCACCACTGTGGTCTTACTCAGCCACTGGTCAAAGAAGAGGTCAGTGTTCCTTATAAGACTGGTAGAGACAGCAGTTCAAGCTTCCACGCCTACTTCAAGTTCAACATAGTCAGAATTACATGATGATAGTTCGTCATGAATGCTGTTCTATGTTTGCCGTTTCTTCTTGCCTATTTCTTTTCATTTTCTCAACCCACACAAACACGCTTATTCAAAACACCATTCATCGGCGGCCCAAAAACTTTTGTTTCACATTTGCTTGTCGCAGTCCCTTGGATTACAATCTTGATTCATTTGCATCACTTTCCCGCTCATGTTATTCTATTTATTTCTCCATTTTTACTTTCCGCTACCCTAAGATTAAGGGAAGTATTGCAATCGTGTTTGGTTCGTATTTTGAAGACGCGAAAATAAGGTTATGGGCGATTTACATAGATGGGGAAGGGGGTGGGCAAAATTTACCAAAAACCAGGGGTTTTCGAATTTTTCTCAAAAACGGCCCCAGGACTAAGGCGACCTATGATGGTCCGGGAGGAAGATCAGATATAGCCGTCACAGCCGTGCCTCACACCCTGCTACTCAAATTGCAGGGTTGGCGAGTCATACCAGGTGCAACGCAGAGTGATCACATGGTTATTGATGACAACATCCTCTCCAAAAACATGCGTGAAAAGCGATTCTGCACCAAAAATGCTGACTGGCCACAATTTTGTAGGGTACTGGAAGGTGAACTGCGCGCTGCAGACACCAACCTAATAGTGCAAGCATCCACACCTGAAGAGGTGGACTGCAAAGTGGACATATTTACCACAGCACTGCACTCTGCTGGGCTCTCTGTACTTGGGCAACAGAAGCACAGGGCGATCAAAGTCCCATGGTGGACTGAGCAACTTAATCCCCTCAAGCAAAGTGTGAATAGAGCCAGAAGGATGTACCAAAACACTCGTGACCCAGATGCTAGAGCCACACTCCGAACTGACTTCATCTAAGAGAAGAAGGCCTTCCACCGTGCCATCAAACGAGCCAAATGCAAGGCTGGCGAAATTTTGTGGAAGCAGAAAGCTCTGAGAACCCCTGGGGCAGACATTACAAGTCCTCCATAGGGAAAGCAAATGAAGAGCCTTAGCTGCCTTAGGTCTTAGCTGCGATGCAAAATGAGTCAGGCTGGGCCTGCAGCATCGAAAGTTCAATGGAAACCCTCCTTGAGAAGGCGTTCCCTGATGACCAAGTAGCTCGAGACACTGGAGCCCAGAGGGCAGCAAGGGAGCTGGTCATGGACCCTCCAGACCAGCCTGACATCCCATTGTGGACAACACGCGACCTCAGCATGGCCCTTGCGACCTTAAGCCCAACACATCTCCTGGGCCAGATAAAATAGAAACGAATATGCTAAGGAAGGCTGAGCGGACAATCTACATTGGCCTCCTTAATTTATTTAATGACTGTCTGCAGGTTGGACAGTTCCCCACTCAGTGGAAGTCTGCGTGTGTTGTCACTCTTCAAAAGGGAGGCAACCACAATCAGTCAGACCCGCGATCATGGAGACTGCTCAGCCTTCTTTCCATATTAGGCAAAACACTAGCAATCTTGATGTTGCAGTCCCTCAAAGGAGTCTTTGGCCAAAACCTCACAGGCAGGCAATACGGGTGTACCAAAGGAAGGTCCACGCAGGATGAATTTGTCGAAATTCGGAGTGTTTCCCTGCTGGCACCAGCTAAGTACGTCGTAGCAGTTCTGATTCCTGTACTCACTCGTCAGAAGTTAACTGACAGACAGAACTGCTACGATCGAAAGTAGGCATATCTCCTTTCAGAGAAAGATTGACAAGGGGTGCCCAAGGGGCTCGGTCCTTGGACCAGTACTCTGGAATGCCTTCTTCGAAGGTCTTCTCAGGAGACTCATGGAGACTGACTGCGAGCCATACACCTATGTGACTGTGTTGATCTTCGCAGAGTCAGTCCGCCAAATCGAAGAAAAAACCCACCACGTGCTCCGCACTGTCACCCAATGGTGCGAACATGTCATGATGCAGGTGGCTGAGGAAAAAACCCAACTAATCTTCTTGAAAGGAAAAGTGAATAATCCACCCACAATATGCTTTGGCGGCCACAGGCTCCTTCTTGAAAAGCACGTCAAGTATTTAGGAGTGAATATAGGTGAGAGGTGGGGTTTCAACCAAAACCTCCAGTCCCTTAAAGGCACTACCATTCCAACGTTTGCCTCGCTGCGAGCAATTACAAAGGCCACTTGGGGTGTGTGTTACCATGGCACTATCCTCATGTATAAGGCCATCTATCTATTCGTGATTGGCTACTGCCCCGTTGTCTGGGGTAGCAAACTAACAGTCAATCAAGAGAGAGTATTGGCCCAATCCTAGAGGGCTGCCCTCCTGTGGATCACCAAGGCCTACAAGACTGTATCAACAGAAGCACTCCAGGTGATCACTGGTCAGTTACCAGTTGATTTGACCATTGAGTGCATGGTCGACAAGTGGAGAGTGAAGTGGGAGCTTCCCCCGCTTTGGGCTGAACTCTGTGCGGATCTCACCACAGAACAGAAACTTGCCGCCATTGACGAATGGGTGTTAGAGAAATGGCAAGCAAGGTGGAATCCTCGTCAAAGGGACGTGATACGTATGAGTGCTTCCCCAACATCCGTGAACGTCTTTCAAGAAAAAGCGTTGAGCCAAACCACTGGATGAGCCAGTTCCTCACGGGAGATGGTTACTTCAATGCGCGGCTCCACTTCTTTTCTCTGAAAGACTCTCCTTTATGTATGTCTTGTTCCTCCAGTGCAGAGGAAACACGAAACCACGTGCTGCTCCACTGTAGTTTCTACAACAGTGAGCGACGGTTGTTGGGAGGGCAAACGAACTTGGCAGCATTGACTGCTACAAAGCACACCTATAACCATTTTACAGAGTTCGAGAAGAAGGTGATGGCTAAGAAACGTGGTCATAGTTGATCTGTCCTTTTGAAACTTACCACTCAAGTACATAGTTAGATCAGGTGGAAAACCAGATTAAGAACTCCTCTCCGATGGCACGGGATCCCTCAGGTGGTCACCTCCGCGCGGTCACACACGGGCAACAGCTCTCTACCGGGAGACTGGCTAACGACCAAATACCTGCCATACCTCTACACGTCTGAGTTCAGTGGATGCTGCAGGGGCCGGCCTCTTGCATATTAGCGAAACCGCAACTTCTATGACTGATATAACCCTCGTCTAGGGTTTAGGTACAGTCATCAAATAAGGAAACAGACCTGTGTCTGTAGTTCGATTTGTGAGAGAACGGCTAATCCGATGGAGCTGGTTCGTTTCTTGTTTTGTTCGTTATTTTTTGTAGACATCAAAATGAGGTTATGGGCGATTTCGGTTGATGGGAAGGGGGTGGGGGACAAAAATGTACCAAAAACTAGTGTTTTTCGCCTTTTTCTTGAAAACGGCTCTAACTATTTCAATTAAACTTTCAAATTATCTTCTACTAAACAATACCTAACTTTTCTTCTTCATACATATCTCCATGAAAATATGGTGAACGGAGATATAGGCCTATGAAGCAAAAATAGGTTTTTTACGCTTTTTGGCAAAACCGCTGCAACGATTTTCAACAAACTCTCGGGATGTTTTCGAATAGTTAATACCTACATAATGGTTTCAATAAATGTTCCTCTGACAGTTCATTGAACAGAGATAAAAATGAAAATGTGTCGAGAATAACGTTTTTTCGAACATTTCCGTTCCAGGGTAACTGCTTCACCAGGTGTGATCAATCTTATAGACTGTCTTTTAGTCACCCATACCCACATTTCGTTCTATATAATTATTTCTGTATATATCTGTTGAACAGAGATATAAGCCAAGAAGTTAACTCAGAAAAGGGGATTTGTCGAATATTAATTTATCGGTATTCCACTTTTCTCAAGAACGGCTTTAACGATGTCCGTAGAAATGCGTGGAACGAGGATATGCTCGTATAAATAGCAGGTCATCGAATTTACGGAGTTGTGGAAAGTTGTGTGTTGCTACGCACTACGTATTTTATTGTTTCACATTGAACGAGGCAACTTCCGGAGTGTATCTGGAATGTTATCAAAACGTTCGAGGTAAGTGAAGGATGTTTTTGCTACATTTACAGTTGATGACAATGAAGAGCCCAAGGATTGTGCCTCGCACCTCATTATTTGGCAGTTGCTCCTTCGGTACGTCCTGCTGACTAGAAAAAAAAACTGTTTCCTTCTTGGAAAATTTCTGCCAAAGGGGCTCTCTTATCGTTTTACTCTTCACTTCTTGCTGGCTCAGTTTTCTCTTTCACCGATATTCACACGTTTCTCGCTGTAAAACCTCGATATTAACTTAATTTGTCGTAACTTGTTACATGATGTCTTTCTTCAACAGGAGTTCGTCATTTCCTGGTTCAGTTGTGCCAGTATGACTACTGCTTGAAAATATATCACATACTGTGCAAAGCCATTCACTGACATGATGGTGTCCTCACTTATGGTGCTTGTGCACACTTTTTAGTTTGCAATAAAAAGATTCAACGCCATTTGGATTTATAAGGCCTAACCATCTTGCTTTTATTATTTCCACCATCATGTGTGGCGTCCATAATGCATGACAAGGTGGTAACACATTTTGGTAGCCAATGTGCTCAGACCTGTGAGAGATATGGCAGATATTTGTTGTGTTGGCTATTTCTATTTCTGTAGAACTCACGATACGAGAGACGGATGTTGTATAGGGGGAGGCAGAAGCTATTAGTTGTGGCCCTTGGTTTGGCTTGATTCGTTTTCTTCAAAATTTCTTGGTGTTCAAACTAGTTTCCCTGCATCAAGCGCCGAATCGACCACCACTGCTTATTCATCTCCAATGGAGGTGTCGTTTCTGAATTTGGCCACATCAGGGGGTGTTCATTTGTGGCTCAGTTTTCCATCTTGCACCAGGTTAACTGGTAACGGGCTATTTCTACTTGTAGTGCCTTGGGTCTTAGTGATCCACAAGAGGGCTTCTTCTAAAATAGGAAGCAAATAGTATCGAGGTTTTACTGCATTTCATTCTGACTGCAACATACCGCTTAGCCCTTGGCTTCAAACTAAGCATGCTGTTATTCTTGGGTCTAAATTAATGTTGTTTAGTTGTACAATCATTACTAAAATTAAGGAGGTGGGGGATGATAGGAGCCAATCGTGTTTCTTATTTGTTAATGTGTAGTAAGTTGCCCTGAAATGTAACAAAAAGTTGGAGCGTTCTACAATGTCATCTAAATGCTCCTTTAGTTCAAGCTTTATGGGAGAGTGCCTGAACAGTTCGTGCGAAATAGAAGACGGCTGTGCCAAATTAGCTTAAATTTGATATTTAGTGTGCGGATCAACAAGGGACGCTAAAGTAAGTGTTTGGGCAAAATCTGTTCAAAACTAAGTAAGTTAACATAGTGATCACAAGACCAAATGATCAGGCGCGTAATATAAAAGTATCATTTGTGCAGAAAATGGCAAGAAGAGTACAATAAATTATCCAACATTTTGGCGAAATTTCTGTTTTCAATCATAAATGCGAACGGTACGGTTTACGTTCCAAATAAACCTGTGATAGGCCAATAAGCTTTCTGCACGATGTAAGTTTACTATTGGTATAAGATAATTAGGAGTAGCCTAAGACATATTTAGAACTTCCGTCGTTTCATTTACTGGATTTGTTCACAGGCTTTATGCCTACATTTCCAGAAGATGAACGTTTCCAAACAAATCATCACAAGTCTCATAACTCGCCTATGCAATTTTAGCAATGACATGAATAGGAGCATCCTTATCATTTCTGAAACCTTTAGTACTACCAGTTTCTATGTACAATATTGAGACAAGCTCTCGCAACTAAATGAAAAAAACATATTGATTAGTTGTTGGGGAGCGCCAATAATCACTGAATGCACAGGTGACTAATGTATTGGGTGTACTGGCGCCAGATATATTTGAACGTTTTCAAATTTTCCTCAGTTGCGAGCATCCAGGATCACAAACAAAATTATTAACACACACCTAAGAAAATGAAAAGGAACTTGGCAAACGCCTGTGGCTTAAGCCTTGACGCACTTTATACATGCAAATACACTCATTTGGATATGGCTGTAGGGGCTATTATTGATTCATAGATCAACGATGTTTTTCTTCTGGGTTCTTAGTAACATTATGAACCCTCTTTGTTGTTGGTTTCTTATTTGAAATCTGGAAACTAGCTCTCCTCGTACCATTTTGTTACCATTTCGCTCAATAAAACTATTACTATTATCTATCACTATTCAGTTATCACAAATATATGGTTATAAGTATGTGATGTATGTTGCCGAAAGCAGCAGAGTGATAGATCTACAGTTCCTCAATGCTGATGACATTTATGCGAAAACAGGGTTTTCCAATCCCCTTTTTTCGGGGTTTACAAACTCACCATAACTCTCCGACCCTTTTGTAGCTCATATGTAAGATCAAATCAATTTAACGGTTCACCCTTTACAGTTCTTTTACTGCGGTTATCGCCTTATTCTGTGAGAATCTCAAACCAATTCCCTTCTTAGAAAATCCCAATAAGTGGGAACCTCTGGTTTTTTGAAAACCCTGGGAAACACCATTCCACAGACCACTCAGCTCTCTCTCACTGAAGTTTAGAACCACCAGGTAAGTTTGTCCCTAACAAACGAACTCCCTTGTTAGAAATTACCAGAAACTGGAAAGTACTTTTTCTGAGAATCCTCCTTTGGAACTCCATTTACCATCCAACAGGCCCCCTCATTGCAACTTCAAATGGGCCAAAATGAGCTACCTCATGTTCTCCCAGTACCACCTCCAGCTTCCATGGAGCTGCTGTTCCCTGGATTGACATTCCCTGCTTTTTGCACCATCTTTGTACAGGTTTCGTAGCCAACTGCATCCACTCGCCAATCACAGTCACAAATTGTCCTTTCATAATTATTACCAAGTCATCCACGTATGCTATTGGTTTGCAGCCCTCTTCCTCCAACAACTGTGCAACAATCTACCAGAGCAAAGGTAAGAGTATGCCCCTCAGGGGACACCCCCTCGTTGTCTGACTGAGAGTCTCCTCCTAGCTCCGAGTAGACCACTTTGCTTTCCAGCATTTCCTTGGTTCAAGCGATCAGGTGGGCATTTAGTTCCTTCCACCCCACGCATTGAAAAATGAGTTGTGGAAACTGGATTCAGTTAGTGATTTTCACATAAAACAATGATAATCTAGAAGTCATAATTGTAGTTTCGTGGCATGGTGCCAACTATCTCATATACTTGAGTCCATGTCCACACAAGTGAGTAGTCTCCTATTAATATGGGTGTGCCGAAGAAGGTTTTCCATAGTTGACACAGGTCTCGTGGCACTTCTGTTAGTTAAGACTGGTGGGTCTGGTTTCAATGTGTCTCAGGGAGAGAGGTGGGAGTGAAGGATTACTGTAAGGAGCCAACAACAGGGACGTCCACGTGGTTTGTTGTATATGTTGTAATTTTCTTCTGCTAGTCTGTGAATGTGCACGACATTATGTGGGGATGGAATATTCAAGTTTTCAAGATGTTGCTCTTTCAATGTACTTAAGCTGATTACTGAGTTCGTACTGATGAAATTTCGATCAAATTTATTTCAGGTGATGATGATGAAGACGAATCCACTGCAGATCCCAAAAATCCGCTCAAGAACGACCCAAGCTACCTGATTGTTTGGCAAGTGATTCCACCAGCAGTCTGAAGTGATTTTCCCAGGATGTCTCCCTCGCATCAAATACTTTTAAACTGGGAATATCCTAGGGGTAGGTGTCATTTTAAAATTGCGTTACGCGTGGAGCTGAGCAGAGCAGCAGCATGAAGCACATCTTCAGAAGATATCTACCATGGCAATTTAGAATGTTTTCTCTGTTGCACAGTCTCTTAGTGGTGGCGTTTCATGTTGCCCATGTGACTGCAATGCTTTATTTTATTGAGTGTTCACTATATTTTCCTGAGAGTGATTATCGAGTGATCTCTCAAAGGTTAATCAAGCGATTACCACTGCCTTATTTTTTCGTGGAGTGGAGCAGTCCATGGCCATCAACTTTATTAGCAGATTCAAATAGACGGCTATTTTCTGACTTCCAATTATATTTGATTGAGCACAGTCCATAATTGAGGTTTCATTTTCCACTGTCCAGATGTCAGCTAGCTATCTTAGTTCTGTATTCAAAATTAAGGGTTTGGTGGTGTAGTACACCCTCTACCAATGTCAAAGTTATCAAGGTTCATGCAGCGCCACCATTTTGAGAAGACGTGCTGAAAACGGAGGGTTCAAGAAGAAAACCTGTTTATTGAAGATATTCTTAAAAGAATGAATATCATGGTTAACAGCAGCTCTCCTGGGGCTCCTTATGTAGACTATGTGCTAAGTATATCTGCATGTGCACACTAGATGTACAGTAATTGGGAAAATCATTTCTTCTCTCCTCTTTGACTCATGATGAAGTGCTTCAATCATTGTTGGAGAATGTAGAGAGCAGCTGGTGATAATGGTACCACACAGCGGGGACAAGTACTGAAGCTTATTGTGATGTGCTACACAGAGACATCCCTCTGATCGTGAGCAGTTCTTTGAACTGCTGACCTCAACTGTGAGAGTAGGTGCCTGACAGATCTGAAATCTTCAGGCAGACAACACCTTGGAGTCAAAGGTTATGTGGGAAGCCTTTTTCCCACCCCATCTTCTCACACCAGCCGACTAAGAGATGTCAGAGACGTCTTCTATGGGTGATGTTTAGTCAGAGCACTGGGCATATCATCAAATATTATATCGAACGTGCGCTCACAAAACAGGCCCAGAATATATACTTCTCCGCAAAACAGCTACAGAAGCTATTAATGGAAAATAATAAAGTGGAGAGAGGACGATTGTCTATTTCCACTAAATTTGAGTTACGATATTAGATCGATTTCGACGATTAGGTCATCATCGGTAACGAGAACCGCAACTCTATTTAGTGGAAATAGACAATCGTTCTTTATCCGTTTTTTTTGTTGAAATGTTCGTTGAAACAACTTCGTCGCGAGCGATTTAGTTCACAACAATCGAAACTAACCCTCTCAGTAATAACTCCGCTTCGAGCTTTTAAATGTCGACCATTTCTCGGTGTTTGAAGTACCCCTTGGGCATTGTCATTAGTCCTTACTGTTATTTTACTAATATAACATTAATTTGATTGTAGCTTGTCGCCTTCAACGATAGTATTACTATATCGCAATTCAGTTGTGCAAAACAAAGCATTTTCGCATTCATAGGTTCTCATTTCATGTGGGGTGCATACTCGTCTCAATATAATGTAAATGGGGTAATGATTAAGGGTGCTCACAAGTCGGGGGGGGGGGGGACTTTTCAGTTGGATTGGTGTGCAGAGTGGCAACATTAGTTGTGGCTTAGGCCTGAGTAGAATGAATATGTGGCGGTGCAGCAGCTTCAAAAAAGTAAAAATTAATTTTACATGATCCTCGACCAACTCATGAAGGAGGAGTGGGCCTCAAAAGAAGTGAAAATCACAATCACTGTCGGAAATTCCCACCCAAAAAGAAACAAATAAATTTAATTTTTTCATAATCACAAATGAATGGTAAGATCGGAATGGCCGCCCTTTACAAAATAAAATAAAAATGAAAACAATAAATTTCTGCGTGTCATAAATTTGAAGGAAGGGAGAAAGCATTAATGATAAATCAAAGTAAAATTTAGGTTTTCCAGCAACTCTGACGATGTTCGAGTTGCCCTCTTCTTCAAAATTGATTTATTTTCTTCTTCTTCTTCAAGTTATTTAGTGCTGGAGTCGGAAGTTGTAGCTCAAGACCAGGTCCCCCATGATAAAATTTGTGACGACTGCAGGAGGCTGGGGAAAAGAAAAGGTTTTGTTCTTCTGACCTATTGTTGGTTGAGCTTCAAACATTGAATTTTTTAATAGGATGCTTACCTCAGGCTCGACAAAAAGGATTAATAAAGATAATTATTACTTCTTCTGCCACTTCGATGAAGCACAAACTGCCAGACTGACGCTGCCTTCACTCACTTGAGTGGCAGGGCGAAAGGAGGCTGCTCGAGGGCAGCAATAAGGAGCGTCCTCTCTCGACCTTCAAAGTTTGTTACAGCGATGATGATTTGATGGTTTGTGATGCTTTCATGTTAGATTTGGATTAGTAATGCATAGTGACCTGTTGTAGAATGCAATGGGTTTGGAGTACTAATGATCATATGGGAGGTTATACCCACTGGTTACTCTTTCTTGGGAGCCGAATCAGTGTACTTTGGAGTCATGTTTGGGCCTTTACCCAACTGGGGTGTGGGGTGCACTTATACCACAACTCATACCTAGTCGGATAGCTTAATTGGTTGCCTTATCATGGGTTGAGTGGTCTGGCCAGCCAATGGGGAAAGGGTCGACAACTTGAGCTTGAGGAACCCTAACCGTTAGGCTAAATCAGTTTTCCACCCCACTAGCAGTCACACAAGTCATGACACATTTGCTGGAGATTGCAGTGGGCGCAAAGGCAACTGTAGCTAGCCATTGACATGGGAATCCTGTACTGGTCGCACTGGTGCTAGGGAGAGTACAAAAAACTGAACCAATAGGAAATAAAGGGAATCAAATGGCTTTAGCTCATGTTGGCCTTCAGGAAAGAGGCGGCGCTCAAGAAACAGCCACTTCAAACTTGTTGCGCTAGAAGACCTTGTAATTGACAGGAAATGGAAACTGCTGGTACACAAAGAGACCTGGAAATATGAGTTGGAGTACTTTTTAACTCTTGTGTATTGTACAAGCACGTGTGGATAATTTCTAAAGAACATTTAGTTTGCTCTCTATCTCCACAGCCGCCAAAATCTCTACCTTGCATTGCGGATATTTTGTGGAAGATGACTCTGCAACAAGCCTGCTCTTGATAATTTGACGCTTGGCTGTCAACGTTCAAAAAGAGAGTCGCTCATGCTAGCCAACGTTTATGTGGCATCCCATCCCTCACACTCTGGCTGCTGCTATGTGGCCTATCTCCTCAGAAGTATATTGGTTTAGTGTTATCGACGTTGATTCATCATTAATAACTTTTACAGGGCGCTTTCCCCCCACCCCTTCTTCATTATGGGGAGTGACTACTAAGAGAAAGTGGAGTTGGTGCTTATTTCTAAATAGTTGGTCATTGGCAGTCATACATTGTAATAGAAAGAAGGAGAGGGCTGCCTGGTCTAATCTAGAGACACTTCTGCTCCCGTTAGTTGAACCAAATAGTTTAACGAGTGTAAATGTCGCGATAAAACGCCTCAATAAATTTCGGGAGGATAAGCAATGACTAATGAGACTTTACGTCAGAAACATTTTAAAGTTGAACAGTTATAAGTTCTTATGTTGATCTAGTCAGTCAGCTGCTCAGGTTACACACTACCCCTTGCTTTTCATTGTGACCTTTCTCTCATTGCTGAATTCATAGAAAAGATAAGATGCTAATAAATTGTTGAATGCTCTAGAAAAAGCTATCGTATTTATTAACTGTAATTATATATTTAGGAGCGATCACGTGGAGGTTGCTTAGGCATATTCAAAGTGAAAATAGACTTTGTGATAAATTTGTATTGAACTGTGCATTTATGAAATTTCACCTTAAAGGGCGTATGGTTTTCATTTCAGTTTTAGCAAAGAAATTAGGCAAAATCTGGGCATTAGAAATGGCCATTTTGTAAATATTCAATGTGTACAACTGTCACCTCCATGTTTAAATGAATAAGTGATTAGATGTGTATGGAAATTATTGGCCTTTTCATGTAATTTATGTTGGTAATGTTTGTAAATTCTTATAGTTTTAATTAGTTTCACGTGTCGATCGAAAAAACCTTTGTCACTATTATTTATTTTTTGTAGTTTGGTTGATATGCGTAATGATTTTGAAGAAATTCTGAAACGAGACTTTTTTAGAACAATATTTATTTCATTTCACGGTAGAAATAGTGTTTGCATTTCATATTACCAAAGACATTACAGTGCTGTTCAACTGTTTGCCATTGAAGTGTTTTAACTGGCCCTCCATTTCTCGTTTCTCATAGCACTTCTCTAAATTTGTGCTTAGTACGTCTAAATGCCACTAGAGGTTGAGTATATAAATATATCCACCGATTAAGGAGGACAAGGTATTTCATCCCAGGAGTTCAGAGAATTTGCGTCAACAGGTGGGATTGGCCTGTAAAATAGCCAAGGGTTCAGTTTCCTTCGTATGATTTGACTGGTTTGACGACTAAGCACTTCATTTAAAGGAAAACATTCTGTAGTGCGCCTTCCTTTTGGTATTATTCATGGTTAACAATACACCTATGTTTTCGGTCAGGAAAATTGTTTTACATAATACGTTTCAAGGCATGGGATTCCAAATCTGGAATGAGTCTCAGAGGTGTACGACTGAGTCTAGACCGAAAACGGTGAAATCACAGTAATTATAAAGAGCCAAAGTCTACTAATTGAAAGAACTTGACAATACAGTGAAAGTAATTGTTTCATCACTTGCAGTTCCTCTGATCACAGTCCAACCACCCATCAGCTCGACTCATCACGTTGTGTAAATGACCGATGCTAGAGGCGGCTAGTATATGTAATTTTAGTCATTCCATTGTAGTTGCAGTCATGTTTCGTATCGTTTAATGGCATTTTTCGAGGCTGAATCGAATGGGGTGGGTTGGCCTTGACGTAGATTTAACTTTTAAATTAGCTTTCACTAATTAGTCCACATCCTTTATTCCTCATAAACAATAGGAACAGATTTAGGCCTATAAAGCAAAAAGAGCGTTTTCTTACTCTTTGGGAAAACTGTAGTAATGATTTTTTTCAACTAGTCAGTACTCAACTATATTTGTGGTAATTTAGTGAAAAGAAATATTCTAAAGTAATGAAAGAACGTTGCTTGTTCTCACAAGGAGGGTAATAAGTACACTATAATGTTGTTAAAGAAGAAAACAGATATGAGTAGAAATATAGCACCCACGTAACTTAGACATCTAATCTAACTGGCTATGAGCAAAGCAGCCCTCCAGAAATTTATTTATTGGATTTCACAAACGTCAAATCTCTCAAGACATTGTCAATTGGCAACTTGAATTTTACGTCGAATGCGAGACAGACTAGCTCAATTGGTGATGGTGTATTGAAAAACTTAGTTTCACAGCTCCCACATTGCATAGTCAATTGTTGTCTGAAGGTGGTGACTATATTCTTCTAATGGGTTAATTGGATGGCTCAAAGCGATCTCTCGAAGGTTGTCAAGGATCAACTCTCGCGCTGAAGGTATTTCAGCCAGATGGGACAAGACATTCAAAGCCGCCAACCGATTTGTAGACGATACGTTGGGTTGTTTGGCAATTTCAATAACTTTTTCTGTCATCCCGCAATTATACGCTGCTGCACGATTGTCTGGAGTCATGAGGGAGAGCATTAGGACGCCCAGAGCTTCTCTCTGCTCCTCGTCATTGGGCTGCAACAGGGGAGTAACAATATATGTGAGATCATTCCGCTTTTGCTTCAATTCAAATTGGACAAAGACCAATGGGCCTCCAGCAGATTTTATTTTCATGAAGTTTCAACAGGATTAGGCCCTAATATTAACAGATTTGTAAAACCAAACTAATGGTGTCGCCCTACAACCTACTACAAAAATATCAGGTGCATAGCGACACAAAACTTTCTGCTTACCTCGTATCTGTGATGTACCTGGACGAACCGAACCAATTCTGGATCACCTGAGGGCAGCTGTCCTCTGAGGAGAAAATCTTCTTACACCAAGAGATAAACAGATTCTGTGAACCCTGGATGTTGTAGCTGAATTTTGTTTTCATTTTTTAATTAATTTTATAATGACTTCCACTACAATCATGGGAATATTTTCAGAACATTAGTCAAAACTCTCCCACTTTCTCTCTCTGCTCAAAATTAGGTTCGTTTTGTTCAGTTGGTAGCAGCAGTAGGCGGCAGGTAACTACAGTGTTCAGGTGTACCAGGGGACAGGCACTTTATGAGAGTGGAGTAACTGGGACGAACTGAACTCTTTGATTTGGTGAATGCTCGTCCAGGGCATTTTAGCTGACTAGGTAAATCCAGAGTTACTCAAAACTTCCGTGTCAGCAGTCTGAATGGAGCTGTTGTCTCGTTGGGGTGTCGTCCCTATCTCTGTTTCCTTCCATATTCTCTCCTACCCAGTTCCCCATTGGTAGTGGTAAATTTCAGAACTGCTATTGCGAATACATCGCCTTGTTACAGTTACATTCGGTCATTATCGTACATTGTCCCTTCCCAAATTTAGTACAATATTACATTTGTTCGACGCAAGCGCCGAATCCCTCCAGGCTTTTGACCTCGGAATTTCCGCTCCTTGCCTAACAGGCTCCTGTGGCGAGGTCATTGTTCCTCTAAAGGTCTTTGCGCCCATGGAAATCCCAAATCGGCGGATATTTCCAACGGTGGTTTTCCCATCCTTCCCCTCTCCACCCTTCTCAGCTCCTTCTCTACAACAGATACCTTCTCCCAAATATTCATTCTGCTACGAAGTGTCGCCGAAGTGAGTCGTCCCCAGCTCTCCCAACACTTGTCTCCTAACACCTTACGCGATACGGCCGTCTCCAATTCTCCCAACGGATACCTCTTTCACCTCTCATCGACTTCTAGTTCGGCTTTCTCCCTCCTTCCGAGTACAACCAGTTTTCACGTCTTCAGAGCCCTATTTGTTCGCGATTCCATACTCAACTCATCTCCCGTGTAAGTCACCTCTTCTTTGTACAATCCAAGTCTTCAAATCTTGTGATATTCCAGCTCACCAATTACAAGTTTGTGCTCAGTAAATATCCGTCTCTGAGTTTCATTCACGTCTATCCTGGTCCAAACAACATTGCTACGGAAACCCACGTTTTGTTCTCCGTAAAATTTATTCTAGTTAACTGAAAGCACCCCATAAGTTTGATCTCGATCATTGGAGACGTTTTTAGAAAATTAGAAAAACGATAATTGAATGTTTGGAAAATTTCATTTTCCTATGTATCTTCGCTCATACCTCGGGATAGCCACAGAAATTGTTTTGGAGAACAAAATGTGCGACTAGATTGTGAGAGAACCTCGTTATTCTTAAATGTTCCTCTAACAGCCCTTTGAACAGATTATGATTACCACAAGAAAGCAGCCAAAGCTGTGGGAACAGTGGCAGTTGTTGTGGACCCTCTTCATGGGTTCGGGAGCCTGCGCTGTGCTTACGTTTTCACTTTTTACTATTCCAAACGCAGCACCCTAGAGACCAACTTACATTTCGCCAAAAAGCGTCGATCAAACAGTTGAGCAAGTCATGCGGGACAAGTGCCAACCTCCCAATTTCCGTCGTGAATATTTGCTTGAAAATGTTCATCGTCAGGATTCTGACTTTTGTGTTCTCATGGGCAAGGAAATATTTCAATAACAGAGCGTCATAGCAAATCGTGTCCAACGTGACATCCTCGTTAGAACCCATCAAGTAAATCAAGGTCTCCAGCAAAGTTGCCTACAATTACAAACAATAATGCTCAAGTGCCTGATGAATAATCTGAAATAAGTGAATGACTTATTGTACATTTAGTATAAATGTTACGAAGGGACTGACGGAGTTTGGAGATGCATTTTGAAGAGCTGCTGACTTAGGCAAAAATTACGGCAATCGCGCCGGAGATTCGATCCACAACCCTCGACTTACGTCGAGAATTATGAATCTACTGTCTTAACCGCTAGACCACGATCAACCGCTTGCCTTTAATAGGAGTCAGTCAGCACATAAAGGAGTCATCATCTAACTAATCAATTATCTTGAATGCGAGTCATATGATACTCACTGGCCCAGCACCTCACAACCTTCCTAGACCTCACAAATGAGAATGAGGAGTTTTAATAGTAGCACCTGAGCACCTGCCTCATGGTATATAGTAGCAGACATAATTATGAATACTATGACCAACCAGACAGTCTTGACTACGAAGGGACAAAAGTTTGATCGTCGTTAATGCCTCTAGGTAAGACAAAATGGAGGACCATATATTGCATTTTTCAACCCCTTCTACAAAACCATTTCAACCTTTTACAAATTTATGTCAAACCCTTTAACAACTTTATTTATGTAATTATTCAAACCTTTTACAAATTAATTTAATACTGAACACTAGGATGATATGTATATATGAAAGTGGTTCCAGTAACTACTGAAAGCAAACCTCGCTTATGAAAAAGCCTCTTGCTGTCATCCTTACTTTTGAGAACGCCCGTTCCACAGTGTACAGCATAAAAGGATATGGGGCAAGAATTAATTTGATGGCCACAGCAAATTATTGCACACTTGGGAAAAAAAAGCTCGAATGTAAAATGGTGAACGAAAATGACCTTCATTTTCTTGAACCGTGATTTAGAAAATATTTACAAGAAATAATAATTGTCATACTTGAAAGTAAATTGAAATTGCCAACCAAGTCAAAGAAAGGTTGAATCCCAGAACAATGACTGCAAGTACATTTGCCTGGAATTTTAGTTTGTGATTCGGAATTGTTTTACAAGCATCACTGATACTGGCGAGCTTATCAGTAGCAGTAAAAGTTTATTAAAGTTGTGTCGTAAAAGTGAATGTCCCCAAATGTACACATACAAACTTGCATGAGATGAAACCAACACTCATGCACCAATCCACAACAATCTACAAGCTTTTTTCTCTAATTGATGAGTTAAAGATGTATTAATTTGCCTAGCCACGACTGGTCGAAAAATATCAAATTCAATTGGTGGGAAATTTAGTGGCACATCAATTGAAGTATGATATTTAGGTTACAATGGAAAGTTCCAAATCACTAACCAAAGTTCCAGGCTTATCTACTCGTGGCCCTTGTGTTGGGAATCAACCGTTTACTGTTAGTTCACACTCCCTGTATCGGCCAAAAAGGCCTCCTATTTGTTTACACGCCCGGGAGAGACCTCAGGCAGAAGGCAAATCACCGGCCTGCCGTTCTGCGACTCGGGGCGAGTCAGTAGTGCGCTACCGCCTCCTTCCGTTCGCTGTTTCGTCAAGTGGCTCCTCAGCGCTCTACTATCGTTTCATTTTATTAATGTTCTACCATTCCAACTTTCGTATTTGTTCGAAAAGTTGGGTGAAACAAAGAATATGGACCGACCGCTTGATAACGCTACGACTGCATGTATCGATAGGTTGCTTGATAACGCTACGACTGCATGTATCGACATCAATCCGTTACTTATCTCATATTTATTTCAAATACCCATTCTTAATTTCATTGAATTAACTCCTTTTCATAGTCTTTGTACATTTAAAATAATTATATAGCGGGGTATTACATAATGAACATTGAATAATTGGCATAATCGTATAGCTGTCGTTATTTCTAATTTCAAACATGGAGAGTCAAGCCTACGATGTTGGGCATATCGATAACCTGACCTTGGTCGTGATATATCGATATATTGCCTTATCATAGGGAGCGGTCCATATTCTTTGCTTTTATCGAAAAGTTTAATTTCATTTATTTGCCATTCGGCAACTTAATTTTGTGGACCAATTTCGGCACAAATCGTGTTGCTGCTCTCTCCAAATACCTCGCAGCCAAACCTGCTCTTCACACCCTCCCTGGCCAGGGAATCTCCACGTTCGAAGTTGAAAGGTGAGTGCTGCATTCCAATTTTGCATACGATACCATTGTTGCCGAAATTGGACACATTAATCCGATACAGTCCTCCATCATTGTTTACATCTCTTCCTGCTACTTTCGAGCGCGTTGTGTTCATTCATACTAGTTACAATTTTACGACAAAAGTGTTACCACTGTTAAGCTCACTGTTACCCCTACTGTTAGGCTCACTGTTACCCCTACCATTAGGCTCACTGTTACCACTATCAAATAGCGTATCTACTCGCAGCCTGGACATTGGAAACCAACCTACAATGTCTTGGATGTTGAGTGTTTGAATAAGACAAGAACAACACATAATAGTAGTCTCACCTCTCGCCACTTATATCCACCACAGGTATGAGAAGTGAATCCACTGGATAGTGATATTTTACAATCTAAATGCCAAATGTGTAAAAGTCTACTTTAAGAGTCTGGAAGTAGCGAACAAGAGTACTCACCAAAATATCTCCTCGTGACACTTTCTCTCCCACATCTACTGAGCAGCCTTCAGTAACTACCTCAGCTTCTATTCCAATTGCAGCTTCCTCAACTACATACTCACATGCAATCTCTTCTCCTCCATTGTCTTTTTCAAATTCATTTTCCTCCTCTCCATCCTCATTTACTTTGACTAAGAAGTTTTCTGAATTCGAAGCATATATGATCTCTTTAAGGGTGTCCATTATGAGTGGAATAATACTAAGTTTCAATAGAGTGGGCACTGCTGTAAAAACAAGCAGTAATCATCTGGTTTGAATGCTAACATTTATATCCACTCACCCAGACACGCTTTAGTGTCAGGTACTGGCTGTACTGTATGAGCCAGCTATAGTTCGATGAAGTATATTTTCATTCTAAGTTTACGAGGTCAACCCCAAAAGTATCCGACCTCTTCATATCTTTGTGTGGAGAACTCAGGTGACCTCTGCAGCATATCTCTTAATCTCGTTAGTAACCCGAAATACTGGTAAAACGCCTTAGTTCCCGCACAGCCCGTATTTGTATACAACTTTTGGTTGTAGCAAATTATTTCATTGGTAAAAATGGTATAACGAACTGAACAGCAAATTTGCTTAAAACGTTGCTGCTTTTATCTCAGTAAAAGTGGTGTATTGGAAACTATTGATGTCTTTCTGTCGGTATAAACTACTAAAGCACATAGAAAAAAAGAAGTTTTCTGAATTCGAAGCATATATGATCTCTTTAAGGGTGTCCATTATGAGTGGAATAATACTAAGTTTCAATAGAGTGGGCACTTCTGCTTGTTTTTAAAGCACATAGAAAAAAAGAAGCCCAGTAAACTTGTCTCACTGAATAGTTCATCCTCAGTTGGTAAGCACCTGAAAAGAAAGCCTTAAGACATGGCAAACCACAAAAATAATTGAAAATATCACTCACCTCTCAAGCTATCTGTCTGATTTGGGGGGGGGGGGGGGCAAGGAGGGTACCTACTTATCTTTCACATAGTAGTAGGCACGTCACCACTTCACTCTTTGCTGGAACTTCCCAGCATTAGCGAGTCTCGGACCCAAGAATTCGTCTCATTATTCTCTCATTAATTTTTTTTCTCCCCCTCTTCTTTTCTTGGAACTTCTGACATCATTTGTTACAAGAGGTTTGGAGAGCCGCTGGCTCAGGCAAAAATTACTGCGATCCCAAGCTCTGATC
Source organism: Pachypeltis micranthus (assembly GCA_020466155.1). Taxonomy (NCBI): domain Eukaryota; kingdom Metazoa; phylum Arthropoda; class Insecta; order Hemiptera; family Miridae; genus Pachypeltis; species Pachypeltis micranthus. The sequence goes on along the minus strand of CM035773.1, from coordinate 2,053,993 downwards.
CTATGCCTGACTTTTGTCAGGATATCAATCTTCCTTTTTGACCACTTGACTACTGGAGGTGCCTACAATAGGAGGTAAGTGGTACACCCGAATGCCTTCCAATGCAGTAACCGAAAAACTCCATAAAAACGGTATACTGGAAAATAGCGGATCAGAGCTCCAAGCAGTTGCAATAAGTTAGGGGGTGAACGCAAAGTGATGGACGTAGGCCTTAAGAGGGAAATAAAAAGGAGTCGGGGTGGCAGTCCTTCTCAAGCGCACACCAACTTCCAATGACTACCAGCAAACCCCAACCCATACGTATCCTTCTTTCAAACCAAACAGGCGTATTCAAGAGCAGCCTATCAACTCTATAATGTAGGAAAACGAATATACAGACTATGCTGATCCATGTTCACTCAGTCAACCAACAGGTTTGCCTTATTGAAATCAATCAGTTGGGGTGCCCCCACATACGTCACATTATATGTTGAGTAATGTGGGGAAGGATGGGTTTACGTTTAAAGCCCTGGAGTTATAGGGGAGGTGCTGCGAAAAAAGGTTAGTCAAAGAAACGGCAATGGCTTCTGAGATTGCTGAGAAAAAAACTTGGTGTTTTGAACTATAGTTAGTTGAGGCTCATTTCCTTATTTTGGCATCCCATGTTGATCAGCAAGTTGACTATCAAATGTGAGCCCCCTTTCATTTGGCTGTTATCTCGCTCTCACGCACACATACACACACCATTTTCTCAGCTGGTGTTTTTCGGACTAATAAGCCTTTGAAAAGTAATGATCCACACACATCTTACTCTGGTTTTTGCATTGGCCTTACTAATGTACATTTTACATAGAAACATACACCAGTATATCATTTGCCCACCACAATAATATGTTGACAGGTGGAGTACCAACTGGTGGGCTGTCCATTCCACCAATTCATTTGAATCTTTCATCAACTTGATTATTAGGTCCATCATTCCTTTGTCTTTGGCTATTATTAAACGTCCTTTTGGTTGCCCGGCCAAAATCAACAGCAAACCCAACGCCTTTTGTTTTATCTGAGCGTTTTTGTGGTCCAGGAGACAACGAAACCTGGAAAATGATAGTAGTCGCAAAGATGGCATAAGACAACTCTTAATATTGGTTGGTCTATTCCCCTTATATTTCATCTCTAAAGAGTCTTGGCCCTTTAGTGATGGCCAGTCGTCCTTTGACTGAAGGAGTTCTGACATAGTGGTGTGGTGGGGGCGCCTAAAAAAATCTGAACATTTTTCCACTTGAAGCTGAGAGGGCCTTGAACACAACCCAGCTGCCTACAAGAATGTGGTAGTTATGGAACCATTGGCTACAGTAGAGTACCTGAGGGGGTGATGACATGCTTCATAGAAATCTGGCCTGGAAGGCACCATCATGATCAAAGGGCACATGTTGTATCTGAATGGAAAGAGCTTATGCAAATGTCAAAAGAACACATTTCACACACATAATACAAAGAATATATAGAAAACAAGAAACGTCCCATGTAAAGGTGCTAGGATGGGAATTTCATGATTCCTAGTATACCTTAACAAATAGGGCTGGCTTGGAGGACCACGGTAAAATACCGAGAAATTATATGTGAAAAAAAAAAAATGGTGAAAGAAGGGAAAGCTTGGTGAGAAAAGAACAATGAGGAAAATAATTCGAAGTTAAAGGGGTTTATATTAAAATAAGAAATTCTGCTGAGAAAATGTAAATACAAAGAAGGCTCAAGCAAAGAAATGAATAAATGAATTTGATTTTCGTTGGGGCCCTTGATGAGGTGGATGAAAATACGGTGAATGTGGCGACATGATGTGTAGAAGAAAATTGGAACGATCTTACCAGTGTTCGGAAGTAACAGAGATGATGGAGGTGAAGTGACACGCAGAAAGGGGGTTTGATGGATCGCGTCTTCATGAGTTGGATCAAACGTAGTTGTACTGCAGTAGAGTAGAAACGCACTGATCACATGAGCAGTTCAGTAGGCAGAGGAAAGTTGGCGGGGTGACGCCAGTTTTGGTGTGTCTTGATGGGATTAGGTGGACAAAGGTTTCAAGGCCACGTTTGTTTGCTGCTCCTTTCTGTTGTTAGCCAAAGAAGTAGTGGGGCCCGTAATGAGGGGAGCGCACAGTTCAAGGGCCTCAGAAATTGTCGCCTCAATATTAAACATCCCAACTCTTACAAATCTTCCAGCAACTAACTACTTGCAGTGTTGCCACGAGGAAAATGGTTTTCTAAAGGGTGGGCTACTATGAGTACTTTCCTGACAATTAAAATTGTTAAAATGTACATAGTCGAAAGACACTTCCATTCTCTGTTGTACCTCTTGTAAGGGTAGTGTCCTCTTTAGGTGATGGAGGGGAAGTTTCCCATTGTAGCATGAATCTACCAAGCTATCTGTACATCACCAGAGACAAAATGAGTGGATACAGGTAAGCTACAATCAACCCTTCAACTACTCTGATATCTGTTGAGTGAACTAAGTGCTTCTAGGTATACGCCTAATAGAGAAGCCTAATTTGTTGCTGCTCCATCCGATTGCTCTGCAAAGGTTGCAGGTTGCACATAATGCACTGGGACTAGGCAATACTATTTGGGGGAAAACATCGCTATTCGGTTAGAGCGAAATTGGCACTGACTCACCCAAACTTGACAGTTTCTACAGCAAGAGAGAAACTTGGGTTGGCGAAAAATGTGTATGTAATCCACATGGAACTTCCTTAATTCCTGCTGTTCAACCTAGAAATTACATTCTCACTCTTGAGTAGTCAAGAATCCTCCATAAAGCAAGTGGAGACCTCCCCCCCCCTGTCCATCATAACTGTTTCACCCCAGCCGACTCTACTTTTTTTCTCCCTTCTTTCCCATTCGATAATATACGTTATTCTAAGAATGGCCAAACAAATCGGCTTCTGACAGAGCCGCCTGGGGAGTCTGGCGTGTGGTCTCACAAAGGAAACAGTCTTCCATACACTGAACTCTACATGACGAATAACAAACGCCCTGCAAATTATTACACAATGGTTTATTATTCTCTTGAGCAGCTTGACGAAGTCTGAGAGCTCCGAGACCAATCGCATTCGATTAGCATCGACAAATACCAGTAAACCACACGAAAGATGACCTGATTACAACTGAACAACGAAAACTAAATATTCCAGGCGCCCGTAAACGCCTGTAGGCAATTGGCATGGCGTTGTGAGTATAGCGGGCGGGTGGTCTTGATCACACTCATTCCATTCGACCCAGGACCTAAAAATACCTTGAACACGGGTTATTTGCAATTAAATAGCCAAAATTGAGTTTTTGTAAACAGTTTTTTAGACCATAACCACCATCGGCTTCGTCCTATCAGATTGCCAAGATAGTGGGCACAACTAGATAACAAATGGGAAGAACGGACTTTTTAGACAACGTTAAAGGCACAAACATTGCAGATTTAGAATACTGATGTCTTGAAATGTAGAGTATCAAATTTTGAGGGGGTGTTGTAAAAAAAATTTCCTAACTGAAAACGGAAGGTAATTATCTGGATCGAATAATAAACAAAAACATTCTACTTGATTGATCGAAAACGATTACAATTACACCAAATTTCTCACTGAAACGTAATATTTAAATGAAGAGCTTCGGCTCCTTTTCCATGGTTTCGAAGCAGATTGTTGAGCGAATCAAGCGCTTCGCATACGTCTTCTTCATTTTGTCGCTTTGTTAAGGTGGATTTCTATCACAATCAAAAACATTGTGTCAATTTAAGGATAAAGAACAAGAGTCAAGTAAATACCGTTTATGGAATGACGTTGAACAGCACATAGCCATATTGGAATGATGCACAGCAGTTTGGTAAACTTAACTAATACTAAATTACAACTCAAATAAAAAGTACGAAAGTTACGTGAAAGCTATAGGTGGCGAGATTTCTGTGGATATCCTACTTCACTCCAGCAGAACGTTGCTATGACCCTCCATAATTGGGATATGAGAACAAGGTTTTAGGAAATGTAGTCACACGCAGTGTTTATGAAAGCAAATTGGCCACTCGCCACGATCTAGTCAGAGTGCTGGGGAAGCACGGTGGCCAAGCGCATTGAGGTGTGACGCCTTCTGAGCCAGGCAGGGATAGAACCAGCGGACTATGGTTCGATCCCCGACCAGGCACCCCTCAGCCATAACCGAGGAACTCTTATTTGTGTTGTGCTGAAGGATTCGAACTGCTTTTTAACCTATTCATAATCCACTCATGACTCCTGGAGGGCAATCGCTCGCTGACGAATGGTACAGCATGCGTCTTGTGTAGAGTGTGAGAACTGTTGGCATTTGCGTTCAACAGAATTGGCACACTTGAGGGAAGCCTCACGCTTGCATTCCTTGCTCAGATGTGGCAAGGTGCACAGAACAGGTCTCGTACAGGCTACTGCAAGGTGGCTATAACGCTGGCATTTGTAGCACTGTGTGGGTTGTAACTTGGTACTTGCGGATGGCGCACTGCTGCCAGGCTATTTGGAGGTGCCCTCTAGTTTTTTGTGTAGGCTGGGTGATACTTCGATCACCCAATCCTTTTGCCTGCCACACTTTTTGGTGAAAAGTGGCCTGACGTCCTGCGGCTGCAAGCCTAACGCAGGGTTGTGCTCAACAGCTTGTTGGGCCAGGTCCTCTATTGATAGGTCGGTCTGCACGTCACACAATAGCTAACTATTTACTTGGGTGGCAAGTTTCAAAGCGCCAGATCAACTGTGACCACGTTTCTAAGCCACCACCTTCTTCAAGAAATGGTTACGTGCTTGCTTTGTGGCAGTCAATGCTGCCCTCCCAACAACTGTCCAACATTTTAGAAACTAAAGTGAAGCAGCACGTGGTTTCTTGTTTCCTCTGCACTGGAGGCGCAAGATGTGCATGATGTGGATCGCAGGCACGAGTGGTGGCTGGAGCAAGAACGGGAGCCAAGGCAGCAGTGGCCTGCATTGACCCGTCCATGCTCGCACTCACCCACCTGAACAGCCAGCACTTGACCGCTGTGCTCATCCGAGCCAGTGGCTTTGAGCTGGTTGTAATATCATTTTACAGGCAATTTGACGCACCAGTTGCCAACAGCCTTCAACCACTCGAGCGGGCTCTACCAGGCCGACCCTGCATAGTCTGTGCTGATGCAAACGCCATATCACCATTGTGGGGGTCCCCAACCCTGGATGGGACAGGCGATGCGTATATAGAGTTGCTCACCAGGTGCAACTTGGTTGTTGCCAACGACCCCACAACTGATGCGATATATGATGGGCCGGGAGGAAGGTTGTGCATAGACATCACCGCATTGTTTCACACCCTGCTACTCAAATTGCTGGGTTGGCGAGTCGTACCAGGTGCAACCCAGAGCAATCACACGGTTATTGATGACAACATCCTCAGCAAAGACACGCGTGAAAAACGAACCGCACCAAAAATGCTGATTGGCCACAATTCTGTAGGGTAATGGAAGGTAAACTGCGTGCTGCAGACACTGACCTAATAGTGCAAGAATGCACACCTTAAGAGGTGGACCGCAAAGTGGACATATTTTCCACAGCACTGCACTCTGCTGGGCTTTCTGTGCTTCGGCAACAGAAGCACAGGGCGATCAAATTCCCATGGTGGACTCTTCTTTTTTTCAGCGATTACATGACTTTCCTTTTTACTTCGTAAAGCCAAGGAAAGTTAAAATGTGATAGTGTGGACAAACAGGAAGGAAATTCAAAACTACAATTACAGAACGTGAGAGACCGAACAAGAATAAAGGCTTGGGGAGAGAAAATTGGGCATTCGCAACACATTCAAAAGAGGAACGTTGTAGCTTCGATTTCAGGATAGATGGAGATAATCTTTCTACTGAAGTAGTTCCTTTGTTAATGGGCTCTCGAAGAAAAAGGAAAGTTGGGCGCATTGGGGATTTTGGTAAACGATATTACTAACTTAAGACTTTATATTGATTTATGGTTGCAGTAACATGCCTATGCCCATCATTTTACAGTTAAATGAACAACTTTCAGACCCACCAATCTGTTCTGTTCCTTTCTAACTTAGTTTTCAGTGTCCCTGCGGCACCTTTTTACATGGTATCCTTCTCTTTAAAGCCTGGTTTTTACATTCACTTTCCAGATAAATATAGGAGTATACAGACGACATAGCGGTGCCTTACTTCATTCAAGATGTTCTGACGATGGTGTAAAACTGAAACTAGTTAACAAATACAAAATCCCTATGGAAACACGCTACTTCTTTCCAGTTTCCATTTAATAAGTAAAGAACGCTACAGTAAGCTTATCTTTTCGTAATGTACAACCGTAAATATAGAAAGACTGTGAAAAACTCTAACATGATAACAAAAATGTCGTTCTTTCTCCATTTAAAATTATAAATGGTCAAGTCACTAATTTGTTTATCTCGTTAGTTTGGTAGACGAGTTGTTCACTGATGTGTGGGGTATATTAGCTTTACTCTTGGAAGATCACTCACCAACAAACGCTGACCAAGTTGTCCGTGAGCGACACTACCATTCAATTTGCATGTCTTGGGGGCAATGAGATAAGGGTCGAAATCATAACAGATAATTTCCCTCATTCGCTCTTGAGTTGGATGATGTTTTTGGAGAACTAAAACAATACCTTGAATGAATATTTGGTTTGCAAGAAGCGAGCTGTTAGTATGCAGTTAATTTATTTGTCAGAGCTTTGAGTAATCCAATAAATAGATTGTAATAAATGAACATTTAAACTGTGGAAAACATCATGTCTCCAAGTCATTGTTTCTATTGAAGCAAGTTTTGATGTGGCAGTGGGGTATTTCTATATTTCTCACCTTGTGACTGCCAGCCCAGGGGCAACAATATTAATAATTCTCAGGAAAGAGGTGGTAAACAAGGTTTTAAATATACGATAGCATGGTTTATGTGCGCATGAGCCAAGGGCTGAAACACAGTTTTTCTGATGTACCAGTTAGCCTAAAGTTCAACCAGCACTTTGTCTTTGATCTGAGAACTGCACAAACGTAAAAAAATGTTCCTGATCGAAAACGTGTACTATTCGGACTGAACAATAAACCAAAACGGCCCATTATTATTTTAACATCTTCATAAAATAACGGAGAAAGATTGAACCATCAGTTCACCTACTTCCCTGCCACCATTTTCATGGTGACTACAATCGTGTCAAAAGTAGTCTCACAAAATGTTTGGTACCAAAATCTTGAGTGTAAACATAGTTCTGAGGGTGATCCATGAAAATTCAATCATCAGGAGAGCTGAGTGTCTTGAACATATTTTTTTTCCCTAGCTTGGTTCTTTAGTTTCGAGATTGAGCCCTTGTATATTGGTTATCATCATCAACAGCCAGAGTGGAAGTCATCAGCAAATGCGTCATTTTCCTGTCATAGGTGAGGCCAAGTAGACAGCCTTGTCGAACTCCATTCAACTTTTTTTTGTATGCGAATTAGCTTCATCGTGCTCACACAAATGCAAAAGTTCTATATTTTATTGCAAGCATTTTTCTACGTTTATCACTTACTCTATCAGGCCAGAACACACCAAAGGCTTCTGTAACACCAAGGAAAATGGCAGAGCATAATTTTCTTCAACGCTTTCAATTACACTTGTAATCTGGTGAACTGGCACTACATTGCACTCATTAGCTGGTTGTATAAGATTGTAGAATAGCTTAGAAAGGTCTAGCACGAGAGAAATTGATTGGTAGATGACCGTTTGTTAGGTGACGCCGAGTTTGTAGATGACCAAACATCACTCCATTCTTTAAACATAATTGGACAAACTAGTGAGTCCTAACGTGCTCATTATACAATACTTACGGCATGACACCGACTTATTGATTAACCATGAGTGAAAATTGCTGACTGGAGGGTTGTTTGAAATGTATTGATGCAATGGTTTCCCCAAGGATGACATCTCCACAAAAAATAACGATCGAAGACAACACGAAACATTTATTGAAGAGGTCGAGTCTCCTGTGGTAACCTTCATTCAGCGTTCTGTTAATGGTTTGTCATAAAATGTGAAGGAACCAAGTGATCTAGATTGAAGTACATTCACTTTTTATTAGATGGGTGGCAAATCCATCCAGTGAACATCTAGTAAGATGCACTACACAACTCCCCTGCGTAAATTTGATACCAATACAATTGTGACTGGAGTTAAACATGAAATAAATGGTTCATTCGCTTCCTTCATCTTTTGGGTTCTTAATAGACTTTTTTGATGCACAGAAGAGTTTTATTCATGTACATAATTCAGATCCAGTTTGGAGGACACATTGCAACGATAATTTGCTAATGAAACGAGTGAAAAGGTTGCAGGTAAGAGACAATCAAAGAAAGACCAGAGTAGGCACAACAAAGTACAGCTGATAACTCACCACTCAGTGCCACCTGCGCAATGTGGCATCAACTGAAAGTGGGTAAATTGTATAAATTCATCAATTAGTTGTGTGGGTTGATTACATGTACATGAACCAGAGTGGATGAAGTCATGAAGGGTCTATGGTTTTTTTAATGGATGGAGCCACTATTGAAATACAGTCAGCCACCACAACTCTATGTTTTCACACAAACAAAAATCTTCCTTTTCATTGACGCCTTGTAACTACGTGATTGTTGGTCCTACGAAAGAACGCCTGGCATATATTCTGTACAAGACACATTTTTTCAAAAAGCACACGAAAGACGTTATAGGACAACAACTGCAGGGCTAGACTATTTGTCTTTTTGCGGGTGAGGGAAAGCGATGGGAACAACTCAGGGATGGGCTCATCCCAACTAGACAATCGCAGTGGTCTGTTATAAAAATTGTACGAATATCATTTAAAGTTCGTATGCTTCACACAACAAATAAAAATTCAAAGTAACCATATCTCACATAGTGTCGACCTCAACCTCGCAATAAAGCCTACATTGCACCAAAAAGCTCTCGTTTTGTAAATGGATCTGGTGGTACTCATTTCTTCTCAACTTCATCTAGAGATGTACGAGTGAAAGACTGTTTTTAGGTAGATGTGATGCAACTTAAACATTAGCAGTAACCGTATGCTGTAAAATAGCTTATTGCTCCAAGCACAAATAAACTTCACCTTGCTCTTTACAAGATTGAACAGAATTGACTGACTTTGTGAACGAAAGGCGTGTGGCTGGCTCCTCAAGGGCACAGTTGTTGAAACTTACATGGAAGGAACTAACAACAGTGTAGAATTGATGGGAGAGCGTATTACCCAAACCATTGTCTCAGCTAGTTCTACTTCAATTGGGATTGAGGGAGAGACCTTCAGCTCCCGAGCAAAGACCAGGTTGAAATTTCGTACTCTCAGAAAAGCCAATACAAGAATGCTGAGGGAAACTGGAGGGAGGCTTCCTTTACAGAGGGTAAACAGGGAGCTTACCGAGAGGGTAATTAAAGAAGAAGAACAACGCCAGAAGAAGATGCTCACAAGGAGAAATCCAGAAGAGAAGGGGTGGTAAAAAGGAGTCCTTTGGGTCCCCACTTTGTATCAAAGGGCAGAATACGGCAAGGACTGTTGCTAGAGGTGGCAGTTGGGACTCATAGACCAAACCTGAAGGCAGTAGTAATGAAGGTTTCCAACATTTATTATTAAAATTAATAGCTCGTGACTGCCCTCCTCAAAATAAAATTTGTAGCAGTTTGCAACCAAGTTGACAAGGCCCAGCCAGGCAGATGAATCATTGGTGTGTCTAAACGCAACGACAAGTTCATTACGTTTAGATGAAAATAATGCATTATGAACATACTAAATTATTGAAAAAACATATTGTTAGAATTACGCCACTACCGCATTGCAAAAGTCAAATGGAATGCACTTATTCATAAAAGAGAGGTACTAATATAAAGAATGTACAAAGAGGAAGTCATTCACGTCTTTATAAATAACAATAAAGTCGTGCAATCAGTTCTTAGTGTTTCCACTTGCTAATCAGTTGGAATGTATTTCGTTGGCCTCGGGGTGGTCAGGAATGACTGGTTGTTGGCCCTGATGGTGCACTTCCTCAGGAACTTGGTTGGCATGTGGTGCAGCGGCTTCATAGGTATCGTTTCCTGTATTCCGTAGGACGAGTATGTTAACAAAATATAAATCACAACAAAATTTTAAAAAATTCATCGTAGAAGGGACACAACGAAGAAGTTACTTGATTGGCTTTTTCATTTTATTCAAGCCAAATAACAAAGTTTTTACACTTGCAAACAAAGAATAATCAATTCCCTTTCATTTATTAAATTCAAGTGGGTTTACACATTCATACAATTTCAAATCACTCACCTTTTCATAAGATACTTGTTTCCCCCAATATTTAAGCTTATTGAGGAGTGCTGGCTACCAAACATTGTCAAATGTTACCCTTATGTCAATAAGAACTGCTACAACCTACTTAGCCAGTGCCAGCAGGGAACATTGCGAATTGCGACAATTTTATCTCATTTTTTTCTGCGTGGACTTTGCTCTGCTACACCTGTATGGCCTGCCTGTTAGGTTACTGCCAAAGTCTCCTCATGTTTTGCCTAATATGGAAAGAAGATTGAACAGTCTCCATGATCTCGAGTCTGACTGATTGCAGTCACCACCCTTTTGAAGACAACACGCACCAACATCCACTGAGTGGCGAATCGTCCAACCAGCAGACAGTCATTAAACAAATTAAGGAGGCCACTCGAGATTGTCTATTCAGGTTTCCTCAGCATATTGCTATCTACTGTTTCCCGCCTAAGAGAATTATTGGGCTTTAAGGTCGTAATGGCCCTACCGAGATCACCTCTTGTCCACAATGGAATGTCGGGCTTGGCGGAGGGTCTATGATCAGTTCCCTTGCTCTTCAGTATCTCGAGCTACTTGATCGTCAGGGAATCGAAGGAAGGTTTTCAGCGAATTTGAGAGGCTGCAGGCCCATCACCATGGCCACTGCCAGAGTTTGTGTCATGATAAAACCCCTACTTTGATGTGGAGGGAGGAGGGCTCAGTAGCAGCTACTGTCGCGTATGATGAGCCTGGGCTACTTAGCTGGCTCGGTAGAGCCACTTGAGCTTGGAGGGCTGGTGACAATGGCTGCGTAGGGTGCTGGGCCATTGCCCTACGCAGCTCTTCCCTCACGACAGCTGCCAAGGTTTCTCGCAAGAGGTCGTGGCAGGGTGAACAGTTGTCAGGGGGGGGGGGGGCACTCCCTTTGATGGCCAGCTTCGAAATCTCTAGCTGCCCTACTTATCCTGATTTTTCAATCAAACGTATCACCCAGTATTTTGCATTCATCATTCACCTCAGTTACCCAGTAAATGGAGTCACATAGTTCACGAACTCGTGTGAGGAATTGCTCCATATGGAGGTGCTATTTTATGAAGTTGTATGGTTTCTGGCTAAATGAAACCAACAACCCCACTGCAACAAAGTTGTATATTCTCAATATGTGTAATAGACATTGCATAGTGAAACCAACTGCTTAGTTAGTGAGCAGTGGTTAGGAGTTCAGCAATCATAGATGGAATTGCCTCGTGCGAATTTAGAAGCTTATGCTAGTTTTTCTTTAAAAATAATAATCCAATTTACCTGTTGTGGGTGGATGCATTGGTGGAATGTGGGTATCTCTGGCATGATTCTCAGGTTGCTGTTGGGAATGGACACTTTCTACCCCAGGGTGGGCACCCTGGTGACCTCCCGCTTGGTTCATAACTGGAGCGGCTTGGTGGGCACCTGTTTGTGTTACATCGTTAGGATGCTGGTTGTACTGTGGAGGCTGTTGGCGGTACTGTTCCCCATCGTTTGCATGTCCCTGAGAGATAGCATTTTGTTGCTGAACGTGATGAGCTGGAGGGTATTGTTGGTGTTGTTGTTGAGCCGCTACTGGTTGGTGCTGATACTGCTGTTGTGCAGCTGCAGGTTGGTGTTGATACTGCTGTTGTGCGGGTGCAGGGTGATGTTGATACTGTTGTTGGGCTGCTGCAGGGTGGTGCTGATACTGTTGTTGAGCAGCTGCAGGGTGGTGCTGATACTGCTGTGGTGCTGATCCAGGAGGTTGTTGATGATGCTCATTACTGGCTGCTGGATGAGCTTGGTACTGGGGATAGTGAGCCTGATTAACTGGCATTCCAGGCCCATGAACTGGCTGGTAGTGAGGTGCCTGGAACAAAATCAAAGACAATTTCATCAGCCACGTTTCAACTTTAACACGTATCAAAACGCGTCCAGCGCATCAATCCTGCGTGAGTGTCTACCACACTATGGCAGCTGAATAATCTCTCATACGCGATAGTCCCACTAACACAGAACAAATAACTAAATCACTCGTGATGAAGTTGTGGAAACCTATTTCAATAATAAAACGGAGAAATCTATAATCTTTATACGTTTTGTGGAACTACTGAAGCTAAAAAACCAGATTTCGGCGCCTGCTCCATGTGCATGTGTCTTTACATATTAGGCAAAACATAAGAAATCATGATGCTGGAGTCTCTTGAAGGGGTCTTTGATCGCAGCCTCAGTGTCGAAAGCTCGTGGAGTGGAGATAGGTAACATCAGGGTTGCAGCATTGACCGTGTCCTTGCATGTTGTGTGGTGCAAGAAAATGGCTGAGGAGGTGCGTTGGCTGGGTGTGTCAGGAGGCGTTCTCCGAGGTATCACCACCCGCGTGTTGTTCAGGTCGTACCTTAACTGGTGGTCATTCTATCGTGGAACATCATCTTATTATCCTTCTTTCCTTCCCCATCCCAATCCTTCTATGCCATGCATATGCGAACACACCAGCACCACATGATTAAGCGACTCAAATCAGGTTACCACAGGCATGACAGCGAACATTCACATCATTACGATTCCAGCCTCTTCTACACCTCACTGCTGTAGGCAGTGACGCCACATGAATGGCGTGAAAGTGATGGTAATCCTTCCCATGAATGCCCTCTAAAGCCCACTCCACCCACGCAGAAGAGTAGGGGGAGAGAGGACAGTGCGTGAGTTTCCATCCTTCAACCGAACCATGCAGAGCAACCGCAAACACCGAAGGCTTATTGGGCTTGGGGGCAGATGGAGTCGCCATGTCACACCACCGCAGCTGATTCTGGACGAATAAAAGACCAGCCACTGCCCGTGCGACATCCCAGCCAGATGCCCACAAAGCAAGAGATGCTTATGACGCAAGAACAAAATAGTGGTAGAGAGAGAAGGAACACCAAGTCCCCCAGATCGAACCAGAGCGTGAATGTATGCACATGGGACGCTGTGTGGGAGGCCTAGCCAAACACGAACAGCAGAGCACACCATTCTATCAAAGGCTTATTAACCTTCGAACGGTCCACCTCCGAAAAAACAACCCATAGGTCAGCTTTGGGAGCAGGCACACCTACACACGCACACACACACACACACACACACACACAGGTCTGTTTCTTTATTTGGTGACTGTACCTAAACCCTCGACGAGGATTATATCAGTCATAGAAGTTGCGGTTTCGCTAATATGCAAGAGGCCGGCCCCTGCAGCATCCACCGAACTCAGACCTGTGGAGGTACGGCAGGTATTTGGTCTTAGCCAGTCTCACCGTAGAGAGCTGTTGCCCGTGTGTTACCGCGCGGAGGTTGACCACCTGAGGAATCCCGTACCATCTGGGAGTATTTCATAATCTGGTTTCCTACCTGATCTTACTTTTTACTTGGGTGGCAAGTTTCAAAAGGACAGATCAACTATAACCACGTTTCTTAGCCATCACCTTCTTTGCGAACTTTGCAAAATGGTTATAGGCTTCCTTTGTAGCAGTCAATGCTGCTAAGTTCGTTTGCCCTACCAACAACCGTCGCTCACTGTTGTAGAAACTACAGTGGAGCAGCACGTGGTTTCTTGTTTCCTCCGCACTGGAGGCACAAGACGTGCATAATGGAGAGTCTTTCAGGGAAAAGAAGTGGAGCCGCGCATTGAAGTCACCATGTCCCGTGAGGAACTGACTCGTCCAGTGGTCTGGCTCAACCCATTTTCTAGAAAGACGTTCACGGATGTTGGGGAAGAACTCATACGTATCACGTCCTTTGACGAGGATTCCCATCTCGCTTGCCATTTCTCTAGAGCCCATTCATCGATGGCGGCAAGTTTCTGTTCTGTGGTGAGATCCGCACGGAGTTCAGCCCAAAGCCGGGAAGCTCGTTTCACTCTCCACTTGTCAATCATGCACTCGACAGCCAAATCAACTGGTAACTGACCAGTGATCACCTGGAGTGCTTCCGTTGATACAGTCTTGTAGGCCTTGGTGATCCACAGGAGCGCAGCTCTCTGGGATTGGGCCAATACTCTCTTTGATTGACTGTTAGTTTGCTACCCCAGACAACGGGCAGTAGCCAATCACACCTAAATAGATGGCCTTATACATGAGGATGGTGTCGTGGTAACACACACCCCAAGTGGCCTTGCTAATGGCACGCAGTGAGGCAAACCTTGCAATGGTAGTGCCTTTAAGGGACTGGAGGTGTTGGTTGAAACCCCACCTCTCACCTATATTCACTCCTAAATACTTGACGTGCTTTTCAAGAAGGAGCCTGTGGCCGCCAAAGCGTATTGTGGGTGGATTATTCACTTTCCCCTTCAAGAGGATTAGCTGGGTTTTTTCCTCAGCCACCTGCATCTTGACATGCTCGCACCATTGGTTGACAGTGCGGAGCACATGGTGAGTTTTTTCTTCAATTTGGCGGACTGACTCTGCAAAGATCAGCACAGTCAAGTCATCCACATAGGCGTACGGCTCGCAGTCAGTCTCCATGAGTTTCCTGAGAAGACCTTCGAAGAAGGCATTCCAGAGTGCTGGTCCTAGGACCGAGCCCTGTGGGCACCCCTTCTCAATCTTTCTCCGGACGGAGACATGCCTACTTTCGATCGTAGCAGTTCTGTCTGTCAGGTAACTTCTGACGAGCGAGTACAGGTTGCGGGGGATTCCCCTACCTTTAAGCTCATTAAGGAGCGCTGGCCACCAAAGGTTGTCAAACGCTCCTCTGATGTCAATCAGAACTGCTACGACGTACTTAGCCGGTGCCAGCAGGGAAACACGCCGAATCTCTACAATGACATCCTGCGTGGACCTTCCTTTGGTACACCCGTATTGCCTGCCTGTGAGGTTGCGGCCAAAGACTCCTTCGAGGGACTGCAACATCAAGATTTCTAGTGTTTTGCCTAATATGGAAAGAAGGCTGAGTGGTCTCCATGATCGCGGGTCTGACTGATTGCGGTCGCCTCCCTTTTGAAGAGTGACAACACGCGCAGACTTCCACTGAGTGGGGAACTGTCCGACCTGCAGACAGTCATTAAATAAATTAAGGAGACCGCTGGAGATTGTCCGCTCAGCCTTCCTTAGCATATTGCTTTCTATTTTGTCTGGCCCGGGGGATTTGTTGGGCTTTAAGGTCGCAAGGGCCCTGCCGAGGTCGCCTGTTGTCCACAATGGGATGTCGGGCTCGTTCGAGGGTCCATGATCAGCTCCTCGCTGTCCTCTGGGCTTCAGTGTCTCGAGCTACTTGGTCATCTGGGAACGCCTTCTCAAGGAGGGTTTCCAGTGAGCTTTCGATGCTGCAGGCCCAGCCTGACTCATTTTGCATCGCAGCTAAGACTTGCTCTACGTTTGCTTTTCCTATGGAGGACTTGTAGTGTCTGCCCCAGGGGTTCTCAGAGCTCTCCGCTTCCACAAAATTTCGCCAGCCTTGCCGTTTGGCTCGTTTGATGGCGCGGTGGAAGGCCTTCTTCTCTTGGATGAAGGCAGTTCGAGTGTTGCTCTGGCATCAGTGTCACGAGTGTTTTGGTACATCCTTCTGGCTCTATTTGCACTTTGCTTGAGGGGATTAAGTTCCTCAGTCCACCATGGGACTTTGATCGCCCTGTGCTTCTGTTGGCCAAGTACAGAGAGCCCAGCAGAGTGCAGTGCTGTGGTAAATGTGTCCACTTTGCTGTCCACCTCTTCAGGTGTGGATGCTTGCGCTATTAGGTCGGTGTCTGCGCCACGCAGTTCACCTTCCAGTACCCTACAGAATTGTGGCCAGTCAGCCTTGTTTGTGCGGAATCGCTTTTCACGCATGTCTTTGCAGAGGATGTTGTCATCCGTGATGGCAAAGTCAATAACCATGTGATCGCTCTGCGTTGCACCTGGTACGACTCGCCAACCTTGCAATTTGAGTAGCAGGGTGTGAGACACGGCTGTGACGTCTATACACGACCTTCCTCCTGGACCATCATAGGTCGCCTCAGTCATGGGGTCGTTGGCAACAACCAAGTTGTACCTGGTGAGCAGCTCTATATACGCCTCGCCCGCCCTGTCCAGGGTTGGGGATCCCCACAATGGTGATCTGGCGTTTGCATCAGCACAGACTACGCAGGGTCGTCCTGATAGGCCTGCTAGAGCCCGCTCGAGTGGTTCAAGGCTGGTGGCAACTGGTGCGCCAAATTGCCTGTAAAATGATATTACAACCAGCTCAAAGCCACCGGCTCGGATGAGCACAGCGCCAAGTGCTGGCTGTTCAGGTGGGTGAGTGCGAGCATGTCAATGGACGGGTCGATGCAGGCTACTGCTGCCTTGGCTCCCGTTCTTGCTCCAGTCACCACTCGTGCCTGCGATCCCAGACCAAGGGTTTTGGATCCTATGTATGGTTCCTGTATGGCGAGGACACTGCAGCGTTTCTTGAGTGCATTTTGCAGCAACTCAGCCATAACTGGGCAACTCTTATTTGTGTTGTGCTGAAGGATTCGAACTGTTTTTGACCTATTCATAATCTACTCGTGACTCCTGGAGGGCAATCGCTCGCTGACGAATGGTACAGCGTGCGTCTCGTGTAGAGTGTGAGACCTGTTGGATTTTGCGTTCGACGCAATTGGCACACTTGAGAGGGCATCACGCTTGCATTCCCTACTCAGATGTGGCAAGGCGCACCAGGCGCACACAACAGGTCTTGTACAGGCCACTGCCAGGTGGCCATAGCGCTGGCATTTGTAGCACTGAGTGGGGCTTGGTACTTTCGTATGGCGCACCGCTGCCAGGCTATTTGGAGGTGCCTTGCCCTCTAGTTTTTGTATAGGCTGGGTGATACCTCAATCACCCAATCCTTCTGCCTTCCACGCTGTTTGGTGAAGAGGGCCTGACATCCTGCGGCTGCAAGCCTAACGCAGGGTTGTGCTCAACAACTTGTTGGGCCAAGTCCTCTTGAAGATCAGTCCGCACGTCGCACAATAGCAGGCGTGGAAACGACCCAGGGGGCTGACGCTTGGAGCTTCAACTCCTTTTTGTTGAAATGTGGCTCGTGAGCGCCTTGGCCATTTCTGGCGTTTCCGTCACAATGACGGCGCCACCTCCTACTGCGGTGCGGATGTCTAGCACTCGGACGCTTAGAGCTTGGAGGTCCGTGAGCAGGGACACCCGCATCAGTGCTTCCATTGTATCAGGGTTGGAGGACCAGCCTCTCCTTCCTTACATGTATGCCTAACCACTACCACGTTTTGTCGTGGGTTTTAGGGGAGTTTGGCAAGCGGTGGAGGCTTTTTATTTTGCTTTTATTTTTACTTTTGCCCTTGTTTTTGGGCAGAGGCGTAGGCGGGCGCTGCCCTCAGCCTGCTAGTTGGGGCCTGTTTCCGCTTCCCCCTGCGCTTCCTGGCCCTGGCAGACTGCCATTCCGCCTCAGCTCCATGAGGGGGAGGAGGGCGCAGTAGCGGCTACTGCCGCATATGAGGGGCCTGGGGTACTACCTGGCTCATTGAAGGTCCTTGAGTTTGGGGGCTGGTGGCACTGGCTGCTGGGCAATTGCCCCACGCAGCTCTTCCTCACGACAGCCGCCACAGTTTCCCGCAGGGGGAGTGGCAGGGGCGATGTCGTTGGGGGCATTAGCTTTTATAGCCAGCTTCGAAATTTCGAAGAGGCAACTAGTGATGAGGTCCGCATAGGTCCTGTCGCGTTGACCCTCATCCGTGCCATCTGGCTGTGGATGATTTGGACATATGCGCAAATTTGCTCCATGTCCGACAGATTAGGGTCAACGGCGTGTCGTGTGCTTGTAGTAGCCGGGTTGCCCGGGCTACTAGGAGGAGAAGGGGGAGATGAACGCGGTTTGCCCGGTTCTTTCCGCCCTTGTTTGTTTGGACGACGAGTAGATTGCTCATCGTCCGAAGAGGGAGGGGTCGAGCTTGGCGAGCCCGAGGAAGAGGCGCAGGTGGCGTTTTTATTACCTGCAATTGTGTTATTTGACTTAGTCATGTTTTTACTAATTTTGAGGGGGAGATTAAAGAAGCAGACTGGTGTAGTGTATCGTTGTGAGTTCATTTCTTGTGTGTCTTAGTGGTATGAGCGAGACGTGCTCGAGAGCCAGTGTCCTGGAAGCTCCCCCAGGCATATTGATTCTAGCCCCTTTCGCTGGTCCGTTGAGGGTCAAAGGGAGGCCCCCACATGCGCCGCAGCTGCCAGTCCGGCCACCCACCGGGACTAAGACGCATGAGGGATTTTTCGGCTGCTGCTCAGAGTCAGCCCTCGGCCACTGGTGATGTGGTGAGCGGGACACACGCTATCAGCCGCCCCAGGAACGCTCAAACCTGGTTTTCCCCTCCTCATTCCGAAGGCCGCACCTATATGGGGATCGCTCAAGGTGTTAGTGAGCTACCTCCAGGACTGTCTTTCGCTCATTATGAGTGTTTTAAGTCAATATGTTCTGCCACGCAAGCCGTTGCAGTGTATTTTGTATCTGGAATATGTTGTGTGTGTCTGTGTCGTGAGCTTTAAGCCCCTTTAAGGCCGGATTTAACGACCACGCAGAGGATACGGCAGGAGAATTCTGTCCCCCTTCCTTCTGGGGTGTGTACTGCGATCCCAGCTAAAGGTAGGGGTTCCCAGTGTGTCATGTATGTGAATGAAGTGTAAGTTGTGTCCCTTTTAGTTCGGCTTATACGAACACGCAGGGAGTACGGCAGTGGAATTCTGGACCCCAACTGCAGGGTGAGCACAGTGTGGCGACAGAGTACACTGTGACGCCCAGCCACAGTTAAGCCTCGTTGGATGTAATCCTGCGGGGACCTCGTAGAGGTGAGGTTGTCTTTCAAGCTGGGCCCACCCGGCTTTCCCTTTTAGTCGGCTCATACGACACGCAGGGAATACGTCAGCGGTATTCTGGACCCCCGACTGCAGGGTGACACACACACACACACACACACACACACAGACCATGCACAGGTTTTTTAGAATCAGTAGGCCCCAATATGTAACGACCTGAAGAAAACCTAACTTTTGTTTTTTTACACAATTGCAGTGAGCTAGTTACCAACGACACTACCGTTATTATTATGTACAGCTGATTGATTGTTTTCTTGCCTTGATATTGAAAATAGACGATTCATTCTGTGTTCTAACGAATTGACGAGTAGTCGCTTAACATTAATTTATATTAATATGTACAAGATAGCGAAAGTAAAAACGTGCAAATAATAACTCACCTGCCCAGGATGTGCATACTGATACGGTGGCTGAGGTGGTATCTGCAACCAATGTTCACGATTCTTCAATCAAAGTCACTAACAACACAGTAATTTATTACGTAATAGCTTAGTTCTTCAATGATCAAAGTGTCTAGGAATTATTTGTGTATCGTTCCACAACCTTCTGAAAATTTGGCAATCTGCTGTAATTTTTTAGAAAACTGCGAAAAACGGTAATTTAATGTTCGGTAAATCCCATTTTCCAACCATTCTTGGCATAGACGCAGAAATAGTTGTCAAAAACGAAATGTAGGTACTAGTTGCTTGAAAGTATTCAGTATGGTTCATCAAAATCGTTGGAATCATTTTGGAGAAAATGATGAAAACAATAATTTAATATACAGTGAATCTCATTTTGCTCCATCTATCGATAAAATTACTTTTGCTGTTGTTCACTTTCGGAGAAACCCCTGTTTATTTTGAAGATAGACTGAGGGGTCGCTGGAGGGGCGCTGGAAGGGATCGCCTCTCGCCCTCCCTTTCCTCTTCAATTTCTCTCTCTCTCTCTCTCTCTCTCTTTCTCCGATTGTTCTTTTTCTTCCAATTTTTTGGCTCATTCTGATCCAACTTTCTTCAGAAACAAGGTCCGTTTTATACCCCTACCTTTTCACCCCTTTTTCAATGTGAAAAGTGCAACAGGTTCGGTTACCTTGTCAAAAAACCCTTTCGTGTCTGTTTACGATCAACTGTGGCTTTTCTTAAAAGCGTTGGCGCCAATCAAAGCGCTTGGGAAGCTTGGGTAAGTCCTCTTTCAGTTCCTCATTTCATTTCTATTTTTCCTGGTGTATTCTGTTTCCAGGTGCTCGCTGGTTGAGGGTGATCTGTTCAGCGATCAGAATCACACGGGCAGTATCTAATTTCCCATTACAAGGGAAATTTAGAAATTCTAGTATAATTACCCCCCCCCCTCGTGATAATTGTTATTTCAGGGTACTTTTACACTACATGGTGCACAAAAAGGAGGGATTTTCCCCGAACAACTTTTAACAGCTGTATTGTCCCGCGAGTTCTTTCAATGAGTAGATTTTGGCTCACCATAATTAGAGTGATTTTTGTTATTATGTATGGCTCAATCAAGACCTAACTAGTAATTCTTATCCTACCCAACTCAAAACATTTGCGCAGGAAACTGATTCTCCACGAGGGAAAAATGGTTGGGCAGGGAATCGTCCCAATCATGCTTGAAAGACCACAACTCCTGAAGCAACACTTCAAGCGAAAGTAACTGGAGCCAAGTTACCATTCATATAGATACAGGCCAGTTGCGACAGAATCCCTCTTTTCATTACATTCCCCTAAGCGATAGCAAAAAACGTCCAGAGTAGGTGTGTGGTGATTATGCAACTCCCTGATATCATATGAATCGTTGTTATGTATCCAAGTATGATCTCATCCTTGTTTACTCGTTTTCTCATTGTTCTGTTCCTCTCCTACCAAATTTGGTACGATGTAATATTTCGTTTAATAAAACCTTGTATAAAGGTATGAACTATCATATTTCAATTTATTAAACGAAAAATTACATCGTACCGAATTTCGTAAAAAAGGAACAGAACAATGAGAAAAGGAAGTAACTAAGGAAGATCATACTTGGATACATAACAACGAGTTGTATAATCACGACAATCATCTCTCTTGAAATCAGTCAAGTAGTCTTTTAAATAAGCTGGAGGATGTCTTGAACGAGTTGGTCTCTCTGACGAGGTACTAGTACGCGTTTTGGCAACTCAGTCTGAGTTGGAGGGACATATGCAGTTCTAGTTTCAACGCCATGGTCTACAGGTGTACTCATGAGTGAATCTTGTACTTCTTCTGAACCCTGGATACAGCTCAACCAGTGCACTTTCTCCTCGCAGTTTCTCTCCCTTCAGGTAGATATGTACATGATGATGTGTACTGTGAATTTCATTAAGTAGCTCAACTTCTTCCACCATTGGATCGTACTTGCTTTATCAGACATGCTTTTTCATAGTACTGGTCCATTTACTGTTAGCCATTGAAACTTCATTACTTGTTCTTCGTTTGTGAGTGAACCTCCTTTCGTGTGGCGATGTATTTATTGGCTGCTCGTGAAACACACTAGAAGTTCCACCTCTCTTATCCCCCAAATATGTCCAGTTTGGTGGAAGCCACAATCAAATCAATCAAACACGATCTGGCTGTTGGGACAACAGGTGCTCAGTATTGAAGAGTTCAACACTGTTTTACATCAGATAGAAGCAAATTTGACGTTGAATGATATGAAAGCATTAACTACTGGTCATTTCCTTACAGTAGCACCGCCCCTCACCCACCCAGATAAAGCTGTACTGCATACCTCTTTTAATTGCCAAGGCCATTGGCAACTTACCCGAAAATTGTGGCCAATCAGAAGTGACCACCTGAGAAATCCTGTCTGGGAGGAGTTCTTAATCTGGTTTCCCACCTGATCTAACATTCACTTGGGTGGCGAGTTTCAAGAGGACAGATCACGTTTCTTAGCCATCACCTTCTTCGCGAACTCTTCAAAATGGTTATAGGCTTGCTTTGTAGCAGTCAATGCTGCTAAGTTCGTATGCCCTTACAACAACTGTCGCTCACTGTTGTAGAATCGACTGTGGAGCAGAGCATGGTTTCTTGATTACTCCATACTGGAGGGACAAGACGTGCATGATGGAGAGTATTCGAGAGAAACGAAGTAGAGCCGCGCATTGAAGTCGCCATGTCTTGTGAGGAACTGGCTCATCCAGTGGTCTGGCTCAACCAGTTTTCTAGAACAACGTTCATGGATGTTGCAGATGAACTCATACATGTCACAACCCTTTGATGAGGATTCCCATCTTGCTTGCCATTTCTCTAACTCCCATTCGTCGATAGCAGTAAGTTTTCGTTCTGTGGTGAGATCTGCATGGGGTTCAGCCCAAAGCAGGGGAAGCTCCAGTTTCACACTCCACTAGTCACCCATGCACTCAATGGCAAAGTCAACGGGTAACTGACCAGTGATCACCTGGAGTGCTTCTGCTGATACATTCTTATAGGCTTTCGTGATCCACAGAAGTGCAGCTATCTGGGATTGGGCCAATACTCTCGTTTTGATTGACTCTTAGTTTACTACCCCAGACAACGAGGCAGTAGCCAATCACGCCTAGATATATGGTACTTCCGTATTGCCTGCCTGTGAGGTTGAGGCCAAAGACTCCTTCGAGGGACTGCAACTTCAAGATTTATAATGTTTTGCCTAGTATGAAAAGAAGGCTGAGCAGTCTCCATATCGCAGGTCTGACTGATTACAGTCTCCTACCATTTGAAGAGTGACTACACGCGCAGACTCCACTGAGTGGGGAACCTGCGGACAGTCAATAAATAAATTAAGGAGGCCACTGGAGATTGTCCACTCAGCCTTCCATAGCATATTGCATTCTATTCTATCTGGCCTAGGAGGGTATTTGTTGAGGGTATTTTGTGCATTTGTGCTCGTTTGGAGCGTCCATCATCAGCTCCCTTGCTGCCCTCTGGGCTACAGTATCTCGAGCTACTTGGTCATCGGGGAATGCCTTCTCAAGGAGAGTTTCCAGTCAACTTTCAATACTGCAGGCCTGGACTCATTTAGCATCGCAGCTAAGACCTGCTCTACGTTTGCTTTTCCTATGCAGGACTTGTAATGTCACAGCTCTTTGGTGTAGGCTGGGGGACAACTCAATAACTCAATCACCCAATCCTTTGGTCTGCCCCGCTTTTTCGTGAAAAGGGGGCTGAAATCCTGCGGCTGCAAGCCTAACGCAGGGTTGTGCTCAATAACTTGTTGTGCCAGGTCCTCTTTTTGTAGGTTGGTCTGCATCTCACACAATAACAGGTGTGGGAAGCAACCGACGGAGACTGATGCGTGCTGCTTCAGCTCCTTCTTTGTGGAAATATGGCTCGTTAGTGCCTTGGCCATTTCTAGAGTTTCCGTCACAATGACAGCGACATCTACCATTGCGGTGTGGATGTCAAGAATTCGGACGCTTAGTGCTTGAAGATTCATAGGAGGGACACGTTTCCACTGCATCAGGGGTGGAGAGACCAGCCTCTCCTTTCTTAGTACTACCACATTTTGTCGAGGAGTTTTTAGGGGGAGTTTGTTAAGGGAGCCTTTTGGTTTATTATTCATTCCGAATAATAACCATCAGCAAAATTTGTATACAACCCTCCCCTCAAAATTTGATACTTTACGTTTCAAGACATCAGGATTCATCATATTGATTTTAGCCCCTTTCCCTGGTCCATTGAGGGTCAAAGGGAAGCCCCCACATGCGCTGCAGCTGCCAGTCCAGGCACCCACCGGGACTAAGACGCATGAGGGATATTTTGGCTGCTGCTCAGAGTTAGCCCTCAGCCACTGGTGATGTGGTGAGCGGAACACCTGCTACCAGCCGCCCCAGGAACGCTCAAACCTGGTTTTTCCCCCTCCTCTTTCCAAAGGCCACACCTATATAGAGGATCGCTTGTAGGTGTTAGTGAGCTACTTCCAGGACTGTCTTTCGCTCATTATGAGTGTTTTGAGTCAATTTGTTTTGCCACATAAGCTGTTGCAGTGTTGTTTGTATCTTGAATATGTTGCCTATGTCAGTGTCGTGAGCTTTAAGCCCCTTGAAGGCCGGCTTTTACGGTCACGCAGAGGATACGGCAGGAGAATTCAGGTCCCCTTTCCTGCAGGAGGTATGTCCTATGGAGGCAGCTCAAGGCAGGGGGTTCACAGTGTGTCGTGTATGTGGAAGAAGTATAAGTTGGGTACCTTTAAGTCCGGCTCATACAAACACTTAGGGAGTACGGCAGTGGAATTCTCGACCCCCAACTGCAGGGTGAGCACAGAGTGGTGACAGGGTACACTGTGACGCCCAGCCACAGTTAAGCCTCGGATGTAATCCTGCGAGGAACTCGTAGAGGTGAGGTTGTCATTCAGGCTGGGCCCACCCGGATGTCCCTTTTAGTCGGCTCATACGACACACAGGGAATACGGCAGTGGCATTCTCGACTCCCGACTGCAGGGTGATACAAATAGCGCACTGTTCTGAGCAAGTCTCAAAATACATTGACCTTGGCCAACTTTCCAGTTTTTCCCAACATCTCCCCATTCCCCATTTGAATCTGACAAGCGAGACCTTTCAACCCTTGTACCTGAGAGTCGTCCAGTTCCAAACACTTGGAGTTCCCCAATTAGTTTCCCAGGCGCCTCAAAATTCCCAATCTCTGGGATTACCATTCCTATTTGTCAGTTCACAACAATAGGCTTCAGATTCCAATACCACAAAACATAATAGAGCCCCCAACTAACAAACCTTCATAAGTCCATACTTCCTGTCACCCCTCCACTGGTCACAAGCATCCTCCATGAGAAACCTCCCCTTCTCTTGACCCCCCTTTTGAAAACCTTCCTCAGTTAACTAACCAACCCGACGAATTTATACCCCTTCCAAAGTGGTGGTGTTCTCCCCTGTCACCACACTCAGAACTACAGTAATTTATGTTACTTCACTTCTCCTCTGTACATGCAAGTGTTCGAACCTTGTTGTGACTTCGACTCTTCAATACAAGTTTGGTGCTACACAGTAAACCGTGATTCATTCAAGACTATCCTGGTCAAAACACACACACACTGTACAACTTCTACACAATTCTTTGACGTCACAGAGTACGCCTATAAAATAGCCAGATAGTACCAATCGTCAATGTGTGCAGGCCAACGGACATAATGCATCATCGTCTCCCTTATTTGTTGGGGGGCAATGAACTGGTACCGTATCATATGACTATTCATGCTCTCCCATTTTAGATAAAAGACCCCTTTTACTAGCTGCAAAGAGACTAACATGGTCCAAAGAGCCTGTTACTTCAGTGTCCTTCCCAGCTACTAGTTCAGTCGGGTCACTTGCCTTCACACACTCATGCCATTGGAAGATGCAGTTGAGGGTTGTCTTCTTCCACTCAGCCTGAAGATTTTCAATAGCGTAATCGTGTATTTCGTAGTACTACATTCTGGATGATCACTTTGAATCGACATTTTGGGTAGTCTCATTACCGGAGTTTCCATTTCTTGCCCTTCTTGTCAGTGGCAGTATAAACATCCAGCACCAACACAAGGTCGTCTTGAGAGAGCGTCTGCACTTCATGTTGTGAACCTGGTCGGTATTGGATTTCAAAATTATAAGGGCTCAGGTTGTCTAATGAGCTATCTGACCATCTCGATTCTTGAACTGAAGCATCCATGTGAGGGAGACACGACCAATTCTCACTATTAAACGACTTATTTCTAAGCCATGTGAGTCAAAGAATTTTAAGTCTTCACTGACAGCTAGCAGTAGTCAGCAGTCTCTTCGAGTAAAGCAGTAGTTGCACAATGTTCAAGAGAAGCATTTGCAGAAGTAAGCGTGGACCACTTCCTTTCCATCTTGCTCTTGTGAAAGAACTGCTCCAACAGAGACATCACTGGCATCTGTGTCAAGTATAAATGACTTGCTTAATTTGACATGACCTAGCACAGGGGCATTCAGCAGGCATTCCTTGAATCTGTAAAAGGTAGCCCGACAAGCTGGCGTCCACTCCAACCTGTGAAGATTTTCTGCTTGGTAAAGCGGCTTCATTATCTCACCCTTCTGGAGAACAATGTGTCAGTAGTAGAAAAGCAGTCTGACAAAAAACCAAAGTTCATTCCATAATCTTGTAGTGAAGGGTGTCTTCTTAATGTGGCAATAAGTGTGCTTGATAGTTGTCATTGACTATTCAGTAGTCTATGCAGAAACGCCAACCTCTCTTGGAAGGAATTAAAACCACTTGACTCACCTTCTTGACCACTCGCTTTCTCATTTTTTCTAGCTCCTCAGTAATGATCTTTTTCTTAGCAGGCGTTTGCTTGGGAGGTTGCTTTGGATGGTGACCATTGATATCATTGTGTCACCAATATGATAACAAGAAACCTCTTTATGGACATATCAGCGTTTGGCTACTTCAAACTATTTGAGTAAATGTTGGCGCACTGCCTCATGCACTTCATCCAGATGTTGGTGTAGGTTCTGACAATATTGAGGTGCTGTTTTTAAATAGGATTGATAATAGAACACTTGAGAATGCTTACAGCTCCTTGACGCACCAGCTCCTCTATTTCAGCCTGTCTTTGCCGTTCAAACTCGTGGAATTCTTCTTGAGTGAATTGAGGATGCTGGTCAATGGACTCCCAGCCATCGTCCTTCTGCCACTCGGATTTTTGCGTTTGGTCCAAAAACTCGTCCAAGCTGCAACAGAATTGAATTCAAAAAGTTTGCAATGAGTAACTGATACAATTCTACTACTGATTGTAGAAATACTAATGTTGTACATACATCCAGAACACTCGCCCACAGAACACCAACAGCTGATAGAGGCAAACAGGCGCCAGGTAAGTATGTACGCAACAGACGGAAATAATAAGAAAAGAACTCCCCGGGCCTCGCCAGACCTCTATGGCTGATGGTTACTGCACAAATACAAAGATAGGGCTCGATTTTATGAGATGAGTTGTCCTGCAGTGGATACCAACTTTAGCGTACTCTAACCAGAACATCCCAGGCAACAATTTCCATAAAGAGATTAATTAATTTTAAATCGCTGTCGCTAGTGATTCCTCAGG
Organism: Pachypeltis micranthus; assembly: GCA_020466155.1. NCBI lineage: Eukaryota > Metazoa > Arthropoda > Insecta > Hemiptera > Miridae > Pachypeltis > Pachypeltis micranthus. Next base: position 2,026,864 of record CM035773.1, on the reverse strand, counting down.
CTGTTTGAAGGGAGTTGAACAAGAAGTTGAACTGCACAAAACTTGGCGCTTACTTGCTATAGAAATCGTGAAATGGAGTACAAAGTGGGTGGTTGTAAAAGAATTGACGGTAAATTAGGATGACAATGTTCTTAGTTTAGTTTAAAAAAGGTTGCAAATTACTATGCAATGCATCTCATGTTGCATCAATTCAACGCCAAAAAATCCGGAAAATGACAACTCACGCAATATCGTTTGTAAGATTGATCAAATCTTGTGAAGCAGTTACCCCGGAATATAACTGCAACTTCAGGGCAGTGTACTATTTTAAAGAAAAATAATATATATAGTTAATTCGGGAAAATAAACGCACTTGACGATGTCACGAAACGAACTGTATTTTTTCACAGACAAATAACATACAACCAGAAATAACAGATGAAGCTGGTAAACCAATAATTAACTGAAGGGTCGTCACTTGTAAATTTCAACACGCCCCCTCAAGTAGAAACTTCAGTTAGGAAGAAAGTCCAAGTGTTGTTCATGAGAACTGATTTGTATTCGCTTCACACAGCTTTGCGCCAGTCTTGTGTTTCAGAGCTCGAATAAGCCTCTGAAATAGATATTTCGGCTGACCACGCATATTTAGCATCTTCCAGGGCTTCATCTTGGGGAACATTCTCTTGGAGTACAGCATCTCCAACCACCATATTATATTGTTTCCTAGGTCGCCCTCTTCTTTCATTTCGAACAATTATATTTCTTCCTCTGCCTCTCTTGTCCTCTTTGGATATGTCTTCCATTGTTTCCGAATCATCTTCATCTTGATTTGAGTCTTCAGAATGAACTTCGGAATCTTCTACCCTTATGCGCGAATTTTCACGATTCATGTCTGTGTAGTTTGGTCTAACTTCGACCAATGAAGGGGTTTCTTCCTAAAAGGTATAATAATCCATGCTTGACTAGCACAAAGCTACTCGTCTGTCTTCATCGACGATTCGGCATCTCTTGCGATGAAACATTTTTGTAGTGTATCACTCCACACCCTGTAGCCCTTCGAGGTTCCATAGTAGCTAACAAGTATACACTTGTGTTGATCTACAACAAGGACGAAGAAGAATATGGTAACCAAGTAGGAGGCCCACCGCTGGTAATAATATCAGGGAAGGCTGAAAGGCTGATACACGGACAGAAAATGACCTAGGTTGTTGAACGGAACAAAAAAAAAGGTCATGTGTTGGGGAAGGGAAGGAAAACCCATGGGAAAATTTTCCGATTTGTGAGGGATTTGTGATCAAGCCATAGGAGAATAAACGAAGTTCTGCCGAGTTTACCTATTCTTCACCAAACCACCACTACACATTCACTAGAGCGTGGTTCCAATTGTCCCTTTCTTGATTTCTCTGGCATCTCTCTACTTCCGAAAGTATGAAGATTAGAGACAACTGGAGGTCTTTTGTACCGTAAAGAGAATGGGATTCTTCCATCAATTCCAGATAATGGACAATGGTTCAACACATGAACAGCTACTGCCCACAAACTCTTAGGAAGATCACAGTCGATAAGAGAAAATCCAATTTTGTTGAGAGTATAAGCCCCAGTTAGCCTTCTACCAATCTCACAGCTACGCAGATAGACCTCGAATTCACGATTACAGTATTTGCCAGTCAGACTGCAAAAACTTGATTTTTCGGTCAATTTGGTTTTCAACCATTTCCTTAAATTCTTTCAAAACGTCTGACTTCGCCTTAAGAAACCTCACATCACACCACTGAGACGCTTCATTGATGAATGTGAAGTAGTAAAGTGAGCCACCATGAGAACGAGTTGTACCATGAGATTTCCACTACCTTCTCTCCCTCTTAGGAAACGGTGTCTGCGCCATCTTTCCCTGCAGGCAAGTCTCACATGCCGGAAGTTTTTCGTTCAAATTTACATTGACGACAAGAATTGCTTTAGCTTTGAGAATTCTTTTTAAATTTGTTCATTATGATGATCGAATCGATAATGCCACATCATAATTTTCGAAAGTTTCTGTTCTTCAAGCACTTTCACTCTTTTCCGAAATAAAATATAAATTGTTTTCACGTATAGCTGAATTCACGACGACCATTTTTCAACAAATCCGCTCTAGTCTTCTTAAACAATACATCGAATCCATTGCCCGTAAGTGTAGAGATTGAGATAAGGTCACTTCTCAAGTCAGACACTAAAAGAATGTTTTTCAATGTCACCACTTTTTCTGAATCACCACAATCAGCAATGAACTTGACACAACCTTGACCAGCTTTGTCAGTTGATTCAGCGTTTACTAAATTCAGTCTCAAGTTCCCAGTAGGAATAACAACTGAAAATTTGTTCAGGTCACTACAAAAAGCAGCCACCGCTCAAACACCACCGACATTTCTGATTGTTTTGGGATTCCCCAAAAAGAGACACAAAAAACGAAAGATCCTTAGATTGTTCAGCCATGTGATCTTTCAATGGGCAGTCAGGGCGCTTATGTCCATACTTCTTACATCTAAAACATCGCACTTCAAAGTTCGGATTTATGCTTCCACTTTCGCGGATATGGGCTTTCATTTCTGCTTTTCCTGGAAAACTCGTTAGAAATATTACTATGTGAATTTGTTTTTCGAGCATCAGATTCTTCCAAAATGTTTACCCTCAATGCTTCAGGAGAAGGCAAATTGTTCCCTGACTCGATCGCGCACCGGAAATTGTTGAAGTTGCTAGGCAAAGTATAACATTATGGAAAGCAAATCGTTGCTGATGGTGATGTCCATATCAGCGAGTTTGTCCACCGTATTGAAGAAACTTGACATGTGATCTCGAATGTCCTCTTCAATTTCCATTCACTTTAAAATCAGCTGTTTCAGCAAAGTCGCTTTTCTTGCAGGTCTTTTCGAATGATAAATTTCGTGCAATTTCGCCCTAAGTTCATGAGATGTCTCACAAAACTTTACTTACTTCAATTCCGAAGGACTGATCGCTAAAATGAGATCTGATCTGGCTTTCAAACCTGCGTCTTCCCATTTCGCTGCTTTGGCATCTTCCGCACGCAGGCTTTGCAAGTCTGCTGCTAGCAAAGATCCATCCATTACTCTTGATAAAAATGGCTTGCATTTGAAAAAGCCATGTGTCGAAATTATTACGACCCAAAAGTTCGATCTACTGGAAGCTCATCTTCTCTCAATTAACCAGAACCCTACACAAACGTACTTGGGCCCATAACCTTTTAAAGAAAAATTATATATACGGTTAATTCGCAAGAATAGATGCACTTGACGATGTTACAAAACTAACTATAATTTTTCATAGACAAATAACATATGACCAGAAATAACAAATGAACCTGGTCAACCATAACTAACTCACTTGTAAATTTGATTTTATTTTGTCATCACTTGTAAATTTGATATTGATTTGATATTGACGTTAATATCTTAATTCCTTTCAACAGGATGCTTCTGCCAAAGCCTTTGGCGTTTCCAAATGTCCGGCCACAGTATCGGCACTGGCAGCCATCTATTGTAATAGAGAAGGAGGAAGGGTAGGAGGAAGAGGAGTGTTTCAATGGGAAGTAGGGAGCAGTTAGCCGCGAAACAGCTCTTCTGTAGGGATGAATCCGTGTTATCACAGTTGCTATCAACCTGAAAAACGAGTGGGTCTTGTCTACAGCTGTGTACCTGCTTTGTGTCGCGCTAATTTTGCTAAATTCCGTAAAATACCACTTGTTGTGTGTCCTATCCTACTACATACGTAGAGTTGCAGTTCGGTCTCCCATCAATGTCCCTAGGATTCGTCTCACGTCGTCGTCATTCCCCAGCCAGGTCAATACCCCACCAGCAGCCAGAAGTCATTGGGTGGGTGTAGCCCTCCTTTGTACCTACTACCAACTTTGCTTCATTCCGATTGTTCCTGTGTAATACCAGCGATCTCCTAACCTTCAGTTACACTCCACTATAATAGTCTAACTGCAACAAAGAGGAAGAGGATGGGGAAGGGGAAGGAGGCTGACGTCCCTGTCCAGGTGCCTCTGTGTACCTCCCTGGAAACCCTGGGTTACTAGAGGGAAACCCCTGCATGAAGGTACATTGAGAGGAGCCCTGTACCCTTCTAGGTGTTACCATTGACCACTACAACGAGGTTGGTGATAGCTAGGACTGCCTGGTCTGACCAAAACACGGCTGCACGTACATATACATATGCACCACGCACCAAAATCAAGTTTTTTGGACTCAGAAGGCCTCAAAACGTACAGATCTCAAGAAAACCCTTTTTTAAAATGATTACAATACCTTTCTTACCCTTTGGGTAGTGGAAAGTAAAAACGCTGCAAATTATATCACAACCGTTCATTATTCTCATATAGCTTGACATATTCTCACATTTTCGAAACCCATCCCATTCCATTCAGCATTGAAAAATGCGATACAAAACATAACCTGACTACAATAGAACAACGAAAACTAAACCTTCCAGACGCCTATAGGCAATTGGCATGACTTGACGAGTCAAGCTGGCGGGCTCAAATGAGAGAGTTTACAAATGATCACACGATTACTTTCGCAGTATTGTCCAGTTATTTCAATTATTAGACTTTGGCTCACTATAATTACTGTGATTTCGCATTTTTTGGGATAAATGCAGTCATACGCCTCTTGAGACTCGTTCCATGCGACCAATGGTACTGTTGAGCAGTCAGGGACAAATAGATACTGAACGGGATTTCGAGTGAAAGAGCGGATTTTTTAAACCACGTTAAAGGCATAAAACAGGCTGGACAGCAGATGGACCGAAGGTGCCCACTTTTGAGGGAAGGTTGTAAAACAATTTTCCTGACAGGAAACACAGGTGTATTATCCGGAGTGAATTCTAAACCAAAATTGGTTGACCAATCATTAAAAAAGGTTTGGTTATAGGGGTTAAACTTTGGTTGTAAACAAGAAGTCAAGGACGTGCTTAATCTGATTCAACTTTAACTTACCTGATGAATCTATCTCTGTTGAGGTCAGATTCTGTGAAAACGTGTTCCCTCATTCTTTCCATCTCTTCTTCCCTTTCCCTCATGTCCACATGCGAGTTGTTGGTAGCGAGAGCGTAAATCTTATCCAGTTCTTTCAAGAAAAGCGCATTGACTTCCTGCTCGTCCCAGTAGCCATTTCCATCCAAATCTATGAAAATTCGCAGCTAGTTAAAGGAAAGTTGCCACTTAGTTATTCAACTCGAGACACTTATCAAATTTTTGCTAAATGATTACCGTGGAGGTAGAAGAACGTTTTGGGGTCGAACTTTTGCATCATCTGGTCGGCTTTCTCCCAAACTTCTTCCAACTGAGCTTTACTTCCAGGATGGTGTACCTGAAAATACAAAACCAGTTGAACCATCCATGGTTAGTTCAGGAAACAACTATATCTGGTGCCTAGCAACACACAATTCGATGACCTGCCATATAAACACGCTATGTATCTGTTCAACGCATTCCAACGGAAACATTTATGCACAAAATGTAGGTACTAGTTAACTGAGAGTAGTTTGATCGAAATCGTTAGAGCCGTTTTTTAGAAAATAGGAAAAACGCTAAATTAATATTCGACAAATATCGTTTTTACGAGCTACCATGGCTTTTTATCTCCATTCAACAGATAGATACATAAATAATAACGGGGAACCAAACTTGGGTATATGTGGTTATAAGACATTCCATAAGATTGATGAAATCCAGTGACGCAGTTACTTGGGAAATAACAAAAATGTTCAACAAACATTATTTCCGACACATTTTGATTAATAAAACGGAGAAATAACGATTGTCTGTTTCTGCTAAATTTGAATTACAATGTTGATCGATTTCGACGGCTAAGTCAGTAACATACAATATAATATAAAGAATTGCCATTCAATTCGTTCTTTCTGATACCCAGACATTAGAATGAACGATTTCAAGTGGCTCGACCCTTTTTGACGATTTCTAAGGAAAAGAGTTTGTGCCATCTTATCCCAGTGACTAGTGTCGCTAGTTGGCAATTTGTCATTCCTATTGAAACACTGCAAATTATTACGCAACGGTTTGTTATTCTCTTGCACAGCTTGACATAGTATCTTAGCATCCAAAACCGATCCCGTTTGATTCAGCATCGAAAAATATCAGTAAACCATACGAAACATTACTGGACTACAATGGAACGACTAAAATTACATATATCAGGCACTTGTAGGCGTCTGTAGGCAATTGTGTAGGTGTGAAGAGCCGAGCTGATGGGTGGTTGAACTAAGACAAGAGGGAGTGCAAACGATGAAACGAGTACTTCCGCTGTATTGTCCAATTCTTTCAATTAGTGGACTGTGGCTAACTATTATTATGGTGATTTCACTGTTTTCGGTATAGATGCAGTTGTACACCTCTGAGACTGGGTCCATTCGAACCAGCATCTAAAAATCGATGATACCAAATTGCGATAAAACTGCCAGGATTGCGTTTTTGTTAATTTTTTAACCATTTTTTGCCCATAATAACCATGATCAGACTGCCAAGCTGGGGGGCACAACTAGATATAAAATGGGATTTTTGTGCGAAAGAACGGATTTTTTAGACAACGGCACATAGCAGATTTCGTTTTCCAATGTCTTGAAACGTTAAGCCTCCAATTTTGATTGATTGTGGAGGGGGGGGGGGTATTGTACACAATTTTCCGGACCGAAAACATAGCTGTATTATTCGGAATGAATAATAAACCAATAGAAAAGCCAGATCACACTTAGTTGTATCCACTAGTTCATTGGAATTAGAACTCATTAAAGGTTGCCCGACCTCAAATGAAGTAGGGTCAAAACGCTAAGAAGTATATAGATCTAAAGCGAAAAGTGACAGTGAGAGTAAAAAGTAAGAAAGCTAGAATTAGGCAGCTAAGTTTAAGTGCTTTCGATAGTTTCAAGGAGCTAGGACATGAAGCTTCGGAATGATGATCATGATAAATCTCACAGGGTCGTGTTTGTGTGCTTTCTTCTTGGACTCTTCCAATTCATTCAAATAGGCTTTTCGGTGTTCCTCGTCCATTGAATTCAGCTTTTGCTCCTTTTCGAACTCTTTTTGCATTTCGTATTCTTTGAATTCTTTCTTTCTCAGTTCATCAGCTGCAGTCAAGTCTTTGCGAACCTGAAAATAAAAAACCTAGCAAATTATAACACAATGGTTTATTATTCTCTGGAACAGCTTGATTGAGTCTCATAGCTCCGAGACCTGTTCTCCTCAAGCACCTGAACTGGTAAGGTCTCCTTGCTTACCAGAAACACATAGTTAAATGTCTGCAGTGTAGCAAAGGATAACTCTCCACAACTCCTATGAAGACAACCTGCTACATATATGGGCGCTATATCTTCGTTCAACACATTTCTACAGGAAACATTTAAACACAACAAAATGTAGGTAGCTACTAGTAAAGGATTTCAGAATTAATAATTTTACATTTCGATGTTAAGCATCCGATTTATTTATATTATTGATTGTAGATATTGATGTCTTCTATCGATTGCACTCATCTTTCTGCAAGTATGAACCACTACATTTCGCTCTATACTAATGTGTTCAATATAAAATCGTTTCCAAAAATGCTGTTTGTGCTCATTAAAAGTGAAAACCCTTCAACTAGTTAACTGAGAGTAATCCGTAAGTTTTATTGCAATCATTAGAGCCGTTCCTTAGAAAATAGAAAAAAAGCGAAATTAATATTCGACAAATATAGTTTTACGAGTTATCAAGGCTTATATCTCCGTTCAACAGGTAGATACAGAAATAACAACGAAGAACAAAATGTGGGTTGAATTTTGTGAGTTTGGCGAAAACTGTTGGAGCTGTTTTGCCAAAAAGCATAAACAACCTATTTGTCTATTTGTCAACTATCCCTGAATCCCCTTAGTTGTGAACCCAAAAACTTCGGAACCAGATAAGAATCAATTCTCGATCTCCATTACCTCTTGGGAGAAAATGAACAGAGGCAGAGCGTTGGATAATACAGGTCCTTATGACTTCAATGTGCATCTCCACGTTTTTTCTCTCAAAGACTCCTCATACAACACATCTTGCGCCTCCTATCCAGAGGTAAAACACTGCTAGTGCTACAACAATGAATGATGGTTGTTGGCTGAGCAGTCAAACCTACCAGCTATTAACTCCTACTAAGCTAGCCTATAACTGTTTCACCTAGTTGGTGAAGAAGGGTCTTGCCTTCGAAACGTGCCAAGTTAACAGTCCAATCAAGTTAGGAAGCAGATTCAGTTCCTAAGTATAGTACGGGATTCCCCTGGGTCATAAACGTTTGTGTGGTTACACATAGGCAACACTACAACTGGGAGATTGTCTAAATGACACTATCTGACGTACCTCCACAGGTACGGGTTCGATGGATGAGCAAGTGGCCATGGTCTTTCATACTAGCAAAGCTGCAACCTACATGATATTCATAAACAATTGATATAACCTGATCGATCGCAAAATTCATGTCTGAGGGTTCAGGAACAGTCAATATGAGAAGACACACCCATGCAGCTATTAAATGTTAAGACTTCGAAACATTCATGATACACCATTTTTCAGGAGTGGAAAAGAGGAATAACAACGCCTAGGAGCCAGTGTCTCAATTAAGAGGGGTTCCAAGGTACATTTAAAACACTGCAAATTATTACACAACGGTTTATTATTCTCATGAACAGCTTGACCTAGTATTACTGCTCCGAGACCCATTCCATTCGATTCAGCATCGAAACATACTAGTAAACCATACGAAACATGACCTGACTACGATGGAACTACGGAAACTAAATATTCCTCTGGCGCCAGGCGCCCGTAAGCACCTGTAGGCAATTGGCACGACGTTGCCAGTCGAGCGGGTGGGTGGTTTCGATCTGACGGGAGGGAGGGAGGGAGTACTAACGACGAAACGTCGACTTCCACTGTAGTTCCATTAGTAGACTTTGGCTCTCTATAATTACTGTAATTTCACTATACGCAGTTGTACACGTCTGATACTCATTCCATTCGACCTAGGATGTAAAAATACCTTGAAAACGATACGAAACACGGCGTATTTGCGATTATACTGCGTTTTGTTAATTTTTAAAAAACTTTTAAAAACTATTTTTTGTCCATAACAACTATGAGCTTCGTCCGATTGGATTGCCCAGATGGCAGGCACAACTAGATACCAAGTGGGATTTTTGTGCGAAAGAACGGATTTTTTTGATCACGTTAAAGGCACAAAACGGACAGCGGACGGACATTGCACATTTGGAATCCCCATGTCTTGAAACGTAAAAAGTATCCAATTTTGAGGAGGGTTGTAAAAAATTTTTTCTGTCCGAAAACATAGGGTTATTATTCAGAATGAATAATAAACCAAAATGAAGAAATGAAATGAACTACTACCCGTGAACTACTAATCCAATGTTTTTCATGTAGTTTATGTGAACTTGGTAGAACTTAACTTGAATTTTTGTACAGAAATCGGTGGTTAAAGTTTCGGAATATATTGAGAGGCTTCTACTCCTGCCACGACATTTACTAAGTAACCAGTGCACTGTGATTCATACGACTCTCATGATGTTTTTCGTCGGGTTTACATAACTGGAATTATAGAAGGAACGCCGTGGAAACAATTAGCCAAGAAGCTACATAAATTGCTGAGACATGACATAAATATTCTGACACATATGTTAAACTGAGTCTCGAAGATCTCCAAAACCAAAACGCCATTATCTACAGAAATTCAATAGAAAAAACTGTGCACTCAAACAACGCTGCAGTGTTCTCACCATGTTCTGGGATCGCAGGTACAAGTGGTGGCTGGAGCAAAATTGGGATCCAAGGCAGCAGTGGCCTGCATTGACCTGTCCATCGACATGCTCACATTCACCCACCTGAGCAGCCAGCACTTGGCCGCTGTGCTCATCCGAGCTGGTGGCTTTGAGGTGGTTGTAATATCATTTTACTGGCAATTTGGCGCACCAATTTCTGCCAGCCTTCAACCACTCCAGCGAGCTCTAGTAGGACTATCAGGACGCCCCTGCATGTTCTGTGCTGATGCAGACGCCAGATCACTATTGTGGGGATTCCTGAACCTGGAAGGAGTGGGCAAAGCGTATATAGAGTTGCTCATCAAGTACAACCCCCCCCTTGGGGTTGTTGTCAACGACCTCATGAGGGAGGCGACATATGATGGGTGGGAGGAAGGTCGTTCATAGATGTCACAACCGTGTCTCACACCCTGCTACTCAACTTGCTGGGTTGGCGAGTCATACCAGGTGCAACGCAATCACATGATTATTGAAGTTGCTATTGCAGATGACATCCTCTGGAAAGACAGGCATGAAAAGCGATGTCACACAAAAAGTGCAGACTGGCTACAATTCTGTCGGGTACTGTAAGGTGAACTGGGTGCTGCAGACACTGACCTAATAGTGCAAGCTGCCACACCCAAAGAGGTGGACAGCAAAGTGGACATATTTACCACAGCACTGCACTCTGCTGGGTTGTCTGTAATTGGGCAACAAAGGCACAGGGCAATCAAAGTCCCATAGTAGACTGACGAATTTAATCCCCTCAGGCAAAGTGTAAATAGAGCCAGAAGGTTGTAACAACACACTCGTGACTCCTGATGCTAGAGCCACACTCTGGACTGCCTTCATCCAAGAAGAAGGCCTTCCACCGAGCCGAACAGCAAGGACGGCAAAAATTTGTGGAAGAGGAAAGCTCCGAGAACCCTTTGGGCAGACATTACAAGTCCTCCATAAGAAAAGCAAACATACAGCAGGTCTTGGCTGCGATGCAAAATGAGTCAGGCTGGGCCTGCAGCATCGAAAGTTCACGGGAAACCCTCCTTGAGAAGGCACTCCCTGAGGTCCAAGTACCTAAGTCCTGCAGTAGCAGCTCAAAGAAGGGGGTTCACAGTTTGTTGTGTACGTGGAAAAAGTGTAAATTGTGTCCCTTTAAGTCCGGCGCTTACTGACATGCAGGGAGTTCGGCAGTAGAATTATGGACCCCCAACTGCAGGGTGCGCAAAGTGTGGTGGGGACAGAGTACACTGGAACCAGTCACAGTTACATTGAATGAAATTAGGACCATCATACCCATGCAAACACATTCTATTTGTTACCGGAATTCGAACATAATAAAAACAGTCCACACATAAAGTCAATCTACCAGTGTTCAAGCAAAAACATGATAGAATCAGCGCAGTTGCACATGTACGCATCATCTATTTCGTTTTTACGCCAAGTCAAGTATCCTGTTCCGTGTGTAGCACATATATAAAGGCAAAAAAATCTATGGAAGTCGAGGATGATTATACTACCTTGTCCATGAGCATTTGAAGATCCTGTACTTCAAATGTGTGAGGATTTGAATGATCAAGATGGCCATGAGAACTGAGGTTGTGTGCCTTCTTCCGCTCCTCCGATTCCTTCAGCAATTCCCTCAGCCTAGACAACTCTGACCTCTTGACTTCATCCAATTTAGTTCTCACTTGGTGGTTTAAATATTCCAACTCTGAAGCTATTTTTCCGTTCTGAAATAAAAATTTGATGAGTTGTGATTTTGAATTTTACAACTTCCAGACAGAATGTTTGAGGGAGTGGTTCAACTACTAACACATGCTTTTATTCTGTATTGCACTTTCAATTTCAAATTCCTCAATCCGACGTTCTGTGGTTTATTGAGCGATGGAAATAAATCCATTCAATTATCCAGTCGCGTTTTGTGATCACCAAATCTCCTCTCTTCGTCCATCCACTCCTCAAAATCCACCTTTCATCTCAGTTCACTCCTTCTTCCCCTTTTGTAATATAGATGTAATTACTTTAACCTTAATCGGATTTGGCTTGTGACACAAGCATACAAGACAAGTACGACAGGTCAACTTATATCGTAAATAGTTCAGGAATGAAATCCTAGAATACGTACCCTAAAATCGACTTCTTCCGCCGTTTCCAACTTTTTCCTGAACTCAGGATCGGATTCGAGAACGTCAACGACTTCTTTCAGATACCTGTTGTACTCGAGGTCGTGACGGGTAGCCATATCATCCTGAAAACCAATCAAATATTTATACTACTTACGGCAAAGTCACTTTGTCGAAATGTCAAGTGGTCAATTGAGCCAAATTTATTCACCTCCGGCTTTTCGTGGTTGTCTGGATGGTTCGGAACAGTCTGGTTGAGTTTGACATGTTTCACAGCAGGTGGGCCGACGATGAGCTCCACTGACAGAATGAGAAGGAAAAGGGTGGCTTGTATTTTAAAAGGCGCGGTAGGTCTCAAAAACGGCCGTATCATATTTGTATATGAGCGAACAGAGTAACTTCTTCAACAAGTGCTTCGATTATTAAAAGTTTGAAGCAACGAGCGACAGTATCAACAGCCAATCAAAAATAAATGCAGCACCCAATAAAATTGTAATTGGCGTTAGAACGTGAGACTATGTCAATACAACGCAACAATTGCGTCAAGGATAACAAATAGACGGAGCAACGCGTCAATAATCGTAGGAAACACAATAGGGAAGTTACGAAGTAAGGACACGTATTCCTTATCAACAGCTGTGAGAGCAATCAAATCGTGAAGCAACAAGAGCCGGCTGTCTCTGGAACAGGAACTGGAAGGATCTAGCTCCCCTGGTTGCTCAAAATTTTCCGGTGTACGTCATCTAATTTCATTGTCAAATAATCGATAGCTCCGGTTGAATGATTTCGAGATGCCGTCAACCAATCGATAACTTTGAACCTGGAGAGTATTTTCTGATTTGATTATTAGACTAGATTACATTTAACGAGAAAACAGCTATAGACAGAAAATAAATTACCGTTGAAGTGTACCGTTTTTCTACTTCACTTAGAAATGAAATGAAAAATTTTACCTACTGGCCAAAATACTAGGAACTTATTGTAACCAGCCGAATTTCATAAAAATTGCGCAAAACTGAGATGGAGAGGCTCCACAAAGTAAATTTAAGAAAAAGAAATGCATACGTCAGTACAGTAGACAGAATAGAACAAATTGGAGACAGACCTTGGCTTGAAATCACTTTACTGATGGGAACGACTCAATACGAAGCAGGAGGGAAATCCTGATTTGAGCTCTAGAGATTCTTAAAGACTTGAAAAACGTGGTGAAAGCCCTATTGAGAAGGGCATTCAAACGAAGCAGTCAATGTGAATGCACAAACAATACTTAAGATAAGTGTACCATAAAAGTGAGCTGGGTTATACGATAGATCGTAAGATTCACAGAATAACGTACTTTATTGTGAATGTACAAAATGCATGTCCGGATCACGTCAGGGTCACCAATAAGGCGTATCGATGAACGATTATCCGTGTTTCATATTATTTATTTTCACAAGAACTATTTCACAACTTTCTAACTGTCAGGGGCCTGGCTAATTTCTACAAACAGCTGTTGTAACCCAGTAACGAGCAGGGCTGCTCATTGGTAGGGGCTGCCCTGGCCTTAGACAGTCAAAACTCTTCATCCGGCTCTCCAGAGAGAGGTCCAAGGAGGTGCTTGCACTGGGGAGGAAGGATATGAGGATCATATGTGGCCTGTTCACAGGTCACTGTCCGCTGAGGTACCACCTTGCAAATATTGGCAAGTGCGAGGTACAGGTATGCAGGTTCTGTGAGGTAGGGCTAGAGACGGCAGAGCATGTGCTGTGCATATGCGATGGACTCGCGGCATCGTGCTGTTGTGAGTTTGGGAGGCCCTTTCTTCAGCCCGAAGAGGTGGCAAATGCAGAACCCCCAGAATACAGGAGGATACCCTCTGCTTTGTGCGGGGGTTGTGGGGCGCATAGGTTACGCAACACCAAGTGATACCAGTGTCGTGGGGCCTGGAGGAGGAGCAGGGGGGTCATGATCTGAAGATCTTGGACGCCCTTACAATAGGCCCGTTTGTGGCTGCAGTGAGGGTATCGCCTGCATCCACTGTTTCAAGGAAAAAAAAGCAGTTAACTATAACATTTGAATTGATAAAAGTGAAGCTACGTGATTTGTGAAGTAATTGATGTTCATTCCACCTTGTGTGGCACCAGCCCACACTTTTTAGGAGTGCCCATCTCAAGATCTCTTGTTGGATATCCCACCTGGCTGGCAATATGCCTACTATTATGATATTGGGTATAACGGTATAACATGGTAAATGTGAATGACTTTGTCACTATTCTGTCGAGTTCTATATAAGGTGCTGTTCTATGTGACACCTTGCTACTGTACCATGCACACCTATACTATTGTAGGCCTAAAACCCACTTGATAGATCCATTTTACCAGCTTAGACCCTCGTTTTGCTAAGCAAACTTTTTGTTTGTTAGGGGAATATTTTACCTTTTTCTAGTTGTCTAATTATTTGTTCTTTCCATCTCGCTCTCAACAGATACCCTCAAGGCCCCTAAACCTCAATCTCAGCCCTGGAATGTTTCCCATACAGTTGCGACACTGCTTAATATTATCATCTCCAACAGTAATTACAACTTAATGTGGTGATACTGATATAGTATGCTGCTACTTTGATCCACCCCATTTTCATTGGGTGGAAGTTTGACAGCAGAATCAACATACCTATACGCTAGTTACTGAAGGTCGTTAAATAGTAGGGGCAATGCAGTAAATACTCGAATGTTAGGCTCTACTAGTTTCTATATAGTACTAAATTAATCAGGTTTACATAAATTCAATGGAATTTAAATTGGAGTAGTCGGTACGGCAATAAATATCGTTGCATGTACATGGGCAGTGAGGCAATTTGTGTGACACGTCGTATGGATGCTTTTTTCCTCGCAAACGATTTCAATAATTTTTGTCAAACTCCCAGAGTACCGTCAGCACCAGTACCCGTACATTGCGCGGTTGAGTTGAACGGAGAAACGGTCCCCTTATAGTTATTGCGTAACATCGAATTTATATGACAGTGAGGAACATTGTGTGATGCATGTAGCACCTTATAGTTAAGTTTATGTTGTATCTTCTTTCGATGTCTAGTGAATCAAAACCAGAGAGGGGTTACAAAACTTAGAATTAAAACGGAAATGGTCAAATTATTAGGTTTCGGCTTAATTTCACGAGTCTCGCGATGGCATTAAGGTGGAGCTGGTTGACAGTGTGACAGGAAAGAACCTTCAGGAAGAACGAGTGAGTTACATCGATAGCTAATGATTTCATTGCTATCGATTGCCAACCATTAAATACTGTGTAGTAGCCGTGGTCTTTCATGAAAACCAAACATAAATGGTTCTTCAGTGAAGCCACATCATATTACTGCGCAGAACTACAAGTCGTCTTCTCTCCCAAAAATTTTCCCCATATAATCCCTCCTGTACCAAATGTAATTGTATCGTCAGCTTTTCACCGAAGTTCAAGTTCCTCTCATTTCTGAGGTCGACCCCCAAGGAGATAATTAACTTCAACGAACGTCCAGTTCTCTGATAAACTTGTCAGTCAAACCGCTTTCAACAAGGTAGGATTATTTTACTTTTCTCTATTGAATTTATGTCTTAATTTTGTTCATTAGTCCAATAGTGTTTCTAGAAAAATATGCTGTGGAGATATGTCATTCAGTTTATGACGATCTAGCTAGCTTGTTACGATGAAAACTGAATTTTCATGAAATCAAAACACGAAGGATCAATTGTGAAAAAACGCGTTTCAACCAGCTAACAGGGTCGTATGATTTTAAAGTCCATTAATAATATCCTTCACCGCCCTCTTGAAGTGCCAGTCACTGTTTCGTCACGCTTACTCGTCTCCAGGCGTTCTACAGTTATCCTTGTATGTGATTAAGTGCCCGGTGCGTCGCAATACACTACTTTCCTTAGCTCTACGTCAATTCACCTGTTCGTGGCTTTTTCTACTTACTCAATTTATTTATCACTCAGTTCATTTGAACTTTATCAAACATCACTCCACGGTGGCGGAAAGCGCGTACAGTTCCAGAATTTATTGTGCTACTCGTACTCATTCCCGGACCATTATACAGCAAATTGGTACACAGAGAATTAATGAGGCTGTAAACACGATTTTTGTGAAGAGGATAGTAATAATTTTTCCAGAGTTTTAGGGTAAACACGTTTGGAAATAATAGTAAGCGAAACGGAAGTAGTTGAAATTCCGTAATTTATGGAGTAGTACACTATATATCTTGTGAGCGTTTTTAAATGCTCATCGTATAGGTATTTGATGGGGCTACCACCATTTCAGTAGAGTTTATCAGGAAAAAACTGCGCTATAATCGATTTTCGTCGAAAAGTTTGGTAATTTATTGTGCTGCTCTCGTCGTTTTCCCACTGATGGAAATTGTTTGGCATAGTTGCCTTATTAGGAGCTGTCAACGTTAATAATTTAATCAAAATCGTTCGAGCCGTTTTTGAGGGGAAACAATATTTTATTTTGAACACAATGATAACTATAGTTGGTTTTGGGCGGATTTTGCTAATACTCTTATTTTGGCGTCCCATTGTGACCTGAGGGGTAGATATCAAGTTCGAGTTGATTTAGTTCAGCCGTTTTATCTAAAAATCGTTCACATATACACGTACAGACCATTTTCCCTCGTAGTGTTTTTCGAACTCAAGGCGGTCTGAAACGTAAAGATTTGAAGAGAACTCAAAATTTTTACTTTCCTTGGCTCTACATAGTAGAAAGGAAGCGGTGAACACAAGTGAATTGAGGTAGAGCGAAGAATGTGATGCAGTTCACCTGATATTTTGTTTCAGCCAATTACATAACTTTTCTCTCTACTTTGTAGAGCCAAGGAAAATAAAAATTTGTTTGAGCCAGCTTACAGGGTCATGTGTTTTTCAAGTCCGTTAATAATATCCTTCATCGCCCTCTTGAAGTGCCAGTCATGGTGTCGTCACGCTTACTCATCTCCTGGCATTCTATATTTATTCTTGGATGTTATTAAACACCTGATGTGTCGCATCACACAACTTTCCTCACCCCATCGTAAATCAATGATAAATAAAGGAACTATTTCTTCGCTTGGTGCTTATACACTCAGATGCTCAAGGAGAAGAAATGATACTGGAATGTTTCCGTGAGTTTAATAAAAGTAGATAGTCGTTTGAGATAAAATTTTAAACACATGCAAGGAAATATCATTTTCAGATATATTTTGGGAGAAGCAAGGCAGCCAAAAGAAATAGTTGTAGGGAACACAACGTGAGTGGATTTGTAGATGATACTCCATCAGTTTCACTTAAGTCAGTTCCACATTTATGAAGAACAATGTATGGGAAGTCTTAAAACGTGCAGATATGGTATAAACAATTACAATTAACATTCTTGTGTCAATTTTGAACTCACTCTCTCGTAGTATAACTACAGATGCAAATGAACGTATACACAAACATAGGGGGTGTGGATATGTGTGCGTATGTATAAATTATATTTACCTGAAGGGAAACTAAGTTTTTAAAAACACTTTAAAACTTTATTACGGAATTAATAGGTTTGCAAGAGGTACAATCGTTGGAGACAGCTAACACAAAAGTGAAGTTTCTCAAGTGGTGAATGTCTAAAGACACCTCGTAGGGAGGTGGATATTGCTGAGGTCTTTTAATCTCGAGAGTCTCCAGGTTAAAAGTTACCTACCACGCATATATATAGTTAAAATTAGCAGAAAGACACAACTGGCTTGGTTGGAGAATTTGCAAGAATGAATGTTTTTTTACATTTTTGTAACAGAAGGACAGCAACTCACAAACATAGTTGCTATGTCACACCAAATAATTAAAAACCCCTGCAAATTATTACACAACGGTTTATTATTCTAGTAGGAATTGTGGTGACCACAATAAGTTGACGTGCGCCTTTACCTTCAACCGAAAACTTATCTACAGGGTGAGCCATAACAAATGGTGCAGTTTCAAAGGGCGATTTAAAAAAAACGGTGCAACTTAGAAGATTACGGTTTGTTTTATTGAACGCCATACATCACCCCATTTCGGTAGATTAAGTCCTGAAAATTACATCAGGAAGGTGGGCGCCCTCAGCAGCGACGCACTGATGTAGGCGATTCCTGAAATTTTCAGCCGCCCTCTGGCACATTTCGATGGGAATCGCGGCGATTTCTTCCCTGATTCGAATCTTGAGGTCTTCCAGAGTGTGAGGCCGATGTTTGAACACCTTTTCCTTCAAGTAGCCCCACAGGAAAAAATCATACACACTCAAATCTGGCGATCTTGCCGGCCACCCCAAGTCACCCCTGAGAGAGACGAGGCGTGCGGGGAACATCTGCCGCAGTTTCACCATTGAGATTTGCGCTGTGTGGGCCGTAGCCCCATCTTGCTGAAACCAAATATCCACCAGATCCTCTTCTTCAGCTGAATGGTTCAATTCGGGTTCAAAAAATCTTTCCAGCATGAAAAGATAACGCTGAGCATTGACGGTAACAGTCCTTCCATCCTCCTCAAAAAAATAAGCTTCCCGCACCTCTACGCCTTACTGTGGAACCAGTTTCTTCCAATGCTTGAACCCAATGTGCGATAACATTGCGGTGAGGGACGGGATCACGACGTGGGATGTTGTAACGCAGTCGGAAGGCTCGCTGGGTGGCGATGAATGAACGGCCACTTTCAAAAAACGTGTGAATGACGAAACCTCGTTGCTCTCCGCTCCAAACCATTGTAACGACTGAAAACGGGACCACTGCCCGGGCACAATGAGACCCCTCCCAGGTCGTTAACCCCACTACAAGGCATGCAGCACCCCTTCGAACTGCACCATTTGTTATGGCTCACCCTGTATTATGATAATTTGAACGACAATTCAACGAACTCAACATTCAACTTAACAACGCTTAGTTTTTTCTCAATCAGATCTGTCTGTTTCGGGACAGATAAACACGGACTAGCCATCTCGGCTGCAACTTCTTCTTCTTCATGGCTTACCTCTCTGCAAGAGGATGACAGCATATCCACATTCCACACTCGGTTATCCTGGTGGCTCCTCGTCCTCTAGGATATTGGGCTGTCTTGATCATTGTTGTCGTCTTGTGCAGTTTCCTCATCTTCATCAAGTAGGACTTCATTGTTAGTATCGTCATCAGGCATTCCAGCCACCCAAGGTTTCATGAATTCTGCCATTGATGTGTATGCCTGGGTCTTTCACCAAAACCAACCTTGTCAACAGCTTAGCGTTGGTTTGCCATCACCTCCTTGATTCAATAGGGTTCAAGGTATTTATTCTGGAATTTTCCGCTTGGTTGTGTTCTACGAGTAGCAACCAAATCTCCTTTCTTGTACAGTCGGGCTTCCTTACATCGTTTCTTGAAATGTCTTCTGTTTTCGTCTTGAGTGAGTTCGATCATTCACCTTGCTTCCATCCTAAGCGTGTCTCTGTCTTCTCCAAACATCGCAATGGTTTCTTCTTCAATAATCCTCTTCAATTTCGCAATATCATTGAGCCTCATTTCTCTACCAGTCAGCAATTGGAAAGATGTGAAACCAGTAGAGCAACATGGAGTAGGCTTCGGATGAGGAAGCTGCATTCTGTTGATTCTCTCAATCTGTCCGTTACTTCTTGGAACACCTGTTGTTGTTAAATGATGCTCAACTGTAATTGATTGTATTTCCTTATCCTTGTCTTGTACAACCTTCAATCGAGCAAGGAAACTTTCTTCTTCAATCGTTAACACTTCTGGAATCGGGTATCTACTTGGTGCATTAACGTGTGGCATTTTGCTTCCGGGTTGATGAATCACCTTTCACTTTGATGAATCACTTTGAAGTCAAAATCTTACATGAGTAAAGCTTTGGACTTTAGTCTTGATGGTTCGACCATCCAATCTTTGATTAAATGGCCAAGATATTCAACTTCAGTTTAAGAAATTTGCACTTAGCCCAGTTAAACTCTAGACCATATTCAGCAGCACGGTTCAACACAAACTTCAGCTTTGTGATACCCTCTTCTCTCGGCCTAGATGGGATAATAAAATCGTCTATGTAAATATTGAGGATACCGTCGGCCATGAAATCTTTAAATATTGCGTTGATGAATTTAAGAAACACTGATGCATATTAAAGTGGATGAAAAAGGATTTAAAGGAGAGCATGTTGTAGGAATCAGAACTAGAGACATACGTGTATATATCGATAAGGAATGGAGAGGCAACAACAACATACGTGGGGGTTTACTAAGATGGATCAAAAAACACACACAGGTGATTATCCTTATCCAATAATGCAGAGTTACATAGTCCTAACGGCGCCTTCAGAAACTCGTAGTGCCCATTCGGTATGATGAAAGCAGTTATCTTCCTTCTCTCTTCTGCAACACTAACATGAAAATATCCATTCCGAAGGTCGAGCTTGCTAAAACAATTAGCACCTTGGAGATCATCCAACTACTCATCGATTGACAGTACAGAAAATCTTTCTTTCACAACTTTTTGATTTACAGCCCTAAAATCAACACAAATTCGTGCATCTCCGTTATTCTTTCGGACAACTACAATTGGACCCACATGATCCGACTTTGAGGGTTGAATTATACCTGCTGAAAGCCATTCCTGAATTTATTTATCAACATCAACTTGATCTGCAGGCGAAAGCCATCTTGCTCGTTGATAAACTGGAATATCGTCTGTCATGATCAACTTCATTGTTATTCCAATATCCTTGGTCTTCATCAGCATAAATTATGGAGGGACTGATAATGGTAGTGTTAATTCGAGGATTAGCGACAGTAATGTAGAATCAAGTGATGATGAAAAGGATATGAGAAGGAGGTCCTGCAGAAGGAAATCAATTTATAAAAGTGGTGCTACTCTCACATTTAAAGATGTTGAAGATTCGATAAGTCCTTTTAATGGTGATGATAGGACGAAGAAAATATCAATTTGGATTGATGAATTTAGAGAAATAGCTGGGCTTTGTGAGTGGAGCAATGTTCAAAGGTTGGTATATGCAAAACGTTTGTTGACAGGGTCTGCCAAGTTGTTTGCTCGCCATGAAACGTGTAAATCGTGGGATGCATTGGCCAAGGCATTAAAAAAGGAGTTTACGGTGAAGATATCCAGTAAATTAGTACACGAAGAGCTTGCTTGTCACAGGAAGTTACCCGGCGAGACACTTCAAGTATTCTTACAAAATGCTTGATATTGCATCTCAGTGCGACATCGAACAAGAGGCTTTGATTCATTATATCATTGATGGAATTCCTGATAGTCCATCAAACAAATCAGCCGATGAAAAAATATCGGGAAAAATTGAAGGCATACGATTTGATGAAATCGTCTTCATCTCAGAATTTGAAGGATAATCAACCGAAGGATGCTGGTAGGAATAATACGAACGTCAAGACAACGTTGCATGCAGAGAATAGAATCAGTGGTGTCAAGAAAAAGAATTGTTTCAGTTGTGGGTCAGATGCTCATTCTGTTGGGTCATGCCCTGATAAGGGGAGGGGCCCAAAGTGCTTCAAATGCAATCAATTTGGCCACCTTTCGAAGGCTTGCGCTTGTACTCCAAATGAGGCCAAGACTAGTACCTCATTATCATAGGGAACGCGAGGATAACAGCCCTGTTGGATTCTGGGAGTGATTTCACTCTCATTAAAAGGTCTGTTTATAATCAGTTGGTATCTCCTCCAATGATGCCTGGTGCCACGATGCAGGGACTGGGTGAGGGATCATTAAATTCTGATGGATGTTTCTACAGCGATTCCTGATCATGTGGTGCGTCACGAAATTCTTCTTGGGTGCAATTTTATTGACCAAGTTAGAATCGTCATTACAGGTGGGAAAAGTGTTGAGATGTCAAAAATAAAGAATGACGTCAACAACGATTTACCAGAAATAATGAATATCGAAGTAAATAATGGAACCACACCAAGATTTGAACCAAATGTGGAAAAGTTTATCCATAATTATGGGGTTCGTCTTCCTTTTGTTAATTCCGTTCCCAATTTAACAGACTCTGATATATTGGCCAAAGGACGATTCCGTAACCTTGAAATCAAATTGGAACGCAACCCACATTTCAAGGCCCAATATTCAGAATTTATGCGAGAATATGGTGAGCTGAATCATATGGTACCAACACAAACGGAACCAAAGTACGTGATCCCACATCACGGTATCACAAAGGTGGACCGAAACAAGGAGAAATTAAGAGTAGTTTTCGATGCCTCATGTAAAACTAAAAATGGTTCCCTGAACGATTATTTATTAATAGGAGAACCCCTGCAAGCCGATATCAAAGACATCTTGCTCAACTTTCGTTCCCACAAGATCGCCTTTGTATGTGATTGTGTCAAAATGTATCGGCAAATAAACGTCGACGAGCAAGATCACGCATACCAGCATATATATTGGCGTGAACAATCAACACAGGCTCTTCAAAGGTACGAGTTGACCACTGTAACATACGGTGTAGCTTGCGCTCCTCATCTTGCGTTGAGAGTTTTACAACAACTTCTCTTCGATGAAGGTGACCACTTTCCTCTGGCTTACAAGTCTTTAGCTAGAGACGTCTACGTGGATGACATAGCCACCGGAGCGGATTCAGTTGAAGCTGCAATCGAATTGCAGTCCCAAATAATCGGACTTATGTCTCGAGGATGCTTTGCCCTGAGTAAGTAGGCAAGCAACTCACGAGAAGTCATCAACGCAGTGGATCAAAAAATAAACCCTGAAGTATCCATGCAGCTCAATTATCCTGAGAACCATTCCCTGAAGGTTTTGGGCCTTAGATGGGATACTGAGAAAGACGTATTCTCGTATAACATCGAGGTGCCTGAAAGAATTGTTTTTACTCAGCGAGCCATTTTGTCCACGGTGGCCAGGATTTTTGATCCTTTCGGGTTTTTAGCCCCGTCAGTGTTCCTCATCAAACGCATAGTGCCTTTCATGCTTGCGTAAAACTTGTGCAGCTAAGCGGCTTCTTTAAGGGAAACATGCGAAACTTGGCGAAGGCCAAAGAAGAACTTGCACGATTAAACCCCTTCATCGATGATAAGGGCATATTTCGAGTAGGACGTTTAGAAAATGCTTCCGTCAGCCCAACCCGTAAGCACCAAATATTGTTGTTGACTTTTACCATAAGGTGTATTTACACCCTGGGCCGAACCTTCTGCAAGCCCTTCTTCAAACACGCTTTTGGATTCCTTTCTTAAGACGTCTCGTCAGGCAACGAACCTTTATGTGCTTGAAGTGCTACAAGCTCAAAGCGAAATCCGTCGTTCCTACAAGGGGTTACTTGCCAGATTTCCGACTAAAGGGAGGACAAGTCTTTTCGCATGTGGGCATCGATTTCGCTGGCCCATTTTCGATGAAAGAATCGAATCGTAGGAAGTCGGTTGTCACCAAAGTCTACTTGTGCGTTTTTATTTGCATGGCAACCAAAGCCTGTTACCAGTTTGAGCAAAGAAGCCTTCCTATCGACCCTTTCTCGATTCGTCGCTCGACGCGGTCTACCCCACATCATTTATACAGACTGCGGCACAAACTTTGTTGGCGCATCGCGCGAACTCAAGGAACTTGAGAAATGGTATAGGGAAGAGAGTACTGAAGAGTCCATTGCAACGTTCGCTACAACATTAGGCGTAAAATGGCATTTCAATCCCCCGTATTTGCCTCATTTCGGTGGCTTATGGGAAGCAGGGGTAAAATCGGCAAAGAGACATCTCACACTGGTAGCAGGAAGTACACCCCTCACCTACGAAGAACTTTCCACACTATTTACAAAAATCGAAGCGGTTCTCAACTCACGACCACTGTGCCCTCTTTCAAACGACCCCGGTGAGTATGACTACTTATCGCCTGGCCACTTTTTGATTGGAAGACCTCTCCTATCAAATCCGTAGCCGACACTCCTCGATACGAACCTTCACCATCTTTCTCGCTGGCAGCTTGTCAGACGCATGTCAGAGGAGATTTGGAGTCGCTGGAGGCATAAGAGCGCCTTTCAGGTCCCCATTTGAGTGTTTGGCATTGACTACTTGGCGTGGTTAAGTTTATACTCGGATTCTATGCATTCTTGAACGAAATCAGTATCCAAATTTGAAGGTAGCCTATGTGGCCTTTCATCTTTAGATAGATAGGTATGGAAATCAAAACTTTCTTCTTTTTCGCTGAAAGTAGCAATGAATTTACGATACATTTCCTGTGTTGAAGGCGTGATTTTATATTCGTTTGTGGCTAGAGCGCGAATTCTTGACTGATCATCAATGGCTTTAATGAATGAAATTAGCTGAGACACAGTGTTACGGCCAAGAGAGTGTCAGTTACTTTGTTTTCGTTTCCTTTCTTTATTTTTTTATTTGGAGCTTCACAATGATCGCCGGCGCATCGAAGACCAGACCGGACCGGACCTGACGGTCCCTCCTCTCGGGCCATGTGCGCTTGATAGCTACGAGTAAGAGGTTGATCGAAATCGCCCCTTTTTTTCCTTCTTCCACGCTCTGCTACCAAAACTTATGTTCGTGCACAAATAGGGGTGATGATATCGACACCAATTAATTTGGGCGAGCACGTTAAATGAGGGCCTCGTATTGAAAGTGTGATATTGGGAAATGACAATTAAAATGAAATGAATAAGGCTGTACTGATAAAATAATATTTGAAAATTAATACTAGAAAACTGCTGTTCGTAAATAAATAAATTAAAATTCTTCTTCGGCACGGAACGTATAAATCGGGCAGTTCTGACCTTGTTGGACGATGATAACGAAGGAGAGTCGGCTCAAATGTGGTGTGACAGCAGTGAGCGACGTGTAGAATTTGGAGGGTGTGCCAAATGTAAATGTCTCTTCGGAGCACTATTAGCACGGTCGCGTTGAGAAACAGAAAAAACCCTGCAAATTATTACACAACGGTTTATTATTCGGATAATCAGCTTGACCTAGCATTAATGCTCCGAGATCCATCCTGTTCGATTCAGCATCGAAAAATATCATAATGAAACCCAAAAAAGGTCGAAAAGAACTGAATCGTAATATTAAAATAAACAAAAAAAACGAAAGTATCTAGAAAAAACTGAATTTTAATATGAAAACATGCACGCTAAATACTAATATCAAAATTTAACCAAAAATCTATGAAAAAAACCAAAATGAGAATGAAACGAAAGAATCTAAAAAAATTGAATCGTATTAAAACCAAAACGTCGGGGAAGGCAGGCTTCGAGCGGGAGGCGGAGTCGTTGGGAGGGAAGCGAGAGAAGCGAGCCGCCTCGAGAGCGGTTGGTTTTTTAAAGAGACGGGCGGGGCGGAGGGAATTCAAACGACGAAACGCTTGTAGCTCCCGCCTTGTACTGCGTTTCGTTAATTTTTTTAACCGTTTTTTGCCCATTACAACCACGGGCTTCATCCGATCGGATTGCCGAGATGGCGGGCACAACTAGATACCAAATCGGATTTTTGGGCGAAAGAACGAATTTTTTAGACCACGTTAAAGGCACAAAACAGCCCGGACGGCGGACTGACATTGCAAATTTGGAATCTCCATGTCTTGAAACGTAAAGTATCAAATTTTGAGGGGGGGTTGTAAAAAATTTTTCGTGACCGAAAACATAGGGTTATTATTCAGAATGAATAATAAACCAAAAGGGACGATTTCGGTCAACCTCTTACTCGTAGCTATCAAGCGCACATGGGCCGAGAGTCGAGCCCACCAGGCCGGCAAACGTCCTCGAGAGGAGGGGCCGTCAGGTCCGGTCTTCGATGCGCTGGCGATCATTGTGAAGCTCCAAATAAAGAAATAAAGAAAGGAAACGAAAACAAAGTAACTGACACTCTCTTGGCCGTAACACCCAGAATCTGTGCTCTTATCAGTAAACGTAATAGTGGGACCAGATTTGCGAGGGGAATCATCCAATGTCCATGGTGTCGTGAGGGGAATTCAGTTCTTCCTGGCTACCCACAAAGGGAGTGAGTGAAGAAAATCTATTGTTAATTTCTATCGAGTTGCCTTTAGCGCGAGAGGTTTCGTTAGGTTTTTTGTAAGCAACTGATACTGAGATCCGTGCAGTTTTTCTTCGCGGAGTTTTGAACTCATTCGAGTTATGTGGAGTTGTTTCAGGCGCGAAAACGGTCCTTGACTGGCAGCAGAAGAGTTTGGGGAGTCGTTAGTTAATGAAATTATTGTTTCATGTTGGGTGACTTCATCCGAATCCCCCATATTTCACGACTGCAAGTCGCGAATACAACAAGAATCAGATACGGAGAGGTCAAGGACTCACCAGAATCGAAGTTGGAAGTTGTTGGACGTGATCGGTTACAGAGAGATAACGTGAACAAAACACTGACGAGCGTAATGGAGAGATAACGTGAACAAACTACTGACGAACGTAAGACAGGTGTTGATCCCAAGGCTGCACCTATGTATGTGGGATCACTCGTAGGTGTTAGTGAGCTACTCTCAGGACTATCTTTCGCTCATTATGAGTGTTTTGAGTCAACGTGTCCTGCCACGAAAGTCAGTGCAGTGTTGTATCTGGAATATGTTGGTACAATGTCGTGTGTATTAAGTCCGTATAAGGCTGACTTTTACGGCCTCATAGAGCATACGGCTGGTGAATTATGTTCCCCTTTCTGAAGGCGTTGTGTTCCTCAGTCCTGCCTTAAAGTAGGGGGTTTTACAGTATGTTGTGTATGTGAAGTAAGTGTAAATTGTGTCCCTTTACGTTCGCCTCGTATGAACACATAGGGAATATGGCAGCAATTACATCCGAGGCTTAACTGTGGCTGGGTGTTACAGTTCTCTGTCACCACACTGTGCTCACTCTGCAGTCATGAGCCAGATTTAAAGGGTCACAACTTACCCTTCTCCCACATACACTACACGCTGTGAACCCCCTACCTTGAGCTGGGATCGAAGGAAGCACTCCCCGCAGGAAGGGTGCAGAATTCTTCTGCCGTATCCTCCTGCGTGGCCGTAAAAGCCAGCCTTAAAGGGGTTTAAAGCCCACGACACTGACATACGCAAGATATTACAGATACAAACAACACTGCAATAAGCCACATGGCAGAAAACATAGTCTAAAACACTTATAATGAGCGGAAGATAGTCGTTGAAGTAGCTCACTAACACCTACGAGTGATCCCCTAAATAGATGAGGCCTTCAGAATGAGGAAGCGGAAAACCTGAGTTTGAGCGTTCCTGGGGAGGCTGATGCCCCCCCCCCCACAGTCCCCCACCCCCACCATTGCTCATCACATCATCAGTGGCTGAGGGCTGACTTTGAGCAGCAGCTGAAGATGAAAAATCTCGCATACGTCTTAGTTCTGATGTGTGGTAGCTGCAGTGCATGTGGGGGCTTCCTTTGACCCTCCACGGACCAGGGAAAGGGGCTAAAACCAGTATGCCCGAAGGGGAGCTACCCCGCTCATACCACAAAGATGCACAACAATTGGACTCACAAAGATACACTACATTAGTCCGCTTCTTTACAAGTGCGGCAATTGTGTAGACAATTGCTATTACCTTACAGGAATCACAAGTGTATTATGGATAGCCTAAAAACAGTTCGAATCCTTCAGCACAACGCAAATAAGAGTTCCCCGGTTATGCTTGAGCTGTTGCAAAGTGATACAAGAACCGTACATAGGATCCAAAACCCTTGGCCTGGGATCGCAGGTAAGATTGGTGTCAGGAGCAAGAACAGGAGCCAAGGTAGTTCATTGACATGCTGGCACTCACCCTCCTGAACAGCCAGTACTTGGCTGCTGCGCTCATCCGAGCTAGTTGTAGTATGATTTTACAGGCAATCTGGCACACCGATTTCTGCCAGCTTCCAACCACTCGAGCGGGCACTAGCAGGACTGTCAGGACGACCCTGCATAGTCTGTGTTGATGCAAACACCAGATCATCATTGTGGGGATCCCTGACCCTGTATTTGGTGGCGAGGCGTTTATAGAGTTGCTCACCAAGTACAACTTGGGGTTGTTGCCAATGACCCCATGAGGGAGGCAACATATGATGGGCGGGAGGAAGGTTGTTCATAGACGTCACAGCTGTATCTCACACCCTGCTACTCAAATTGCTGGGTTGGCGGGTTGTACCAGGTGCATGCAACGCAGAACGATCACATGGTTGCTGACTGGCCACAATTCTGAAGGGTACTGTAAGGTGAACTGCGTGCTGCAGACACTGATCTAATAGTGCAAGCTGCCACATTGGAAGAGGTGGACAGCAAAGTGGACATATTTACCACAGCACTGGACTCTGCTGGGCTCTCTGTACTTAAGCAACTGAAGCATAGGGCGATCAAAGTCCCATGGTGGGCTGACAAACTTAATCTCATCAAGCAAAGTGTAAATGGGGCCAGCAGGATGTACCAACAGACTCGTGACCCTGATGCCAGAGCCACACTCCGAACTGCCATCATCCAAGAGAAGAAGGCCTTCCACCGTGCCATCAGACGAGCTGAACAGCAAGGCTGGCGAAATTTTGTGGAAATGGAGAGCTCGGAGAACCCCTGGGGCAGCTATTACAGGTCCTGCATAGGAAAAGCAAAGGTAGAGCAAGTTTTAGCTGCGATGCAAAATGATTCAGGCTGAGCCTGCAGCATCGAAAGTTCACTGTAAACCCTTCTTGAAAAGGCATTACCTAACGACCATGTAGCTTGAGTTACTGAAGCCCAGAAGGCGGCAAGAGAGCTGATCATGGACCCTCCGAATGAGCCTGGCATCCCATAGTGGATGATATTTGACCTCAGCAGTGCCCTTGCGACCTTAAAGCCCAACAAATCTCCTGGACCAGATAGAATAGAATGCAATATGCTAAGGAAGGCTGGCCTGCTTAATTTATTTAATGACTGTCTGCTGGTCGGACAGTTCCGCACTCAGTGGAAGTTTGCATGTGTCGTCACTCTTCAAAGGGAGGTGACCACAATCAGTCAGACCTTCGGTGATAGAGACCACTCAGCCTTCTTTCCATATTAGACAAACATTTGAAATCTTGATGTTGCAGTCCCTCAAAGGAGTCCTTGGCCACAACCTCATAGGCAGGCAATACAGGTGTACCAAAGAAAGGTCCACGCAGGATGTCATTGTCTCCTCAATATGCTAAAGATTGGGGAATCCCCTGCAACCTGTACTTGCTCATCAGACGATTTTTTTTTTTTTAAATTACAACGGTGGATGCAGGCGATACCCTCACTGCAGCCACAAACTGGACTATTGTAAGGGCGTCCATGATCCTCAGATCATGGCCCCCTGCACCACCTCCAGGCCCCACGGCACTGGTCTCACTTGGTGTGACGTCACCTGCGCCCCCACCACCCCCGCACAAAGCGGAGGATATCCGCAAGTTCTGCATTTGCCACCTCTTCGAGCTGATGAAAGGGGCTCCCAAACACACAACGGCGCAATGCCGCGATTCCATCACATACGCACAGCACATGCTCTGCCGTCTCTAGCCCTACCTCGCAGAACCTGCATACATGTACCTCGCACTTGCCAATATTTGCAAGGTGGTACCTCAGTAGACAGTGACCTGTGATCAGGCCACATATGATCCTCATATCCATCCTCCCCAGTGCAAGCACCTCCTTGGACCTCTCTCTGGAGAGCCGGATGAAGAGTTTTGACTGTCTAAGGCCGGGCAGCCCCTGCCAATGAGCAGCCCTGCACCAGTCCTCCCATTTGCCAACCTCCCTACGTAGGTGGCTCCTGGTAGTCCCAACAAAGGGCTCAGGCCCAATAGGGATCTGCGCTGATCCCTTCTTAGCCAGCCTATCAGCCCGTTCATTTCCCTCTACACTCTGATGCCCTGGCACCCAACACAGTGTTACACTGTTGTCCTCTGCCAGGGCCTTCAGTCCAGTCAGACGCTCCCACACCTGCCGTGATGTAAGACAGTATGAGGCTAAGGCCTTGAGAGTGGCCTTACTGTCCACCATTATGTAGATTCTCTGCCGCTTCAGTCCCCTCATACAGCAGCCGCTGCACACAGACTGTCACCGCAGCCACCTCTGCCTGGAACACTGTGGCTAGCGACCCCAATGGGATCACTGCCCTGACTCTCGGCCCAAAGATGCCCCTGCAAGGCCACCCTGCACCGAGCCATCAGTGTAGTATACCTTGGCCCCAGCTTTGAAAGTGGGAGCTCCCCCTTCCCACCTGGATTGCTCATGAATGAGTATCCGAAAGGGTAGCACGAAGTTGAACCTCGTGGGCATTGAGTCTACCACATGCAGTTCAGGCCCCCCCACCATCACCATGTCAAGTATCAAGTGACAGGAACTCCTCCTCCCCCGCATGATCAGACCCAACTCCAACATACGCACAGCCTTGAGGAACGCCATCCTTTAAACATGTACGTGGAGTGGAGCTAAATCTAGCAAGACCTCTAGTGCAGCCGTAGGGCATGTAGTCATACAGCCTGCAATGGCTAGACACGCCCTACGCTGCAGTTTATTTAACTGCAACTGCACTGTTTTGTTTTCCACCCTAGTCCACCAGACCAGGGCTCCATAGCTGACTACAGGCCTAACAACCGCAGTGCTCATCAGACGTTACCTGACAGACTGTCATGATAGAATGTAGATAGATGTCTCCGTCCCCAAAAAGATTCAGAAGGGGTGCCCTTGGACCACCTCTGGAACGCCTTATTCGAAGGTCTTTCTCAGGAAGCTCATGTAGACTGACTGCCGTACGCCTTTTTGAAAGAGTTTACTGTGCGCTGATCTTTGCAGAGTCAGTCTGCCAAATTGGTGCTAATACCCGCCATGTGCTCTACACCGTCACCCAATGGTGCGACAATGTTAAGACGCAGGTGGCTGAGGAAAATTCCTGCTAATCCTCTTGAAAGGAAAAGTCTAACTACCCCTCAATACGCTTTCGCAGCTACAGCCTCCTCCTCGAAGAGATTGTCAAGTATTTAGGAGTGAATATACTTGAGAGGTGGGGCTTCAACCAACACCCCCAGTCCCTCAAAGGCACTGTACTGACTGACTCCTATTAAAGGCACCAGGCGATCATGGTCTAGTGGTTAAGACATTGTTTCATAATTCTCTACGTAAGTCGGGGATTGTGGATCGGAGCTTCGCGCGATTTGCCGTAACTTTTGTCTGAGTCATCAGCTCTTCAAAGCATCTCCAAACTTACCTCAGTACAATTGGCGCCCAACGTGGGGCTGATGGGTACACGCCAGTGTTGGATTGCCACACTGCTCATATTGCATGCAAATTAGCCGACATCAAAGAGAAGTGCGACCATCGTACAGGTCGGACCACTGAGCACAACCCATCAAGTCCATCAAGTCTGGTGCCGCTGCCATCATCAATCTCGTCCCAACTAAGCCCATGTGCGTTGAGTCCTTCCTTGCACTTGTTTTGTTTGGCAGCAATTGCTCTGAGCTACGCCCAGGGATGCTGCAGCTCGTACGAACACCACCACATTCATATTATAGGCCTCTATAATCACCCCAAAACAAGTTGAGTTGAGACCTCGCTTCTCAGTCCGTCCAATCCGACTGTTCTTGTGGCTGATTAGAATGCTAGACACCCTATGTGGGGTTGTCTACGCAAAAATGACAGTGGACATCTTTATGACGTTTTTTATTTTTTAAAGCCTGAAAGTGCAATTACTAAGACCACTTGGGGTGTGTGTTACCATGACACTATCCTTATGTATAAGGCTATCTATCTAGCCGTGATTGGCTATTGCCCCCTTGTCTGGGGTAGCAGAATACTAGTCCATCGAATGAGAGTATTAGTCCAATTCCATTGAGCAGCGCACCTGTGGATCACCTAGTCCTGTAAGACTGTATCACTCCAGGTGATCACTGGTCAATTACCAGATGACTTTGCCGTAGGGTGCAGGGTTGAAAAGTGGAGAGTGAAATGGGAGCTTCCCCCGCTTTGGGCTGAACTTCGTGCAGATCTCACCACAGAACGCAAATCTGCCACTATCAACGAATGGGCGGTAGAGAAATGGCAAGTGAGATGGGAATCCTTGTCAAGGGGTCGTGACACGTATGAGTTCTTAACATCTGTGAATGTTTTTCAAGAAAATGGGTTGAGCCAGACCACTGGACGAGCCAGTTCCCACGGGCCATGGTGACTCCAATGTGTGGCTCCACTTCTTTTCTCTCAAAGACTCTCCATCATGCTCGCAAAAGGTAACGACGATTCTTCCCAAACGAATCATATTGGCAGACATAGAAAGTACCAATCAGTGAGGTTACTGAATAAAGGTGAGACATGAGTAAGGGTAACACAATAATGTTCAAAATCATGGGCACTACCAGTTTCTATGACCAACGTGAACCTAAGTTTTTACATGTTAAGTTCACATAAACTGAATGAAAAACATTAAATTAGTTTCGAGAGTGATAAATGATGTTGAATGTACTTGGGGCTGCGAAAAAATGAAGTGAGAGGTTGTGTTGTCAGTTAAGAGTTGGCTTCATTCGTTTCAGACAATTTGCTCAATCAATTTCGGCAGAAAAGCTACTTCTTCGGTTTAATTAGGTTTATTATCTGAGTGTCATTGAAAAATCGACTCGAAGAAGATTTAGAAAGTATCTTCATCTCTTCCAAACGCACGGCACCAGTTAAAAGTTGCTTGTCATCAAAACTCTTAGTTTATCTGACTGTTATGAGATAAAATGACAGCTGTCGTCATCTGTTATTTATATTATGTAATTCAATAGACTGATACAACTATCTGTTTCGTTGGAAACCAACGCAAGATAAAAATGATGTACTTATTCATTTCTATAACTGGAGGATTTAAGAAGTGTGTTCATAATTCACCTTGATTTTGGTCTATTATTCATTTTGAATAATAAAATAACCCTATGTTTTTGGTCAGGAAACATTTTTTACAAACCCCCCTCCCCCCTCAAAATTTGATACTTTACACTTCAAGACATGGGGATTCCAAATTTGCAATGTCCGTCTGCCGTCCGGGCCGTTTTATGCCTTCAGCGTGTTCTAAAACATCCATTCTTTCGCACAAAAATCCCATTTGCCATCTAGTTGTGCCCGCCATCTCGGCAATCCGATAGGACGAAGCCCATGGTTGTTATGGACAAAAAAGTGTTAAAAAAATTAACATAACGTATGGTTTTCAAGGTATTTTTACATCCTGGGTCGAATGGAATGAGTATCAGACGTGTACAAGTGCGTATAGTGAAATTACAGTAATTAAAGTGAGCCAAAGCTACTAATTGAAAGAACTCGCGGGAACTACAGCGGAAGTAAACATTTCGTCGTTAGTACACCCTCACTCCCATCTCATCAAAACTACCCGCCCGCTCGACTCGCAACGTCAAGCCAATTATCTAATGGCGCTTAAGGGCGCCTGGCACCAGGGGAATATTTAGTTTCCGTAGTTCCCTTGTAGTCAGATCATGTTTCGTATGGTTTACAAGTATTTTTAGATGCTGAATCGAATGGGATGGGTCACGGAGCAGTAATACTAGGTCAAGCTGTTCATGAGAATAATGAACCGTTGTGTAATAATTTGCAGGGTTTTGTTGAATTTAGAGTTTTTATCGATTCTGTCAACAATTTGCAATGGTACATACCATTATTACTTTCTCCAACCAAAAGAGTTAAACAATCATTGCAGTTGGTAGGTAAAAGCTGAGTTTTCGTCAACTATTACGCAATAATGCACTACTACTATACGTAGTAGTAGTATACGTCTTCTAGCAAACTTTCTCAACAAACTTTGATTACCCTTGCAGATTATTATATTTAATTATATATGTTTAACGTTTAATTTTCCTATCTATCGACAGATAGGAACGACCTGGTAATCACAGTTAGGCGTAAATTCGCGTGCACTGAATACCCTACAGAGATAGTGTAATGGGCAAGGTCTGTTTGTCAATCCAGACAAAACGAGCTTGGTCCCATTTACTACAAGGCGCAGTCTTGTTCTGTGGGAACTCAGGCTTGGCGGTAAGGTGGTGAAGGTCCTGCATGAGATCAAGTATCTGGGAGTTTTCCTTCATGGTTGGGAGGACATGGGGGCTAAGGCCTGGGATGATCCGGTAGCTATACACTGCGGTTGTTAGGCCTATAGTCACCTATGGAGCCCTGGTCTGGTAGTCTGCAACATAGGATGTGTCTGGCTGTTACAGGCTGTATGAGAACATGCCCTACGAACGAACATGCATTCCTCCAGGTTGTGTGTATGTTGGAGTTTGGTCTGATCATGCGGGGGAGGAGGGGTTCCTGCCACTTGATCCTTGACATGGAGATGGTGGGGGGGGGTATATGTTATAGACTCAATGCCCGCGAGGTTTAACTTCACGCTACCCTGTCAGATATTCATACATAAGCGATCCAGGTCGGAAGGGGGAGTTCTCACGTTTGAAGCTGGGGCCCTGCTATATTATGCTGATGGCTCGGTGCAGAGTGGCCTGGCAGGGGCAGGAACCTTTCAGCCAAGAAATAGAGCATCGATCTCAATGGGGTCACTGGCCACGTTGTTCCAGGCAGAGGAGTCTGCAGTGATGGTCTGTGTGCAGCGGCTGCTGCAGAGAGGACTGATGCGGCAGAAGATCTACATAATGGTGGACAGTCAGGCCACTTTCAGAGCCTTAGCCTCATTTTGTCTTATGTCGTGGCAGCTGTGGGAGTGTCTAACTGGAAGGAAAGCCCTGGCCAAGGACAAAAGCGTAACACTGGGTTGGTGCCAGGGCATCAGGGAATAGAGGGAAACAAATGGGCCGATGTGCTGGCAAGGAAGGGAATGGCAGATCCCTGTCAGCCCTGAGCCCTTTGTTGGGACTACTAAGAGCCACTTACGTAGGCAGGTTGGCAAGTGGAGGATGGGTACAGAGCCCAGCCTTAGATGGTCAAAACTCTTCATCCGACTCTCCTGAGGGAGGGCCAAGGAGGTGCTCGCACTGGGGAGGAAGGAGATGAGGATCATATGTGGCCTGTTTACAGATCACTCTCCGCTGAGGTACCACCTTGCTAATTTTGGCAAGTGCAACGTACAGGTGTGCAGGTTCTACGATTTGGGGCTAGAGATGGCAGAGTGATGCGATATGCGATTCACCCCTCGTGCCTGCAGACTCGTCGTGACGGCATGTTGTGTGTTAAGGAGGCCCTTTCTTCAGTTTGAATAGATGGTGAGAGCAGAACTTGTGGATGTCCTCCCCTTTGTGCAGGGGTGGTGGGGTCATATAGGCGACGTCGCACAAGTGAGCCCAGTGCTGTATGGCTTGTGGGTGTAGCAGAGGGGGCCATGAGCCATGGATGTCCTAACAACAGGCCCGTTTGTGGCCGCAGTGAGGGTATCGCCAGCATCCATCCACCTTTTCAAAAAACAAAATAAAGGTCAAGATTTTATCCAACGACGACGGCGACAGGTTTATTTCCAATTACTCATTGTGAGGTCGAATTATTTAGTACCCAGTTAAGTTATCTCTTTTTTCGCCTTCTGTCATTTATAATTTGATGATTATGGAGTTCCGTAGGTAGGGTCACTGTTTGGTAAATTAACCTGCTTAGCGTTAGAGAGGCACCATGAGGTTATCGGAGAATAAAGATTCATTCTATCCCTTGCTACGAACACGGTCTTTTATATCGGTATCCCTTCTCCATATATTCACGTATATATTAATAATTATTTACGAGCAAGCACCCAAACATGGTGTCAGGTGTCGTTTGCGTCCTTTGAAGTCCGATTGATTCGTCCGCCGTTAAGTTTCGTGTGAAAAGTTCGTGTTTAGCGGTACGGCCCGAGTCGGTGCAACGTGTTTGTTGTTTACCTTTCCGAGTCGGCAAGTTAAGCCTCTCAATTTCAACGGTTTGTGTATCAAATTTTCACTAAACATCCGCTGAAAATGTCGGTGAATATCCCGTTGCCGTCACGAATGTCTTTGTCGTTGGACTGGTCCAACTACCTAATCGCTTCTGGTCTCGATAGCAAAGACGAAAACATACATGTGGCAACTCTGAAGTGCTTACTTGGTCGCGAAAGTTTTAAAAAATCGGGTGAACTAAAGAACATGGACCGACCGCTTGGTAACGCTACGACTGCAAGTATCGATATGCGTCACCGGCGCAGTTGGTGGGGGAGAGCCTATGAGCGATGTCTGGCATATCGATAACCTGACCTCGGTCGTGATATATCGATATATTGCCTTACCAGAGGGAGCGGTCCATATTCTTTGCTTATACCAAAAAATCTTAAGCTTTCTGCTGAAAAGTCGGCTAAAGTAGAGGAAATTATAAAGGCGCTTGATGATCATTTTTTGCCTGCCGTGAACGTGATCTATGAGCGATATGTTTTCGGTTCCACAGTGCAAAGTGCTGCAGAATCAATTGATCAATATGTCGGTCGTTTACGTAAGTTGGCTTCATCATGTAATTATCATACTTTGGAGGATGAAATGATTCGTGACAGGCTTGTGCTTGGGATTTGGGACGAGGAAACCAAGAAACAGTTAATCTGTGAATCTAAGCTCACCCTGGACTCCGCGATCAACACTTGTCGTGTCAACGAGTTGGCTAGTTCACAAATGAAGCTTATTGCAGGTACGAATGTTCCTGAACAAGTTAATAGGTTGTCCCGTAAGCACCATCGAAAAAATTCATCATACGATAGCTATAAAAACAAAGAATCAACTCCATGTAAATATTGTGGTACTTTTCATAAGCATGATAAGCGATTAAAGAAATTGGGTTGTGTCCGCCAGTAGGCAAATTACTAAAGTTAACGTACCTGTTAGGTGAGTCCGTCTCCTCTGGCTGGTGAGTTACTGTGGGCAAGCGCTTTCGATGTAAAGACATCATCGTCTGGCCGTTAAGTCAGTACTGGAGCCCACAGTAACTCACCAGCCAGAGGAGACGGACTCACCTAACAGGTACGTTAACTTTAGTCATGATAAGCGAGTTTGCCCCGCATATGGCCACAAATGCGAAATTTGTAACCGCTATAATCACGTAGAAAAAGTATGTAATTCTGCAGATTGTAAGGCAACGTTACGTGTCCAGAGCGACCAGTGTTATTTTTGTTAAAAGGTTGTTGTTATGTTGTTGAGTTGAGACACAAAAGTCGGTTATACATTTGCTAAACAAAACTGAATTCTTGTTATTCTTACATTTGGGGGCTCGTCCGGGATTCGTTTGTTAAACGAACTGTTGAATTCTTCTTTTGTGGTAAATGCCAAAGCAGAGTGGTCTGTCCTAAGTAAGAACGGTGCTCCATATAAATAATGGTGGAAATGCTGAATGCTCTTAACAACTGAAAGGAGCTCTCGACGTGTCACACAATAATTGTTCTGGGCGAGACAATGTGCTGCTGTAGTAAGCCACTGCATGTTCTTCACTACCTGTATTTTGTGAGAGGACTGCTCCAATTGCATGTCCGCTGGCATCACAGTCGAGAATAAATGGTTCTAGCATATTAGGGTAGGCTAATACAGGAGCTGCTGTCAATAAACTCTTCAGTTTAACAAACTGTTCCTGGCAGATATTATTCCATTGAAAAGGGGTGCCATTTTCCGTTAAACGCGTGAGCGGTCTAGCAACTTCAGAAAAGTTGTGCACAAACCGGCGATAGTAAGAGCACAGCCCCAAAAACGACCGAACTTCCTTTCTTGTTCGCGGCGTTGGCCAATCTTGGACTGCTTGAGTTTTCGCTGGATCAGTTTTAACTCCTTCTGAAGAGATGATGTGCCCTAGGTATTTGATTTCCTGTTTGAAGAACGTGCATTTGTCTGGATGAACTTGTAGGCCCGCATCCTGCAAGTTTTGTAAGATTCTGCTCAGCTTATCAATGACAGTGGGGACATCAGGGCCGTAGATGATAATGTCATCAAGATAAACCAGCCCGAGTTCAGGAGGAATGACAACTTCCATCAGTCTCTGGAAAGTCGCTGGAGCGTTGCAAAGGCCGAATGGAAGAACCCGGAATTGCCAAAGACCTTTCTGATAGATAGTAAACGCGGTCTTTTCTTTATCTGCAGGGTTCAAGCCAATTTGCCAGTACCCACTTTTCAAATCGAGTCCACAAAACCATTTAGCCCCGTGCAGCGCGTCCAAC
Organism: Pachypeltis micranthus; assembly: GCA_020466155.1. Lineage (NCBI taxonomy): Eukaryota > Metazoa > Arthropoda > Insecta > Hemiptera > Miridae > Pachypeltis > Pachypeltis micranthus. Next base: position 1,988,881 of record CM035773.1, on the reverse strand, counting down.
AAATGCTGGACGCAGGGTAAAGCGTACGAGTCCTTCTTCGTAACATTATTCAGCCGTCTGTAGTCAATGCAGAATCGTGTCGTCCCATCTTTCTTGGGTACTAGTACTACAGGTGAGGCCCATGGGCTCTTCGAGGGCTCAATTACACCTTGGGATAACATTTCTTCAAGGAGTTTATCAACAACCTGCTGTTGAGAGAAAGGGAGTCTTCTTGGTGGTTGTTTAATGGGCCGGATATCACCAGTATTTATGGAATGTTCTACAATTTTTGTTCGACCTAATGACTTCCCTTTCTCTGCAAATATGGTTCGATAGCGCCGAAGGCATGTCCCTAACAGAAATATAGTCAGTAGATTCTGGTACCAAGTCTGATGTCTCCAAAGTATGGGTTAGCCAAACAGGGTCAGCTGACAAACTATCCTCAGATTCTGGACCAGTGTATGACAACTGTGATGATCCTAGTGACGTACGAAAAACGTGTGTCACACATTCCCAGCGATGGACCAGTGGAACATCTTCACACCCAATGTTCAATGTAGCTTTACTGAAGTCAACACAAGCCCCTACTTTTCTCAAGAAGTCAATTCCCAGGATAGCCTTATCTTGAATTCGAGCCACTAAGAATCTGTGCTTCATCACTGGTAGAGACCCGACAGTAATCGCAGCGCTGCATTCCCCGAGAACGGGCATTCTTTCGCCAGTAGCAGTATGAAGGCTTGCGAATTGGGATGAACTTTTTCTTAGGCGGTGCTTCTCAGATACGTCGGGACGTAATATTGATACTGACGCCCCAGTATCGAGAAGAAAGAAGCACATTTTTTTGTTTAAAGTGGTCTCTACAAAACAAGCACCTTCATTGTGTCTATGTGTTTTGATAAAAGCTTTGGGGCCAACATTTTTTGAACCAGGTTAAGGCCCATTCCCCTGGTCATATTCAGTTTTCCGTCTCGCTGGTTTGTCTTTCTTGTATCTTCCTTTTCTGGTCAGTAGACCTTTTATTTGGGCAATGAGTCTGTTTGTGACCAGTCCTGTTACAATGCCAACATTCAATGGAAGCTGAAACATTCATGTTGGGTCTAGTGGCACATTTTAAGTGAGCTTCGACCATTTGAGCACGTATCAACGCGTCCTGAATTGTTTGAAACGGACCACTGATGGCTAGGAAACGCCCCAGTTCAGGATTTCGTATAGCTCGAAGAAATGCTCGAACAGCTAAAACATCTCGGTAAGAGAGTGGCCAGCCAGGATATGCGTTACGTGTGATTTTCTCTATATCTATGGCTAACTCAGTCAACGATTCGTTTTCTTTTTGTTGCCTAACATCCAAAGTAGCTCGCCAATTATGTGCCAATTTTTCTTGACCTGTAGCTTTTCGACGCCTTCCCCGAGGACGATCTCAACCAGGCAACACTCATTAGCCACATCAAATTTGGAAGGTAGAACTAATGCTACACCGGAATCACTTTCTGTGCCACTTTCTACATCATCGGTACCCGGTAATTTAACCGAACGCATGAGTGCTTTGGAAACTACACTTGTAGACCTGCAGCACCAGCTTACCTCCTCCATTCAGGAACTCAAAGCCCTCGTCGGAACTACTATGTCCTACCAAGCTACTGACAGAGTCTTACAAACTGAAGAAGCGCTTCAGCAGCATCATCATGGCTCTGTTAATTTGGGTGAGCCTCCCTCCGTAAGCAGCCAAAATGCCAATGTTTACACTTTCACTACGGCACCTCAACTAATGCCGTATGATGGGAACATCGCTTGGGAAGAATATAGAGGCCATTTCGAGGCACTTTCCCAGATCTTTGGTTGGAGTGAAGTCCGGAAAGGTCAACAATTAGCGGGTGCCCTCCGAGGTTCAGCACTGACCGTACTAAATAATCTACCTTTAGCTGAGCAACAACAATTTAGCACATTAACACAAACATTGTCAGATCGATTCGGTCAAGAAAAATTGGCACATAATTGGCGAGCTACTTTGGATGTTAGGCAACAAAAAGAAAACGAATCGTTGACTGAGTTAGCCATAGATATAGAGAAAATCACACGTAACGCATATCCTGGCTGGCCACTCTCTTACCGAGATGTTTTAGCTGTTCGAGCATTTCTTCGAGCTATACGAAATCCTGAACTGGGGCGTTTCCTAGCCATCAGTGGTCCGTTTCAAACAATTCAGGACGCGTTGATACGTGCTCAAATGGTCGAAGCTCACTTAAAATGTGCCACTAGACCCAACATGAATGTTTCAGCTTCCATTGAATGTTGGCATTGTAACAGGACTGGTCACAAACAGACTCATTGCCCAAATAAAAGGTCTACTGACCAGAAAAGGAAGATACAAGAAAGACAAACCAGCGAGACGGAAAACTGAATATGACCAGGGGAATGGGCCTTAACCTGGTTCAAAAAATGTTGGCCCCAAAGCTTTTATCAAAACACATAGACACAATGAAGGTGCTTGTTTTGTAGAGACCACTTTAAACAAAAAAATGTGCTTCTTTCTTCTCGATACTGGGGCGTCAGTATCAATATTACGTCCCGACGTATCTGAGAAGCACCGCCTAAGAAAAAGTTCATCCCAATTCGCAAGCCTTCATACTGCTACTGGCGAAAGAATGCCCGTTCTCGGGGAATGCAGCGCTGCGATTACTGTCGGGTCTCTACCAGTGATGAAGCACAGATTCTTAGTGGCTCGAATTCAAGATAAGGCTATCCTGGGAATTGACTTCTTGAGAAAAGTAGGGGCTTGTGTTGACTTCAGTAAAGCTACATTGAACATTGGGTGTGAAGATGTTCCACTGGTCCATCGCTGGGAATGTGTGACACACGTTTTTCGTACGTCACTAGGATCATCACAGTTGTCATACACTGGTCCAGAATCTGAGGATAGTTTGTCAGCTGACCCTGTTTGGCTAACCCATACTTTGGAGACATCAGACTTGGTACCAGAATCTACTGACTATATTTCTGTTAGGACATGCCTTCGGCGCTATCGAACCATATTTGCAGAGAAAGGGAAGTCATTAGGTCGAACAAAAATTGTAGAACATTCCATAAATACTGGTGATATCCGGCCCATTAAACAACCACCAAGAAGACTCCCTTTCTCTCAACAGCAGGTTGTTGATAAACTCCTTGAAGAAATGTTATCCCAAGGTGTAATTGAGCCCTCGAAGAGCCCATGGGCCTCACCTGTAGTACTAGTACCCAAGAAAGATGGGACGACACGATTCTGCATTGACTACAGACGGCTGAATAATGTTACGAAGAAGGACTCGTACGCTTTACCCTGCGTCCAGCATTTGTTGGACGCGCTGCACGGGGCTAAATGGTTTTGTGGACTCGATTTGAAAAGTGGGTACTGGCAAATTGGCTTGAACCCTGCAGATAAAGAAAAGACCGCGTTTACTATCTATCAGAAAGGTCTTTGGCAATTCCGGGTTCTTCCATTCGGCCTTTGCAACGCTCCAGCGACTGATGGAAGTTGTCATTCCTCCTGAACTCGGGCTGGTTTATCTTGATGACATTATCATCTACGGCCCTGATGTCCCCACTGTCATTGATAAGCTGAGCAGAATCTTACAAAACTTGCAGGATGCGGGCCTACAAGTTCATCCAGACAAATGCACGTTCTTCAAACAGGAAATCAAATACCTAGGGCACATCATCTCTTCAGAAGGAGTTAAAACTGATCCAGCGAAAACTCAAGCAGTCCAAGATTGGCCAACGCCGCGAACAAGAAAGGAAGTTCGGTCGTTTTTGGGGCTGTGCTCTTACTATCGCCGGTTTGTGCACAACTTTTCTGAAGTTGCTAGACCGCTCACGCGTTTAACGGAAAATGGCACCCCTTTTCAATGGAATAATATCTGCCAGGAACAGTTTGTTAAACTGAAGAGTTTATTGACAGCAGCTCCTGTATTAGCCTACCCTAATATGCTAGAACCATTTATTCTCGACTGTGATGCCAGCGGACATGCAATTGGAGCAGTCCTCTCACAAAATACAGGTAGTGAAGAACATGCAGTGGCTTACTACAGCAGCACATTGTCTCGCCCAGAACAATTATTGTGTGACACGTCGAGAGCTCCTTTCAGTTGTTAAGAGCATTCAGCATTTCCACCATTATTTATATGGAGCACCGTTCTTACTTAGGACAGACCACTCTGCTTTGGCTTGGCTTACGTCCTTCAGAAACCCAGAGGGCCAATTAGCCAGATGGTTAGAGACCCTCCAAGCATATGACTTCAAGATAATCCATCGACAAGGGACATTTCATGGGAATGCTGACGCGCTCTCAAGACGTCCGTGTGCTACAGAATGTCAATACTGCGACAAAAGAGAGGAGAAGGAGACAAGTGCAATTATCAATAGATTGCAGTTCCTGCCACCATGCGATCAAACAGAACAAAAGGTTGATCCGGTTATTGTTGAGCTATTGCAGTTTAAAAAAATAGGACAGAAACCAAAACCAGACGAGACTGTTGATTGGAACCCAAGAGCAAGACAATTATTGAATCGATGGGATTCACTCAAAATTCAAAACGATCAGCTCTATCACGAATGGGAAGCAAAAAATGGGCAAATTTGGTTACAATGGGTTGTCCCACGAAATGAAGTCGCAAATGTTCTACGCCAGGCTCACGACAGCCCAACAGGAGGCCATTTTGGGTTTTGGAAAACTCTAAAAAAACTACAGCAACATTACTTCTGGGTTGGTATGACTAGCGATGTCAGATCCTGGTGCCGCACCTGTCGAGAATGTCGTTTAGTGAAGGGACCCGGCCCAATCAAACCAGCTCCACTTCAACAGTTAACAATGGGTTCACCCTTTGATAGAATCGGTTTGGACATTTTGGGACCATTTCCTATCACAAAGCGAGGCAATAAGTATGTACTGGTAGCTGTCGATTTTTCGAAGTGGCCAGAAGCCATACCTCTGCCAAACCAGAACGCATACACAATAGCCGTTGCATTAATTGAACAAGTATTTTGTCGCACTGGGGTTCCCTTCGAAATTCACACTGACCAAGGCCAAAATTTTGAATCTAAACTTCTGCACGAAATTGCCGAACTTGTGGGAACAACCCGCACACGATCAACAGCCCTCCATCCACAATCAGCAGGATTAGTGGAACGCCTAAATCGGACTCTCACCAAACACTTAGCCATTTTTGTTTCGAAGCACCAACAGGATTGGGATGAAAAAGTACCGCTGTTTTTGTTGGCTTACCGATCTACACCACATCACACCACTTCCCTGTCACCAGCACAGCTTGTGTATGGCCGTGATTTGAATTTACCAGGCCTATTAGTACGACAAATTCAACAACCCTCCACTCAGAAAACTGAATATGCCATCAAACTCCGCGCCCATCTGGAGACGGTAAGAGAATTCGCACTGCAGAACACCAAGTTGCAGATGAAAGCGCAGAAGGAAACGTTCGATCGGCATGCTAAAATTCCAACATTACAGGAAGGACTTGGTATGGGTATTCAATCCGAAGAGAGTTCGAGGAAGATGTCCCAAACTTCAAGCTTCCTGGACTGGACCACACAAGATTCTTCGTAAGAAGAGTGAAGTGCTTTTTGAAGTGCAGTTTGGCCGGCGGAAGCGTCTCCTTCATTCGAATAGATTGTCAAAAGTTGAGACGAGGCCCGAGGGCGGGCCTCATGACGAGGGAGGGTAATGTAAGGCAACGTTACGTGTCCAGAGCGACCAGTGTTATTTTTGTTAAAAGGTTGTGGTTATGTTGTTGAGTTGAGACACAAAAGTCGGTTATACATTTGCTAAACAAAACTGAATTCTTGTTATTCAACTCCAAAATTCATCAAACGATAGCTATAAAAACAAAGAATCAACTCCATGTAGATATTGTGGTACTTTTCATAAGCATGATAAGCGAGTTTGCCCCGCATATGGCCACAAATGCGAAATTTGTAACCGCTATAATCACGCAGAAAAAGTATGTAATTCTGCAGATAAGCCGAATAGCAGGGACAAGCAAAAATATAGGAAGCATCGATCTCATGTAAAACAAATGGAAGGGGAAGAACAAAGCGACGACAGCGACGAATCGTCATATAATCAAGCGTTCGTGATTGAAACCGTTAATAATTTGGTAGATTCAAAGCCTAAGCGTGTGTGGATAATATCACTGGATTTCTACGCGGATAAGCAAATCAAATCAGTAGAGTGTCAGCTCGACAGTGGGGCCACCATAAATGTGGTAGAATTGAGAACACTGAAGAGAATTTTTTGGTAATTCGATTGAAATTAAACCAAGCACTACGACTATACGTGTTTTTGGAGGCAGTTTGATAAAACCAGTAGGTGAAATCTGTCTACCAGTTGCAAGCAAACACGCTAAATGCCAGCTAAAATTTCATGTTGTGAGCAAGCTAGGCTCTACTAAACAGGAGTTACCCCTGATTTCAGCTGACAGTTGTGAACGATTAGGACTTGTCAAGCTCAGCGAAATCAAACAACTCGAGGAAATAAGGCCAGTTCGAGCTGAGGCAATACTGATGAAATACATAGACATTTTTTCTGGAATCGGTTGTCTCGAAGGAGAATGTAAGCTTACCGTTGATCCGAAATATCCGCCCGTAAAAGAAAAAGAATTCCGGTACCTCTTCGTACAGAACTACAAGCAAAATTGAATGATGTGGTTCGCAACGGTATTATAGCAAAAGAAACCGGTCCAACTGAATGGATTAGTAACATCGTTCTAGTCAAAACACCGAAACAGCTCCGCATCTGTCTGGACCCAATGCATCTGAATCGAGCTCTCAGACGAACAGAATATGAAATTCCTACCATAGAAAGTATTCTGCCAGAACTAAATGGCGTAAGATTTTTTTCCGTTGTCGACACTAAGGATGGTTTTTGGAACGTAAAGCTCACAGAGTCCAGCTCCAAACTCACCACTTTTTGGACTCCGTTCGGACGTTTCAGATTCCTTCGCTTACCTTTTGGACTCGTGGTATCGAGTGACGTATATCAATGTCGTTTACACGAGATTTTCGCAGATATTGAGGATATTGTGATTATCCAAGATGATATTCTTGTTATCGGAAGAGGTGCTAGCGACGATGAAGCATCGCAAAAACACGACATTGCACTTGAAAAGCTGCTTGCACGTGCCAAACCAGCGAATTTGAAATTTAATAAGGAGAAAATAAAGCTGAAACAAAGAGAGGTCAAGTATATGGGACATTTATTGGGGAAAGAAGGACTTCGCCCAGATCCGGCAAAAGTTGAAGCTATCGTGAAGATGAAATATCCGTCTGACGTCACCGAAGTTAAAAGCTTCATCGGTTTAGCGACATACATGTCCAAATTTGTACAACATCTTTCCGCGATCTGTGAACCACTAAGAAAGCTTACTAAGAAAGGTCAGGACTGGGAATGGGGAGAGACTCAGATATCAGCTGCGGATGCCGTAAAGGAAAGTATTGAAAGCCCCAATTCTGGCATACTTTGACCCAAATAAGCCAATCACTTTTCAATCGGACGCAGCCCAAAAAGGTCTCGGAGCTGTCATTTTGAAAAATGATCGCCCTGTCGCATATGCGTCAAGAAGCCTTACTGAATGTGAACAACGTTTTGCGCAGATTGAGAAGGAGTGTCTCAGCATCGTGTCCGCCTGTACGAGGTTCTCTGGATTCATTGTGGGCTGCAGGAAAATCATTGCACAAACTGACCATCGCCCTCTCGAAACAATATTTAAGAAGCCGCTGATTGAAGCACCAACAAGACTCCAGAGGATGATGCTGCGTCTGCAACGTTTCAACTTAGATGTCAGATTCATCAAGGGATCAAGAATGCATGTCGCCGACGCATTGTCAAGACTTCAACTGAAAGACACGAAAAATCCGCATCTGGATGAAGACTACAGCATCGACCCAATATACGAAGAACTGGAATCGATCAAGATTTCAGACAACATCAATATCTTACAAGAAAGCCTGGAAAAGGTAAAGAGAGAAACTGCCAGAGATGATGTTCTGCCCCTACTCTCGTCAGTGATAAAAGATAGCTGGCCTCATAAAGAGCATTTACCTTCGTGTTCGCAAGTTTATTGGGATTTTCGAAATGAGCTGAGCCTTCAAGACGGTGTAGTGTATAAGGGAGATCAGATAGTAGTACCTCAAGCCCTACGAGCAGAATTTATGCGGAAAATCCATCTTTGCCCCTAGGCAAAACGCATCACTTCGCCGCGCGAGGGGCACACTTTTTTGGCCTTTCATGAGCTCACAAATAAAAGACACCCTAAAAAACTGCGAAACATGTCAGGAGTTAGCTACCAACCAACCAAAAATGCCTATGCAGACACACAGAATTCCCTCACTGCCGTGGGAACGAGTTTCACTTGATGCTTTCGAGTTCAACAACCATCAATTTGTACTCATGGTGGACTCGTACTCGGATTTCTTTGAAGTTGAACAAACTCCCGATACAAAAAGTTCCACCATCATCAATTTTTGTAATCAAAATTTTTCACGGCATGGGACGCCTCAAGTTCTCATAACCGACAATGCACCTCAACTAATTGGGAGTGAATTCCAAAAATTTGCCCGAGAGTGGGAGTTTTTGCATTGTACATCAGCTCCGTTCCACCCTCGAGGAAATGGAAAAGCGGAAGCTACGGTGAAAATTGCAAAAAATATGCTCGAAAATGTCATCGCGATGGAACCGATTTCTACGCAGCACTTCTGGAATGGAGGAATACACCAACTGTGGAAATGGACTCCAGCCCCGTTCAGCGATTGATGTCAAGGAGAACCAGGACGCTCATACCCGCTTCCAACAAACTCGTTATCCCTGAAATTGTGCCCGATGTTCAAAATATGATAATTTCCAAACGAAAACTCGCGAAATTTCATCACGATAAGACATCACGAAATTTACGTCATCTGGATGTGGGACAAGAAGTTTTTCTCAAATCACAAACCGGAAAATCATGGGACAGAGGAATTGTTGAGCAAAGCCACGGAAATTCTTACGACGTCATGACGGATGGCCGAGTTTATCGCCGTAATCGTACTTGGTTAAGACCATCAACTTCAGATACCTGTCAGTCGCGAAAATCTGTTGTCATCCCGCCATCGCCTCCTCACAACACAACGAAACCCAACACAGCTCATCAATCTGGAACAGCCATCTCAGTTGGAACTTCACCTATTAAACTGGATCCATCTCCGAAAGCCAAGTCCGCAATTTGAACCAGTAGGAAATTGATCCAACATCAAAATCCTGAATTTCGAAAGAGCGTCACGTTGTCAACATCCTCAGACCCAAACCCAGACTTTAAAGAAAATGCTGCTTCTCGGTTTGGTAGAAAATATAAAACAACTCACAAATTCACGTATATTTACGAGCAAGCACCCAAACAGTCACGCTTGTGACGAAACCATATCTTTAAGTTTGTTATTTTATTGAATGATAGTTAATTTGCTCCGAACCACAGTTAGTTGGTTATATGAGACAATAGAAGTGAAGATTGTTATTTAGTGAAACAAGCCTGAGAAATAACGATTAGTTTGATTTTGTTGCAATTTGGCGTTGACAGGCTCTGAGAACACCTTTGAAAAGATCTGAGACCAGCCTGATTGATTTCCGTTGCGTCAAGGGGTTTTCTATTATTGTCTTAAATCTGGCGTTAGCTGCTCTTGCCCGTTTCGTAATAGCACTGAGCTGCAAGGCCAGTTTAATTATGTTAAACTGCCCTCACTTTCACAATCTCAGGGAGGGGTTGTCAAGCCTTGTTGGTAACTTTTCAATCGTTTTATTTTGACATAACCTAAATACTCACAGAAACCCGTCGGCTTCTGAAACTAGAAACTAATTAATCAATACTAAAAATTTTATTATTGTGACAGAACTTATTGATAAATGCATCATGTATCGTTATTCAAGATGCTGTAAGTAAAATGTCGTTCCTTTACCAACTGTCGTCACTACTTGTCCTCTCAAAAATCGTAACTATAAAAACGCGTTTCGATTGTTGTCTCTGGCAGTCCAGAGGAAGATTTATGAAGAACAATATTGTCTCGTCGTACAATAATACGATTTACGAAGATCATCTCGTATTTTGATGTGGTAGCGAAGAGTGGAGGGATAAGGTCTAAAGCTCTGAGGTGCTAACAACGGTTCGTGCACAGGATTAAACAGACTTCAATTGCCTTTTTACTTCTTTCAGTTCTCGAGGTGGTGCTCGTCGCTGAAATGGCGTTAAGAACTGAAAGGTAGACGGCAGCAGCCCAATGAACAGTCACACAGTGTGCCTCCCTAGTTTGTTCGTTTCTCGGCTCTGAATTGGGCTCAAGACTGTGAAGGCAAATGGCACAACAAGCTTTCCTACGTGGCCTACAAGATCAAAATGTTGCAGCTGCATACCCCATTTCTTTCCCAAAGCCAGATGTCTCAAAGAGAATACTGTTGGAAACTCTGATGAAAGAAGAGTGAATCAGGAAAACTGATTGGAGCTTTGGGAACTGGCCAACTGCTCGCTCCTGATACATAATAGCTGCAAAGACTGGTTGTGATGCACTATTCGTAGTTTGGATAGTGGATACTGGAGCAACAGTTTTAGCTTTGTGACCTGATGTGCAAGTTGAAAACTGATAGGACAGGTTATAAATATCTGGAAACAGCTTCAGGTGGTATATTTAGGGTTATCGGGAAATTTAAACCCCAAGTGACACTAGTAGGAGTGCCACTAAAACACGCTTTTTCTCGTTGCCAAAGTTAGGGACAAGGCATTGGCTTCGATATTCTACACCAAATGAAAGCGTGTATCAATTTAGGTGACTCTACCTTAAGTAGAGAAGGATCACCTCTGGAACAATTTAAGGAAATGCGCATTTTCATAAGAGGAACCAAGTATTTTGAGCGTATAAGGTAATTTCGGTATGAGGTATCCAAACGGACTCAAAGAAGACATAAGCCGCTGAAGAGTGCCCTATTCCTAAGAGTAAGAAAGAGGTACATAGCTTTCTTGAATTTTTGCTCCTACTATCAATGTTATGTTAAAAACTACGCTAAAATCGTCAAACCTCTTTTAAAAGTAACTGAGGAGTGGATTTTTAACGAAAAACACGTGAGCAGAGCTTCGTGAACTTGAAAGAAGGCCTAACCACAGCCCCAGTCCTCCCCTACCCTGACCTAAGTAAGAATTTCATTCTCTATTGTGATGCCAGTGCTTCTGAAGGGGTAGCAGTTTTATCACAAGATCGTGGAGGGGAGGAGAGAGCAGTGGCATATTCAGTCATACGTTGTCACGACTCAAAAGGAATTATTTAGTAACTTGCCATGAGCTTTTGGTAGTAATCAAGTCCATTTTTGGTTTATTATTCATTCTAAATAATAACCCTATGTTTTCGGTCATGAAACATTTTTTACAACCCCCCCTCAAAATTTGATACTTAACGTTTCAAGACATGGGGATTCCAAATCTGCAATGTCCGTCCCCCGTCCGGGCCGTTTTGTGCCTTTAACGTGGTCTAAAAAACTCGTTCTTTCACACAAAAATCCCATTTGGTGTCTAGTTGTGCCCGCCATCTCGGCAATCCGATCGGATGAAGCCCATGGTTATTATGGGCAAAAAATGGTTAAAAAAATTAATGAAACGCAGTATAACGCGGGAACTACAGCGAAGTCAACGATTCGTCGTTAGAACTCCCTCCCTCCCGTCTCAGTAAAAAACCCTGCAAATTATTACACAATGGTTTATTATTCTCATGAACAGCTTGACCTAGTTTTTTTTTTTTTGACCCGAGGGCATGTGGGACAAGTCCCTTTGTCACTGCGGCCGCATATGGGCCTATTGTGACGCCCTTTCTTAGTAGAAGGCGTCGTACATACCCCCCACCCCCACCCCTTAGGAAGCTGAGTATGTCCTTCACCGCAGATTCCGCCATGATTTGGAGTTCAGTGGTCCCCTGACTGAAGTATTCAAAGCGTTTTGCTGCCAAGGCAGGGCACTCACACAGGATATGCTCTGCTGTCTCGTCCTCCTCACCGCAGAGTCTGCATTCCACCGCCTCTAAGATGCCCATCTTGTTGAGGTGATATCTGAGTGAGCAGTGCCCGGTGAGGAAGCTTATCAGTACTCTCAGATCTTGTCTAGAGAGTGTCAGCATCGCCTTCGCCCTTTGACAGGAAGGCGTGATAAGCCTTTTCGCCTGTCTTAGTTGTGGCTGGCGATGCCAATGGGCACCATTTTCCTGTATCTCCCATCGAGCAACCATACAGTTCAGGTGACTTTTCGTCATACCTACGTGTGGTTCAGGCCCGATGGGTAGGGATTCTGTACCCCTTTTCGCGAGGCGGTCAGCCTTTTCATTGTCCTCATGCCCCCTGTGAGCCGGCACCCAAATGAGGGAGAGCCTGTTACGAGCGCCGAGCTGCTTGAGCGCATGGAGGCATTCCCATGCCAGCTTAGACCTAAAACTATAGGCTGCGATGGCCTTAAGGCGGCCTGGCTGTCTGAAAAAATGTAGATCCGCTTGCCCTTGAGTCCTTTGTTCAGGATCTCTTCTGCGATCTCTTGGGTTTTGCCCATTGTTCGCGGCTGCTTATTCAGTCAGCATGCTGTCCTTATTCACAGCTGGCCGCAGACATGCCCCTGGGGACAATGCCGTGGCCGTTTCACTATCCACAACCCATGGTCGTGCCTGGTAGCATGGGCATGCTCCTGGGAAGATAACCCAGAACCAGGTGCCCGAAAACAAGGGTTATTATTCAGAATGACATGGCTAACATCCTTTAAAAAGCCAGAAGGATTACTCACATAGTAGCATGAGGCTCTTCAATCCTATGGCGTCACCATCATATATATACCAGAACAAGAGTGTCAACATGCCAATGGACTTTCGCAAAGACCTTGTGGGGATGACTGTGTATTGCAGTAGATGGGAAGAAAAGAGTGTGCTTGCGGACACCCTGAGGGTCTTGCCATAGAAGAATCCACTAGACGACAAAATTATCCAGTAGATGTCTTGTATAAGGGGATGGTGAATATTTGGTCTGATTGATTGGGATACTAAGGTACCGTTGTTCTTAATTAATGTATACAGGTCAACTCCTCGTCATGCGACGCTTTTTCATCAGCTCAGCTCGTGTATGAACAAAATTTGCGTTTACCAGAAGACTTGGTCTGGCCAGCTACGATGGAAATTGTCCAAAGAACGGAATATGCCGTTGATATACGAAAAAACTCGAAAACGTTCCTGAGTTTGCCAGGGAAGAGGCTGCTCTAAAAATGGGGAAAGCACTTTTCTGCTTCTAAATCTCTCTCTCTCTCTCTTTTTTTTCTTTTTCGGGAGCTTTTTTTTTCAACGCTCAAAGATTCTCCTTTAAATTGATCGGAATGAGGGAACAAATTGTTTGACGTTACGTTCTTTGGAGTTTCTCTCTCTCTCTCTCTCTCTCTCTCTCTCTCTCTCTCTCTCTCTCTCTCTCTCTCTTTCTCCGTTTTACGTACATAACTGCTAGAAGTGTATGAAAAGGTAAATGTTTCCAGGGAAAGTGAAAGAGAGGGCCCTATGGCCCTAACAGCTCTGGTTAATTAAATAAACGAATTCAATCAATCTCCATCTCTCTCCTCTCCCCCCTTATGACTAACCCGTTCATAACCTTATTTTTGCAGCATATGTTGGATCAGTTGCGCTGTTTTCGTAAATGAAAAATTATTCATTGCCATCGACTAATATTTGAGGGCTCAGAATCACTGTGACAAACACATATTTTGCTCCACTAAATATTTAATAGCCACATTTTATAGAAATTAAATAAATATGATTGGCTAAGGAAAGTCGAATGGTGATTCCCGTCAGGTATTTTTTTAAATTTCAATAATCTCTTTGCTGGCCAAGAGATCGATTGGCTTAATTTACGTCAGTTCGTACTGTTTTTCTAGATGCTTAACGTGCGACTCGGGGTTCGTATTGCCGCTAGAAACTTTGCATCCAGTTACCATAATGGAATGTCTTTCGGTAAGTGTTAAAATCGGAGGGTTGTTGGTAATAGAATGAACAATTGAAATGGTTTGTTTGACAGTTAACTCTGCTTTCCAGAACTCAACGAAACGCAAAAGGAATTTCAAGAGCTTGCTCGTAAATTCGCACGAGAAGAGATCGTACCTGTGGCAGCAGAGCATGACAGAACTGGCAAATATCCATGGGAAATTATCAAAAAGGCTCACGCTCTTGGTCTGATGAATGGCCATATCCCCCAAGAATATGGTAGTTATTCAATCTTGGTTACTTTTTGTGTTCAGCATGCTGTTTGAGAGCTTCTCTCCGTATAAAAGTAGTTGGCACTGCTTCGTCATTTAGGGCTTAAAAAAGAATGGTTTTTCAAGCTTTGATTGTTCCCTGCTTGTCTGTGCGTCACTAGGTTTCTTCTACTGCTGCGCCACCAATCTCCATGCGTGATTAGGTAGTTTTTCATTTACTTGTAAACGAACTTGTGTTGTGGCTTGTATTACAACAACTTGGAAGGATTATTCCCAAGAATCCTCGTCAAAGGGGCATGACATTGACATGTATGGGTTTTCCCCCAATATCGGTGGATGTGGGCGATCATTGAGGCAGGTTATTACAAAAAAAAACCTGGTCACAGTTGATCTCTCCCTTTGAAGATTGCCGCACAAGTAAATAGAGCTGGCCAGATTAACCAGATAAAACCAGATTAAGACTCCCAGAAGGTACAGGATTCCCTGGACCATAATTTCGCCCGGCAACACAGGCAAAAGAGCTTCATCGGGAGACTGGCTACCTAGCCAGACTTTCTGTACCTAGCTTAGGTTCAGTGGATGCTGAACGAGTGGCTGTGCTCTTTCATAATAGCAAAACTGCAGCCTGGATTTGACTTTCAAGAGGGTTCAGGAACAGCCATTTTGATAAGGAAACAGACCTTTGTCACCTAAACATTTGACCACTGTACTTGTTCAAACCAGCAGCTTTGAGATACTTGCTATGTAATTTTAAAGGCATTCAGCACGCCAGTGGCTGACAGTCTTCAACTACTCGAGCATCCTTTAGCAGGACTATCGAGACGACTCAGCTTTGTTTGTGACGACGAAAATGCCAAATCACCAGTTTGACGATCCCCAACCTTGAATGGGGCAGGCGAGGCATATATAATGCTGCTCACCAAGTACAATTAGGTTGTAGAAATGCTAACTGGCCTCTATTTTGTAGGTTACTGGAAGGGGATCTGTGTAGTGCAGACACTGACCTCATAGTGCAAGCTACCACACCCAAAGGTGTGGACAACAAAGTGGACATTATCACCATACCACTACACCCTACTGAGCTTTATATTCTAGGGCAACACCAGCTGTTAACGCCAGAAAGGCGACACAATAGTTGAAAGGACTCCTGTTTTAGTTTGTTTCCTCTCATACTCACACGCTGTTCTGCCTTACGTCCGACGTTATCGCCCCTCGACTCTTCTCAACAAGAAGCGTGCCGCCTGTGACTCAGTGTCGCAAAGAGCGCGATAGCTACAGTGACAATCAAAATCGCTCCGCATCGCATTCAACTTTCATGTATTGACGAATCTGAAATTGGGCATTTCTTGAACTCTTGTCAAGTTGACGAACCAAATTCGGCAAGTCGAAATCTTGCCTCACCGCAAATCACCTCACGGCTACGATGGCTCTACCACTACCAACGAAAGGTCAGATCCACCCATTTCGCGGGACAGATAAACTTTTTGATTTCCCTTTCATTTATTTTTATCACTCGTGGAAGTGTTGTTATTTTCTTTATTTGTTCTTCGTATTATATTTCGTTTTCATAGTCACTAAATTTTCTCCCATCTCACGCACCACAGGTGAAGGTGTTTGCAGTGGTTATTTAGGTAACAAGTCGAGCAGACCCCACTGCTTTGTGCAAACACCAGCACAGGGTGATCAAAGTCCTCTGGTGGACTGAGGAACTTGATCCCCTCAAGTAGAAGGGTATACCAGCAGACTCGTGACCCTGATACCAGAGCCACACTCTGAACTGCCTTCATCCACTCGTTTCTGTGGCCTTCCACTGTGCCATTAAACGAGCCAAATGACAAGGCTGGCGGAATTAGTGGAAGAAGAGAGCTCTTGAGAAGCCATGTGGCAAGCATTACAAGTATTTCATAGGATAAGGCTACAGTACAAAACTGAACACCAGAGAGCTGAGGCAGCTGCTAACGAATTCAAAAACACGGCTTTTGATTGGCTATGGTAGAATCCTGCTGTTCCTGACCGGTGGGGAGGCGGTTGCGCCTAGACCTCTTCTGTGGCCCATAGCAACCCTTCAGCACTTCAGTGGCCTTACCATTGTTTCTGCTCTTTCCATCCTCATTTAGTTATTCCGGTCACCCCTTTTTCTTTCCTTTCTGACTGTTTGGTTGGCCGAGACAGTGTTTCTGACTAGGTTATTTAGTTTTGTTTTCCTTAGTAACAGGGCAGGGGTAGAGGTGAGGCACACAGTTCGTCAGGCTAGGTACTCTGTTCCCTCTTCTAATGTCTTGGAGTTTTCCCATTTTCGCCTGAACTATTCAGACGTCTGACCAGGTGGACTGCTCCTTTTGATTGGAGATCCCTAGGCCTGATCTGGTCAGGGCAGGTTTGGCAGAACCAGTGCTCTGTGTCCTGACCCATCCTAGAGCTACATGTGCAGAATCTAAACAAAAGATATAGCACATAACCACGAACACAGACACAAACACAAAGGCGTTCAACAGCATTCTTAATAAATTACATCCATGCCAGGGGGAGGAGTACTTGGATACCCCCCCCCCCCACATTACACTACCTATCCCCTAATGATGAGTAGGGGAGGGGGAGAGTACTAGGATATTCCTCCCCCCTCCACCCAGCATCCCTAACCTAAATTAACCTATATCACAGCCTATTACTAATCCTATACACATATGAAGACATTCATCTAACTATCCCTGATTATAATCGGGCTAGGACCCTGCCTTTTGTGCCATTTTTCTGCAAACCTCTCTAACATGTGTGGAGCCATTTTGCTGATCCACTAGCCTATATAGTGGCCCCGTCAGTATTGTCCGCTCGTCGGAATATAGGCTACAGTCCCTCAGGATGTGGCGGTTTCAGTTTGATTTCCCCATGGGCACATTGGGGATCTTCTCCTCCTGAATTCATGAAGATTGGCATTAAAGCTTCCGTGCCCGCTGTACAGTTGGATTGAGTGGTATCCAGGGCTTATTTGTGCACTCCTGGCCCTCCTCCTCACATCGTGGAATAGTTTGTATGTGTGACGCCCTGTCATTTCTGCATCCCATCTTGTCTGCCGCTCATCCATTAACCACTCCACTATTGCTTCTTGCTTGGCCTTGTCCCCATCTGCCAACGCCATCCATTGATGGGGATCGTCACTCTGTCCGGCTGTGTACTCATTACCCTTGCATCCAGGTGTAAATCCAAAGGTGGGCTATCACCTGTAATGCTGCTGTGGAGGCTGTTCAGTATGATGTTGTGACCCCTACCAGAATGGCCCTCTGGGCGCTAATAATCTTCGTCCTGACGCTTTGCGAAGGGCGAAGCCACCAGTTGGATGCACCATACGTGACTGTCGGCAGGAACACTGTGTCGTAATATCGCTTCCTGACCTTATACGATGCGCCCCATTCTTTTCCTGAAAGCCTTCTCGTCATCCCGACAAGTCTGCTGAGTTTCGATGTGAGATAGGCTACTTGTGCTGCCGCCAAGAAGCTCTTCCGTAGCATGATACCCAGGTACTTTACTTCTTTCTTGATCATGACTTGTGCATCCCCAATGGTAAAGGCCACAGAGTGCTGAGTTCTTGCTTTTCCCTTAAATAGTGTGGCCGCAGTCTTGTCCACTGCTAATTGAAGCCTTGCTTTGTGGCACCATCCCTGGACAATGTTGGCTGTTCGCTCTGCTGCCTCACAGAGTTCCTGCCTGTTGCCTCCCCTCACTACGATGGCCAAGTCGTCAACATAGGCTACTGCCGCTACTCCAGCCTCTTTCAGCTTTCTCATCAGATGAGCTCATAAAGATTTGGTGGGATTCCCAACTTTCTTATTTCCTCCATTAGCAGGGGCCTTCAATACCGTATGGTCACTGTACCGTATGGTATGGTATGGGCCACCATCCTTTATCAGCAGGGCGATTGCCTGCTCAGTGCTTTTGCCTCTAACTCAGCCAAACTGCCTAGTATGGAGTGCTCCCTCCAGCTGATCCCTTATCCTGTGATACACCATCTTTTCCATGAGTTTGGGAGAATCCGCTAGAGCCCCGGTTTTATTTAATGTGGACTCTATCGAATAAATATGTCTAATTTCGGCAATTACTGTATCATGTATGCTGAACCATAATGCAGCTCTCTTCATCTAAAAAATTGGTGCATGAAATGAAAATTCCTAACTAGCATAGGAATGAAATTACACTTTTCTGCAGAAAGTACAATAACTTTAACAGCAGAAGTTTTAATAAAATAAACGATTAGGAGAGCAACGAGGAGCGACATTACATAGCACTGAATAGAAGAAGGTGGTAGCGCTAGATGGATTCAGCATAAGTTGGAAAGCAGGAAGGTCGGCAATTTGCCTTCTGCGTGAGGTCACTCCTGGACGCTTAAATAAGTAACACAACCAACATATACTCTGAACTATCACCTAATGGTGCGTGCTCATCAAGTTTTAGGGGCTGAGGTAAAAACCCAACTAATCCTCTTGAATGCTTCGGGCTACTACCCTGTTGTCTAGGATGGCAAGGTGGCAAACTCGCACTCAAAGGAGAGAATTGGCTCAATCTTTCAAAGAGCTGCACTCTTGTGGATTAGTAAGGCCTACAAGACAATATCCACTGAATCACTCCAAGTGGCCAGTTACCAGCTGACTTGTCTGCTGAGTGCATGGCAGACATGTGGAGAGTGAAACGAAATTTCGGGTAGATCATGACAGCGCTGGATTGAATGGGCATAGGATAAATGCCAAGCGCGATGAGAATGTTCTTCAAAGGGATGTGAATGTCATAGGAGAAAGTGGGTTGAGCCAGACCACTGCATGAGCCAGTTCCTTATGGGACATGGCGATTACAATGCATGACCTCACTTCTTTTCTCTCAAAACCTCTTCATCCAGCATGTCCTGTGCTTCCAGTGTTAGGTGAAACAAGAAACCATGTGCTTACACACTGTAATTCCTACAACATCGTAATTACTGTGTTGGTTGGCAGTTAGGGGAACACACTCTGAGTCCCAGTGTGCCTTGTCACTGAACCATTCCCAGGGTCCTAAAGAAACTTAATTAGCTCTAGCAATACCATTTTAGGTATCTAATCTTTGCACGTTCGTCCCTAAGGACAAATACCTCTCCCTACTCTCCAGCCCGCACGTGGTAAAGAGCTTGCTACTCAGCTTTTTTGCTCTGAATGCTTAGAACAAAATTTACCATTATTAAATTGCTTACGATGAGAACGTTTGTTCTAGTAATCGCATCTGACCTCTTGTATGCAGCAGTGGTGTAAGGACTTGGGTCCATGGACAATGTTGAGGTTACCCGTATCGCCTAAATGGGCGTACTGTGCTTCTGTTTATGAAAGTTGTTCCATCGTATGCTGACGTGTTACATCCCTCTCTGGGTTTCTCCTGAATGTCAAGGTCTCGCCACAATAGAGTACTATTGGACCGACTGGGCTGTTATGCTGTTATATCCATTATTCCTCTACCCAATAAGTAGTTTCACATGCTGCAGCCCCCCCCCCTCCCCCCAGTACTGGGTCAGTAGAGCTAAGCTATTAAAAAAAGTTCCTTATTGTCTTTTGCTTTATTTATTTTAAAAATGATTCTTGCAGGTGGCATGGGTATGGGAGTTTTTGATGGGTGCTTAGTAGCTGAAGAACTAGCGTATGGATGTACAGGGATTATGACAGCTATAGAAGCAAGTGGACTTGGTGTAAGTAGCATGAGCAAATGAAGACTTCATCGTTACTAGAAATACATTTATTTCCATTGGTAAGCAGAAAATAAATTCTGAAGTCAAGTAACAAAAAAGTAATTATCAGAAAATACTATATTTCCACTAAGTTCTTTACAATGGTGAAGCGATTTTGATGTCATTAGTAACAGGTTATAAATGAATGTAGCTTAAAAAGAAGGGTAGTCTACTCATATGGTGTCCAAACAACAAATGGTATTACAAAATTTTCAATCGTGGTAAAATAATATGTGAGCAATAAATGATCAAAACATTCCACGAAACGCAATAGTGTATATGACAAAACTCGCTAAAGTTCCCAAAACATCGTATTGGTAGTCTGTTAGGTTACCCAAGTTAAGGCAGTTTGATAATGGTTTTAAAATAAGCAGGGGCATCCCTTAAAAATTCATGAATTGTCTTTTTTGACATACTTTTTCACAGCATGTTCACCATAATTCCAAAAGCATATACATGACTAAGTGAAATAAACTATTTATAATAATTCTGTTTCGCTGTTGACGTAAGTACAAATGATTAAGATTCCGTAGAGAATTTTAAAGAAAACTTTCAAGACAAATTTTCTAAAAATAAGAGCGAAACAATTAACGATTTTTGGCGACATGTCCACGTTTTGTGAAATAGATTGTTCGTCGCATGACATTTTATGGAGTGTAGCGTGTTATTTACCCTTTAACGTACCCTTCGTACAATCAGTTCGAAATTGTAGTTTAATTGCGCTTATGAGTGCAATCAACTCTCAAGTTCTAATAAACCTTGAGAGCAAGTTCTGCAATTGATTTCTAACGAAAGAGCTTGTAACGAACTTCAAAGGTCGCGAGAGGACGCTTCTTACTGCTGCTCTTGGGCAGCTGCCTCTCCGACTGCTTCTCAGATGGACGAAGATGGCAGCAGTCTTGGCATCCGCATTGTGTAGGTCGTTTTTTGTTCTTCTTCAAAGCGACCGAAGAAGTTATAATCATCATTTATATTAATCGCAAAGGTGTATCCGAGGTAAGCACCACCCCTCTAAAAATTCAATTTTTAAAGCTCAACCTAACAACCGGTCAGAAGCATAAAAATGTTTATTTCGCACTTTTCGGTTTTTCTGGTTTGTGATTTTGAAAGAAATTAAATTAATTTTTTTGTGTGCAAATTTCTGACAAGGACTCTGTAGTACCATTTCTATTTCCTTTGGCGCCCACTCCTCCACAAATTGGTCGAGCAAGGACCATATAAATTTAATTATTGTGTGGTCTAATACGTATATTTTGTTGTCACTGCAAGCCCCCACACTTTTTTCCAAAACACCGAAATCAAAGTTATTCCCCGTGTACAGCAATACTTACGTTATGTTTGTAGTAGTAGCGTCGTAAGCGAGTACAAACGTTAATTCTGGATACACCAACAATGATAAAGTAAGGCAATAAGAAATTTGAACAATTGGACAACAAGAGCTTCAGGGGAGTATGATTAATGTGTGGAATTCGGGTATTACTATCATCAAAAACTGTGTTAATAATAATGATAACTGTGTGAATAATTTGATGACTTTCAACATTTTCACTGCTACTTTTTACTCAATGCAGCAAACCCCAATTCTGGTTGCTGGGACTCCTGAGCAGAAGAAGAAATACCTAGGTCGCTTGGTAGAAGAACCCCTTGTTGCTGTGAGTTGCATTAATTATTGCAGTTCTTCTTCACTTTTTATCAAAAAGCTGCTAACTTTTTATGGTTTTGTACCTGGATGAACAGAACTCGTCAGTTTAGTGGAAGGTCGTCCACGGCATATGTGCTGACTAGGCGCTTCAAATGATCATGACCTGAAAATACTGGGCAACCAGCGTCCCAGATTGGTCAAGTGTGGGATCAAAGGAGAGTGGAGGCTGTCAGCTGAAGTACAGGGTTCTGGAGAGGGGAAGCTGGGGGGCATACGAGGGTTGGATGTGACTAGAGGAGGGTGAAGGACATGGAAGTGTCCAGGGATGATAAAATACAGGTCGTGGAGGGAAGTAGATTAATGGCAGTTGATGGACATGAATTTAGGATAGCCTCCACCCTAGTGAGCCGGGAAATGAATCCTTCTAGGGTGACCAGTTGTCCTTGTAAACCTTGGCAAAGGAGACGTTTGCAGGATTTGATGGCTGCTTCCCACAACCCTCCGAAGTGTTGACAAGCAGGTTGGAATGAAATGTCTTGTTGTCCCATGGTAACTAGCCTCTCTAACCATTGCAGTGAGGTGCACTCCCTCCCAGTAGCATGGCTTTGAGTGCACTCAACTCTGCCACTGCTCCAGAATAATTTGTTCCATTGTCAGAGTAAATGTGGGAGGCGTTACAGAACTGCCAATACGCAGTTATGAAGGCTGGAGTGGAAACGGATAAAGCAAACTCAATGTGAACTGCCTTGGTACAGAAGCACACAAACGTTACGAGGTAGTATTTCTGCCCAGGGGGCCTAGGGGAAGTTCTGTAGCGATTTACCGGACCAGAATGTGTTGTGAGCATAAAGGGACCTGCATAATCAACCCCCACTGTATGAAATGGAAGATTAGTAGGTGTTCAGGCTGTAGGGAGGTGATCTAAGGGAGGTTCAAGGTTTCATGGGTTTCATGCATGTTTGCCCTGTGTGCCTTTCTGATGATAAAGGAAATTTCTAGGGAAAAGGGCCGGATGGCGCATTGACTGCTCCTCGGTAGATCGAACCAACTGCCCACGCACCTGAAAGACACTCTCATCGTCGAATAATGCACCCAGGGATCGTGCAAGGTGCGAGTGGGAATTACAAGATGGCACCTCCATCCTGAGTGAATCCAAACCCTCTCTTTGAGAATGTTTGATAAGAACCGTGTCTGCGTCAGCTAGCTCTTGGGCAGTAAGTGGGTTAGGGGAGCGAGGAGGAGTCAAAGATAGAGGGGCAGGAGGTGGCTAGCAGCTTGAAGGATGGAGGTAGCATCAACCATGCTGTAATGCGACACAACCATGCCGTAATGGGACACAATCCACTGAATGATGAGACACGGGTTTCTAGCTGACTAAGAGCATCCCTCCCTGGAAATGAATGGGTGAGGAGTGTTACTTGCGAAGGGCGAGCGTCGCTCATTACTTCAGGGCTTTGAACGCGAGCTTGTACTCGATAGAGTGGCCACCTTCCTTTTACCACTCAGGTCCTCGTAGCCATAGAGTGTCAGTGCAGCTCCTGCGGAGGAAGACCTTGGGAGGCACAGTCCCCTGAGTTGGGTTCTGAGCACACATGATCAATCAATCAATGGCATCAACTTAATAGTCTTGGCCACTCTGTTGCCCACAAATGTCTTCCATACTGGCGCAGGATCTGCTGTCAACCTGGACAGCGCTATTTGGCAGTCTGGCCAAAGAAAGGCAAGGGTATGGAAAGCTCGGACGTCAGGAAATGCCAAATAGGTGGTAAACATCCGAATGGGGTGGTAGGCGCTGCAAATTACACAGGGGAAGCAGGTTGAGAGTGTAATACCCGTCACCTCATAACACACACACGTTGAGGACAAAGCCCTGATTTACAACTTGAGCAAGGCCTGCTACCCTCATTTGTAATGAACTCACCCAAATAATCTTTTTCTTTCAATGTAGTGTAAGCATTGGCCGTGGGTAGTCCTGGTCGAGTGGAAGCAGTATGAGAGCGCCCAACCTGTCGAACGGCTGTCCAACATGGTTGGGCTAGTGTAAGTGGAGGCAGTGCTTTGACCCTTGCTCTCAACTTCTCCTCAGTGATAAGGAGGAAATCCAGTCCACTGTTGTCTGAAAAAACCCGCTGGAACTCTTCCCTTAGAGTAGTGGTAAAGCGGCGGTACACATAATGCTCTGTTGTGTGGGGCACAGTGCGATTTCATGTCAGCAGACTGAAGAGACGAAACATCCTCACACAAATGCCGATCCAGTAATGAAGGAATGCTGAGGTATTGATTGAGAGTGGAGGTAAACCTTGAGCACAATTAGCTTCTTCGCAGCTGGTATAACCAACGAGTGTATTGTGGCATCATACATCGTGTTGAAGAAGATGAAGGTCGTGATATTTCCATCGAAAATGGGCAATGTATCCATAAGAAAGTAACCAGGGCTGATGCTAATGATCGAGTTGAGCAGTGCCAATTTTACTGACAAGGCCAGCTGTGTTGAATGTAGCTCGGGTATTTTACGCATTTCGCCCTCTCCATCTAGGGCCCCAATAATTTCCGCTTGCTCTATTTTGGAAAGGGCTTCATTGAGGGTGATGCGTAAAAATTGCCTTACTGAGGCGAGGGAAGTCGAACTGGCTTCATGTTCCTTCAACGAAGAAATAACAAAGCTCATCTTGTTGAAGGCAGACGAAGTCTATTGAAGTCCGAGAAATCCGCTAGTGACTCAGATGGAGGCGACAGGCAAGCAATTCTTTCCTGCAGTTGCAAAGTTGGCGCAGGTGAAATAGGAGAATGGGGTTGTTGTTCTTCTTGTATGTTAGATGTTAGAGGAGGCGGTGTTGAAGCAATAATTTTTTCTGCTTCTTTTTGCTGGTTGAAGCAATGTGGCGTTAACTTTTGGTTCTGAATACGCGAAAAATTAACGTTATCCAGCCCAGAGGGCCCAATGTTGGAGTACAAGAATGGAGTTGATAAATAAACAGGGTGAGCATCAGAAAATACTGTATTGTACACGTAACGCGTTCTAAAAAAAAATAGCAGAAAGGTACCAGAGGTCGTCGTTTTTGAGCGCCAGACTTTATTGGTGAGAAGTGGGAAGGGGGGGGGAGAAACTAACGGAATATTTTGGAGGAAAGAGGGAAACACAAACAGAATTAATCCCTTTTGTTCGCATGAGGAGTGTACGGGCGACTATGACCTCAAAGGAAGGGTCAAGAGCCCCACCGGGAAACCTCTAAGATTGATCGAATGGCGAACAACGATGGACATTTTTTATCCTTCGCCTTCAATTTTTTCCTTTCCTTCTGCTGCGACCTACTCGCTTGCCA
This sequence comes from Pachypeltis micranthus, assembly GCA_020466155.1. Classification (NCBI taxonomy): domain Eukaryota; kingdom Metazoa; phylum Arthropoda; class Insecta; order Hemiptera; family Miridae; genus Pachypeltis; species Pachypeltis micranthus. The sequence continues at coordinate 1,963,933 of CM035773.1, read as the reverse complement.
GTAATCATGTTCAAACGCAGACGAGGGAAAGGAAAGGTTTGGGTTCAATCGACAATGGTTGTTGCCAGAAAAGCACAACTAATGTGGAGGAGCTTTTCTTCCACGATCTAACTCACACGTACATGGAAGAGGTCAATGATTTCCTTGCACCACATCAGCGTGTTGGGAACCCTCATCAGCGCAACTCCAATAGCAATGTCTCACTTCCAAAACCTTCCTCACGATCCACATCTTCCCGCATGTCTGTCCCAGAATGACCTCTCAAACAACGATTCTGGGGAAAAGGTCTGGTGATGGCAGATCCTCACGCCTACTCTATCTGGGGCCAACATCGTGGGGTAAAAAAGTGCCCACATTTCCTCAAATCCAGCTTGGATACTCGAGGAACCTACATGGAAAAGCACAATCTGTGTATGAATTGCCTGGCAACTTCACACACACTTTCAAAAGCTGCCACTCAATGTACACGTGTAAATATTGTCAACACAGGCATCACACACTTCCCCATCCCGTGAGCCATAGTTGTTTCCAATTGTGCCACTGATCGGGGCATGGTAGTTAGTTACTGCATGTTCCCCCAAAACTAACCCTTTCGGAACAAATGGGGGCAGAGAAACTGCAATTCTCCATGCTGTGAAAATCGTCTTTTGCCACAGCTGTTCAGAACGCAAACGTCTCTCTCTCTCGCCAATTTTTACTTTCCGCTACCCGAAGGGAAGGAAAGTATAGTAATCGGCCCAAAAAAAAATTTGGGTTTTCTTCAGATCTTTACGTTTCAGACCCTACTGAGTCTAAATAACCTAATTTCGGCGCGTGGTCCGTGTGTATGTGTGTGTGTCTGTAGTTCGATTTACGGGAGAACGGCTGATCCGATTGAGCTGGTTCTTTTTTTGTTTTGTTCTTTATTTTTTGTAGACACCAAAATAAGGTTATGGACGATTTCGGCCGATGGGAAGGGGGGGGGGGGACGAAAATGTACCAAAAACTAGGGTTTTTCGCATTTTTCTCAAAAACGGCTCTAACGATTTTGATTAAACTTTCAAATTATCTTCTCCTAATCAATACCTAACTTTTCTTTTTCATACATATCTCCATGAAAATACGGTGAACGGAGATAAGGGCCCCTGAAGCAAAAATAGGTTTTTTACGCTTTTTGGCAAAACGGCTTCAGCGATTTTCACCAAACTCACAGGATGTTTTCAAATAGTTAATACCTACATATTGTTCTCAATAAATGTTCCTGTGACGGTCCGTTGAACAGAGATAAAAATTAAAATGTGTCAAAAATAACGTTTTTTCGAACATTTTCGTAAATTCCAGGGTAACTGCTTCACCAGATGTGATAAATTTTAATGCAGTGTCTTTTAGTCACCCATAACAACATTTCGTTCTCCATAATTATTTCTGTATATATATGTTGAACGGAGATATAAGCCAAGTTAACTCAGAAAAGGAGATTTGTCGAATATTAATTTATCGGTATTCCAATTTTCTCAAAAACGGCTCTAACGATTTCGATCAAACTTTTAGAGTACTCTCAGCATTTTGTTCTCCATAAATGTTCCTGTAAAAATGCGTTGAACGAAGATATAGCACCCGCATATGTAGCTGGTGTTCGAACTTGAAGGGGTGGCGGAAAGTCGTGTGTTGCTACGCACCAGATATTTTGGGTTGACAGCTATGCTCTTATTGGGGTACGTGGCAAGAAATTGCTGCACCCAGTCAATATCGAACTTATTCCCCTCCTCACCTAGTGCGATATTTTACAGTTTTGTGGGCACAATCATATTTTGTTGAATTCTGGTGAACCTATGTGCAACCTCAATTATTTGTTGTGAAGGAGTATGCGTGATCATTCACTTTTACTAAGAGGAAGGGTTAAAGTCTTCAATTCCTGCCCATTCCACCATAACTATCGTGTGCATAAATATGGTTGTTTCGTAAATTGCAGGCATACTGTGTGACAGAGCCAGGCGCCGGTTCAGATGTGAGTGGAATAAAAACCAGAGCAGAAAAGAAAGGCGACGAATATATCATCAATGGGCAAAAAATGTGGATCACCAACGGCGGAGTGGCCAATTGGTGAGCAGTGTATTTTGTTTGCTATTATTTCCTCCCTCCACGTAACAGGCGTGAAATTTATCTAATTAGCTGTGTATGAGAACACAACGGAAAGGGGCAGCAAACAAATGTGACCTTGAAACTGCTCACCTAATAACCATCGATAGACACCAAAACAGGTATCACCTCATCGATTTTCCTCCTTCAGTTGAGCCGCTGTTGCAACCAGTGCTGTTTGTCATCTCCAGCAGTTTCTAACGTTTGATCCAATTCCGTACAGAGCAATTCATCAAACTTTTCGGCGCATCAACTTGTGCTTCATCTCACCCCTTTTTTTCTCTCTGCTGCTTCTAACGGTTAAGACCATTCTAAATTTCTTCTACACTTCGTGCCGTCCCATTCACCGTATTTTTCACCAACAACTCATCACCTCATCAATTCACCTCACCTCAACGAAAGTTAAATTCATTATTTCTTTGATGGAGCTTTCATTGTATATACATTTCCTTAAGAGAGCCCTTTATTTTAATACAAACCTCTTTTTGGTTTATTATTCATGCTGAATAATAACCCTATGTTCCGGTCACCAAAAATTTTTTACAACCCCCCCTCAAAATTTGATACTTTACGTTTCAAGACGTGGGGATTCCAAATCTGCAATGTCCGTCCACAGTCCTCCATCCGCCGTCTGTGCCTTTAACATGGTCTAAAAAATTCGTTCTTTCGCACAAAAATGCCATTTGGTATCTAGTTGTGCCCGCCATCTCGGCAATCCGATCAGACGAAGCCCATGGTTGTTATGGACAAAAAATGATTAAAAAAATTAACAAAACGCAGTATAATCGCAAATACGCCGTGTTCCATATCGTTTTCAAGGTATTTTTACATCCTGGAACGAATGGAATGAGTATCAGACGTGTACAACTGAGTATAGAGAAATTACAGTAATTATAGTGAGTCAAAGTCTACTAATTGAATGAACTCTTGGGAATTACAGCGGAAGTCAACGTTTCGTGATTCATTCTCCCTCCCTCCCGTCTCATCAAAACCACCTGCCTGCTCGACTCCCCATGTCGTGCTAATTGCCTACATGCGCTTACGGGCGTCTGGGGAATATTTAGTTTCCGTAGTTCCGGAGATGTTGATGACTGGAATAGCCTTGGTGGCTACCTCCTACTTGGAAGTGAAAAGATGGCGCAGTGAACTGAGATGCTTACAAGATTCAGTTCGAAGGCATTGCTAATGAAAATAGTTGGAAGAAGAAATGAAGCCAGCCACCTTAGTCATCGTTAGCTGGATCTGCTTTGGATATTCTTATTGAAATTGAACAACCATGCACCTATTCTAAGTTGGTGGGAGTTCTTGAACATACATTTGGAAAGGAACAGAATGTACAGAGGTATATACTGAACTTCTAACACGAGAGCATCCACCAAAGGATTCAATTAGTATGACCAGGCACTGTAATGACCATGGCCCTTGAATAGATGATAGTTTATCATTTTTGATAAATAATTAACCTGGATTCCGGTGGAAAATAGTAATTACTTCTTAAATTAGCGATTCATGACAAATGAGAAAATCAGTATCACATCGTGGTGGAAAAATATGAAGAAGGCTAACATGGCGAACAATGCAATTGAATACGTTGTTGTTGTGTTTCTGTCCGTCTCAATTTTCTCAAAGGACTGAAGAATAAGGTACTTCTGGATCGAGCAATGGGGATGTGCGCTGAAACGTTAGAGATTTGAGACAATCGCTCATGCTTCGACATTGGTTCCCACGCGTCATATTGAAGTGATGGAATCGGATCCTGTGCATGGAAATTTGGGCATAGTTCACGACGAGATAGAACGTTTTGAAGTGCTGTATTGTTTGCTGGGTGCAACTCTGAAATCGTTAACAAATAGACCACCGTAAGGTAGTGAACTGTTGGAGATGAGCAACATCTGGTCATTTAGCTAGATCATGTCCCTTTCCCCCTGTTAGTCACAATCCACAATATTTCAAAAGCTCTGTGGAAAATTCAGTAACTTGTGCAGGACGGAAATTTTCCTGGTAGAAACCTCCTTCCACGCCACTTTCATCTCAGTTGGATCATCAATACTGGGAAAACTGGCCTCAGTCGGATTGAAAGGGCACAGTTTGGCCGCAAAAGAAGCGCCCCAAGCCTTTGTGTTTTAATGTACATAGTATTTCCTGACGAGTCTCATTCTTCGAGAATTGGTGAGTGGCGTAACTTATGGTTTAGTTATTGACACTGGAGCGACAAGGGCTATTTTAAATACTAAAATGTTAGATGTAACTGGGTGTCCAACCATTCTTGTATGAGCAATGTCCCTAGGCTAGATTTCTAGACATTTGATTCCCGTACATTGGGGGGGGGGGGGCTCAGGTGGGGGTTGACTTGGGCGATGGGATAAAACAACACCATCAAGCGGTATTAGTCCTCAAGTGTGAGGAATGCGTTCTAGGGCTTGATTTTTTAAGGCAACAACAATGCCTGATTGATCCTGCTTATGGCTCCATAGTAGTGGGAGGGTGACGACTTGATCTGAGGGCACTGATTCATCCTATGATTTGTATCAATTTGTACAGAATTCAGAAGAGGATGAGCAGGCCCATCAAGAACTCACACCTTTTGATAAACACGTTCCTGCCTTGCTCAATAATTCAGGTTTACCCGCTCACATTCAGGATTTGGTTAACAAAGTCAATAAAGGTTTGACACCTTATCAGGGAAGCATTTTTATAGGCTTGATCATTGAATATGCCGACATTTTGCCCCTCGACAGTAGTGATTTAGGTCAGCTCACAAGGGTTACTGATTGGCGTTGGTGACCAGAGGCCAGTTCGTCAATCCCCTCGTCGTATCCCATTTCATAAGTTGGATGAAGTAGACAGATTGATTCGGGATATGGATCTTAAAGATAAGATACAAAAAAAGACAGTCACCCTTGACCTCCAAAATGGATACTGGCAGATCCCGGTAGCTGAATTATATAAATAAAACGCTGCAAATGATTATACAATGGTTAAATATTCTCTTGAACAGCTTGACGGAGTCTGACAGCTCCGAGGCCCATCCCGTTCGATTCACAATCGAAAAATATCACACACGAAACATGACATGACTACAACTGAACGACGAAAATTAAATATTCCAGACGCCCGTAAGCACATGTAGGCAATTAGCACGACATGGAGAGTCGAGCAGGCAGGTGGTTGTGATGAGACGGGAGGGAGGGAGTATGAACGACGAAACGATTACTTTCGCAGTAGTTCTCGCGAGTTCTTTCAATTAGTAGACTTTGGCTCACTATAATTACTGTAATTTCACTATACGCAGTTGTACACGTCTGATACTCATTCCATTCGACCCAGGATCTAAAAATATATTATAAACGATACTGAACACGGCGTATTTGCGATAAAACTGCCAAAATTGTATTTTTGTTAATTTTTTTCAATGGTTTTTTTCTATGAGCTACCATGTGCTTCGTCCGATCGGATTGCCAAGCAGGCGGGCACAAAACGGCCCGGACGGCGGACATTGCAGATTTAGAATCCCAATGTCTTGAAACATAAAGTATCAAATTTTGAGGGTGTTGTAAAAAAATATTGCCTACCGAAAACAGTGGGTTATTATTCAGAATGAATAATAAACCAAACCCACGTTTTGCCCACCTCGAGTACTTTGGCAATTTCGTGTGATGCCCTTTGGCCTGTGTAACACTGTGGCTACCTTTCAGAGAGCTATGTCTGGCTTTGCGAGGGCAGTTACATGGACGATGTTTTGGTTGACTCAACAAATTTTGAAACGCACATTGCTTGGCTAAGAAAGGTTTTTAATGTACTTCTGGCAAAAAAGGCAACTTTGAACTCGAAGAAGTGGGGTTCAATAAATTACTTATGGTTCGCGTATTAAGCAGAGCAAATGAGCCCTCTTACTTAATAAATTAGAAAATAAAACGAGAGGTGGACAGAAGCATGTCAAGTCGCGCTTTTAAACATGAAAATGGCTATGATCAATCCACCAAATCTAGGACATGTGATCTCAGGAGCGCTATTGATAGTCGAAACTTATGCCAGAAATACCTCAATTGGAGCAGTACTCTCGTGAGTACCAGATGGGAAGGAATTAGTGTTGTCTTACTTCAGCAAGTGTTTGTCACACCAAGAATGTAACTACTGCACAACTCTGAAAGAACTGCTTAGTTTAGTAAAGGCATTAGACATTACAGTTTATTTGGATTGGAGAGTAGCGACGAGTTTCTGGTATAGACAGATCACACATCTCTTCAATTGCTGAGAAATTTTCGAAATCCTGGTGGTCAGTTGGCCAGGTAACTTCCACGTGGAGCAGGTCTGTTTCTTTATTTGATGACTGTACCTAAACCCTCGACGAGGATTATATCAGTCATAGAAGTTGCGGTTTCGCTAATATGCAAGAGGCCGGCCCCTGCAGCATCCACCGAACTCAGACCTGTGGAGGTACGGCAGGTATTTGGTCGTTAGCCAGTCTCACCGTAGAGAGCTGTTGCCCGTGTGTTACCGCGCGGAGGTGACCACCTGAGGAATCCCGTACCATCTGGGAGTAGTTCTTAATCTGGTTCCCTACCTGATCTTACTGTTTACTTGGGTGGCAAGTTTCAAAAGGACTGATCAACTATAACCACGTTTCTTAGCCATTACCTTCTTTGCGAACTTTGCAAAATGGTTATAGGCTTCCTTTGTAGCAGTCAAAGCTGCTAAGTTCGTTTGCCCTCTCAACAACCGTCGCTCACTGTTGTAGAAACTACAGTGGAGCAGCACATGGTTTCTTGTTTCCTCCGCACTGGAGGCACAAGACGTGCATAATGGAGAGTCTTTCAGAGAAAAGAAGTGGAGCCGCGCATTGAAGTCACCATGTCCCGTGAGGAACTGGCTCGTCCAGTGGTCTGGCTCAACCCATTTTCTAGAAAGACGTTCACGGATGTTGGGGAAGAACTCATACGTATCACGTCCCTTTGCCGAGGATTCCCATCTCGCTTGCCATTTCTCTAGAGCCCATTCATCGATGGCGGCAAGTTTCTGTTCTGTGGTGAGATCTGCACGGAGTTCAGCCCAAAGCGGGGGAAGCTCCCGTTTCACTCTCCACTTGTCAATCATGCACTCAACAGCCAAATCAACTGGTAACTGACCAGTGATCACCTGGAGTGCTTCCGTTGATACAGTCTTGTAGGCCTTGGTGATCCACAGGAGCGCGGCTCTCTGGGATTGGGCCAATACTCTCTTTTGATTGACTGTTAGTTTGCTACCCCAGACAACGGGGCAGTAGCCAATCACACCTAGATATATGGCCTTATACATGAGGATAGTGTCGTGGTAACACACACCCCAAGTGGCCTTAGTAATGGCACGCAGTGAGGCAAACCTTGCAATGGTAGTGACTTTAAGGGACTGGAGGTGTTGGTTGAAACCCCACCTCTCACCTATATTCACTCCTAAATACTTGACGTGCTTTTCAAAAAGAAGCCTGTGGCCGCCAAAGCGTATTGTGGGTGGATTATTCACTTTCCCCTTCAAGAGGATTAGCTGGGTTTTTTCCTCAGCCACCTGCATCTTGACGTGCTCGCACCATTGGTTGACAGTGCGGAGCACGTGGTGGGTTTTTTCTTCAATTTGGCGGACTGACTCTGCAAAGATCAGCACAGTCAAGTCATTCCACGTGGAGCATCGTTCAAGTAGCAAGCACCTGAATGCTGATAGGATGTCCAGACGACCTTGTGCAGAATATGAATGTTGTAGTTACCTGCGCCAGGAACAGAAGCAAGAATTGATTAATGTAGCGTTATCAAGGCTTCAAAACGAGGAAACCCCACAATGAGCTGTTGAACAAAAAGTGGATTCTGTAGTGGGACCAATTTATGGCTGGGTAGAATCGAGGCATAAACCGGACTGAAAGGATGTAGCTCAGTTTGGAAACTTGTGAAAGCCTTGTGGGCACAGTTTCAGCAGCTATCAACCTGGGATGGTTGTTGGTTAGAACATGGGAAGATGATAAGGGTCAGTCAAAGAGCGAACAAATTGTAGCTACCAAGTACGTCAACCTGAAATTTTGAGAGTGGCTCATGAGTTAGGGCACTTTAGTCAGTGGCGAATGTTGTCAAACGTAAGGGCTAAGTTTTATTGGCCTGGTACATAAGTAGACGTAAAGTGGGTGTGTGCCACTTGGTGAAATTTGTGGACGACGAGGGGGTAAAAGTTACAACAAAAAAAGCACCGTTGCTTTGAATGTTGAGAAATTGAATATTTGGGCCCATTGCCAACGTCACATCTGGGAAATCATTTCATTGTGGACTATTTTACAAAATTACTGGAGGCATTGGCGAGAATTGGAGTGGGGGTTTTCGAGAAGTTCATTCAAACGAAGGAAGAAATTTTGAGTCACCAGTCTTCAAAGAGGTCATGGCTTCTCTAAACGTACACAAAGCCAGAGAACGCCGCATCATCCCCAGTGTCGAAAATATTATTGTCTCCTCCAGTTGATTATAAAATCTTGATCTATTAATTCCCATATGGCACGCAAATTAAATTCAGTTGTTCACCAGAGTTCGAAGACGAATATTCGTGTTTAATTAATTTCTATTTGTTTATGCGTTAACCTGAAACGGAAGTTAACTTCTCTATACGAGTACGTCCCAGACAAGCATTTTAATATTTGTAACAAGGCGAGCAACAAGTGAATATAACACGCACTGGTAAAGTACTGTTGTTCTGTTTCGCTGAGTTGGACGAGATGAAGGCGTGATGCGCAAATAGAAATTCTCGCCTTACCTGGCACCGAAGTAGTAGAGTTTTAGGTACTGGGAAGTAAGATTGACTCGATTTAAGTTGAATTGTCGGCTCAGTTTGACGTGCTCGATGTCGTACGTCGCGAAGTTCCAACGAGCATCTATACGTGACCAACTTTATGGAAACGAGGAATATGGGATCCTCGAGACAAAACGTGGTGCACAAAAAGAGACAATAGTAGAGTAGAAAAACCGGCTATGATACGGCGAACGACGAAACAGGAATGAATAAAATAAAGCTGCGTCTTCAAAGTAGAGTGGAGGAGGTGAGGTCCCCCTTCTTCAGGTAAGGTGATGCACTCTGCTCTTTTCTTCTCTCAGGTGAGACACTGCACTTCAACCTCAGATAATGAACAGAATGACTCGACTTGAGATAAAGTTGCAACGATTGGGAGTTGAATGAAAGAAAGTAAATAAAAGATCTGATGAAAAGAAATAGTTCACTGCTCTGTGTAAACACTATTAATTTAGGCCACGGCTCGCCTTATTTAAGGTATTCCCGACATTTTTGGTACCCCTGGTGGGACAGAAGTACAGACGATGAGTTGGTGGAGATGGAAGGATTAAGAAGAAGGCGAAATATTCTCCGAGAATTGGTGCAGCAGTCTTCGATGAACGTTGAGGACGCAATAAAAGCAGGTGACGTGTTCGCTGCTCAATCAAACTTCGAGGTTCTGATGGGGAAGTCAGAAAGAATGATCGAAGTGGACGACGAAATTACGAGCAAGATAACGAATGGGTCAGCGCAGATGAGTTCGTATGAAATGGACGTTGAACTTCGAGAAATTGAAGACGCTCACAGTAATGTTCTGTAACTAAGGAAACGGTTCGAAATTTTTTTTCAGAGCTCTTCACTAAATCAAGTAAGCGATGTAGAACATAGTGAGGAGAAAAACGTAATTTACTACTTCCGAAAATCGAGCTGAAAAAATTTGATGGGGACATTAAAAATTGGTTAGTTTTCTGGTCTCAGTTTTCGAAAATAGACGAAGATAAACGCTTGTGTAATACGGATAAAGTTGCATATTTACGTAATGCGATGGTATCAGGTTCACCAGCGGCCAATTTGGTAAATAGTTATGTTCCTACCGATGAAAGTTATCCAAATGTAATTCAGCATTTAAAATCTCGGTTTGCGCGAGATGGGCTGTTGATTGAGACGTACACGCGTGAACTCTTGTCTTTGGTTTTACATAATCAGAGTGGACACAGTTTTAAATTGCGCAAGCTTTTCGATAATTTAGAAACTCAGTTGAGGGCGTTGGAATCATTGGGACTATCGTCTAATAAATTTGCCGCTATTCTGAAACCACTCGTGGAATCAACACTTCCCGAAGATGTTCTTAGAGCATGGGAGCGATGGCGGATGCAATTGAGGATCGAGGAAGATCATATAAATCGTGAAGGGGAAGAGCTGGAAGCTCTTCTGAAAATTTTGCGTTCCGAAGTAGAAGCTGAGCAATGAATACAGTTAGCAAAAACTTCTTTCGGACATTCATGCTCCATACACCGCTTCTAGTTTGCTCATTGGCTCTGCGCCAAAAAAAACCGTAAAATTGGAATTATATTATAGAAATAATGTAGAATGTTCGGACTTTAAAAGGAGAGAAAAGCCCGTGACAAACGATTTAGGTTGTGTGTCGTGCGATATGACTTCCCACGGATCACCAGAATGCGTTAAAGTACGCTGTTGGTCACTAAATGAGAGGAGAGCATGGCTTAAGAAAAAGGGTGCGTGCTATGTTTGTCTTAAACCAGGTACTCGCATTGCATCAAATTGTAAGGCAACTGTTTGATTTGTTCTGTTTCAAACACCCTGTTTCACAATAAGCTAGTAATATAAGTGAAATTTACAAGTTTACAAGTGGTAGTATTATGAGTACTTGTAATTTCTGTTTCACAATGAGATGCCTCCAACTGGTATTACAAGAATAATTTCACCAGTAACTTATGAAAACTACTAGCTCAGCTGATGACAATCTACAAGTCAGCTGGTCAAACAAATGTGAACTCACCATTTTCGCTATATCTACTTATTGAAGATGAGCAAAAGAGAGGACAAGCGGCGATTACAACTGTGCGTTCTCGAAAAGGTGAAACAAAGAAGATCAGTGCTTTTTGGTGCGTTCAGCGATAAGCTAACAAAAGCCGACAAGACTGCTGCTTGGAGGGAAATCCTCTCCTTTCTACCCTACTAGTCCATTAACCTAGTTCCTTCTAAATAGAGATAGGCTGCAATTACTATCTACATTATGTTCAAATTGGCGTGATATTTATATATTTCATTCTAATTTCATTAATGAATGCATTATCAAGTAAGTGGACAATGAGTTAAAAGTTCTGAATAAAGTACAAGGTGATTTTTATATGAACCGCTTAGAAAAGGACCTTAATGACCAATGATCATCGGAGCATAGTAATGATTTGCTTCTGCCTCATACGGTCTGCTGCTGCAGGCTGGTTGTCGTCTTGAGGGTCGTTATTTGTGTCATCAAAATCAAGATCGTGAGGAACATGTAATGGTTCTGTTTAATTTTGGGGAATAAATAAAACGAAACTTCCGGAACTCGAGAATATAAAGTGGACTATATTTATTTACAAGGGGATTAACCTTGTGGCACTGACGTACCGGGATGTCCACGGTACATATAGTTCCAGATACCACGAATGTTCGTAATTTCGTGAACGGGTCACGGATTCCGCCGACCGAACGCGAACTCCGACACGCGATTGACTCAAACCACGACGATAAGTTACGAACTAAACTGGTTGAGACGTTTCAAACAAACGAAAAAACCGGTAGTGAGTAAAAAAGGGAATATGGCCGCGCATAGCCCAAGCAGGTGATTAGTAATAAATGCTGGAGTCGCCTCGTGATGCCGAGATCCTGAACATTCTAGATCCACGGAAAAATGAGCGAATTCCGCAGGCGGTAAATAAAGTTGCGGTCAACAGTAAAAGAAAGAAAAACAACAACAAACTCCACGAACCGCAAATTTTAAACAAATTTCGAACACACTCCCCCCCATTTGCGACTCTTGGATAGTTGGGTTGGCGTGTAGGTCTTCCAAGGTCAGTTGCACCATTTTCACAGCTGGTCTCTTGTAATGACCTGTAGCCGTCTTCACCGTTACCACTTGCACAACAGTGTCAGGACCTGGATGGACTTCCTGGAGTCTTCCCAAGGCCCACTGGGCCGGGGGCGTCTGGTCGTCTCTCAGCAGCACCAAGTCATCAGTCTTCAGGTTGGGAGCCTTCACGTCCCACTTGTTATGCTGTTGCAGGGTGTTAAGGTATTTCTTATACCACCGATGCCAAAAAAACTGTACCCGTTCTTGGATCAACTGCCAGCGGGTCAGGCGCCCCACCAGAATGTCCCCAATGTTAGGCTCAGTTAGCATGTTGATGGGCTGGTCGATGAGAAAATGTCCAGGGGTTAATGGGTCCTTGTCGTTTTGGCTGCTGGATATGGCTTGAATCGGACGGGAACTGGGGATACCCTCAATCTTCATAAAGGCCGTCATAAGTTCCAATAGGGTAAAATGATGGTTGCCAAAGGTCGTATGAAGGAGATCCTTCACCATCCGGACAGCTACCTCCCATCCTCTGCCGAAGTGTAATGATGAAGGAGGGTTGAAAGTCCTCTTTAAGTTGAGGGGAGTAGTGTTGTCTACCAGTCGTGAGTGAGTCTCTCTCTGGCGGAAAAACTCACGTATCTCCTGGAGATACCTATCTGCGCCTCGAAAGTTAGTTCCACCATCAGAGAGCATCTCAGTGGGAAGCCCTCGTCTTGAAATGAACCCGTCGAAGACATCAAGGAATCCCTCTGTAGACAGAGACGTAGCCACTTCCGGATGGAGTGCACGGGAGGAATAAAATTTCTCCAGCTGCAGGAATGAGGAGAGGTTGGAGCTCCACTTTCTCAACTCAAATCCTGCCTCACCCAGTAAGTTCACTAGTTGGGCACCTAGATGTGTAAGATGTTCTGGGCTATCACTCAACCCCACTATAATTGGTGGCATGTTGACGCAACACTCTCTGGGCCAAGTAGAGATAGGAGGACATTCCGAAAGACACAGTATTCAACTCAAAAAATCTCATGGGTTCATCAGGCGTATCTCCCACACTATCCGTTGATAGCAACATTCAGTGGGGTTCAACCATATTTGCCGGAACATTTTCACAATGTCCCACCGAAACATATAAGTATCGCGACGAAAATTCAAGAGTATGGTGGCTATATCTGATTGCAGCTTGGGTCCAGTTAACAGTTGGTCATTAATGCTACCTGTCGCTGTTGGGAAACTAGCATCATAGACGACTCGCATATTACGCCGCCTATCCTCAATCTTGAAAACCGCATGATGTGGGATGAGATAGCGGGGAGGATCCATGGCTAGGCTCATGTGCCCCAGTGTCAGGTACTCCTTCATGTGAGCTGCATACGCCAGTCGAATCTCCTCATTCTTCGCCTGTCTAGACTCCAGGGCTAAGGAGCAGTTAATCACCCTATGAGTGTTCGGAATCAGGGCTGGTGGGGAGGGATTGAATGGTAAGGATACCACATACCTGCCACCCTCCCCCCGGTAGTGGGTTGTGAGACAGTGCTGCTCACATTGGTTCTCTTCGGGTGGAACTGGTTTAGGAAAGTCGGGTTCCTCCAATCCCCAAAATCTCTCGACCAATCTTGAGCTGTTGGTAACTGTCATGAGAGGAACGGAAGAGCTTGGAACATTAGCCTGGGAATCAGTAAAACGACCCATGATGCTATATCCAAAAATTGTTGGCATGAGGCGGGGTCCATCTTCATAAATCGTGATGGGAGCTCCTATTACCTACCACATCAGGATACAAATCGGCCCCTATGAGGAACGAGATCGGACCTGGCTGAGTGAAGTTGAGATCACTCAAGTCATACGTGCGATAATCCTCCCACATGCTGGAAACCAGCGGCAGTTGAGGTAATGGTGGAGTTATGGAAGGCACGATGATAGCTTCTGTGGTCAAAGACTGAGAGGTGATAGGGTTGAGGAAGGATGCTGAAACTTGCCCCTTGACCTGTTGAAGTGGTGATTGATTCACTCCTGCTATGGCTCCGTGAAATGGCCGAGAGGACTTCCTCAGACGCCTTGCACATGCCTCAGTCAGGAATGAAAAGTGAGAACCAGCATCCAGGATTCCCCGGAATTCCAGGGGTCTCCCATTTACGTCCAGTATGCAGGCAATAACTGTGCTAAGCAGTACCCCAGACTTGGTATGGGTATTGGTGCTTGCAAAGCCTGAATCCGCCGGAGGGGTTGATTCGGTGTTGGCAGAAGTTGTGGGAAGGTGTAACAGGGTATGATGATGCTTATTGCACTCCTGGCACGTTGTGGTGGATGCACAATCCTTGGTCTTGTGAGCTGGATTGAGACAGTTTCGGCAGCCATTGAAGCATCTCAATAAATCGAGTCGCTCAGTGGGAGAAGAGTGAAGGAAACGAGGGCATTTCAAGATCTCATGATCATCTCTGTAAATGTAGCATGTCCTGGGTGTGTCAGAAGATTGGTTCGAGTCAGACCTCCTGGCCATCAATGCCGGCTTCGGGGAAGATTTGGTAAACTGGTTATGTGGTTTGGGAGGTTTGAAAGAATCTCGGGAGTCCGATTTGACACTGGGAATCCCAGGAGAAATCTGAAGAACTCGGTGGCGTATTTGCACAAAGTCTTGGAGGTCCAAAAAGCTTGGAAATCGAGTGCCAGCCATAGACATTTCAAAATCACCCCGTGTGTAAGGATCTAAGTTGCGAAGAGCCAGCTCACATAGCAGGTAGTCCAATAAATCAGTTATGTCCAAATTCCTTAAGGAAGACACACTCTCCATACCGTGTGACAGATATTTTTGCAATGAAGCAGCTGTGGGTTCACCTGGCTGTGTTCATCTGTAGCTGAGAAAGCGGTCTAAATACAGGCAAGCCAACTTGCGGGGGTCATCATAAGTCCAGAGTAAGGCCCTCCAGGCTTGATGGAAATTTTCACCAACAACTGCAATGTGGCAGATGGTGTCATAGGCAGGGCCTCGTAGGTAGCTGACGAGATAATGGTCTCTCAGCGTCAGACAGAGAGGGTTCATCTCTGATTAGAGCTGTAAATAGTTGTTTGAATGTTGGCCAGTTGATCATGTCGCCATCGAACTCCTTAATGAGTATTTTGGGCAAAACAGCTCGTGAGGAACCATCCACAGATTGGTTGAGGTTCAAAGTTCCTCGGGGAGTATTATTGGCAATAATGTTCATTTGCTCTGTAAGGGCAATATGAAAGCCTTTAATATCGTAATATGTCCTTTCTATACTCACGTAATAATCCTGCTCTTCCGCTGAGGGAAATTCCAGCATTTCTTCACTATCCTCACAATATTGTGTAGCTTCCTCCCACTTGGTTTGAAATTTCCCGAAAGTCTCCTCCACCTTCGTAAACATAGCACGGAAAAGAGTACGGTTGTCTTCCGACCCCAGTGCCGTAGCACCTTGCTAATGAATTCGTTGGAGTTCGTCACCGTGGGTCTTCAACATGCGTTTTATTCGTATGAAACCCCGATCAGCCACACCACTCATACTAGCACGGGGGCTGGTCGTTACCCCTGGTTTCTCTTTTAGGCATTTCTACGTAAATTTAAGGTTAAGATAGTGAACAAAGATGATGGTACTATCGACGAATAATAAAAGGTTATAAATGATAGGAAACGAAAACTAGGCCACTGACGTTTGCACATAAAGAGTAAAGAGTTGTGAACACTTGCGATTGCACGACGCGTAGGAATCACACAGGCGCATTGCCAAAATCCGGATCGGACGGAACCAAATGTTTAATTTTGGGGAATAAATAAAACGAAACTTCCGGAACTCGAGAATATAAAGTGGACTGTATTTATTTACAAGGAGATTAACGTTGTGACACTGACGTACTGGGATGTCCACGGTACATATAGTTCCAGATACCACGAATGTTCGTAATTTCGTGAACGGGTCACGGATTCCGCCGACCGAACGCGAACTCCGATACGCGATTGACTCAAACCACGACGGTAAGTTACGAACTAAACCGGTTGAGACGTTTCAAACAAACGAAAAAAACGGTAGTGAGTAAAAAGGGGAATATGGCCGCGCACAGCGCGAGCAGGTGATTAGTAATAAATGCTGGAGTCGCCTCGTGATGCCGAGATCCTGAACATTCTAGATCTGCGGAAAAATGTGCGAATTCCGCAGGCGGTAAATAAAGTTGCGGTCAACAGTAAAAGAAAGAAAAACAACAACAAACTCCACGAACCGCAAATTTTAAACAAATTTCGAACAGGTTCAACTTCTTCCCGTCTCGCAATGTTGCACAGTGCCGCGCAGCACTTGACAATCTCCCCTGCAAGCACTAGGTTCACTCTCAGTTTATTGAGACATGGGAATTTTTCTTTTAAGATTCCAAGTGCACACTCGATGATACGCCGAGTTTTTTTAATGGTATTTGTTGTATAAAATCTCTGATTGATTCCGAGGATCATTTCGTAGAGGTGGCATCAACCAAGTGCGAATATTATATCCGGAGTCCCCAAGCAATACGAAATTGCCAAACGTTCCGTCATCCATGATGGCTGGCAATCGACTGTTCCTCAGCACTCGCTTGTCCTGCACACTTCCGGGCCAGTTCGCATTCACGAACAAAAACTGACCTGACGCTCCGCAAACGAACATGCATTTCAATGAGTGGTTCCCATTGCGGTCAACGAATGCTGCCTCATGCCTCAAGTCACCATTCTGTTGAATAGCCGAACGTTAACTGCAGCCACGACATTCTTCACACAGCGAGAAACGGTTGCTTTGCTGACACAATGCAAGTCTGCTACGACGTGGAACTGGGCACCAATTCCCACCCAGTGAAGTGCCACGCACACCTGCTGGTGCACGGATAGAGAACCAATTTTTCCAGTGCGGTGCGCAATGAGTTGTCCGATTTGTTCAACTAAGAATTCGATTTTGTCGGAAGTCATACGAAATCTTTCATTGCACTCTAATTCACTCGAAAAACTAAAGTTCACTCTTGCACGGAACACTTTTCTTCGTCGTAGAGGACGACGCAAATGATTCGCTCTGCCTACTTGAAGATCTTCGTCGGACTCAGAATCACCAAATAACAAATCTTCGAGCATTTTGTCCCTAGGACAATTGAATTCCAAAGTACTGTAACACGATTGAACATTGAAGACAACAAATATATAGGTTACCTAGAGCTGGTAAAATATTTACAAGGGCTTACTTATATTATTGGAGGTTTGATTTTACAAGACAGGATTGTGAAACAGCCTCCTTGTAAAACTACTAGTATTACAAGAGAATTCACTTATATTTCCGGCACTTGTAAAATGTTATTGTGAACCAGAATTTACAAGTTACCAGCGCATTTACTCGTAATAATAGTTACTAAATCATTGTGAAACAGGACCTGGTCGGCATTACACAATTATATGCTCCAAGCTTGTAAAAAGTGTCAAGTCAGGCTCAAAGGCCAGCTCAGCATCAAACTGTGGTCGAACAGTCGAGTGAAGAGCATGTAGGAGAGAGGGCTACGACAATGTTGTCGCACGAATCAGAGCTTGTATTGTTACAAACGATACTTGTGAAGGTTATTGCTCTGAACGGAGAAAAAGTGGTCCGAGTTTTGCTTGATTCAGGTTCCCAGAGAAGTTACGTCACAAAATCATTAGTAACAGACTTGAAATTGGTAAGTACAGGTGAAGAAAATTTGAGCCACAGTTTATTTGGTGGATCAGAAACGAGCGTGAAAACACATAAAAATATCAGGTGCGTTGCAACACACAACTTTCCTTAGCTCTACAACAATTCACTTTGTACATGGCTAATTCTATTTAATCAATTCATTTACCACTCAGTTAATTTGAACTTGGTCAAATAACGCTTTACGGCAGCAGGAATCGGTAGCGCTTACAGTTCCAGATTTTATTGTGCTGCTCGTACTCATTGCAGGACCAATATTGAGCAATCGGTACACAGATGATTAATGAGGCTGTAAACATAAATTTTTTGAAGAAGGATAGTAATTACTTTTGCGGAGTTATTGGGTAAAAATGTTTAGAACTGGTAGTAAGCGAAACGGCAGTAGTTGAAATTCAGGAATTTCTGGAGTGACCCCATGTCACCCCATGAGCGTTTTTAAACACTCACCCTTTAGGTATTAGATTGGACTACAATACCTTTTTTTTACTTTCTACAAGAATTCCAGTGGAGTTTATAAGGAAAAAACTGCGCTAGAAACGCTTTTGGTCGAAAGTTTTGATAATTTATTGTGCTGCTCCCGTCATTTTACCACAAATGGGAATTTTATGATATAATTATCTTATTAAGAGCTAACAATATAAAAAATTTAATCAAAATCGTTAGAGCCGTTTTTGAGAAAAAAATATTTGGTGTTTTGATCATTATGATAACTAACTTTCGGTGGATTTTGTTCACACCCTTATTTTGGCGCCCCATGGTAACCTGCGGGCGAGATATGAAGTTTGAGCTGATTTGATACTGTGGTTTTCTCTAAAAATCGTTCACACACACACACACAGACCATTTTCCCAAATAGTGTTTTTCGGATCCTTTTGATGAATTTTTGGTTGTCCGTATTTTTCGTCCTGTCTGTCCTATGTATGCGATTTTACAAGTACAAGTTATTTTATATACCCCACTTTGGTCGAGTGGGTCTGTCTTTTCAGTCTTTGCAGTTAGTTTGGTTCTAAGTGTGTTGTCCGTACGTAATGCGATTTGTATGCCTTCCTTTCGGAGGATAGTAGTTATTCCGTATATTTTTTGGTCCTGTGTACGTGAATGTGCAGCGCCCGACGCTCCATCATCCCTTTCACCTTTCTCTTCGTATATAAAGACCACGACTAACTGACTGACTCCAGTACTGACTTAACGGCCAGACGATGATGTCTTTACATCGAAAGCGCTTGCCCACAGTAACTCACCAGCCAGAGGAGACGGACTCACCTAACAGGTACGTTAACTTTAGTTTTTTTTGCCATCTAGTATTCTTTGACGGTAAGAATATTCTCACTCCCCTGATAAACTCGACTATAAACAATATTTACAAGTATCCACTCCTCATGTACTGGCATTTGTCATACGGCTGGGCATTTATGCGTAACTAGAACCTTTATTTTCAAGGTACTGGGAACAGGTATCGCCTTATGGTAGATAAGCTCCTCCCTTCTCGTAGCCCCACTGTAATCCCACTGTTGTGTAAACTGTAAGGCTTGCCTAAAGTGATTTTATGCATTAAGAATACACACCACAGCGTGGAGGTCTGATATTATCAACTGAGTTGCCACGAGGCATGGAACAATTTCTGTCCCTCAAGATTAGCGACCCCACGGCCGCCCGAGTATTTTCTAAATGGTGGTGGGATTGGGTGGAGTTACAAATAACCAATAACTAATACCTGTTCTTTCAGGTATTTCCTCCTTGCAAGAACGAATCCTGACCCTAAAGCTCCTGCATCAAAAGCATTCACTGGCTTTATCGTTGAAAGGGATACTCCCGGAGTCACACCCGGTAGAAAAGTAAGTACTCACTGATACAATTTTCACAACTTTGGTATCCAAAATGCATCTCTTCTTCTGAATAGTACTCCAGTGGGATCACTGGTAGGTTATTGTTCATAAAACAGAATGGTACGTTTCAATTTTGCCAAATTGGCAAAACACTTCCTCTTTCTTTTGTTTTCCTCCTTGGTCTTGGAATCATGTTAGAGGTGTTATCAGCTGGAAATAAACACTAGCTTGATCGAATCAGCTCAAGTGTCATATTCCAGCTTTATGATGACGTGAGACGTCATCACAAGGGTTCTTTCAATGAGCGAAGTCAATCCAATCGGCAATTGGTTACAGTTAGCATGATGCTCGAAATTCTGAATATTTTGACTTTCCTTGCCTCTACAATAAAAAAAGGAAAGTTATGTAATTGGTTGGAAAAATGGAAAAAACATTTTTTTATAGTTTTCTTCAGATCTTTACGTTTCAGACCCTACTGAGTCCGAAAAACACTTTTTGGGAAAATGGTCTGTGTCTGTCAACGATTTCACCCCGTTGTGATGGCGCATCAGGTTCTTTTATCCTGACATCACGCGCACCTACTCGTAAGTAGGTTCCAACGATGTTATCAATACACAGTCAGTTTTATAAAGTTAATTACTGACCCGATTAATTAAAATAGTCGGGGTTCCAGAATACCGCTGCCGTATTCTCTTCTTCTATAAATGTTTGTGTAGAAATGCGTTGGAATGAATATATAGCACCCGCATATGTAGGTGGTGTTCAAACTGGCGGGGGTGGCGGTAAGTTGTGTGTTGCTATGCGCCGCTCGTTTTGTATAATATTGTTTATATATGATATATACACCTGAAATCTTACTAAACACGCAATGCTCTCGACACTGAATTGTTATTACGTTATTGTGAAATAGCCAGAGGAGTTAGCATTTCCTAATTATTTATATTTAGTCTACAGATCGATTATGCATTGCTTGGAGAAATAGGTATGCAATGCCCTTCTTCATCAAGTCTCTCAATCTTTGGAGGATAAATTAAGTTCTATGAGAGCCACGTCATAATGTTTGTAATTTATACAAGTTGTGTATTGCAGGAAATGAACATGGGGCAAAGAGCTTCCGACACGAGAGGAATCACGTTTGAGGACGTTCGAGTACCCAAAGAGAATGTTCTGGTTGGCGAAGGAGCTGGTTTTCTCATTGCCATGCAAACGTTTGACAAGACTCGGCCACCTGTACGATTAATTTGATGGTTGTTGCAACACACAGAGACGAGCATCACTTCAGTGTGTTGTATCTAATTGATTGTCAATTTGTAGGTGGCTGCTGGCTCTGTTGGTTTGGCTCAGAGAGCCCTCGATGAAGCGATGAAGTATTCATTGGAACGGAAAGCATTTGGTGTGCCAATTGGAAAACATCAGGTTAGATCGTGTTTGCGCCACTACTTCGGTAGCGAGGATAAATGATGATGATTTCATGGATTTTTGGGGGATGATTTCATTTTGTGTGAAGTTCAATTTGAGTTATGGCAGAAAAGTCATTAAAGGCCCCTTTTTGTTTAGATGTTCCCTTAACTGAAGTTGTGTAATGAAGCCTGGAGCGTTGGAATCAATGTGTTAATTATTAATCAATTGTTAATCTAACCTTGGGCATTTTGTTAGTTAGCAGGACGCTTTTATGTTGCCAGTGTATATCAAAGATATGAGTACAGAATGCACAGGTTTGATGGGAGAATGCACATTAGCAATTTAATTCGAAACGACAGTCAAGAGGGGAGGGGGATATTTTGTCGTACTCTCTGGTTTCAGTTATGTGGATTCCTGTCGAATTTCCCATCTAAGGTCAGACGAAGATATAGGCTCTCGTGCAACCTTTGGGAGAACACCTGGCTGTGAAGTTGGAAAATTGAAATGGGGACGTTATGTCTTGAAGTGTAGCAGATTTTTCACCAGAGCAGACAGAGTTTTCTGGACTTTTTTGTCTACACTGAGTACAGACTTAGATCGCACAATTCTGCAATTGGCAATGTTTGTCTGTGTGAGCTTGTTAACCAAGTAACAGGCTCAGTGACTGTCTTGGCGCTCAAAAATAGGTGTAGGCAGACCTGGAGTTTTGTTTCAAAGCAGCTCTATGTCTATGAAAGAGATAGAGAGAATGCGTTTAGAGCTCGTTGATAACCAGCAGACAAGCAACCTTGAATGTGATCAGTTGTTGCTTCCAGCACCTCAAGTTTTGTTAAACCCCACGTTTCAGAATAAACGCTGTTAGTCGTCTCAATTTACCCTGGGTCTGCAAGTCATTACCTACTCCAAAACTAAATGAAGTTGAAAAACAAGATTAGATTAGTGTGTGTTTCTTATTCCCTAACTCATAATGTTCTGGCGTCACAACTTTCAACTCCTAGAGCAATTAAGAGCGCATGTTGACGAAGACGTTCAATAGAGCTGCATGGTTCATAGTGTTGATCTTATTTTATCTGCTTATTTCACCTTCGGTTTTGAGGTGCTCCGTCAGCAAAATGCCCAGCACGACTGTCCATTATGTAAATGTATTTTTCCAGTCGTGTAAAGATTGTGTTTGTTTCTTCGTTTCATCCCAGTTCAGTACAAATATTGTGCAACTGTCGTACTACAGGCGGTGGCTTTCATGTTGGCTGACATGGCGATTGGGGTAGAAACAGCAAGGTTGGCGTGGATGAAATCCGCTTGGATGGTGGATCAGGGAAAAAGGAACACGTTGGAGGCTTCCATTGCTAAAGGGTATGCTGCGGACATTGCCAACAAATGTGCCACAGATGCTGTTCAGGTAATTATCAACCCAAACTATACTTCAAAAAGCAGTGCATTTGTTTATTTTAGTTGCTGAACAAGAGTGTTGTAGTTTGAGATAGTTTTTTGTTGTGTGTTTTGATAATCATGGCTCTCAGGTTTTTTGCTCGTCTGTTTTGTATATTTGATCACGCGAAATTCTCATCTTGTCCACTTCGCAATACCCATAATGAAATATAGCCAAAGCTTCCCTCAAGTTAAAATTAAATAGTAGCATGGCACACAACTTGAACAAACAAACCTTCTTCGTAAGGGAATCCTCTGTTTAGAGATGGTTCCATCGACTGGAAGCAGGGCTGTTAGTTGTCTATCAATGTTGGTGATGCACTTGAGCCCCAATGTTGGCAGTTTTCGTTTGTTATGTTTTTAACCGAAACACCTTGTTATTTCAAATTAAGCAGCAGATGACTTTTTCATAGATCCATGGAGGTAATGGCTTCAATTCTGAATACCCCGTTGAAAAATTGATGAGAGATGCTAAAATATACCAAATCTACGAAGGAACTGCTCAAATTCAAAGGCTGATCATATCTCGTGCCATCCTCGACCGCATGAAGGAAGTCGTCTAATAACTTATTAATTATCTACTCGTATCTGCTACCCTTTTCTTATTTTGTTAGAAGGTTCAGTTTTCCCAGGTTCTAGAACCTTTTTTAAATGTTTTCGTTGTTTTAATGGTGGATGTAGGTTTTGTTAGCATGAGACTGAGCAAAGCCAGCAAATGCGGGCAAACTTCATTAACGAGTTATCAATACATTTAAAATACCTCTTTAGGACAGAAAGGCGTACATGTCCAGATTATTTAAAACATCTTAAGAGCTCGAAGAGAGGCAGACTGTTGGGTAATTTAATGGCGCCGATTTATGCAAATATTGTCCTAAGTTTCCAGTAGCAGGAACGTTTCTTAAGAGGAATGCAAACCATTCAGCCATTAATTTGTGGATACTTGGCTACTGAGGCTTGACAACGCTAAGTGTTAACCAGGATTGTAAGACCAAAGGAATTCTTGCCAACACAATAATATGAATGAAGTTGCGTCATTACTACATTCTCCCTCCCTTCTGCCCCTACCCTACTAGTGAGAGAGACAACGTAAAGGTTACTAGTGGGAGAGGATCAATATTTAAATTCCGTATAGCTTCACCTTCACCAGCACCTCTGAAATATGCTGATTGAAGAATTTGTAGCAAATCCAGACAGGTTTCTGGAGGCTAATGGTGGTTAGCACTTAATCCTCTTGTTTGTCAATCCTCGGTTACTTATGAAGAGGCTGGGCCATTGCCATCTCCTAGTTCCTTAAGTTTTTTAAGGAATGTCCCAGGAAATCCAGCGACTGCCTTCCAACCCTCCTTATTCCTCAGGATAGCATAAATGGTGCTTGAAAGGCTTAAGTCTTCCATCACCTCTAGCAAGCATGTCCAGGGTTGATCCCAATTGTGGCAGACAAAGAACGTTTGTTCAGCGTCATCCACTGTGCACTCATACTCCCACCCCCACCTTTTGTACTGACCATTCGCATTCTGTGAACATGTTTCCTAAATATGGCATGTCTTGTAATAGAATGAGTGAGGTCGTAGTCAGTCTCACTGGTTTCTCTCAAACAGCTGGTGAGAGTGGCAGTACACCTTCCTCTTTGCTTGGGGTTCCTTCAAGCGTTTTGTACACTCAGAGCGTATGATGCTCTGCTTGAAACAGAGTGGATTGAGGTACCAGGTAAGGTTGAACAGGGATTTGAGACTGTTAGTGTGTCTAATTTAAGGATTTCCCGTGTTCCGAAGTAACTTCTTGGAAGTGCAGTTTGTGTACAATTATTCTCTCCACACTCAGCTGCTCATTAGGACCTAGTTTTCTGTTGTAAATGAAATCAAACTAAATCATTTTTGATTTTCGTACGATTTTCCATTGAATGAAGTTGATAATCTCAATATCTTGAACAAAACTGGCTGATAGTGTACTGAAATCATGTATTTTTTATTCTAAGTTAATTATTTTGTATAATACAATCTATGAATGCTCAGACTATTTTCTTCTGTATTTGACCTTTTTCAAACCCACCAATGTCTTAATAATTTCAAAGACGACTCCAATAATCTCTAACTTCATGTTGTACAGACTGACAAGCACAATGGGAATTGAGTGACAAGTGAAGAACAAGTCGAAGTTGAGTAAGCAAAAATGGACTGCATTATTTCCAGAAAACGAATGAAGCCAAGGACACAAATCTTGTGACCCCACTTTTCCAGTCAGTAGTTACTTGAACCTCAGGATAAGTGGACTGTAACGAGTGTAGGGGTTGGCAATAGTCGATGGGCAGGCTTAGAAAGAATTTAATTATGTGGTAGATAACACATTACAAATAAGAAATCTTAACACGAGAACCAATAGCACGGTGGGAGAATGATAACACAACACAATAAACGGCTGTTGATAACAACGACAAGCGAAATAGAGTACGCAGAAAGCAGCACAGCAACAATAAAGAAATGGTGACTGAACTTGACCCCCAGGCGGCATCCCATATTGGGTGCTACTCTGACAGTCACGTACAGACCTTGTGGACAATTCATTTCAATCGTTGAAAAGAATTTGGTTTACCCTGGTTTCGAATTTACTTCTGTCAACAACGGTACTTTCTAAATTCCTTATCGGTACTTTCTAAATTCCTTATCGGCCAATCCTACTTCCCAACTTGACCTTTGTCTCGAGGTTTTGTTGCCCTTCAGTTAATGTGTCATGATGTTGAACTTTTAATCTTATTTCAACGTTCTTGTGCACATTATGTTTGCTCTACAATTACACCAATTAGACTCTTGGTGAATGATCGAATGGTTTAAAAGCTAGGTGGTTGGTTATATTTTGAAATCAACAAAATCAAATACAAAATACCAATTAATAATTAAGTTGCCAGTGAGTTACCGCACAGTGGCATGACCCTGAGGAATCCTTTACCACCTGGGAGGAGTTCTAAATCTGGTTTCCCACCAGACCTAACTATTTGCTTGGGTAGCAAGCTTCAAAGAGACAGATAAACTGTGGCTACCTTTCTTTGCCATAACTTTTTTCGCTAGCTGGGCCTGCCTGCCTGTGGGCTCGCGGACTAAGACTTCTTTGAGGGACCGCAACGTCAAGATATCCATCGTTTTGCCTAATATGGAAAGAAGGCTGGCCTGACTGATTGGGATTGCATCCCTTTTGGAGACTTACGTCTTTAATAAATAAATTCAACATGTCATGCTTCAAACAATCAACATGTGTTTCGCCAGGATTCAGAAAAGAATAATTTAAAAGTAGGCGCGTACTTCAACAATCACTGCATTGCTGCTAGAACCTGCTCTACATTCAATTTTCCTAAGTGTATACCCCTAGACGTTCACAGAGCTCTTCACATCCACAAAATTCCACAAACCGTGTCGTTTGACATCAAGCTCATCAGTCTGCTGGTATATTCTTCTGGCTATATTAACACTGCTTGAGGAGATTAAGTTCCTCAGTCCACCAGGGGACTTTGATCGCTCAGGGCTTCTGTTTCCCAAGTACAGAGAGCCTAGCAGTGTGTGGTATTATGTTGATTGTGTCCACTTTGCTGGCCGTCTTTATGGGTGAAGCCTTTGCTCTATTAGGTCGGTCTCTGCAGCACGCAGCTCACCTTCCAGTACCGTAGAAAATTGAGGCTAGTCAACATTTTTTATGGGGAATCGTTTTTCTTGCATATTTCTACCAGTAACCAGGTGATCACTTTGAATTGCTCCTAGTACCACTCGCCAACCCATTATTTAAAGCTGTTGTGTATGAGACACAGCTGTGACATCTATGCGTGTCCAGAGATTGGTAAGTGCAGGCCATAGCCACTGCCGCCTTGTGTCCAATTCTTGGTCTCCCCTCCACCACACTCGTTTTGGAACCCATGTAAATTTCAAAGAACACTGCAGTGTTTTTTTAGCACTCTTAGCAGCAACTCTGCAATTACCAGACAAGTCTTATTTGTGTTGTGCTAAAGGATTTGAACAGCTTTTAACTTATTTATAGTCCACTCCAGACTCCTTGCAGTGTGCAACTCCTTGCTCTAGTGCAGTGAGTGTGGTCCTGGTATTTCTAACGCTGCTAGGGTTCAAGCACCTAGTCCTTCTTCCTTCCTAAATTTTTTTTAAACAGGGGCTTCAACTCCCACGTAATGGTGATGTGGCTCCTGATCACCATGGCCGTTTTTTTTTGTCTCCATTACAATCACAGCTTCACATTTGACAGACACCCGCCATCAAGGCTTCCATGGCAGACATTGGGATGGGACCAACCTGTCTCACCCCACACAACAGGCTTAAAAGTACCACATTTTGACGGGGGCGCTTGCAGGGTACTGTCACACTTGGACCAGGCTGTATGGAGGGGCCCAACAGGGCTGCTGAGCCTGCATTCCCATTTGGGGCCTTTTTACGTTAGGGGGCTTGTGGTAGTAGCAGAGTGGGCTCCTCTTACTGCTGCTGCCACAGTTTCCCGCAATGGGGCTGTAACTTGGGGTCAGGTGCCCCAGGTGTAATTGGTAACCAGTTCCTGCATCGGATCCATAGCATTTACCCTCATTCGTGCCAGCTGACAGGCCTGTTCCATTGCAGTTCCACTACTGTTCACCACAGACGAACTTACTTGTAGTAGCCGTATTACCTGGACTACTAAAGGGGGAAAGGGAAGAGCGCTTGCTGGTTTTTTGTGCTTGTGTGAACGATGGGCAACATGCTTGTGATTTTCAGGGGGAGGGGTCAGGCATGGCATACCCGAGCGAAAATGATATAATATACCCTTGTGAGTTTGATAGCATGTGAGTAGAGGTCAGTTTGTGTTGGAGGAGGAGAATAGGGGAATCAGTCGTACTGAATGCAGTCAAAGTTCCTTCACACAAGGTCAGCTCAGTTGTACATAGGTGGGTACTACCAATTTTTTAAAATTTCAATAAAAAGTGGGTTACGCCAACCAAGGCTTTGCACGTGTGCCAATGCTTTTAGGTAGAAGGAAAGGCCCTTCATTGT
This sequence comes from Pachypeltis micranthus, assembly GCA_020466155.1. NCBI lineage: Eukaryota > Metazoa > Arthropoda > Insecta > Hemiptera > Miridae > Pachypeltis > Pachypeltis micranthus. The sequence goes on along the minus strand of CM035773.1, from coordinate 1,936,605 downwards.
AGCGAACTCTCTACCAGCTTCTTCAATTTCCTCATCCAAGAAGTAGGTTTAGTTGTGTGTGTTAGTAGTATAACCAAAACCTGCCCGAATGGTTATAACCCCTTTTGCTGGTATGTTGACAGAAAAGGGGTGGCCAGTCAGGCCACCCACTGAGACCGTGTCAGAGTCAGCCCTCTGCCACTGGTGGTGTGGTGAGCAGAACACATACAATCAGCCGCCTCAGGAACGCTCAAACCCTCCTGCATGCTGCACCTATATAGAGGATCGCTCGTAGGTATTAGTGGGCTACCCCCAGAAGTTTATTCCGCTCATTATGAGTGTATTTGAATCAACGTGTCCTGCCATGCACTGTCAGTGCAATGTTGTGTCTGGATTGTGTTGGCTATGTCAGTGTTGTGTGCTTTTAAGGCTGACATTTACGGCAGTGCAGAGGATACAGCAGGATAATTCTGCCCCCATCCTGCTGGGGATGTTGTTTAGCACAAGCTGATATAGGTGGGTTTTTGACCTTAGAACGTTCGCACTTAATGGGCTCCCTGGTCCTTCAGAAAGTCATTGTTTTCCCTAGCACCTTCGTCCCCAACCTCTTTTGTTACCTATGTAAATTCCACCTCCTCAGTTATTTCCAAGTGACAATGGACTTTCCTATTTCTCAATTTGAGATTCCTCTCCACAACAGACAGCTCCTCCTAAACTCATTCACCTCGTGAAAGTCGGTCATCTCCAGTTCTCCCAACATGCAGTCATCTAACACTTTTCGCGATACAGTCGTCTCCCAATTCTCCTAACAGACAATTGTTTCACCCTTCATCGACATCTAATTCGGATTTTTCCTTCCTTCCCTGTACAAACAGTTTCAAGCCTGTGTAGCCCCCCTTCTTCGCGCTTATAGACTCAAAGCATATCTTGTTGTTGTCATATCTTATTTGTACAGCTAAGTCTTCAAATCTTGTGATATCCCAACTCTTCGAATTACAAGTTCATGCTAAACTAAAACCCGTCTTCGAGATTCATTCAAGTCCATCCTTGTCAAAACTCGTGTTCTGTAGTTCCACTTCAAAGCACACCGCATCGTATGTTGTTTACGTGAAGGAAGTGTGTGTTAAGTACTAAAGTTAACGTACCTATTTGGTGGTTCCGTCTTCTCTGGCTGGTGTGATACTGTGGGCGAGCGCTTTCGATGTAAATCCATTACCATCTGGCCATTAAGTCAGTACTAAAGTCAGTCAGTTGGTTGTGGTCTATACATAGGTCCGCGGTTTTTATCTTCTACAAACACGGACCGCGCGACGATATTAGGGGTTTCTTTGGATTCAATAGGCTTTAAAACGTAAATATCTGAAGAAAACCTTTTTTTTAATGAGTATTTCAAACTTTTCTTACCCTTTGTGTAGCGAGAAGTAAAAAGATAGTTCAGTTTGTGGGAGAAGCACGGCAAAACCGATTGATCTGATTCATTTTTTTTTTTTGTAATTTTTCGAAGGAGGGAAGTGGGTTTATGTCCAATTCCCACCAAAGAGATATTAACGATTTCAATAATAATACGGAGAAAGAACGATTGTATATTTCCAGTAAATTTGAGTTACAATGTTTGATCGATTTCAATGGTTAACTCATCAGTAACAAGAACGCAACCAACTCAAATTTAGTGGAAATATACAATCGTTCTTTCCTCGTTTTATTATTGAAACGTGTTTCCACAAGTGATTTAGTTCATATTAACGATTTCGATCAAAATTATGGAGCACCCTTAACTAGCTAGTAACTACATCTTGTTCTGCATAAATGTTTCCGTTGTAATGCGTTGAACGAAGATATAGCCGTCGTATATACCTGCTTGTATATGTAGCAGGTCGTGGGGGGTTTGCAGAGTTTTTCACAGTAATTGGATGTCTGAATTTGATCTCGACCTAGTAGAGTGAATTTTAGCAACCCATTTTTTCTTGATTTACGAACTACTTAACCTCGTGCACCAAATTATGTTATCCAATTTTCCAATTATGTTTGCCACTAGGTAAACGATATTCTTCCTTTTGTGGGTTTAAAATGGCTGGACCGTGACAACCCTCCCCAATCTCCCACGCGTCTGATCCAGCTAAAAGGGTGCTGTGGGAATAACAGGTGAACCCTTGTTCAGATATGCTGGCCCTCTCATACCGATATGTTTTCTAGTCAGCCTCTTGTTTCCCTTACGCTTGGTATAGGTGAAGCAACTGGCGCCGCTGCTATAAACAAATCAATGCATCAGGGAAAAGATGTGATTTAGACATATTTTGACACAGGCGTACATTTCTGTCGGTCGATGATGTCGGGGGCCTCAGAAATGCAACCTTTTCCTTCGTAAGGACATCCGAGGTGAAGAGGCCAAAAGGAGAAGGCGCGGACGCAGGCGCAGGAGAAGGTTCCTTGTCCACTTTATATTGACGCCCTCGGGAACTCGAGAGAGAAACCAAGTGAATTGGTCTGGTCTCGCCAGTTTAGTGAAGTGGTCTCATATTCCCTTTGCCCTCCCTTCCTCTTCTATTCCCCTACGTCAACTATTCCCACGTTTATCGTTGTTGCGTTTTGTTTTCCACTACTTGAAGCTTCACATTTCAACTCCAACTTGGCCAAACCTCATTTTCCGAAAACTCTGAAAAACAAGGACACAATTGTGACTGCCGATTTCGCCGAACCAGAACCTTCCTGTGAGCAGGTTCCTCGGCCCCAACATTCTGTTTACTTTTTCAGCATAAAAATATGGATTATATCAGAGAATTTGACATTCGGCTCGACAGGGAAATGTACTACGCAGGCGAAGTTATCAGCGGTCATGTTCTTCTCAACACCATCGAAAACTTCAAATTAAAATGTAAGTTCTTTTCAACTAGTTTTAATTAGTAACAAGAAAAATTCGAACGTTAAAATTCCGCACTAAAACATTGACAATAAACTACTCGGGCACGGACGCTCATGTGTTGAGTTTAATGACGAAAGAGAAAACTAAACTAGCTCAACGAAAATACAAATGGAAAGCTCCAGTGCAGCAACATCAGCGAAGTGTACAAGGAAGAAATAGTACTTTAAAATCAACTTTTGTCGAAATTGCTGATAATTTATCGTGCTACTTTCAACATTTTCCCTCGGATGAAAGTATCGCATTAAGGAATTCAGCGACTATTCACTCAACAAAACTAATCGAAATCTTGGGAGACGTTTTAGAGATTAAAAATGTTTAGTGTTTTGGCCTCTATAACTGTAATTAGTTTTGTACCGATTTTGCTCAAAATTTTGTTTTGTCGTTCCATGTTAATCTGCAAGACGATTTAGTTAAGCTGTTCTCTCCATCGTATTCGCAGTCACACATGAATTCTTTAAAAAGAAATTTCAATTCTATGAGACATTTTACAAAATAAATCTCAGGGTTGTACATACCGGTTTTAACGGCTTTACGTACTAGTAGTAGCTGCCGGAAAGTGGATGGAGGGAGTTATTGGCTTATTGGTAGTACTATAAGTGCGGTTCCCAGTCCGTAAGGGAATTAATACTAAGTCTATGATGAGTTGTACGTAGAAACTAGAACTGTTTGAGAGGTTTCGAAATTATTGGGTAGACCGGACTCACGTCACGACATTCCTTTTGTGGTTTGCCAACAGGAACTTTGTGAAACTGTTTTTATGGTTAGTGTTAACTGTTGTGGAATCGTATTGAATATCTGGTGCAAATTATGTCTCCACTTTCCTCGCCCCTACGTGTATTCAGCTATTTTTACGGCTCCAGCAACTAATCCGACCAGTTTTCGTCTGTTTAAATCAACTAGATATAATTTGATGTTTCGTACAGAAACTGCTAGAGCTTAGGGTTCTGGAATTTATTGGATCGCTTCTACTTATGTCACGACCTTTATTGTGTGAAAAACGGGTATCTCTTGGGAGTCTTAACTTGATTTTTGTGAGAAGGTTCAGGTTTACAGATTTCGAATAATTAGGGAAAACGCTGAGATAACGTTTTTTCCCTTTTTACGTTCTGAGATAATGGTGTGTGCATACTTAACCCAACAAGAACCTTGCACAATTCTTTTAGTCCGGGGATTTATAGCGCGTCACTAAGAATATGAGGGTCAGAGAGTAGGGAACGACCACGTCAACTTGTATGATTTATAGGGGAGAATTAAAAACAAGAAACGCCGTTACTGAATATGTTTCATTATTGACGTAAATCCAACAAACTTATCCATTTATACACACACTTTTATTTTCACGTTTTGAAAAACGGTTATAATGGTCGTATCTAATTCACTGTTATAACCAAATGTTTCCAATCACATATTGTAATCGTGTTTCCTAGCTACAAGTTGTAAACTTGGTTTCCAAATTTACTCTTCTCGTTTTACGTAGGATTTTAAGTGGAATAATGCCTATAATTCTACGGCTTATTACAATTTATTACACTTAAAATCAAAACTACAATGGACAAATACCTTCGTCCCTAGCGGCTCTCAACCGACCCACCCACAAGTTGTGCTCAAGAAGATTATCTGCACTGGAAGCAAACATTCGTCAATTTTCTGGATGAAATGAATACTACAATAGCTGCTCGCCACAAGTTTTCATCTTGGCATTTTTGTGGAGGTAAGCGTCATCCAAGAAGCAAATGTCCAACCAACGGAGATGAAAAATCCAAATTTTCTCAAACAAAACATTAATTTACTCGGTTACAACATGGCTATCGACACCTGGACAAGAGCTGATGAAACGTCTACCACCTCCTGGAAGCAAGTACGATCCAGCCATTGTGAAAGTAGAACTCCTGGAGGCGAACCCTGATTACTCCCACGTGCACCTACCTGATGGACGAGAGACAACGGTCTCAAATCGTCATTTGGCCCCTATGGGTGAAATCGCTGAGGATTCTAACGAAGAAGGTATTCAGAACCTAGCCGTAGACGAAGTTTCCGAGACATCTCTTGCGAAATCCGATTCTCCTGGCCCAGTAGCGACCCCCTCCACACCGACCTAAGTTCTGAGACGTTGAGATTGGACGAGACAACCCCCAAAACACTTTCTATGAGGAAAGAGGACTATGTTCTAAACTAAGGGGGGGGGGGATCGTTATTACCACATTTTCCAATCACATTTTATAATCGTGTTTCTTAACTACTAAGTTGTAAAGTTAGTTTCCGAATTTACTCTTCTCATTTTACATGGAATAAAGCCTACGGCTTTCTTATTAAACTCACTGGGTTTTTTGATCAGTCGATATCTATGTGTTATTCTTTATGTTCTTCATGAATATTCTGACAGAGCTTTGCTAGGAGATAAAACCCAAAAACACGTTCACTCTGAGTAATACACCTTTGTTTCCGGTGAGGAACATTTTATTACACCCCCCACCCACAATTTTGAACCTGGTTTCCATGCATTGGGACTTCGAGTCTACAATGTCCGTCTGCCGTCCATGCTATCTTTTGCCGTTAATGTGGTGTTTAAAAATGGTTCTTTCACACAAAAAATGTGTTTGGGATTTAGTTGTGCCCGCCTTGTCGGCAATCTGATTGGACAAAATCCTCCGTTGTTTTATGCAAAAAATGGTTTAAACACTTGGCGAAAAAAGGCATTTTTGCAGTTTTATTTGTTATATGAGAGAAATTAAGAGTAGTACGTTTGACGATTAGAAGCAGAATGATAATTTATTCAAAAATGCGTCTCATAACAACACCTATAATCAACAGTGTAGGCGACGTTAAGTTTGGACTTTTTACGTTTTTCTCAACACGCCCCCTCAAGACAAAACTTAACTCACCCCAGACTGTTGAGAACAGTACAAAAACTTTCATTTGTTTAAAGGTTTGGTCAAGAAATCAGCTGTCATTTCATCAGTTTTGATGTACATGATTTTCACGACGTTCTCATTCACCGTTTGTTGGATGAACTTGTTTCGAATGTCGATGTGTTTTGTTCTTGAGTGATACACAGGGTTAGCAATTAACATCTGAGCCCCCTGGCTATCATTGTACAAACACGTTGGGCTATTATTCTGAAATCCCATATCGCTCGACAATCTCCTCTAGTATACAGCTTCTTTTACAGCACCTGATATACTTAAGTACTCAGCTTCCACACTCAATAAAGCCACCGTTCTTTGCTTTTTCGATGACCACGTCACAGCTGCTCCTGACAGGTAAAAAATGAAACCACTGTATGATTTTCTATCGACGGTACAATTCACCAAATCGGCGTCTGCGACCTGATGAGTTGGTGGTGCCTCCTCGTATACGTCAACTTGTTATCAAGTGTGCCTTGAAGATAGCGCAGGACCCTTCTTGCTGCTTTCCAATGTACTTCGGAATAATTATCGTTAAACTGGCTGAGAAAATTAACAGCGTACGTTAAATCAACGCGTGTTCCCATCGTGAGGTACATTAGTGAGCCTATCAAACTTCTATAAGGAAGATCGCTCTTGTTGTGTTGTTTATTATAATTATTATTATTTCTATTCTGGTGAGCGATTTAGAATAACTGTTGAAACGTTCGAAGATCGTACTTTACTGACAACTGAGTATAAAAACATTTGTTGCGCTCGGCTTGAACGGCTGATCACTTCTTGCGACGTAGAGGTTTAATGCAAAACCAGATATTCGTTCAGTGGCTGCGCTCAACTGGATTAATATATACATAGCAGCTCTATCGAATTTGGCCGGGTTTTAGGCTCTTCAAACTTACAATTGACGTCCAGTGGAGTGCCCAGAGGTTTACAGAATTCCATTTTCAATTTCTTCAAAATTTCCTGTGCATATTTCCACTGGTGAGTACGTACGAAGAGATGAAACGCCAGCTATTCGATGGCCTACGAGCGGAGAAGAGCGATATGAACCTTAAACTTCCTCAGTAGTTACAAAAGAGTTCGTAGAAGCTACATACGGCGTAAACAGGTTGGAGCGTGGAGGTATAGTAAATTGAGGAATTGATAAGGAAGCTAAATCGATCGCAGCTCTGGAATCAAGCATGCTCTCAGATATCACGGGTAAAATTCGAGCAGTCAAGAAGAAAGTTTATTTGGCTTTAAACTCAGTGATCGGCGGAAGTAAGCGCGGAAGTTTATGAGTGGTGTAAGTAGTGGGGTGGAAGTGGTTCCCATTTGGTATCTAGTTGTACCCGCCATCTCGGCAATCCGATTGGACCGAGCCCATGGTTGTTATGGACATAAAATGGTTAAAAAAATTAACGCAGTATAATAGCAAATAAGCCGTGTTTCGTATTGTTTTCAAGGTATTTTCACATCCTGGGTCGAATGGAATAAGTATCAGACGTGTACAACTGCGTATAGGGAAATTACAGAAATTTTACTGAGCCAATGTCAACTAATTGAAAGAACTCGTGGGAACTACAGCTGAAGTCAATGTTTCGTCGTTAGTACTCCCTCCCTCCCTCCCTCCCTCTCGTCTCATCAAAACCACCCGCCCGCTCGTCGTCGTGCCAATTGCCGAGGGTTCGCTAGAAGTCCCTGCCCCAATTTCCCCGACTCTTTTTGCCCGGCAGGGAGGAGGAAGGTTAGGGCCGATGTGGTCAGCACTTCCTCCGCACACCCTTACATCGGATCATAAATGCCTACAGACGTTTAGGGGCGCCTGGTGCCAGGGGAATATTTAGTTTCCGTAGTTCCATTGTAGTCAGGTCATGTTTCATATGGTTTACTAGTATTTTTCAATGCTGAATCGAATGGAATGGGTCTCGGAAAAGTAATACTAGGTCAAGCTGTTCATGAGAATAAAAACCGTTGTGTAATAATTTGCAGTGTTTTTAGTTTCATTGGCTCTAGTAGAAAGAAAAGTTATGTAATCGGCTGAAAATTTTTTTCTGAGTTTCCTTCAGATCTCAGCCGCATGCTAAGGAAGGCTGAGCAGACAATCACCAGCGGCCTCCTCAATTTATTTAATGACTGTCTGCAGGTCGGACAGTTCCCCACTCAGCGGAAGTGTGTGCGTGTTGTCACTCTTCAAAAGGGAGGCGACTGCAATCAGTCAGACCCGCGATCATGGAGACCGTTCAGCCTCCTTTCCATATTAGGCAATACATTAGAAATCTTGGTGTTGCAGTCCCTCGAAGGAGTCATTGGCTGCAACCCCACAGGCAGGCAATACGGGTGTACCAAAGGAAGGTCCATGCAGGATGTCATTGTCGAAATTCGTCGTGTTTCCTGCTGCCACCGGCTAAGTACGCCGTAGCAGATCGTCGTAGAGTGTAGAGGAGCGTTTGACAACCTTTGGTGGCCAGCGCTCCTTAATGAGCTCAAAGGTAGGGGAATCCCCCGCAATCTGTACTCGCTCATCAGAATTCACCTGACAGACAGAACTGCTACGATCGAATGCAGGCATGTCTCCGTTCAGAGAAAGATTGAGAAGTGGTGCCAACTGGGCTCAGTCCTTGGAGGTCTTCTCAGGAGGCTCATGGAGACTGACTGCGAGCCATACGCCTATGTGGATGACTTGGCTGTGCTGATCTTTGCCGAGTCAGTCCGTCAAATCGAAGAAAAACCCACTACGAGCTCCACACTGTCACCCTATGGAGCGAGCATGTCAAGATGCAGGTGGCTGAAGAAAAAACCCAGCTAATCCTCTTGAAAGGAAAAGTGAACAACCAACCCTCAATACGCTATGGCGGCCACAGGCTCGTCCCTGAACTGCGCGTCAAGTATTTAGGAGTGGAGCTATTTATTTGGTGGGGCTTCAACCAACACCTCCAGTCCCTTAAACGCCAAAGCGCGTTGACATCCCATTTCAACGTTTGCCTCACTGTGTGCAATTACTAAGGCCACTTGGGGTGTGTGTACATGACACTATCCTCATGTGTAAGGCCATCTATCTAGGTGTTATTGGCTACTGCCCCGTTGTCTGGGGTAGCAAACTAATAGTCAATCAAAAGAGAGTATTGGCCCAATCCCGGAGAGCTCCTGTGGATCACCAAGGCCTACAAGACGGTATCAACAGAAGCACTCCACGTGATCACTGGTCAGTTACCAGTTGATTTGGCCGTTGAGTGCATGGTTGACAAGTGGAGAGTGAAACAGGAACTTCCCCCGCTTATGGCTGAACTCTGTGCGGATCTCATCACAGAACAGAAACTTGCCGCCATCGGCGAATGGGCTCTAGACAAATGGCATGCGAGATGGTCGTATTGCACCTAAATGGATGAGGCAGGTGGAATACCACTGTGTCCAGAAGTATGGAGGAGGTATTCAGGTAGAGTTGCAGCTGTGGTGCTTGAGGGTGCAGGGCGTGGGAAGTTCAGCTCCCGAAACTCCTCAGGAGTTTTTGGTGTTTTGAGATACTTTCATGAGTGCTCCCAGTCACATCCCTGAAGAGTGTGAAGCGTTCCCCACTCCCTTGCCTGTTAAACTGCCGATTCTTTACTTACTTCTCTTCATTGGAGAACCTTCCGTACCGTCCTCGTTCCCAAGAAAAGTGGGGTGGGCTAGGAGGCTACAGACTAAGTGTCGTCTGTGGTATTTTCAGACCCCTGGAACTTGCACCTCTAAAAACAGCCTGAGGATTCAGTTGAAACACATAGTAGACTAAAGTCTTACTCAGATGACCCTGAACCTGAGCGGCCTTTTTTGTGAGAAAACAGGGAAAATGCCCCAATTTAGTTTGATGCATTTGAATCAGAAAACAAATAGCCTTCCCTATTTAATTTCTCCGACCTCAGGCATGAAATACAGATGTGGTTGTACGTGGGTTCTTTCGCGAACCCTCCAGTAGCCGACGATAGATTTTTCGAAAATATCGGAGAATATCGAGTAGAAGTTCGTGAAGTACACATGGAGTATCCCGTGAAGGTTATTCCACTGAAATGCCGTGTTCAAAATCTCTAAAGTTTACGACTGGTGGACATGTTGTTGGATCATCAAAAATATCTGAAGACAACAATCGTTCTGGAGACTGTTGTTATAGCCAGATTACAACAAAAGTATGATTTACTGATTTACAAAGTATACATTTCCGAAAAGTTAACAAAAATACAAAAGAACAGAAAACAAAAATAGTGAAGCTATTGCTTCTACACTGAGTGACTCTGGCTTGTTAAGCAAATTTTCCTGCTATGGAGCTGATTCTGATAAATTGAGTATAAAATTAAGCAAATAAAAGACTTCTATTTTTTAAAGGAGGCAATTTTACGCGACGATAACACACGATCTTCCAATGCAGTTTGATTGGATTTAAAGTGTGGGTTTTGACTACACGTTATCGATCAACAAAGGTTTTCCCATTATAGTTTCGTGGGCTGCAATTAGAGCTTTATTTTTATTAATCTAACTCTCTTCACCAGGCTTTGGTAAACCAATTTCTTGGAGGTTTTTTTATTTCAAGGGTTGAAATCGCAAGCAAACATTTCTTGAACCTGGTCCCCTTTTGTTAAGGGCCCGATCAGTCGTTTCTGAGCGACAATGCCAACCCAGACCACTCTCTTCGAGCTCATCATTTTGCGGTCCACTTGTTGCATTGTTGAAGGGTGTTGAGGTAATCCATTTTCTAGTAATTCTAAAAGGCTTGAACTCGTTGGTGGATGAACTGCCATCTGCAGAGTCGATTTTGTTGAGTGCTGCCGACGGATGGTACAGGAATGGCATTAATGGGACTGCCAATGAGGAGATGAGCAGAGTAGGGTCATTGGGATCCGAAGATGCAGTTATTAAGGGGCGAGAATTGAGGATTCCCTTGATCTTGATGACAATGGTGGCAAGTTCCCACTCGGTGAACGGCTGGTTTCCAACGGCCTTGTAAGATGGACTTTGTAACTTTTTAACTCCAGTTTCCCAAAGACCACCAAAATGAGGAGTATGAGGTGGGTTGAAATGCCGCTGGATTCCCTGTGATGAGCAGTGGGTAATGATTTTGGATTGACTTCCTGTGTCGCGATACCACTGCTCAACTTCTTTCAGATATCTTGAAGCACCAATGAAGTTGGTTCCACGGTCCGAGAAGATTTTGGCTGGCATACCCCTTTTTGCGATGAAGCGGTGAAGTGCATCTAAGAATGCTTCTGTGGATAGGTCAGGAACCACTTCCAAGTGGATCGCCTTTGTTGAGAAGCATATAAAAAGTGATACATATGATTTGTGGCTTGAAGCGTTTCGTCGACGGGAGTCTTTGCATAACAAGGGACCTGCAAAGTCGACACCAGTATGGTAGAATGCACGTTCAGTGGAAAAGCGACTGGAGGGGAGAGAGCCGATGAATGGATTGATATGGGCGCGGGAGGGTGCCCTTTTGATGAGAAGTCGAGCACCAGGTATCCAGTATTTTCTCAGGATGGTGGCGTGAAGGGTTAGAAGGCCGGCGCGAAGGTTTATAAGATGATAGTACAGGAAAAGTAAATACGTAAAATGTGGTTCTCTTGGAAGTAGCAAGGGATGAAGTTGATTGAATGGAAATTGTGATAGTTGCAACCTGCCACCCACCCTGAGAAGTTGGTGTGAATCCTCGAAAACGTTGAGAGATAAAAATAAATCTCGAATCTTTGGATTTGATCGGTCAGAGAAATGGTGATTTTGAAGCAGTTGAATACAGCGAAGGTTGGCTGAAGAGAATTCGTTGGAAGTAATGATGCAGATGATGCACCTTACTTCGATGGATGTTAAGTTATGCTTGAAGCGTAGAATGAAAGACACTACTCGGATCAGTTTAGGATAGGATGCAAATTTCGTGGTCCAATCAAGGAAGAGTTTTTGGTTAGTGGATAGAAAGGAGACGGGAATGGGTTATCGCTTGAGCTCGAGCAGGGTGTCTGAAGGACTTCGAAAAGTTGTTACAGGCCAGAAATCCTCAGATTGTGAGAGCCAATGTGGCCCAGTCCACCAAAGAGTATGCGAAGAAAGTTGGTCTGGATACAACCCTCTTAATTCACAGTCAGCGGGGTTATGTTCATACCGAATGTGCCGCCACCATTCTAATTCGGTGGATTGGAGGATGGATGAGACACAATGTGCCACAAAGGTCTTCTAAAACATCTGGCGAAGTTTTAAGCCAGGCTAGCACTATGCTGGAATCGGTGAAAAAATAATGTCCTTGGATGTGAAATTTGTTGAAAAATGGAGCTAAGGACACATACAATCGAGCAAGTAATTGCGATCCACTTAATTCTAATCTAATACGGTTAAGACTGTTTTGATTGGAGCAAGTTTGCTTTTTGCTTGAAGGAGCATAAGCTGATTACGCTGATTGGTACAAATTCGCAGGTAGATGCAAGCACAGTAGCCGTGCTTGCATCGCAAACCCCAATGATTTGGACTTTGTTAGCATCACGAATTTATAAGTAGCGAGGGATTTTAAGTTTTGATAGGGACGGCAACTCAGCAGAGAATTTATTCCAATTTTTGGCTATAGCGGAGGGAATGGTTGCATCTCAATCTATTGAGGATTTCCTGGTGTCCTGTAAAATGGATTTGGCTTGGAAAATTACTGGAGCTAAATATCCAAGGGGATCATACGAGGTAGGGTCAAAAAGTTCCCGGAATGGTCGCTTACAGTCAAGTATTTGTTAGCTGAAAGGGAAATTTTTGTTTGTTAGGTTGGCATAACTCGTAGTGAACGTGCTTTTGAGGTTACCAGGCAGTTGTAGTTTGTTCCGTGCGTTCGTTGTTTAATATTGTAGATCGTAGTTTCTTTCTTTTGTCGGATTGTGCGATGGCGTCATTAGAGCAGCGTGGCAATATTAAATTCTGTGTGTTGCTGGAGAAATCACCCTCGGAGACTCTTGAGATGCTAACAAAAGCATACGGAAATTCTGCGATGAAGAAAACAGCAGTTTACGAGTGGCATAAGCGTTTTCGCGACGGTCGCACAACAATTGAAGATGACGTTCGGACTGGGCGGCCTGCCACTTCCAGTGGTTCATTATGAATTTATTCCTGAAGGGAGAACAGTAAATAAAGAATTGTACACAGAGATCTTAAAACGGCTACGAGATGCAATTCGACAAAAACGACCTGAAAAATGGGCAAAGAATGACTGGTTTTTGTTGCACGACAATGCCCCAGCACATCGATCCCTAATGGTGAAACAATACCTTGCCAAGAATAATGTTACCACTCTGGAACATCCTCCACATTCTCCCGATCTCGCACCACCAGATTTCTACCTGTTTCCAAGGTTAAAAATGGCATTGAAGGGACATCGTTTTGCTGATTCGTCAGAGGTGATTGAAAATGCGACGGAGCGGCTGAAGGAACTTTCAAAAAACGGCTTTCAAGAGTGTTTCCAACAATTATATGAACGGTGGAATAAATGTGAAGATGCAGGAGGAGAGTATTTTGAAGGGAAATCATGTAAGAATGTTATAAATATTTTTAATAAATTTTTAATAACCAATTCCGGGAACTTTTTGACCCTACCTCGTATATCCTTGATACAGTGGAGAGGATTGAACGTTTGGTTACAGCGCCGGTTATGGGTAGGACCTTGTATAAGAAAGCGTCAGTTTGGGGACTCCATTGGGTTCCCAGTATTTTCAGGCCTGAATCAGGGAGGACGTGTACAGGGTTCACTGAAATACTTTCACGTCCTTCCAATGCTCGAGAGTTAATGCTGCACCACTTTCCTAGTTGGAAACATCCTTTAGAGAGGAGCTTGCAAATTTTATTTCTCAGCTTGAGCAAACCTTCAAGAGAATCGGCACCTGTGGTTAAATCATCCAAGTAGTAGTGGATTAAGCAAAGCTTGAGATGCCAGAGGGAAACCCTCGCCTTCGTCCTTTATTAATTGATGAACTGTACGGTGAGCAAGGAAGGAAGAGAGGACCATGCCATATGTGACAGTGGTTAGTTCAAATTCTTGAACTTGTAAACTAGGATCAGATCTCCACAGAATGTGCTGAAACTTTCGATCAGATTTCCGTATACATCTTCACAAAATCAGCTGAGATGACGAAAAGGTGTCGAGGAAAGTTAAGTAGGACGCAAATGGAATTTTGTAGTTTGGGGTCAATGTGCAGGTGATCATTTAGCGAACCATGAGAAGTGCGGGCAGAAGCATCAAAGGCAACACGGATTTTTTAGTCCGTTCCATTCTTGAAAACACCATGGTGAGGAATTATGTAATCGCCAGGTGAAGGGGCTATTTGCATGTGACCAAGAGTTTCATACTCTTGGAGGAACGAACAATATTCAAGGAAAAGCTAAGGATTGCTATTCAATTTAAGCTCCATATAGAACAGTCTTGACGCAGGTTGCTGTCGAGAATTTCCAAGAATTGGAGGAATGTACCCCTTGAAGGGTATGGCAACCTCATAGCGGCCTGAAGGCAATCGCCGATGGCTAACTTGGAAATGCCTTTCACACTGTTCATCTGCGGGGATGCAAGGTGACGGGCTGATGGAAATTCTTCAACTTTCCAGAATTTCTGGATCAATGAGTGAATATTATTATTAATGGTCGTGAAACAAGAGATCATCGATACAGAATAGGTTTGAGGATCATGTCAGCCAATAATGGTGTGACCAAAAATGGTGAGCATGAGAGCTGGTTGACCAATAAAGGGTATGACTGGGCCACCCAACAGGATAGTTACGAATGCATCCGCACCAAGTAACAGAATGCATCCACACCAAGTAACAGGTCAACTTGACCAGGTAGTCAGAAGGATGGGTCTGACAAGTCATAGGTAAAGTGCTTTTGCCACACGGTGTGTGGAAGAGGATATTGAGGTAAGGAACCAGTTATATTTGGTACAACGGCAGCAATTGGATTAGTGGAGGGATGATCTTCGTCCGCAGGGAAGATGTTGAACTTTACTCGGCCGTGAATGAGAGCAAGATTGGCTTGACCAACAACAGCGATAGAATTAGTGAAGGATGTGATAGATAGGCCATGTCTCTTGGCACACGATTCAGTTACAAATGATAATTGGCTGCCAGAGTCACTACTAATCTAACGGTGTGTGGCATTCCTTGTGCATCCAGGATCCGAGCTTGTGCAGCGTCAAGTAGCACTCACTTCACTTGGGTGTTTTGTAGCTGAGAGAGTAGCAAGAACAGTAGATGGAGTGGGGTCAGGTAACAATGAGGGCTGACCAGGTAGTGTATTGGGAGTATATTCCGAACTCGCAGTAGTACGAATTGTTTCAGTGAGAGACTGGTGCAAACCAGAATAGTGACGCTGTTGGCAAAGGCGACAAGAAAATCGGGTTTTGCATCTGTTGGTTAAATGATGAGGGTGCAAGCAGTTCAAGCAACCCTGAAATGTGCGGAGTAGTTGAAGGCGGACCTGGAGGGTTGATGAAAGGAAAGGTAGGGGTATGCAGGCCACCTTTGGCGTCACCTTCAGTGAAAAACGAGGATATGGGTTCCTGGAAATCTGGAAAAGGTAGACGGTTTGAAAGAATTCAGTGGGTTATGAGATTTGTTTTCTGGTACAAGCAGTAGCGCTTGATGCCGGGATTGAATGAATTTCAATAGAGAATCGAATGAAGGAAAGTTGGTATCAGGATGCTGAATTTCAAACGATTCTCTGGTGACGTTATCAACCCATCGTACGGCTAATTCGAAAAGGATGCACTCGGAGATGTTAGGTATTTTCATGGCTTTTAAGGAGGTGATATTAACAGCTACATTGGTGAGGAAATATTGTAGCGAACTAAAGGTGGATTGGTTTGCTCGTGAGTATTTTTTCAATATAGCTACAGGCTAATTTGCGTTTGTTTGTCGTACTGTTGTAACAATGCTGCCCAAGCTTGTTCGTAGTTGTCACCTATAAGTGGAATTAGCTTTACGTGAGCCAAGGCGGGTTCAGTCAGGGATCCAATCAAGTAATGAAATTTTTAGATTGGCGACATAGATTCACCCATATGCATGATGAATGTGTCCCGAAATAACGGCCAGTCGTTAAAACTATGACCACTAAATTTGGGTAAATTCAGTTTTGGTAGGTAAGCTTTAGGCGCCCTAATAGGGAAGATTGCTCACGGATCGCAGCACCACTAGGAGATTGAATAGGTGAAGCGTCAGTTCATTGATCGCATAGATTTCAAAATAGTACTTTTTTACAGCAGCAATATTTGTAGACTCGACTTCGGGGAATTTAGGGAGGTTTTCATTGAGATTATGTAGAGTGGATGTTGCGGATCGCGCTGGTTTTTCCTCAGAGTTTATGGACTGTATACAGAATATGAGGGAATTTAACTCTGCTTACATGAAATGCAACACTGTGAGTACTCACGATACTTGGAGCTGGAATTGCAGACCACCGGCCGGCGGGAGAGACAAGGAGACGAGTCTGGTGATGTTCCAGGCCGAACGGATAAATCAATTTATCGCAGAAGTTTAGACACCCTTAGACTGCCGACAACTCCCTAAGTTAAATAACTAATAAATAAATAAATATTACGAAAATAGCGAAGAAAGGCGTGATAGCACGAAAGGTACAACTGAGGAAAACCGATAACGGCGAGAGAACGACGTGAAGAAGCAGGGTAGAGCCGCATGGCCTGTGATGTGGCACACCAGGTTACGCCACCTCCTGGACAGCGCATTTGAGCGCCTCATTTCAAAGGCGCGTACAGTGGATAATTCATCTGTCACGTCGTTGCATTGTTTATACACATAACAATGCGAAACATTCCTTTGAAGGGAATCATTTTAAAGGAATCGGTCTTAATGGCCTTCCCCGCTTTCATAATTAACTTTATGTCCTTCGCAAAACTAAACAGTTTCTCCCAAAGGAGTTTGGATTTCTGCTCTGGCATAAGCGAGATTTGGAAAATGGATTTTGAAATGCGTCAAGAAAATTATAGGAGAATCAGTCGGAAGGAAATGAAGATGGAACCTGAACTCATAAACTTCAGTGATCACTTCAATTCCTACCTTACTCGTGAATGTTAATACGTGTGAATGTGAGAATACAGAGAGAGTAAACAAAGATACAGATATTGTTAAGAATAGCAAAAAGACACAACTAGCTTGGTTGGAGAACTACACAAGAATGAATGTTTTTTTAATTTTTGATATCGGAAGGACAGCAACACACAAACATAGTTGCTACGTAAACCCAAATGATTAAAGCATCATCCACTGTCGATGATCCCAACACTTCCCTCCTTCTTCTGACAGAGTTACTGCACGTCATTCTGATAGGGGGCCAATTTATCGGCATGAACGATTCTTCTCCGGTGGTTCGGAGTCGTAATACGGAAGATGACGTCCGAAATCTTTTTTAACACCACACAAGGCCCTACCCATGGTGACTGCAGTTTCGGTGAGATTCCAACTCTCCGTCGGGGCCAATGATACCACACCCTGTCACCGATCTGGTAGCGTGGAACCTCTGTATGGACATCGTATCGGCGTTTGGTTCCTTCAAACGATTTGAGTAAATGTTGGCGCGCTGCCTCGTGCGATTCATCCAGCTGTTGTTGTAGGTTCTGACAATATTGAGTTACTGTACGCGCAGCATCTGGAGGAGTACCCGTTTGCAAGTGCATGGGAAGTGTAACTTCTCGTCCCAAAACCAGGCTGGCAGGAGAGAAACCAGTAGCAGAATGCTCTGATGCACGGTATGCTAACAGAACCCAAGGTAAATGCTCGTCCCAGTCATCTTGTCTTGAATTCACCAACTTTGCCAGCATATCAACTAGCGTTCGATTCAGTCTTTCAACTTGGCCGTTGCTTTGTGGGTGCATAGGCGTGCTTCTCGTTTTGTGAATGTTGAGCAGCTTGCACATTTCCTGGAAAACTGCCGACTCAAATGTTGTACCCTGATCAGAATGCAACTCTCGAGGCACACCAAAACGAGAGACTACTGTCTCCACCAGACCTTTAGCAACAGTTTCAGCCTGCAGATTTGGAACTGGAAATGCCTCAGGCCATTTCGTAAACGCATCAGCTACGACAACAATGTACTGGTTCCCTCGTTTTGTTTGATGCAAGCGCCCTACAACATCTATAAACAACCGCTCAAAGGGAACGCCAGTACGATAAGACTGCAAAGGAGCTTTCTTCGTAGACGTATGTGATTTGCCTCGCTTACCACAAGTATCGCATGATGCACAAGCAAGTTTCACATCCTTCGACATCCTAGGCCAATAGTACGTCTGACGAACAAGGTTTTGTGTTCTCCGTCTACCAAAATGACCGAGGTTGTGAGCATGACCCACCACTTCTTGCTGAAAGCATTTTGGTACAAGAACTTGATCAGAGTGCTGGAGGCCTTTCTCGTCATCCCAACGTCGAACCAACAGACCGTCTTTTAAATACAGAGTGTCAAACATGGCCCACAGCGTTTTTGTCTCTTCCCCATAACCAGCGATTTTCTGCCAATTTGGGCGCTGTTTCTCACGTACCCAGCAATAAACTTGACCCAATACTGCGTCTTCTCTCTGTCTGTCTATCCATTCCTCCAATGATGGCTTTATTTGAGTGAGATAAGTTGGAACACTTTCGCTCAGAAATTTCTGCTCCTGTCTCTGACAGTACTTACAGTCGTTAGCTGCACAGGGTCTGCGAGAAAGACCATCAGCGTTGAGGTGCCTCTGGCCTGGCCGATGTTCCACTCGAAAATTGAATGAGGCAATCCCCTCCAACCATCGGGCCAGTTGGCCATCCAGCTCCCTGAAGTTCCTGAGCCATTGTAAAGATGCATGATCTGTTCTCACCTTAAATGGAGCTCCGCAACCCAGACCAAATGACTTGAAATGCTTCAGAGCTTCAACCAAACTTAACAGTTCCTTGCGGGTTGTGCAATATCTTCGCTCTTCTTTCTTCAAGCATCGACTGAAATAACCCAGAACTTTCTCACATCCGTCCTGATCTTGGGAGAGTACTGCTCCAATGGCTTGATCGCTGGCATCTGTATCGAGGATGAATGGGGCTGTAGGGTCTAGATGGGCTAAAACAGGTGGCTTGGCCAGTGCTGTTTTTACATCCTCGAATGGTGCTTGGGCTTCTTCATTCCAAATGAATGATGGCTGATCCTGTAATCCATATAATGTGCTTGCTCTTCTAGCAAAGTTTGGGACAAAAGCCCTGTAGTATGAACAAAACCCCAGGAATGAACGAAGCTCCTTCTGCGTCCGTGGAATTGGCCAATTCATAACCTGTTCAACTTTTATCGGATCGGTGGCAACTCCTTCCTTTGATATCACATACCCGAGATATGATGCTGTACGTCCAAAAAGTCGGCATTTCTTGGCATTTAACTTGGCTCCAGCAGTTCGTAATGTTTCAAAGACTTTTCTAAGCCAACACACGTGTTCTTTGAAGGTTCTGGTATCCACGAGGACATCATCCAAGTAGACCTTTACTCTTCCTTTCCGAATGGAGTCATGCAGCACTCTTCCCATTGCTCTCTGAAAAGTAGCAGGTGCATTTGTGAGACCAAACGGCATCACTCTGAACTGCCAGAGTCCCCAAGGGGTACAAAACGCAGTTTTCTCCTTATCCTGGTCGGCCATAGGAATCTGCCAGTACCCGCTCTGAAGGTCTAAAGTCGAAAACCAGGTACTTCCACTCAGACCACAAATTAGTTCATCCACCTTGGGCAATGGGTGAGAATCCTTTTTTGTGATGTCATTGAGTTGACGATAATCGATACAGAAACGGGTACTACCATCTTTCTTTTTTACCAACACGATTGGACTTGCCCACGGACTTTTGGATGGTTCGATTATGCCATTTCGTTCCATTTGTGCAACAAGCCTGTCAACCTCTCCCAGACGAATAGGTGGTATCCGTCGAGGGGCTTGCCGAATCGGATGACTTTCGCCAACATCTATTGCGTGAAAACATCTTTCAATTTTTCCCACATCGGATGCCTCCTTGGAGAAAATATCAGCAAATTCAATAACCAGTTGCTTCACCTCCTCCAGCTGTTCTGGCGATAATTCCTGCCCTAATTCCAGGGTTTTGATGTAGTTCGGGAAACCTCCAATAGTCTCTGACGTATAATTAAAGAATTCCCTAGTTTCCGATTCATCCTCCAGAGCGGCGAAACCGTCACAAACTTCTTGCTCTTGTATCAGACAAGACTTTTCTTCACTTGCCCCTAATACTGTCAATCGCTTCCCATTTACTTGAATTTCGAAGTTTGCTGGGTCGATTATGCACCTATGAACAGTTAGAAAGTCTAATCCCAAGATGCATTGTTCCTGAATATTAGCCACCAAACTTGTATGTTTCCTGTTTCTCCCATCTCCAATGTCAAACTCTAGTTCAGCCTCCCCTAGAACAGGAAGCCTATCACCAGAAACAGCTCTCAGGCATAAGGTACCAGCTGACTTCAAATGAGTACCAGAGCGTCGCATTACATCGCCATTCACAATTGTTCGAGATGCACCAGTATCAATTACCAACTTACAAGGTTCACCGTTGATTTTGCCCGATAACGCCAAAGACATGAAGGATGAGACTCTGTAAGCGACATCATTATTTTCAATATTTTTATAAATAAAAGAAGGAAATAAATTAGAAGGAGGCTCTGAAATACCGTTCGATGAGCATGGGCATTCTGTGTTCGTGATTGAATGCAATGTGGGTGCATCTGATGCACCGGTTGGCTTAGCACCCTTCAAGCCGACCGGTTGGCGTTTCCCGCTTCCAGCTGGTTCTGATTAGTGCTGAAAGTTTGCTGTAGACGACGTGTTGGACAATTGCGAAATATATGGTCGGGAGAATCACAACGCCAACACAGTTTTGGTCTTATAGATGAACGTGTGATTTGATAGAGCTGAACTCCTTGCTGCTGTGATACCTCCTTGACCGAAGAACACCTAACAGAAGTTGCCTTGCCTGCAACTTGCATACGCAGAGTAAGTACCAGCGCGTCTGTTAAAGCGGTTTTGCTGCTAGCTGGCCACACATTTGTGACCCATTCCCGGAGTTTAGGATCTCGTAAGCCCCTGAAAAAATAAGAGGCAATTTCATTATCTCTCTTGGCATCCAGGCCAGCTTTGCGAGCTAATTCCTTGATCTCCTGGAAGTAAGTCGCAATGTCTTCCGCTGGTAGCTGTTTTCTGCTTTGGAGAAGAGTCAGACAAAGTTCAGCTTGGTTATGTATGCCATAGCGGTAATCTAAGGCGGCAACAAGATCTTCATACGTAAATTGCAGTGGCATCTCAACAAGGGTGGTTAGTGCAGATCCTGAAAGAGCTGCTGCAAGTGCAATGGCCTTTTGTCGGTTTGACCAGCAATTTGTTTGGGCTATAGCTTCAAATTGTCTAATGTAGGCCCGCCAGTCAGCACTTCCATCAAACAAACGAGGTTTCCAAATCCTGGAACCACTAGGAGTTGGTTCAAAGGACTGTTGTACTGACTGATGATTGGTTGCAGGGACAAATGAATGGCTATTCTCCTCAATGATCTCAGGCTGGCTCCATGAAGAAGTCTGCCTTAATGCAGAATGCAGTTCCTTCCTCAAATCTTCGCGTAAAGCGTTGCGAAGTTCTCTCATAGATTCGTTGATTTGCTCTCCTCTTTCCCGATCAAGTATAGTCTTAATTTCCGCTAACTGACTATTAAGATGTAGTGCCGGTTCTTCAATGAGAGAGACTTCCTCTTCATGGCACAACGGACCTTCAGGAGGTGTTTCAACACCAATCTCTTCCTGTTGTTGGTATGGTAAACCCGAGCGTGTTGACATCCCACCGCTGCCACCAATGTTAAGAATAGCAAAAAGACACAACTAGCTTGGTTGGAGAACTACACAAGAATGAATGTTTTTTTAATTTTTGATATCGGAAGGACAGCAACACACAAACATAGTTGCTACGTAAACCCAAATGATTAAAGCATCATCCACTGTCGATGATCCCAACAATATGAATGAAGTCAGTTCACAGCACAGCCTATGATAACAATAGGAATTTGTAATTGAAGCTATTCCTTATTACTTGTGAATGGAATTAATGAAACTAGGTTCGAATAAAACCGAAAGGCTAATTGAAAAATTCAGCCCAGATTGATCAAATGGTTAGGCGTGAGGAAAGTCAGTGGTTGTGCCTCTGTTCAACGCCTGAAGTATATAGGGCTGGAGAGCCAAGGCTACTACCTGAATGAGGAAATAAATAAATAAATAAGATAGAAAAATAAATGAAAGTTAAAGACAAGGAAAATAAGGAAATACAAGTAATTCAGAAATAAAGTGTTGCTTCTATTATAAGAAATTGAATCAAAAGGAAATTGAACTAAACGAAATTAAATTAGAACTCAAGAATAAAAATAGAACTCAAGAATAAAAATAAAGAGATCTCGTTGGGGCCCTTGAAGATCGGAGGCGGAGATATGAAAGTTCACTTACCGAAAACGTCGGAGGTGGACACGCGATCGCGAATGAATGAAAAAAGGTGAGATGAGATCGGGCGAAATGGGGTGACGAAGGTAATGGGTTGATGCATGGTTTGAACTTGTTAAGGTGGGTGTTGCTGTTGTGACGGAGTTTGATGAGCTTGAAGAGAGTTGTCTGGGTTGGCCTTGTCGCTCAGAATCGACCGATCGAGCCCTTAACAGAAGGGGGCCAAGTGCAAGAAATGTTTGCTTGCAATTTCAACCAATATTGTAAATGGATGTAAAGTTGTTAACAACAAGGTGGTTATTTGTTTTAATTAATCAATGTTCTCTACTTTATAACCAGTCACTACAAAAAACACCTGTGATAACAGAGGCAACCAGGGAAATAACGACTGGATAAATCATTATCCCACATTATTCTCCTCTTCTTAAATTGACCTGACGTTCGCAGCTGCTAGACGGTTAACACGTAACTGTCGTTTCGTGAAACCAAGCTTCACATCAAACAGTACGTCGTTGATGAGTTTTTTGATGACCGAACGGGATCCCTTTCTAACTTTATGGGTGATATACCCTAACCCAGCCGCCTTCCTTAAAGGTGGGCGATCGAGCCCTACGATTGAATCCATCCTTTTGAGTATGCATATTTTACCTGGCTTCGTTTCGCAAGAGCTCGTGTACTTGCTCCAGGCGTCACCGAAGGTCAAAGCGAGTTCTTGCCTGTTTCGTCTGCTGGTGGTCGGATCATTTCCTCTGGCAAACGTAAATTCCGGCCATATACTAGTTGAGGTGGAGAAAAGGCAGCTGGTGGGGTGCAGAGCGGTACGCCATCAGGGACAGAAGCACTTTAATATCCCAATCAGTTTGATTTTATTTCACAAACATTGCCAGGTGTTTGGTAAGAGATCTGTTCGGTCGCTCTACAAGACCAGCTGGCTGTGGATGTGAAGCTGTCGTCCGTAAACGATGTAGCACTTTTAGCATAAGATTGGGCACTTCTTTGATTCAACTTGGACTCGAAATTTCTTCCCTGTTCCGTTTGAATTTATAAGGGGACGCGACAGAAAACTTGCTCCATTAATGTTGACGCTATCGCAGCCGCCTCGTGGTCAGGCGTCTTGGATAAATAGTCTGCAGTTACAACGACATAGTGGTTCCCACGCTTGGTGGGAGGGAATGGTCCCAAGTTATCAACTGTAGCGCCAACTGCTATCTGCTGTATTCTAAACTCTAATGTCAGAACTCATTCCAGGCCAGCAGTACTTTAGGCGTATCCTCCCGAGTGCCTTCCAGAAACCATAATGAACAGCAGTGGTTGTTTTTGAGGACATCTTTTACCATCGTCTGAGGCATCACCCATTGTAATTTTTCCGAGCCTTCTTCGAGTAAAAAACTCGTTGGATTATGTGATCCTGCTGGTGTTGGTTTTTTTCAATATCGAAGTTGGCTATGCACACCAGGTCCACATGTATATTATTTTTCTCCCTTCGAGCACCTTCTGTCCTTGTCTGTGGCTGTCGATATGATTGGAGAGTGTTTAGCCATCTTGCAAGTTGCCTTCCTGGTTTTTTAAATGCCGTAAGCCATATCAATGCAGAATGGTCAGTACAAAGCTGGAACCGCCTCCCATAAAGATATTGGTAGAAGTGACGATGGCTTTGATGGTTCACAGCGTGTGGTGCAATAATTTCTTTCTGCACTCGTTAGAGCGTGGCTGCAGAAATTTATTACTCTATCCCTTTCACCATGATTCTGGGGGAGAACAGCGCGTCTTATTTGAGAACAAAATCTTTTGACACGTCTAGGTAGGCATAAACTGGAGCTGTAGTTAGAGCTGCCTTCAGTTCGTTGAAATTAACCGTCTTCTCTTCGGTCCACTCAAATGGTGTCCGAGCTTCACTGGTAGTAAGACACACGAGAGGTTTAGCAATATCAGCATAATTTTGCATATACTTGTAGCGTTTTGAAGACATTGAAGTACCTTCTGAAGATTATTGAGTACAGATTGAAAATCATCACCGTGGACAATGAGATTGTCTAAGTAAACGAGGGCCAAATCAGGAGGGATCCCACGTTCCACCAATCTTTGGAATGTTGCTGTTACACTGCACAATCCAAATACCTTTTTTTTTTTTTTTTTTTTTTTTTCTTTGAAACGGTGGATGCAGGCAATACCCTCACTGCAGCCACAAACGGGCCTATTGTAAGGGCGTCCATGATACTCGGATCATGGCCCACCTGCACCACCCCCAGGCCCCACGGCACTGGTCTCACTTGGTGTGACGTCACCTATGCGCCCCCACCACCCCCGCACATAGCGGAGGATATCCGCAAGTTCTGCATTTGCCACCTCTTCGGGCTGAAGAAAGGGCCTCCCAAACACAGAACGGCGCGATGCCGCGAGTCCATCGCATACGCACAGCACGTGCTCTGCCATCTCTAGCCCTACCTCGCAGAACCTGCATACCTGTACCTCGCACTTGCCAATATTTGCAAGGTGGTACCTCAGCGGACAGTGACCTGTGAACAGGCCACATATGATCCTCATATCCTTCCTCCCCAGAGCAAGCACCTCCTTGGACCTCTCTCTGGAGAGCCGGATAAAGAGTTTTGACTGTCTAAGGCCGGGCAGCCCCTGCCAATGAGCAGCCCTGCACCTATCCTCCCATTTGCCAACCTCTCTACGTAGATGGCTCCTGGTAGTCCCAACAAAGGGCTCAGGGCCAATAGGGATCTGCCCTGATCCCTTCTTAGCCAACCTATCAGCCCGTTCGTTTCCCTCTATACCCTGATGCCCTGGCACCCAACACAGTGTTACACTGTTGTCCTCGGCCAGGGCCTTCAGTCCAGTCAGACACTCCCACACCTGCCGCGATGTAAGACAGTATGAGGCTAAGGCCTTGAGAGTGGCCTGACTGTCCACCATGATGTAGATTCTCTGCCGCTTCAGTCCCCTCTGCAGCAGCCGCTGCACACAGACTGTCACCGCAGCCACCTCTGCCTGGAACACCGTGGCCAGCGACCCCAATGGGATCGCTGCTCTGATCCTCGGCCCAAAGATGCCTGCCCTGCAAGGCCACCCTGCACCGAGCCATCAGTG
This sequence comes from Pachypeltis micranthus, assembly GCA_020466155.1. Lineage (NCBI taxonomy): Eukaryota > Metazoa > Arthropoda > Insecta > Hemiptera > Miridae > Pachypeltis > Pachypeltis micranthus. The sequence goes on along the minus strand of CM035773.1, from coordinate 1,911,258 downwards.
TAGTATACCAGGGCCCCAGCTTCGAAAGCGGGAGCTCCCCCTACCCACCTGGATCGCTCATGAATGAGTATCCGAAAGGGTAGCACGAAGTTGAACCTCGCGGGCATTGAGTCTACCACATGCAGTTCAGGCCCCTCCACCTTCACCTTGTCAAGGATCAAGTGGCAGGAACTCCTCCTCCCTGCATGATCAGACTCAACTCCAACATACGCACAGCCTGGAGGAACGCCATCCTTTTAACATGTATGTGGAGTGGAGCTAAATCTAGCAAGACCTCCAGTGCAGCCGTAGGGCATGTTGTCATACAGCCTGTAATGGCTAGACACGCCCTACGCTGCAGTTTATTTAGCTGCAACTGCACTGTTTTGTTTTCCACCTAGTCCACCAGACTAGGGCTCCATAGGTGACTACAGGCCTAACAACCGCAGTGTACAACCACCGGATCATCCCAGGCCTCAGCCCCCATGTCTTCCCCACCATTCTTTGAGCTGCCCACATCACCACCGACGCCCGCTGTAAGGCTTTTTTCACGTGTGTGGCCCAAGAGAGCTTACCATCAAGAAAGACTCCCAAGTACTTGATCTCATGCTGGATCTTCACCACCTTGCCACCCAGCCTGAGTTCCCGCAGCGTAAGGCTGCGCCTTCTGGTGAATGGGATCAGGCTCGTTTTGTCTGGATTGACAAACAGTCCTTGCCCTTTGCACCATGTCTGTAGGGTATTCAGTGCATGCTGCATGCATTCACTGATTACATTCGCGAATTTACCCCTGACTATAATTACCAGGTCATCCGCGTATCCTATTACCTTGTAGCCCTCCTCCTCCAGCAGCTCGAGAAGGGTATCAGCTACCAGTAACCAGAGGAGAGGGAGAGCACCCCCTGCGGGCATCCCTGGTGGGCACCACAGAGAGTGTCTCCCCCAACTCTGAGAAGACCACTCTACTACTCAGCATCTCGTTGGTCCAAGAGATTAGGTAAGGATCTACACCCTTCCTACCAGCCGCAGCCGTGATTGAGGCATACGACGTATTGTCGAAAGCCCCCCCAATATCCAGAAAGCAGCACAGCGCAATCTCTCCGGATCTCAGAGTATCGTCCAGCACTGTTGCCAGTTCCTTCAGAGCAGTCTCAGTGGATCTCCCCCTCTGATAGGCATGCTGGGAACTCCGAATGGGGTTCTGAGTTAGATAGTTCTCCTTTATTGATAGGCACACTATCTTCTCCATTGTTTTCAGCACGAAGGACATGAGACTGATGGGGCGGTAGCCCTTAGCCAGGGCCGAGGAGCCACCCGGCTTTGGTATAAAGACCACCTTCACCTTCCTCCACATAGTGGGTATGTACCCAAGGACATAGCTCGCCCTGAAGAGCCTCACCAGTATCGGACCCAGAGCCTTCCTACCATGCTGCAACATGGCTGGGAAGATCCCATCCGCACCTGGCGCCTTGTAAGGTTTAAATGAACCAATAGCCCATTTAACCTTATTAAGTGTGAACATTTCTCTGGAGGCTGCAGCTAGCAGTGGGTTCCTTGATTGCCCATGACAGGTACCACCATCGGCGCTCAGCTGATGGTGGTGGCTATCTCCCCACCGCAGGCTTTGAGACCCTGGGAAGTGAGCTGTCAGTAGCTCCTCCAGGTCTCCTTGCTGCCCCTTGTGAATGTTCCCCCTGCCTTTAGGAGAAAACCGATTTGCGGTCTCTCTTCTCTAGAGAGGATCTTCTGTACCTTGGACATGGTAGACAAGTCTTTCATGCCCCCACAGAAGTCTCTCCAGGATTTCCTTTTAGCCTGTCTAAGGGCTTTATTGTATGCTGTGAGGGAACCCCTATATGTGTCCCACTCACCCTTCTTTTTTGCTCCGTTAAAGAGCCTCCTCGTTTCTTTCCGAAGCCTTTCCAGTTCCTTGTTCCACCAAGGAACCTCCCTATTGGATCTTCGGGTTTTCAACTCGCAGCTTTCTTCATACGCCTCTACCATAGCTGCGCAGATCTCCCCTGTCGCCCTTTCTACACCTTCGACAGTTTGCATTTCACAGCTGTAGCTCTCCAAACTGGAGGCCAACACGCGGCTGTACAGAACCCAATCCGTGTTCTTGGGGTTCCGATATGTCTCCGTCACACTATTAGGGAACCGCAGCCTGAACCTCACCATCCGGTGGTCAGACATTGAAGTTTCCCCAGAGACATGCCAATCTGTTATTCTGCTGGCATAGAAGGTACTTGAGACCGTAATGTCCAGCACCTCCCTCCGCCTGCGTGTAACAAAAGTTGGCGTGCTCCCCCTATTAACCACCACCATTTCATTGCACAGTAAGTAGTCAAGAAGGGACTCACCTCTTTCATTTGTGTCTGTGCTGCCCCATGCCATGTTATGTGCATTGGCGTCGCACCCGACAATCAACTGAAGGTCTTCCCTTCTGCAGTAATGGATCAGCTGCTGCATAATCAGCGGGGGGACCTCAGCGTCATCGCCTGGGAAGTAGGCTGACGCCACCACTGTCCTCGCCCGGAGTCCATTACTGTCTTGAGCTTCCAGCATTACCGCCACCAAATCCCTGTGACAGAACTCGGGAATTTTTAGAATATGCAAGTTGTATCTTACCAAAACAGCCGCCCTAGGACGACCTTCTGTGCCACAGTAGACCAACTTACCTGTACTAGCAGGTATCCCTTTTACGTCCCTGCTGTCCGCCCAAGGCTCCTGCAGTAGAGCCACATCACAGCTCCCCCAGACAAAGCTCCTGCACATCACTGCCGTAGCTGCTTTGGCCGTGTGCAGGTTGATCTGGAGGAAGCCCACATGCTGCGCAATCATCGTCGCCCATGCCGACCCCCAAACCCCCGTGGGACCTTACGTCCCTGCGGAGTGCCCGGAGGGCGAGCAGGCGCGACTTGCCTGCAGCCTCTCAGCAGTTTGGGCCGGAAGGACCTTGTCGTCCTTCCTGCCCTCCCTGCCAAATCTGGACCCGCCAGCCCCCCCACCCCACCCGCAGCCACTGCCGAAGCCATCACCACAGGAGGGGGAGGAGGGGCCACCAGGACCCCAGCACCGCTGTTTCCAGGAGCCACAACCATTCCTGCCGAGGCACCCAAGGCGGGGCCCCCAGCCAGGATCGCGCAGCGGGACCCTAGGTCACCGCTGCCTGCAGCCCCCCGGCCAGCAGCCCCACCCCCCGACACCCCCGCAGCGGCAGCGCTCCCTCTTCCCCTTCCACCATCTCCAGGGGCATCCAAGGAAGGGACACTCGAGGTAGGTACCTCTCCAGAGCCCTGCTTCCTCACTCTGATGCTGCCTTGCCTCAGCTTTATGGAGACTGCTGGCTCAGCCTCCAAAGCCTGGGCAGATTGCGCATCTATCAGCAGGCCCAGAAGCACCGCTGATTCCTTGTGGACCCGAGAGAGCACCGTCCAGAACCGTGTGCAGAGTCTCCTATTCTGCTTCGCCAGAAAGCCCAGGATCCTCTCATCCGGCTCATCCTCACACCCCGGCAGGTACGCCACGGCTCTTCGTGGTCTCGGAAGGTCCTTCCCCTCACAGACCTTCAGCCTGGCACCCTCCCAGGGCTGTGCGGTGGCAAAATGCTCTCTCAGCCATGCTGCCGTGCCCTCATCCTTACAGGTCACCGCGTACCACCCCCTTCTACACATGGTACCGGTGAACCCTGGCTCCGGCCCCTCATCTTCGTCGAGAGCAAACACGGCCTCCACCATGCTCCTCTCCACGGCCTCCATCTGCTCCGCTGTGAGGAGCTCCGCCGGTAGTCCTCATGGAACACCCCCAGCTTCACCCCTGACACAGCTGAGCTATATGAGACTGGTGGTCGCCTGCTAGGACCGCCCTTAGGCAATCCCTGCCGCCCGGAGCCACCAGCCCCACCGAGGTGGGCTGCAGACGTGGAACCTACGTCCCCACGCTGCCCTTCACCACCTCTCACTCCCAAAGAGCGTCTCACCTTCTTTCTCTCCTCGGGAGTGTCTCCAGTGGAAGGCCGCTCTCTTTTTTGGCCACCTTCCACCTCTTTCGTCAGCCCTCCTCTCATCGCAAGAGCCCTGGCATCAGCCACGCTCTTACCCTCTGACAGGAGGGCTTTAAACCGGCGCCTCTGTGCGCCAGTAAACTTAATGTGGCGCCCTCGCTTGTGCCCAGAATGCGTGCCCGATGGCCCCGCATCCGACCCTTCGGTCAGCGGCTCCAAGCCTGTGTCCTGGTTCTCAGGAGCCCCCGAGGACCCTCCCGCCTGGGGAGGGCCCAGCACCAGCACCCCCCTATTGGGAGGCGCCCCGGCACCAGGCCCCACACCGGCAGCTGGGACCCGCAGAAGCCCCCCGCCCGCAGAATGTGACCTTGCGTCTCCATCCGCTGCAGATGAACCTCCTTCTACAGCTGGGAGGTCACAGTACAAATCCATGACCTCCTCCTCCATCACTGAGGAGGGACTCAATAGCAGTCTCTCTTCCTCAGCTAGGGTAAGCTCCTGAATGTTCAAATTTATTTGATTTTCTTCATTCATGTTCCCACGAGTAGCTAGGGTAATACACAGTCGATCACGGCAGAGCCCCGCATGCCGTGACAAGGCTACTTACTGCAAGGAGGTCGCCTGGTATCCTTGAGGCTCCGTGTTTGACACAATGTCCCATGTGCCATCCACCCTTCGCCACGGGTCGCTTTACAGCTTGGGTTGGGGGCGCAAAAGAAAATAAAGAAAGAAAGAAAGAAAGAAAGAAAGAAAGAAAGAAAGAAAGAAAGAAAGAAAGAAAGAAAGAAAGAAAGAAAGAAAGAAAGAAAGAAAAAAAAAGAAAAAAAAAGTTGATGCGGGGAGCACGAGCAGGCGCCACCACTCGCCCCCCTCACCACCTCTCAAGGAAAGCTATCCACCTCCCAGAACGGGGGGGGGGACAACCCAACATTGCTCCAATCTGTCGGCCCCACTCCAAAGGATATGGGCACTAACAGGCTAGACCTCGTGAAGGTTTGGAGATGTTTTTAAGCCTGGCTATGCTAAGTGCCATCCCCAAAGGTCTGGCATAAGCCATCGAGAAAATTCGGTGGCTCGCAAAATACCGGCTTACTTCTAGCCCATCCAAATACCTACAAGATTATGTCACATGCCCATTCGATATATTGAGAGCATTTTTCTATTTGTCCTTTGGATGCATTGATTTTCCAATAACCACTTTTTAGGTCAAGGACGCAGAACCATTTCGAACATCTCAATACATCAAGAAGATCCTGAACACACGGTAATGCAAAAGAGTCCTTAATTATTTCTGAAGGCTCGATCACATTCCAGAGGGCCTGCACTCCCTGTGGGGCCAGTAGCCCCTTGCCTCTCCGTGCCTGCCCCTTCTGTGGGCGCTGCTGCGGCAGGGGAAGAGTTTGAGCTCTCGACCGGGGGCACGGTGCCTGAGGTGCTTGGCCCTTCCTCCCAGTCGACGCTCATCCTCCCCCCCCGCCACCCACCTGTTCTCTCTTAGTCTTGAGAGCCTTAGGCTCACCGTCCCCCACCTGTAATTGGCCCGCTGCCTAGGCACTAGGACCACCAGTCCCTTTCCTCTTCCTCTCTTCGAATGATGCGCCAAAACTGGGTGTTCAAACCTCTATTCTGGTTCAGCAGCATCCGGAGAATGAGGTCACTGGGTACCTCCCTTGCGTTTGGGAAGTATCCCACCACCACCTGGTGTCCTGGGATGTCATCCCCCTCACCTACTCGCAGGGGGGGGGGTGTCACCCAGCAATCGTTCTTTCGCACAAAAATCCCATTTGGTATCTAGTTGTGCCTGCCATCTCGGCAATCCGATCGGACGAAGCACATGGTTGTTATGGACAAAAAATTGTCAAAAAAATTAACAAAACGCAGTATAATCGCAAATAAGCTGTGTTTTGTATCATTTTCAAGGTATTTTTACATCCTGGGATTATTAGGGTCAACTAATTGCAAGAACGCGCGGGAACTACAGCGGAAGTCAACGTTTTGTCATTAGAACTCCCTCCCTCCTTCCCGTCTCATTAAAACCACCCGCTCGCCTCGCAACACCCGCTCGACTCGCAAGAAGTCCCCGTCCCAATTTCCCCGACTCTTTTTGCCCGACGGGAGGAAAGAAGGTTAGGGCCACTTCCTCCGCACACCCCTACGTCGGATCATAAATGCCTGGCACGCCTGGCGCTGGGGGAATATTTAGTTTCCGTAGTTCCATTGTAGTCAGGTCATGTTTCGTATGGTTTACTAGTATTTTTTGATGCTGAATCGAATGGAATGGGTCTCGGAGCAGTTATACTAGGTCAAGCTGTTCATCAGAATAATAAACCATTGTGTAATAATTTGCAGGGTTTTGCAATGAGAAAGGAATGGGTGGCCTTTGATGTTCAGATGCTCTTCTGAAGCTGTTTCCTTAGCAACAAAAGGTGACGGGGATAAGAACCAATGGTATATTTGGAGATATGGTAGTAATAATGGTTTTAGAAATATTCTCAAAAATATTTTCAATCGACGAGAGAGTGAATTTTAGGCGAAAAACGGGGTACCAATTTAGAGTTGAAAGTAAATAACCCAAGAACACGTTTCAATGAAGCAGCGTCGCAGAGTAGAGGCAATCCAAGAAGTGGAGCTAATCTAGAAGGATTGGGGCAAATTATCTTGTTAGAGACAAAATGACCAAGTAGTCTCATGGTTTTTTTCGGTGACAACTCACTTTTTTGTTCGTTGATGTCGAGATCGTACTTGTTTTATTGCCGTCGTCGTTCTCTCAAGGTTAAGTTTTAGGCCCGATTCATCGTTCCCCAAGCTCCGTTTAATTTTCTGCATAATTGGTTTTTTCTATACTGTTGTTGCTACCAGTTCTTTTCAGAGCTTAGACCTCATATTCCCACTTGCTCCGCAGTTCCAACGATTCGTCTCATTTGCCCCTTCATGCGCTTGGCTATCCATAAGTTGAGTTCCAATATGGCTTCCTGCAGTGACGTGGGCTTTGCAGCTTCCGGGATCTTACCAGCTTCCTGACATTTTAATCTCTTGAGGAACGCTTGAATTGCGAGCTGTTCTTATTTGATTCCAGGCGGGCTCCCCAATGTAAAGTAATGTTAAGTTGTTCAAGTTTTATATTAAAGTTAAAGAGTAAAGCTAAATTCAAAATTTTTAAGTCCCCCCCCCCTCCAACAAAAACCGACTTTAAACTTGCTTGATTCAATTAGATCAAATTCGATTTGTACTGAATGTCTTCCAGAAAGTGAGATTCCCCGTACGTTTCCAATATTTCCTCAGTTGCCCACTATCTAATTTTTGCTGTTCATTACAAAATCTCCTGGACCGGACCCACTGGACCTAGGTTGGACGAATGACGCCATGCTTAAGGTTTAACCACCTTAATCCCAATAAGTGCGCTGTTGAGTTCTTCTCCGCCCCTATCGTTTCAGCTGTAAACCCATCTATTGTGTGTTTCTCAACATGAGTGAGCATATTGATTCTGCTTGTTGGCTTCCCCAAGCGCCGTAGAAGGGTCTTCATTAACATCTACAACCCTATATTAGTCTTCCGTCTCCGACTTATCGTCAGTGTGCTGGTCTAGCATGTTTTTGTGGTACCTGTAAAATAAACTTCGCATTCCTGCAGAGAATGTTGACTACCATGAATGTTGTTGTCGAATCGCTGACCACTTCTCACTCTGCAGCAAGAACGTGCGATTCAGGACATCTCGTTTCTTTGTAAGTTACTCGATGCTGTTTTTGATAGTAATCATTTTCTCACTGAAATCAACTTTGCTATGCCGGCGTTACAGGCGCGTTCCAGATTTCTGTTTGCTCCAATCTTCTTGTACACACTGCCTGTACCTGTTCCTTGAGCACTTGACCAATATTCACTGGATTACAAGTCTGCCGCGAGGGTTACTTGCTCGGAGTCTGCTAATTAATAGCTTTTCATTTGTCAGAATCGACTTTGGGTGCAAATTGGTGTTTGTTCATTTCTTTTCTGGTCGGTTGAACATTGGGTGTCGAATTTTGCACATTGCATCGCGATGGCTACCCCAGCGTCGACCCTTTCTTCACCATCTACATCAGTGGATTCTTTCAGTGCTCCGCGATTTATCGAAATTCGTAGTTGGGGACAAGTTGCCATCTTATACCGAAAGGCTACAACAGGAGTTTTTGGCCCACGACGTGACACGATCCGACCAACAGGTTTCCTTGCTGTTAACATCGGTCTACGAGGTTGTGCGCGAGCTTATCCATTCACAATTACCCAAAACAAAAAACGTCAAGGAGTTGGCCGTTCTTCTAGACGTGCAGTACGTTCCCACTAATTCGGTGAGGTGTGGAGAAGCCGAATCGATTTTGGCTGACTTTGGCAGGAACAAGGAGAACGAATAGTGGATTAGTATTTGAGAATCAAGAAAGCAGCTCTGTGCAATTGGGTCTCAGCTAGACGAGGGTTTCTAGTTGTGGTTTGTAGCAGGTTTGAAGAAAGGACCTATTCTAGACCGATTGTCTGAAGAAGCCACCACAGACATCTTGAAAGAGGTCGTCAGTGCAGCCCTCAAGAAAGAGTCTTTCATTCAGCATCAGTAAAGTACCATCGAAGACACCCACCGCCTCAAAAAGAGACGGAATCGTGGCAAACAACAGCCTCAAAAATCGACAGAACAAATAATACCCAACAAAGGACCACATTTCGTGAGTAATCAAGGTCTAAACCTAAACCTCGCAAACTTTGAGGGCATACCCATAGACCTTAGTAGTGCAAGTAGTCAGGGATTTCACTATTTTGAAATGGGTAAGTATAAGCAATATCAATGCAAAATTTGCTAAACAAGGCAAAGCAGCTGTAGAAAGGCGCGTAGGGAGCAAGTTAAGGATAAGTCATCAGTGGTGGATTTGTTGAGTCCTAAATTGCCGTTCGTGATAAGTTTGTTATTAGAAAACAAACCTACTAAATTCGAAATAGACACGGGGTCTTGTTTATCCATTTTTTCCGGAGTCTTACCGTTGTAATCAGTTAAGTCATCTTACTCATCGACCACATATGTGAAAATAAAAAACAAAGGAGAGGTCACAGCGAGAGGGAAGTGTATTCGAGCGCTCATTTTTCATTGTACTGGGGGGGATGCCGTTGGTAGGTCGCGATTTAAAAACAATCTCAACTTGCGAGTAGGTAGCGCGACACAAGGACAATATTATTTATCTCAAACAGAAGATACCAAACTTATATCCGACAAAATTAAGTTATCTTTTGCCGAGTTGTTTAATGAAACTCTGGGAAAGCATAAATATAAGGAAATTTCCCTACCGTTAGTGGGAAATCCCCAACTCAAGTTTGCTAAACTCGACCAGTTCCTCGAGCTATTTGTTGCGTATTATTGGGTTAGCCAGTTCTCCTTTAAATAGATAAGTAAGTATTCAAAGTATTCAAATTTTTCTCAAAAGTGACTAACACTTTTGATCTTGCTCTTAAATTTAAAGGGTAGTTCCAGATAACTAGTTTCGATGTCAATAAGAGTGTTTAGCAACATACAACGCCTGTATAAATAGAGTATAATGGAATTCGAGCTAAGAAAGCTACACATCCATTTTTCTGTTTTATTTAGTTCTTGATTCACTTTGCTGTAACTTTCGATGAAGCGACTTGCGATTTGAGGTTACCCGCACTTGCTGTGTTGAACAGTCTATCTAAAATGCAAAACGTCAGTGTCCCCACCTTCATACCGTCTCCCTCAGACTTTTCACGTCAGGGAAGGTGAGTTCCTTGGTTAATTGCCATTGTACTCATCCATCGTCATCTCTACAAACTTATCAACTTGATAACGTCAAACACGTGAAGCTTCTGGTAGCTTTCGAGAATTAAAAGACGATTACGAATCGAATTCCAAGGCTCAGATTTTTTAAAAAGAGTTGTAAGGTATTTGGAGGAATGAAAATGAATGGCGGAAAAGAAATGAAGGGATGGAAAAGTGAAGTATAGAATTCGTCCCTTCATTCAACCAGAAACTGCTCAGCTCATTAAGAAAGATCGATAAGAGACCCCTTGACCTCTCGTGTTGACGCGGTCCCCCCTCCCCCCCCATCACAACATCGTCCTCATCAACTTTTTTCGCTTTTCCAACCATCTTTGCTATTTTTGTAGTCCTATGGTCTCAATCTTTCCATCATGTGAAAAATGAAAGGAGGATTGAAAAACTGTCGAAAATTAGATCGCGCTACTCTTTACTTGTGGTAACAACATGAAAATGTTTACCTTGCAATTTCAACAGCTCATAATTCACTTATTTATTTATCTGTCCAACCAAAACATATGTTCAAGTTATATTCTCGGTTTAGACGTTAAAGTTTAAAAAAATATTTATTAATTCAAAGACAACAGGTGAAGTATGTGTGGGGTAACAAGTTGAAAAATCGCAGATATGGACTGAGTAATACACGGGGAGGCTTGTCATAGTGTTTATGTCAGTTAAATCATCTGATCAGCTGTTGTAATTGTACTTGTGTCACTCATTATTTAGCTATGTTTTCCAATGCTCATTGGATTGATTCGTCTATAACAATTTTATTCATAGGAAAATAAATGGACAAATATCTCCGACCCAGTCGATTGGACTCAGATCCTGACTCTCCTACTGCAGGGAAAGAATGGACTAATTGGCTTACTACATTTCAAAACTTCCTCGAGATAACGGAGTTCACCGAAGATGCTGATAAACTTGAGATACTCATAAATTACTTGTCATCTCGCTTTTGAACTAATGAGTGCGGTCTGGAAACAACAGTCTGGTGAAACTATAGACCAGTTTATTAAGCATCTGAAACTCCTGGGGAAAGGCCTTTCGTCGACCCACATCCGTCAGCGGCTGCTAGGAAATAACGCACTCTCCCTAGCAGATGCTATTAAACAAGCGCAAGCATTAGAAATGGCTCAAGTTTATTCTGAACGTTACTCCCAGCCTACATTCGTTAATGCAGTTTCAAGTAAGCTGTCTTCCAATTGTCAGGCGGAGAAACTTGAAGACAATTAATTGTTTCAGGTATATCAAAACGTCGTACTTGGAGATGTGTTTTTTTTTGTAGGCGATCCGATCTACTTGGCCAGCTGAGGATGCAGAATGTTCAAAGATGGGCATTGCCAATCCGCTTCCCCGGCAAAAAAAAAACAAGTTCCTGTTACATCTGCAGTTCTAGCGAGTCTGACCCACAAATCTGGTGTTCTTAAGAAGGCTACAGTCAAAGCACTTGTGAACAACTATCCGGCAAATTGCCTCATTGACACTGGTAGTTCCATTAGTTTTGTGGATCATTAATTTGTCGTTCGTCACAATGTAGGAGGGAGTAGTTCAGGTTCAGGCGTCCACTACTTCTCTCAACTCTACTATTGAGAAATACGCTATTGTAGACTTGAAAATTCAGAGCCACTCTTATCCTCGATTCAAATTAGCAGTTCTACGTAATCTTTGCGCCGAGATATTAATTGAGCATGATTTGATGGCTAACCATGCCAATATTGAAGTTTCATCTGGTGGACATAAAGCTCATCCAGTCGTTTGTTCAGGCGCTTGCGAAAATGTAGTACCTACCACATTATTTGCTAACCTCGCTCCTCATTGTAAGCCTGTAACCACCAAGCACGGCGGCGTTGAACAACGTTACGAAAGATACAAGCTGAGTGATCTCTATTGTATTCTGGAACAGTTTACAACATAAGATTAATAACTTTCACAGCCTCTATAACCGAATTAGGGTCAGTAGGTTACTCTACCGTAAGAGTAGGTTCATGATCCAAGTTTGACATGGTCCAGAACAAGGATGAGGTGAGTCTAGCTACATATTTGACGTAGATGTCCTTGGTTTTTTCTACAAATTAACTTTGTATGATATGGTCCAAACATCTCTTCCTCTGAGCACCTGTAAGGATGTCAAGTACCGAACGTGACAAACTGACCACGCTCATACCTTAATATATAAGACCCTTTGATCGATAAAACTAACGTCTTACTATTTCAGTTAGCAAAGAGAATGACTCTGACATGCTGGATGAGAAAGTAAGGCAATGTAATGGGAGAGCTGGAATGTAATTGGAATTCTTGTCGCAGAGAAATTTAATGACGCACGGAACAATACAGTTCTTAATAAATTTCTTCTGTACTCTACAATCCTGTCTTGAAACCACTGTAGATCGATTTAACAAAAGTATTAGTAACCGGAATTAGTCTCTTTCGTGTGTACTGGAAATCATTCAGCCACACACAGTTTACATACCCGGGATTCGGCGCCAAGTGTTTGTCCATGGAAACGAACCGCATGGTCGAACTTAGAAACAGAACGTTTTGTTTGATCAGCAAACACGTTAAAGAATGTCTGTACACAAAAAGATCAAATAAGTGATAATACAGTAAAGGTATCAAATAATAATATAATACTGCAGAAGGCGTTAACGTGGATATGGAACAAGAGGCTCATGTGAACTGAGTGACAAACACGTCGGATTAATTATTGGAGTAGTAAAAATCACCAATGTGCGTTGGGACGAATTGTAAAAAGAAATAATTGAATAAAAAATGTCAAAGTTATGTTAATAAAATAATCTTTATGGTTCCTTAGATGCCTGAACATGGTTCACTGTTACCGACCCGATTTTCATTTAAATTTCCTTAAGAAAGTTTCTCAATATGATCCCAAGAAATATCTTTGTCGCAATGTTTGTAATGCAAATAAGTTGCACGAAATGCCCAGCACGTCAAAATGTTTACGAAGGTATTTCGCTGCCTGCTAAGGATCTACAGTCGCCCAGTTGGGCTTTTCACCATACGAAGCGCACTTTCCTTCAAACCTCATGAAAATGTCGAAGCGAACGCACATTTGATGGCATTTACGAGATAACTTTAATTAACTATAATTTGTGTTGTGTTATCGTTTCAAAATTCCCCCGTTCTTTTCGAAAAAGTTTGAAAACTCGACGAATTTTGAGAGCGGCCTATTTCTTCAGATTCACTTCACATCTTTCCATCTCTCACGAGGCAACTTTTTTAAAATTAGGAAAAGCCTTTATTATTTTCTCGTTTTGTTTTCAGCTGTTCGAGTGATGCTGCGAGGAAAAGCCCATGCAGAGTGGAAAGTCGTCGTCAGCGGGGACAGGAGAACTTTGAGAGACGACCAGTACATAATTGATGACAGAGCAGTCATTTACGGTCAAGGTAAAAACTATTTTCTCTGCGGACAATTTTGCCGATAATTTAAGAAAACTTATTCTGTGGTTTCTTAGGCGTGGTTTTGCCAACGTTTTTAATCCGAGTGTTTAACTATGTAGACACCTTGGGTTAGATGGGTTAGAGTTCTTAATCACAATTAATGGGCAGCAGCCCTTTCCCTGTTCGTACCGTGCCCAAATACTTTACTTGATAAATACTGTTGAGTGTTTCGTCGGTAATGAAGACCAAATCGCCGATTCTTCCTTCCACTTATTTCAAATGATTTGAACTACCTGTTGGGAGAAGCGACACCTGTCATACAGTGACACATTATCATTTATTGTATAGTTGGAAGAAGTAGTGGTCAATGGTCAGAATATCAAGAAATGAGCTGGAGTGAGTGCTTTGAAGTCGTCGGGAGACAACACGTTACAGTCAGAGATCTAGATTTAAGGACAGCTTCTACTTGAGTGGAAATAGTAGTGAATGTTTCTAAAGGTTGGCACTTGATTTCTCAAACAGGTTTTTGGAAGACGGCATCCCTGCTTCACAACCGCTTCCTAGAAGCCACCATAGAAGAGTGCTGAAGGTGATGTTACGATATAATAGCGATATCGCACTAGAGAGAACCGCTCGGTTATAACTGACCGGAGCGAAGTTTCGAGCGAATCGGGGCATTTGAGCCCAGTAAGCACAAATGCCTCGGACGAGCCTCCGCTGAATGAAAGAGAGGGGGGGGGGGTTTGTGGTTGGAGTATTAAATGAACAAATACAAAAATAAACACGCACTTCACAATGTCTCCGGCGTACACACATCTATGGATCGTTCGTCTTCGTTCTACTCAGCTGCGACATTCAGGGTTCAGAGAATCTCTTCATCTCTTGGTCCTCAGGTGTTCCAAGGGATAGTTCTGAGGAAAGATGCTGCGGCACTTCCACGTAGGTTCCTCGAGCATCCTGGCTAGAGTTGAGGAAATGTGGGTACTTTTTTACTCCATGATGTTTGCCATGATGTGGATCTGGTGGTGGAGTTCTGCCTTCACTAAGCCTTTTCGAAACCACGCGATTTCCCCGGACATTATACTGCGAGCCTTGGCGTCAAATTGTAAACGTATCCATGTGAGGGATGGTTGTCAAGGAAGAAGTTGTTGTCGTTTCCGCCTTAGTTGTTCAGTTGTGTTTTTTAAAGAACGTTCCTTTTGACTTCTTGATTTTTGTTACAATTATAAACCCTTTAAACAGTATTACAATTAGTGTCAGGTGTGGGGTTTTGTTTGAAATGCCTGTCAAGAAGATCAGTGAATTGTTAGTTGTGGAGTTACGAAAGGAATTAGAAGAATTGGAGTTGGAAACGACTGGTACGAAAGCTGTTTTATTGGGAAGGCTTTGTGAATATTATGAGGCACAGGGAGTTGACCCTGGGTCTGTTGAGTTTGAAGATTGTTCCTTGAAAACTGTGCGAAGCATGCTTTCCCAACAAGTAGTCGACGAGACCACGAATATTGCCGCAGAAATAAACGGAAAAATAACTAGCCTTTCTGATACAATGAATCAGCAAATGCGTGAGTTATCCTCTAGTGTGAATGGAGTGACCATTCAACTTGACACGTTTTCTCGACAAGTGTACGAACGAATCACTGAATTGGAAACGGTCATTTCTGACCAACGGAAGAAAATTACAGACATTGAGGAAGAGGTTTTAAAATTGAAAAACCAGCCACCAAATAATTGCTCTCTAGACCATGATAACCACCAAGACATCGGCCAATCATTACCGGGAAAATACATAAAGAAGTCAGCACTGGGGAAGAGGGTAAAATAAATATCTGGTGCGTTGCAACACACAACTTTCCTTAGCTATAGGTCAATTCACTTAGTACATGGCTAATTCTATTTAATCAATTCATTTACCACTCAGTTCATTTGAACTTGGTCAAACAACGCTTAACGGCAGCAGAAAGCGGTAGCGCTTACAGTTCCGGAATTTATTGTGCTGCTCGTACTCATTCCTAAACCATTACTGAGCAATGGTACACAGATAATTGATGAGACTGTAAACACGAATTTTTTGAAGAAGGATAGTAATCAC
The DNA here is from genome assembly GCA_020466155.1 of Pachypeltis micranthus. Lineage (NCBI taxonomy): Eukaryota > Metazoa > Arthropoda > Insecta > Hemiptera > Miridae > Pachypeltis > Pachypeltis micranthus. The sequence goes on along the minus strand of CM035773.1, from coordinate 1,896,000 downwards.
TTTGGCAGAGTTATTGGGTAAAAACTTTTAGAACTGGTAGTAAGCGAAACGGCAGTAGTTGAAATTCAGGAATTTCTGGAGTGACCCCCATGTATCTCATGAGCGTTTTTAAACACTCACCCTTTAGGTATTGGATTGGACTACAATAACAATTTTTTTAACATTCTACAAAAATTCCAGCGGAGTTTAAAAGGAAAAAAACTGCGCTAAAAACGCTTTTGGTCGAAAATTTTGATAATTTATTGTGCTGCTCTCGTCATTTTCCCACGAATGGGAATTCTATGGTATAATTGCCTCATTTAGAGCTATCAATATAAAAAATGTAATCAAAATCGTTAAAGCCGTTTTTGAAAAAAAAAATTGGTGTTTTGATCACTATGATAACTATAGTTAACTTTCGGTGGATTTTGCCCATACCCTGATTTTTGCGTCCCATGGTAACCTGTGGGCACCAAGTTTGAGTGGATTTGGTTCGATGGTTCTCTCTAAACATCGTTCACAGACACACATACACACAGACCATTTTCCCAAATAGTGGGGTGGACTCAGGGGGGTCTGAAACGTAAAGATCTGAAGAGAACTCAAATTTTTTTTTTTTTAGCCGATTACATAACTTTTCTTTTTTTACTTCGTAGAGCCAAGGAAAGTAAAAATTAAACCTCCAAAATTTGATGGCAAAAACTTCATGGCACAATTATTTCAAACAATTTACCGCTGCTTTTTATTTAACAATTTATTTGCTTCCAAAGCAAATGGCTGGTCATACAATGATAAGGCGATAGCTCTCACAGTTTCGCTTCGAGGGGATGCCCTGGATATCCTCCAAACCCTCCGCAATGACGAATCTGAAGATTTTGATTTGTTAGTACAGTGGCTTGATATGCGGTTTGGCCATGCTCATCTTGAACAAGTTTACCAGTCTCATCTCAAGAACAGAAAACAGAAAGTCAGAGAGACCATCCAGGAATTCGAAACCGACGTCGCCAGAATGGTTCGCCTGGCTTACCCGACTGCACCGGAAAATTTGTTAGAATGTTTGGCAGTTCAAGCATTCATCGATGGTCTGCGGGATAGTGAGCTACAGAGCAGTACGCCTAGCTCGCCTTAAGATTCTTATTGACGCCCTGTCCACAGCTCTAAAATATGAGGCAGCAACTGAAGCTTCAGGAGTCAATGTAGACGTTGGCGTAAAACCACTGAGGAATTTGAGCAGCAGGAAAACTAAAAAGGGGGAAAAAATTGTCACTTGCCCTCCAGGTGGCAATTGAAGAATTGCCAGAAACGGGGGAAACAGCCAGAGTTTTCGGCGAAGTCACCGTTAAGGTAGGGTTATGATCTACCCGTATTTCACACTCTGTTTTGGTGGCCGACATTGAAGAAGATGTCATTCTTGGAATAACATTCCAACAATCCAATAACAATTCTTGGACATAATGAAAAATTATGGTTTCCAACTGGATCACAAGCATCGGACCATTTATGTTTGTGGGGAAGAATTGATTCAAGAGTTGCAGCAATTGCATTGGATGACAACGTGGAACTTCCTGCAAGGAGTGAAACTGTTGTTGCTGCCCATGTTAAAGGATCCATCCAGGAAGAAATTCCAGCCATGGTGGAGCCTAGAAACCATGATCAGGAAGTGGGAAGGGGGATCCTCATTGGTAAGTCACTTGTGTTGCCTACCTTGAATATTCCTGTTCGTCTTGTATATGTTAATGATTATCCCATTACCCTCACGAAAAACACAAGAATAGGGACGTTGGAACCTGTAAGTTCTGTAATTCATCAATTGACTATTAATGAGGAACATATTCCAGGAAACATTAATAAGTTGTTTACAGCCATTGATTCATCCCTATCTCCAGATGAGAAAAGAAACCCTGCAAATTATTACACAACGGTTTATTATTCGGATAAACAGCTTGACCTAGCATTAATGCTCCGAGACCCATCCCGTTCGATTCAACATCGAAAAATATCAAAATGAAACCCAAAAAAAGGTCGAAAAGAACTGAATCGTAAAATTAAAAAAAACGAAAGTATCTAGAAAAAACTGAATTTTAATATGAAAACACGCACGCTAAATACTAATATCAAAACATAACCAAAAATCTACGAAAAAAACCAAAATGAGAATGAAACGAAAGATTCTAAAAAAATTGAATCGTATTAAAACCAAAAAAATGAAACGAACGAACTATTAAATGAATAAACCAAAAATAAACGAATAATGAAAAGTTCAATCGAAGATAACAGATATTTTGCTAACGGAAATAGTTGAGAAGGAGCGAAACAGTCATTCGTGGAGGTGAAGACGAGAAATCGTCGAACGGGCCGGGCGGGGGAGAGCGTTGCGTTGCGACGACGCGAGGGGGCGGCGTTGCCAGATGAGGAGGAGAGCGACTTCGTTGAGATGGGCGGGAGGGGTGGCAGTTCAAGCGACTTCCGTTGTGTTCCCGCGTAGTACTGCGTTTCGTTAATTTTTTTAACCGTTTTTTGCCCATAACAACCATGGGCTTCGTCCGATCGAATTGCGGAGATGGCGGGCACAACTAGATACCAAATTGGATTTTTGTGCGAAAGAACGAATTGTTTGGACCACGTTAAAGGCACAAAACGGCCCGGACGGCAGACGGACATTGCAAATTTGGAATCTCCATGTCTTGAAACGTAAAGTATCAAATTTTGAGGGGGGGTTGTAAAAAAATTTTCGTGACCGAAAACATAGGGTTATTATTCAGAATGAATAATAAACCAAAAAACCCTGCAAATTATTACACAACGGTTTATTATTCGGATAATCAGCTTGACCTAGCATTAATGCTCCGAGACCCATCCTGTTCGATTCAGCATCGAAAAATATCATAATGAAACCCAAAAAAAGGTCGAAAAGAACTGAATCGTAATATTAAAATAAACCAAAAAAAACAAAAAACGAAAGTATCTAGAAAAAACTGAATTTTAATATGAAAACATGCACGCTAAATACTAATATCAAAATTTAACCTAAAATCTATGAAAAAACCAAAATGAGAATGAAACGAAAGAATCTAAAAAAATTGAATCGTATTAAAACCAAAACATCAGGGAAATTGGAACTGGGGCGCTCGAAGGGAAAGGCGAACGGGGAGTTGAGCGGCGAGCGGGAGGCGGAGTCGTTTGGAGGGAAGCGAGCGGGCGCTCGAGGCGAGCGGGAGGCGGAGTCGTTTGGAGGGAAGCGAGCGGGCGCTCGAGGCGAGCTTTTTTAAAGAGACGAGCGGGGCGGAGGGAATTCAAACGACGAAACGCTTGTAGCTCCCGCGTTGTACTGCGTTTCATTATTTTTTTTAACTGTTTTTTGCCCACTACAACCACGGGCTTTGTCCGATTGGATTGCCGAGATGGCGGGCACAACTATATACCAAATCGGATTTTTGGGCGAAAGAACGAATTTTTTAGACCACGTTAAAGGCACAAAACGGCCTGGATGGCGGACGGGGACGGGGGACGGTGGACGGCGGATGGACATTGCAAATTTGGAATCTCCATGCCTTGAAACGTAAAGTATCAAATTTTGAGGGGGGGTTGTAAAAAGTTTTTCGTGACCTAAAACATAGGGTTATTATTCAGAATGAATAATAAACCAAAAGTGGAAGAGCTGGTCAAACGGCACATTCCACTCTTCGGCTCGAAAGAGGGTAACCCAGGAAGAACCAGTGTCAAAGAGCTCGACGACTTCCCCAGGTGAAGAAGGATGAAGCAGAACAGGTACTCTAGGATATGATCAAAGACAGAGTAGTAGAACCTTCAAGCAGCCCATAGGCCTCACCAATTGTTCTTGTCAAAAAGAAAGCTGGAACAATGCGGTTTTGCGTTGACTACCGCAAACTAAACAATGTCACCAAGAAGGACAGTTATCCTTTACCAGGAATCGACAATGCTCTTGACGCTCTTGCAGGGTCTAAACTATTTTCTACCTTGGACCTGAAAAGTGGATACTGGCAGGTAGAAATGGATCCTGGTGATAAGGAAGAGACAGCATTCACTACAGGGTCTGGCTTATGGCAGTTCACAGTTCTCCCATTTGGTCTTTGCAATGCCCCAGCGGCCTTTGAACGACTGATGGAAAACATTCTCAGAGGATTATCGTGGAAAACCTGCCTTGAGGTTATATCATCATAATGGGTCGGACATTCGATGAGCATATCAGGAATCTTGAAGAAGTATTAAAAAGATTGGGAGCCGTTAATCTTACCCTTAACGTTAAAAAATGTCATCTTTTCCAAACCAAAGTTACCTACCTGGGACATGCTGTCAGCTGGGAAGGAGTAGCAGTTGACACCGCCAAAATCCAGGCTGTTCAACAATGGCCTATTCCGACTGACAAACAACAGTTGAGTAGCTTTCTGGGTCTCTGCTCTTACTACCGACGTTTTGTTAGAAACTTTGGAGACATTGCCAAGCCACTGACCAGTGTGACCGAAAATAACAGAGCCTTTTGTTGGAACAACGACTGTCAGGAGGCCCTCGATTTATTTTTTTTTAAATTGACAACAGCCTCAATTTTAGGATATCCGTTGTCTGAAGGGAAATTCATCCTTGACACAGATGCTAGCAACGTTGGAATTGGGGGAGTGCTGTCACAGTTACAAGAAGGCCAAGAACGAGTCCTCGGTTACTTTAGTAAGACGCTATCTAAATCTGAGCGTGACTACTGCGTCACCAGGTGTGAACTGATGGAAGCTGTGGAATCTGTGGAACATTTCTACAAGTATTTGTATGGAAGAAGATTCTTGTTGAGAACGGATCATGCCAGTTTAAAGTGGCTGCTGAATTTCAAGAACCCTGAGGGTCAAGTCGCCACTAGAAAAACTCCAAGAATATGACTGATTGAACATCGGCCTGGGGTACATCATCACAATGCTGATACTCTCTACAGACGACCATGTCAAAGTAGTTGCTCCCACTGTAATCGCCAGGAAAAGAAGGAAGCTGGCAGCTGCTTGTTTGCAGTCGCCACTGTTGACCGAGTGGTTTCTGTGGAAAACTCGAAAACATTAACAACAGTTTTTGTCACATTTTGGTTATCTTCGTTCAATGAGCTCCCACGGTCCGTTCAAAAGTTAGGTATGAATTAGTGAATGATATTACGAAAGTCTAATCAAAATAGTAAAGACCCCTATTTGTGGTCTTTGCGGCAATGTCCAACAACTGTGGATGGCCTATATCAACTGGTAGATGCCCTATCATGGGACTTTCCTTCATCAGTCCGTTCCTTTCTTCTCCCAGTCCTATTCCTACAACTCTGGTGAGGAAGTTCGGGAACTCTTCCCATTCCGTTAATTTTAATTCGTTCATATTCTCGTTGGGCGTTTCACAATGAGCTGTGGAAAAAAATTGTCTAATTGTCCGTGAACACGATTGAGAGGGAACGACCAACCAAATTAGCTCAAATTTGATATCCAACCATCGCATGGAAATCCAAAATACGGTTAAAAGCAAAACTGACAGAAAAGTAACTGTAGTTATGACAGTGATCAACCCTTTTCCCCTCGGATTTGGATTACATCTGTTGCGTTGATTGCTAGTTCTAATGCGGTTCAATTTTGCATGTTTCAAGACAAAATTGAAGGGAACATCGGAGTACTGCCGAGAGGGCAACATCACTTCCCGTTCAAATTCCACCTCCCAGAGAGTGCTCTGCCATGTTCTTTTGAAAGCAAACCTGGCTACATAAGATACTACATCAAGGTTGGTTTCGTATTACTTCACCCAATAAATGGAAATGTGCTTATTATCTTGCTGTGTAATGTTAAGGAAGCATCGCCCAGTTTAATGTCCAATGTATTTGTTTGGTTTCCAAATAATAAGTTAATTTTTAGTTGTTCGTGACTGCTAGGAACTCGTGCTTTTTACTTTCATTGCCTCTACAAAGTAGAAAGGAAAGTTTTGTAATCAGCTGAAAAAAAATTTTGAGTTCTCATCAGATCCGTACGTTTCAAACCCTACTGAGCCCGAAAAACACTATTTGGGAAAGTGGTCTGTTGTGTGTGCGCGTTCTGCAGGGTCCTGCTCCCCTCTGTCTCCTATACTCTTCAATCTTGAGAAGCTGCCTCAAGAAGTAGGGTTTGATCTCGCCCCAGGTGTGCACGTGGGCGCATTATCCTTTGCGGATGATGACGTCCTCCTCGCAGGTACGCATACGCATGTGTGGATTGGGGTGAATCCGGAGATGTATGGCTCGGTTTCATTGATACCGTCCTATCGAGGTTACAGCATGTAGGTTGTGGATGCAGGTTTTGTCCATTGGCGAATCCCATGTCCCGGCTAGAGGCGTCCTCGAGATGTGGCGGTATCTTGGGATCGAGTTTTTTCGGTGCAACCTCCTCAGCCAGAAGCTGTGTGGACGTTGGTGATTAACTTCGGAAAGTTGCCAAGGCTCCACTCAAGCCACAGCAGAAGACCTCCCTCGGACGTACTTGCTTCTGAAGCTGGCCTACTGGTTGGTTTTTGGGAGGTTGATCATCCAAAGGATAGATCCTTGATCCTTGATATAATGGTGCGATCTGCTGTTCGTGCTTGGCTAGGCCTCGTACACAGCGTCCCATGTGCGTACATTCACGCTCAGGTTCGATCTGGGGGACTTGGTGTTCCATCTCTTTCTACTACTATTCCGCTCTTGCGCCGTTAGCGCCTGCTTGCTTTGCAGGCATCTGGCTGGGATGTCACATGCACTGTGGCTGGTATGGATCCGTCCAGGATCAGCTGCGGTGGTATGACATGGCGACTCCATCTGCCGCCAAGCCCAGTAAGCCTTCAGAGTTTGCGGCTGCTCTGCACGGTTTGGTTGACAGATGGGAATTCAGGCAGTGTCCTGACTCCCCCTACTCTTCTGGTGGGCTTCAAGGCCTGTTCATGGGAAGGACTACTGGCACTTTTATGCCGTTCGTGTGGCGTCACTTCCTACAGCGATGAGGTGTACAAGAGGCCTAGATCGCAATGTTGTGAATGCTCGCTGTCGTGCCTGTGGTAACCTGTTTGAGTCACTGAATCATGTGGTGCAGGTGATTCTGCATACTCATGGGGGCCGTGTGTATGTGTCACGACACAAGCAGCAAGCAGGTTGCTGGTGCATTGTCATCTAAGGGCAGGGAAGTGGAGAGAGCGGCACTAACGTGGTTGTCTCTGGAGAAGGACTGAGGCCTGACATCGTCGAGTTGGTGTCGACCAGTCTGCTGTGATCCTGGTTGTGCGGGTAGTATCTGGCAGCCGGGATCAGGCACTAACTTGGCAAGCAAAGAAGCGCAAATACGACAAGATGGATCTTTGCATGGCAGTGTCAGAAGCTCGTGGAGTGGAGGCAGGTTACATCGGGTTGCACCATTGACCGTGTCCTGGCTTGGTGTGTGGTGCAAGAAAAGTGCTGAGGAGATGCGTCCACTGGGTGCGTCAGCAGCCATTCTCTGAGGTATCATACCTCAACTGGTGGTCGTTCTATCGTGGAACATCCTCTTATCCTTCTTCCCTTCCCTGTCCCAATCCTTCTATCCCTAGAGCCCGCAAAGGGTAGTCTAGGCACCCTCCCCAGTTCCTTACTTATTATTTATTTAGTTTTTCCTTTTTATGTGCTATTGTCCCATTTACTGAAAGCTTTTAAAAAAGAAATAAAATAAAATATGTGTGTGGCTGACCAAAGGGGTTCAGTCGCTTCTTGATCAGGCTAGGCAGCCCTAGCCATCACCAACCTCCTCGCAGTGGTCGATGGTAACACCCTTAAGGGTTATAGGACACCTTTCATAGGATCTCTGTGCAGGAGGTCCTGGTTTCCCTCTAGGGTGGCTAACTGGTGCTCTGGCGAATGAGGGGGGGGGGGCGTGCCAACAGGTTCTTTGCCCTCATTATTGCCCTTCCCGTGCTATTAGTCAAGAAAATACCCAGCCTCATAGCCCCTGGCTGCCCATCAACATCCAGGGTTTTCAGGGTGGTGCACTGGGTTGCGCCGGACTGGGACGTCAGTCTCCTCCCTCTTCCTCTTCCCCCTGCCCTTATTCCGTCTCTGCCATGGTAGAAGACCGCCGGTGCCATTAATGTGGCCGGGCATTCAGAAACGCCAAAGGCCTGAGAGCCCACGTCTGGCAGAAGCATCCGGTCAAAAGAAATGATGAGATAAATGTCGATAGGTCTGTATACAGGTATGCTTCTGAGGAGATGCGTCTCATCTCAGGCACAGGCTGCAAGGGAGGGGGTAGGCGATGTCAATAAACAGCTGGCAGAGCGATTCCCCTCCTGTACATTAAAGACTTCCACTGGAAGCCCGAGTATAGGCAGCTTGTGGAGGGTCAAACCTCTGTGAATAGCGACCGGGCTCTGCCAGGCTCTACCATTGCAGACGTCGATCAGCAGCCCTCGGATAGCTGGCCAGACCTAGCAGCCTCAGACTCCTCTCGCTGTTGATGATGTCACTTGATGCACTGGGATAGGATGTACATTGGCGGTGATCTTTGGCGACCGGTATAGTTCTGCATGCAGTTGAAGAGAAAAAGAACGTAGCAGGTAGCTGGGTAGCGCGGATATCCTGTCAGTGTTCCGGATGGAAAGATACTGAAAAGCTGCGGGGATATCCGAACATGAACTCTGCAGGTAAAACAAGGAGTTGTACATAAGATGACAAGAATAGGTCGCCAAAAATGGCGGCAGCGACGCAAAGGTGACAAGCGCCGATTCATTTGGTGTTGTGTCTTAGAGGAAATTTGAAGCGACTTAAACTTTTAAGTCAATCTTATTTTACGATGCACTATGGCTCATATCTCCGTTCAACCGATGTTATGCAGGAAATGTTTTCTTGGACTATATATGGGTATAGATTGACGAAATCGAGTCTGGTATTTGCTGAGGTAAATTTGAAAACGTGGAAAAAAACTTCTTTTGGCAAATTATGGGTTTCATCTTTGTTTATCGAACTTAGTTTGGACCATTATGGAAAACTATATACCGGTAGTGACTAGTCGTGAATTTCATTTAAAACGCCGTTTTGGTGAAAAGTAAAAGAAATTCTTTTGGTCTTATACCTGCTTGATTCACCAATTTTTATTTTCCGCTACCCCAAAGGGAAAGGAAAGTATAGTAATCGGGTCAAGAAAAATTTGGGTTTTCTTTAGCTCTTGACGTTTTGAGGCCTGCTGAGTCTAAAAAACCTAATTTCGGCAAGTGGTCCGTGTGTGTGTAGGTTCACCCTGCAGTCGGGGGTCCAGAATACCGTTGCAATATTCCCTGCGTGTCTTATGAGCCGACTAAAAGGGACAGCCGGTTGGGCCCAGCTGGAATGACAACCGCACCTCTACGAGGTCCCCGCAGGATTACATCCAACGAGGCTTAACTGTGGCTGGGCGTCACAGTGTACTTGTCGCCACACTATGCTCACCCTGCAGGTGGGGGTCCAGAATTCCACTGCCGTACTCCCTGCGTGTTCATCTGAGCCAGCCTTAGAGGCACACAACATACTCTTCTTCCACATACATGACACACTAGGAACCCCCTACTTTGAGCTGGGTTTGCAGAACACTTCCCCCGCAAGAAGGGGGACATAATTCTCCTGCCGTATCCTCGGCGTGGCTGTAAAAGCCGGTCTTGAAGGGGCTTAAAGCTCACAACACTGACATGCAACATATTCCAGATACTGGCTGATAGCGTGTGTCCCGCTCACCACATCACCAGTGGCTGAGGGCTGACTCTGAGCAGCATCTGAAAAATCCCTCATGCGCCTTAGTCCCGGTGGGTGGCCAGACTGGCAGCTGTGGTGCATGTGGGGGCCTCCCTTTGACCCTCAACGGACCAGCAAAAGGGCCTAGAATCAATATGCCTAAGGGGGAACCCCAGGACACTGCTTCGAGCACCTCTCACTCATGCCACAAGCACACAGAGCAAAGGAACTCACAAGGGTACACTACATCAGTCTGCTTCTTTAATCCCCCCCCCCATTAGTAAAAACAACATGACAAAGTCAGTTAAAACATCGGCAGTTAATAAAAACGCCACCTGCGCCTCTTCTTCAGGCTCACCAAGCTGAACCCCTCCCTCATCAGACAATGAGCAACCTGCTCGTCGTCCAAACAAACAAGGGCAGAAAGAACCAGGCAAACTGCCTTCATCTCCCCCTTCCCCCCTAGTAGCCCGGGCAACCTGACTACTACAAGCAGTAGATACCCTGTGGACCCTAATCTGTGGGACATGGAGCAGATTTGTGCCTATGTCCAAATTATTCAGGGCCAGCTGGCATGAATGAGGGTCGACGGGACCAATGCGTGACCTCGTCACCAGCTGCCTCTTCGAAATATCGAAGCTGGCTATCAAAGCTGGTGCCCCCCCCCCCAACCACATCGCCCCCTGCCACTAACCCCCTGCGGGAAACTGTGGCCGCACTGGAAGAGACCACAGCACTGCACTCTGCTGGGCTCTCTGTACTTGGGCAACAGAAGCAAATGGCGATCAAAGTCCCATGGTGGACTGACGAACTAAATCCCCTCAAGCTAAGTGTAAATAGAGCCAGAAGAATGACACTCGTGACACTGAGGCCAGAGCCACACTCTGGACTGCCTTCATCCAAGAGAAGAAGGCCTACCACCGCGTCATCAAGCGAGTCAAACGGCAAGGCTGGCGAAATTTTATGGAAGGGGTGAGCGCTGAGAACCCCTGGGGCAGACATTACAAGTCCTCCATAGGGAAAGCAAACGTAGAGCAGGCCTTAGCTGCGATGCAAAATGAGTCAGGACAGCATCGAAAGTTCACTGGAAACCCTCCTTGACAAGGCGTTCCGTGATGACCAAGTAGCTCGAGATATAGTGAAGCCCAGAAGGCAGCAAGAGGGCTTATCATGGACTCTCCGAATGAGCCCGACATCCCGTTGTGGACAATAGGCGACCTCGGTAGGGCCCTTGCGACCTTAAAGCCCAACAAATCTCCTGGGCCAGATAAAATAGAAAGCAATATGCTAAGGAAGGCTGAGCGGACAATCTCCAGCAGCCTCCTTAATTTATTTAATGACTGTCTGCAGGTTGGGCAGTTCCCCACTCAGTGGAAGTCTGCGCGTGTTGTCACTCTTCAAAAGGGAGGCGACCGTAATCAGTCAGACCCGCGATCATGGAGACCACTCAGCCTTCTTTCCATATTAGGCAAAACACTAGAAATCTTGATGTTGCAGTCCCTCGAAGGAGTCTTTGGCCACAACCTCACAGGCAGGCAATATGGGTGTACCAAAGGAAGGTCCACGCAGGATGTCATTGTCGAAATTCGGCGTGTTTCCCTGCTAGCACCGGCTAAGTACGTCGTAGCAGGTCTGATTGACATCAGGGGAGCGTTTGACAACCTTTGGTGACCAGTACTCCTTAATGAGCTTAATGCCCGGTCTGCAAGCAGGTTGCTGGTGCATTGTCATCTGAGGGCTTGGAAGTGGAGAGAGAGCAGCATTAATGGGTTGTCTCTGGAGAAGCACTGAGGTCTGACTTCGTCGCTGTTGGTCCCGACCAGTCTACAGTGATCCTGGATGTCCAGGTAGTATCTGGCAGCCGGTATCTTGCGCTAACTTGTCAGCGTTGGAAGCCCACAGAGTGGAGGCATCTAACATCATAGTTGCAGTATTGACTGTGTTTTGGCATGGTGGGTGGTGCAAGAAAAGTGCTGAGGAGATGCGTCGGCTGGGTGTGTCATAGGCGTTCTCCGCAGTATCACCACCCGCTTGTTTCTCGGGTCGTATCTAAACTGGCTATATACGTCGTAGCAGTTCTGATTGACATCAGAGGAGCGTTTGACAGCCATTGGTGGCCAGTGCTCTTAAATGAGCTTAAAGGCAGGGAAATCCCCTGCAACCTGTACTCGCTCGTCTGAAGTTACCTGACAGACAGAACCGGTACGATCGAATGCAGGCATGTCTCTGTCCGAATGGGTGCCCACAGCGCTCTGTCCTTGGACCAGCACTCTGGAATGCCTTATTCAAAGGTCTTCTCATGAGGCCCATGGCGACTGACTGTGAGCCGTACGCCTATGTGGATGACTTGTGCTGATCATTGCAGATTCAGTCCGCCAAATCGAAGAAAAAACCGCACCGTCACCCAATGGTGTGAGCATGTCAAGATGCAGGTGGCTTACGAAAAATCCAGCTAATCCTCCTGAATGGAAAAGTGAATAATCCACCCTCAATACGCTTTGGCGGCCACAAGCTCCTTCTTGAAAAGCACATCAAGTATTTAGGAGTGAAGATAGGTGAGAGGTGGGGTTTCAACCAACGCCTCCAGTCCCTTAAAGGCACTACCATTGCAAGGCCACTGGGGGTGTGTGTTACCATGACACTATTCTCATGTACAAGGTCATATATCTAGGCGTGAGTAGCTACTGCCCTGTTGTCTGGGGTAGCAAACTAACAGTCAATCAAAAGAGAGTATTGGCCCAATCCCAGTGAGCTGCGCTCCTGTGGATCACTAAGGCCTATAAGACTGTATCAACAGAAGCACTCCAGGTGATCACTGTTCAGTTACCAGTTGGCTTGGCCGTTGAGTGCATGGTTGACAAGTGGAGAGTGAAACTGGAGCTTCTCCTGCTTTGGGCTGAACTCCGTGTGAATCTCACCACAGAACAGAAACTTGCTACCATCTACGAATGGGCATTAGAGAAATGGCTAGCGAGATGGGAATCCTCGTCAAAGGGACGTGACACGTGTGAGTTCTTCTCCAACATCCGTGAACGTCTTGCAAGAAAATGGGTTGACCCAAAGCGTTGGACGAGCCAGTTCCTCACGGGACATGGTTACTACAATGCCGCGGCTCAACTTCTTTTCTCTCAAAGACTCTCCATCATGCAGGTCTTGCGCTACCAGTGTGGAGGAAACAAGAAACCACGTGCTGCTACACTGCAGTTTCTACAATAGTGAGCTACAGTTGTTGGGTGGGCAAACGAACTTGGCAGCATTGACTGCTTCAAAGCAAGCCTATAACCATTTTGCAGAGTTCGAGAAGAAGGTGATGGCTAATGTTAAGTAGAGTAAATTCAAATTCAAACTACCGCGCGCGGGCTCTTTCACACTTACTGCCTTTAACGTTGTTTTAGTGGTAGTACTGTTTGCTGTGTTGATCTCTGTATAACCTAGAATTATTCACTCTCCATGAGGTCTCGTATGTGCACTTTTCGTGATTAAAACCAGTAAAACTAAAACGTTTACTACCCATTAAAATTAAAACCTTTACAGGTTATAGGCCCAGGACGTTTCGTGAGTTATGTTTTTGTGAACACAGTGAGAAGAAGAATAATATCAGCACTTCCTGAAAGTTATAACACTTTCATATCGTCATGGGAATCGACAGCAACTGCTGACCGTACACTATCTAATCTAACAGCAAGACTCATTGCGGAACAAAATCGTAAATCTACTAAAACAACGCAAGTTGAAGTTGCATTCAAAACTAATAACTGTAAGAAAAATACTTTGACCTGTTTTCGCTGTAAAAAAGGTCATATCGCTAAAAATTGCAACCAAAAAAACCAACAGCCTTGTAAGTATTGTAAAAAAAAACAAATCATTTTTCAAAAGACTGTTTTTTAGAAATAAGCACGAAAATTCCGATAATGCCAAAGTAGCTTTTTTGGCCCATAATAATGAAAATCTGGCGGAAAAATGGGTGATTGATTCAGGCTGTTCAACTCACATGACCAACAACTCGGAACTGCTCACCAATCTTTCAAAAACTCACTCAGAAGTTGGTGTAGCCAAAGATGGCTTGAAAATGATAGCTACTCTAAAAGGTGATGTAGATTTTGGATGCTGCATACTGAAAGACGTGCTGTATTTACCAGATCTCACAACGAATCTCGTAAGTGTAAGTAAAATTACAAGTGCTGGAGGGTCTGTTGAATTTTTTGAAAATCAAGTTAAAATAAATAAAAATGATGTTTTCATTGTTGGAGAAAAAAACAATGAAGGTCTATATGTTGTGAAATCAATTTCAAAAACAACCAATTCAAAATCTTTTCTTGTATTAAACTCTGAGAATAAATATAAAATTTGGCACAGAAAGCTCGGCCATTTGAGCTTCAAAAACATTAAGATCTTAGTAAAATGTCTTCCGGTCTTGAAAAGCTGAAACTAGAACAGTTTGCTGACGTCAATTGTGACGTGTGTGCCAGTGCCAAATCAAAACATCTTCCTTTTGAAAATCAAAGACGCAAAACGACAAGACCTCTCGAAATAGTACATTTTGATGTATGCGGCCCCATTGAATGCACATGGGATGGTTATGAATATTTCCTTGCTGCAATGGACGATTTCACCCACTACACTGAAGTTCGTCTCCTAAAACACAAATCGGAAGTTACCGAAAACATAAAAAACATAACAACCAATTTTGAATCAAAATGGAATCTAAAATTACATAAAATCAGATGTGACAACGCTGGTGAAAGCACTTCCAATGACATTAGGGCATGGGCGAATAATAAAGGAGTGCAACTTGATTACTCTCCTCCCTATGTTCCTCAACTTAATGGAAAAGCTGAAAGGCTGAACCGCACATTAATGGAAAAAACACGAGCTTTACTTCAAGACTCTAAAATGCCAAATGATATGTGGGGAGAAGCTCTTTACGTTTCTACTTACCTAACAAACAGAAGTCCAACAACAGCACTGGAAGACAAAACACCTCATGAGATGTGGACTGGACACAAACCCAAGCTCAAACATCTCCAGCTTTTTGGATCAGAAGCTCATGTTCTCAAGACAGGACATCTAAAGAAATTAGAAACTCGCAGCAATAAATTACTATTTATTGGGTATACAAGTATGGGATATAGTTTCTGGGACACAAAAGAAAGAAAAATAATCACTTCCAGAGATGCTGAATTCACAAATAGAATTTCGAATACAAAAATCACAAATACCATACTTACCTTGGACGAGGATAATCTTGAAGAATCGGATGACGCTGAATCGTTGGATATTGTCAACACATCTGCATGTGATCCAGTTGGCACTCTTGACAACTCAATAAGCAGCCTAGAAGATACATCGGTTCAATCATCTCCGTCATCATCTCCTAACCCTACACCTAAAATTACAAGCAGAGGTAGAGTAACTAAAACACCAAGAAAACTCCAAGACTTTGTACTACTTACCTATGCAGAAGCTCTATCTGGACCTGAAAAGGAAAATTGGAAGAAGGCTATTGACAATGAAAAATTGTCTTTGTTGAAGAATGAAGTTTTCTCGTTTGTCCCAGCAGAAAATGGGAAGAATAAGAAACTAATTTCAAGCAGATGGGTTTTCAAGAAAAAGGACTCAGATAAATTCAAAGCACGCCTGGTTGCCAGAGGCTGTGAGCAAAAGAAAGGCTTAGACTACAGCGACACATTCAGTCCTGTTGTATCCATGGACACCCTAAGAATGATTTTAGCTTTTGCCAAAGCTACGAATAAAATTGTTGTGCAATTTGACGTTACCACAGCTTTTTTATATGGAAATATTGAAGAAAAAATCTATATGCACTTACCTGAAGGCTTTGAGGAATATGGAGATAAAATTTGTCTGCTCAACAAATCGCTTTACGGACTGAAGCAGGCTCCTCTAAATTGGAATACTAGACTTGTGAACTTTCTCAAAAATGAAGACATGATTCAGCTCACGACCGACAAATCTGTTTTTAAAAATTCAAGAGGGTCTCTAATTTTGTCTATCTACGTAGATGATGGGATTCTTGTTGGAAATAATGTAGAGGAAATTAAAAATCTTCTAAAACGACTGAACCGGGAATTTGAAATAAAAACCGTAGATAACCTCACGAAATTCGTCGGATTTGAGATTAATAAAACAGGTGACGCATTATTCCTGCATCAGCATACACACATTGTTGAAATGTTGAAAGATTTTGACATGGAAGACTGCAAATCAGTAAAAACTCCATCAACACCTGGAGTAATTATTGATGAAAACCCGCTCAACACAGACTATCCATACAGAGAAGCAGTTGGCAGTCTACTGTATGTTTCAAACAGATCTAGACCTGATATTGGATTTACTGTTAATATGGCATCAAGAAAATTGGAAAATCCAAATAAAAGTGATGTAACCAGCATAAAAAGAATTTTTAGATATCTTAAAGGCACTTCCAATCTGGGAATAAAATACACAGCCAACTCTGATCCCTACAAACTTCAAGCCTACTGTGACTCAGACTATGCCAACAGTCAGGATCATCGCAGCACAAGTGGATTCTTAATAACCTACTGTGGTGGACCAATAGCATGGTCATCAAAGAAACAACCAATAGTGGCAGTCAGTACTGCTGAAGCAGAGTTCATTAGTGCGAGTGAATGTGCCAAAGAAGTGTTATTTTTAAAATCGCTGTTTGAAGAAATAACTAACGAAAATTTAAATGTTGAAATGTTTATAGACAATATAAGTACCATTCAAATGATTAAAAAATTATATATTAGAAAATAAATTTGATTTGAAATACTGCTCT
This sequence comes from Pachypeltis micranthus, assembly GCA_020466155.1. Taxonomy (NCBI): domain Eukaryota; kingdom Metazoa; phylum Arthropoda; class Insecta; order Hemiptera; family Miridae; genus Pachypeltis; species Pachypeltis micranthus. The sequence continues at coordinate 1,879,522 of CM035773.1, read as the reverse complement.
TCTGAAAGTCAACTTTCAGACATATTGACAAAATCTTTAACTCCTGTAATTTTTGAAAATCTTCGTAACGAATTTATGTGTACTGTCAGAGTTTTTTCTTTGTTTATAAATTGTATTTGAACGTAAATTTAAAACTTGTTTCTCATACTCAAATTTGTTATAAGGGGAATTTTGATGTTCATTTGTAAAATTAACGGGTAAAATGTAAAATAGTGTCCAAAATGATTTGAATTTATGGGGGAGTGTTAAGTAGAGTAAATTCAAATTCAAACTACCGCGCGCGGGCTCTTTCACACTTACTGCCTTAAACGTTGTTTTAGTAGTAGTACTGTTTGCTGTGTTGATCTCTGTATAACCTAGAATTATTCACTCTCCATGAGGTCTCGTATGTGCACTTTTCGTGATTAAAACCAGTAAAACTAAAACGTTTACTACCCATTAAAATTAAAACCTTTACAGCTAAGAAATGTGGTCGTAGTTAATCCGTCCTTTTGAAACTTGCCACCCAAATAAATAGTTAGATCAGGTGGGAAACAATATTAAGAACTACTCCCAGATGACACGGGATTCCTCAGGTGGTCACTTCCGCGCGGTAACACACGGGCAAGAGCTCTCTACCGGGAGACTAGCTAACGACCAAATACCTGCCTTACCTCCACAGGTCTGAGTTCGTTGGATGCTGCAGAGGCCGGCCTCTTGCATATTAGCGAAACCGCAACTTCCATGACTGATATAACCCTTGTCGAGGGTTTCGGAACAGTCATCAAATAAGGAAACATACCTGTGTCTGTAGTTAGATTTGCGGGAGAACGGGTGATGCGATTGAGCTGTTTTTGTTGTAGACATAAGATAAGGTTATGGGCGATTTCGGCCGATTGGAAGGGGGGAGAGGGACGAACATGTACCAAAAACTAGGGCTTTTCGCATTTTTCTCGAAAACGGCTCTAACGATTTGATTAAACTTTCAAATTATTGCAATCGTAAATTCCTGCTTCCCCAGATGTGATAGATCTTACAGAGTGTCTTTTAGTTACCCACACCCACATTTCGTTCTCTATAATGATTTCTGTATATACGTGTTGAATGGAGATATAAGCTAAGTTAACTCAGAAAAGGAGAGTTGTCGAATATTCATTTATCGGTATTCCAATTTTCTCACAAACGGTTCTGACGATTTCGATCAAACTTACGAATGACTCTCAACTAACGTGTTCCTACATTTTGTTCTCATAAATGTTTCTGTAGAAATGCGTTGAACGAAGATATAGCGCCCGCATACGTAGCTGGTGTTCGAACTTAAAGGGATGGCGGAAAGTTGTGTGTTGCTACGCACCGCTCGTTAAAGTGACTGTTCGGTATAGCACACGTATAATTAATCCATGAACTCGTTAGAAATGCAAGGTTGCAGAAAGTAAAAATCTTGTCACAAACCCTGCTGGGCTCTTAAGCAGGTTAAAGGGAACCTACTGAAGACATCTCGCCCCAGTGTACTTGAAAGTGTCAGAGGTATCCCCCATCTCATCCGGAAATGATGTACTTCTTGGTGAAGGTAAAGCGGCGGGGATGGCAATGGCCTAGAATGAGCCAGAACCAAAATTGATAGTCAGTCCAAAAAAGTCTGCACTCGCATAATGCACAATAAAACTCACATGATGATGTTCAAACCCCGATCTAATGGTTTTTAATCAACTCGCTGGTTAAATATTCAAATATTTCATATTTCCGAATATAATTTTCGTTTGAACTAGATCTGATTTGAGTGTTTTGATACACACGGACTAAGGAATGTTAATGGATACAACATTATTTGCTGTGAAATCGCAATAAGCACATTAATGTTTGTCGGATACAAGTGTTGCTTGTTATTTCCAGGTGACGGTTGACATTCCCTACTGCTCCCCACCCCAAGGGATGAAATATTTCACTGTAATTGGCCCTCATATTGATTGTATGGAAGAGCAATATTTGGTGAGTTAACTGGAATTATTCCAGTGTACACATATAATTTAATTTGATTGAACGTGCACGAGATGTGCCGTTTTTAGTCCAAGAAGAATGTTTGTTATAAACACAAATAAACTGCACACATTGGGTTACGACGTTTTCTACTTGCGCTAGCACAAATTATTGGTTTCACATGTGGCTAGTGATGTAATCAATTGTTAGGGCGTTTGTCAACGTGTCTGTTCTTTCTCGCCCTCAGATCCTTTAACCTCCGAAACTTCCTTTCCACCCAAACCCTTATGAATATCGTCAAAAACTTAGCACTCCACCACAAGTCATTAGCCTTCTACTCAATCACATCCCTCTTTTACTCAAGCGCTTATACTTCTTCCCAGTCATCGTGTCCCTGTCTAACCGGATTGACCTACCAGTTGTATCCCAATACTTGTTCCATGCACCTAGCTCTTGTGCCATAACCTCTGTGGTCCAAAACTTCTCTTGTATCCTACCCCACCTAATATCTTATGAAGAAGCTTTTGACTGGAATTAGCACACGGACCTTCTTAGTAAAATAAATCTTCATCTCCCACACAATCTGCTTGCCTTATGAACAAGATATCTCGAAAATACTCATACAACCTTCTCTGTTAAAATCCACAATGATTCCTCCAGCGTTCCACAAACTGTTCCGCAAGTTAGTAATCTAGGTATGCTTCTCTTCGCGATCTACTGCCACGACCTTCCTTTTCCTGCATCCCCTGATTTCTCTGGTTCATGAGCAGACGATCAGCTGTAAGCCGTAAAGATCCCAAAGAACCTGCACAAGGCTAGGGCACACACAGAAAAGTTGGGTCAATGGTATACCAAGCGGCATTTGAAAATTGAAGCAGTAACAGTCATCTCAGAAACATTAATTGTCCAACATTTCCTTCACTGTCACAGTTTCTTCACCCCAAGGAGTGAAACAATTCAGTTGAAACCAATCCTCACACATCCCTTGGAAATAGATTTTGCGCAAGAAAGTCTATTGATAGTAGCGGAACACGAGTGTTTTACGTTCAAACGAGAACTGAACTTTTTATTTATCGGTAACTAACAAAACAACTCGTCGCTGTAGTCAACATCACGTAACCGTACTCTGCCCGCTCCTCTCCAAAGGGGGGCAATCGATCATAGTGTACAACCTTCAGCTTCCCTGATGTGGTGCGAATCACGAACACTACGCCATTGAGGACAGTAACTACAGAACAAAGTCCTTCCCAGTTACGCTGGAGCTTGGAATTAGCTTTTTTTTACGCCGGGGATTGTAAAACCAAACTCGATTCCCAAGTTCGCAAATGTAGAAGTTCATTCGGAGATCATAGCGCCGACGCATTTCCTCAGCCGTAACTTGTAATTGCTTCCCTCCAATTCTGAGGGTTTCCATTAAATTCTGGCAAAGTTTATTTGGGCAAACTTGTACCATTCGTACACCTTCAAAAAAGTATATGTCGATAAAAGCTGCCACAGAGTCCAATTGAGTCTCTCCACTAAGCCATCACCTTCTTCGAAGGTCTTCTCAGGAGGTCCTGTGAGAAAAGAAGTGGAGCCATTGAAGTCACCATGTCCTGTGAGGAACTGGCTTGTGACGGGACTCACAACCACAGCGGGGAGAAGCGCGCTCAGTACGGGCTTGGCTCATCAGCAGCGACGGGCTAGCCTTTCACTTCTTTTGCCCGGAGCGTCAAACCGCGCGTCAAATTCGCGCGACAAACCAAACCGAACGTTCTCCCACGCTTCTGTCTCTCCGACCTCGACGATATCTACGATCGCTCTCAGAAACAGCGTGTTTGTCGCATAAGAACATTATCCAAGTTTTATTATTTTCCTTTTATATGTACCGACTGACTCCTATTAAAGGCACCGGGCAATCGTTGTCTGGTGGTTAAGACAATTGTTCATACTTTCTGAGAGAGAAAATTAAGAGAGAAAATAATGAGACGAGTTCTCGGGTCCGAGATTCGCTGACACTGTGAAAGTTCCAGCGGAGAGAAAAATGGTGACGCGCCTACTACAATCGAAGTCAACGATTATTCACTCAAATTCCTTGACCAATCGTCTGAATGAGCCACGTTCCGTTTATTTCTTTGCTTCGTTGCGTTCCTGATTCAACGGTCATAATAGTAGCTGCTGCAGAGTGCAATTACCAATTGAGTTGGATTTTAAAATGTTCTGTTCGCAATCTGCTCCGTGCACAAGTGACAGTTATCACAAAAATATTCATTATTAATGGGTTTATAACATTCGTTCGTAAGAGAAAATATTATTTTGTACGATTAACCAATAATAGTTTTCGTCTTACGTCTATGGTTACATAATTATCGCCGTATAATATTGGCACTGTTTTTATAGAAAAGAGATAGTCCTAGGTCTTCGTAAAGTGGTATCTTTATGATATACAGTATATGGTCGTTCTTTAATGAGCTCAAAAGTTTCGAATTGACTCCGTATTCCAAGGTGTGGTTAAACTTCTTTAGTTTAGCGTTCCTTGGACTAATTTGAAAAACTCTAGACATTTCATTAGAGAAATCTTTCGGCGGTATAATACTCGGGTGTAGTACTCCTAGTTTACAAAGCGTTAGTGAGGTCTCTATTTCTTTGATTTGGGCAAGTAGTATGTTCATGTTGATTAGAAGTTGCGAAGCTATTTCCGTGATGTTTTATTACGTGTGGAATTGGCGTTTAGTTTGTTTTGTATTTGTCGGTTATTGTAATTCAACGTATTCAATGTGTCGTTATATTTCTGAATTAAAGTTTCAATGACAAGGTGTTGCGTGTTGCTACGAGTGTTAGTTGCTGAGAGTTCGTTAGTGGAGATCAAATGGCGCTCAGCTGATGGTGGTGGCATCTCCCCGCTGCAGGCTATGATATCCCGGGAAGTGAGCTGCCTGTAGCTCCTTGAAGGTCTCCTTGCTGCCCCTTGTGTATGTTCCCCTGCCTTTAGGAGAAAGCCGATTTGCGGCCTCTCTTCTCTAGAGAGAATCTTCTGTACCTTGGACATGGTAGACAAGTCTTTCATGCTCCCGCAGAAGTCTCTCCAGGATTTCCTTTTTGCCTGTCTAAGGGCTTTATTGTGCGCTGTGAGGGAACCTATATGCGTCCCACTCACCCTGCTTCTTTGCTCTGTTAAAGAGCCTCCTCGTTTCCTTCCGAAGCCTTTTCAGTTTCTTGTCGACCAAGGGACCTCTTCGGGTTTTCAGCTCGCAGCTTCATACGCTCCCCTGTCGCCCTTTCCGCACCTTCGACAGTTTACATTTCACAGCTGTAGCTCTCCAAACTGAAGGCCAACAAACAGCTGTACAGAGCCCAATCCGTGTTCTTGGGGTTCCGATATGTCTCTGCCACACTATTAGGGAACCGCAGCCTGAAACTCACCATCTCGTAGTCTGACATTGAAGTCTCCCTAGAGACATGCCAATCTGTTATTCTGCCGACATAGAAGGTACTTGAGACCGTAATGTCCAGCACCTCCCTCCGCCTGCGCGTAACAAAAGTTGGCGTGCTCCCCCTATTAACCACCACCATTTCATTGCATAGTAAGTAATCAAGAAGGGACTCGCCTCTTTCATTTGTGTCGGTGCTGCCCCATGCCATGTTATGTGCATTGGATTCGCATGCGACAATTAACTGAAGGTCTACCCTTTTGCAGTAATGGATCAGCTGCTGCATCATCAGCGGGGGGACCTGATCGACGGACTTGGCTCAACCATTAAATGTATCACTGGCAACATTGACACTACTCACGAAAATAAATACGGCTCTTTTCTAAAGCAAAAAAGGACCAAACAACAAACTCTCTCTAAACAAATATAACGACATTACACCATAAACTACTCACTCGCCAACCACCTAAACTCCACTATAGAGTCTATCAACAAAAACCACTCAAGACACTCAAGAAATTGAACATCTTAAAGACGCCAGTTCATTCCACACCCTCGTCCTTACAGTTGAACGCGCTACAATTACTAACGACCACAACCAAATACTGCTACAATTACTTTTGGACCTGACACAAGACATAGAGAATTCCGTTACATTCTGTAAGCTAGGAAAAATACACCCGAACATCATAAAACCGCAAACTTTACTGGACGCCCTACGTGAGCTAAAAACCTACTACAATAACAGACTACCTGATGTTTACACCTCTCATTAAGCAATAAGCAATAAGGCACCGCCTTATTTGAATTGCAGACACACATCACAGTACGGAGCTACATCGGGGAAAGTGAAATCGTCTACTTCCTAGATGTACCGATCACACACCCGGATAATTTCGACCTGATATTTTTACAATCCGTTCCCTCCTTTCTTTCGGACACTTTCGTCACTGTATTGCCCTCGACTCAATATGTACTCAAATCAAGCACCACTCAGGATACAAACTTCCTTAACGAAGAATGCGAGTACGGTGCAACCTACATCCTATGCCCCAACAATTTCGAATTCACAAGTAACTTCGCTTGCGAGCGCGGTATCCTCATCGATGGCTCAAACGATCACTGCGACACATTCAAATTAGGAATAACCGACAATCGAATAGAATACTTGAACAAGCAAAACAATACATAGCCGTTTTTCCTTCAGCAGACAGACTCACGATAACTAAAGGAAAAAAAATTGAATTTAGAGATTTGCGAGGAATCTATCTCCTCGAACCAAATTCCAGCCAAATCCAGTACAGAAACAGAACATTAATAGCCCCATCTACGAACACAACAAGAAATCCCGTGGTAACCTACTACTCAAAACTAAATTGGGCTTTTGAACATGCACCAAAAGCCTCGATCAAACTCAAAAGGATTAACTCCCTGACGTTATCACTCAGTATGTGAGACCCAGTGTATGGACAATTTTACTGTATGGCTAAGTAATCATGTCAATCGCTTTGGTTTGTATTTAATGTCGTAAAATCGTTGAAATAAACTCACAGCCGAGCGTATGAAATATTGTAAAAAAAATATCTGGTGCGTTGCAACACACAACTTTCCTTAGCTCTACGTCAATTCACTTTGTACATTGCTGATTCTATTTAATCAATTCATTTACCACTCAGTTCATTTGAACTTGGTCAAACAACGCTTAACGGCAGCAGAAAGCGGTAGCGCTTACAGTTCCGGAATTTATTGTGCTGCTCTTACTCATTGCAGGACCATTATTGAGCAATTGGTATACAGAAAATTAATGAGGCTGTAAACACAAATTTTTTGAAGGAGGATAGTAATCATTTTTGCAGAGTTATTGGGTAATAACTGTTAGAACTGGTATTAAGCGAAACGGCGGTAGTTGAAATTCAGGAATTTCTGGAGTGAGCCCCATGTATCTCATGAACGTTTTTAAACACTCACCCTATAGGTATTGGATTGGACTACTACACCAATTTTCTTTAACATTCTAGTAACATTCCAGCGGAGTTTAAAAGGAAAAAACCGCGGCAAAAACGCTTTTCGTCGAAAATTTTGATAATTTATTGTGCTGCTCTCGTCATTTTCCCACAAATGGGAATTTCATGGTGTGATTGCCATATTAGGAGCTATCAATATAAAAAATTTAATCAAAATCGTGATCGATGTTTTGATAAAAAAAAGTATTTGGTGTTTTGATCACTTTTTTTTCCTTTTAAACTCCGCTGGAATTTTTGTTGAATGTTGAAAAAAATAGATATTGTAGTCCAATCCAATACCTAAAGGGTGAGTGTTTAAAAAGCTCATGAGATACATGGGGGTTACTCCAGAAATTCCTGAATTTCAACTACCGTCATTTCGCTTACTACCAGTTCTAAGGGTGTATACCCAATAACTCTGCAAAAGTAATTACTATCCTTCTTCAAAAAATTTGTGCTTACAGCCTCATTAATTATCTGTGTACCAATTGCTCAATAATAGTCCTGCAATGAGTACGAGCAGCACAATAAATTCCGGAACTGTAAGCGCTACCGCTTCCTGCTGCCGTAAAGCGTTGTTTGACGAAGTTCAAATTATTTAGACTCAGTAGGCCTCAAAACGTAAAGATCTGAAGAAAACCCAAATTTTTTTCCTGACCCGATTACTATACTTTCCTTCCCTTCGGGTAGCGGAAAGTAATAAAAAGTAAACCTCATTGTAACAATCTATTATAATCTATTAATGGCTTACGCTGTAATGTAAATGTAACTCCGAAAATTTGTACCCCGTAATTTCATTCTTCGGGAGGGACGAGTTACGTAACTACAAACTGTTAGCCTAAGTATTAAAACACTCATGTAAGCACCTTCCCAGGCGCTAACTGCTAACGACGCAACATATTCTGTACAAATAGGAGTAGCCAAACACCAGCTCCTCAGTTCTCTCCAGCCCTGTCTCTTTGCACGTAACTAGTGTCTTTTGTAAATAAAGTTCAAAGTTTTTTTAAAAAAGTCAAACTTACCCCCCATCACACTTAACTGCCAGCTTTTAGGGAAAAACTGGTAAACGATGCTTGGTATAAATCTACAAGCTAAAGCTTTTCCCAACAACAGTCGTTTTCTTTCCCGCCTATCACAATGTGCATGAAGCAATTGTGATGGCTTTTAAATGGAACAATGAGAAACACTTTTAAAGAACAGTTTCTTACATATTTCCGACTCGTGTTCACTTTGCTACTACCTGGATGTAAGGATGGCTTTCGTTTCAATGTCAGATTTGAGTTTAAAACATACGTTTTTCTGTCGAGTATGAACTTCCGTTGCCACCTCGGTTCGTGTACCAACGTTGTAGGAAATGCCATTCATTTACAACGTAGAGAAGAGGAGAAGGAGGAGAACGCGGTACCTACCAGTAATTAATTTACGGGGATGAACATTAAAACTGGAGGACTTGCGCTCGCTCCTAATCGGGTTTTCGTGTATATTTGTGGAAAAGACGCAGTACTGCCAGAACGCTTCGAGGTCATAATAGGCATCCGGAAACCCATCCTTCGTGTGAACAGATAGTTGACCCAACATCACACGAAGGACACAACTTGAACCTACCCATCGATCGATTACTATATGCTTACTCACGACCGTTTGTGCAGGGTCTAATGACGTCAAAGTGAAGGACAAACTATTCTTCCAGATGGAAGGGAAGGGGGTCTGTGCCAGGTTTACCACCTTGCTACCACAGTGTATGACACCACATTGAAGGACAACGTGTTGGCATGAACTGTAAGGGGAGAAGGGTAATTGCCGTTTAGCTGCTTCTCCACCCTACTCCCATCAACGCTAGCGCAGGCTGAACGTCAAGAACGTTACTCCCTGTGTCGCACAAACTGATCTGACGGGATTTGCGCTACAAAGGCCTAGGTGTTGGCGCAGTTCAAGGTCAAGGTTGTGCCAGGAACCCGTAATTGTTTCTACTTGGCACATGTATGGCAAACATGATATGAAATTAATGGCTGAGGTGGTGAACAAGTGAAAACCAACTGAATAGAGGGCTTCCAGGTATATATGATCCTTGTAAGTGGTAGGCTGAGGCTGATCGACCTTTATGGCCCCAAACTGTGGGGAAAATTCTACCTCCAGTGACCTCATTCATTATTTGAAGCAGATGCTCCTGTTCTTCTGATGACACTAGCTAAGCATTGCCAGCAAGAACGGGACTGCAGTCAAATGACAAAACCACAACACTGCCCCTGTAGTGGTAACAACTGAATCATTCGATATTTTCCCCCCAATTTCGTGACTAACCATACAGACTTCTGTCTAGTTAAATCGGGGAAATTAACTGTCAAACATTTATATTTATTGGTCCTTTTACAGAAGCCAATGATCGGTGAAGACAAGAAGACAACCTGTTGTTTATGTTGCCAACGAGGGCCAGTCGTATTGAGGTGAGTTTCTCTCGAGTAAATTTACGTCCATTTAAATGTGTGACAGCACCTGATTTCATTGACGTGACCTGGCAGCTACCTAAATTTGGAGACCCTCCATCAAGTAGTTTGTCTGTGACGTCATGGCCATATGCCCGTGCGTCATGGATAACTTTGCTGGGGTTCAACATTTGCTATATTGCCTAGAGAGTTCTAGTTCATTCCCTGTATTTTCTATCATTAAAAACGGTTCGCCATCCTTGCTCCCGTAAATCTACCTTACACTCGGTTCAAATTGTAAAAAGCCGACACTCCTAGCCTCCGAATCCAGTCCTCTTGTCTTAGTCGATCTCCGCCTCTCTTGTCCTTCAGGGGGGTTTTCAGGCACGTAATTAGCATTGCATTCTTGTGTATTAATCCAGCCATGAATTATACTTGGGGCTGCTCGGATATTAATTTCTCGACTTCTTGTAGGACATCAGCTTTAGTTATCATCAGCTGCCAAAATCTCTTCAATATTTTTACATTCCTTGGCTCTACAAAGTAGAAAGGAAAGTTATGTAATCGGCTGAAAAAATGTTTTTGAGTTTTGAGTTCAAAATATCTGGTGCGTTGCAACACACAACTTTCCTTAGCTCTACATCAATTCACTTTTTACATGGCTAATTCTATTTAATCAATTCTTTTATCTCTCAGTTAATTTGAACTTGGTCAAACAACCCTTTACGGCAGCAGGAAGCGGTAGCGCTTACAGTTCCAGGTTTTATCGTGCTTCTCGTACTCATTGCAGGACCAATATTGAGCAATCGGTGCACAGATAATTAATGAGGCTGTAAACACAAATTTTTGAAGAAGGATAGTAATTACTTTTGCACAGTTATTGGGTAAACACTTTTAGAACTGGTAGTAAGCGAAACGGCGGTAGTTGAAATTCAAGAGTGGTCATTAAATTATCAAAACTTTCGACGAAAAGCGTTTTTAGCGCGGTTTAGTTTGTCACTCCGCTGAAATGTCACTAGTATGTTAAAGCAAATTGGTGTAGTAGTCCAACCCAATACCTATAGGATGAGCGTTTACAAACGCTCATAAGATTACATAAGACGCTTCTAAACGTTTTTACCCAATAACTCTGCCAAAGTGATTACGATCCTTCTTCAAACAATTCGTGTTTACAGTCTCATTAATTATCTGTGTACCAATTTCTCAATAATGGTCCTGGAATAGGTACGAACAGCACAATAAATTCCGGAAGCTATGCTGTGAAGTGTTGTTTGACCAAGTTCAAATGAACTGAGTGATAGATGAATTGAGTAACTGGAAAAGCCATGTACACGAGTGAATTGACGTAGAGCTAAGGAAAGTTGTGAGTTGCAACGCACCAGATATTTTCCTATAGTGCTTGGTATGAGGCACTTACTCGAAGAATACATAGATCACACTGCAGTGGTTTCAACTGCAAACAATGACAATCATTACACTGGCATGTCCCTTAGCCCCAATACTTCGAGATGCTCGCACGGCTCCCGCAATAGAAAGCACACAGCGAACGCATACTGTCACTTTCACCGTCACCTACGTAGAACCCCCTTATATTTTATACATTAGGGTGGGGGCACACCGAAAACTCGACGTCTTGAGCTCCTCACTAGGATCCTACTTCTAGTCAGCTTATTCGACTCATCTTGACAGGTCTGCAGTACACTCCCTTTTTTCATTGATGAGGGTGGTTCCTCCTTCTTCTCATACTATTCATTATGCTACCAGTGCATATCATAAATATTTCCACCACGAGGAAAATGAAATGTTTTCTAACCATCTTCACCGTTTCATTCAATTCATTGCACTAATACTAACGTTTTTCTTTCCTCTGCAATCATAGATCAGAGTTGGAGCGGACAGCGTACGTCTCTGGCGAATCGATACGACTTAGGACAGACATAGACAATCAGGGGGAAGAAGAAGTGCGGATAATCGTGAAACTAGTTCAAGTGAGTAAACTATGAATTCATTTTACATAGACGTTTATCTATGATTTGATAGATGACGTAAATAGACGTACCTTCGACTTGAAAGACGTATCTATCGTTTTGATAGACGCGTAGAAGTTACCGCGAGGTTAAAATATTGTCAAAACATGACAAAGGTATAGTACACTACTAGCCGTCCCCATGAAAGCCGAGAGCTCAGAACGTTGACCCATTAGTTGAAAGTTGCTAACTACTTTTTCTGAAAGTTCTCTCGATGTTTGGTATAAAATCAATACTCTGTGGAGTATAGACTAAGAAAAGTTCGTCTCAACAAAAATGTCAAAATTAGTCAAAACTTGACTTATTTATTAGTTAATGGTTACAACACGGTGGAGTAGTAATGGTAGTACTTTCCGAATTCACAACTCCGCTACCCCTCATCGTCGGCCATTGAGCTGCACAATCAACCACAATTCGTTCAGCCATCGACTTACAAGTCAAAATTTGAACGAATGTATGCCAACATTGGCCAAGTGATACGATATAGTAAACAATGCTCACTGCAAAAGAAGGTCATAGGTTTTATACGTCGTGTCTCCTCGGTATGAAGTCGGCACATTTTCTGACCGATTATAATCAGCCTCTCTTGTGCAACTATTTGCTTAACTCAGAGGGTGAATTCACAGTTCGAACAAAGTTTCAAGGGCCACTGAAATCAGTGCATATCCTCGTTCATTATCAGTTCAGGCAGTCACTCCTAAAACACAGCCGACATAGAGGGGAATTAGTCCAGACCATCAAGTGTTTCTTAACTGCTACGTATCTACTATTACTGCAAAGGCCTCTGTTAGAGAACGCAGTGTAGGCAGCGGTGCCAGGGGGGAACTTCAATGGTCTAAAGAGCAACGTCCCTTAAGTCCTAATACAAAATAGTCTAGCCTATTGTTCTCCTGTAGGGTTCAAAAACAAAAGGGAATATTTTCCAGCTGGGAGTTTCATCTTGGCATACCTGAAGATCCTAAATATGAACATTATCACACGGCACAATTAGGTTAGAGTCAAACAATGTGACTCCCAGTCCTCAGAGTTGGTGGTACTCGCCCTACAACTATATACTGGAAAAACAAAAGAGAAAATGCCAAAGTTGGGTTAAATAAAGATTAGAAGTAATCACCTGTCTGATCCCGACCTCCTACTCCTTTAACCACAGAATAGTAGAGCAAGACCAGTAGCGCGGTTGGATCAGTGGAACTCTCAGCAAGCCTAGCCGTAAAAGAAAGCGCAATAATAAAGTGTGATGCCAGGACTACTTACAGATTTCCACATGGGTCGAAATTCATTCTGACGACTGCGTGTTGCGTCTATTGAATATCATAGTTTTGATTTCAACTACCACGATTGAACCTTTGAGATGCAGCCCCACTAACTGCTCTCTTTAGAGACTAAGTATTTATTTTTTTCATATTTCAGTCGCATATACACTGTTTCAGTACGTCGAATATTTCATCGAAAGGGGTGTATTAGGCGTAACGAAGGAAACAGAACATCTGGTTCTTGAGTTCAGAGGGGACTCAGTCAAACCCAACACGACATCAAAGTGGGATTCTGACCAAAATTTGGTGCTCCCAGTAACGCCGCCATCCTTAGTTGGCCTCTGCCGTCTTCTTCAGATTTACTACGTGCTCAAGGTAATCTAGTATTTAATCAATTTAATGTATGCGTGTTTTAACCAGGGCAGACTTGAATGAATCTCAGAGAGTGATTTTACTTGTAACTTGTAATTTGAAAAAGAGTTGGAAGATCACAAGACAAGAGCACGTACACGTGCAATACAGAAGTGACTAAAGTCACGCATATCGAAAGTACTTGAGAAGTTCTGAGTGAGTGACCAGTGGAGGGGACATTGTGAGAGGGGTTGAAAATGTCTAAGATTGGCTAGTTAACTGAGGAGGGCTTTTAAAACGGGGCATCTGCATCAGATTTAGCACCGAGGATGGTTGTGGCGGGAAGGGGACAGGAAGGGTCTGGAAAACCTGGAATTATGAAGACTTATTGGTTGTTAGCTGTATTATGACTTGCGGTATTAACATTTGAAACCTATTGTACTGGGTGGACAAATAGGAGCAATAATCCTGGATTTTCGAGGAGTTTGGGAAAACTGGAGTGTTGTTTCCCACACTCCACACTCGGGCCTCTTCAAGTACCGTATCCACCCCTTTCGGTCGATGGCACCCACATTACCATGGCAATTGTTTCAATAGGTAAGGTACACATAACCCTATTATTTCCCCGTGTCTTTACTGTAACTTTATAAGCTTCTAGGTATCCTTGTGCCTTTCTTAACTTGGTAGGTCAAATTAGGTAAAAAAAAAACAAGTTCGTTAATGATTTTAATTAGATCGAGAACTATAGATGAGCAAATGACCGTGGAAGCATGTGATAAAATAGCTGAATAAGATGTCTGTATCCAGGTTCGATATTGGTACGCAAGTGGATGTGGTAGAAGGTTGAAACGGCCTGACCTAACTTCTCCTTGGGTAAGGGGGTAAATAGCTGGCTCCCCGGTGAAGTATTTGGCTAGAGATATTGAATTTTAGCAACAAGGCTGAATTCAAGCTGTAGCGGTCGAATAGCGTAACGCGGCGAAGATGGCGGAACGTAGTCTTGCGTAATGCACGTGAATTTTAGGAAATGAAGGCACAGGTTTCGATAGGTAGCTAAGTCACGAAAGATTCATCGGTCGAGCAATTAGTCGAGATAAAAGGGCTAGGAAACAGGTAGTGGAGGTGGGCGATTAGTAAAACGAGTCTTACGCTCGGATTTGACCTCCTTAGCTCTCTGTTGTTCACCATTTAGCGTAAACACATTGACTTTACACACCATTTACTCTCTTTGTTTCATGCGTCCGTACTCCAAAGCGCGTAGTAAGCTCTCACTAGCCAATAAATCGGCGCTCATGGCTACTGCATGACTTCCATCAACCACAAACTGGAACTCAAACTCAATTTGGTGTCCGGTCCGTTGAGGTTGGTTTGGTGTCACGAGTGACCAAGGGCACACAACCAATTTTTCAAGGAAGGTCGCTTGCTAACGCTACGACTGCATGTATCGATATGCGTCCGTTAGTTATCTCATATTTATTTCATATACCCATTCTTAATTTCATTGAATTCACTCCTTTTCATAGTCTTTGTACATTTAAAATAATTATATAACGGGGTATTACATAATGAACATTAAATATTTGGCATAATCGTACAGCTGTCGGTCGTGATATATTGCCTTATCAGAGGGAGCAGTCCCTATTCTTTGCTTTTACCTTTCCTTGTGTAAAATAAAGACTTTATTAAAGGAAATTATAAAAAGAAAATAACTGCTTTGGCGTAAATAAAAGGGGTAATAAAATATGAAAATAAGCAGGAAAAATAATTCTCCTCCCGACGTATACGATTAAGGCGCTCAACCAGCTCGCTAGCGATCGGTCAACACTTCCAGCTCAGGCCCCTCGGTGGCCGTGACTTTGTCCAACTTTCCTGGTTGTACTACCAATGCTTTCTGAGTCACTAGTATTCCAGGAGTCGTTTCCACGAAGGACTTTTGCAGTACATTGAAGGAGTCTGCATGTGTGTACAAATATGAACTTTCCCAAGCACAGACGAAATAGCCACTGTTTTGGGGATTAGGTCCACTAGCGTTGTTTGTATTCCATTCAATGTCAACACGATCATTGGAAGAGAGAATTTTTTCTTCAAGAAGGAAAGCCAGAAGAGGCTGTGGACTAGGCTGGCTTGACTGAGGTATGAATTCTGTATCTAGTAGGAAGGTAAGCTTCATACCACATCTTTCAGTTTGTTTCTACATCTTCTCACAGTTGAATCCTGATGGATACTTCTCTATGTACTACACTGTAAGCGACTTCGTGGGTTGGTAGCGCGGTAAAGCCGCTACATAAAATATTTTGCGAAGAAAATATGTAAAAGAACCTGAAAATAACGAATATTATTTTCGGCTTTACCTCAGTGTAGCTCGTCCCTGGGAAACTTGGGGTAATAATTGTATTTCTGAGACCAGGGAGGGTTTGAATTTATACTTAGATTTATTATTGCAAAACTTTTAAAACAAATGGCGTTGAGCCGTGACAAGGTAACGAACAAACGAGATCAACAGTATGAGGGGAGAATTTAGAATAAAAATAAACCAGCCAAGTGTTAGGTACGACGTTACAGTACCTGAAATTACCCCAGTGAGAAAAAATGAAAAGGGGGGTTTTGAAGACTCCACAGGCTGGCAGGCACGCTGGGGTGTGCTTCCTCTCTTCGAACGCCGGAGATCTTAAACAGGGGGCGAAGGAGAGGGCCTCGAGCCCGAAGGTATTCGAGGGCAAGTTCGTTTCGGGACGCCACGAATGGCGCGAAAACAGTCGACGCCACGACTTCTTCTCCTCTTTGAACACTGGCCTCGGAAGGCTGGTTTTCCGGTGCAGGCAAGGCACGGAACGTCCACGTGGTTGACTTTGCCGACGGATGCGGCCTAACCTTATTATTGGGAAAAATACTACGCCCGAAATTTCTTCTCTTGCTTGGAGCAGCCGAACTGACTCCGGCTGGCCGGCGGTGGTGGCTTCTTCCTCCCTTCCTTCACCCCACCATGAGGCTCTCCGAGGTGGGGCGACCAATCTTGACGACAGCTTTGATGAGGGCTTCTTCACTCACTCGATGGTGGGGATTGTGGGAGAACCTCCCCTTCGAACGACGGAGGGGGTCCTCTTGGCGGGACAGTTGAACTTTATCCTTGTTTTTCTCGAGGCCCACTGACGCTGCCCCCTTACATCCCTCCCCCTCCCAGAAGTCGCCGTCCTCGGTGACAATACTCGTGTCGATGATGGACGGGATGGGCAGCACGGCCCCAGGGTACGCCCTTCCAAACTCTTCCTCATAACATCGACGCCTGCAATGTTGACATACCCAAATACGCCGGGGGCGGATGGTGGACGTCCGTTTTGGCAATTCAGGATGAGTCTGGTCCAGGACTCCTTGCACGACCCGCAGCGGAATGATGCCCATGGTTGCTCGGCTGTCCGCTCGTCACTGTTTCTTTGTCCTCATGGCCATTCTGTGGAGTCTGAAACAGGATGTTGAAGTAAGATTGTTTTCGTGAAGGTGGCTGAAGGCCGCCTTTCCGGCTACTCTATTTTATAATATTGTTTTATTTTTCAACAGTTGGCTGGTTTGTACAAACTTATTACCTACCTACGTTATAACGTAAAGAATTTTTCAAAAAGAATACGAGTGAAATAAATCATTAACGAATTTTGGTGGGGTTTTTCTTCCGGCTTTATATTTCTGAACCGAATGTTTCTCCGTTTTTCCCCTTTGAGAACGGTTGGTTCGTAGTGGGCACGCCCAGCTCATACCAGACATGGGTAAATTTGTGCCTGATGGTGGGGCTGCCAGTTGAAGGACATAGCCCCTTTTGTGCATTTTGGCGTAATCCATCTTTTCTCTTGGGCGCAGGTTGTAGGCTGGTGTCATTGGGGCGCCAAGTTGTTTCGTTTCGGGCTCGTCTTGTCGTGGGGCTGCCAATTCTTCACCTTTGGCCGGCGCACAGCTGTAGTGCTCATTGTAGTCATCCTCCATGACAATCTCCGTCTCCTTGTTGCCGTCACCCCCCGCAGTCTGGCCGGCTTCACGAGGGTTTTCCAAGGTTTCCTCCGGAGGCGTCTTGATGTCAATTACTGCTCCGTCGTCGATGCCCCTCTCTGCGGCCGGTTTCAATCGGTTCAAATGAACGACCTGTGTTCGTTGTTGCAACACATCGGTTATCCGATAAGTGACATCGGATAATTTTTCCTGTACCGTCCACGGGCCTGACCAAGGGCTCCAGAATTTCCGGCACACGTCCGGGGGCGCCTGCATGGACCGCAGGTACACTCTATTTCCGATGGCGAAAGCACGCGGTGTTCGCCGCCGATTAATTCGCTCCGCCTGGGCCGACCAAGCCCTTTCTAACCCATTCCGTGCCAGTCAATGAATCTGCTTCAGGGAGTGTAGGGGGTCACCCAGTCCGCTTTGGCTCTCACGGGTCCATTCGATAGCGTTGGGCAACCGAATTTCTCTTCCAAACGTCATCATGTTCGGCGAGTACCCCGTGCTCTTATGCGGCATTGCCCTGTAAGCAGCCAGTGCTATGGGGATGGCTTTTTCCCAATTTTTCGTTTCTTTAACCCACTTGGCAATAATATTCGCCAGAGTTCTGTGGAACCGTTCACAAACGCCGTTTGATTGGGGATGGTAGGCAGTAGTCTGCACCTTCGTAATTCCCCATCTTTGACACAAGATTTGCACCGTTTGCGAGGTGAACGCCGCTCCCCTATCTGTTACAAGTCGCTTGGGCACTCCATGCACAGGCACATATTTGTTGGCTACGGTATCAGCGGACGTGTCTTTTACGGGGTAGGCTTCGGCGTACTTTGTGAAATGGTCGATGGCGGTCAGGAGATATTTGGGTCCATTTGGAGTAGCCAACGGCCCCACAAAATCCATTCCCACAATTTCTCCCGGGGCACTCGGCAGTAGCGGCTTCTGCAAGGGGACCCCCAGTCGCTGCAGCGTTTCTCGGCGCTGGCACGCCTCACAGTCCAATATGAAGTTTTTTATGGCTCGTGACATCTTTGGCCAGAACCCTAGGCGGTGAATCATTTTTTCCGTAACTTCTGCCCCCGGGTGCCCCGCCCATGACGAACCATGAACGCTTTTCATTACCCAATCTCGCATGGTGGTTGGTATGAGTGGCACCACCACCTTCTCTCCATTGACAGTAACCGAAATCTCCCACAGGTCAGCTCGCCGGGACAGCCCAGTCACTCCCCGGTTCACGAGCTCTTGAATCCAAGGGTCTAAACCTTGAGCTGCAGCCAGCAGCTGTTCCGGTATTTCCAATGAAATCGCAGCAATGTCGGGTCGGCTCAATCCGTCGGCGTGTCGCATCTGCGACCCAGGGCAATATTTGGGCTCGAAGTCGTATTCTGCCAATCGCATCACCCATCAGCCGATACGCGAGGTGGGATCTCTCAGCCTCAGAGCGGCGGTTAATGCCATATGGTCCGTTTCCAATGTGAACTTCCTTCCCAGCAGGTACTCCTGAAAGTGCCGGGTCGCCCAAATGGCGGCTAGAAGTTCCCTCTCAGTCGTTGAATAACGGGTTTCGGCAGGATTTAATTTCCGACTGGCGTACGCCACTGGCCTTTCTACTCCGTCAATTTGCTGGGATAAAACCGCTCCCAAACTGCTCTGGGAGGCGTCCGTTGCCAAAACAAAGTCTCGCTCCAGATTCGGGTAAATTAGTAGCGGGTCAGAGATTAAAGCGTTCTTAAGTTGGTCGAATGCCAGCTGCTGCGCCGGGCCCCAATGAAACCTTTCATTTTTTCTGAGCAGCTGGGTCAGCGCAGCTGCTATTCTAGAATAGTTCTTCACAAAGCGTCGGTAGTATCCCGCCATTCCCAGAAATGACTGTAGTTGTTTCACGTTGGCAGGTTGCGGAAAAGCCTGCACGGCGGCAGTTTTTTCTGGTTCGGTTCGAATTCCCTCGGGGGTAATTTGGTGCCCCAGGTAACGAACCTCGTGCCACAAGAACTCACATTTTTCGAGGTTGGCTCGTAGTCCGGCGTCTTCTAGCCGTGCCAGAACCTTAGTTAGACTTTCCAGGTGGGCGTCGAAGGTTTTGGAGAAGATGATGATATCGTCCAAGTACACCAGGCAGTGTGTGCCCAGTAGCCCGTCTAACACGTTGTTCATTGTGCGCTGGAATGTAGCTGGTGCGTTCCTGAGCCTGAAAGCCATTTTTTTGTATTCAAAGTGGCGTCCCAGGGCAGAAAACGCTGTTTTCTCGACGGAGTCTGGATGAATAGGTAATTGGTAATAGCCCGTCACCAAGTCAATCTTTGTGAACCAGGAACACTGGCCCAGTTCGGCAAGGGTACTTCGTAAGTTGGGCATGGGGTAAGCGTCAGGTTTTGTGATCTTGTTGAGTGCCCGAAAGTCCGTGCAGAATCGCCATTTCTGAGGTTCTCCTGGGGGAGTTTTCTTCTTCACGAGGACCACTGGGGCGTTCCATGGGCTTTTTGATGGTTGAATCACCTCGTCAGCTAACATGGTGAGTAACTGGTTTTCAACCTCCGAGCGGAGGGCATGGGGGACTGGGTAAGGCCGCACGTTTACTGGTGCACTACCTCCAGTTTCTATTTCATGAGAAACTTCTAACTGGCACCCCTGTGCCGTGGGTTTAGTGAAAACCAGCTGGAATGTTTTCAAAACGGTGCCCAACCTTCCTGCCTCCTTGCTCGGCAGCCCAGCACCTTGTTGCCCCAGCTGTTCGATTAACTCAAATCCTTCGGTTGTCCAACGCTCCGCGGGCGTCAACTCCCGGTCCTCACCATCCAGGTCGGACCGGCTTTCCTCCGGTTGCTGGCTGTTCCCTCGCACATATCTGATGCTAGAGGCTGGCCCGTTGTTCCCCAGCGACAAGGTTCCCACAGGCTTGGTCTCTTTAGTTGTCGTCAGGGCGACCTCGCCCTTGTCAGCCCGTATCACGAGTGGCAGGTTCTGCAGGATGTCTAACCCGAGTAGATCCAGGCCATCCTGGTTCTGGGTTCTCTTCCCAGGAGCACGTCCATGCTACCAGGCGCGTCCACAGGCTGTGGATAGTGGAACGACCACGGCACTGCCCTAGGGCTTGCTGTGGCCAGCCACGAATAAGGTCGGCATGCTGACCTTATCAGTCAGCACGCGGACCGAATAAGCAGCCGCGAACAAGGACAAAACCCAATCCACGGTGGAACAGCGTACGCCAAGGATGCGTGGCCAAGGGGGAGCTTGGTCTCTAGTATGCGGACTCTGGGCACCGGGCGACCCCCAGTTTCAAGTAGCCTTCCTGAGGCATGCGGGGCTCTGTCTCAGACGACCGTTTGTTTTCCTAGCTGCTCGTGGGACCTATATGGATACCAAAAAAAAAAACAACAATGAAAACCAAGAGGAAGAAATCGCCTCAAAGATTGAAGAGGATCTGCTGTGTTCCACGCCAGACCTCGACGATCAGATGTTCGTTGATGAAAATACAACGACATCTGGAGAGGCCATTGCCTCACCGCAACCAGGAGCATTGTCTCCAGTAAGTATGGAGGGTCTCCTTGTGGACCCTATAGCCCTACCCTTGGTAGAGGGCATCCCCTCCCTACTGGCCCGGGAGCCGGGGGGCCAGGCGGCCGAAGGCTGCGTGGCCTCCAGGGCACCAGCGGTGGATCACCGCACAGGGGCTGGCGAAGGTGGGAAGGAAGAGGGTGTAGGTGAGACCTCTGGAGCACGACCTGACGGTGCTAAGATGGGAGGTGCAAGGAGGAAGCGGTACCACCACTTCATTAGGCGAGGGCTTGCACCAGAAGAGGCCTGCAGATGCGCAGCTGGATAGTCTGGAACAGTGTATCATGGACAATGTCCTGTCAGCTGCGGGGGACGATGTCTGGCCAGCATTTCAGGCTGCAGTACGTAGGTCTGGCTGGCTCCTGTTACACTGTCTGGACAGGGGCACTGCCGAATGGCTAAGGGCCATTGCCGCAGGCGCCGGGTTGCTCGGGGACATCCCTCTCAGAATTGTTGAGGGGGATGAAATCCCGGGGCACCAGGTGGCGGTGGGGCACTTCCCCAATGCGAGAGAGGTCGACAGTGACCTCATACTCCGGTTGATACATAACCAGAACAGGGGTATGAATACCCAGTTCTGGCGTGTCATCCGAAGGGAGGAGGAAAAGGACACGACGGTCCTGGCCTTCTCAGTAGATGAGGCGTCAGCCACCGCCATAAGGGCACTGCCGAGGCAGCGAGCCAATTATAGGTTTGGGGCTGTTAGCCTCAGGCTGTCCCGGATGAGGGATGGCAGGAGAGAGGCAGAGGAGGGGATGGGTGCAGACCGGGAGGAAGGGCCAAGTACCTCAGGCAGCGTGCCCCTGGTCGGGTGCTCAGACTCTGTCCCTGCAACGGTGGCGCCAAGAGAGAGGGGAGACACGCAGGAGCAAGGGGCATCTGGCCCCATAGAAGTTGCGGGCCCCTCAGGATTGGCGCAGACCACGGCACAGAGGCCAAGCCTCATCACCAATCCCCCTCGTCGCAGGACTACTCAACAGGAGCCTTCAGACAGGGGCAACGAGGAGCAAGGCTCCAGCACTCCGGCCTCTGCCACTGTGCGACCTCCCCGGCGCCCCTCCGAAGGCCAAAGACCGGAGGTGGGGTCGTCTGGGCGGGGAAGCGCGGGCGGGGTTGGGGGGCGGCGCTCTCCGACGACTCGTCAACAGCAGTGGGGAGGTCGCTCTTCTTACAACAGGCCGTCAAGGACTGGTAAGAAGGGTGGCCGGAGGGGTCGATGACCCCGCCCACGCTCCGCCTCCTTCAGGTCAACCTGCATCGTTCCCAGGCAGCCACGGCCGTTCTCAGCAGGAACTTTGATAGGAGGAGGTGTGATGCGGCCCTCGTCCAGGAACCCTGGGCCTGGGATAAGAAGATCCGTGGCCTGCCAACACAGCCAGGTAAGGTAGTGTACGATAAAAGTAATGATCGATGCCGTGCGGCAATTGTGATTAATCGAAATGTAAATTACACTGTCATGCCTAACTTTATCTCTAGAGATGTTGCAGCTATAATGGTAAGGGAGAACTCGCCGGAGGGAGCGGTCAAGACGGTGTTGGCATCTGCCTATTTCCCCCATGATGCGAACTCCCCACCGGAAGAGGTCCGAAGATTGGTAAGTTATTGCAAAAATCACCAACTTCAACTCATAATTGGCTGCGACGCAAACGCTCATAACGTTGTCTGGGGGAGCAAGAACACTAATTTAAGAGGAGAGTGCCTCCTGGACTATCTTGCAGGGCAAGAACTGGAGATTCTTAATAGGGGAAGCGCCCCCACTTTCGTAACAAGGATAAGGGAAGAGGTAATTGACCTCACCATCTCCAGTCGTTTCATAGCCAGCAGAATACAAGGCTGGCAGGTGCTGGACGAGCCATCACTATCAGATCATAGGATCATCTCGTTCGGCCTGGGTTTTGGCACGCAGGTACTTGAAACCTATCGCATACCCAAGAATACAGACTGGCCACTTTACCAAACCCAACTCCACACAGAGCTGGGAGGTATGGACAGGAGATCCACACGGTGGAAGAACTGGACACTATGGCCAGTCTTATGCAAGGGCGATCATTCGCTCCTACGAAGACAACTGCCCTTCCCGTGCCCGCAGGACCAATGGTGAGGCCCGCTGGTGGAGCGAGGAGCTGGGGAAGCTAAGGTCTTCAACGAGGAGGCTCTTCAACAGGTCCAAAAGAACAGGGGATTGGGAGGCCTACCGACAATCCCTTACAAGTTATAGCAAGGCCATCAGAAGAGCAAAGAGGAAGTCCTGGAGGGACTTCTGCAGTGGTGTAGCAAGTGTCTCTGAAGCCTCCAGGCTGCAGAGAGCCCTCTCCATGGACACACCTCAGGAACTAGGCCTCATAAGAAGAACGGACGGAACTTTCACGGAAGATGCCAGGGGGACCCTGGAGGTGTTGGTTAATACCCACTTTCCAGGGTGTACCCTTGTTGAGGAAGGGCTTTTGCCCCACCCGGGAGCCAGGCAGGGAACGTCCGCACCCGCGTAGGCTCCTAGGGTATGCGAACCGCATCTTCTCCCCTGAAAGGGTTAAATGGGCAATAAATACCTTCAAACCCTACAAGTCCCCCGGGGGGGACGGGGTCTTCCCGGCCTTGCTTCAGCAGGGCCTGGGGCCCTTCTACCCCTCCTGGTGAGAACTTTCAGAGCCAGCTTTCTGCTGGCCCATGTGCCCTACTCATGGAGAAGGATCAGGCTTGTGTTTCTGCCTAAGGCAGGCAGTGACTCCTCGACTGCGAAATCTCAGAGACCCATAAGCCTCTCCTCTTTTCTCCTGAAGGCAATGGAAAAGATCATAGATCTGGTCTTCAAGGACACACTTGAGACCGTACCCCTCTCGAAGGCACAGCACGGCTACCTGAGGGGCAGGTCGGCTGAGACTGCGCTCATGGAGCTGGTCTCACTGATCGATGAGGCTCTTCAGACGAGAGAGGTGGCGTTGTGCTGCTTCATGGACGTGGGGGGTGCTTTCGATAACACCTCCTTCAGCTCCATAGAGGCAAGAGCAGCGCAAAGGGGTATAGAACCCCAGGTCGTGAAATGGACTATGTCCATGCTAAGGTGTAGGGAAATCACGGCCAGTTTAGGGGAAGACAGCGTCACAGTGGTTCCCACAAGAGGCTGCCCTCAAGGAGGTACTTTCTCCTCCTGTGGCTACTGGTGGCTGACGAGCTGCTGGAAACACTGCAGCTTGAAGGCTACGAAGTGGTCGCATACGCGGATGACCTTGCAGTTCTGGTAAGAGGCAAATTTGCCTCCACAGTGTCTGAAAGGATGCAAGGAGCTATAGATATCATCCAAGGATGGTGTGATAAGGAGGGATTGCACATAAACCCAACCAAGACCACCATGGTTTCATTCACCAAGCGAAGAAACCTAAATATAGTATCACCCACCATGCAAGGAGCAAGGCTCCATATAAGTACAGAGGTGAAATACCTCGGGGTGATACTGGATAAGCAGCTCACTTGGAATTCACATGTGAGATATGCGCTGCACAAGGCAACTGCAGCCCTGTGGGCATGCAGGAGGCTGTGCAGCAAATCATGGGGCATTACTCCAAAAATGATGGAGTGGCTCTATAAGGGGATAATAAGACCCCGCGTCACCTACGCCTCCACGGTGTGGTGGAAGGTAACATGCCGGCTAGCAGCTCAAGGGAAACACCAAAAACTGCAGCGACAGGCATGTCTAGCTATTACAGGGGCAATGAATACGTGCCCTACTGCTGCAATGGAAGTCCTTTTAGACATCTCACCTCTCCATATACATGTTCAGAGGACTGCTTACCTGGGAGCAGTAAGGCTTTTGCAGACAGGGAACATCTCCACCAGGGTTAAGGCAAGCCTCCAAAGAACAACTAGACAGTTCAAACCGGAAGAGGCTGTGGTCCTTGCTACCGACGTTATGTCAGAGCAAAAAAACTTTCGGCTGCCATTCAGGGTAAGTATCCACTCGCGGGAACGATGGGAGCAGGAGACGTTCCGGACCGAGGTGGGTGCCCTGCGGTGGTATACCGATGGTTCAGTCATGGGAGGCAGAGCTGGACTGGGCATTGTTGGGCCCAACTACAGTCTGGCTAAGCCGCTGGGAGAGTACGCCACGATATTCCAAGCTGAAATCCTAGCTATAAAGATTTGCGCGGAAGAGATCCTGTCTAAGGGACTCAAGGGCAAGCGGATCTATATATTCTCGGACAGCCAGGCCGCATTAAAGGCCATCGCGGCCTATAGTTTTAGGTCCAGGCTGGCATGGGAATGCCTTCATGCACTCAAGCAGCTCGGCGCCCACAATAGGCTTTCCCTTATCTGGGTGCCGGCTCACAAGGGGCATGAGGGCAATGAAAAGGCTGACCACCTTGCGAAGAAGGGCACAGAAGCCCTACCCATTGGGCCTGAACCTCACGTAGGTATGACCAAAAGTCACCTGAACCATTTGGTGGCTCAATGGGAGACACAGGAAAATAGCGCCCATTGGCATCGCCAGCCACGACTTAGACAATCAAAAAGGCTTGTTACACCTTCTGGTCAAAGGGCAAAGGCGATGCTGACACTCTCTAGGAGGGACTTGAGGGTCTTGATTAGCTTCCTCACCGGACACTGCCCACTCAGGTATCACCTCAACAAGATGGGCATCTCAGAGGCGGTGGAATGCAGACTCTGTGGTGAGGAGGACGAGACGGCGGAGCACATCCTATGTGAGTGCCCTGCCTTAGCAGCGAAACGCTTTGGATTCTTTGCAGAGGGGATTATTGAGCCCCACATCATAGCAGAAGCTGCGGTGAAGGACATACTCGGCTTCATAAAGGGGGCGGGTATGTACGACGCCTTTTACTAAGGAAGGGCTAGAGTCACAATAGGCCCACACGTGGCCGCAGTGACAAAGGGACTTGTCCCGATGCCCTCGGGGAAAAAAAAAAGATCCAGGCCATTTCCCTCACGGAAGAAAATCAGGAATGTGTGATCAAAGACAATTCCTTCGATGTTCACAACGGCTCGTTGTTCCCCTCTAAATTTTAGAGGAGATCCATCAGCCCCCCATGCCAGCGCGTTTGTGGGAAGGATCGGCGTGTCCTTGATGGGCCGAGTGAGAACAGAGACAGCCGCTCCAGTGTCCACGATGAGGGATCGCCTCTCGTTGTTCAACACTGCGGTAAGTCTCAGCGCACGTGTTGTTGGTTGCTTCACCACGGTGATATGCCCCACCTCACGAGAGGCCGGTACGAGTTCCGTCTCAGGCACAGGGGGTCCGGTGAGAGTTCCTCGGGGGTGCGAAACTGGTGTCAGTAACTTCTTCTTGTTGCAGTGGATTTCTAGATGTTCCCATACCCCGCAGTAGTAGCAGAAAATGGTTTTCTGTGGGTTATGTGGACAGTCAACGGGGAAATGCTGCATGTCAGCGCAGAACATGCACGGATATCTGGGGTTAGGGCGACCCTGGCTTCTTGCCCCAGTTCCTGGGGAGTTTGCTGTTCCTCGGGTAGGTTTTGCCTCACACCTTGCGGCAAAATGGCCTACCTGGCCACAGGAATAGCACTTCCTTTCCCCAGCCTGTACTGCCCCCAAGTCCCATCGGGCTTCAACCTCGTCTGTTATGCCAAGGGTTTCTTCTAACCCTTCAGCCCGCTTGAGGGCCTCTTCCACAGTGTCGGGCTCGTGGTTTTTGAGGTGCGCTCCTAGGTCCTTGCCGACTCCTCTGACGAACGCCTTGATGACCTTTTGACGGACCCAGTCCTCACGCTGTGTAGCCGTCAGTCCCGTTTTTTCACCCTGAACGGCTACTCGAGCCAGTCTTTGAAGCTTTTCAGCGAAACGTCGTAGCGTTTCAGAGGGCTGGCGCTTGATGGTCCACAACGACGCGGCGGCTTCATCTGGATGATCCCGTTCGAACCACCCAATCATGGCCTTCTTTATGCAGTCATAGGGGTTGAGCCCCTCAGTCACATGGTCAACCAGGAACTGCTTGGCCATGCCCTTTACTCTGGCACGGAGGAGTCTCATCCGTTTAGCCTGAGACAGGTCGCCCACCACGTCTTCGAACATTTGGAAAAATGTCGTGACTGACACGGCCCCCGACTCATCTGGATCCCATGGGTCAAGTTCTAGAAGCATTGTTCTAGGCAGGTCGGAGTCTGCATCGGATGCCGACTGTCTTCGGCAGCCTCTGTCAGTGCTGTGCATCTCGTTGAATTGGCGTAAGAGCGCCTCCAGCTGGGTGAGCATTCCCTGTCCCGCCGGTTCACCGCCTTGCGCCATCCTAACTATTTCGCGGTTGAGAATGAAAAATTTGAACCGTGAATTGATTTCTCGACTACCCTTGTCAACAAGGCTAAAAGGATTCTAAAAATTTAACTAATTTTCTTACCAGAATACGTCAACAGTTGAATACACATAAATATCAATGAATCGTAAAAAAACACAATATTTTCCTAATATGGTCAAAGTCTATTAAACAAACAAGAAGAAAATTTAAAAAAAAAAAAAATTTTTTTTAAAGGGGGGGGGGGAATATCTAACTAAATTTGCAACAAAATGGAAAAATTCAATTTAAATGTTCGTCACAACCAAAGCAGAGCAGCTCCCACGTGTCATAACTGAATTTTAAATTTTGATTTTAACCGCTGCCACCAATTTATGTAAGCGACTTCGTGGGTTGGTAGCGCGGTAAAGCCGCTACATAAAATATTTTGCGAAGAAAATATGTAAAAGAACCTGAAAATAACGAATATTATTTTCGGCTTTACCTCAGTGTAGCTCGTCCCTGGGAAACTTGGGGTAATAATTGTATTTCTGAGACCAGGGAGGGTTTGAATTTATACTTAGATTTATTATTGCAAAACTTTTAAAACAAATGGCGTTGAGCCGTGACAAGGTAACGAACAAACGAGATCAACAGTATGAGGGGAGAATTTAGAATAAAAATAAACCAGCCAAGTGTTAGGTACGACGTTACAGTACCTGAAATTACCCCAGTGAGAAAAAATGAAAAGGGGGGTTTTGAAGACTCCATAGGCTGGCAGGCACGCTGGGGTGTGCTTCCTCTCTTCGAACGCCGGAGATCTTAAACAGGGGGCGAAGGAGAGGGCCTCGAGCCCGAAGGTATTCGAGGGCAAGTTCGTTTCGGGACGCCACGAATGGCGCGAAAACAGTCGACGCCACGACTTCTTCTCCTCTTTGAACACTGGCCTCGGAAGGCTGGTTTTCCGGTGCAGGCAAGGCACGGAACGTCCACGTGGTTGACTTTGCCGACGGATGCGGCCTAACCTTATTATTGGGAAAAATACTACGCCCGAAATTTCTTCTCTTGCTTGGAGCAGCCGAACTGACTCCGGCTGGCCGGCGGCGGTGGCTTCTTCCTCCCTTCCTTCACCCCACCATGAGGCTCTCCGAGGTGGGGCGACCACAGTCTTGACGACAGCTTTGATGAGGGCTTCTTCACTCACTCGATGGTGGGGATTGTGGGAGAACCTCCCCTTCGAAGGACGGAGGGGGTCCTCTTGGCGGGACAGTTGAACTTTATCCTTGTTTTTCTCGAGGCCCACTGACGCTGCCCCCTTACAACACCACACCAGTCTTAATTAGTATAATGTTAAAAGTTGTTCGGGGAAAATCCCTCTTTTTTGTGCAAGTAGGTTGTTGGACTGTATCACCATGAGGCGCAAAAGTACCCCGAAATAACAATTATATCGAGGGCGGGTAATTATACTAGAATTACTAATGGTTGGGCTATTGAGAGCCTTGTCATGTAGAACAGGGGGCTAGTTCTAATATGCCGCTATAGAAAGTGTTACTAAACATTTAAAAAACAGATAGGGCATGTATAATGTAAAAACAAAACATAATCGAACAGAAGAGAAACAAAATAAACACTTCAATATTCTGATAAAACATATAAATTAATAAAATAAAACAGTGCTTTGGAGACAATTGCTTGGGTAACTTCACTTCTTCCACCCACGGATAACTCACACGCAGCTAAAGTTTTTCTAAGCTTGCTGATGAGGTTGGTGTTGAAGAAAGCGGAAATAAAGGATGTCGACGGCTAAATTTGGTAGTAGGTGTAGTTAGTGGTGGTAAAAAAGGGATAAACGGTAGGTGATGATGATGATGATTACAGGGAGGCAGTCTTCAGGCGCACCGACCGCAGCGCCTTCCTGAAGCTGCGGGACCAATGGCAGTTTGCCGTGGCACTGAAGGCCCATGTCCCAACTCCCCTTTCACGAGCCTGTTGGGCAGCCCGCACATCTCCCCAGCCTATTGCTGGTACCCATTGCCTCACCCCCCTGGGTTTGGAGGAGGGGGTACCTGGTCGGGGATCGAACCTGAGTCCGCTGGTTCTGTTCCAGCCTGGCTCGGACAACCTCACGCCCCAACACGCTCGGCCACCGCGTGTTTTATACCCTTAAACGGTAGGTATAAAAACACCGCGATGATAGATACGATGATGATGAAGAAAGGAAGGTTTCTCCTCTTGATGGTTTTCGTCGGTGACGAGCGAGTCTACAGAATCGATGACACTACGAACTACACCCCATCACAAATCGTTCAATAATAATAATAATAATAAAATACAAAACGGATTAACAAAACATTTGCTTGCTCTTGTGAAATTAAAAATAACATGCTTCCTTCTTTCCTTATTCAGCACCTTATGGGTGGTATGCGAACAGCCACACCAACTAAACTTCCCTTGTAATGGGAAACTTGATACCACCCGTGCGATTCTGATCGGTGGATGGATCACCCTCAACCGGCGAGCACCTGGAAAAATAATACACCAAAAAGGGAGGGGGAGAGGCAATCTCTTCCAGCGCCCCACCAGTGTCAGCGAAATTGAACATATAGTCTCAGTTCGTTGCATTACATCTAAATAAAAAATACCGTCGTTAATGTTCTACCTTCTTGTTTTAGGTTGGTTTGGAATTCGAAAAATCTGGCGAAGACCTCACGATGCATTTTCCAATAACTGTGGCTACAGTCCCCTTCAGAGTTCCTAACTCTAAAGATCGAGTCGTCTTACACTATGGTAAGAGGCTTCGGCATATGGTTGCAGTAGTCATTACACTTTATAGTGAATAGTTTTTGAAAATTAAGCTGTTAAGTCTTTAATCCGAACAAATCGCAATAAAACCACAAAAGCCAAATCTAAGAAACGAACTCTTCCAAATTCCACGTCATCGCTGCTGAGACCCTTCATAAGCTACATGCTTGTATAGAAGAAATTTAGAATTAGTACAATTATTGGTTTGTCGGCTCGTGTGCAGCAATTACGATCTTTTTAACAGAAAGAAGAAAATAAAAAGAGGTTAAAAAGAAATTACATACGTCTTTCAGCCTTGAAGCGGTCATCAGAACTCTCTCTTCAAAGTGCTTTCCTCTCTCATTTCCCTCATTGTATACATGCATGGTTCACGGCAAGAGAGGAAAAGAAATGAATTACGGTGATCGTGCGATGAGAGTTCATATTCACAATAAGATAGGCACAAGAGTTCAGCAGCACACGTAACACTTGAAGGTTTCTCTCCAGAAAATGAAACAGTGAACTATTCCAGGGAGTTCAACAAAACCAACCATTGAGAGTGGACCGATAATCGGGAAAACTTATAATTCCTACATCTAAAGGGACAAGCGTTACAAAGGTTTAGGGAACTTCCCAACAATTGAAATGAGTTGAAAGGGGCTTTCCCCAATACGCTGGTCTTTAATTGTGGAAGAAGAATGAACGCAAACAACTTGAGAACTCCCTTGGCTCAGGACACGGTGACTTTCATCAGAAACAAGGTCCTAGTGCCAATTTTCGGCTTGCTCCAAACAGGAAGAAAAGATGGGACGTACACTCAGAAAAATTGTTACAGTAACAGTATGATTGGCTTGAGCTTTCAAAGTACATCAAGATTAATCTGACCGACCATGTCATGCCTAAGGAGCAAAATAGGTTAGCACTTTATTCCCCCACGACTTAATACCCTAAGAAAGTGTTTAGCAATAGTATGTGTTAAGAAATGGTGGAAAGATAAGAAGACTTCCTTTCTCCTACTTCCCCTCCCATTTTACCTTCGTCGGAACAATTAGTCCGTCGTCATTCCTCTAAGCCGCTGCTTCCCCTTAATTTACATATCCTCGATTTTAGATCGAAAGACATTATAATTTTGCAGTGCACTGCCCAACATTTCCCAATTTATTGCGCTTCGCCAGTGCCGTTTTTTCAGGATTCGCACACCGAAGTCGATCAAAGCGGGGCCCCGCTGACAAACGCCGAGAAAACGCGTATTGGTGAGCTCCTTTTCAATCCTCTTCAATATCTTTCGCCCCTATCGTTCATTTTCTTTCTTAACAATAATTATTCCGTACCTTACAAAAGTCTGGTCCGACGTTGGACCAAATCGTTCCCGTATTCAGTCCGCTAAAAAAACAGAACTTTTCATTCATTTTTCTTGATTGCCATCTTGTGGTCATACATATTTTATTCCACCGAAGCGTCTTAGAAGGCCAATTAGATTCCCAGTTTTCCTCATTTCTTCGTTCAAGCTTAAGGACACCCAGAGCCACCGACCGGCTGATCGCAACACGAGTCGATTCAGACGTGTTTTCGTCGTCACCTTTACGTCAATTTTCAAAACATTCTGTGCGAGATAGAGAAGCTAATTAGCCTAAATGCCGAATCATCAGATGAAACTTCATCTCCAGCGACATTCAGCATTTTGAATCGTTCATCTCTATGTTTGACTCAATGGTAAATAAAAATGATAAGCTATCCATGATCGAGAAATTCAGTTATCTGAAATCACATTTAGTAGGCGAACCCAAGGATCTTATCGATGCAATACCATACAATTCCGCCAACTATAGTCTCGCCTTCACAACATTGAAAGATAAATTTGGCAATCAGAGAGTTATAATCACTGCAACAAAATGTTGACGATAGAAAAGATTAAAAACCCTGCAAATTATTACACAACGGTTTATTATTCTCATGAACAGCTTGACCTAGTTACTGCTCCGAGACCCATCCCATTCGATTCAGCATCGAAAAATACCAGTAAACCATACGAAACATGACCTGACTACAACAGAACTACGGAAACTAAAATTCCCCCGGCGCCTGTAGGCAATTGGCAGGATGTTGCGAGTCGAGCAGTCAGGTGGTTTTGATGAGAGGGGTGGGAGGGAGTACTAACGGCGAAACGTTTACTTCTGCTGTAGTTCACGCGAGTTCTTTCAATTAGTTGACTTTGGCTCACTGTAATTACGGTAATTTCACTATACGCAGTTGTGCACGATACTCATTCCATTCGACCCAGGATGTAAAAATAGCTTGAAAACTATACGAAACACGGCGTATTTGCGATTATACTGCGTTTTGTTAATATTTTTAACACTTTTTTGTCCATAACAACCATGGGCTTCGTCCGATGGTGGGCACAACTAGATACCAAATGGGATTTTTGTGCGAAAGAACGGATTTTTTAGATCACGTTAGGCACAAAACAGCCCGGACGGCGGATTTGAATCGCCATGTCTTGAAACGTTTTTCTTGACAGAAAACATAGGATTATTATTCAGAATGAATAATAAACCAAAATGCGGCGCATCTTCGTGCATTATTACATACAGTACATCAATGTAGACGCTATCAAAAGAATGAAACTACCTGATCTTGGTGGTACACTCCTATTACATCTTGGTCTAGGACTGCAAGACGCAATACATTTGACAAGGAACATACGTCTACACCAGTTCCAATTTACGAGCAGCTCATAACTTTCCTTCACAATTAATGTCTAGTTGGTGAAACATCCAAGTTTGACCAATCTAGATGCATACCGATTGAGTCTAAACATAGCAGCTTCTATATTTAATTCACGTAAAACGTTTCTTACTACACAATTAGCTGGTGATCTGAGCAAAACATCAAATAGTTTTAAGTTGTGTTCGAAGGGCCCCACAGAATAATCAAATGTTGGAAATTCCTCGAGATACCCATAGCTGACCGTATTAGCGCTATTAACTCCTTAAAGCATTGAAGAATCTGCTTATATTATCATCGTGATAAACCTTGTTCTTCACGCGGTCAGTACCATTGGTGTTCTAGCTCAAAACATAATCGCTATTTGTGTGATTGATCTCCTCAGTCGGAAACTGAACCTTCATCTAATATTTGTAATTCGCCGACCGTACTTGCTACGGCTGATAGTTGTAGTTCCTCCACTTCGCTGGGCAACACTAACTCTCTTTCTTGTCGCCTTGAGAATCAGTATATTTCATCATCGCAAGTACTTCTAGGTCCGCTCAGGTACGAATTCTACATTCATCCAGTCAGAGATATGGTCCATGTCGCGTAATAATCTATAGTGGTTTGGAAGTAAATTTCGTTAATAAGTTAATACTCTTGCACAAGTATTAGGCCTTTCCCGAAAGGCGTGCCCGTACCAAGTCCTCCTGTGAACATCATGCACTCTATCTTCCATGCCGCACTTCAGTCAGGACATTACTCTGGAGAAAAATTGCTACAGTAACAGTATGATTGGCTTGAGCTTTCAAAGTACATCAAGATTAATCTGAGATCATTGAGATTAATCTGACCGACCATGTCATGCCTAAGAAGCAAAATAGGTTAGCGCTTTATTCCCCCACGACTTAGTACCCTAAGAAAGTGTTTAGCAATAGTATGTGTTAAGAACTACTACTACTTCCCCTCCCATTTTACCTTTGTCGGAACAATTAGTCCGTCGCTATTCCTTTAGGCGACTGCTTCATCTTAATTTACGTATCCTCGATTTTAGATCGAAAGACATTATAATTTTGCCCAACATCTCCCAATTTATTGCACTTCGCGAGTGCTGTTTTTTTAGGATTCGCACAACAAAACCGATCAAAACGGGGCCCCGCTGCAAAAACGCCGAGAAGACGCGAACTGGTGAGCTCCTTTTCAATCCTCTTCAATATCTTTCGCCACTGTCGTTGTCTTTCTTAACAATAATTAAGTCCGTACTATACATTACGAACAAAGCTGGTTATACCTGTACAGTAAGATTTGTAGATTACAATGAATGATTCACGGAGCATGGAATGACATGTGTTTAACTGCCAATTAGTAAGAGTTAACATAGGCAAGCAGGGTCAACATCAGTAAAGCTTTGATAGTCTGATCCAGTATAGGTTCATCCAAATGGCTGCATAGGTGTTATGGAAAGATCATCTGCTTTTCACAATTCTCCCAAAATTGCTCTAAGTTGAAAAAATTGAGTTTGAACATAAATGTTGCACATTCCAGGAGTTGCCAGCAGCCATGTTGAGGGAGGAATGTATGTTGGCCCCGAATTTCTTTTAGGGCAAGTATACGATGGAACTTCAACCCGCTCAGAAGCTCCAGTCGTCTTATACCGCCCGCTGTACGTCTGCGTCAACAACCACTGACAATAGGAGGAGGAGAGTGGTGGTGGAGGAACTATCAGTCGGTTGGACCATTCTAGCCACGCCTTTAACTCTCCCAAACCACTCAACACTCTTCGAGACCGTGTTACTTTTTACCGATACTGAACCGTCTGTTCAACACATTATTTTGAATTGGCACTTATCTGAAGTTCAGACTGTAACTTAAACTAGACACGTTGAACTTGTTACAAACGAAAATCATATTTTTGTAGTTAATTTGAGTTACTCGAAATAAATCAAAGGGGATGGAGAAACAAAAAGGTGTTCTTCACTTTGATCGAATGACCAAAGGCACGAAGACTCTTAACAATTCAATGGATAACAGGGGGGAATTCTATTACACACTACCCACATCAACTACCTTCTGAATCAGTCTAATGAAGGTTAGTCCTTGTCTGAATCAAGCTTCAGTTTGTGCAATGGGAATGAGATCCCGAGAGCTATGAGAACTTGGGGAAAGATCCCAAGTGGATGGGAAGGTTTAAGCACATGACAAATGGAGAGGGAGCACAATGAGAGGAGTGGAGACATTTCTTTTAACCACTAGAAGTTCCAGGAGGTATCTGAGAGATCACCACAATCGCTCAATGACTGTTGATCTTAACAGTCTATCGTGGTCTAAACACTTCTACTATCAGCGCAAAAAATGGGTATTGCTCTTTAGTTAACTGGCAGGAGTTCAGTGGCGATCTCATCCACTGCCCATAATATGTACGTTTGAGTGTGACTTGAATACGGCTCACAATTACTAGTAACTGTGTCATAATCCGCCCTAGCTAAACTACACGTCACTCTCTACAGATTTGAATCTTTTGCTTGATCCTATAGACGGGTCCTAGATGGCACTACTTACAACGAACCTCAGCGTTGAATCTGACTTGAGAAGTTACTAAAGTATCTGTCAATGCAGGATTGATCAATAAACATTGTTTGTGTATTTCTTCCCTAATTCAATAACGAACCAGGCAACACAGACCAAAATTCCTTTTGATCAGACAATACTTACCATAATCCTCATATTTTTTCAAGTTTGTAGAACTTGGACATATGAAACGTGTTTTTTTAAATCCATGACATAGATGATCTGTAATTCAATAATCCGCTGGAGTGTACCGTGGATTTCAATGAAGCCATTCTGCTCGTGAATGCTGCCGCAAGTGCAGACTGTGAAAACGTTCCAATGAAAAACAACATCGCATTTTCCCTTCCTCATACATTTTCCCCAGGTTTGGAAATAGTTCCATCGACGATCAGGGTTAATTTTGTAATGTGATCCAAATGTTTTAATAACTAATGACCTCATTTGTGCATTTCAATTTAAATTTTTATAAGTGTACAAACCTAGTGCCAAGTTTTGTGGAAGCGTAGACAACGTAGATTACTTTCTTATCGACAAATTAAATTTTAGTTTCGGGTTTTAAAAGCTCAATCAGTTAATCAGGTCGAGTTACAAATAAACACTGGATGGTACGAGATACAAAATAGAAAAACGCAGTGTTTACTAAATTGATGTATCAACGAGATGTAGACTTCACCTAGTAAACTCTTGACACTATGTGCCCATTTACATCTTCCTTAGTTCGTCATGGGCACCCATTGAACTGGACTGCTGACAGATATCCAAAGTCATATTTATTTATTGTAAATTACATATACTCGTATAGAAAACATTCAGAAGTGAACCACAATTAAATTAGGGAGATGCAAAATTCAATAAAAAATGGAATGGCACCACCATTTGGCCTTAATGCCCAGTAATAAGTAAGTAAAACCGGGTTATCCTAATACAGGCGCATTCCCCTTCTACCAAGCTTCCCCACTAGTCCAAAGACACATTTTCTGTACCCACGTTGTTCTGTCTCGGGATAGTGGTAAAGGCATTCAATTTAAATTCTAGAAAGCAGTATAACTGCCCCCCTCCTCCACCCCCTAAAAGTGTGCCTACTGATTATCGTCAGCACCTTTTTCCTTGGGCGATAGATGCCAGTGAAACCTGAAAAGAAACATGGGTGACATCTAGTGAAGTGTGACAAGTACTCCTCAACTTTCTGTGAGGTAGTGTTCATGCTTAAGGGCTTCATGACTGTCCCAGGGAGACCAAAATGGGTGTATAAGCTGGCGAAAATGATTGCTAAATGTTTCTGCAACCTTATTTCATAGTATAGAAGTCAGCTGGTATCCTGTGTTCCCCAACTTAAGTTGAAGAACAACATTACTCTTCTGTTATTTCCCAGACCAATTACAGAGAGTTAATAAGAGTGACCAAGGCTCTTCAAAGTAATTGGGTTAAATAAGAATTAAACATACTAACAGATCAACTTATTAAAAAGCTATTTTTTAAAACTTATTAAAAAGCTATTTAATTGTTAAATCTTTTCCGTACACGTACGTGAAACGATTAAACATGTTACTAGTCCACAGATGGGCGCCCATGTTGACAACTCTGCATCAGCCATAAATCTGTCGCTGTTTCACATTAAACTTGCTCACTAGATAATATTTAAATCTACAGCCCAAGCTTTCATGATGAAGCTCCATTTGAGTTCACAAGTACATCCTAACCTTTCCTTCGGCATTGCACTTCAACCACCAGTCCAATATTTTACATCTACTCAAATGCATTGATTTCCTGCCAGATAAGAAGTACGACAAACTCACAAACACATCCGATCCGAATACGGCAAACCTCGAATTGCCTACTGATCAAATAGTCAGGTGCACGTAAACGACGCTGGAATTCTCAGTTATTCCAACTGTCGGTGTGACGCACACAAACCTCCTCATTTACACAATAGAAAACGAATCCATCCAGAATAACATAATCTGTTTCGTAGAAGTTAAAATAGACGACACTTTTAGCCAAATAAACGGGCTGTCACTTAAATAATTAAACGAAATTGATATACATAAATTATGAGTAAATGTCATATTTTATCAGTGTTGATTTGTGTCCAAGTTTTATGCAGTTGAATGGTTGTCTAAATGTTTATGAATGTCGCCTGATGTTCAAGATGAGCTCCTCCATGTCTACTCTAAGCGATACTCTAACCCCCGTCCAACTGAAAAGGAGGATAAAACCTTTGTATCTTGAAAAATCGAGTAAATATCAGTGGATATCATAAAAGTGTATAGAGAAATAATGCAAAGCCAGTGGACAAACAGTGTAAAAATAGTTAAGAAAATGTAAAAAATAATTAGAAAAATGAATAAAAATTGTTAAGCTAAGCCAAGAAAGTTGAGGCATAGAATAACATAGTTGGGAAATATAGTAAAAATTGTTAGATTTTCTAAAAACAGTTCAGAAAAACAATTAAACCCCATTAAATCCTTTAATAGTTAAACGGATGTAATTATCAATGGTCATATGACTAGGCATACAATGGAGGTGATTACGAGCTCCAAACCTCTATTTGTTGATTTTAACTTTCTTGAGTTCTTTCTGTTTATCCTCCACACCTAGGACACCCCCAAAAACCAAATTTATTATCGATCTTCTAATTTCCACATACCCAAGTTACACTTCCCCTTTGAACGACAATTTGTAAATCGCTGTGAGTAGATCATGGATTGGTAGGAAGAATGTAAGGCATTATGTAGAAAATAATAGACATTATTTGTAAATAAATGCACATACGTATTTGAGAAGTCACAAATAAAAAGATAAGAGCAGGCTCATTCATTTTCCTTCTATGCTAAATTCGCCACATGAACAAAGAATTGACAACCGAAATGGAGGTTCTGATCCAACAGAATCTCCATGCTCAAGTTCTTCGTTTTTTCTGAGCCCTAATTATAGACCTGAAAGAGCCTTAGCCAGTTCAATAGCACTTCCATTCCTTTGTTGTCTAATACCTTCAGAAGCTGGCTGTAGACTCCAGAACTCGCCCAACGAATGATGCAGAAACAGCCATGGTCAGCCACTGCTTGAGATGCTTTATTTACCAAAAAATACTTACTGCGGAGTCCTCTTCCATCATCCATGCAGCCAGTAAATTGAAGGTTCAATGTTCAAGGGAGATGATAATAAACCTCAAGTAGTTTTCACGAAATGAATTAATACAGCTAAAAAGAGCTGTGTATATCTGATTTGGCATTCGCCATCCTCGAATCAGAACTGATATGGATGAAAAACACCACTCCCTCGCACCCTCTAAGTGCATGTGTAACAGTCTGATTTACCTACTGAAAACCAAAAACCCTGCAAATTATTACACAATGGTTTATTATTCTCATGAACAGCTTGACCTAGTATTACTGCTCCCCCATCCAATTCGATTCAGCATCGAATAGTAGTAAACCATACGAAACATGACCTGACTACAATGGAACTACGGAAACTAAATATTCCCGAGGCGCCCGTAAACGTCTGATCCGATGGAGGGGGGGCTTCCAGTGAACCCTCGCACGGCAATTGACAGGACATTGCGAGTCGAGCGGGCCTTGAAAACGATACGAAACACGGCTTATTTGCGATTATACTGCGTTTCGTTAATTTTTTTAACCATTTTTTGCCCATAACAACCATGGGCTTCGTTCCATCGGATTGCTGATATGGCGGGCACAACTAGATATCAAATGGGATTTTTGTGCGAAAGAACGAATTTTTTAGACCACGTTAAAGCCACAAAATGGCCCGGACGGCGGACATAGCAGATTTGGAATCCCCATGTGTTGAAACATAAAGTATCAAATTTTGAAGGGGGGGGGGGTTGTAAAAAATTTTGACTGTCTGCAGGTCGGACAGTTCCCCACTCAGTGGAAGTCTGCGTGTGTTGTCATTCTTCAAAAGGGAGGCGACCGCAATCAGTCAGACCCGTGATCATGGAGACCGCGCATAGAATCTCCGTTCAGAGAAGAGGAAGGGAAGAGGGCTCAGTAGCGGCTACTGCTGCATACAAGGGGCCTGGGTTACTTATCTGGCTCGGTGGAGCTTCTTGAGCTTTGGGGGCTGGTGCCACTGGCTACTGGGCAATTAAGCTACGCAGCTCTTCCCTCACGACAGCTGCCACAGTTTCCCACTGGGGGGTAGTGGCAGGGGGGGGGGCTTGATGGCCAGCTTCGAGATTTCGAACAGACAGCTGGTGACGAGGTCACGCATTGGTCCCGTTGCATAGACCCTCATTCGCACCAGCTGGCCGTAGATAAGTTGGACATAACACAAATCTGTTTCATTACCGACAGATTAGGGTTCACTGGGTGTATAATGCTTGTAGTAACCAGGTTGCCCGGGCTATTGGGAGGGGAAGGAGGAGATGAACGCATTTTTTAGACCACGTTAAAGCACAAAACGGCCCGGACAGCGGACAGACATTGCAGATTTGGAATCCCGCTGTCTTGAAACGTAAAATATCAACGTTTGAGTGGGGGTTGTAAAAACTTTTTCCTGACCGAAAACATAGGGTTATTATTCAGAATGAATAGTAAACCATAACTGAAAAACGAAAAAGATTATGTTTTAATCAGGTCAAGAGGAAGTTTCAACGAAAAATTATTTTTAAAAGGCATGGGGAGGACAGATTGGAGCACGATGTATCAGGAGGCTACTGTTGATAAGAAGGTTGACTTTTTCAATGAGAAAGTGTTGAACGTTTATAACAAGCATTGTCCTTTGACTAACGTGAAAACAGGACGATTACCTGCCTCCTAGCTGGTCAAATGCCTAAAAGCTGGTCAAGTCAACTATAGTAGGGAATGATGGGATACCGGTGGATGCTCTCCATTGCACGTTGAGTACCACAGTCCTGGTCCTCTGTCACATGTAGATGTAGCTCACTTGAGTCGACAAGAATGAATCGACAAGAACGACAAAGAAAGTGCGGTTGGAGTAATAAACGGTGTGATAGGCATTGTATGAAATGAAAGGCTTTAGTAGTGGGCTTTGCCAGACTTCGGTCAAATATCAATTTAGATAGCTTACCTAAGATCAGGATCAATAATGTATACTTGGAATATGTAAAAGAGGTCAAACATTTAGGTATAATTATGGCTTATAACTTGACATGGTCAGTTCATGTTAAAGCCACTATAATGTAAGGTGGGTGCGGCGAGATAGTGGAAATCCATCTTATAAAAGACGAGTTAAGACGAAGTAGTCTATTTCCACGGGTAAAATAAAGACAATGATAACTTGTAGACGCATTTCGGTTTACTAGACCATCATCAGTACAATACTGGTATTGGTATTGTTACGGGACGAACCAAACCCTTCGATTCAGCGGAGGCTCGTCCGGGGCATTTATGCTGACTGGGCACCTCAAATGCCCCGATTCGCTCGAGACTTCGCAGGAGTCAGTTGAATCCGAGCCGGTTCCCTCGTCGCCGTGTTGCCCGCGCACGCGTTCGCTCCCACTCAGTTCCCCTGTCTGTGGTGGTAAAACTCCGAATGTAATTGAGAATAAAACTCTGTTCCAATTGCATTCAGCTTGATATCGTACCAACTTCCCGACTCTCTTAGTGCGATATCGCTTCAATATAAATCTCCCCCGTAACATTGGCGCCCAACTAGTTGTCGAACTTCCCCTGCAAAAGTTCAAGATGCCGGCCACGAGGAAAAACTTGAAGGTTCTTCTAATACGATGGGAATTTTTGATCCCTCACCTTCAATTTTTCTGCCCTACTGCTGTAACCTACTCTCTCGCCCGTCATTATGTTCGAACGTTGTCCGTTCTTGACGAACAGTTGAACACAGCTTTGTGTTCAATCGACGACGGCTGCTTGGAGGAAGGCAGCACAGATGTGAAGGACCTTCTGGTCTACCAGCATCTCGGGCACACATACATAGATAAGGTCAATGCTTATCTAGCAGCGAAGAAGGATGAACCTACGGATGCATCAACAGCGACATCTTCCCGCGTGTCTGTCCCCAAACGACCTCGCAAACAACGAGTCCGGGCAAACCACGAGCCACCAAAATGGACTGGTCAACACGAGCCCACATCGCCAGAGCCACATCCCTGCCCTATCTGCAGTAAGCATCATGGGGTAAAGAAGTGCCCACGTTTCCTCAACTCCAGCCAGGAGGCTCGAAGAATCTACGTGGAAGAGCACAATCTGTGTACGAATTGTCTGGCAGCCTCACACACGCTGAAGAGCTGCCACTCCACGAACACGTGTGAATGCTGTCAACACAGGCATCACACCCTACTACACCCCATGAGCCAGGACGCCGCACTTGTTCCCAAAAGTGCAACCAACCACTGCATGGTAGACGCAGCATCTGCGCTCTGCGCTACCCCTTCTGGAACACCTGAGGGCAGGTGTCCTCGGAGGAGGAGGGAAACTACGACTCCCCTCACCCAGAGAGTCGTCTTTTGCCAAGAGATGGACCGATTCTCTGAACCACGGATGTCGCAACTGCGTGGGACGAAGACGTACGATCCACATATTCGACTCACACATCCGATCCACACATCCCAAGATGTTTACGTCAGAGACATTGTGAGGTGACTGTTTATTTGTAGTTCTAAATTCAATACTCCCACCACAAACAGGGACACCCTTTTGGAACTTTAATCAAAATTATCTCTCGCTCTCTATGCTCAAGATTAGGTTCCCATTTGTTGGGTGGACAGCAACGCCCTGAACTGCAGTGTTCATAAGTACCTGAGGACAGGCACTTCATCAAGGGCGGAGTGGTGTTACGGGACGAACCAAACCCTTCGATTCAGCGGAGGCTCGTCCGGGGCATTTATGCTGACTGGGCACCTCAAATGCCCCGCTTCGCTCGAGACTTCGCAGGAGTCAGTTGAATCCGAGCCGGTTCCCTCGTCGCCGTGTTGCCCAGCAAGACGCGTTCGCTCCCACTCAGTTCCCCTGTCTGTGGTGGTAAAACTCCGAATGTAATTGAGAATAAAACTCTGTTCCAATTGCATTCAGCTTGATATCGTACCAACTTCCCGACTCTCTTAGTGCGATATCGCTTCAATATAAATCTCCCCCGTAACAGTATTGTACTGATGATGGTCTAGTAAACCGAAACGCGTCTACAAGTTATCATTGTCTTTATTTTACCCGTGGAAATAGACTACTTCGTCTTAACTCGTCTTTTATTACAGCCACTTGCAAAAATGTGTAAGGAAGCCCATACCAACTCATCAGAATGGGAATTGATTTCCCCTTCTAATCTCGCCAGCGACTTGTGCCCTAGGTGATGCATAATTTTTTTGACTATGCTTTTGTCTGCCTTTTGCGACCTCAATAAGGAACAGATCCATTCGTTACAAAAAGCACAAAATGCTGTCATCAGATTTGTATATCGATTGAAGCTAGACCAACACGACTCACCTTTTGGTTTATTATTCATTCTGAATAATAACCCTATGTTTTCGGCAGGAAACATTTTTTACAACCCCCCCCCCCCCTTCATAATTTGATACTTTACGTTTCAAGACATGGGGATTCCAAATCTGCAATCTCCATCCTCCATCCGGGCCGTTTTGTGCCTTTAACGTTGTCTAAAAAATCCGTTCTTTCGCACAAAAATCCCATTTTGTATCTAGTTGTGCCCGCCATCTCGGCAATCCGATCGGACGAAGCCCATGGTCGTTATCGACAAAAAATAGTTTAAAAAATTAACGCAACGCGGTATAATCGCAAACACGCCGTCTTTCGTATCTTTTACAAGGTATTTTTACTTCCTGGGTCGAATGGAATGAGTGTCAGACATGTACAACTGCGTATAGGGAAATTACAGTAATTATAGTGAGCCAAAGCCTACTAATTGAAAGAACTTGCAGGAACTACAGCGGAAGTAAACGTTTCGTCGTTAGTACTCCCTACCACCCGCCTGCTCGACTCGCAACCTTGTGCGAATTGCCGAGGGTTTGCTGGAAGTAGTCCCCGTCCCGATTACCCAGACTCTTTTTGCTCGACGGAGCGTAGGATCGTTAGAGGTTAGAGCCACTTCCTCCACACACCCCTATATCGGATCATAAATGCCTACAGGCGCTTAAAGGCGCCTGGGGAATATTTAGTTTTCGTCATTTCGTTGTAGTCAGGTCATGTTTCATATGGTTTACTAGTATTTTTCGATGCTGAATCGAATGGAATGGGTCTCGGAGCAGTAATACTAGGTCAAGCGGTTCATGTGAATAATAAATCGTTGTCTAATAATTTTCAGGGTTTTTATATAAAATGGAAGTGGTTAAAAATTGCTGAGCGGATTGAACTAGGAACCGCGGTATCGTTATTTAAAATTCTAAACTTTTCTAGCCCGACGTATCTAAGAGACTTCTGTCACAATGGGTGACATCCACTATCATAGTAACCGTGATGCCAGGCAACAATTTCAAATCCCTCTTCATCGTAGAAGTATATTTAATAAATCTTTCCCAGCAAACAGCATCAGGTTGTATAACGAAAACCTCGAATTTTTCAATACCACTGTCAGTTAAAGCGTTGAAAACCAATTTCAAAGATCTTTTACTTTCTAAATATGGAGAAGATATTTAGGACCTGAGGAAGCTATTTACGGAAGAAGGAACAGTGTGGTTGTATAAGCACACAAACGCTTATTTACATGTAGGTTTTACAGGCGCCATGAAGCACAGTTAGTTTGTTTTTTATGAGTCTCATGATGTATTTTTTATTTTACTTTTTGTTCGTTTTTTAATGTTTTCAATTTGTCGTGATTATTATAAGAAGTTCAATATGCTCATGTTCACGAGTACGTTTTTATTTACGATGAAGATATTACCTGTAATGGCTCTTCCAGGGTCATGGTAAGAGAGGACTTTATAGTCATATTCGTACCCTGGAGATTAAATAAACTCAAATTCAAATTCTCTCTCTCTCTCTCTCTCTCTCTAGGTCACATATTTACGCTCGCAACCTTTCAGCAAACTGGTAACCCCCCCCCCTTCATCAGAACCGCACCTTAGAAAAATGCGATGATTTCACTTCACCCCACACACAAAACAATGCAGTGAGCTAAGACAATACTGTGTAATGTTCAGTACAAGTAAAGTATTTTTGAATAGAAAGCGGTGAACACAATGAAGTCATCTGTTATTCATACCAAGCTTATAAGCGAGAT
Organism: Pachypeltis micranthus; assembly: GCA_020466155.1. NCBI lineage: Eukaryota > Metazoa > Arthropoda > Insecta > Hemiptera > Miridae > Pachypeltis > Pachypeltis micranthus. Next base: position 1,835,102 of record CM035773.1, on the reverse strand, counting down.
GAAGTAGGAGTTGGTTGAAGAAATGTCAACGCCAGCTGATTAACTGAGAGAGACTCAAACAAAAATGTACACTAATCCTTGGATAGAATACGCAATAAAATTATAATTACGCATAAAAATTTTGTGAACCCAAACTGTACAGATCTGGGGGCTGCTTACATGCTCTCCCACTACTAGAATGTCGTTTGAGAAATACCAAATCACTTCTCTGATACAATAGCATAATAGGAACATACGTAATACAATTACTATAAAAACGCGCTCACGCACCGTTCCAGTGTGGTTATCGAATTTTCATCGTTGAAAGAAATTGGGGTGAAGATGGCCCCGATCTGTTGGATGTGGCCCTCGACTTTCAACTCCTCCCCAGGCGCCCATTCCCATTGGAAGCCCCACTCGACCGAAACGACCATTTGAGATGGAGTCGACTGCTGCCATGATGTCCCCGCCTCCGTACATCCCTCTATCCCAAACCGTCTCAACTGTAAACACAGACATTTTCAAGTGGATACACATCTACCACAAAAATTAAAGTGACGCAGTTTCGATTTATGCATAATTATTGTCGAAGATCTTTCTTGTGTGAAGCACCTCACAAAGTTCCTTACACCAACAGGTATCTACACTGAAGGTTGTGATGATTAAATATTGGTAACATAATACTTCAAGTTACGCCCATAGGCTATTAGCAGCTTACATTTCAAGCAAAAGTGCTGATGTGTTTTACTCGACTGAAATTAAGAAGCTCCATTACTAGCTAAGGCTGGCACTAAATTCAGCAGCACCAGTTTCGTCAGTGAACCAGACTGTGTCTCCTGCTGTCCCACTACTGTCAGGTATGAGGAGTGAATGTAGGTATGACATGAGCTATACAAGCAGAGTGTTTACATTGGACACACTCAGAATGTTGAAGCCCGGTCGCCCTCCTTTTTATAGCTTTTAGTCGTGAAAACATAGGGCACATTGATACTTCCTAATAAGATCTTCATTTGATACTTTGATCCAGACCTTGACTTCATTTTTAAATCCAACTCACACTGCAAACTGTCCCACACCAAGCTGTGACTTACGACAGAAGCTAACAAGGCAACTTGGCCGAAAGCTGTTGAGCCCCCTCCATGACACTGGGGGGGGGGGCAAAGGGGGCTGAAAAGCGTAATTACGTAAATAACCATTTACGTACGTATATCACACAGCGCTGGTTCAACCAGAATACTCTTCTGCATTTCTTTTTTCTTTTTTTTCAGAACTGGAGGCCGCACGCATGCGCACTTGAGTACTCACTCATCTCCCCAGGCAAAGCTTATAGGCTGCCAGATATAAAAAGCAGCACGGTAGTGAAAATATCCTGACATCTCTTCCCATAATGCAGCTCTATCTGAAAATGATTCGTGATCCTTAACTGAAGAAACCTGTAGAGGAAAACTACTCAAATGATCATATTATGAATATTCAACTAACACTCCGACATAATGCCCAATACACTGTAATTCACTGCCTGGTAGGGTTAGAAAACTTGTGTGATGCGTTACACCTGATGTTTTTAGAAACAAACAATTCACACTGAACGCATTAATTCATGAGTGACCTATCATTTGTGGTCAGCTTACTAATTTAAATAGAATAATAGAAAAAAAAGGATGTTATCGTGTATGAACAAAAGTTGAAACGTGCGTCTTACCTGGCTCTCGATGGTAAGTAGGATGGCCACCAAAATATCGGTTCCCCCGCTCGTTGCCAAAGCTCCTCCCACGGCCCCTGGCTCTCCCGACCTTCTCCTGAAAAAACAACAAAAACACGATATTTGCACAGGTGTAATTTCAATTCGTGAATTAGATTCCATAATAACGGGACAATGGTCTGAAACTGTAGATATTTGTTGATATGCATTTTGTCAAGTGACGGGTCATTGACAACAGCGTCGAGTTGTCTTCTTGGTAACCAATAAATAAAAAGTTCAGTTTTGGTTTCAATGTTCAACGATCGTGTTCCGTTATTATTAATAGTCTAGTATTAATTGACTTTCTTGCGCAAAGATCTAACATTTGGTGTCAGAAGTGGGATCTTCGCAATTGCAAGTGATAAAGACTTTTAGTGTTGTTTTTACTTTTGAGATGCTACACCAAACTCACTAATGACGTCAAGAAGGTGCCTAGTCAGCACAAATGCCCCGCACGAGCCTCCACTGAATGAGAGGGTTTGGTTCACCCTGGTACATCACTCTGCCCTTGAGGAAGTGCCTGACCTCAGGCACTCATGAACACTGCAGTTCAGGGCGTTGCTGTCCACCCAACAAAGGAGGAGTGATGTACCAGGACTAACCAAACCCTCCCATTCAGTGGAGGCTCGTCTAGGGGATTTGTGCTGACTAGGCACCTCAAATGCCCCGATTCGCTTGATACTTCGCTGCCGTCAGTTGTAACTGAACTGGTTCCCTCGTCGCTGTATCTTCCGCACTCGCGTTTGCTCCCACTCAGTTCCCTGTCTGTGGTGGTAAAACTTCCTCGAATGTAATTGAGAATAAAACCTTGTTCGAATTGCATTCGGCTTCTATCGTACTAACTTCCCAACTCACCTAGTGCGATACCACTGTCAATATTAATCCCCCTCCATAACAGTTGGATTGATGAACATGACAAACGTGGGCAACTCATTGCAGCCCAGAAGGGACATGCCCTCACCCTCATATCTCTAATCCCCGGAGAACCAGATCCGGGAGTGAAGGGCAAGGACATATACATGAGTAGACTTAGGACAAAACTGCAGGGTCCTAAAGAACATCTAGCTACGTTTGGAGTAAACCTAATGGTATTGGCTTGCCGGGCCCAACCAGGATGTTCAACCTTAGCTGTTGAAGCCCTTGCCTTACAATGATTCTATGAAGGGATATGTAATGACAGGCTTCGGGAGTTGGTTCTTGGTTTTCCTGCAACAACAGCGCGTGATGCTTTAGCCTTTGTTCAGACGGGTGAAGTAAATTTACTGAGAGTTGGAAGTATTCACAGCTTCACTAGTGAAGCATCTGCATGCAGTGGCCAGACTGTTGATTCTACAGATCACCCTGCAGTCGGGGGTCCAGAATTCCGCTGACGTATTCCCTGCGTGTCGTATGAGCCGACTAAAAGGGACAGCCGGGTGGGCCCAGCTTGAAAGACAACCTCACCTCTATGAGGTCCCCGCAAGATTACATCCAACGAGGCTTAACTGTGGCTGGGCGTCACAGTGTACTCTGTCGCCGCACTGTGCTCACCCTGCAGTAGGGGGTCCAGAATTCCACTGCCGTACTCCCTGCGTGTTCGTATAAGCCGGACTAAAAGGGACACAACTTACACTTCATTCACATACATGACACACTGGGAACCCCCTACCTTTAGCTGGGATCGCAGAACACACCCCCCGCAGGAAGGGGTACAGAATTCTCCTGCCATATCCTCTGCGTGGTCGTTAAAACCGGCCTTAAAGGGGCTTAAAGCACACGACACTGACATACACAACATATTCCAGATACTAAATACACTGCAACGGCTTGCGTGGCAGAACACACTCACTTGAAACACTCATAATGAGCGAAAGACAGTCCTGGAAGTAGCTCACTAACACCTTTGAGCGATCCCCTATATAGGTGCGGCCTTCGGAATGAGGAGGGAAAAACCAGGTTTGAGCGTTCCTGGGGCGGCTGATAGCGTGTGTCCCGCTCACCACATCACTAGTGGCCGAGGGCTGACTCTGAGCAGCAGCCGAAAAATCCCTCATGCGTCTTAGTCGGTGGGTGGCGGACTGGCAGCTGCGGCGCATGTGGGGGCCTCCTTTGACCCTCAACGGACCAGCGAAAGGGGCTAGAATCAATATGCCTGAGGGGAGCTTCCAGGACACTGCCTCGAGCACCTCTCGCTCATACCACGAACACACACAACAAATGAACTCACAAGGATACACTACACCAGTCCGCTTCTTTAATCACCCCCAAATAAGTAAAAAACATGGCAAAGTCAACTAAAACTTCAGCAGGTAATAAAGACTCCACCTGCGCCTGTTCCGCGGGTTCGTCAAGCTCGACCCTCCCTCTTCGGACGATGAGCAACCTACTCGTCGTCCAAACAAACAAGGGCGGAAAGAACCGGGCAAACCGCGTTCATCTCCCCTTCTCCCCTAGTAGCCCGGGCAACCCGGCTACTACAAGCACACGACACAGCGTGGACCCTAAACTGTCGGACATGGAGCAAATTTGCGCATACGTCCAAATCATCCACGGCCAGCTGGCACGGATGAGGGCCAACGCGACAGGACCTATGCGGGACCTCGTAACTAGTTGCCTCTTCGAAATTTCGAAGCTGGCTATAAAAGCTAATGCCCCCAACGACATCGCCCCTGCCACTCCCCCTGCGGGAAACTGTGGCGGCTGTCGTGAGGGAAGAGCTGCGTAGGGCAATTGCCCAGCAGCCAGTGCCACCAGCCCCCCAAACTCGAGGAGCAACAACGAGCCAGGGTAGTACCCCAGGCCCCTCATATGTGGCAGTAGCCGCTACTGCGCCTTCCTCCCCCCCTCATGGAGCTGAGGCGGAATGGCAGCCTGCCAGGGCCAGGAAGCGCAGAGGGAAGCAGAAACAGGCCCCAACTAAGCAGGAAGTGCAGGCCGAGGGCAGCGCCCTGCCAATGCCTCCGCACAAAAACAAGGGCAAAAATAAAAATAAAAACCAAAATAAAAAGCCTCCACCGCTTGCCAAACTCTCCCCTAAAAACCCACGACAAAACGTGGTAGTGGTTAGGCGGACATGTGAGGAAGGAGAGGCTGGTCCCTCCAACCCTGACGCAATGGAAGCGCTTATGCCGGGTGTCCCTGCTACGGACCTCCAAGCTCTGAGTGTCCGAGTGCTGAACATCCGCACCGCAGTAGGAGGTGGCGCCGTCATTGTGACGGAAACGCCAGAAATGGCCAAGGCGCTCACGAGCCACATTTCCACAAAAAGGAGTTGAAGCTCAAGCGTCAGCCCCCCTGGGTCGTTTCCCACGCCTGCTGCTGTGCGACGTGCGGACCGACCTTCAAAAAGAGGACTTGGCCCAACAAGTTGTTGAGCACAACCCTGCGTTAGGCTTGCAGCCGCAGGATGTCAGGCCTCTCTTCACCAAAAAGCGTGGCAGACAGAAGGATTGGGTGATTGAGGTATCACCCAGCCTGTACAAAAAACTAGAGGGCAAGGCACCTCCAAATGGCCTGGCAGCGGTGCGCCATACGAAAGTACCAAGCCCCACTCAGTGCTACAAATGCCAGCGCTATGGCCACCTGGCAGTGGCCTGTACAAGACCTGTTGTGTGCGCCTGGTGCGCCTTGCCACATCTGAGTAAGGAATGCAAGCGTGATGCTCCCCTCAAGTGTGCCAATTGCGTCGAACGCAAAATCCAACAGGTCGCACACTCTACACGAGACGCACGCTGTACCATTCGTCAGCGAGCGATTGCCCTCCAGGAGTCACGAGTGGATTATGAATAGGTCAAAAACAGTTCGAATCCTTCAGCACAACACAAATAAGAGTTGCCCAGTTATGGCTGAGTTGCTGCAAAATGCACTCAAGAAACGCTGCAGTGTCCTCGCCATACAGGAACCGTACATAGGATCCAAAACTCTTGGTCTCGGATCGCAGGCACGAGTGGTGGCTGGAGCAAGAACGGGAGCCAAGGCAGCAGTAGCCTGCATCGACCCGTCCATTGACATGCTCGCACTCACTCACCTGAACAGCCAGCACTTGGCGCTGTGCTCATCCGAGCCGGTGGCTTTGAGCTGGTTGTAATATCATTTACAGGCAATTTGGCGCACCAGTTGCCAACAGCCTTGAACCACTCGAGCGGGCTCTAGCAGGCCTATCAGGACGACCCTGCGTAGTCTGTGCTGATGCAAACGCCAGATCACCATTGTGGGGATCCCCAACCCTGGATGGGGCGGGCGAGGCGTATATAGAGCTGCTCACCAGGTACAACTTGGTTGTTGCCAACGACCCCATGACTGAGGCGACCTATGATGGCCCGGGAGGAAGGTCGTGTATAGACGTCACAGCCGTGTCCCACACCCTGCTACTCAAATTGAAGGGTTGGCGAGTCGTACCAGGTGCAACGCAGAGCGATCACATGGTTATTGACTTTGCCATTACGGATGATAACATCCTCTGCAAAGACACGCGTGAAAAGCGATTCCGCACAAAAAATGCTGACTGGCCGCAATTCTTTAGGGTACTGGAAGGTGAACTGCGTGCCGCAGACACCGACCTAATAGTGCAAGCATCCACACCTGAAGAGGTGGACAGCAAAGTGGACACATTTACCACAGCACTGCACTCTGCTGGGCTCTCTGTACTTGGCCAACAGAAGCACAGGGCGATCAAAGTCCCATGGTGGACTGAGGAACTTAATCCCCTCAAGCAAAGTGCAAATAGAGCCAGAAGGATGTACCAAAACACTCGTGACCCTGATGCCAGAGCAACACTCCGAACTGCCTTCATCCAAGAGAAGAAGGCCTTCCACCGCGCCATCAAACGAGCCAAACGGCAAGGCTGGCGAAATTTTGTGGAAGCGGAGAGCTCTGAGAACCCCTGGGGCAGACACTACAAGTCCTCCATAGGAAAAGCAAATGTAGAGCAGGTCTTAGCTGCGATGCAAAATGAGTCAGGCTGGGCCTGCAGTATCGAACGTTCACTGGAAACCCTCCTTGAGAAGGCGTTCCCAGATGACCAACTAGCTCGAGACACTGAAGCCCAGAGGGCAGCAAGGAGCTGATCATGGACCCTCGAACGAGCCCGACATCCCATTGTGGACAACAGGCGACCTCGGCAGGGCTCTTGCGACCTTAAAGCCCAACAAATCTCCTGGGCCAGATAAAATAGAAAGCAATATGCTAAGGAAGGCTGAGCGGACAATCTCCAGCGGTCTCCTTAATTTATTTAATGACTGTCTGCAGGTCGGACAGTTCCCCACTCAGTGGAAGTCTGCGCGTGTTGTGACTCTTCAAAAGGGAGGCGACTGCAATCAGTCAGACCCGCGATCATGGAGACCACTCAGCCTTCTTTCCATATTAGGCAAAACACTAGAAATCTTGATGTTGCAGTCCCTCGAAGGAGTCTTTGGCCGCAACCTCACAGGCAGGCAATACGGGTGTACCAAAGGAAGGTCCACGCAGGATGTCATTGTCGAGATTCGGCGTGTTTCCCTGCTGGCACCGGCTAAGTACGTCGTAGCAGTTCTGATTGACATCAGAGGAGCGTTTGACAACCTTTGGTGGCCAGCGCTCCTTAATGAACTCAAAGGTAGGGGAATCCCCCGCAACCTGTACTCGCTCATCAGAAGTTACCTGACAGACAGAACTGCTACGATCGAAAGTAGGCATGTCTCCGTCCGGAGAAAGATTGAGAAGGGGTGCCCACAGGGCTCGGTCCTAGGACCAGCACTCTGGAATGCCTTCTTTGAAGGTCTTCTCAGGAAACTCATGGAGACTGACTGTGAGCCGTACGCCTATGTGGATGACTTGACTGTGCTGATCTTTGCAGAGTCAGTCCGCCAAATTGAAGAAAAAACCCACCACGTGCTCCGCACTGTCAACCAATGGTGCGAGCACGTCAAGATGCAGGTGGCTGAGGAAAAAACCCAGCTAATCCTCTTGAAGGGGAAAGTGAATAATCCACCCACAATACGCTTTGGCGGCCACAGGCTCCTTCTTGAAAAGCACGTCAAGTATTTAGGAGTGAATATAGGTGAGAGGTGGGGTTTCAACCAACACCTCCAGTCCCTTAAAGGCACTACCATTGCAAGGTTTGCCTCACTGCGTGCCATTACTAAGGCCACTTGGGGTGTGTGTTACCACGACACCATCCTCATGTATAAGGCCATCTATTTAGGTGTGATTGGCTACTGCCCTGTTGTCTGGGGTAGCAAACTAACAGTCAATCAAAAGAGAGTATTGGCCCAATCCCAGAGAGCCGCGCTCCTGTGGATCACCAAGGCCTACAAGACTGTATCAACGGAAGCACTCCAGGTGATCACTGGTCAGTTACCAGTTGATTTGGCTGTTGAGTGCATGATTGACAAGTGGAGAGTGAAACAGGAGCTTCCCCGCTTTGGGCTGAACTCCGTGCGGATCTCACCACAGAACAGAAACTTGCCGCCATCGATGAATGGGCTCTAGAGAAATGGCAAGCGAGATGGGAATCCTCGTCAAAGGGACGTGATACGTATGAGTTCTTCCCCAACATCCGTGAACGTCTTTCTAGAAAATGGGTTGAGCCAGACCACTGGACGAGCCAGTTCCTCACGGGACATGGTGACTTCAATGCGCGGCTCCACTTCTTTTCTCTGAAAGACTCTCCATTATGCACGTCTTGTGCCTCCAGTGCGGAGGAAACAAGAAACCATGTGCTGCTCCACTGTAGTTTCTACAACAGTGAGCGACGGTTGTTGAGAGGGCAAACGAACTTAGCAGCTTTGACTGCTACAAAGGAAGCCTATAACCATTTTGCAAAGTTCGCAAAGAAGGTAATGGCTAAGAAACGTGGTTATAGTTGATCAGTCCTTTTGAAACTTGCCACCCAAGTAAACAGTAAGATCAGGTAGGGAACCAGATTAAGAACTACTCCCAGATGGTACGGGATTCCTCAGGTGGTCACCTCCGCGCGGTAACACACGGGCAACAGCTCTCTACGGTGAGACTGGCTAACGACCACATACCTGCCGTACCTCCACAGGTCTGAGTTCGGTGGATGCTGCAGGGGCCGGCCTCTTGCATATTAGCGAAACCGCAACTTCTATGACTGATATAACCCTCGTCGAGGGTTTAGGTACAGTCATGAAATAAAGAAACAGATCTGTTGATTCTACAGACCCACTGCATGTGAGGTTACGACAGTAATCCAACGTGATCAGTCTCATAATAGCCTTAAGCATGACGAGAGACTGAGTTGGAATGGCCAATGCCAAAGAGCTAAAGGAGCTCGTTGGAACTGTGGCCACCATGGGTATTGGAACAGAAATTGTCCTCAAAGAAAAAATAAGGCACCAGCGAATACCTGCAAGTGTCTCCAGTCGTCAGGAAACGCATCAGCACCAGTTTAGAGGTGGGAAGTTTGGTGCTAAGAGAATACTCCCTCAATGAGTCATCCACGAATTTACAGGGTTACACAGCTAGCTTACAAGGCCCAGTGGGAGGAGAAATGTGCACCATGGTTGTTGACGCAAAAGCAGCAGTACTGTAGTTCGAAACGATATTGGAGTAGCAATGAGAAAAGTTACGCTACCTGAACCTCAGATGTCAACAGCTGGAAATGGATTACCTATTAAACCCAGTGGACGAGTTGTCACTCAACTTGAACTAGGTCCAGAGCTGTGTTTTGAACACCCAGTCATCTTTGCAGACATTAAGGAACATGCTTACTTGGACTCGACTTCCTGGCTCAACACAGGTGTATTCTCGACTTGAAAAATGGCTGGATGTCTATTGCGAGCCACAGAGTTTGGACGAACACCCCAATCGAGCATCCCATAGTAGGTGTTGTAGAGTATGCTGAGACATAGGATTTGGGATCTGCATTGGAAGCTTTGTGGAAAAGATGTGCTCCGAACGTTCCACAAGATTATTATGAAGATACCCGTAAGCTGATAACTGAATATCAGGATGTTTTTGTTGAAGGACCTGTACAGTATGGTTTGGCACAGATTGAACAACGTCGAATTGACGTTGGTAAGGCACATTCGATTCGCCAGCAACCACTAGGGGTGGCTCCAGTGAAGCGACCAGAAGTTGATAGATTGCAAGCCGATTTTGCATGGAGTATAGGCGTTTAAATGAAGTCACGAAGAAGGACCCCTTACCTAAAATAGATGAGTTGTTGGGAGGCCTTGATCATGGCAAGTGGTTTTCTGCTTTAGACTTCCAGGCTGGGTATTGGCAAATCCCTTTACGAAAGAAAGACAAAGAGAAAACAGCTTTTTGTACTCCATCTGGTCTATGGCAGTTCAAGGTTATGCCTTTTGGGCTTTGTAATGCTCCAGCAACGTTCCAGTGCACCATGGCCAAGTTGTTTTGGGGGCTCTTACGTAAGGGGTAGCTAGTGTGTACCTTGATGATGTTTTGCTGCACACTAACCTAGACCTTCCAGCAACAGCTTCATAGTTTGCGAGAGATCTGTTATTCTCAAGAGGACAGGGCTGAAGCTAAATGCAAAGAAGACAACGCTATTTCAAACTACAGCGAGTTATTTTGGGACATAGAGTATCATGGGATGGAATCCACACTGACCCGGAAAAAATCAAAGTCACTGTAGAATGGCCAGTTTTATCCAAGATGGTTTTGGATCATCAAAAGGATTGAGATGAGCTCCTACCAGGGGCGATTCTGGCATACAGAGCTTTTGAACACGCCAGTACCACGATTTCGCCTGCTCGTATTATGTTTGGTCGAGAACTTCGTCTTCCAGTGCATATGCTTTTAGCCAGAATACGTGGTTGTTAACTTCGTCAGAATTTAGTGGAAGCTCACGGTATTGCAGGAAGGCGGTTACAAGTCAAGGCAAAGGAAATGTATCAGCACTATGGTCTGCGTATGAAAGTCAACATTTTCAAACCGGGGGACCGAGTTTGGTTTTACAACCCTAGACGCAGAAACAAGCTAATCCCCAAGCTCCAATGCAACTGGAAAGGACCTTGTACTGTTGTTACTGTCCTCAATGACGTTGCATCCAGGATTCGTACTACATCAAGGAAGCAGAAGTTTGTACACCATGATCAGTTGGCCCCCTTTGAAGAGGAGTGGGAAGAGTGTTAAGTGACGTATCGTTGACAACAGCGTCGAGTTGTCTTCTTGGTTACCAATAAATAAAGAGTTCAGTTCTGGTTTGAATGTTCAACACTTGTGTTCCGTTATTAATAATAGTCTAGTACTAATTGACTTTCTTGCGCAAAAATCTAACAATATCGACTGAATAATCGTTATAGTGTCAGCTATTATGAAAGGAGAATATTCGTTTACATTTGCACTGTTATCAGCTGGCACTAACCATATCCCCCCCTCCCCCAAGGCGTTTTGCTGGGGCGTCAGGATGTCAGTCCCATGTAGCTTTAACCCTATCAAACTAACACTGATATTCTTATGAGCACCTGTGTATGTTTCTGATCACCCTGCAGTCAGGGGTCTAGAATGCCACTGCCATATTCCCTACATGTCCATACGAGCTGGACTAAAAGGGGCAGACGGGTGGGCCTAGCTGGAATGACGAGGTCCCTGCAGGATTACATCCAACAAGGCTTAACGGTGGCTGGATGCCTCAGTGTACTCTGTCGCTACACTGTGCCTCTCCCAGTAGCCTAGGCAACCGAGCTACTACAAGTTGTAGACATGCATTGGACCCTAATCTGTCAGACATGAAACAGATTTGTGCTTTCGTTCTGATGAGGGTCAACGCGATGGGGCATGACCTCGTCACCCGCTGCCTCTTCGAAAATTCAATGCTGGCTCAAGGAGCTCTACCATGTCAGATAAGACCCCCTGTTATATTTGGCAGTATCTGCTGCTGAGTCCTTACCTCACGGACCTGACACCAAATAGCAGCATGCAAGGCCCTGCCCGGGAAGCGCAGGACGAAAAAGACGATTCTGTATATTGGGATGTCTAGGGGAGTACTGACTGGGTGACCATCATCTCCCTCAGACCCAACAATTTAAAACCTTTTTTGGGATGGGAGAACTACCATCCAGCGACTCAACCACGATGTCTGCAGAGCAAGCGCATTTCCCAGTATTTTCAGGCCTTGCCCTAAATAGGAGTTCAACTGCTCTGTTCTGCCTACCTTGCCCTCTGGAGGCAGCCAACTTCTGTGGGCCTAACCCATGTATGGGTCAAACAACCCTTGAGGCCAGAATGGCCAATGGCCTGCCCTATCTATCGATAGCACTTACGCCTTTTATGCCTCCCAGGACAAGACAGTTTGGACTTTCTGCCCAGGATAGACTTGAATGAATCTCAGAAACGGGTTTCTGAAGGCATGAAACTGGTTGTACAGGGAATTAAGGAGAAATCCGAATTAGATGTCGATGAGAGATGGAACAAGTGACTGTTGGGAGAATTGGAGATGACCGTATCGGTGTTAGATGACTGTTGGGACCAACTGACTTATGCGAGACTTCGTGAGAGAATGAGTTGGGGGGGGGGGGGGGGGAGAGCTGTCTGTTGTGGAGAGGAATGTGAAAGTGAGGAGTGCAAACAGAAAATAGGAAAAGCTAGTTCAGGGGAAATCCATTTCCGTTGGAAATAACCGTGGACATGGAATTTCCGTAGGCAACACTAAGTGGTTGAGAACGAAGGTTTTTGGGGAAACAATACTTTGCCATTAAGGGCAAGGGAGTCCCATTAGGGCAGGTGCGGGAATTCTGAGGTCAAAAAACCATTTTGCGTCAAACAGGCACAGTGTGACTGGTCGACACTACAGGAAGAAGCCACTAGCAGACCTACTCTCCAACAGCTACTTGATGTATCCCAAGAGCGCCCAGGTATACTTATTTACTTAATCCTATTAAAATTTGGAGACAGTGTTTTACATATGATGAGATATTTTTTCTCCTACAAACTTATGTTCTAGACTCAATAATATATTATGTTTGCAATAATTTCAAAGACGTGAATCAGTCACTTTCCAATAAGTTCTATTAAATTAGAAATTGGCTAAGTAAACATTTCCAAGACTCACGTTAGTAACAAGGGCAGGCGGACGGCCGTGAGCAACAGGCCCACCACATGTCTCCAGAGCCACGAAATCGTCAACGTGCAACGAAGGGGGTCTTGATGTATTGGGAGGCCGTGATCTGAATGCATCGCCTCTTCCGATGCTGCAGGAAGTTCTGAGATTTCTCCCCCGAGCTGGGACTGTAAACAAATGGCACATAATTTCAATCAGTACAGAGATCACGAATTGATGTCTGTTCAGATATCAGAATTCAACCCCATATGACGCCTGCAGCTGAGCACCTAAAGGAAGAGCAACAAAAAAGACGTGTATCTTCCAAACTTTTGTACTGTTATGTTCGCTACGTTTCATTTCACTTTTATCCACTTCCATTTTTGTTTTCGTTATTAGTTTCGTGTTTACAAACGTTTTTGTAAATGGTCATGAGAGGAAAATTCCACAGACTCAGAAGTTCTCAGTTCTTTGTTCCAAGCTAATTAGAAATCCTCTCGTTTTGGATCAGGAGGGAATGATTACGATCTGGCTCACAATACTATCGTAAAGTACTTCTTCGGTAAAAATAGAGTTGCCACATCAATTGAAGGACTGTAACAGAAGTGTTTGTTTGTGTTCAAGCGTTTCAAACAGATGATCAACACGCATTGCTTGACAATCTCCAGCAGCGTTTGGCCAGCCAGTCTTGCCTACCACTCTTGCAACTCGAGTCTTCATCTGGTTCAGCTTTACTGATCACGACCAGTTATTGTTTGTAATTGCCGGCGTCACTACTTCCGAGCTTTACCAACCTGTGTTGTGCTCAATGCGACTTTGCATCTAGACCCCGAAACTTCCAATTTTTTGCTATTTGTGGGATTGAATTGAGTCCATTCAGCTTGCCGCAATTTTAGAGGGATATACAGCGAACTACCTACCATACTCGTACAATGGGTTTCACCATACTTCAGTGAACATCGCCTCAGTTGCCATTTATTTTTCAACTTGTTGATTTGTGACCATTATCATGTCTCCCTTGCGCACAGTGGGCCCACTGCAACCCAAGCCGCTATTTGCTACCGTTATTGGATTATATCACTTAGAGGTCTGGTACGATCGCGCATTCGGAGCTGTTTACTCTGCCACAAAGCCTCAGCTCGGCCGGTTTATCTAGTTATGGCCGATCTCCCTGAGATCTCCCGATCTCCCAGTTGTGCCCTCCCGTCCATTCCTAAACACTGGGGTTGATATGGCGGGCCCCTTGTACATCAAGTCCTCTGCACTCCGCACTGCCGAATTGGTGAAAGCCTACATATGCATTTTTGTCTGCTTAAGTGTTAAGGCCGTTCATATCGAACTGACGGGCGATCTGACCACAGCTTCGTACCAAGGAGCCTTGAGTCGGTTTTTAGCCAGACGAGGCCTTTGCAATCGCATTTATTGTGATAGGGGCACCAATTTTGTGGGAGCTGCTAACGAACAGCGTCGCATCTGCGTGTTTATGCGGGATTCCGCAGACCAAATTTCGAATTTCCTCTGTGAGAAGGAAATAGAATACTTGTTCAATCCTCCTGATGCGCCTTGGGGGGTCTTTGGGAAGCCGCAGTTCGGTCTGCCAAGGGGCTTTTGTTCAAAATCACCGAACATAAGTCCTTTACTTATGAAGAAATGTCGACCTTCCTTGCAGGGGTTGAAGCAGCCCTGAATAGCCGACCACTGTGTAGGCCCTCTGAGCCTGGTACTCCTTGTTTAAGTCCTGGTCACTTTCTGGTTGGAGGTCCATTGGCAGGTCACATAGAAGAAGACCTGACCTTGCAGAAAGAACCACTGTTACGTAGGTGGAGAGCCTCACAAGAATTCTGGAAGAGATGGTCCCAAAATTATCTCAATACCCTCATCCAAAGAAAAATATCTGGTGCGTTGCAACACACAACTTTCTTTAGCTCTACGTCAATTCACTTTGTAAATGGCTAATTCAATTTAATCGATTCATTTATCACTCAGTTCCTTTGAACTTGGTCAAACAACATGTCACTGCAGCAGGAAGCGGTAGCGCTTACAGTTCTGGAATTTATTGTGCTGCTCCTACTCATTGCAGGACCATTATTGAGCAATTGGTATACAGAAAATTAATGAGGCTGTAAACACAAATTTTTTGAAGGAGGATAGTAATCACTTTTGCAGAGTTATTGGGCAGACTGTTAGAACTGGTATTAAGCGAAACGGCGGTAGTTGAAATTCAGGAATTTCTGGAGTGAGCCCCACGTATCTCATGAGCGTTTTTAAACACTCACCCTATAAGTATTGGATTGGACTACAACACAACTTTTTTTTTAACATTCTAGTAACATTCCAGCGGAGTTTAAAAGGAAAAAAAACTGCGCTAAAAACGCTTTTCGTCGAAAGATTTTATAATTTATTGTGCTGCTCTCGTCATTTTCCCACAAATGGGAATTTTATGGTATAATTATCTTATTGAGAGCTATCTATATAAAAAAATTAATTCACAGACACACATACAAACAGACCATTTTCCCAAATAGTGTTTTTCGGACTCAGGAGGGTCTGAAACGTAAAGATCTGAAGAAAACTTAAAATTTTTTTTTCAGCCGATTACATAACTTTCCTTTCTACTTCGTAGAGCCAAGGAAAGTAAAAATGGACGTCACTACAAAAACCAGTGAGCACTGGAGAACCAGTGTTTATATATAGTGAGAATACTAGTGAGAACACCATGTCTTTGCAGTGGCCTCTCAGTACCGTCCAAAGACTGAAATAAAAACCCTCCGTGGAATTATTGTGCGTCCTGTGACCGGGGGAAAAAAAAAATGTATAGTTTTTATTCGTTTATTTAGCAACTTTAGTTATTTTGGGTGGGCGGTGTTTCGGCCAAAGTTAGGTCCAGCCCCCTGTGGACCGTGAAGGTAAAGAGCCCTTCGCGGCTCTTGGGCGAATTACTATTTCTCGAGCTCCCGTGTGAACTGCTAACCGCTCTGTTTCCTTTTATTTTCGATTCCCGCTCTCTTAGAGTGAAGTAAATTCAAATTAGTGAAGTCCTTCCGTTTAATAAGTTTTTTTTTGATATTGAGTGTTTCCCGCATACCATTTTCTATCGGGTGGCAAATTATTACTGTACGAACGACCCTCTACCGCATGAACCAGCAGCAGGACTCCCGGCCAGGATCGTCGTCTCCTCCTCTTCCTTCGGTGAGTGCATTTTCTAATAATTTGCCACAGACTGCTAACTAATTTCAAATCCGATTCCCTCTCCACCGCTTTCCGTGTCCCGTCAGGTTCATTTAAAATTAATTGTTTTCACCCTCAAACCTCAATACCGCGCTCAGGGTTAACTCCCTCTGAATAGAGACGGAAACATTAACGCGCGAACAGTTGGAGAACTTCCTTTTTTTACTTTCCGCTACCCGAAGGGAAGGAAAGTATAGCAATCGACCCAAAAAAAAATTTGGTTTTTCTTCAGATCTTTACGTTTCAGACCCTACTGAGTCTAAAAAACCTAATTTCGGAGCGAGGTCCGTGTATGTGTATGTCTTTGTGTGTGTGTGTGTGTCTGTAGTTCGATTTCCGGGAGAACGGCTGATTCTATTGAGCTGGTTCTTTTTTTGTTTTGTTCGTTATTTTTTGTAGACACCAAAATAAGGTTATGGACGATTTCGGCCGATGGGAAGGGACAAAAATGTACCAAAAACTAGGGTTTTTCGCATTTTTCTCGAAAACGGCTCTAACGATTTTGATTAAACTTTCAAATTATCTTGTCCTAATCAATACCTAACTTTTCTTCTCCATACATATCTCCATGAAAATACGGTGAACGGAGATATAGGCCTATGAAGCAAAAATAGGATTTTTAACCTTTTTGGCAAAATGCCTTCAGCAATTTTCACCAAACTCACAGGATGTTTTCAAATAGTTAATACCTACATATTGCTCTCAATAAATGTTCCTCTGACAGTCCATTGAACAGAGATAAAAATCAAAATGTGTCAAAAATAACGTTTTTTCGAACATTTCCGTAAATTCCAGGGTAACTTTTTCACCAGATGTGATAAATCCTAATGCAGTGTCTTTTAGTCACCCATACCAACATTTTGTTCTCCATAATTATTTCTGTATATATATGTTGAACGGAGATATAAGCCAAGTTAACTCAGAAAAGGAGATTTTTCGAATATTAATTTATTGGTTTTCCAATTTTCTCAAAAACGGCTCTAACGATTTCGATCAAACTTTCGGCGTACTCTCAGCTAACTAGTCCCTACATTTTGTTCTTTATAAATGTTCCTGTAAAAATGCGTTGAACGAAGATATAGCGCCCGCCAATGTAGGTGGTGTTCGAAATTACGGGGGTGGCGGAAAGTTGTGTGTTGCTACGCACCAGATATATATATTTTTTTTTTTTTTCGTTGTTTGATGTAGCCTACGTCGGTTCTTATTTTCTCTTCGTTATTAAATTAATTTTTCCATTAGCGATTTTCAATACAGTTCCACTTTAAATTCACGCTTCCTTTTATTTCGATTTGACATGTGTGTAGAAGACCAAGTTTCGACCCATCCATTCCTGATTGCAGAGAAAAACTGAACGCTGGCCTCAACAAACTCAATTGAAGAATTCGTGGCTGATCCTACCTCAAGATTAGATCAAACCCCAGTCCCCTTCATCCTATTCCTTCTACCCTTCCACCATCTCCAACACGATAGATGACTGCCGGTAGTGTGGCCAGGGATTCAGAAACGGCAAAGGCCTAAGGGCCCACATCTGGCAGAAGCATCCTGTCGAAAGAAATGGTGAGATAAATGTCGAAAGGAATGAATACAGGTATGCTTCTGAGGAGATGCGTCTCATCACTGTTGCTAAGACCCAGGCTGCGAAGGAGGGGGTATTCTATGTCAATAAACATTTGGCGGAGCGATTCCCTCCCGTACTGCAGCAGCCATTAAAGGCCTGCACCGGAAGCCCGAGTATAGGCAGCTTGTGGAGGGTCAAACCTCTGTGAATAGCAACTGGGCTCAGCCGGCCAGCAGCCCTCAGATAACTGGCCAGACCTAGCAGCCTCAGACTCCTTGTCCCTTTTGGGGAATGAGATCCTGAGGCTTGCCAAGCAGGTGAGTAGAGTGAAAAGTTATGAGAATCCTCACCTGTAGAGCCTGGCTAGGAGGGCTGTTTCTGGTATCGGTGCTTCAGTGTACGAGGTTGCAGATTATCTGCACTGCATTTTACCAAGAGTTGAGAACTCCAACGGTATGGGGGCACAGAACCGAGACTTCTCGAATCTGCCCCCTGCAAGTGATTTTCGGGCAGCTAAGAGGATTAGGCGAGTGGAGTAACGGCGAGCCCAGAAGTTGTGGAGGAGATAGCCAGGTAGAGTTACGGCTGAGGTGCTGGAGGGTGCAGGGCATGGTAATTTCAGCCTTGTCTTCAGGAGTCTGTGGTCTTTATTGGAGCCTCTCATACATACACCCAGCCATATCTCTGAAGAGTGCGTAGCATCTGCTGCTCCCTCTAGGGAGTCCTTTGCCAGCATCATGTGTTTTCCGGTCCTTGAGGATGAGGCACATAAATGCTGTGCAATAACTCCATCTCAGGGTGATGTGGGCAGGTCAGAGAATGGTGGGGAAGACATGGGGGCTGAGGCCTGGGATGATACGGTGGCTGTACACTTCGGTTGTTAGGCCTGTAGTCACCTATGGAGCCCTGGTCTGGTGGACTAGGGTGGAAAACAAAACAGTGCAGTTGCAGATACAGACCAATTTGTGTCGTCTGTGGTCTTTCTGCACTTCCACAAAGTGCTGGTATCTTGTCTCCAGGTGGATGGTATCATTGGACAAGTCCAGACGGCATTCGTCAGGAAGTGTCCTGACTCCCCCTATTCTTCTACGTGGGTGGAGGGCATTCATGGAAATGATTACTAGCACTATCACGCCGTTCGTGTGGCACCCCTACCTACAGCGATGAGATGTACAAGACACTGGGATCGTAATGTTGTGAATGCTTATGGCGTACCTGTGGTAACATGTTTGAGTCGCCAAATCATGTCGTGCAGGTGTGTCCACGTACTCATGGGGGCCGTGTCAAGTGTCATGACTCGGTCTGTAAGCAGGTTGCTGGTGCAATGTCATCTGAGGGCTGGGAAGTGGAGAAATAGCAGCACTACTGGGTAGTCTCTGGAAAAGCACTGAGGCCGGACATCGTCGCCGTTGGTCCCAACCAGTCTACAGTGATCCTGGATGTCCAAGTAGTTTCTGGTAGTCGGGATCTTGCGCTAACATGTCAGTACGGAAGCTCGTGGAGTGGAGGCATCTAACATCAGAGTTGCAGCATTGACCGTGTTTTGGCATGGTGGGAAGTGCAAGAAGAGTGCTGAGGCGAAGCGTGAGCTGGGTGTGTCACAGGCGTTTTCCGCGGTATCACTACCCGCTTGTTTCTCAGGTCATATCTAAACAGGCTATATACATCGTGGCAGTTCTGATTGACAACCTTTGGTGGCCAGCGCTCCTTAATGAGCTTAAAGGTAGGGGAATCCCCCGCAACATGTACTGGCTCATCAGAAGTTACCTGATAGACAGAACTGCTACGATAGAATGCAGGCACGTCTCCATTCAGAGAAAGATTGAGAAGGGGTGCCCACAGGGCTCGGTCCTTGGACCAGCACTCTGGAATGCCTTCTTCGAAGGTCTTCTCAGGAAACTCATGGAGACTGACTGCGAGCCGTACGCCTATGTGGATGACTTAACTGTGCTGATCTTTGCAGAGTCAGTCCGCCAAATGGAAGAAAAAACCCACCACGTGCTCCGCACCATCACCCAATGGTGCGAGCATGTCAAGATGCAGGTGGCTGAGGAAAAAGCCCAGCTAATCCTCTTGAAAGGGAAAAAAATAATCCACCCACAATACGCTTTGGCGGCCACAGGCTCCTTCTTGAAAAGCACGTCAAGTATTTAGGAGTGAATATAGGTGAGAGGTGGGGTTTCAACCAACACCTCCAGTCCCTTAAAGGCACTACCATTGCAAGGTTTGCCTCACTGCGTGCAATTACAAAGGCCACTTGGGGTGTGTGTTACCACAACACTATCCTCATGTATAAGGCCATATATCTAGGTGTGATTGGCTACTGCCCCGCTGTCTGGGGTAGCAAACTAACAGTCAATCAAAAGAGAGTATTGGCCCAATCCCAGAGAGCTGCGCTCCTGTGGATCACCAAGGCCTACAAGACTGTATCAACAGAAGCACTCCAGGTGATCACTGGTCAGTTACCAGTTGATCTGGCTATTTAGTGCATGGTTGACAAGTGGAGAGTGAAACGGAGCTTCCCTCGCTTTGGGCTGAACTCCGTGTGGATCTCACAACAGAACAGAAACTTGCCGCCATCGACGAATGGGCTCCAGATAAATGACAGGCGAGATGGGAATCCTCGTCAAAGGGACGTGATACGTATGAATTCTTCCCCAACATCCATGAACGTCTTTCAAGAAAATGGGTTGAGCCAGACCACTGGACGAGCCAGTTCCTCACGGGACGTGGTGACTTCAATGCGCGGCTCCACTTCTTTTCTCTGAAAGACTCTCCATTATGCACGTCTTGTGCCTCCAGTGCGGAGGAAACAAGAAACCATGTGCTGCTCCACTGTAGTTTCTACAACTGACTGATATAACCCTCGTCGAGGGTTTAGGTACAGTCATCAAATGAGGAAACAGACCTTTAGTTTCTACAACAGTGAGCGACGGCTGTTGGGAGGGCAAATGAACTTAGCAGGCAGCATTGACTGATTTGTTCTCTATAAACGTTCCAGTGGAAATGCGTTGAACGAAGATATAGCGCGCACATATGGTGTTCGAACTGAAGGAATTGTGGAAAGTTTGTGTTGCTACGCACCGCTCGTTAGTTTATAAATTGAAACCAGTTTAAGCCATTGAAACTATGGCTTGAATTCTTCCTTAAACCACCATCTGTTATGTTGCTAATAATTTCCTCTGAAACCCTCCAAACAGGCACAACAGAATTACGTCTGGAAGGTAGTTATAAGTTTCTGATCATTTTCAACAGCTCTAATGGCAGGAAATAGCTGGTTGTAGGCTTCAATAATAGCATGTCGTGAATGTAAGCAATGCAGGAGAAACTCAAGTATTAAACATAAAGAAGCAAAAGCAAAGAAAACATTACTTCAGTCAAAATCAAAGTTCTAAATCTTTGATAAAAACTGTATTCCTCACCGTATGAACTATTGGTCGTCTCTTCAGACACCTTAATCTTCTTCTCCTCAGTCGTTCTGTCATTGTTGGAACTGGACTTGCGATGAATCAACCCAGACACAGCTTCCGCCAAATCTAGGCCATTTAATTCAGTTTTGGCAAACTCCAACAGATCGACCGAAACCTGGAGATTTAAAATGGAGTTACAAGTATTAAATAATTGTACTGAACCAACTTACACGAGTTACTAATATACTATATGAATCAATCTACACATTTCCAGTGGCCGTAATAGATAGGAATGAGGGAAGAGCAGTCGTCGAGGTGGCTAACCTTGGCACCGAAGGCCTTTGGTTTAAATGACGAAGCCTTTTTTGAGAACTCCTGCAAAAGAGCGAGGGAGGGGTGGCGACGATCAGCCGGGAAGTGAAATACATGGGAGCCTTCCTCGAGAGGAGAGCCACGTGGGTCGCACACATGAGGAGAGCAATACAACAAAGGGCTTGATCCGTGATGTGGGTCATCCTGAAAATGGTTGGCAAGACATGGGAACTGCGGCTGAGGATGATCCTGTGGATGTACAGATCGATCTTCAGGCCAGTGGTCACCTATGGTGCCCTGCTTTGGTGGACCAGGACAGGGAAGAAGACAGTGCAACTGCAGCGCAGGGCCTGCTTGACTGTTACGGGTTGTATGCAAATAGCACCCACAGCATTGCTAGTGGTCCTACTGGGTCTTGAACCTCTCCACATACATGTGGAGAGAGCTGCCTACTTACAGGCTGCTCGTATGCTGGAACTGGTTCTTGTCAGGTGGGGAAAAGGGGTACCGCACCACCTGATATTGGATAAGGTGTGTGTAAAGGGGCCTGCTTTCCATGTCAGGGACTCGATATAGATCAAGTTCAACTTCAAGCTTCCCTTCAGGGGTACGAATCCAAGGAAGATGCGGGTGGAGAAGGGGTTGTCCCTCACTTGAAGCTGTGGCCATTATTCATGTAAGATTCCCGCCTGACCTCGCATCTCATTTCCTTGTTAATCGCAACCTGGAGTCTCGTTAGTCACTCCATGTTGTTTTTCAAACCCACAGCTGTTGATTTAGTTACCAAGAACTTTGCCTTCATTTCCCGTCTCGACTCATTCATAATTCGTTTATACAATGGAATTGACTTAGTTTTCGATTCTCAATAAATTTTGAGCATCGTTTCTTTTGTATTATTTCAGTTTGTAGATGTTAACCCTAAGTCTTACATACAGACGGATCAGTGAGGAGTGGAGTGGCCTAGCAAGTGCAGTTTATGGGTCAAGGATGCAGACAGCGATACCTCTAGGTGCGCTAGCTACAGTTTTCCAAGCAGAGCTCTTCGTAGTGACAGTGTGCGTTGCGTACAGCACCCTTGTGTAGGGGCCTAAAACGGAAAAGAATATTATATAGTACAGTCAGGCTGTACGGGCTTTCAAAACATGTACACGATTTTTCTTGTCCAGGCTCGGGCCTCTCGTCAGTAGTCGCTTCCACTTTCCCCCCTTTTTCATTAGCTCGCCGTTTGCTTCTCAATCCCATTGAGTTCCTTTCCTTGCCTTCACATAATTTATCTTTCGTAAACCGAAACGACCAGGTTGCCCAGCGTTTCTATTCAAAATTATATTCATTTTCAATTCCCGTGTACGATCCAAGTTGTCTGTGCCATCATCTACTATCGTCGGTTCGTCATCTCACCCTGCAGTCGGGGGTCCAGAATACCGCTGACGTATTCCCTGCGTGTCGTATGAGCCGACTAAAAGGGACAGCCGGGTGGGCCCAGCTTGAAAGACAACCTCACCTCTATGAGGTCCCCGCAGGATTACATCCAACGAGGCTTAACTGTGGCTGGGCGTCACAGTGTACTCCGTCGCCACACTGTGCTCACCCTGCAGTTGGGGGTCCAGAATTCCACTGCCGTACTCCCTGCGTGTTCGTATAAGCCGGACTAAAAGGGACACAACTTACACTTCATTCACATACATGACACACTGGGAACCCCCTACCTTTAGCTGGGATCGCAGAACACACCCCCCCCGCATGAAGGGGGACAGAATTCTCCTGCCGTATCCTCTGCGTGGCCGTTAAATCCGGCCTTAAAGGGGCTTAAAGCTCACGACACAAACATACACAACATATTCCAGATTCAAAATACACTGCAACGGCTTGCGTGGCAGAACACATTGACTTGAAACACTCATAATGAGCGAAAGACAGTCCTGGAAGTAGCTCACTAACACCTTTGAGCGATCCCCTATATAGGTGCGGCTTTCGGAATGAGGAGGGGGAAAAACCAGGTTTGAGCGTTCCTGGGGCGGCTGATAGCGTGTGTCCCGCTCACCACATCACTAGTGGCCGAGGGCTGACTCTGAGCAGCAGCCGAAAAATCCCTCATGCGTCTTAGTCCCGGTGGGTGGCCGGACTGGCAGCTGCGGCGCATGTGGGGGCCTCCCTTTGACCCTCAACAGACCAGCGAAAGGGGCTAGAATCAATATGCCTGAGGGGGAGCGTCCAGGACACTGCCTCGAGCACCTCTCGCTCATACCACTAACACACACAACAAATGAACTCACAAGGCTACACTACACCAGTCTGCTTCTTTAATCTCCCCCCCCCCCCATTAATAAAAATAACATGACAAAGTCAAATAAAACAATAACAGGTAATAAAAACGCCGCCTGCACCTCTTCCTCGGGCTCGCCAAGCTTGACCCCACCCTCTTCGGACGATGAGCAATCCACTCGTCGTCCAAACAAACAAGTGCGGAAAGAACCGGGCAAACCGCTACTACATGCACCCGACACCCCGTTGACCCTAATCTGTCGGACATGGAGCAGATTTGTGCTTATGTCCAAATCATCCACGGCCAGCTGGCACGGATGAGGGTCAACGCGACAGGACCTATGAGGGACCTCGTCACCAGCTGCCTCTTCGAAATTTCGAAGCTGGCAATCAAAGCTAATGCCCCCACAACGACATCACCCCCTGCCACTCCCCCGCTGCGAGATACTGTGGCGGCTGTCGTGAGGGAAGAACTGCGTAGGGCAATTGCCCAGCAGCCTGCGCCACCAGCCCCCCAAACTCAAGGAGCTTCAACGAGCCAGGGTAGTACCCCAGGCCCCTCATATGCGGCAGTAGCCGCTACTGCGCCCTCCTCCCTCCCTCATGGAGCTGAGGCTGAATGGCAGTCTGCCAGGGCCAGGAAGCGCAGGGGGAAGAAGAAAAAGGCCCCAACTAAGCAGGACGTGCAGGCCTAGGGCAGCGCCCTGCCTACTCCTCCGCCCAAAAACAAGGGCAAAAATAAAAATAAAAACTTAAATAGGAAGGAGAGGCTAGTCCCTCCAACCCTGCTGCAATGGAAGCGCTGATGCGGGGTGTCCCTGCTACGGACCTCCAAGCTCTAAACGTCCGCGTGCTAGACATCCGCACCGCAGTAGGAGGTGGCGCCGTCATTGTGACGGAAACGCCAGAAATGGCCAAGGCGCTTACGAGCCATATCTCCACGAAAAAGGAGTTGAAGCTACAAGCATCAGCCCCCCTGGGTCGCTTCCCACGCCTGCTGCTGTGCGACGTGCGGACCGACCTACAAAAAGAGGACTTGGCCCATCAAGTTGTTGAGCACAACCCTGCGTTAGGCTTGCAGCCGCAGGATGTCAGGCCCCTTTTCACGAAAAAGCGTGGCAGACAAAAGGATTGGGTGATCGAGGTATCACCCAGCCTGTACAAAAAACTAGAGGGGGCAAGGCACCTCCAAATAGCCTGGCAGTGGTGCTCCATTCGCAGGTACCAAGCCCCCACTCAGTGCTACAAATGCCAGCGCTATGGCCACCTGACAGTGGCCTGTACAAGACCTGTTGTGTGCGCCCTGCCACATCTGAGTAAGGACTGCAAGCGTGATGCTCCCCTCAAGTGTGCCAATTGCGTCGAACGCAAAATCCAACAGGTCGCACACTCTACACGAGATGCACGCTGTACCATTCGTCAGCGAGCGATTGCCCACCAGGAGTCACGAGTGGATTATGAATAGGTCAAAAACAGTTCAAATCCTTCAGCACAACACAAATAAGAGTTGCTGCAAAATGCACTCAAGAAACGCTGCAGTGTTCTCGCCATTCAGGAACCATACATAGGATCCAAAACTCTTGATCTGGGATCGCAGGCACGAGTGGTGGCCTTGGCCGCTGTGCTCATCCGAGCTGGTGGCTTTGAGCTGGTTGTAATATCATTTTACAGGCAATTTGGCGCACCAGTTGCCAACAGCCTTGAACCACTCGAGCGGGCTCCAGCAGGCCTATCAGGACGACCCTGCATAGTCTGTGCTGATGCAAACGCCAGATCATCATTGTGGGGATCCCCAACCCTGGATGGGGCGGGCGAGGCGTATATAGAGCTGCTCACCAGGTACAACTTGGTTGTTGCCAACGACCCCATGACTGAGGCGACCTATGATGGTCCGGGAGGAAGGTCGTGTATAGACGTCACAGCCGTGTCTCACACCCTGCTACTCAAATTGCAGGGTTGGCGAGTCGTACCAGGTGCAACGCAGAGCGATCACATGGTTATTGACTTTGCCTTCACGGATGACAACATCCTCTGCAAAGATACGCGTGAAAAGCGATTCCGCACAAAAAATGCTGACTGGCCACAATTCTGTAGGGTACTGGAAGGTGAACTGCGTGCCACAGACACCGACCTAATAGCGCAAGCATCCACACCTGAAGAGGTGGACAGCAAAGTGGACATATTTACCACAGCACTGCACTCTGCTGGGCTCTCTGTACTTTGCCAACAGAAGCACAGGGCGATCCTAGTCCCATGGTGGACTGAGGAACTTAATCCCCTCAAGCATAGTGTAAATAGAGCCCGAAGGATATACCAAAACACTCGTGACCCTGATGCCAGAGCAACACTCCGAACTGCCTTCATCCAAGAGAAGAAGGCCTTCCACCGCGCCATCAAACGAGCCAAACGGCAAGGCTGGCGAAATTTTGTGGAAGCGGAGAGCTCTGAGAACCCCTGGGGCAGACATTACAAGTCCTCCATAGGTAAAGCAAATGTAGAGCAGGTCTTAGCTGCGATGCAAAATGAGTCAGGCTGGGCCTGCAGCATCGAACGTTCACTGGAAACCCTCCTTGAGAAGGCGTTCCCAGATGACCAAGTAGCTCGAGACACTGAAGCCCAGAGGGCAGCAAGGGAGCTGATCATGGACCCTCCGAACGAGCCCGACATCCCACTGTGGACAACAGGCGACCTCGGCAGGGCCCTTGCGACCTTAAAGCCCAACAAATCTCCTGGGCCAGATAAAATAGAAAGCAATATGCTAAGGAAGGCTGAGCGGACAATCTCCAGCGGCCTCCTTAATTTATATAATGACTGTCTGCAGGTCGGACAGTTCCCCACTCAGTGGAAGACTGCGCGCGTTGTCACTCTTCAAAAGGGAGGCGACCGCCTTCAGTCAGACCCGCGATCATGGAGACCACTCAGCCTTCTTTCCATATTAGGCAAAACACTAGAAATCTTGATGTTGCAGTCCCTCGAAGGAGTCTTTGGCCGCAACCTCATAGGCAGGCAATACGGGTGTACCAAAGGAAGGTCCACGCAGGATGTCATTGTCGAGATTCGGCGTGTTTCCCTGCTGGCACCGGCTAAGTACGTCGTAGCAGTTCACTCGTATGTACTGGGCCCAGGAAAACGCCATCGTCTTCGGTGAGTCAGTCATTAATGCACATTTTGGATCGAAAACGTACATAACCGATACAGTCCACTCTTACCTCATCACAGAATCAGCGCATCAGTTAGACGTTTTCCTAACTGAGAATTCGTTTATTTGTACCGAACACAGGCTGTACTTATGGCTTCGTACACCATCATGTTGGGGCTGCTTTAGGAATGCCTGACTGGCCTGAAAACCTTGGCAAGGGAAAACACATTAACACTGTGTTGGATGCCATGGCAGGCAGTAATAGAAGGGAATGAGGAGGCTGACAAACTGTCGTGGCAAGAATCCGTATTTCTCCCGGTCAGACCTGAGCCCTTCGTAGGGACCACCAAGAGCCTCTTTATCAAAGAGGTTGGTAAGTGGGAGGAGAAGTGCAGGGCTGCCTATTGACGGGATTTGCCAAGCCAAAGGGAGTCAAGGCTATTTATCAGACTCTCCAGGGACAAGAACAAGAGAGATATCAATCTGGAGAGAGATAGTATACAGATGGTATGTGGCCTGTTTACACACGTCAACCAATGAACGAAAACAGGACCTGGCTCAAGAAATTGTTGAGCACAACCCTGCATTAGGCTTGCAGCCGCAGGACGTCAGGCCCCTTTTCACAAAAAAGCGGGGCAGACAGAAGGATTGGGTGATCGAGGTGTCTTCCGGCCTACACAAAAAACTAGAGGGGTCAAGGCACCTCCAAATAGCCTGGCAGTGGTGCACCAATTGGATCTAGGAGTCATGAGTGGATTATGAATACGCTAAAAAACAGTTCGATCTTTCAGCACAACACAAATGAGAGTTCCCCGGTTATGGCTGAGTTGCTGCAAAGTGCACTAAAAAAACGCTAAGGCGTGCTTGCCATACAATAACCGTATGTTCCAAAACCCTTGGGCAAGAATGGGGGCCAAGGCATTGACCTATCCATACACATGCTCACAATCACCCACCTGAACAGCCCACACTCGCTCACTGTGCTCATCCAAGCTGGTGGCTTTGAGCTGGTTGCAATATCATTTTACAGGCAATTCGTCACACCAGTGGCCAACCGCCTTCAACCACTCGAGCGGGCTAGCAGAACTATCTGGACGACCCTGCATAATCTGTGCCGATGATGACGCCAGATCACCATTGTGAGGATCCCCAACCCTGGATGGGGCAGGCAAGACGTATATATAGTTGCTCACCAAGTATAACTTGGTTGTTACCAATGACTCCATAACTGAGGCAACCTATGATGGGCCAGGAGGAGGGTTGTGCATCACAGCCGTGTCTCACATCCTGCTGGCCCTGTAGCGTCGAAAGTTCTCTGGAAACCGTCCTTGAGAAAGCGTTCCATAACGACCAAGTGGCTCGAGATACTGAAGCCCAGAGGGCAGCAAGGGAACTGATGATGGACCCTCCGAACGAGAATAGGAACCAAAATGCTAAGGAAGGCGCCCTGGGCAATCTCCAGCGGCCTTCTTCATTTATTTAATGACTGTCTGCGAACACTGGCTAAGTACGTCATAGCAGTTCTGATTGATATCAGGGGAGCGTTTGACATCTTTTGGTAGTATTTAGGAGTAAATATGGTGGGAGGTGGGGCTTCAGCCAACATCTCCAGTCCCTTAAAGGCACTGATATTCTGAGGTTTGCCTCACTGCGTGTGTTACTATGACACTACCATCACAATTAGCTACTGCCCTGATGTCTGGGGTAGGAAACTAACAGTTAATCAAAAGAGAGTAATGGCCCAACTCCAGAGAGCTGCGCTCCTGTGGATCACCAAGGCATATAAGACTGTATCAACAGAAGCGCTCCAGGTGATCACTCGGCAGTTATCAGTTGACTTGGCCATTGAGTGCATGGTTGACAAGTGGAGAGTGACGGGAGCTTCCTCCACTTTGGGCTGAACTCCATGGGATCTCACCACAGAACAGAAACTTGCCGCCATCTTGAATGGGTGTTAGGGAAATGGCAAGAAGACGCGGCAAACAGCTCCCTACCAGTAGACTGGCTAATGACCGAATATCTACCGTACCTCCACAAGTCTAAGTTCAGTGTATGCTGCAGGGGCCAGCCTCTTGCATATTAGCGAAAACTTCCATGACTGAAATAACCCTCGTTGTGGGTTCAGGAACCATCAATGGTGTCAGGAACGTGTAAGAGGCTGGCTGCAGTGCACCTCAGAGTGCTGAGTGCTATGCCAGCCTGAGGAGGTTGCAGGGATGGACCTCAAGATTCTTTCGTTTTGTGCAAGAATGGTGAAGACGTATTGGAGATGCTGCATCAGAGAACACTAGCTCCTCAGGAGCAGGGGGGACATGAGTGGGCTCATGTTCGCCAACACACAATAGGCCCAGTTGTGACTGCAGTGTGGGTTATCCCAATGCCATCAAGGGAAGGAAAAAACAAAATTAAAATAGTATAGTATTGCTGCCAGGTGTCTGTCCACACGTATTTTCGTTCTCTACAGCAGACCCGAAAGAAAATAAAAAGGGAGCAAACCTGATCTGATTCCACGTCTTCCTCTTCGGGATTAGGAGGTGCCAGCCAATACGAAGCAGTCAGTCGCTCTTTATGGATTTCCTGCCCAACAACATAAACACTGCGAAGCGCGAATTGAGCCAAGAGAGATTGAGGAGAAGGCAACAAAGGCTCAGATATTTCTACAAACAAAAGTTCTTATAAATGACAATTACATTACAACGGTTTACTGATATACATAGAGGTAAACCTAAAATACATTCAGATAGAATTTTTTAATACCTTTGGGTGGAGAGGGTTTGGGGCCTTCCTCGTTCAGTATTTTTAGAAAGCTTGACACATTTTCCAGAAGTGGCTCCATGGTTTCGTCCTCCTTAACGATACCCTGAGAGTGCACATGTTCAATAAAATAACAGCAATTTATTCAAGAAATGAAGTTAAGCGGTTAAACAGTCGAGCATATTAGGTGCAAGTGTAGAGAAATTCAAATCTATGATTGTATTCCAATATATTTCTCCTCTTGTTTTAACTAGACACATCACTCGAACCTCACTACTGGCTCTCCTCCATTACCATCAAATCACAATGGGGCCTATTCGTTCCCTTCTATGCACTCACACTGAGTCTCAAGCCCCTTCCTTCTCAACTGACAATTGAGCCTGTTCTCGTTTCACAACATATTCCCCTCCCACTCAGCTCAAAACTGGGTTCCTAGGCCCTGTGACTTGACAGTCGATACTACACTAGGCTTTACAGTCGCCTCAGTATGGAATGCTAACCGTCAAGCATATAAAAGGGACTTAACTCACTTCACTCGCCTGCTTTATCTGACATTCAGGCTCCCAACTGGACCTCTTACCGCTCAAGCGACTAACTCTTTCTCTCTCAAACGTGTAACGTGGGTTCATAATTTTAAATCTGTATCGCACCAAAGTATGAGAGAAAAAAATAAAGTGAAATGAAAAAACACAACTTACTTAGAAGGCTACCTATCCAGAATCCTATTGAGTGATGAAATGTAAAGGCTGCACAGCTCTGAAATAATATTGGTTTCTGGTGCTCGGAACACAGAGCCTAAATCAAATGGACATGCACTACTGCTGAAGGTTAGTTACTTGGAGATTACGGCGACTCTGTTTCCCATCAACGGGCTTCTGGTGCAGTCAATGGTGAAATTTGGGAAAAGGAAAATGATTTTGGGGTTTGCACTCACGCAGGTTTACCAGAGAGCGGCGACAGACAGACTCCAGGTGGGGAAGAGGAAAACGGAAGAGCAGAAGGAAAAGGTGGAAGGGAGCAACAACAGAAAATACGCGCATCGACATGAACTCTGTGCACGACGACCAATAAAAAAACCAAACATACCCCCGACCCAAAATTGATGAATTTTGAAGAAGAAATTAACAAGTGATGAAAATGTTAACTGAAATACCAAAGCAAACTACCGAATTGGAAAATGAGAAGTGAGATCCCCTGTGAAAGGCGAAAAGACGAAAGAAAAGCAACATGAAATCTTGGGGATCGCCTCTCTCGGAAACAAATGATTCGATGGGAAGAACCACCAATTTATTGATACCAGAACTCCGGATGATGTCTGAACTTGTACCACTCGCACCACGCCTCCAAAACCAGTGAACACCCATTCCACCCTAGCTAAAGGCCATTGTGTGGGTGCAGTGTTGGGTGATTGCAGTAACACCACTGATCCTTCAGGGACAATCGGTGTGTGCGAGGTTGCAGCGAATGGATGTACTCCTTGCTCCAACGATTCCAAAAGGATTGAACTAGTTGAGTAACTATGTGCCAGCGTTTGAGACGATGCGAGTTCTCTTCAAGAATTTCAACTTTGGGCCTTGAGAGGAGAGGGCCTCCAACGAGGAAATTACCAGGAGTTAACCAATCAGCAGGATCATTCAGAGAGCTGGAAAGAGCAACTAGTGGCTTGGAGTTGACGTTAGCTTTAATTCGTGTGAAGACAGTGGAGAGATCTTCGAATGTCAGGCTGTGATCGCCAATTATCCGCTTTAAATGATCCTTAGCACGTTTAACCAAGGCTTCCCTAGCCCCTCCGAAGATAAGTGCTAGAGGATGGTTAAAGATCCTAGTGATCTTGAGCCAAGTATTCTTTAACATGGGGACTAGTTCGCTGGAGAAAATGGTGTACCTCCGACATTTCTCAGGCAGCACCACAGAAATTCATTCCGTTGTATGAATAAAAGTGCGAGGGGAGACCTATCCAACAAAGTGATCAATGGCAGCGAGACAGGCCTCCATAGTCAGTGCAGATACTACCTTGAGATGAACTGCACGAGTCCACCACCTGGCTGTGAATGTATGCAAATGATCAATGTGGAGACGTGCCAGTCTGCTATCCTTAAGAATCAGGAAAAGGCGTTTGGCTTTCTCTGATGGTGGGCGCCCAGACAATCCTTCCCCCCACCATAAGGGACCCGTCCGAAGAAAGAAATGGGAAAAGCCCCGACAATTTTGGGGAACACGTTCCTAATTTCAAATTTGGAAGTTCGCGTGAAAAATGATAAGCCTGCGTTACTCGAATGTTGACTTTCATTGCCGCCCGATATTCAATTGACGAAAGGGATCTTGAAGGTCTTTCGAGAAATGATGAGTAGGGTTGACACCGGTTGCATACGAGTTGAGCAATCCATGTAGCCGACGTTTTAGAAGTGCCAATGAGTTTTCCAGAACTGTGATCAGAAGTTTTGGGTCTAAAATGGAGATAAGAGCAAGTTTTGGAGATTCTTGAATGTTGAAAGAGGAAGTTCCTTTTCAATGCTTTTCCAGCTTGAGAGAAGAGGCTCTGAAAGGAGAGTATCCCACTCCAACTTGGCCAACCAAACTAGCAGAATGAGGGCCTTCAAGGCAAAAACCATGGTGGAGAAATAGCTGTTCGGGTCATACATTTGAGTCACCTTCGATTCTGATACTGATTCGGCCTCTTTTCGATGCTGATACTGGAGCTGGATCGATTCGACAACAAAAGGTGTTTGTGTGTGGATCCCAACCAATGCCTAAAACCTTCAAGTGGTCTGAGGAAGAGAAGCGGTATTGCCATGCACATTATCAGAAAGTAAAGAGGGGGGAGGAGCTGGGCCATTTGCCAAGCTCTAAGCCACCACATTTCAAGAGAGCACAGGGATTCCACCTCAGACACCAAGGAGGCGCCGATGATGATGTCATCAATATATGTTTCAGACTGCAATGCCTCTGGTGCCATGGGTACCCATGGCCTTCATCGTGGGCCAATTGTGTCAAGGTGCTTAGGGCTGTGAAAGGACTTGACTATACGCCAAAGGTGATAGTTGTCACGTGCCGCTCCATGACACGATTCGAAGGAGAAAATCGCCAAAGGAAATGAAGATATTCCTTTCCTGGTCATCTTGATGCAAACTGATAACCCTGTACATTTGACATTTGATTTGGTGTGGAATCGACTGAAAAGATCCCCAACATCCTTTTATTTTTTTGGACCAATCAACAAGCTATCATTTAGGCTAACACCTATGGGGTCCTTCTCTGAAGGGTTAAAAACAACTCGAAGCTTCTTAGAATCCTGAGAGCTTTGCATCACTCCATGGTGGGTCATGAGGTATTCCATCGATTTTTCTGCTCTAACCATATGACCTTGGGCAACATAATCTCGGAGACAGGTGACATACTGATCTCGAATGAGAGGATCTTGATCAAATTGATACTCAAGGTGATCAAGGTGTGAAAGAGGGGAAGTAGGAAGATCCGAGGTAATCCGAGAAATAATAGCCGCATCCAAAATCAACGCTGAATTTGGATCATGCCGAGAGGGTAGTTTACTGAAGATCAAGCCTTGAACCTTGGGGTCGACTGTAGACTGACCGACGCCGGATATTTCAATGGAAAAAAAACATAACTGTGGCTGTTTCTTAACTGCCAGTCGTCATGGTATCGGGTGTGCCTTAAGCAACCCTGGAGTCAGAAGAATCTTCTGATGTAGTCCGCTCTTCTGGGTGAATGAGGGAGTTGTGTGATTTCCGGTGACAAATACGGCACAAAAAATTGGATTTGCATTGCGAAATAGGATGCCTTGCAAAACAGGTGTAGCCTGAACAAAGGATTTGCACTCGGGAACAGTCATCGAAAGAAAACGCTCAACACTTAAGAGTTTTTGGGGGTTGAGTTTGGAATAGCACTGACGATGTTGAGGACGGCGAGCGTGAGGAAAATTCAGGTGACTTCCGTTCCTTGATCGAGTGTTAGTTAACTGGGGCATTACGGAGGTCGGGGATCAGATTCTGATCGCGTAAATATTCTGAAAATTGATGGAAAGTAGGGAAATCGTAACCTAATTGAGAGTCCTCGAATCCCTTCCTAGTTTTTGTGTCTAAAGAGCGAAGGATGAGATGTAACAGAATAAAATACGATAGATCGGGGATGCCTATGGCCTTTAAGGAAGCAACTGTAGTCAAAATAATATCAGAAAGTGATCGACTACCCGATGTGTCTTGCTTGGAAGGGTTTAAATTCAAAATTATGTTCAAATTTAAATTGGCAATTAATCGTTTGTTTGTGTACCTTGTAGCGTGAATAATTCGTAGTCCCGCCACTTTCATATTTCACGGTTCTCAGCGCCACCCATTCCAGTCTTCTGCCAGATGGCAGTAAATGCATACGGGAAAATTATGTTTATTTCTGTTCCAGCCATTGTTTCCAATTAAGAAGTGGGACAGTTATTTTCTGTAAATAATATTCTTCAGAAAAAAAAACACTGATCGGTCCAGATAGAGAGTAGAATTCGTTGATGAATTTGGAGACAAATTGTTCAATCCATCATGTGCTGCTACCTGCAGGCGATTTGGGAGAACAGGCCTGGTACCACGTTTCGGGGTTCATTTGTTCTTTTTCCGCTGTCCAGCATTGCCGTATCTACAGTCAGCTCATCAGTATTCCCGTCTCTTCCAAGATTTCACCCTTGTTGGGATTGAAAGAATAATTATTCCAACTGCGTGGCCTCTGCTACATCTGCCTGTGGAACCAGTATTCGCCGTCAGCAGCTACCAGGATTATTTAGTTCGTCCATTCATCGCTGCGTCCCTTTGTGGATCGCTGGGAGGTGCGGTGCCGTCTTTGCATCCTCTCCAGGGGTGTTGCTGCCAAGATACCCACTCATCAGGTACCGGTAGGTGGTACTAATATTCGTACACCCCTTAAGCACTTCTCAAACCACATTTCGAAAACAGCATAATGAGGAGGTCCCTGTCTTTTGCTTAGTTTCAGGTCGGAGCTCAAAAGCTAGATCACCGGCTGCTCCAAACCCGAAGAATACTGGTGAAGGTAATACCTCACGGACATCCAGTACTACGTTCCTTTCCCATCCCATTTCATTGGATAAGTCCACGGCCGTCGGAAGTAGTGAGTACCCGCTTAAGTACCTGTTCAGAAATCTATCGTACCTACTATGTATATCTGTGACTAAGAGATCTACCCTGAGTTGTGCCTACTTAAAGAAAAAGTTAATTTTTATTTTTTTAATTTTTATTTTGCTTAAATAAAGTGACACTTATCCTAATCAAGTGTATTTTGTTGTTTTCTACTTACCTAGCCAGGGTATTATATTAACCTTGATGTATCTTGAGTTCATCCCCACAAAATTTCAATTTGTTTATGTCGTCACAACCTATTTACGAGAAGGTCGTAGGCCGCAGGGTAATTTTTGGCTTGAAAATCAATAGTTTTAATATGTTGCAGTGCAGGACCTTCGACGTTCGAGACCAAATCGGAGAATTTTTCAATGGGTGATAGAATGGAAGTGTGAACAAGAGCGTTGAACAACAATAAAAAATATCTGGTGCGTAGCAACACACAACTTTCCGCCACCCCTTCAAGTTCGAACACCACCTACATAGGCGGGCGCTATATCTTCGTTCAACGCATTTTTAAAGGAACATTTATGGATAACAAAATGTTGGGACTAGTTAGCTGAGAGTACTCGGAAAGTTTGATCGAAATCGTTAGAGCCGTTTTTGAAAAAATTGGAATACCGATAAATTAATATTCGACAAATCTCCTTTTCTGAGTTAACTTAGCTTATATCTCCGTTTAACATATATATACAGAAATAATTATAGAGAACGAAATGTTGGTATGGGTGACTAAAAGACACTCACTTAGGATTTATCACACCTGGTGAAAAAGTTACCCTGGAATTTACGGAAATGTTAGAAAAAACGTTATTTTCGACAAATTTTGATTTTTATCTCTGTTCAATGGACCGTCTCAGGAACATTTATTGAAAAGAATATGTACGTATCAACTATTTGAAAACATCCTGTGAGTTTGGTGAAAACCGCTGAAGCCGTTTTGCCAAAAAGCGTAAAAAACCCTATTTTTGCTTCAGGGGCCCATATCTCCGTTTACCGTATTTTCATGGAGATATGTATAGAGAAGAAAAGTTAGGTATTGATTAGGAGAAGATAATTTGAAAGTTTAATCAAAATCGTTAGAGCCGTTTGCGAAAAATGCGAAAAACCCTAGTTTTTGGTACATGTTCGTCCCCCCCCCCCTTCCCACCGGCTGAAATCGTCCATAACCTCATTTTGGGGTCTACAAAAAATAACGAACAAAACAAAAAAAGAACCAACTCAATCGGATCAGCCGTTCCCCCGCAAATCGAACTACAGACACATACACACACACACCACGCGCCGAAATTAGGTTTTTACTTTCCTTGCTCTACGAAGTAGAAAGGAAAGTTATGTAATCGGCTGAAAAATAAATTTTGAGTTCTCTTCAGATCTGTACGTTTCACACCCCCCTGAGTCCGAAAAACACTATTTGGGAAAATGGTCTGTGTGTGTGTGTCAGTCTGTGTGTGTATGCGTGTCTGTGAACGATTTTTAGAGAAAACCATCGTACCAAATCAGCTGAAACTTGATGTCTAGCCTACAGGTTACCATGGGACGCCAAATTAAGGGTATGGGCAAAATCCAACGAAAGTTAACTATAGTTATCATAGTGATCAAAACACCAAATTTTGTTTCTCAAAAATGGCTCCAACGATTTTGATTAAATTTTTTATATTGATAGCTCTCAATAAGGCAATGATACCATAAAATTCCCATTCGTGGGAAAATGACGAGAGCAGCACAATAAATTATCAAAATTTTCGACCAAAAGCGTTTTTAGCGCAGTTTTTTCCTTATAAAGTCCGCTGGAATGTTAGTAGAATGCTAAAAAAAAAAATTGGTATTGTAGTCCAATCCAATACCTAAAGGGTGGGTGTTTGAAAACGCTCATGAGATACATGGGGCTCACTGCAGAAATTCCTGAATTTCAACTACGCCCGATTCGCTTACTACCAGTTCTAACAGTTATTACCCGATAACTCCACAAAAGTGATTACTATCCACTTCAAAAAATTCGTGTTTACAGCCTCATTAATTATCTGTGGACCGATTGCTCAATATGGGTCCTGCAATGAGTACGAGCAGCACAATAAAATCTGGAACTGTAAGCGCTACCGCTTCCTGCTGCCGTAAAGCGTTATTTGACCAAGTTCAAATGAACTGAGTAATAAATGAATTGATTAAATCGAATTGGCCATGTACAAAGTGAATTGACGTAGAGCTAAGGAAAGTTGTGTGAGCAACGCACCAGATTTTTTAGATTCAGTACGGTCTAAAACGTAAAGATCTGAAGAAAACCCAAATTTTTTTTTGGGCCGATTACTATACTTTCCTTCCCTTCGGGTAGCGGAAAGTAAAAATGAGGAAAAATTTTCTATTTTGCCGTCGAACTTAGTAAGACAAATTTGGGGTAACTTGGGTCTGATTTCTGTTCCGACTTCTCCTGTTTTTGTACTCCTTTGCTACGGCCAGAATACCAAAATAAAAATCTTCGAATTCGCTGGCCTATTTATCAAAATCAGAAGGGAGCTCTGGGTTTGCCGCATGGATATTTTCTAATTCGTCTAGGACGCTATTAAATTCAGAAAAGACCGTTGGAAGGTGTTCAACTCTTACTAGAACAATGTCAAGTGTTTTTGGAAGGGATGAGGCGTCTGTGACCGATTGAAGAAACGTTTCTTCTATTCCAGGAATCGACTGTGCAGTATGGTGGGATCGTCTCCCTTTGCGGCATAAACAAAAGATCGAGTAGAGGACATCGGAATCGGGAGACAACGGCGACGAGAAGCAGCAGGGGTTAACTTGAGGCGGGAAAGGGGCTCCAATCTGACACCGATGATTGAAGGAGAGGAGATGTAGGGGAAAGACGATGGATATAACAGGGGTTCCCGCTAGATAGCATTATTTTTCCTGTCCTATGAACTAACCCAAAGGCAATGAATCTCCTCGATCACCAGCTAATTCGAAAATTAAGAAAATTACTCGGCACGCAAGAACCACTATATGTGCAGCAGTACCTATCGAGAATCCTATTGAGGGACTGAAATAATATCGGTTTCTGGTGCTCGCAACACAGAGCCCAAATCAAATGAACACGTAACACTGCTAGTTACCTGGAGATTAAGGCGACTCTGTTTCCCGTCGACGGGCTTCTGGTGCAGTCAATATCGCTCGAAATGGTGAGTTTGGGAAAACAAAAATGATTTCGGGGTTTGCACTCGCGTGAGTTTACTGGAGAGCTGTGACAGACGGACTCAAGATGGGGAAGAGGAAAACGGAAGAGCAGAAGGAAAAGGTGGAAGGGAGCACTGCCATGAACTCTGTGCAGGGCGAGCAATAAAAAACCAAGCACCAAATAAACAATATCTTTAGCAAAGCTAGGCCTTAGAAACTAGGGCTGGTTAGGGCTTGAATTTAACGAATGAAAGAAAATAAATTATTCCTGTAAACACTTATTGCTCACATCGAATGAAATGAAAAACGATAGCGATAACATGGCAAAAGGCAATTAACAGTCAATTAAATAAACGCCCTCAGCATCTAACATTACAAATTTAACAGACGCAAAATGGGGGTGACCATTGCAATCCAGCGTGCTGAAGGGCGATTAATAAAAAGTGGAGGCGGTTGCAAGAGACTGGACAAAACCGATTAAATGACCGCAAAAATGAGAAAAGTGCCATGTTTTTTGGGAACACGATTCCTATTCTCAGCTCACTGTTTGGTCTGCCTGTCTTGAATCCACAGTTTTTGACTGGGCCTCCCTCGTTATAGAACCTTGATGGTCTTTGGAGGAACTCAGGAGCTGTTATGGGACGAATGTTGCAGGAGCAGACATATGGCAATCCACACATAGCTGAATAGGTTGAGAATCCTTGACAAAAAGAATGCACCATCAGGGTGCAATCCCACTTCACTGTTGTATCTAAAATGAGCACTTGAACATATACACGTAGCTGCGCAAAATAAAAATTACGAGTAATTAATTAACAAGTGAGGAAACTCACTTTGAGCTTAAATTCAATAGTCTGGAGTGGATGATTGGGAGCCCATTGGATGAAATGCAGCAACTCCGGAAGAGAGAACCAAAGTTTACGCAACGAATATTCAACACCTGCAATACACCAACTTGCTATAGCTTGCTACACCAACTGTAACTTTGTTCCTACAAGTGAGTAAGGTGGTGGGTCATTGTAGGGCAAAAACTTGATAATTTGGCATTGACAAATTCAAGCAGAAAAGATGGTGTACTAAAATGCTTTTAATGTAACACATACATAGCCAGTGTGTGTACCCTTTGGAACTGTCTTTGTCCAAAAAAAAGAAAAAAAGGGGGGTAAGGCCCAGGGCCATAGTACAGACCAATTTCGGTATTGTCTATGGTCTCCTGGCTCAAACTATACATATGGTTAGCCAGTCACCAAGCCTTGGATATGGCCTTTGTAAAGGAGTCTTATGTTTCTCTCTAAATATTTCTATAGAACTACATCGTACAAATGTACCAAATCTGTGTATAGTGCATTACCTAAATTACGTGGATATGAGGAATGTTGATTTTTTCAGACGATTGCAATTTTTTCCTGACCCTTACGTTGAGGAAAGTAAAACAAAAAGAATTCCAGTAAAAAATTAACACTTATTTACTAACCCTTCACGCGAGTTATGTTTTGAAAAGATAGAAGCGACGAATTATTTTCATTCATTTGAAGAACTTAATCGTTTTTGGATTATATTACTTTCCGCTACTCGAAGGGAAGGAAACTATAGTAATCGGGTAAAAAAACAAAAATTGGGTTTTCTTCAGATCTTTACGTTTTGAGGCCTATTGAGTCTAAAAAACCTAATTTCGGCGCGTGGTCCGTGTGTGTGTGTATGTTCACCCTGCAGTCAGGGGTCCAGAATACCGCTGACGTATTCCCTGCGTGTCATATGAGCCGACTAAAAGGGACAGCCGGGTGGGCCCAGCTTGAAAGACAACCTCACCTCTATGAGGTCCCCGCAGGATTACATCCAACGAGGCTTAACTGTGGCTGGGCGTCACAGTGTACTCTGTCGCCACACTGTGCTCACCCTGCAGTTGGGGGTCCAGAATTCCACTGCCGTACTCCCTGCATGTTCGTATAAGCCGGACTAAAAGGGACACAACTTACACTTCATTCACATACATGACACACTGGGAACCCCCTACCTTGAGCTGGGATCGCAGAACACACCCCCCCGCAGGAAGGGGGACAGAATTCTCCAGCCGTATCCTCTGCGTGGCCGTTAAATCCGGCCTTAAAGGGGCTTAAAGCTCACGACACAAACATACACAACATATTCATAGATACAAAATACACTGCAACGGCTTGCGTGGCAGAACACATTGACTTAAAACACTCATGATGAGCGAAAGACAGTCCTGGAAGTAGCTCACTAACACCTTTGAGCGATCCCCTATATAGGTGCGGCCTTCAGAATGAGGAGGGGGAAAAACCAGGTTTGAGCGTTCCTGGGGCGGCTGATAGCAGGTGTCCCGCTCACCACATCGCCAATGGCCGAGGGCTGACTCAGAGCAGCAGCTGAAAAATCCCTCATGCGTCTTAGTCCCAGTGGGTGGCCGGACTGGCAGCCGCGGCGCATGTGGGGGCCTCCCTTTGACCCTCAACGGACCAGCGAAAGGGGCTAGAATCAATATGCCTGAGGGGGAGCTTCCAGGACACTGCCTCGAGCACCTCTCGCTCATACCACTAACACACACAACAAATGATCTTCGGACGATGAGCAACCTACTCGTCGTCCAAACAAACAAGGGCGGAAAGAACCGGGCAAACCGCGTTAATCTCCCCCTAGTAGCCCGGCAACCTGGCTACTACAACTGTTAGACACCCCGTGGACCCAACCTGTCCGACATGGTGCAAATTTGCGCATATGTCCAAATCATTCACGGCTAGCTGGCACGGATGAGGGTCAACGCCACAGGACCTATGCGGGACCTCATCACTAGCTGCCTCTTCGAAATTTCGAAGCTGGCTATCAAGCTAATGCCCCCCCAATGACATCGCCCTCTGCCACTCACCCCTGCGGGAAACTGTGGCGGCTGTCGTGAGGGAAGAGCTGCGCAGGGCAATTGCTCAGCAGCCAGTGCCAACAGCCCCCAAACTCAAGGAGCTCTAACGAGGTAGGGTAGTACCCCAGGCCCCTCATATGCGGCAGTGGCCGCTACTGCGCCTTCCTCCCTCCCTCATGGAGCTGAGGCTGAATGGCAGTCTACCAGGGCCAGGAAGCGCAGGGGGAAGCAGAAAAAGGCCCCAACTAAGCAGAACGTGCAGGCAGAGGGCAGCCGCCCAAAAACAAGGGCAAGAATAAAAATGAAAACAAAAATAAAAAGCCTCCACCGCTTGCCAAACTCCCCCCTAAAAACCCACGACAAAACGTGGTAGTGGTTAGGCGTACATGTGAGGAAGGAGAGGCTGGCCCATCCAACCGTGATGCAATGGAAGCGCTGATGCAGGGTGCCCCTGCTACGGACCTCCAAGCTCTAAGCGTCCGAGTGCTAGACATCCGCACCGCAATAGGAGGTGGCCCCGTCATTGTGACGGAAACCCCAGAAATGGCCAAGACGCTTACGAGCCACATTTCCACGAAGAAGGAGTTGAAGCTCCAAGCGTCAGCCCCTCTGGGTCACTTCCCACGCCTGCTATTGTGCGACGTGCGGCCTGACCTACCAAAAGAGGACTTGGCCCAACAAGTTGTTGAACACAACCCTGCGTTAGGCTTGCAGCCGCGGGACGTCAGGCCTCTCTTCACCAAAAAGCGTGGCAGACAAAAGGATTGGGTGATTGAGGTATCACACAGCCTATACAAAAAACTAGAGGGGGCAAGGCACCTTCAAATAGCCTGGCAGCGGTGCGCAATCCGAAAGTACCAAGCCCCCACTCAGTGCTACAAATGCCAGCGCTATGGCCACCTGGCAGTGGCCTGTACAAGACCCGTTGTGTGCGCCTGGCGCCTTGCCACATCTGAGTAAGGAATGCAAGCGTGATGCTCCCCTCAAGTGTGCCAATTGCGTCGAACGCAAAACCCAACAGGTTGCACACTCTACACGAGACGCACGCTGTACCATTCGTCAGCGAGCGATTGCCCTCCAGGAGTCACGAGTGGATTATGAATAGGTCTAAAACAGTCCAAATCCTTCAGCACAACACACATAAGAGTTCCCCAGTAATGGCTGAGTTGCTGCAAAATGCACTCAAGAAACGCTGCAGTGTTCTTGCCATACAGGAACCACACATAGGATCCAAAACTCTTGGTCCGGGATCGCAGGCACGAGTGGTGGCTGGAGCAAGAACGGGAGTCAAGGCAGCAGTGGCCTGCATTGACCCGTCCATTGACATGCTCGCACTCACTCACCTGAACAGCCAGCACTTGGCCGCTGTGCTAATCCGAGCCGGTGGCTTTGAGCTGGTTGTAATATCATTCTACAAGCAATTTGGCGCACCAGTTGCCAACAGCCTTCAACCACTAGAGCGGGCTCTAGCAGGCCTATAAGGACGACCCTGCATAGTCTGTGCTGATGCAAACGCTAGATCACCATTGTGGGGATCCCCAACCCTGGATGGGGCGGGCGAGGCGTATATAGATGTCACAGCCGTGTCTCACACCCTGCTACTCAAATTGCAGGGTTGGCGAGTCGTACCAGGTGCAACGCAGAGCGATCACATGGTTATTGACTTTGCCATCACGGATGACAACATCCTCTGCAAAGACACGCGTGAAAAGCGATTCCGCACAAAAAATGCTGACTGGCTGCAATTCTGTAGGGTACTGGAAGGTGAACTGCGTGCCGCAGACACCGACCTAATAGTGCAAGCATCCACACCTGAAGAGGTGGACAGCAAAGTGGACACATTTACCACAGCACCGCACTCTGCTGGGCTCTCTGTACTTGGCCAACAGAAGCACAGGGCGATGGTGTCTCCAAGTCCCATGGTGGACTGAGAAACTTAATTCCCTCAAGCATAGTGTAAATAGAGCCAGAAGGATGTACCAAAACACTCGTGACCCTGATGCCAGAGCAACACTCCGAACTGCCTTCATCCAAGAGAAGAAGGCCTTCCACCACGCCATCAAACGAGCCAAACGGCAAGGCTGGCGAAATTTTGTGGAAGTGGAGAGCTCTGAGAACCCCTGGGGCAGACATTACAAGTCCTCCATAGGTAAAGCAAATGTAGAGCAGGTCTTAGCTGCGATGCAAAATGAGTCAGGCTGGGCCTGCATCATCGAAAGTTCACTGGAAACCCTCCTTGAGAAGGCGTTCCCAGATGACCAAGTAGCTCGAGACACTGAAGCCCAGAGGGCAGCAAGGGAGCTGATCATGGACCCTCCGAACGAGCCCGACATCCCATTGTGGACAACAGGCGACCTCGGCAGGGCCCTTGCGACCTTAAAGCCCAACAAATCTCCTAGGCCAGATAAAATAGAAAGCAATATGCTAAGGAAGGCTGAGCGGACAATCTCCAGCGGTCTCCTTAATTTATACAATGATTGTCTGCAGGTCGGACAGTTCCCCACTCAGTGGAAGTCTGCGCGTGTTGTGACTCTTCAAAAGGGAGGCGACTGCAATCAGTCAGACCCGCGATCATGGAGACCACTCAGCCTTCTTTTCATATTAGGCAAAACACTAGAAATCTTGATGTTGCAGTCCCTCGAAAGGAGTCTTTGGCTGCAACCTCACAGGCAGGCATTACGGGTGTACCAAAGAAAGGTCCACGCAGGATGTCATTATCGAGATCCGGCGTGTTTCCCTGCTGGCACCGGCTAAGTACGTCGTAGCAGTTCTGATTGACATCAGAGGAGCGTTTGACAACCTTTGGTGGCCAGCGCTCCTTAATGTGCACAAAGGTAGGGGAATCCCCCGCAACCTGTACTCGCTCGTCAGAAGTTACCTGACAGACAGAACTGCTACGATCGAAAGTAGGCATGTCTCTGTCCGGAGAAAGATTGAGAATGGGTGCCCACAGGGCTCGGTCCTTGGACCAGCACTCTGGAATGCCTTCTTCGAAGGTCTTCTCAGGAAACTCATGGAGACTGACTGCGAGCCATACGCCTATGTGGATGACTTGACTGTGCTGATCTTTGCAGAGTCAGTCCGCCAAAATTAAAGAAAAACCCCACCACATGCTCCACACTGTCAACCAATGGTGCGAGCATGTCAAGATGCAGGTGGCTGAGGAAAAAACCCAGCTAATCCTCTTGAAGGGGAAAGTGAATAATCCACCCACAATACGCTTTGGCGGCCACAGGCTCCTTCTTGAAAAGCACGTCAAGTATTTAGGAGTGAATATAGGTGAGAGGTGGGGTTTCAACCAACACCTCCAGTCCCTTAAAGGCACTACCATTGCAAGGTTTGCCTCACTGCGTGCC
The DNA here is from genome assembly GCA_020466155.1 of Pachypeltis micranthus. Classification (NCBI taxonomy): domain Eukaryota; kingdom Metazoa; phylum Arthropoda; class Insecta; order Hemiptera; family Miridae; genus Pachypeltis; species Pachypeltis micranthus. Next base: position 1,791,213 of record CM035773.1, on the reverse strand, counting down.
ATTACTAAGGCCACTTGGGGTGTGTGTTACCACAACACTATCCTCATGTATAAGGCCATATATCTAGGTGTGATTGGCTACTGCCCCGTTGTCTGGGGTAGCAAACTAACAGTCAATCAAAAGAGAGTATTGGCACAATCCCAGAGAACTGCCTCCTGTGGATCACCAAGGCCTACAAGACTGTATCAACAGAAGCACTCCAGGCGATCACTGGTTAGTTACCAGTTGATTTGGCTGTTGAGTGCATGATTGACAAGTGTAGAGTGAAACGGGAGCTTCCCCCGCTTTGGGCTGAACTCCGTGCGGATCTCACCACAGGACAGAAACTTGCCGTACCGATGATTGGGCTCTAGAGAAATGGCAAGCGAGATGGGAATCCTCGTCAAAGGGATGTGCTACGTATGAATTCTTCCCCAACATCCATGAACGTCTTTCAAGAAAATGGGTTGAGCCAGACCACTGGACGAGCCAGTTCCTCACGGGACATGGTGACTTCAATGCGCGGCTCCACTTCTTTTCTCTGAAAGACTCTCCATTATGCACGTCTTGTGCCTCCAGTGCGGAGGAAACAAGAAACCATGTGCTGCTCCACTGTAATTTCTACAACAGTGAGCGACGGTTGTTGGGAGGGCATACGAACTTAGCAGCATTGACTGCTACAAAGCAAGCCTATAACCATTTTGCAAAGTTCGCAAAGAAGGTGATGGCTAAGAAACGTGGTCATAGTTGATCTGTCCTTTTGAAACTTGCCACCCAAGTAAACAGTAAGATCAGGTAGGGAACCAGATTATGAACACCTCCCAGATGGTACAGGATTCCTCAGGAGGTTACCTCCCCACGGTAACACACGGGCAACAGCTCTCTACGGGAGACTGGCTAAGACCAAATACCTGCCGTACCTCCACAGGTCTGAGTTCGGTGGATGCTGCAGGGGCCGGCCTCTTGCATATTAGCGAAACCGCAACTTCTATGACTGATATAACCCTCGTCGAGGGTTTAGGTACAGTCATCTAATAAGGAAACAGACCTGTGTGTGATTTGCGGGAGAACGGCTCATCCGATTGAGCTGGTTCTTTTTACTTTCCGCTACCCGAAGGGAAGGAAAGTATAGTAATCGGCCCAAAAAAAAAAGTTGGGTTTTCTTCAGATCTTTACGTTTCAGACCCTACTGAGTCTAAAAAACCTAATTTCGGAGAGAGGTCCGTGTGTATGTCTGTGTGTATGTCTGTGTGTGTGTGTGTCTGTAGTTCGATTTGCGGGAGAACGGCTGATCCGATTGAGCTGGTTCTTTTTTGTTTTGTTCGTTATTTTTTGTAGACACCAAAATAAGGTTATGGACGATTTCGGCCGGTGGGAAGGGGGGGGGGGCGAAAATGTACCAAAAACTAGGGTTTTTCGCATTTTTCTCAAAAACGGCTCTAACGATTTTGATTAAACTTTCAAATTATCTCCTACCAATCAATATCTAACTTTTCTTCTCTATACATATCTCCATGAAAATACGGTGAACGGAGATATAGGCCTATGAAGCAAAAATAGGGTTTTTACGCTTTTTGGCAAAACGACTCAAGCGATTTTCACCAAACTCACAGGATGTTTTTAAATAGTTTATACCTACATATTGTTCTCAATAAATGTTCCTCTGACACTCCATTGAACAGAGATAAAAATGAAAATGTGTCGAAAATAACGTTTGTTCGAACATTTCCGTAAATTCCAGGGTAACTTCTGACCAGATGTGATAAATTCTAATGGAGTGTCTTTTAGTCACCCATACCAACATTTCATTCTCTATAATTATTTCTGTATATATATGTTGAACGGAGATATAAGCCAAGTTAACTCAGAAAAGGAGATTTGTCGAATATTGATTTATCGGAATTCCAATTTTCTCAAAAACGGCTCTAACGATTTCGATCAAACTTTCGGAGTACTTTCAACTAACGAGTCCCTACATTTAGTTCTGAATAAATGTTTCTGTAGAAATGCGTTGAACGAAGATATAGCACCCGCATATGTTGTTGGTGTTCGAACTTAAAGGGGTGGCGGAAAGTTGTGTGTTGCTACGCACCAGATATTTTGTTTTGTTCGTTATTTTTTGCAGACACCAAAATAAGGTTATGGACGATTTCGACCGATGGGAAGAGGGGTGGGGGACGAAAATGTATCAAAAACTAGGGTTTTTCGCATTTTTCTCGAAAACGGCTCTAACGATTTTGATTAAACTTTCACATTATCTTCTACTAATCAATACCTAACTTTTCTTCTCTATACATATCTCCATGAAAATACGGTGAACGGAGATATAGGCCCATGAAGCAAAAATAGGTTTTTTACGCTTTTTGGCAAAACGGCTCCAGCGATTTTCACCAAACTCACAGGATGTTTTCAAATAGTTAATACCTACATATTGTTCCCAATAAATGTTCCTGTGACGGTCCATTGAACAAAGATAAAAATCAAAATGTGTCGAAAATAACGTTTTTTCTAACATTTCCGTAAATTCCAGGGTAACTTATTCACCAGATGTGATAAATCCTAATGCAGTGTCTTTTAGTCACCCATACCAACATTTTGTTCTCCATAATTATTTCTGTATATATATGTTGAACGGAGATATAAGCCAAGTTAACTCAGAAAAGGAGATTTGTCGAATATTAATTTATCGGTATTCCAATTTTCTCAAAAACGGCTCTAACGATTTCGATCAAACTTTCCGAGTACTCTCAGCTAACTAGTCCCAACATTTTGTTATCCATAAATGTTCCTGTAAAAATGCGTTGAACGAAGATATAGCGCCCGCATATGTAGGTGGTGTTCGAAATTACAGGGGTGGCGGAAAGTTGTGTGTTGCTATGCACCAGATATTTTTTATTCTCTTTATGACATTGTTTTGGGGGTACGAGAGGGCGAGCTTCAGAACGGAGTTGATAAATAAAGGGTGTTAAAATTATAAAGAGAGTCCCTCCTTTCTCGTGCCTGTTCGGACCAACCGTTCTGATTAACGTAGGCACTACGAGGCTAGGAAATTAAAGTAAAAAATACAAGTATTGCCTCGAGCACCAAGTTCGCCCGAGAATTCACCCTCAGCTGGTGAGCACCCGAAAAGGAACACAGGAAAAGAGACCAGCATGAAAGGAATGAGGAACAAAAGGATCGACTCACCCTACATCTCCTGATTAGTCCCACAAGGCGCCAAAGCTGCACTTGAGCCACAACTGGAAGGATGAAAAGACCTTTGGATGCGTCCCGACGACAGAACCGGAAAACTCAAAGTGAACTATGACTTTGATTACTGGTTTATATTTAGTATAGTACAGATCGCGAAAGGCCCTGAACTGAAGTGTTCAGGAAGGCGGTGAACATAGGAAAGACCGGTAACGGATAGGAAAAAGAGAGATGGGAGGCGGTAAAAAGAGGAAGGGCGGCGATGTTTCTCAGGCCCCCACCAACCTCAGATCACCAGCGAACTATGGCCCATAAACTAAAACAACTCCTTCTGAATTGAACAAAGGGAAACTCAGTGAGCTTGAGAGAAGGACTGTATTACACTTTAATAAAATAAATTATACGAGTCTGCGTGTGAGTATACAAGCGCCACACAAGGTGGCTCAGAATACATGTGAACTGGTTGCGTGGGGAACTAGAGCAGAGAGTTATGGTTGGCTGGAGCCTTGACTGGCCCAACAGTTTGTAGAGGAGTCTCTGTAGCGAGCATTGGGAGACAAATGTGTCTGGGAAGAGCTGTGTGTGTTGGATAACCGATTCACCTCCAATGGGAGGGAAGGATATTTTAGAAAATCCAAAACGGGGAATCCGTTGTCACTTCGGAAATTAAACCGAACTTTAGCCCTTTGTCTGGACGAGAAGCCAACTAAACAGGCCGCTTTTCAGACTTACTCAATTCTAACATGAAAGAGTCCAGGTACGAAATAGTTGGATTGAACGCACCTAGGAATGACCCAAACTCAAGATTCCAACTATTTCGGCCTGTGCCGAACAAATAGTTTTTTATCATTGAAACGTGTAGGTGTTTTAATTTTGAATAAAAAATATCTGGTGCGTAGCAACACACAACTTTCCGCCACCCATTTAAGTTCGAACACCACCTACATAGGCGGGCGCTATATCTTCGTTCAACGCATTTTTACAGGAACATTTATGGAGAACAAAATGTAGGGACTAGTTAGCTGAGAGTTCTCCGAAAGCTTGATCGAAATCGTTAGAGCCGTTTTTGAGAAAATTGGAATACCGATAAATTAATATTCGACAAATCTCCTTTTCTGAGTTAACTTGGCTTATATCTCCGTTCAACATATATATACAGAAATAATTATGGAGAACAAAATGTTGGTATGGGTGACTAAAAGACACTGCATTAGGATTTATCACATCTGGTGAAGAAGTTACCCTGGAATTTACGGAAATGTTCGAAAAAACGTTATTTTCGACACATTTTGATTTTTATCTCTGTTCAATGGACCGTCACAGGAACATTAATTGAGAAGAATATGTAGGTATTAACTATTTGAAAACATCCTATGAGTTTGGTGAAAATCGCTGGAGCCGTTTTCCAAAAAGCGTAAAAAACCTATTTTTGCTTCATGGGCCCATATCTCCGTTCACCGTATTTTCATGGAGATATGTATGGAGAAGAAAAGTTAGGTATTGATTAGGACAAGATAATTTGAAAGTTTAATCAAAATCGTTAGAGCCATTTTCGAGAAAAATGCGAAAAACCCTAGTTTTTGGTACATTTTCGTCCCCCCCCTCCCCCATCTGCCGAAATCGTCCATAACCTTATTTTGGTGTCTACAAAAAATAACGAACAAAACAAAAATAGAACCAGCATAATCGGATCAGCCGTTCTCCCGCAAATCGAACTACAGACACACACACATACACACACACGGACCACGCGCTGAAATTAGGTTTTTTAGACTCAGTAGGGTCTGAAACGTAAAGATCTGAAGAAAACCCAATTTTTTTTTGGGCCGATTACTATACTATCCTTCCCTTCGGGTAGCGGAAAGTAATATGTGTGTACAAAAAGTAATAGCCGACGAGAGGACTCTCAAGTTGAAATGTTCTCCTTCATATTACAGGCTCCTAAAATGGATGTAATAATACGGTTTGACTCTACAAACTACAGGAGAAAATAGAAGAATGAATTTGAGTACTTCAGGAAATAAATTAAGCAGCGCTTGAAGTCAATACAGCAATACCTTCAAGGCAGGCGAGAGCTCGCAAAAAGTCCAAAGTTGCAGAGAGAGTTGCCAGCAAATTGTGATTTTCTTTGCTCCATTGCTTTTCAATGCGGATGAACAGATCATGAATAGCTAACGGCCTTTTTTCATACGTTCTGAAAACAAACAAAAACCACTTATCACAATTCCAGTCAAGCAGCTCACAGCGAATTCTGAGTGTTCATCAAACTTAAAACTGGGGAACTTTCCTACACCCGACTGTGATAGCAACCACCGAACTCAACATAGGAAACAATAAGAAATTGTTAGAGAAAAAAATATTTCATTGATGAGTTGTATGATGATAGAGATCGAGTCTTCCATTGAAAGAAGTTAAACGTTCATAGCTTACAGCATGCAGTGAGTATCTCTCAAGTCAGGTATTGAAAATGATTGGGTTAATTTCGTCAGTAGGTAAATGATTAAAGTTAAAGTACCTGTTTGGTGGGTTCGTCTTCTCTGGTTGGTGAGGTACTGTGGGTAAGCGTTTTCAATGAAAGACATCATTGTTTGGCAGTACTGACTTAACGCCCAGACGATGATGTCTGGCAGTACTGGCTTAATGGCCGGACGATCATGTATTTACATCAAAGCGCTCGCCCACAGTATCTCACCAGCCAGAGAAGACGTACGCACCAAACAGGTATGTTAACTTTAATATCTCTCAAGTATTTCTTATCTCATCGATGTTGTTCTCAGCAAATAGTTTAAATTGCATGATGGAGCCCCTGATATATCACAGTACATATTGATTCACTCGTTCCTCAACGCATAATTAATCTTGGGTCCTTTCCTGTTCCATTATGTTGGACAGTTGTTTTTTTCTTGGTCATAAAATATGAGTATGTTATAGGACGTACACCCCCTAGAGGTGAATGGAACGTCTTGAATGATCAGTCAATTGTGGAATCTAAGTCTTTTTTGTATAGGGTGGTCTGTAAATCCGTCAGTTGGTTGTTTTCGTTTGTGTAGTGTTTTGAGTGGTCGCATTTTGTGTTGATTTGTTCATTTATGATCTGTCCATTGAAGTTTTTTTGTTTATTTCCATGTTTTCTAATATGTTCAGTTTTCGTCCTTTGTATTGTTTATGTAGTAAGATGGTGCAGTCCTGTAATTTGGTAGGTTCATGTCCAGTTGTCTTGAGGTGGTTGGCAAAGTTTGAATCGTGTTTGTTCCTACTAAGAGATTTAATGTGTTCTGAATATCTGGTCCGTATTTTTCTTCCTGTCTGTCCTATGTATGAGTTTTTGCAAGTACAGGCTATTTTATATACCCCACTTTGGTCGAGTGGGTCTGTCTTTTCAGTCTTTGCAGTTAGTTTGGTTAGGAAGCATACAAATCGCACTATGTACGTACAACACACTTAGAACTCTTATTAAGTAGAGAGAAAAGTTACGTAATAGGCCGAAAAAAAATTTGTATTTTCTTCAGATCTTTAACATTTCAGACCCTACTGAGTCCAGAAAACACTATTTGGGAAAATGCTCTGCGTGTGTGTCTGTGAACGCAATTAATAGAAAACTGCTGAACCAAATCAGCTCAAACTTGATATCTGGCCAGCAGGTCACTTCACTATGGGACGCTAAAATAAGGTATCAGCAAAATCTGCTTAAAACTAACTATAGTTATCATAGTGATAAAAAACCAACGATTTTTTACTCAAAAATGGTCTAACGATTATGATTAAATTTTTTTATATAGAAAGCTGCTAATGAGACAGCAGTGTCATTAAATTCCCATCTGTGAGTAATGACGAGAGCAGCACAAAAAAATACCAAACATTCCGACGAAAATCGATTTAGGCGCAGTTTTTCCCCTATAAACTCCGTTCAAATATTAATAGGATCTACAGAAACATTCAGGGGGTACTCCAATTATGTACCTATATGATAAGGTATACAGTAATATCACATATACACTGTTCTTACTCCGCAAAAATGACTCATAATGCGGTGAAAATGGCGCCCACAAGAGACGAGTTCAGCCGCTTTCAGCAGCGCCCTTCGAACTCTTATGAAGTGGAGCTCTTTAAATTGAACTGAAGACAAAACCCTTTCGACGACGGGCTATGTTCTCGTGTTGTAGTGCTCTTGAAATAATTTCAACTTCTCACTTCCCAACAAAATACTTCCTCCCATGACATTTCGTTCTTCACATTTTGGAATATGATGAATACGAATTACACGTCAGAAAATCGTTATCATGCACCTTTTATGTCTTTTTACATTCCTTAGCCCTTTATAGTATTTTATAGTTACCATGGCAGTCAAAACCCAAAATAATGTTTTCCTCAAAAGCCGCTGTTAGAAATTTTGATTAAATTTGTTGTCAAAAGATGAAAATCGTGTAAAGCTATTATACAAGTTTAACTTATGAGAAATTGACGAGAGAGCACAATAAAATAACAAATCAAAACGTCGCGTGATAAGTAGCAACAGCCTAATAAAGTCTGGACCAATAAGCGCTGTCAGCCTCTCTTTATAGGATGTCGAGTTCTTTAACATAAAGTTGAAACAGACATGCGTTGAATGAAGAGCATGTTGTATTAGTAACATGAGCAGTAAAAACCATGGATTGTGCGAGGAGCTAAGGAAAGCAGTGTATGCATTGTATCAGATATTTTTTTAGTATGTATCAACGTGTTGTTATTGTGGTTTTGTCCGTGTGTGTGTTCTGCTTTTTATTTCAACCCTGTGCGTATGTTGTTTTCTTCAGTTATGGACATTGCTTGTTTTGTTATTATTATTATTATTATCCTTACCCTGGCAACTAGAGAGTGTCAAACGAACGTTTCTGCGTTGCCAGTACTTTTTACTTCCCTGAACTCACCTGTTAAGATTGTGGCTTTAGGTGCCAAAGGCAAACGTACCATAACATCAGCGGCATCTCTGACAGCGATTAGTGTTTCTTTCAAACATTAATTCACTAAACCAAACAGTACCAGCCAGTACCAACCATTAACAAACCTAAATCAGCTAAATTCAGAGTGCTGGAAAGTAAAAAGACGTGGGACTGGCTGTACTAAGTTATTTACACACCCAAAGAACAGAACAGAACATCACCCAAAAATTAGTTTTCAGTCACAACAGACTTCAAAAAGTTACAATCATGAAAAGTCTCTCTTTACTCTATTGATAAAATCTTAAAGACCTGGTCAGGTTCCCAAGGACATTAAATTTTAAAAAACTCACGTTTTCACGTGATAGAATCCAAAATCGTGTTCAACGAGTAAAATGAAGGTTCTCATTGTTGTCAGGCAGTTGTTGAAAGGCACATCTAGAAGCAAATGGTCCAGCAAAGACTCACATATAACAACTAGGGAATTCTTTGGTGGAAGAGCGTGACTGAGGTATATGTCAGTTGACGAGGTTGAGAGAGGCACAAGACATATCTCCGTGTCAATGATCGATAAAAATATCGAAGAAAGACATTCTTGACTTTGCTGCCTTTCGACTTTGTCTGAAGTAGCCCTGAAAATAGTGCGAGTTTAATTAATCTGTTACTTCAAGTTTATTTTGGAGAAACAGAATTATTATTGAGAAGAGATATGGAATTTCATAATTGCAATATTCTAACAAAGCAGTGAAACGACTTGAAAACTAATGTTACTTTCACTGATAATCTCATGTTAAAAAGTCTAAGGTGCGTGAAATTGAGTAGAGTGAATACATAGAGTCACAACACTGTGACAGATTAATGATCGGTGACTCGATAGCTTGCATCTTACACATCTGATTGCTAATAAATAAATTGGCAAGAAGAGAGTAAAAGACGAATTACCTGAAAATATCAGTCATTGAAGTAATGATTCCTTTATACTTTTCATTCGAAGAAATGAGAGAAAGGAATGCAGCTTTGACAGAGCCGTGAGTCACGAGTCGTGCAAGAAAATTAAGAAGTCTGGGAAGAGATGAATCTGTCTTGTTCATGTCAAGGAGCGGAAGAATAGAATCAGTGAGAGTTCTGACGACCATCACCGCTGTTGGAGCAGCCAAATCTGCTAATTGAACACAAACCCTTCGAAGGATTTGCAGCAAAGGATGACAACTGGAGCTCGACATTGTGGTGATCATTGTCTCTAAAAGTGAATGTAGTGAATGTAAATGGGCCGACCAGAGGCGACGAGAATTTGCAAGTTGCAAGCTCTCCAGTTCGTGAAGGTGTGTTTGGCTCTGTAGCGGCAGTGGCAAAGGTAAAAGCTCGGATAATACTAGCAAACCAGTGATGAAGTTAAGAGGGATTTCACAGGTAAATTGCAGGACTTCAGTAATCATTAGAGTCCATAAGCTTTTGTTCAGAGCTTCGTTTTCTGAGCAATCTTCGTTGGAAACCGGTTGAGTGTACGCCAAAAGTGTCTCTATCAATTCCCTGCAGACTCGCAAAGAGTCGGTATGAGCTTGTGCATTGACAGGTATCGCCTGCATCAATGCGTAGGTTTGCAACAGTATAGGCACAACGCTCAAATCTTTGAAATCTGTATTTCTAGCTTTGATTATAACAGTGAGCATCCTTCTGATCAATTGAACTGCTGGCAAAATAAATGCGATCAATATGAGGCCGTGCCGCCCTGCCAGCCGTGTTGAGTACAAAAAGGGTTGCTCATAGCGAAAGCACAATTTTTGCAGAATGTTCACCAAACTCGTCAGCCCCTCTAAAGAGTACATTTGCAAAACGTTGTACTTATATTTCAACTCCACATACTCACTCTCATCGAATTTCGAGCAGAGATCTTTACCTCCTTTTGGAATACTGAGATACCTCAGTAGTCGGACGGCACAAATCATTTCCGCGGGCAAACTTGTGCATGATTCAGTTGCATTCTTTAATATTTCACAAGCTGAAGAGACTTCAAGTGTTGCGCCACTGAACGGTGTCAACCAGTTTTGGATTTCTTGTATTTCGACAAAGTCAGTTGAAACTAATTCTGTCAGTTTTCGGGCGAATTTTTGTAAAAACGGGATTTCCGATGAAAACTTAACGCTAAGAATGAGAAGGTCGCAGATGTATCCACGGCTTGCTGACCTCTTTTTTGCAGATTTTCGCTTTAATATGTTCAACAAAATTTCGATATTGTCATTTAGTGTGATCGCATGAACAACAGACGATTTTCCGAAGTTTCCAATGTTTGATAGTGTTAGATTGAAAAGACCTTGCAAGACTTCCAAAGTTTGTGGTTCATCTGGATCAGTCTCGTTCGATAGTGAATACAACTGGTCGAGGTACGACAGAGCTCTCAGCCGATAGGCCATATGAAGACCTAAAGTTGGATTGACTCTCCGGTTGTTTTGATTATGCTTCCCAGACGAACCCAACATTAACGATATAACATCGTTCATTTCGGGGCTTGACGCTAAAAATTTCATACCCTGGTCTGTTTCCAAAAATTCAGCCATTATGTTGTTGATTGGCATTATGACCGAATGACTGGGAAGGTTCAACAGAACTATAAAGCTCTTCAAAAGCCCCGAAAACCTGAAATACGTGTACACTGCAAGGTATGGATCAGGGAAATCTACCACATTAATCTCAAACTGCGAACTGACTGGCAGAAATCGTTTTGGTTGGGACAACAACGTTGGAGCATTCACATAGGTTCGAAAAATCTCTTCCAAAGCGAAGGTCAAAAATTCTTTGTCGTACGGAAATTTTTCGCTGATTTCTCCGCTCTCGCTCCTAGCGGACTCCATCTCAATCATCAATTGGTCACAGTAGGAGCCTAACTTCAATAGCAAGTCGAAAAGGTTCAACTTGCGCAAGAGAGAGGAAATTGCGAATTTGATTCGAGCATGATGATTATTTTGAATCATATTCAAAAGACGTTCGTATCCATTCGTCTTTTCCTTGGTCACGAACAGCTCGACTGAAGACTTGTACCTGAAATATAGAAATGGAGGTGAATGCCATTTGCCAGTACTTTGTGAATACTTCTGTATTCTTCTTTCCTCCTCATTTAACATTAAGATTAGAATATCAGCATGATATTTGAGGTAATTTAATAAATTATGTAAAAGTAATTGAAAGGAAAATAATAGAGTTTACCTATCCGAAAACCTCAAATGGTAGAAAACAGAAAGTACCAGCCCCTCAAGGTTGGTTCAGAAGGAAGGGTAGTAAGCTGATGAGTAACGCATTATGAGGTGTGTTGTAGATGAGCCAAAGTTTCTTGGCCCTGACTGAGAAGAGGAATAATCAATATACCTATTGCAGGAGCACATTGAGCCTGTCTCATGTGCTATCCCACGATTGAGACAAGCGAGATTGTTGAAAATGTAAGCTGTACCCCGAGGGATGAACCAATCCTGAATTCCATGCAGTGTCGCCTGGGACACACTCACTTACGACTGAGTAGGCTAACACGAATTGGAACACCCAAGTCAAGGTGGAGCATGGATGGTACAGGGTGTATATATGTGTATACAGTATAGCTAACGACCCACCAATATTATAGAGAACTTAATTAAAGATGTAAGATTGGATTAAGCTCAGCTTTGAAGACAAACACATTATGTGTCGTCTATGGACTCATAAGAGAACTATTGAGAATTATTGTGGTTTCAAAAGGGTGAGGGATTGAAGCCTCCACCCCTTTATTGAGGCCCTTGGTGGGGAGGGGTACATTAAAACTCTGCCTGGAGAAGGGAGAGGGGATATATGTTATGAGTCTTACCAAGGATATCAGATGTTTGTCAAGGGGAGAATGATCTGGGTATGACGAGCTGACTTAGTCAAGTCAAACACCCAAATATTGCCATAGTTTCCATTGAAGAGTTCCATCCTTTCAAGACTCCTTTATCATAGGTGATTGTTCCTGATCCAAAGAAGGAGATATCCCGGAGCACCCGACTTGTTCACCATCATATACATATTATATATAAGTTATGTATCATGTAATAGCTGATCGTAACTGAATTATGCTGCGTCAACGATGTAACCTGCTGACTAACAATCCGGAGGATATAAAAGCTGGCCTGCGCGCCTGCATCCTCAGTCTCTTCCCGTGCTCCATCAAGTCCGTATTTCTGTCTGTTGTGTGAAGTTGTAAATAAAAGTGTTTTTAAAAACTCAATCGACAAGTGTGAACACTTAACTGGCGCAGTCAACTTAGGACGCGATTCGTGACCGAATTCTGAGAAAGTACATCGACGAAATCGGCGGAACGCGCAACCTCGTACACCAACAAGGACCAGGGACGAATTTCTACGGGAGAGACTCCTCACGGGATGAAACAAGGCACCTTCCTGTGAGTTAATATTAATCAAGTTTTAAACCTTCAAATCGTAATTCCGGAAAAATCGTTGCCCACCCTGCGGGTTTTTCCAAGTGAGACACCGTTGCTTTAGCACCCCTCACTCTTCAAGTGGACACCGTCTTCGTACCCCCACTTGTTTCTTTCTTTATAAGTGCCTAAAATTAAACACTGTAAAAGTCAGTTATAAATCATCATTTAATTTATTTCGCCATCAAGAGACACCGTGGAAAAATTCCCCCCTCTTGACCGAAAAAACTTCAATTGTCGATAAGACGAAAACTTCAATTGTCAATAAGACGAAAACTAAGTGAATTTGAACATTTGATATTCATTGTTGATCGAGTCGAAATACCGCCGAAAGTAAATCTGCCCTTCGACTTGACTCATTAATCCAAGTAACCGTCGGAAAAAAAAAACCGTTGAAGAAACGAGATAACGACCGACCGACCCTTTACGTCTCGTCAGCATTCTCTCCAGCAGCCCCCAACGGCTCTGCTCCAACGACGCAAATTAGTTCGTAATCATAACATAAGATCCAACTTCGTTTTGTTTCCTACCTATTTACATATTTGTCGCATGCTAGTGTAAGCTATTTTCTAACTTTTAATGAAATTTTTGTATGAAATTTGACGATTTCTCTAGGATCAACGTAAATTCACACAGTCCAAAATTCCGAAACACAACAAAAAATTTACCCACGATAGTTTTCCGTGGCTAAATTTGACTCTTTTCCCCGTAACTTCCCGACCATTCAAGAAGAAACCATGAACAATCACGAAACACTCGCGCAAAACCAAAGCCAATCCTCAACCTCCACACACATTCCAATTCAACCAACAGACTACGTAGGGATCATCCATTCTCAAACCCAACAAATTGGTCAACTCTCCGCCCTAGTGGAAAACCTACTTGTCAGCCAAGTAATAAACCCTCAGACGCGGAGGAATGATGACGAAGGCCCAACAATTAGACGAGAATACTTAGACCTAATCCCTAATTTTTCAGGAGTTCCCGAAACCCTCAATCAATTCCTGGAAGTCACGCAACAATTACACGATCGATTTTTCGATAAAGAAAACTCCAACAATTTCCGCAACACTGTATTAATAAATTCAATAAAAGCAAAAATACACTCACCCGCTGCAGACCAAATTTTTGCCGCGAATTTGACTACCTACGAAGAAATAAAGCAAGCCCTAATAGACACCTATTCAGATCGTAGGGATGACCTAACGCTAGTGATCGAGCTAGTTAATCAACGCCAATCGGAAGGAGAAACAGCCTTCAAATTTTATGACAAAATCAACAAAATTTTAAATTTGCTCATTGCCTACCTTCAAACGCACAAAGTCGACAATGCTAAAATCCTAATAGAAAATTATAAAAAACTGGCGCTCAGATGTTTCCTACTCCAAATTAGAGAACCGCTAGGCAGCATTTTAAGGACACGCCAACCTCCTGACCTAGGTACTGCATTGTGCTGGTTAACGAATGATTACCAGACACTAACAACTCATACAAAACCTAAACCACCACAACATCATTCCCCGAATCAACCACAACATGCTAGACCTTTCCGACCTCACCAAAACTACTCGAACTCACACAACCAAGACAGACAAAACCAACACAGACCACAATACACCAATAACAGACCGCAATTCCAAAACCACAAATACCAAAATCAGGCACTTCTATCCAAACCACAAAATCAATTCCCAAGGAACCCTCAGTTCCAAAAACCACAGAATTCTCCTCTTCAACCGCCAAAACCAAATCCACCTTCCCAGTTTGGTCCTAGACCCAACTATCAACATCCTCATACCCCAACTTCAGGGACTATGAGACCAACACCGATGTCTTGGCGCACAACAAATCCTAACCTCCATAACATAGACGAAGGCCACGGATGGTGCCCAGACGAGACACAGAATGGTCCCCCAGAATACGAGTATGACGATGATTATGGGAACTGTGATTTTGAAGCACCACGCGAACTGCCGGAAGACGAAAATTTTTTAGGCGAAACCAGCCTCGAATCCCCGAATTCGAGCTGATGAATATAGAGCGCAAAACGATAAGTGAACTCCCTTACATCATGTTCCCGAGATCTAAGTTAAAGATCCTCGTGGATACAGGGAGCACGAAAAGTTACATCAATCCTGAAATCGCCGAAACCGTTTTCCCGAACAAACTTCGCGAGGAACCATTTATCGTGCAGACTGCCCATGGCTCCTCACGTTGCGAATTCACGACCAAAGTTCCGTGTGGCGAAATTTTCCATCAACGTCACCTGAATCTAAAATTTAACGTATTCCAATTTCACTCCAAATTCGGCCTCCTTATAGGATTAGATAATCTTAAAACTTTGAAAGCCTCCATTGATCTCGACAACCACCTCTTGAAGACCCCAAAAGTTGAGATCCCCCTCTGCTACCTAAGTACCGAGTCCGCTGAAACGTATCACATAAATGCCCGATCAATCCAACAAGTCAAGATCCGAGTACGAAACATGAAAAACGGTGACGCAATCCTCCCTTACATGAGGATAGGCACTTTAGAAGTCCCCGAATGTTTAGTACGAGTCAAAAATCATGAGACTCATGTAAAGATCTTGAACCCAATGAACAAACCGGATAAATTTGCTCAAATTTCCCCAGTTGAAGTAGACGAAATTGGTGACATACCCAACTCGGAAAACCCGGAACCACTCAACAACCACACTGACAGCAGAATAAATGAAAAGTTCGACCTGTCAATGTTGCGTCTGAGTCACATGAACGAGGAGAAAGCATCTGCAATCATTGAGTTAGTCACCAAATACTCCGATGTGTTCCATAGGGAAGGCGAACCCCTCTCGTTCACTAGTAATGTCAAACATGTGATCAGGACTACAGACGAGGTTCCCGTGTATGCTCGAAACTATAGGTTCCCGGAAATTTACCGTCAGGAAGTCGATCGACAGATAGAGGAGATGCTAGATCAAGGCATCGTCAAGCATAGTGACAGCGCTTGGAACGCGCCTCTGTGGATCGTCCCTAAGAAACCTGATGCCAGCGGCAAAGCCAAATTCCGAATCGTCATTGACTACAGGAAACTCAATGAGAAGACGATTGAGGATAGGTACCCGCTTCCCCAAATTTCCGAGCTGCTTGACAAATTAGGGCGCTGCCAATACTTCAGTATAATCGATCTGAAGAGTGGGTTCCACCAAATTGAGATGGACCCAGGCAGCATGGCGAAAACTGCGTTCAGTACACCGAACTACCACCTCGAATTTAACCGCCTACCGTTTGGTCTACGCAACTCACCTAGTACGTTCCAAAGAATGATGGACAACATACTACGTGGGATTGCTAATGAGTACTGTTGCGTGTACTTGGATGATATTATCATCTACAGTACATCGCTAACCGAACATATTGCTAGGCTCGAGGAGGTGTTTAAACGACTGCGCAAGGCCCACCTGAAAATTCAGCTCGACAAGACCGAGTTCCTACGCAAGGAAATCGCGTACTTGGGCCACATCATCACCCCAAATGGAGTTAAGCCAAACCCCGACAAAGTCGAAGCTATCACGAAATACCCAATTCCTACCACTTCTAAAGAAATCAAATCGTTCCTCGGATTACTAGGCTACTATCGAAAGTTTGTCAAAGACTTTGCTAAAATCACGAAGCCCATGACCCGCTGTTTGAAGAAAGGATGCCGTATTGACGTAACAGACCCTGACTACATTGACTCCTTTGAAACCTGCAAGAATATACTAACGAACGACCCGATACTCCAATACCCGGACTTTACTAAACTGTTTCATCTAACCACCGACGCGAGCAATGTCGCAATTGGAGCTGTTTTGAGCCAAACAACAAACGGAGCAGACCTCCCAATAGCGTATGCCAGCCGCACGTTGTGCGAATCGGAGAGACGTCTTTCAACTATTGAAAGAGAACTCTTGGCAGTTGTCTGGGGCGTTCAGCACTTCCGCCCGTACATTTTCGGACGAAAGTTCATAATACACACAGACCATCGCCCTCTCCAATGGCTCTACTCGATAAAAGAGCCAGGCTCTAAGTTATTCAAATGGCGAACTAAGCTGTCCGCTTATGACTTCGACATTGAATACAAAAAGGGCTCACTGAATTCAAATGTCGATGCCCTGTCTCGTATCGAATTGTTAAATAACAATGACGAGGCTGTGAACGACATTGAAGACGCCGATAAAGCAGTGGACACATTCTTAGACGCACTTACACCCAAAACATTACTCCGACTGACAGACAAAGATGTTGAAACCCCCGACTCTATAATAGCGAACTTTGACTCTGAAGACGAAACAGACACAAAAGAAACTCAATCCAACCCTTGCAGTACCATCCACTCGAACGCAATAGGTCATGCTATTGTAGCCATTCCAATTAAAAACGAACCCATCAACAATTGCAACCATCAAATAATTATCGAAATTGTTAAGTTCCCTGTCGAAAACCCAGTTAAAATTGAAAAATCTTTGGCAACAAAACCCGGACTACTGTCTCCCTCTCACAGTCAAACATAGAGGCAGAGTTGATCAAATTTGTGAAAGAGTACGTACTACCACGAATTAAATACGGAATTTACTTTAAAGAGGACATTTACGAACAGTTTGTCAGTATTATGACCAAGAATTTCACCTTTTCTGAAATTCAAATGACTAAATACTTGACAAAACTGGAAGACGTACACGACGAGACAAAAAGATCAGAACTCATCCAACAATACCATGAAGGCAACACTAACCACCGTGGTATAGAGGAAACACATCAACACATCAAAAGATCTCACTATTGGCCAAACATGAGAGAAACGATCCAAAGATACATTAACAACTGTACTATTTGTACCAGATGCAAATATGATCGGAACCCTCTCAAAGTCAAGTACAACACCACCCCTACGGCCTCTCGTCCACTAGAAACTGTGCACATAGACAAAATGACTCTCGAAAGTTCCAAATTTCTGACAATAATCGACTCTTTCTCCAGACACGCCCAAGCATACCACTTAAAATCCTCAAACGCGATAGACATTGTAAACTCTCTCCTAGACCACTTTTCGAACCATGGGATACCAGTGAATGTAGTAGCAGATAATGGTCCCGAATTTCAGAACTCATTAGTAAGGGAATTCATGAAACTGCACAAAATCAACATCCATTTCACTGCATCTCAACATCCAGATTCCAATGGAATGATAGAACGTTTTCACTCCACCCTAATTGAACACGTCCGAATCCTCAACGAACGTAGCGAGTTCAAGAAGGACAGTATGAAAACTAAAGTCAAATATGCTGTTCTGGCATATAACAATTCCATTCACGCCGCCTCCAAAATGACACCCTTTGAGCTCCTTTATGGTCACCTTAACCAGGACACGTTGTTGGATCTAAACGTAGAGCAAGCTCTCGTCAACAACTATCTTACTCTTCATAAGGAGAAGATGAAGATCCTGTACGCTCAAATGAGAGAGAAATTACATATGGACAAGGAGAAAGTTATCGCTAAAAAGAACGAAAACCGGGAAGAAATTCCTCCAATCCCTCCAGAAGTGTATGTCAAAACGGTCCAAAAGCAATCAAAAACAAAACCTAAGTTCAATAAAGAGTTGATTAAATCCATAAACCCTGAACTCAAAACTGCTTTGATTGTCCCACGCCACCATAATACAAAGGAGAAAATCCACCTCTCCAATGTACGCCGTCCTAAGAAGTACACCGACTCCACGGCTAACGCATGGGATGAAACCTTGGACCTAACGGAAGTTCTAGCCACCAAATTCGGCTTGAAAATAACAAGAACCGACCTTATCACTCTCAAAGGTGATAACTGGCTGAACGACCAGGTAATTAACTTCTACATGGAGCTAATCGATCAAAGGAATCGATCAAACGAGAAGCTCCCTGCATCGTTCTGCTTTAACACTTTCCTGTATGTCTCCCTTAAAGCTGGAGGATACGAACGAGTGAAAAATTACACCAGACGAACGGACCTTTTCAGCAAAGACATTGTGGTAATCCCAATCTTCAAATCCTCCCATTGGAGACTAGTGACAGTTCAGAATCGACTAAAGGAACTAACCTATTACGATTCCCTAAATATGGACGGAACAGACATTCTCTGCGATGTCAAAGAATATTTAAAACATGAACACCTCGCCAAAAAAGGGACTCCAATGGATATGTCTGACTGGAAATGTTCGACTTTCAAAGACACCCCCTCAACAACAAAATGGCAATGATTGTGGCGTATTCATGTGCCGATTTGCCAAAACTTTGACGTACGACAACACAATTAACAAAATTCCCGAAATCCCAACCATTAGGGAAGAGATGTGCTTCGAAATCCTAAAAGCAGAATTAATCTAATGTTCCAGATTAACTTTCCTCATAATGGCCTCCTGTAACGGGACGTTCATAACAAACATAACATCGAATCCTGGGATACTAGCAAGCAAACTTGGACCATCAAAAATTATCGACGGATACCACACACTGACTCACCATTACGACTTGACCAAACTCATCTCCAAATTTCGAGCTCTCGAGCATACCTACCTTGAAACATTACAAACGGTTAAGGCCGACCAATCGTCCTTCGAAAACGTACAACTTCTCTTACACACAGTAAATTCTACCTCGACATAATCAAACAAAAACTAAACGACATACACATTCCACTGACTCCTAACAGAAATAAACGTGGACTCATAAACGGATTAGGATCCCTTGTAAAATTTGTTACCGGAAATCTAGACTCACAAGACGAAGAACGATACAACTCCATTCTAGCACGATTACAAGAAAATCAGGAGGATTTCCAAACACAAATGGAAGCCCAGTATTCCATCAATTTAGCAGTCCAAAGGAATTTTAACGAAACGATAAGAACCATCGCCCAAAACAATAAAGAACTTAAGGAGGAGTTGAACTTCCTAAGGCATCAAAATCCACAATATTCCACCTTGTCAGTAACTAGATCAATACTTGAACACCACCAAATAGTTCTCAGTTTGATTCTTAACACCATACAAGACATAGAAACCTCTGTTACTGCTTGTAGAACCGGATCGTTGCATCCGAGCGTGATCAAACCCCACCTGCTGTTTTCTGAGCTCACCAAACTGGCTAAACATTACGGAAACAAGTTCATGGACTTCTATGGCAAAAACTTGTTTGAAATTCAATCTTACATTAAGGTTAGGTGCTTCGTAGGTATCGAAGAAATTGTATATTTTCTGGACATCCCGATATGCAATCCGGTAGATTACGAAATGTACTACTTAGAACCTATTCCTACCGTGGTAAACTCAGAAACTGTAACAGTTATACCATTAATGAACTATTTCCTCAAGTCAGAAGCTGATACGCACCCTCTTTCTCAACCATGTACCCCTGGCCACATACGATTGTGCCCCAACTATATAGTGTCACCAGTTAAACCTAAATGTGAACTAGAATTCCTGGCTACGGGATCCACAGCAAATTGTAAATTTGTCAGTCTAGTCACAGACACCAATCAGGTACGGTTGATGACCGAAATCAATAGGTATCTGCTTTACTTTCCGAAAGGTGATGAAATCAGCATAATAAATGACGATGGATTCGAAACCAGAACTTTATATGGAGTTTACTTGGCCTCACCGGGTAAACATCACCTGTTATACAAAAATCAAACGCTATTTGCTCCTCATAACGAACTAGCTGGTAAGCCCCAGATAATCGGAGATGTTTCCCTACATCTCAGCAAGTCGCAACAACCCGACAAGGAAATTCATTTAAAAGAATTGAGACTGGATAACATAAACCTGCAAGATATTCGCCCAATCAGAACATTTGATATTAAGTCGTATGCTGTACCGAGCATGTGGACAATAACATTGTACATCTTAATAATCTCTCTGCTAGTTCACAACTCCGTTAAATATTATAGGAACATCCGTAAACATGAAATAAATGCGGCATGAATTTGTACAACATATGCGTTGCTCCTTTGTAAATATTATTATTATTATAATATATTATTATGGTACTGTTATTCACCCTAATCATTCACTATTAACATAATGTCATTATTATTCCGTATTCCACGCTTCAAATTGTACACACGGTCTGATGAAATTGTAATTTGATTCATCGTAGATATTTATCGATGTAACTATCATTTTAAACACCTTAATGTACTCTGTATTATCTGTACAACCTTATGTATTCAAATTTCATCCCAAAATTTCATTCTCGGGGGGGACGAGTTATGTATCATGTAATAGCTGATCGTAACTGAATTATGCTGCGTCAACGATGTAACCTGCTGACTGCATCCTCAGTCTCTTCCCGTGCTCCATCAAGTCCGTATTTCTGTCTGTTGTGTGAAGTTGTAAATAAAAGTGTTTTTAAAAACTCAATCGACAAGTGTGAACACTTAACTTATATATATATATATATATTGCATATAATGTAAATAATGAACATACATATAAAATACTACCTTAATGTTGCATCAAGAGCTCGAAGGATCATCAGCTTGATAACAAGCGCCATATACTCTTCATGGAAAAGAGACAAAAGACCAGCTTGAGCGTCAGCTCTAAGAATCATTTGTTTTGTATATTCCTCTCCACATTCACTTATTGTTTCAACCAATTTTATGCCCACTTTAATGTGTCGAAGTTTCATAGCAGGACGTAGCTGAGTGAAAGCTTCTTCGAAATTCAAACCAAAAGCGACCCATTCATAAAGTCGGCTCATTAAGGCTGTAAGATAATCAGACATTTTCTACACTCCAGAATTGAAAGGTGAGTCAGCCTATAGCAATTATGTTTATCAGCAAATACAGATAAACGTCACAAGAAGAGCTTGAACTCACTAAGGATAAGTAACACTGATCTATTGAATAATTTCATTTGTTCTGAGCCACGAATGTGAGGTACCCATTTGATTATGTTATGAGGGTTGTCGATGTTATGTCCCCCCTCACCATTAACCGCTGGTCCTGGAGCAGACGACTTCAATGAATGTGAACGAATGAGAGAGGAGATGTACTGCCTGACTCCCATTGTAGGCACCCTAGTGATCGTAATCTAGGGGTTACAGACGAAGATTCATAATCCGACGAAAGTTGGGTATTGGATCAGAGCTCATGATTGCTGTAATTTTTGCCTGAGTCAGCGGCTCTCCAAACATTTTCAACCTCCCCTCCTACCACTTATGATGACACTTCAGCAGCCTAAGAGCATAATTCTAAGACCATGTAAGCAGACATAGGTGAAATAGTGTTACCTAGACCTATAACCCTCACCTAAACTATAACAGGAACAGAGGTTTCAGCTGCTTCATACAAACTTTCACCCTCAGCCATACTGTGGCACACTCTTCACTTCTCAGTGACTGGCCATTATCTCTGAAACTGATGGGTTCTTAGCAGAGAAGTAAATATTTTGCTGAAATGAACCAGTGCTTTCTCCAGTTTAATTCGTTCTCCATGTCTTTGTTTAACACCATTGCCATATCAAGTAAATCTTTAGTAACAAGGGCCTGTTTCTATCTCACTGACTCCCGAACATAATTCCTACAAGTTGGGAATTTGATAAGACTTTTACTGCTACCACTGATATGCCCCAAGCCTCAAACTTTGTTCTTCTTTTCATACTCCAGTCTGTGGATTATTTTGTTATATGGGTTATGCGATGGATGCTCAGTTCTCAGTATGATGATTATAAAATCGTCAGCTAGGTCCAAAGTCAACCAACTGCCTTGCTCTACAGGAACACCTAGTACGCACCTTTCTTCTCTGCTGTTTTCCTTCAGACTTTGTTCTCAATCTCAAGAACTCAGGTCCATTCACCTTCGTATGTTACCTTCAACGTCCCCATACTTTCTTCAATCAGGCTCTCCTTGAAGTTGAACTGACATGATGTCTTCGGGTGCTACCTAAGCTGATGCAGTCTGCTCAACTGTACCTGCTTCGTAACCTTCCACCCCATCAAACCACTGCAGTATCACCCTTGATTTAACATACCAAATGCCTGATTCTTAAACAAATTGCAAGTAATAGAAAAATGCCTTATTACCTTCTCGTTTGCCAAGACTCAATTGTGGTAGCGATTTGACTAAAATCGAAGTCACTTGATTAGCACTTTCAACCCAGATTTCTTTTTCTTCCTTGAGATTTTTTACTGATTCCACAACTCTCGTTATTTCCAGATCCTCCCGAGCTTTGGCGTCAAAAGGTTTGGAGCAAAACCAGGCACACGGACTAACTGAAGGGTCGACAAAATACTGAAAACCGAATTCAGAAAAGCATTTAACATTTTGAAAAGTGGGCACTCAATCCCCTACAGTTTTAATCTAGAGATGAAATAGCGTAAGGTATGATGAAGTATGTGTCAACCCTGAATGTGAAGATGAAGTCCAAGGCGAGTTAAGAAAAATCTATCATTTCTTCGTATGCTTTTTATACGTTCTTCTTCTCTTAGGCATAAATGTCTAAGAAGTGTATTTCTATACCCCCTTGGATATAATAAAGTAGTTTCGTTTCTTGAGAGAGGTCATCAATAGAACTCTTCCTTGAACCATTGTTTCTATCAATTAATTGATAATCTTCGGGACTACAATGAAGACACAACAGATAACAATACAAGGATGATAATAATTTGAAGGGTTAAACCAATTGCAAACATTACGATTGAAAACGAAATTAGCATCAGGATCTTAGAAACACGCTCTCAGTATAGATTGCCTATTTCCACACTCTCTTTAGATGAACAAGGCAGGACTATATTCAATAAAATTCATTCAATGTACACTTGTGAAGCACTAAATGTTCCGTTAGTCATACTGCCTGATCCAAAAACAGCTTGCTTCATGGTAGACACTCCATATCTGTGAACCTGAATGGCGGATAGGGAAGCCAGGTTTTAATTAAATAAACGTATTAGCGAACGGGAGCTATAATCGTACAAATAAACTTCTGAATAATAATCATAACACAACTGCAACCTCCTCGGTAGTCGTAAAAGAATAAGTTCCTTCTTCGTGACGTCACAGTAGTTCGTACCTACTAGTTCCGTCACATCCCCTTTTCTTTGGAGTAGAGGCCTCAATCAGGTCTCTTGAAAACGCCGGGGAGGTTTCACCAGGCGTCCACTGGCAGTGCGGAGTTCTTCAGGCTTTTTGGCAGGAGACGGCATTCTGGCAGATGGCATTGGGATCTGAGTATCAGAAGATACAGTGCCGTGTTGAGGAGTTGGTTTCGTTGGCAACCCACCAGTCTGTGTCTCTGGCATCAAGCTGGGAGTAGGAGATACAGGCTGTGGCACTACCACATCATTTTCCACAGGGTGTCGATCTTGTCGGGGCTGGAGGAACCAGGAGTTTCTACGGTACTTGGCACCGTCAGCTGTCTGAATCACATAAGAGTTGGAGTCGGTTAGCTTGATGACCTCTGCAGGCACCCAAAGTCTCGGGATTTTCTCCACATGATCTGGTCTCCTGGTGACAAATATGCTGGGTGCAGTTTTTCCTCTGTCAGCGCTGGTTTTCTCCTTACTATGGTACTTCTTCAGACTTCAGCTGTACTTCTTCTGGTTTAATTAAACTTGGAAGAAGAGGAGTGCAGGCAAGGGAGTAGGGTTTTGTCCGTCTACCCCATGAGGCGCTGAACCGGTGATCCCATGTTTCCTCTTGGAGTATTTCGATGGTTTAGCAATGCTAAAAATGGATCAGCGTTCTCGTTGAGGCATTTTTTTAAATAATTTGGCTTCTTGGACATAGCGTACGGCTAAACCGTTGGAACGGGCAAACTCTGGGCTTGACTTTCTGTGACGAATTTCCCATGACTGGAGGAAGTCTGTGAATTCACCGCTTGAATATTGAGGACCACCATCCGAGTTCAACTGGTCTGGGATACCAAAGGTCGCAAACCATCTTTTAAGGTGTTTAATAATCACCGAGCTGGTAGTAGACGTCAATTCAACAAAGTCAAAATATCCAGAGTAGCTGTCTGCTATGACTAAAAAGTCTCGGTGGTTGAAATTGAAAAGGTCAGTGGCGACTATTTGCCAGGGCCTTTCAGGAATTTCACCTGTTGTGATCTGCTCCATCTGCTTATTCTTTTGAAGTTTCTGGCAGGTCGGGCAAACTTTGTACAAAAAGACTTTATGTGTTGTGCCATTTTGGGCCAAAATACTGCATCTCTAGCCAATTTGGTGCATCCTCAATTCCTTTGTGACTTCGGTGAATTTCCTTCAGTAGCGTTTCACCATTTTTCGAGGAATTACTATTTTTTCTCCTTTCACTATTAGTTTGTTGTAAAGTGCCAGTTCTTCTCGAAAACTAAAATAGATTTGTAACTCCTCGGATAGTAGTTTTTTTTTTCTGGCCATCCATTCATAATATAATGTTTTACTTTCATCAGCGTTGGATCGTTTGCAGTTTCTTCCTCAAGATGTTCCAAACGCGTTTTTGAGAATGGTATGGCTACATGAATAGTTATTTCAGGTGGTTGATCTGGTTCAGGAACGTTTTTTATGTCCCTGCTGAGCGGATCAGCGATGAACAGCTCTTTTCCCTTTCTATAAATTACTGTCGGGTTGTATGGTATTATTTCGAATAGAATTCTCTGGAGACGAGCTGGAGCCTTGTGAAGTGGTTTTTTAAAGATGTTTTCCAGTGGCTTGTGATCGCTTTCCACTACTAAGTGTGTGTTTCCCCAGACGTGCGTATGATATTTCTTGCAAGCCACCAAAATTGCTAAAGCCTCTTTTTCTATCTGGCTGTAATTAATTTCCGCTTTGGTCAGTGCCTTTGAGTTGTAGGCTATGGGTTGATTATTCTGAAGTAAACAGGCGCCAACAGAATGTTCACTGGCGTCCACGGAGAGAGTGACAGGCTCATTGGGGTTGTAGTGGCGGAGGACTGGAGCTTTCTTGATTTTTGACAACAGTGAATTGAACGCTGACTGCTGTTCGGGACCCCAGTACCATTCTACCTCCTTGTGTAGCAACTGTCGAAGAGGCTGAGTCAACTCTGAGAGCTGATTTATGAATTTGGACAAGTAGGTTACCATGCCCAAAAATCTTTGAAGTTCAATGGGGTTCTCCGGTATTTTGAATCTTTCCAAACTCCTGCCACTTTCTGGGTCAGCCTCTATCCCCTTTTTCCGTTATTACATGTCCTAGAAAAAGCACCTTAGGTGTGTTGAAAATACATTTATCAGGATTCAGTTTTAGTCCTGCTTTTTCAGAGTGTTTAGCACGTCCTGAGTAATCGTTTCCAATTCTTCTTTGTTTTTTGCATGACACAGAATGTCATCCATGGCTACTTCACGCCTTTTTCCACCAATCAGTGTCGACATCCAAGCCTGGAACACTTCTGGGGCTGAGGATAACCCGAACGGAAGCCTGAGCGTTCGATAGCGGCCCCATGGTGTTGAAAAATGATAGATAATTCGACGTTCTGGCGGGTGACTTGATTTGCCAAAACCCACGGACACAATCCAATTTGGAATAAATTGTGGAACCATCAAGTTTTGGGGCCACGTCGTCGATAGTTTGCAATGGGGATTGCCGGCCCTTTATGTTTTTGTTCACCTCCGCAAGGTCTATGCAGATTCGTGGTTTTTATTTTTCCACACGACCACCATGGGAGAAACGGCTGGGGCGGGCTCATCCATAGGTTCTATGATTTTATTTTCGACCATTCTGTCCAATTCTTTTCACCTCACTCCTAATTGAGAATGGAATTTTCCGTGGAGGATAGATTTTAAAATTTGGATTGTCTATAAGGTCAATATCATACTCGAATTGTTTGACACAGCCTATGCCTGTAAACAGATCCTTGTCCCGCTTCAGTTCTTCAACTCTTTTCACCAATCCCAGTTGCTCACATGATTTATTACCCAATATGCAACTATGTCCAGATGCGACTATTATAAAATTCAATTTCGTAGAATACCCATTTTTGTTTTTATGGGCACTTCGGTTTCACCCAACACAGGCGTAGTATCATGACTA
The DNA here is from genome assembly GCA_020466155.1 of Pachypeltis micranthus. Classification (NCBI taxonomy): domain Eukaryota; kingdom Metazoa; phylum Arthropoda; class Insecta; order Hemiptera; family Miridae; genus Pachypeltis; species Pachypeltis micranthus. Next base: position 1,764,672 of record CM035773.1, on the reverse strand, counting down.
TATGAAATGAGCGATTTCACGACCGATTTATTCACACGAAGCTTACATCTACTTACTTCTTTGGTTGTGATTATGTTGCACTGGGCTCCTGTGTCCAACTTGAAGACTACTGAGTAATTTCCCGGAAAAATGATGGGTTCCTTCCAATCAGATTCGTGGGACCTCGCCTTCTGTACTGATCCAACATATAGGTCCATTGTTGAGCCTTTTTCTTCGAATGATTTCTCACATGTGTTTACCGATCTTGAGAAACAAAATTTATCAAAATGGCCTCTGAACCGGCACTTGGAACACTTGTGTTTAAAAGCTGGGCACGACCGGCGACCGTGTTCGGTTCCACACCGCCGACAATGAAATGTCTCCTTTTTTGAGTTTTGTTTTTTATCATTTTTCGATTTTTTGCTCTCGATTTGTTTTTTGTTAATTGCATTAATTTCCACCAGATCTTCCCTTATGCCAGTCATTTGCTTGCTTGCTAATTCCGCCGCTCTACAAGCTGAAACTGCTTTGTCATAGTCAAGGTTTTCTGTCGACAGGAGTGATTTCCTGACTTCGTCATCTAAAATGCCAACAACTATTTTGTCACAGAGAAACTCGTCTCTAAGGGTCCCATATTGACATTTATTTGCTTGATTAATCGCCTCGGTGAGGAATTCGTCAAAGGGTTGTCCCTTTTTTTGTGATAGGCGGTTGAACAATAAACGCTCATAGGTTTTGTTTACCTTTGGCAGGAAATAGCTGTCGAACAATGTTTTGATATATTTTATCGATTTCTTCTGCTCGTCAGTGAGTTTGAACGTCTTGTATATCGTGATTGCCTCTGTCCCCAACACCGTCATGAAAGTCGCGACTTGTTTTTGCGGGCTCTTTCTTACTAAGGGCTTCGGCGTACCAGTCAAACGATTGAACCCATTCTTCCCACTGGCCTGCGACATTTTGCTTTTCCGCAAATTTGAACGCCGGCGGAGGGCGAAGATTTACCGCATCATCGCCGTTGTCTGTCATATCGTAGAATCCCTTGAGTCTTGTCTCAAACGCCGCAAACCACAACTCTTCAAAGGGGCCTTGACGGGACAGGCCGCTGCGCTTTGAACGGGAATTTCTGCTAACTACGGGGAACTGTCTCGCGAATAAAAAACTCACTCACGTCCCAGGTTTCGGCACCATGTGAACCTGAATGGCGGATAGGGAAGCCAGGTTTTAATTAAATAAACGTATTAGCGAACGGGAGCTATAATCGTACAAATAAACTTCTGAATAATAATCATAACACAACTGCAACCTCCTCGGTAGTCGTAAAAGAATAAGTTCCTTCTTCGTGACGTCACAGTAGTTCGTACCTACTAGTTCCGTCACAATATCCACCAAGAAAACATCACAAATCAGGAAGACATCATGTATAAGGAATGGCAAGCAGCCATACATACTTCCACAAGGATACCATAAGTCGTAATTCAATCGATTTCAGCCCATTTCAACATTCAAGGGAACAACAAAGTTATTGTGGCAGCATTAAGGGGAGCTTCAGCTACATTTAGTGATCCACTAAGGCTCTGCGTTATTATCGTTTTTTTAAATTTATTTTTTAATGTTATTCACTGAGAACCTCATTACGACTATTTTCCCCTTCTTCCTGCACATCCCCGTCCTTTCACTCGATGTCTTTCCAGTTAGCTATGCTTATCTGTATAGGTACCGCTATTCGATTCTTTCTTCCCTTACGATAGCAAGGGGGCATCTTCAGACTGAAAATGGCAGTCCAGCAGAAATATTGCACTCGGTTTTGTGAGTCGTTAGTGTTCCATTAACCATCTGTCCTTTTCTCATCATTCGTGTCACTATATTAATATATTTCGTTAGATCAAACAGTTTCATCTAAGATCGAAAGATAGATACATCTAAACACAATTTTAAACAAGGATAAACAAAAATTAAATAGTGAAAACAGTTAGAAGTTACTGTTAAGACCTCATGTTCAGTGTAATTGAGAAAGAAGACATTCTTATTGTATAACGAAATTGTTCAACAGCTCCAGTATGCTACGTATAAAACGTATTTCAGGAATTCCTATTCAAACTTGTTTGCTAAGAATGCACTACACATTCATATAGTGAATCAAAACGTGGAAGATTCTAACAGCAATTTTTCAACTTCACATGAGCATCCACTAGTTCAGTCACCATTTGGTGTACAGACGTATTAAGAAGTTCAACATTTAACACGAATAAGTAATAGAATAAACATTTGTTACCTACCACAAGACTTGGTACTTCATTAGTGTAGGGGTTGAAGGACTTGAGAGGATCTTCTGTGAACTCGGAAAAATCGTATTCGATATCCTGAAACTGAATTTTAATCCCATTACGTATTGAAAATCTGTTCACTATGGTCCAACACCCAGGAATCCACTGAGGGGCAAGAGTCTTGAGCGAGTAAAAGCATCACAAAGCAACTTCTCAACTACTTTGACAGAAGTAGGGAGCAGCAGAGAAGAGTGCTGAGAGAAGATTGTGTATGTTAGTGAGTCACTTTTATTCGTTCATTCGTTTTATTCGTTCATGTAGAGTCGAGTTTGTGCATAAACTGTGATGTCCAAGTTTGTGAGGCTTGGTGCACGCAAGTGATGGACAGTGAAAAATTGAACATAAACAATATAAGTTGACAATGTTTATGGACTCACACTTACACACGCTCGTTTTGATATTCTGTCTCATACCTAGCCGACTTTTTCTATCTACAATATGTAGACGGCTTATTGAATCCTGACTTTGTCCGTTCAGTGCATGCATACTATTTATTTGAAACCAAGATTGTCTATTGGTTACAAAGTACCATTCAAGAAAACGCTTTGAATTTCCAGCCAGTCCAAGGCCGCTTCGTGGCATATCTCAATATGATGGTGATGTGGTAATGATGAGCCAGAGGTATTGAATGGACAGCTGGCCACATTTATGCCATAACCTTCGCCCTTAACAAGTAAAAGAGCCCATTCTCGACGTACTACACAGAGATCCCCTAGTGCTGGTACTGTGGCCAGGCATTCAGAAACGCCAAAGGCCTAAGAACCCGAATGTGGCAGAAGCATCCTGTCGAAAGGAATGAAAAGATTAACGACGATAGGACTGTAATTATATCTCTGAACCTCGAGAGTATGCTGATACAGCACCTTAACGTTATAAATACAGTTCCAGTCCTCAGTTGTCAGTTGCATCTATTTGTAAACTACTGTTGTACATTTTTCAAGTGTACTGCAGCAAATTTTCATTTTGAAATCATACAAAGTACTCTAAGATGTGAATTGAAGAATAAAATCCTTTTTAAAAACTATCTTTGGGGATTCAACGATATATTTTACAGGTATGCTTCTGAGCAGATGTGTCTCATCACGGTAGCTGAGGAGCAAGGAGGTATGTCATGTCAATAAACATCAGGCACAGCGATTCCCCTCCCCCAAAGCAGCAGCCATTAAAGCCTTGCGCCGGAAGCCAGAGTATAGGTCAAACCAGAACCAGGCTCTCCCATTGCAGAAGTAGGTCAGCAGCTCCCAGAAAGCAAGCAACCTAGCAGCCTCAGACACGTTGTCCCTTTTGAAGAGTGAGATTCTGAGGCTTGCTGAGCAGGTGAGTAGAGTGAAAGGTAATGAGAACCCTCACCTGCAGAGTGAGGCTAGAAGCGCTGTTTCTGGTCTTGTTTCTGCGATCGAGGTTGCAGATTATCTGTGTTGCATTTTTCCAAGAGTTGAGAACCTGACCAGTGTGGGAGTGCAGAAACGAGATTGAATCTGCCCACTGCAAGTGGTCGTAGGGCAGCTAAAAGGGTGAGGCGGGGGGAGTACCAGTGGGTCCAGAAGTTGTGGAGGAGGTATCTGGGTAGAGCCGCAGCTGTGGTACTGAAGGGTGCATGGCATGTGAAAGTTCAGCCTACTCTTCAGGAGTTAGTGGCAGTTTACAAGCCTCTCATGAGTGCCCCCAGCCACATCCCTGAAGAGTGTGTGCTATTAAAGTTAACGTACCTGTTAGGTGAGTCCGTCTCCTCTGGCTTGTGAGTTACTGTGGGCAAGCGCTTTCGATGTAAAGACATCATCGTCTGGCCGTTAAGTCAGTACTGGAGTCAGTCAGTTGGTCGTGGTCTTTATATACAAAGAGAAAGGTGAAAGGGGTGATGGAGCGTCGGGAAGGGGCGGGGAGAGGAGGTCATGTAGCTCAGGGGGAAACCCCCTAGAGATAAATGGAACGTGTTGGATGGTCTGTCAATTGTGGAATTTAAGTCTTTTTGTGTAGGGTGGTCTGTAAATCCGTCAGTTGGTTGTTTTCGTTTGTGTAGTGTTTTGAGTGGTGTGAATATGGTGTCGCATTTTGTGTTGATTTGTTCATTTATGATCTGTCCATTGAAGTTTTTTTGTTTATAAATTTCCATGTTTTCTAATATGTTCAGTTTTCGTCCTTTGTATTGTTTGTGTCGTAAGGTGGTACAGTCCTGTATTTTGGTGGGTTCATGTCCAGTTGTTTTGAGGTGGTTGGCAAAGTTTGAATCGTCTTTGTTCCTACTAAGAGATTTAATGTGTTCTGAGTATCTGGTCCGTATTTTTCGTCCTGTCTGTCCTATGTATGCGTTTTTACAAGTACAAGTTATTTTATACACCCCACTTTGGTCGAGTGGGTCTGTATTTTCAGTCTTTGCAGTTAGTTTGGTTCTAAGTGTGTTGTCCGTACGTAATGCAATTTGTATACCTTCCTTTCGGAGGATATTAGTTATTCCGTATATTTGTGGTCCTGTGTACGTGAATGTGCAGCGTCTTGTTAAAGTCTGTGTATTTTCTGTTTTTGAGTCGTTTGTTTTGGAGTCATATTGTCTTAGTAATTTGTTTATTGTTTTTTTAGAGTAACCGTTATTTTCTGCGAGTGTGTGCTATCCCCTGCTCCCTCTTAGTAGTCCTTAGCCAGCATCATGTGTTCCCTGGTCCTCGAGGATGGAGCACAGAAGTGAAGCGTCAGTAACTCTGGACAGTAGCTGGACCTGACCATATTACACCCAGCAGATGGAATAAGGCCCTGAAGGCTGTTGAGCTGGTGGTCCTCAGCCCACTTTGCTTCATGGGACAAACCTTCCGTTGGATTGTCACGTACCCAAACTGTCTTTGTTTCCAAGAAAAGGGGTGATGAGCCGGGGGGCTATAAACCAATTTCAGAGTCGTCTGTGGTCTTTCGGCACTTCCAAAAAGTGCTGGCATCTCGTCTCCATACATACAGACACACCACAGACCTCGGGCGGAAATTGTGTTTTTCAGACTCAGTAGGCCTCAAAACATAGGGATCTGAAGAAACCTCAACTTTGTTTTGACATGGCTACATCCTTAGCATATTGCTTTCTATTTTATCTGGCCCAGGAGATTTGTTGAGCTTTAAGGTTGCAAGGGCCCTGCTGAGGTCGCCTGTTGTCCCCAGTGGGATGTCCAGCTCGTTTGGAGGGTCCATGATCTGCTCCCTTGCCACCCTCTGCACTTCTCCTTCGAACAGAGGGCCTTCAGTGAGCGTTCGATGCCACAGACCCAGGCTGAGTCGTTTTGCATCGCAGCTAATACCCACTCTACGTTTGCTGTTGCTATGGAGGACTTATAATGCATACCCCAGGGATCTCAGATCTCTTCTCTTCCACAAAATTGCGGACACACGAACCACGCCTGGAAATGAGGTTTTTCGGATTCAGTAGGCCTCAAAACGTAAAGATCTAAAGAAAACCCACTTTTTTTTTTTACACGACTACAATACTTTCTTTACCCTTAAGGAAAGTAAAAACGAATCCACCCCACCTCTGCCTGAAACACTTACTTGATCGTCAGTGATTTCATCATCAGATAGTATAGGTTCGAAGGTCTGACGAGGGCTGATTACCCCTTGCGTGTTGTCGATGTCAGCAGAAGGTGGCGTAGGAGGCGACTTAATGTTGTCATCAAGTCCTTCTGTTTCAGGTATATCTCCTTCAGATATTGATTCAACGTCTCCTGGTGACATCTGTGCTGCCTGAGTAGGTGAGCATTCTGAAATGAATTGTTTGTAAGATGTAGGTAGGTACATTTGTGTAAAATAGTACATTTGGGGAAGCACAGTGGTAGGGAAAAGCCTCTTAGCCTGTTTCTAGTTGATAGGCAATTTAGACATGCGGAAGGGGGGGGGGCTACCCTCCAGGTGGATTTCACTGACTAATCTAGCAGGAGCTGAAATTGGCTTGCAAACTATACTTCCAGCTAAGAATCACAGAAAAAGATGACAAAATTGAGAGACATTGGTTGGTATCATCTTTGTATGACATTATTCTAATATTTGTATTTTGATGCATTTTCAACAGATTTCTATGAATAAGTACCAATAGTTTTTTGTCGACGGAGGGAGAGTTTTATTGAAACAAAATTATTAATTTCCTACACCCTTCTGTCCTTCAATGATGCGTTCTCGTTTACTACGTCAGTATCTTGAGCAGTCACATAGCCCCTTCAGATAGCAGTTTGTTAGAAAGTAAACAGGCCAGCTTCTAGACATCGTCTTTATTCTAGGGGTCGACTGCCCAATGAGCCTTTTCGTACCCTTAATGGCCTTCCAAAAAAGAGCGATCTTTATGTTTTACTAGGGACAGACCAGTGGTAAAAATTGCGAACGTTATAAAAGCTACCGATTAATGTGACCCAGTGACAAGGGGCAGACAATGGTTGGGTTCTGGTGTGTCACCCTATTGTTCCATTGTTGAGCATTGTTACTGTGCTAGTTTAAGCGTACCAACAAAGTTCACTATTTCATGTGTATCGACAAATTTAGTTCAAGTCGTTCGGTGCATCTAAATCCATTTAACACAAAACACCATACATAATCTCGCCATCAAGTGATTGGGAAGGGGGGATGTAGCTATCCAGACACTGCCTCAAAGTTGAGACAGAGGCAAAGCAGGAAGGTATGGGAGGAAACCCCATGCAGTGTAAAATGTGTTGGGTGTACACTTCTCACTTAAAATGTGGAAAATAGATGGATCGCAGCTATCCTCTCAATTTTTAGGTTTTTGAAGAGAACACGTTGATTCACGACAAAGTGGATTATTCAAACCACTCATGGGAGGCTGCTCTGAAGACGACCTATTAGCACATTCGACCTGAGCCTAATTTTACCTGTTCTTATCCAGGACTGTAAGTGATAAAACCATTTGATAGCTTTAATACCACCAAATGTTGTATGTAATGTTGCTAAAATGAGTTACTTATCATAAATTCCTGTTAAGATCGACTCACGGCTCTGGACCCAAGGACACTCACAGTCAGTTAGACAAAACTTGCCGTGTCGAACATTCTTGAATTTTTTTTTCTCTTTTTTTTCAACTTGCCCACATAAAAAAAGCCTGCAAATTATTACACAACAGTTTATTATTCTCATGAACAGTTTGACCTAGTCTCACAGCTCGGAAACCCATCCCATTCGATTAAGCACTGAAAAATGCAGGCGGTGGTCCAGAATACCACTGCTGTATCTCTGAGTGTCGTATGAGCCGCCAAAAACGGACAGCCGGGTGGGCCCAGCCAGAATGATAACCTCACCTCTTCGAGGTCCCTGCAGGTTACCTCCAACGAGGCTTAACTGTGGCTGGGTGTCACAGTGTACTTATCGCCAAACGGTGCACACCCTGCAGTTGGGGTCCAAAATTCCACTGCCGTACTCCCTGCGTGTTCGTATGAGCCGGACTAAAAGGGACACAACTTACACTTCTTCCACATACATGACACACTGGGAACCCCCTACTTGAGGTGGGATCGCAGAACACAACCCTCGCAGGAAGGGGGGATTCTCCTGCCAAATCCTCTGTGGGGCCGTAAAAGCCATCCTTAAAAGGGCTTAAAGCTCACAACACTGACATACACAACACATTCCAGATAAAACAACACTGCAACGACTTACGTGGCAGTGTACTGACTGACTCCTATTAAAGGCACCGGGCGATCGTGGTGTAGTGGTTCAGACATTTGTTTATAATACTCGACGTTAGTCAAGGATTGTGGATCAGAGCTCCGGCGCGATTGCCGTAATTTTTGCCTGAGTCAGCAGCTCTTCAAAAGCATCTCCAAATTACCTCAGTACAATTGGCGCCCAACGTGGGGCCAAACTTCTTCATTCCAAGAAAAAGAAGAGGCCCAGAGCGAAAAATTTAAAAAATTTAGAGAGAAATAATGAGACGAATTCTCGGGTCCGGGATTAGCTGACACTGTGAAAGTACCAGCGCGAAGGGAAATAAAATGGGCGACGCGCCTACTACAATGTGAAAGAAAAGACTTTCCTTGTAGCTCCCTCGTTTCTCGAATCAAAGATCGGATTTTCCGGGGACTCGCTCAACTCTCATAAATTCGTTCCTTAAGAGTCCACTCCAGGAGCAGCGGCTAAAGACGAAGGGGGAGATGTACTGACTGACTCCTATTAAAGGCAACGGGCGATCGTCGTCTAGTGGTTAAGACATTCGTTCATAATTCTCGACGTAAGTCGAGGATTGTGGATCGGAGCTCTGGCACGATTGCCGTAATTTTTGCCTGAGTCAGCAGCTCTTTAAAAGCATCTGCAAATTACCTCAGTACAGCAAGCACATTACCTTAAAACACTCATAATGAAAGAAAGACAGTCCTGGAACTAGCTCATTAACACCTAAGAGCACTCCCCTATATAGGTGCGGCCTTCGGAATGAGGAGGTAGCAAAACCAGGAGCGTTCCTGGGGCGGCTGATAGCGTGTGTCCCGCTCACCACATCACCAGTGGCCAAGGGCTGACTCTGAGCAGCAGCTGCAAAATCCCTCATGCGTCTTAGTCCCGGTGGGTGGCCGGACTGGCAGGGTCTTTGACTCTCAATGGACCAGTGAGAGGGGCTAGAATCAATATCCCTGAGGAGGAGCTTCCAGGACCACCATAAACACACACACTAATTGAACTCACAAGGGTACACTACATTAGTCTGCTTCTTTAATCCCCCCCCCCAACCGTTAGTAAAAACCACATGACAAAATCAGTTAAAACATCAGCAGGTAATAAAAACACCACTTGCGTCTCTTCCTCAGGATCGCCGAGCTCGACCCCTCCCTCTTCGGATGATGAGCAACCTACTTGTCGTCCAAACAAACAAGGGTGGAAGGAACCAAGCAAACCGCCTTCATCTCCCCCTTACCCCTAAACCCCCTAGTACCCAGGTTGCCCCACCCTGTGGACCCTAATCTGTCGGATATGGAACAGATTTGTGCTTATGTCCAAATTATCCATGGGCAACTGGCACGAATGAGGGTCAACATGACTAGACCAATGCGTGACCTCGCCACCAGCTGCCTATTCGAAATCTCAAAGCTGGCTATCAAAGCGATTACCCCTCCCCAACAAAATCACACCCTGACACTACCCCCCAGCGGGAGACTGTGGTGGCTGTCATGCGGGAAGAGCTGCATAAGGCAATTACCCAGCAGCCTGCTCAGTCAGTGCCGTCAGCCCTCAAGCTCAAGGAGCTCCACCGAGCCAGATGAGTACTCCAGGCCCCTTGTATGCAGGAGTAGCCAGTACTGAACCCACATCCCTTCCTCATGGAGCTGAGACTGAAAGGGAGCCTGCCAGGGCCAGGAAGCCCAGGCGGAAAAACACCCCAAAAAAGCAGGACATGCAGGCTGCAGGCAGCACCCCCCCCCCTTCCATGGCCACCACCCAAAACCAAGGGCAAAAATGAAAATAAAAAGCCTTCACCGCTTACCACACTCCCCCCTACAAACCCACAACAAAACATGGTAGTAGTTAGGCCTATCCATGAGGAAGGAGAGGCTGGTCCCTCCAGCTCTGATACAATGTTAGTGCTGATGCGGGATGTCCCTGCTAAGGACCTCCAAGCACTAAGCATCTGAGTGCTTGACAACTGCACCGCAGTGGGACATGGTGCATCATCGTGACGGAAACTCCAGAAATGGCACAGCCATATTTCCACCAAGGAGTGCAAGCGTGAGGCTCCCTCAAGTGTGCCGAATGTGTCAAAAGCAAATGCCAGCAGATCTCGCACTCTACACGAGACGCAAGCTGTATCATTCATCAGCAAGCAATTGCCCTCCAGGTGTCACGAGTGGACTATGAATAGGTTAAAAACAATTTGAATCCTTCCACACAACAAAAATAAGAGTTCCCCAGTTACAGCCGAGTTGCTGCAAAATGCACTAAAAAAACGCTGCAGTGTTCTCACCATACAGGAACCATACATAGGATCCAAAACTCTTGGTCTGGGATCGCAGGCACGAGTGGTGGCTGGAGCAAGAACGGGAGCCAAGGCAGCAGTAGCCTGCATCGACCCGTCCATTGACATGCTCGCACTCACCCACCTGAACAGCCAGCACTTGGCCGCTGTGCTCATCCGGGCCGGTGGCTTTGAGCTGGTTTTACAGGCAATTTGGCGCACCAGTTGCCAACAGCCTCCTGCCACTCGAGCAGGCTCTAGCAGGCCTATCAGGTCGACCCTGGATAGTCTGTGATAATGCTAAGGCCAGATCACCATTGTGGGGATCCCCAACCCTGGATGGGGCGGGCGAGGCGTATATAGAGTTGCTCACCAAGTACAACTGGCGAGTCGTACCAGGTGCAACGCAGAGCGATCACATGGTTATTGACTTTGCCATCACAAATGACACATCCTCTGAAAAGACACGCGTAAAAAGCAATTCCGCACAAAAAATGCTGACTGGTCACAGTTCTCTAGTGTACTGGAAGGTGAACTGCGTGCAGCAGACACCCAAAGAGGTGGACAGCAAATTGGACATTGGTAAATATCATGTATACTATAAATATTATGTATAATAGCATTGTACCCTGTGATTGGACAACAGAAGCACAGGGCGATCAAAGTCCCATGGTGGACTGAGGAACTTAATCCCCTCAATCAAAGTGTAAATAGAGCCAGAAGGATGTACCAACACAATCGTGACCCTGATGCCTGAGCCATACTCCGAACTACCTTCATCCAAGAGAAGAAGGTTCCACCGATCCATCAAACAAGCCAAATGGCAAGTCCCACGAAATTTTGTGGAAACCGAGAGCTCTGAGAACCCCTGGGGCAGACATTAAAAGTCCTCCATAGTAAAAGCAAATGTAGAGCAGGTTTTAGCTGCGATGCAAAATGAGTCAGGCTGAGCCTGCAGCATCGAACGTTCACTGGAAACCCTCCTTGAGAAGGCATTCCCTGACGACCGAGTAGCTTGAGATACTGAAGCCCAGAGGGCAGCAAGGGAGCTGATCATGGAGCAGGTCGATGAATTCTGGTTGCTGGAAGATCGACGCTCGTCAGGGCTGTGAGATGGGAACCCTCGTCAAAGGGACGTGACACAAAGAGTTGTTCCCCAACATCCGTGAACGTCTTTCAAGAAAATGGGTTGAGCCAGATCACTGGATGAGCCAGTTCCCCACTTGAGATGGTAACTTCAACGCGCGACTCCACTTCTTTTCTCTCAAGGCTCTCCATCATGCACATCTTGCACCTCCAGTGTGGAGGAAACAAGAAACCATGTGCTGCTCCACTGTAGTTTCTACAACAGTGAGCGACAGTTTGGGCGGGCAAATGAACTTAGCAGCATTGACTGCTACAAAGCAAGCCTATAAACATTTTTCAGAGTTCGCAAAGAAGGTGATGGCTAAGAAACGTGGTCATAGTTGACCTGTCCTTTTGAAACTTGCCACCCAAGTAAATAGTTAGATCAGGTGGGAAACCAGATTACGAACTCTTCCCAGACAGTACGGGATTCCTCAGGTGGTCACCTGCGCGCGGTAACACACGGGCAACTGGCTAACGACCAAATACCTGCCATACCTCCGCAGGTCTGAGTTCGATGTATGCTGCAGAGACAAGAGTCTTGCATATTAGCGAAACCGCAACCGCAATGACTGATATAACCCTCGTCAAGGGTTTAGGAACAGTCATCAAATAAAGAAACAAACCTGTTCAAGAGAATAATAAACCAGTGTGTACTAATTTGCAGCGTTTTATTTTATTACGACTAGAATTATAACTTACACACGAGGAAATATATAAGACTTTTTTTTGTATAAACTAAGATAGAACAGAAAAGACTTGAAAATGGGCGAATATACCAAGAACTCTTAATAATATGTACAAGAAATATTGTAAGCAAAAAAGCGTAAAAAAGTAAACTTTGGAAAAAGGCACACATTGGCGTACATACTTGTATAAGTCCGTTTTTGGGCTGGCCCTGGGAGTGCTGAGAGTTAGAATCTAAGATTAGAGAAGTGCTGGGGAGCGTCCACAGAACTCTGTTGTGTGTTTGTAAAATTGGAAATAACGAAGGCGTACTCAGTGGTAATGATAATCCGTAAACTCTATTATTAGTAAGAGGATAAGTGAACTCCCAGGAGGTAAGAAAAAACCCGTGCCGGGGGCTTTCTCGATAGAGCTAAGGGCCACAACCTTGTTCAGCCTATTCTGTGCAGAAGAGAATTAATTTTTTTTTTGTCACTACTTAAAATATATTGGAAAACCAAAGAAAATAAGGGAAACTCAATAATTATTTACCTTAACAGTATTACATGCACTAATAGCTGAATCCAGAGGCGACTGCGCCTGAAGGTGTCTGGAAGGGTACTAAGAGACGTGACGTAGGTCAGGACTGATTGACGGGTCAATGCAAACAAATGTAAAGTGTTATGTTTGAAGTAAATTTGCACATGACTATCCAGAGGGTGCAAGCCAGTGGCATCAAAATCGATGGCCTAGATACTCTATGGATTTCTGAACAAATTTGCATTTATTCAATTTGATACGCCAATTCGAATACTGAAGGATCTTCACTGCCTGGTAGAGTCGATCATTATGCTCCTTCATACTCTTGCCTGTCACGTAAATGTCATCAAGAAGTGCACCTACGCCCTTGATCCCCTGTAGTAATTTACCCATCACCTTCTGGAACTTGGAAGGTGCGGCTGAGATTCCAAAACATCCTTATGGTATATTTTTGAGAAAATTGTTTTGCACCTCCAAAATTGGCGCATATATGGTCAATTCTTGGTAAATTGTGGTCCATTTGCTCCAAAACTGGGTTCAACCTCATGCGAAAATCGCCGCATATCCGTATAGTACCATCATTTTTCAATACTGGTACTACTGGTGTCGCCCATTCAGAGTAGTTTACAGGCTCTAAAATTCCAGCCTCCAACAGCCTGGTGAGTTCCGCCTCAACTTTTGGTTTCAAAGCAATTGGTACAGTGCGCGACTTACAGAACTTTGGTGAAGCCCCCTCACCAGCAACCTGATTTTCAGTCCCCGGAATGTGCCCAGCGTTGATTCAAAAAGATTGGGAACGATTGTACGATCTCCCTTTCTTCCACTGGTATTTCTGAGGAGGAAGATGGTTCTAAAACGAGGAGCTCGTCAGCTGAAAATTTGGTTGCTTGTCCAAAATTCGAAGTCCATTGCACCCCAACTTGAAATTTGACGTTTACCAGAATTTTGCCAATTGGTAAGATTTTCTGTCCAATGTAATCAGTTAAAACAAGATCATTCTTGACCAAATGGTATAATGAGAATTGCTTGTGATAGTATTCTTCTGAAATCACAGTTTGAGCGGCCCCAGTATCAATTTGGAATTTGTGAACCTGGCCATCAATGCTCAAATTTCTAATAAAAATACCATTATGGTTTCTTTCCTTGTCATTGAGACAAAAATGAATCACTTAGGCAAAAATCATCCAAAGAACCGTTAGATTCGCCTAAAAATTAATGTGAGGGCTGGGTTTTGGTTTTACAAACTGGTGCTAAATTCCCCTTTCTTTTGCATTTGTGGCACGAATATTCCTATTACTTGCACCAAGTACTGACATGGTTTTTTCGACCACAATGAGCACAAGGTAATGTCGCTACATTTCGCTGCTGGTTTGCCTTGCTGCGGGGTTTATTCTTCGAATTTGCGGCTTTGGATGCATAAAAATGTTTTTACTTTATTATTTGGCCTGTTTGTTGTTTAAATTTTGTGGAAAAATCCTTGGCCCATGCGATATCACAAAGTGTTGACATGGTCACCATAGTTTTAGAGGCATCTTCCTCAAAAACACGATTCCTAGGTGTACCCAGACCCAATCCAACAGCAAATATATCGTGCTTAACGATCGAAAGTTCCGTTCCAAACGAACACTTAACAGCCAATTCACGAATTCGAGCTGCCCATTGTTGTATTGTTTCATACAGCAGCGAGCTGTATAAAATTCGTTATGAGCCACAAAATAAGCCGATACAGGTTTAAAATAGGAGTACATGTGGGCAATGATGTTGGCAAACGTGAGTGTTGCATCATTCGCTGTCGTTGGTACACACAAGCTGTCAAGTAATAAATATGTCGACTGCGAGAAACATGTTAACAGCAGAGCTTTCTGCTCCACGGCCAGAACGTCATTAACCACGATGAAACACGTGAGCTGGCTTTTAAAAACTTTATAATCCGAGATGGTATGATTGAACGTCGGCAGATTTCTGGTAGTTCCCATCACGATAACACTATCTTTATTGCGAAAAAAAATCGTCGGAAAATCCACACCAGTCCCACATTCACTTTTACCCGTCAACAACTGTTATGTATGAAGTAAATTTGCACCACAACTTTTATTCCAATTTGGGAATTTTGGTAAAATAAGTGTCACGATTCACAACGAACAACAAATGAACTCTTTTATCTATTTCGATAACCTGCTGCTCACAAGTAACCATTTAGTAGGTAATCTTCGCAACATGATGGAACAGGGCCGCCGGTCAGCGACCCATTGGCCATGAGCCCTGCCGGGAGAGGACGCCAATCGGTGGCCCTTCGGATTGAATGCATTAAAGAATGGTGTGTACCCGATCATAACACTGAAGTCATTTAGTTCCAGAAGTTTCTAGACCAACATATTCACGGTTAGTTAAAACTTGAATAGACTAAATTAAATTAATTGAAACACAATGAGACAAAAGGAAATGAGGTCTTTAAAATGAAGTCCATAACAATCCTAAATGAGACCTTAATAGCAATAACAGTCGGCAAAGACATACCTTTATGAACAGTGGGAATTGGTGGAGTGTGAGGCCTCTTTGTGTTGGAAGTAATTGGAACAGTTACAATGCCTTCACACGCTTGATTGATAGCAGGCCATTCGTTGCCAGCCCAAGTTCGTGATCTTTTCCCGTAATAGTCCTGCGCACTTCCAGTTCTGGCAGTTGGAACATAGTCGACATTGAGGTGCTCATCATATTCAGGACTGTGGTCATCACTACGACGCCTGTCATACCTGTGAAACACGCACTCACAAGGAAGTGTATCAGCAGAACCAAATACAAACCTGCACTATTCAGGAACAGAGGAAGTGACTTCAGTGACGTTCTATACACATTTGCTATCACCAGTCACCACGAATGTTTTCAACATTATGCCAGCGCATGTGAAACTAGGGATAATATCAAGTGTAACTACCTAAAACAACCTGTGCTTGGTGGTAAGCAGTGTTCTGAGGTGATATGGAGATGTTTTTGAAGAGCTGCTGACTTAGGCAAAAATTACTGCAACCGTGAGGAGCTCCGATCCAATAAACAGACAGTTGTCAGGTTTATGAACCATTGTCTTAACCACTAGACCACAATCGCGAGGGTGTCTTTTTTAATGGAAGTCAGTCAGCACAGCACTACCCAGTGTTCAGTGAGTTTTCTATCGTTATTTTACATTCGTTGGCTCTATGAATTAAAAATGAAAGTTATGTAATCAGCTAAAAAAAGAAAAATTTGAGTTCTCATCAGATGTTTACGTTTCAGACCCTACAGAGTTCGAAAAATACTATTTGGAGCTGTTGAGAAATTCTGCTGGGCCGATCGTTCGATCCAATTTATGCCAGTTTGAGGATTCTAAACCCCGTCCCCAAGTCAATGACTAGGGAAAGCAACTCCTTGGTCCAATGGCTTCAGGAGCACACCTTACAGGACTTAGTGAGCCCGACCAGCACGAATCCTTCCTCATTCTGCCCGCTCACTGGGGAGTCTAGCAGCCTGTGCTGATAGCGGGAGGGAAAACCCCACCCACCCACCAAACCATACCCAGTACCATGAATAAAATGTTCGACCTTCTTCCCCTTGATATATTTGTCATGGCAGAGGCCTTGAAGGGGGCCAACAGACTCATCAGGCTTGGAATAGCTAAGATGCACAGGTGAATTGTGGAATCAGGAGTCTGGAAACCTTTACGGAGCTCAGCATGGTCATTGAAATGCTGATGCCCATGTATGAGTTCGTTAGGAAATACAAGGCGCAACCAGAAGGAGCCTATGGAACAGTGAGAGTGGTTGGTGTCGACCTCCATGGTCTCAACATCTACACAGCTGGATCAAAAACTCCGGAGGGCACGAGCTCTGGGGTGTGGATAAGTGGATCTGGGAGGAGTGGAGCGTACATTGCTCTCGGCCCCACTCCAAGAGTTTTTAAAACAGAGATTTATACGATCATTGCTGGGGCAATCATTATGCATGAAATGTACGATCATTGCTGGGGCAATCATTATGCATGAAATGTACGATCATTGCTGGGGCAATCATTATGTATGAAATGCAATGAAATGATATGCAATCATATCTCTCTCTCTCTCTCTCTCTCTCTCTCTCTCTCTCTCTCTCTCTCTCTCTCTCCCTAAATCAGCCAGTGAGTTCCGGGGGATAAACATACTCTGTGCTCCTGGAAAAGTTTTCGACAAAATAGTATACGAGGCGCTTAACCAGTTCGTGCTAGATCATCGCTGTGTTAGAGATCTCCAATCAGCCTATAAGAGAAGCTACAGCACTGAAACGGCTTTGATTCGTGTACTAGACGACGTTAGGAAGGCAATGGATGAGCGACGAGTCACAGTTTTCGTGGGTATTGATTTCAGTCGGGCGTTCGACTTGTTGAGACACGATCTTCTTCTGGCTATCTTAAAATCGATTGGTGTGTCAAAAGAAGTGGTAAGCTGGTTTGCATCCTACCTGGCGGGTAGGTCACATTGTACGAAAGCTCCTGATGGTTCATTGTCGTCGTGGAAGAGCGTTGACATAGGGAGCCCACAAGGGTCTGTGCTGTCTGGGCTGATGTTTTCAGTGTTTATTGATACGCTGCCAGATGTGCTGCAGCATTGCTCTTACGGAATGTATGCGGATGACATACAACTATATCTGACGTGTGGGGTGGAAGAGGTAGGGAAAGCAGTCGATATGATCAACGAAGACCTTATCAGGCTCCATACATGGTGTTCCGAGCATGGTATGTCCCCAAATGCAAAGAAAAGTAAGGCCATGCTGTTGAGCAATTCCAGACTAAGATCTCAGATCCTTCATGCGTACACTCCATCAGTTCGGATTGGCAAGGAAATACTGGAAGTAGTCGATTCGTTCAAGAACCTTGGCGTACTAATGACCAGCACGCTTGACTGGAACATGCATGTCGCAGACGTTTGTGGAAAAGCGTACAAGAGTCTGTACCAACTGCGGAGACTTGCCATAGACTTTCCACAATACGTTAGAGCACGATTAGCCCAAGCACTTCTGCTGCCACTCTTCGATTACGCCTCCCTCGCCTACTGCGATCTTAGTGCGGGGCAGATCACGACGCTGCAAAGAGCCCTCAATTTGTGTTCCGCCTTCGGCCTGATACCCACACAACTCCGTACTTTTCGAAGCTTGGCTGGCTTAAAATCAAGGAGAGAAAGAAGCTCGCAGTGGCTACGATGCTATTTAAAATTCTAAAATTCAAGAAACCGGAGTATTTATTCGAGCAATACATTTTTCAAAGCAGCATTCATGATGTTAATACTCGCCATGCCTCATCCACTCTACAAATTCCGTCCCACAGAACTAATTTAGCCAGCAAATCCTTCCTAATGCAATCCATCAAGTTTTACAATGACAACGCCGACCGATATGATCTCACAATTTCTGCCAAAAGTTTCCGTACCGTTATAAAAAAAGATCTCCTCAAGACGTACGAAGACCCAACTTGATCCACTTCCATTTTTTCATTTTCCCTTATATTACAAGAAATGTGACTGCATTTGACTGTTGATTTGTTTTTGTTTTTTTTTTTAGCTACACTTCTGTTCTTTTTTTGTATACGTTTTGTTTTAAAAGATAACTTACAGTGGTTGTTAGTTGTTTTGTTTTACTACTAAGTTTCTACTAATAATTACAGGATAGATGTAAGAGAGGACCTCATGGTCCTAATCTCATTCTGTTTTTGTAAATAAACGCCATCATTCATTCTCTCTCTCTCTCTCTCTCTCTCTCTCTCTCTCTCTCTCTCTCTCTCTCTCTCTCTCTCTCTCTCTCTCTCTCTCTCTCTCTCTCTCTCTCTCTCTCTCTCTCTCTCTCTCTCTCTCTCTCTCTCTCTCTCTCTCTCTCTCTCTCTCTCTCTCTCTCTCTCTCTCTCTCTCTCTCTCTCTCTCTCTCTCTCTCTCTCTCTCTCTCTCTCTCTCTCTCTCTCTCCACAAGTTTTTTGTGGTTTTTTGCGAATTAAGAACCTTCTGTCAAGTGGATCTTTAGTTGTACTAAACTGTTGGTCAGTACAGAGGATTAGTGTGGTGTCACAGTGCAGTTCTTGTCGACTAAATTGTATTGTCGTGCAATTAACGCTCGCGGAGTGAAACCGGATCAGTTGGTTTGGAGCCATCTTGCGGAAGTATCGCCTCTGTTTTTCGGCAAAGGTCGTTTGTTTATAGCCCCAGATTTGGGAGAGCCGACTGTCTTTGTCTGGGCCTGCTATCTTTGCGACGAATATGAGCAACAAGAAATGCGGCGCTTGCGGTGCGGGGTTTGCCCATAACGCTTATCGACTGCGTTGTCAGGTGTGTGCGTCGGTGTACCATCTTCAATGCCAAAACATGGAGAAAGAAGATTATAAATACCTCACGGAGTGTAACAAGCCCTTTACCTGCTCCGATTGCAGTAAGGAGAGGCGGGGTTCGCTATCTTCTGAAGGAACTAGCGGCCGAGTTTCTCCGTCTGGGCGGGGGACCGAGGTCGCGAAAGGCGATTTGAACTTCGACCGCTTGATGCAGTTGGTGGAGGATACACGAGCGGAGATATTGAACGTGGGTAGTACTTTATCACAACACGTTGCGGAATATAAGGAAGAGCTCAAGGACTTGAAGGATCATTTGAACCGTATTTCGGACTCCGTTGAAAAACATGCGGAATCAATTAATCGTCTGTGCTCGGACATCGCTTCTGTGTCGGGATCTGTCTCCGAGGTGAAGGAACGATGCGATGCCCTCGATGTCCGTGTTGCGGAGTTGGAGGGCGCAGTTAGCGATAGTGAACAGGCCGCATTGGTGAATTGTATCGAGATAAGTGGGGTGCCAACGACTGGGAATGAAAACATCTTTGATATCGTGCGACAAGTAGGCAAACTTCTCAATATAGACATTGTTGAGGGAGCGCTAAATAATTATTTCCGTCGTCACGTAAAAGCTCCGTCGCCTGGATATGGATCGATCTTCGTTTCCTTTTTGAGGAAAATCGATAAAGACAAGTTTATGGAGGCGTCTAGAAGGAAGATGCTGTCCTCCCGTCAGCTGGGTTTTTTGACAGGTAATGAGTCAAAAATATTTATTAATCATAGCCTTACAGCAGCCAAAAGAAGATTGTTAAATTCTGCGAAAGCCTTCAAGAGGGAAAACGGATATAATTTCGTTTGGGTGCGCAATGGGACTATCCTTCTAAGAAAAAACGAGGGAGACAGCGCCTGTATTGTACGAACGGTTGCGGATCTCAGAAGACTGTCAGTAAAAAACGGTGGATCGTCGTCGGGCAGGGCAGCTTGAGCGACTTCAGCAGCCCGGCAAAATGGAATAGGATGTGGCGTTGTCCCGGACAGTTGGTGTTTGCTTGTGAGACAAATGTACTGGTTACTGCAGGGCAATTTTTTCGTGGTACTTGCTGCACTGACGATGGATGGTTAATACTTTTTCTTTGTGGCCCTGGTGGTCTTTTTGAGACTAGGGGTTTGTGTTCTGTTAGATCATTGTTGTTTCTAGTGTTCTGTTGTTTTTTGTTTTTCGTGTTTTTTTGTGAGGTTAAAATTATTTTTAGGTTAAGATCTGTGTGTTCTGTTACGCTGATAGAGTCGTTATTCACTATATTCTGTTATCCTGGGTGTTCTGTTATGCTGCTTGTGTGGTTATTATGTGTGTTTTGTTTTCCCGTTGGTGTTGTTTTTAAGATGCTATGGTTATGTTCCGTTACGTTGTCCAAGATTGTGAGATTTGGGGAGTTATTGTTTTCTTGGTCATCAAAATGACGTCAGCATATAATTATCTCTCGATGCGATTGGGAGATTGGGCGAAGCGGCTGAATGTGGCGCACGTGAATGCAGAGTCGGTGGTTGCTCATGTTGAGGAATTGAGAGAAATATTCCAAGGTGATATGGTTGACGTAGTTGCGATCTCGGAGACTTTCCTTAAGCCCGCAATAAGATCTTGTACCGTGCCTATAAACAATTACACGTGGGTGAGGAATGACCGAGCAGGTTATGGCAGAGGGGGGGTAGCACTGCTGGTACATTCTAGGTTAGAATTTGAAGTTATATGCAAATCACCATCTCTCTACTCCAGGAGGCCAGAATATATATTTATCCGACTGAGAAGAAAAATGTGTAGTGTGGTAGTTGGGGTTGTATACCGACCGCCGAAAATCGGTTATATTGATGATGTCTTCGAGGAAATCAGTAAGATGCTTGCAGTACATCAGCATTTAGTGATCCTGGGCGATTTTAATACAGATATGTTGGTTGATTCAGCGTACAGTCGTCAATTTAGAGGGTTACTAAATTCGTTTAATTTATCATACCTGCCGTTGTCACCCACCCATCACGCAGCCCAGTCTAGCTCGTTAATCGACTTAATTATAGTCAATAGTCCGGAGATCGTTCACTCGTACGGGCAGACGGCTGTGCCAGGATTATCTCGTCATGAGTTAGTCTATTGCTCGCTCAACCTCAAGTCCCCGAAAAAAGAAAAACAGTATATAGAAGTTCGAGACAAAAGAAATTTTAATAAAGACGAATTCATTGATGAGGCCAAAAACTTGAACTGGAAAAGAATTTACCTGGAAAATAACATCGACGCTAAAGTCGAGTTGGTAAATGACAACACATTGACACTCTATAATAAACACTGTCCGCTGGTTAGAGTGAAAGTCCGCCATAAGCCCTCGCCATGGATTGGGGATAGTATAAGATTGTTGATGAGTGAAAGAGATAAACTATTTAAGTCATATATACGTACGAGGAACCCCGAAGTGAGAAAAAAATATAAGAAGATGAGAAATAAAGTTAAGCAGGAGATACGGAACTCGAAGGTGCGGCATTTTGCAGAGCTTTTTAAGCAAAATAAACAGCCCAAGGACTTCTGGAAAATTATACGGAGTGTAGGTTTATGTAAGCCGGTAAATGGTGAGAAGCCTCTTCAGGTTTCATTGGAGAGCCTGAACGATCATTTTTGTAAAGCGGGTGACAGGAGTGATCATTCTGTAGTCATAAACCAGTACAATAGCGTGTCAAGTAACTGCCGACAATTCAAAATGCCAGTAATTTGTAAGGAGGAGGTGTCGAAAAAATTACTGGCAGTTAAGTCACTGGCGGTTGGAGCAGATGGTATTCCGGTGTCGGTACTGCATATGCTGGCAGAGGTCATTGCTCCTGTGCTTGCGCACATTTACAATGTGTCTCTCGCGACGGGGATATATCCCAGCTTATGGAAGCATGCTATTGTGAAACCATTAGAGAAAACAAATGCGCCAACGTCCGTTAATGATTATAGAGGGATTTCGTTGTTATGTGCGATGGGAAAGGTGTTCGACAAGATTGTGTACGGTGAGCTGGCTGTTTGGATGGAAGAGAATGCAATTGCAGACCCGAAACAGTCAGCGTACAGAGTGGGGCATAGTACGGAGACTGCCTTGATTAGTGTGCTGGATGATGTCCGGAAGGCCATTGATGAGAAGAAGGTGACACTTCTGGTGTTGGTGGATTTCTCTGCGGCCTTCGACATGTTGAGGAGAGATATACTCGTTGCAATACTGAGGTCTCTAGGTGTGTCCTCTGAAGTGGTAAGGTGGTTCCAGTCATATTTATCAGGCAGAAAACAATGCGTTAAGGGTATCAACAACACGTTGTCATCTTGGAAGGAGGCAGAACTTGGCACTCCACAGGGTTCCGTGCTCTCGGCCGTCTTTTTCACGCTGTATCTGAGGTCTTTACCTGGCAGATTCCAACCAGGGACGGGCTATACGCTATACGCTGATGATCTACAAATATACCGATCATGTATGGTTGAAGATATCCCAGATGCAATAGCGGTTTTGAATAGAGACCTCGAGGAACTCAGCAGGTGGTCGCAGTCCCATGGCATGCGAGTGAATAATTCTAAAACGAAGGTGATGGTACTGGGATATTCGAAAGAGTTGGCAAAGGTTGACCTGCGTACAATGCCGAAGCTGGTGCTGGGGGGAGTGGATCTTGAGGTTGTAGCTGTGGCCAAAAACCTGGGAGTGCTAGTGCAGAGTATGCTTTCCTGGGATGCTCACATTACGCATGTGTGCAACTCTGTTTTCAGGTCCATTTACCAGCTCAGACGTATGGCTGGAGACTTCCCCGTGCAGGTGCGCCAAAGGCTTGTGCAGGCTCTCATTTTCCCGTTTTTTGACTACGCCACAGTAGCCTACTGCGACCTAAAAGGCGGGGAAATTAACAAGTTGCAGAAGGCGCAGAACGGGGCGCTGCGTTTCGTGATGAGACTTCGCTGGGATGAGCACGTAACGCCGGCCTATAAGAAGTTGGGATGGCTAAAGATTGCCGAGAGGAAGAAGTTAGCCATTGCGGTTCTCACGTTTAAGATTTTGAAATTCCGTAAACCAGACTATTTGTTCAGGCAATTTGTGTACATGTCAGCGGTGCAGGACAGAAGCACACGCAATACAGGAAGAGTGTTGAAGGTACCTACCCATCGCACAATAGCATACGAAAGATCATTCGTCTGGCAGGCAATCAAGGTCCACAATGAAAATGTGAACCTGTTTGATTTTTCTCTGAAGACCGAACATTTTAGAAATATTTTCAGAGACAAGTTGTTGGCGGGATACGATTAGTGAATGTTCATTATTGTTTTAATTTTTTGTGTAATTATTGTGTATAGACTCTTCTTCGCTTATTCTAAAATAGATTTTTGTTGAAAACCAGATTGTTAACTTAAGTAAAGTGAACACTATCAATAATTATATGATATTGATTGATTGTGACATTGTTCGGTATATTTCCAATGAATGTAATGGCAAATTTCTCGATCCCCAGTGTATAAGGTGTAGATGTAAGATGATTTGTTCATTGTGTTTGTGTATGTTAGTTAAGGTAGTTAGTGCGCTGCTGAGAGGAGGAGGAATATCCAAGTACTCGCTCCTCTCGAATAGCAGCAGTTGTGTGTTTATGTGTTGGTATGAGTGTAATTTATTTTGGTATGAGTGTAATTTATTTTGGCATGAATGAGGTTTGTTGTTGTGTATATTAGTTTTAGTTTGTGTGCTGCTGAGAGGGGGAGGAATATAAAAGTACTCACCCCTCTCAAATAGGTATGTGTTTATGTGTCATTAGGTATGATTGAGCTTTTTTGGTAAGAGAAATTTGTCGCTTTAGCGGAAAATTATATAAAACAGTGGGGCAATGTAATTTTGTAGCACAAGAGGATGATGTATATAGATTCCAGGGGGAATGGTAGAGAGGGCCTTATGGCCCTAATTTCCCCTGGTGGATAAATAAATAAAGAAATCTCTCTCTCTCTCTCTCTCTCTCTCTCTCTCTCTCTCTCTCTCTCTCAGCTTGTCCAGTCCATGGTTATGCACAACTTTGCATACAGTTTGTGTGCCCTCAGTGACATGACTGGCGAGCAGATGAACATACTTCAGAGGGCCCAGAATGCCGTAGTTCGTTTTATTTTCAGACTGAAATGGGATGAGCATGTCAACCCATACTTCCTCAAGCTTCGATGGCTGAAGATTGAGGAGCAGCTGCAGTTGCACATCGGAACGATGCTGTTCAAGACTCTTAAGTCTGGGTCACCACAATACCTTGCGGAGAAGTTTGCGTTCCTGGAGGATTGTCATCAGCATCACACTCGAAAGCGTCTCATACAGATACCCCTCCACCGAACAACAATATTCAACAAATCATTCACAGCCACAGCCATCCGCATCTACAACAACAATCCCGACTCCTTCAGACCAGAACAAAGCGTGAGAACATTCAAAAATACTTTTTCAAATTTACTGTTGCAAAAGTACAGTGCAAGTGCCTAGCAAAGAAAAAAAAAAAAAATCTTTATTTCTTTTTTATCTTTTTGTACGTTTATTTTTCGTTCGTTTTTTATTAATATGAAGCGATAATTTGTTGTTAATAATTACTAATGTTAAATAATTAATTAATGGCCTATGGCCTTAACTGCCCCTGGTTAATGTAAATAAAATCATTTCAATCAATCAATTTCTCTCTCTCTCTCTCTCTCTCTCTCTCTCTCTCTCTCTCTCTCTCTCTCGTATGGTATATAATATGGTAAATATGTTTTCAGGGAGAGTGGAAGAGAGGGCCTCATGGCCCTAACTCATCCCTGATTGTTAAATAAAAATCTCAATCAATCAATCTCTCTCTCTCTCTCTCTCTCTCTCTCTCTCTCTCTCTCTCACAGACCGCCAAAAGTTAAGAGTTAGTTTAAAGAAGGAAAGCTGGTTTTGTGAACGTTGCAAGGATCATCTCACTGACGAAATGAGAAGGAACTCCCCACCTACGCTCTCAAGGTCAAGCTCACAGTCTTCCTTCCCCCCCCCCCCCCCGTAGGATATGACATTATAGCCGAAATGAAAACAATCAAGGAGGAGATGCTAGCTTCCATAAACACTGAGCTGCGGGCTATTAAAGAAGATCTCAAAGGTCTCAAGCAGGATATGAGTAAGTACTCTGATGAGATTCGTGATAACAGTATTGAGATTTGTCGCCTCACTGCAGCGGCCGATTGTCTCCAGAAAAAAGTCTCCGATTTCGCAGATAACAACCAGGTGATTACACGTCGATTGGACGAAATACAGATGAAGGTCGATGAAATCGAGCAAGCGCAAAGAGAGAAGTTTGTGGAAGTCAGCGGGGTACCGCACCAAGAAAATGAAAACGTATTTGCAATTCTCAAATCAATCGGTCGAGCGGTTGATTTCAATCTTGAGGAATCGATGCTGTCGGATTACTTTCGCACGCGCCCCAATGCTCAAAGTGGTTTTGCGGGTGTGATTGTGATGGAGTTTGTCAGGAAAAGCGATAAGAGAAATTTCTATGAAGCTGCCTGGAAAAAGAAGGACCTCTCAAATCGCTCTTTAGGCTTTATGGAGGGGGAGAAATCGAGAATTTTTGTTAATAACTCCTTGACTTTCAACAGTCGCAAGATTTTGAATGCCGCCAAGGAGTTCAAAAAGAAGTATAATTACCGTTTTTTATGGACGAAGAATGGACGTATTCTCATGAGGAAGGCCGAGGGTGCTGCCGTGACATGGATACGCTCGACTTCCATTCTCCGAGATATGGCGAAAAAAGAAGAAGAATCCCATCCAAAGTAACAACCTGGACTTCTGACGCTCCGCTGGCTTATTACTACTACTATTGCTTGATTACCAGATCTCTCTTAGGACAATACTGCACTCCCCAATCGAAAATTGCTCTCTCTCTCTCTTGCTCTGATCAAGAAGTATTCTTTCATTTCCATATGTCCATTCACAAATTGGTGTGTCATATACTTTTCTTGGAATGAAGGCTGTCAAATATATAGGTCGGTTGTGTTGTTACGGCGGCGTATAGGTAAGCTGGACACTGAAAGTAGTACCATCCAGGTTCGATTGATGACCCCCCTCCACAACAGTCGTGGATGAGCGATGATAAGTACTTTCATCGGTTCTCTCAAACCGACTTCTCGGGCTGCCGAAAACATCTAAAAATAGCGCACACCAACGTAGAATCTCTCAACGCCCATTTAAATGATTTCAAAGCATGCTACGATAATGAAATCTTCGATGTTGTGGTGGTCACCGAAACGTTCCTCAAGCCAGCCCTGCCGTCGTGTGTGTATGATCTTCATAATTAAAAAATGTATAGAAACGATAGAATAGGTAAAGAGGGAGGTGGCGTCGCCATATTCGTGCATGGAGGTCTAAAATGTACAATATTAAGTCAGTCCAAAGGTGTTTACAGCAAGAGTGTAGAGTACATTGTAGCTGAAATCTCAAATAGTTTTAGCAAAATCCTCATTAGTGCGGTCTATCGCCCCCCGAAGGCCTCAGGCCTCAATGAATACTTTGAGGAAATTCAGAAGCTCGCCTCACTCTACAAAGACTCTATTCTGATAGGGGACTTTAACATCAACATAAGCCCTGACTCCCCGAGCTCATACCGATCCCAGCTATATAGATTAGTGCAAAACCTTGACTTCCACATTCTTCCCCTTAGTTCTACTTTTCATAGAAATTCTGTGCACTCCACTCTCGATCTACTAATTGTTAATAGCCCCGACAAAGTGCAGAATTTTGGCCAATTTCCGTCAGCCGGAATATCAGCTCATGACACGATTTACTGCTGCCTCCCGTTATTGTATCGCAACAAAATTCATAGGTTCATAAAAACAAGGAACTTCAAAAACTACGACAAAGAACTGATAGTAAATGATTTTAGTGACATTTCCTTCTCAGAGGTGTATAACTCCGATAGTCTTGCCCAAAAGGTATGAGTAGTGTCTGTTCTCCTCGAGGGTTTAATGGACAAGCATTTTCCCTTGCGTGAGATCCGTGTGACGAAACCACCCACTCCATGGATGACACCCACCATCAAAAGACTCCAGGAGGAGAGGAACAGAATCCTACGAAAAAGCAGACGGACTGGTTCGACAGAAGATGAATTAGCGTACAAGAAGCTGAGAAATAAAGTAAAAAATGCCATTCGAAACGCCCGTTTTAAATTTATAAAAAATCAACTATTAAATGTAAAAGATCCGAGCAAATTCTGGAAAATTGTAAAACAGCAGGGGATTGGTAAGCGAAAGCGCACAGTTGACGACATCCCTAATATTGATACCAATGGTTTGAATAATTTCTTCTGTAACTTAGGAACACAACATGAAATCGATCACTCCCTAATCTCTTTT
The DNA here is from genome assembly GCA_020466155.1 of Pachypeltis micranthus. NCBI lineage: Eukaryota > Metazoa > Arthropoda > Insecta > Hemiptera > Miridae > Pachypeltis > Pachypeltis micranthus. The sequence continues at coordinate 1,737,431 of CM035773.1, read as the reverse complement.
TATGAAAACTTAGAGCCCACATGTACGCCGAGATTTCGATTTTTGCCAGTAACTACTGACAGTGTGAAACAGGCCATAAAGGATATTTCCTCAAATGCGACAGGGCCTGATAACGTTTCGCCAATCCTAATGAAGATCATATCAGAGAAAGTCGCTGACATCCTTGTCCACATCTTCAATTATTCAATCGAAAAATCCATTTATCCAGATCAATGGAAAAGCGCATTCGTTCTACCCATAACCAAGAAAAGCCCGGCCCTTGAGTTTGGCGATCTCAGACCAATTTCTGTTATTAGTGTCCTAGCAAAAATTTTCGATAGAATAACCTTTGCACAATTCTCAGCGTTCATAGAGGAAGGCAATATCCTCGATAGCTACCAGTCGGGTTACCGAAGGAATCATAGCACGCAGACCGCTCTAATTAAGGTGACTGATGATGTAAGAAAAGCGATGGATGAAAGGAAACTGACTGTCTTCACAAGCCTTGATCTTAGTCATGCTTTCAATAGCATAGACCACAGGTTGATGATCGCCATCTTGAGATCCATTGGCTGCCATGACTCGGCACTCTTGTGGTTCCGGTCGTACCTGGTGGGACGGCGGCAATGCGTAAAAAGGAGCACTGGTGAGGTTTCTTCGTGGGTGGGGTTGGTAAGAGGTACGCCTCAGGGAACGACTTTTTCTGCAGTACTGTTCGCTCTGTACATAAATCGATTAGCGGATTCTCTATCTGTCTGTGAAAGGGGGATGTATGCCGATGATCTGAACATATACCTATCATGCTAACGGGAGGAACTTTATGAGGCTGTCAGCGCTGTGAATCGGGACCTGGAGAATCTTTCAGGGTGGTTCAGTGGACATGGCCTTGTGCTGAATCCGAACAAGTGTAGTGCCATGATTATGGGGCATGCCAGATTGCTTGGCAATTTCTCCCTCAGTGGAATCCCAAAATTGGCGGTTGAAAATGTACAGATTGCCTATGTAAAGCAAATGAAATGCCTAGGGATTATATTGAACGATGATCTGTCTTGGACTTCTCAAACTGATGCCACTGTGGGGAAGGTTCACTCATTGCTCTACGCTTTCAGGAACTTAGTTTTCTGTAAATCGGTAAGCCTTAGAACGACCTTGTTCAGGACATTGATCCTACCTTACTTCATGTATGGTGCTGCAGTCGCCTGCGATCTGGACTCAGTATGTCGGCTCAAAATGCAGAGAGCTTTAAATACCTGTATTAGGTACATTTTAAATCTTAAATACGACGACAGGGTGTACGACAAATATCGACATCTCCAAATCCTGAAAGTTGATGAGCTTATCCAGTACATGGTTCTAATCACGATGTTTAGAATAACCTCATCAAGAAGGCCCAGGTACCTCGCTGACAGATATCAGATGTTTTCCCAAATTCACACCCTTGAAACCCGGAATAAGGATATATGTTACCGCACTACAGCCTATCGCCAGTCATTCCTTATGCAGAGCACTTCATATTACAACGGACTTTCACCTGACCTCAAGAAATTGACCAGTTATCCTGCTTTCAAGAAACATCTGAAGGAATACTTATTATCTTTTTATACTGAATGAAAAATGAAGGACGTAATTACCTATGTGGAATGCAGTAAAGAAGACATTTATTTACTTTTATCTATCTTTTCTTAAAAGTTCTGGTTAGGTGGAAGAATGGCCATGTATGGCCAAACCTCGCCAGATTCAATAATAAAGACGTTATCAATCAATCAATCAATCTCTCTCTCTCTCTCTCTCCACCCACCAAACCATACCCAGTACCATGAATAAAATGTTCGGCAGCAATGTTTCGAGCGAATTGGGGCATTTGAGATGCCCAGTCAGCACAAATACCCCAGACGAGTCTCCTCTGACGTTAGACGGCGCCTAGCTAGATCATTAAACATGACTGAACAACAATCCGCTTCTTACCATGTTGTCCGAGTACAAAGTACCGCGGCCACGAGTGATTCAGGTAGCAATCAGGCCCTGACAAAGCCTGGACGGTGCTTTTTCTGTGGCGGGTCCAGACAGCCAAGATTCTTATGCCTGGCAAAAGACGCAACTTGCACATCATGTTCAAAAAAAGGACTTTCGAAAAGGTTTGTAAATCCATCTGCTTCCACAAACATCTGCTTCAGCAGAGACTACAGTGCCTACCGTCACATCAGCTGCTAGCCCTGGGAGCCTACAGAAATCTACTATAGACATTTTTGTCAATAGGAGAGAATGGCCAATAGATGCGGGTAGTTCTTTGTTATTCGTAAACCACTCTTTAGTCCCAAGAATCAAAGCTAGAATCTTACCATACAGTGGACCAATATCTATGGCTAACTCCACACTGCACACTCAGCCACTTACAGCTTATTAACGTGCTAGCACCATACTGTGACGATTCAGAACAGTTGATGGGTTCTGCCTCGATCTGGTGGATCAGCAGTGAGATCATCCATATAATTGTATGGCTCGCAGTCAGACTCCGTCGGCTCCTGAAAAGGCCTTCGACCAAAGTGCTGGTCCGAGGACTGAGCCTCGTGCCCCCCCCCCCCTTCTCATCATTCTACAGGCTGAAACAAACCTGCATTCAATCATAGCAGTTCTATTTGTCTGGTGACTTCAGACGAGCAAGTAAAGGCTACAGGGAATTGCCTGATCTTCAAGCTCATGAATACTCGCCGCCATAGGTTTTCAAACACTTCTATGGTGTCAATGAGAACTGCATCAACGTTCTTCACCAGTGCCTCCAGGAAAACATTGCGGATTTCAATAATGATGTCCTGCATGGACTTTCCTTGAGTACACCCATATTGTCTGCCTGAGAGGTTGCAACAAAAAACTCCTTCGAGAGATTACAAGAACAATATCTCTAACGTTTTGCCACATATGGAACGGTTTTTAACCTATTCATAGTCCACTTGTGACTCCTGGAGAGCAGTTGCGCACTTAGGGATGGACACATGGCTTGGATGTAGAGCTGAAAACACAAATGATTTAGATACCCATGATTGCAAAAAAGCGTACCTGTAACTATCTTGATGTCGATCCTTCCGCTGCTCCCAATGTTGACTTTCTTCTCTTTGGTCCCAATTACCTTGCTCGTATATTTCCTTCTGTCGGTCGTATTGCTCAGGACTACGCTGTTCATATGGCATCGTATTTGCCTGGCAGATAGCAAATCATTGATAATACATCATTTACTAAAAGTGGTATATAGTTTAGGTAGTTTTTACATTCAAGAACAAATTTAATTCGCAATAACATACTTTGACTCGAAGAAATCGTGCAAAAGTAATTAAATTAGCGTTATGAGTCGAACAGACAAACATTAAAAGTAACTCATGATCTACTAAAAGAAACATATCGTTCACAAAAAACAAAAACAAATCAAAACGCAAGGGCACAGTGGGATCAAACGTCATTTGGTTGTGCAGCCACTCCAGAGACACTGAAGCCACTGTTTTCAAGAGGGAATGTCAACCATACCAATAAAACAGCAAAAGACAGAAAAGTATTATGCCATGTATAAGAAACTCCGTCAGGTATTAAAGAAATTGGGTTGTGTCCGCCAGTAGGCAAATTACTAAAGTTAACGTACCTGTTAGGTGAGTCCGTCTCCTCTGGCTGGGGTTCGATGATGTCTTTACATCGAAAGCGCTTGCCCACAGTAACTCACCAGCCAGAGGAGACGGACTCACCTAACAGGTACGTTAACTTTAGTAAACTCCGTCAGGTTAATTAAATTCAGTCAAGTACTGCCACAATTTGAAAAGTATTAAAACGGAGGTTTAGGCGCATTTTCGGGTTTCTCAAAGTTCAAAAGTTCAACAGAGAGCCAGAGAATCATTTTTGGATTATAAAGCATAGGCGTCGATTAGTTGAAGACACCTTGACTTTGACTTAAACCATTAAAGCCATTTTCCAAATAGCAAAACCTCTTTTTCATTCCTAGGTCCATATCTTCTTCGTTTATCGTTTTTTTCATGGCATTGACGATGTTCAACACTCATTGTTGCACTGCTACCAATGAGAATGCAGAGAACAGTTTGAGTAACCAGCTAACAGTTCTAAGTACATAATGGTTAATAATAGAGCATCACAACCCACACAAGCTAAAACTTAGAAGTTAAAAACATAGTCAGAGAGATAATAGTAGTGACCAAAGTCGTAGAAAAAAAATACCTGAGGCCAAGGATAAGGAGGCTGTCTGGCGATTGGAATTGTCCGGTTGTACACTGGATCTTCCTCAATAATCCCTCCTTCTTGAACAGGGTAGCTACCATAATGAGTGGGAACGCCTTCAGCACTGCTGTAACTGACACGACTATTCACCACCTCCATCTGCAAATGATTAGCTTCACATATGAGATAAGTGAACTCCAAGTTTCCCTTATAACAGTACTATCCTTTAATCAGACTTTTACTAAATATCCATGGAGAACCAAATACACCGCAACCATTAAGGCTTGTCTCGAAACTGTGCAGAAGCATCAAGCCACCCACGGAACCTCTTTTCTTTGGACAGAGGCTATTCACTGGCAGTACTGCAACAGTTGAAGAACATGCCCCTCAGTTTTCCCACTTAATTCCGCCTTACACCGACTCGTTTAGAAGTTCTTCTCTGTATTCTTATTGTTGGGATGAGGCGAACTTCAGTGAAATTGTAAATACCACTTGAAGTGAGTAGGAACTAGCAGTCCCACTGGTTGTGAAAAGCACTCGTTGAATGACACCCACAGTTCTACTGTAAGCGTTTGCAAAGGCACAATCTTTAGTCTCTGCTTAGCCCTCCTACCTTCAGCTTGACCAGTAGTCAGGCCTGCAGTGTCCCGGTAGAAGGTAGTTGGATTTTCTGAGACGCAGAATATTCTGACAAATATGATTCTTGGCGTTGCATCTCAATCAAGCTTTCCCTGTTTCTCACCACAGCTAGTTTTTAGTGTTTTCCCCCACTAGAATATTGTTGGATAAATGTGAGCAAACCCCTAGTGTTCTTAATTGGAAGTTTACTTTATTTATTCGTTGCGTTTGTTCGTCTCAACTGCCGACTTCAATCGTTCACAACAAATCCAAGACCAAACCACGACTTGTCAAGACCAAAGTGAGCAGGTGAACTAGGAGAAGTAAGGGGGAAGATAACTTGCTTCTTCGTATCTCCACCAGCAATCAGTTTTTTGTCATCTAGAGCTCGAATTTACGCCTCGGTTCGTTTTTCTCGGGTCATCAGTATCCCGCTCACTAATTTACTTTTCCCATCTTTTACTGTAGTGTTTGTGTTTTATCCATCCATAACCCTGACACCACATCGCGGCAGGAAGAATTCAACATTTTTAATCCCTACACCGTTCGCCGTTTCTGTCAGCATCGTATCAAGATCGTCAAGGATACATCAACTCTTCATTTCGGTTTCGTGAGAACGAATTTTATATTCATCATTTTCATTTTTACGCAGGAGCAATTTCTTTTATTTTTCTCCTTTCATTTGCCTGGTTTAATAAACCTGTTAATGTAGCACAAACGAAAGGTTTTTCTTGGGGATCCACCCTTTGGGTTAACATTATTTTGGTCGCACAGCGTGGTTTGTTTGTTCCTGCTTTAATTCAAGCCAAAGTAACATTAGAATACGAATAAGTAGTTAGTGAATAATTCCTGCTTCGTAAACAATAATTCCACGATTTTGGATCGCAATAATTTGCTCCTTAGACATTGTAGGGAAGTTTCAGTTCCAATTCCGTCATATGCTCTTTATTTTTCTTCTTGTACTAATTGTAATTTTCGTCACTCCCAGTTTCCCTCCAGTCCTTTCCATTTACTCCTAGAAGGCCTCCGACTGTCGAAAAATCCGAACATACGACATTCACTTCTCTCAAGCGCCAAATGTTGGCATATGCCAATGAACTCAAGAGTATTAATGATGCTGGGCGATTGGCGTTGAAAGATGTAACAAAATTCTCCATTTTTAAGGGTATGTTTCGGGTGTTGGATCGATATTTCTCTAAACTTGAATGTGTTTGGGAGGAACTTCAGGATGTCGCCGATGCTGCTGGCTCAGAATTAATCTTTCCCTCAGCTGAACACAATACGCTTCTAACCAATACCCGTAAGTATCGAAACTTTGGACCAGCAGTCTTCGACTTTCCCTTCCCGTTTTTCACTTGGTCCTAACAGTACTCAGGTGATTCATGAAAATAGGTCTGATTTACCAACCATACCTCTTCCAAAGTTCGATGGGGAACTTATGAAGTGGCCACCTTTTCGAGATACATTCACTTCATTTATAATCGAGGATGACACTATTTTTCCTCAACGTAAGTTCATCTACTTGAAAACAGCATTGACTGATCAAGCTGCTGCTGTCGTTGCCTCTCTGCCACTTGAACAACGAAATTTTGAATTAGCCTGGAATGCACTTTTAACCGCATTTGATAATAAAAGGGTGCTCGTGGCCACGTATTTGACTCAAATTCTCAACTTCAAGCCAATACATGCTACACCAACAATTCACGCCTTGAAGGAATTTCTAACCAAAATTTCCGATAGTGTATCTGCTCTTCGCCTTCTCAAAATTGAAAACGAAAGTCAGTACATTTTATTTGTTCTTGCAGTGCGCTGCCTAGACCCTCGTACTCATGAGCAGTTCGAGCTTTCCCACCATGGTCCTGAATTTCCTACTTTCGACAAGCTCTCAACCTTCATTCGTAATAAGGTCATTGCCCTAGAGCTCGCAAATGGTTCAGGGCCAACAAACTCCCCTACATCGAACAAATCAAAATATTTAGATAAATCACGAACAAACTGTCACATTCTAACTAACTAACACTAGTAACCCCACGCATAACTGTGTTGTTCGTCACACTGAGCCGCATTCTCTATTCAAGTGCTCAGCATTCATAAATGGAACAGTACAACAACGCCTCAACTGGCTTCGAAATTTTAACAGTTGCAGAAATTGCCTCTCATACAACCACAAATTAAACGAGCGTAAATCCAAGTGGAATTGTCGCATGTGCAAAAGACGACATAATTTCTACCTTCACTTCGACTATAAGAATAATTCTCCTGTAAGACCTAAACAAACTGCTAGCGTGTCACAAGGCACAAATGCTGATCAAGCAACCAACTCAAATGGAGCTGCTCAACTTCAGTGCTCTCTCCAATCATGATTCTCAAGTTGTCCTTGGTACAGCAAAGGCGAAAATCTTAAGATTCCAGCGGGAGATACCAACGCCTTAGACTTGTCGTAGATTCCGGTGGCCAACATTCCTTCATTAGCCAATCATGTTTACGTCGCCTTGGTTTCACAGCAGATAAATTCCAACATCGCATTTCGGGCATCGGACAAACGGTGTTTGAAGGAGCGACCGGTATAGTACAGTGCACCTTAGCTAACTCGCAACTCAGAGCATCACTTCAACACTGAAGCTGCAGTTATAAGACAAATCACAAATTTCTAGCAGAATCACGATATTCCTGTCCACAAAATCCAAACATTCCTGACATTTGAACTGGCAGATCCAATGTTTCACAAATCTGCACCTATTGATTTACTTTTAGACGCTGAACTATTTGGTGAAATTTGTGATGGACTGGAATTGGATTTGTTGGATTTGATCACTGTAGAACCTCATTTTCCAAAACTTTTTCCCACTGTGTTTGGCCATATTGTCATGGGAAAATTTTGCTCAGAGCCCTCCAGTGGATCAACTTCCCTGTTCGCCTTCTCTACCTCAGACGATCTTCACGCCACTCAGCACAGATTTTGGGAACTCGAGGAACCGAAAGCTACCAACGTCCATAGCCTTAACGAACGTAAATGTGAAGAGCATTTTTTAAATGCTCATTACCGAATGCCACCAGGCCAGTACGTCGTTCGTTTGCCCTTCAAAGAAGAGAAACTTCCTGACTTGTCAGACTCTTTGCATTGCGCGGTCAAAAGGTTTTACAATTTAGAAAATAAATTGAAGACTAATACAGAACTTCGACAACTCTACCACGCCTTCATGCACGAATACATCAATCTTGGACTTATGAGCTCTACAGTATCATCCCCCCACGTCTTGTGTGATCTTGTCCCACATCACTCCGTCATCAAAGAAGATCGCAACCAAATGATACTACGTGTTGTATTTGATGGACGCGCACCATCTACTACTAACGGCTCTCTGAATGACCATTTGCGTTCTGGTAAAACATTGCAGAAGAACATCCGTATCATATTGATGAACTTCAGGGCTCACACTCACGTTTTCATTACAGAGATTGTGAAAATGTATCGATCTATTTTGGTGCATGATGATGATCGCTCCTACCAGTGCATAAAATGGCGCTTTGACCCTTCAGAAGCATTGGAAACTTACCAGCTTAACACGGTAGTCTATGGTTTAAATTTCTCTCCTTTTTTAGCTCTTCGAGTCATACAACAGCTACGCACAGACGAAGGACACCATTATCCACTAGCTGCTGATCGCTAGATCGCGATATTTATGTAGACGATTTTGCTACAGGTAGCGATTGCTTATCGACTGCTCTTGATTTACAACAGCAGTTAATCAAATTATTGAAAAAGGGCAAGTAGGCCAGCAACACACCTCAACTTCTTGCTTCTGTTGCTGACCAATCAAGCAATAACCCTGTATCACTTGACACACATGAAGTAACTACAGTGAAAATTCTTGGGATGGCATGGGATCCACGTAGCGATACCTTCTCATATCAGATAAGCCCTCTGTCACCAGCATCACTCAAAAGAGGAGTTTTGTCTTGCGTAGCAAAAATCGTTGACCCTTTAGGTTTGCTTGCACCCACAGTTTTCCTTTTCAAACGCTTCATTCAAGAACTTTGGAAATCTAACCTTTCTTGGCATCAAAAGCTAAACTCTGAAATGCAATCACAATGGGATACATTAACTAGCCAACTCACTCAATTGTCCTTGATCAAAATAACACACATGTTGCCTCCAAGTTTGCCAGCCAGTACCAAGTTATTGGGTTTAGCAATGCGTCTACCAAAGGGTATTGCGCAGCTCTATATGTACGAGCCACTTGTGAAAACACAGTGACTGTTCGTCTCCTTGCTGCAAAAACTAAGCTGGTTCCATTGAAAGTAATAACAATACCACGCCTCGTGCTCTGTGGTGCAGTTTTGTTAGTAGACTTCTCTTTCCTGTTTTCTCAAGCTTTTTAAATCCCAGCTCATAGAACCACAATTTTTAGTAGACTCTTCGATAGTGAATACTGAACCTTTCCAGCTTAAAACGTTTGTCGCTAGCAGGGTTTCCCACATCACTCAATCTACTCCAGTTCATTATTGGAGACACATTCACTCTCAACACAACCTGAGTGACTGCGGGTGGAATACTGCCTACTGAGTTAGTTCATCATGCCCTATGGTGGCATGGTCCAAGATTGCTCCGACTGCCAGCCACCTCCATGCTTCACTGTTCTATCGTTTACATGTATTAGGCTACGAAATGGAAGGTCAATAATAATCAGAAATAACCAAACAAAGTACGGTATACTTCTCCGTATATTTTTCCTATAATTCCAAAAAAATGAAAACAGAACCAGTTCTCTATCAGTTCCAACGTACACAGTTTCTAACGCAACGCTCGCCCGTCCGCTCTACTCGTTGGAAGCCCCCCCCCCCCCCCGCGACTCTTTTGGTTTATTATTCATTCTGAATAATAACCCTATGTTTTCGGTCACGAAAAATTTTTTACAACCCCCCCTCAAAATTTGATACTTTACGTTTCAAGACATGGAGATTCCAAATTTGCAATGTCCGTCCGCCGTCCCCCGTCCCCCGTCCGCCGTCCGGGCCGTTTTGTGCCTTTAACGTGGTCTAAAAAATTCGTTCTTTCGCCCAAAAATCCGACTTGGTATCTAGTTGTGCCCACCATCTCGGCAATCCGATCGGACGAAGCCCGTGTTGTAACGGGCAAAAAACGGTTAAAAAAATTAACGAAACGCAGTACAACGCGGAGCTACAAGCGTTTCGTCGTTTGAATTCCCTCCGCCCCGCCCTTCTCTTTAAAAAACCAACCGCTCTCGAGGCGGCTCTCGCCTCCCTCCCAACGACCCCTTTGGCCTCCCAACGACGACGCGCTTCGCTTCGAGCGCCCCCCCCCCCGTTCCAATTTCCCCGACGTTTTGGTTTTAATACGATTCAATTTTTTAGATTCTTTCGTTTCATTCTCATTTTGGTTTTTTTCATAGATTTTTGGTTAAATTTTGATATTAGTATTTAGCGTGCATGTTTTCATATTAAAATTCAGTTTTTTCTAGATACTTTCGTTTTTTTTTTTTGTTTATTTTAATATTACGATTCAGTTCTTTTCGACCTTTTTTTGGGTTTCATTATGATATTTTTCGATGCTGAATCGGACAGGATGGATCTCGGAGCATTAATGCTAGGTCAAGCTGATTGTCCGAATAATAAACCGCTGTGTAATAATTTGCAGGGTTTTTTTTTTGCTTCCTCTAGGAAGTGCTCGCGTTTCGTATATAACCTTTGGCATTACGATTTGTCCCTTTATCGTCCGATTGCGTTGTTCTCGTCTTCACCTCCACGAATGACTGTTTCCCTCCGTCTCAACTATTTCCGTTAGCAAAATATCTGTTATCTTCGATTGAACTTTTCACTATTCGTTTATTTATGGTTTATTTATTTAATAGTTTGTTCGTTTCATATTTTTGGTTTTAATACGATTCAATTTTTTTAGATTCTTTCGTTACATTCTCATTTTGGTTACATTTTGATATTAGTATTTAGCGTGCATGTTTTCATATTAAAATTCAGTTTTTTCTAGATACTTTCGTTTTTTTTTGTTTATTTTAATATTACGATTCAGTTCTTTTCGACCTTTTTTTGGGTTTCATTATGATATTTTCCGATGCTGAATCGAACAGGATGGGTCTCGGAGCATTAATGCTAGGTCAAGCTGATTATCCGAATAATAAACCGTTGTGTAATAATTTGCAGGGTTTTTTGGAATTATAGGAAAAATATACGGAGAAGTATACCGTACTTTGTTTGGTTATTTTGACTATTGATTTTGATTATTATTGACCTTCCATTTCGTAGCTTAACATATGTAAACGATAGGCGAGAATTATGCGTTTTGACCTCAGTGAGAAGTATAATTTTGTGCTTATAACTTTCTGTGACCGTCTGATGTTGGTGTGAGATCATGATTATCAAGTTTGAGCTGACTAGGTTCAGTCGTTCTATCTCATTCGTGTCTACATTCGCACACCATGTTTTGAAAAGGGTGGTTTTGGAAGTTAGAAACGTACATATCTGAAGAAAACTCAATAATTATCTTTTTTACCAATCTAATAGGATATTAATGAGGCTATACGAATGAAAAGGTCCTACTGTTCAAGACGATTCGTATAAATTTGGGAATTATGTGGAAGTAGAACACGTAAATAATAATTTTTGTTTTCTCTTTGCAGGTTCGATGCTATTAGCTGTAGGCGCCTTTTGTGGGGTTGGTAAAACTTCTACCTCCCTCATTGTGAAACTAATTTCCCAGACCATTGTTCACTTGCCCCCACTTTCATAAAGACGATGTCTGGAGAAGAAAAAAAAGAGCGTTTTACCGCTGGGCTAGAGTGCCACAGGCCATTGGTGCCATCGACTGTACATACGTGAAAATGTCAATTTTTGTAAAACCCCGCACATTTGGTGTTGAAAAGCATCTTGTTTCGTTTTTCAAATTTTTTGAAAGTTGTTTGGTGTATGATTAATTTTGAATAATGCACGTAATGTTTTCTATAAGGAACATTTTTTTACTTATGTTGGCTCAACTCACGGCGGAAAGTTATAAAATCGACGGAAAAAATCACGACAAACACTTAACAAAAATAGTCACAATACGAAAAATGGCCTACACAATGAGAAGAAGAGTAAGAAAAGAATGAGAAGTAAGTAAAGATAAGAAGAGAATTGAAACAAAAGAAAAAAGTATCAAGTTACATCACAAATATATTATTTAACAATTCTGCAACTGATATTTTGGGTATTCGAATGAAAATGTCAAATAATGAAATCCACAGGCGGCAAATGAAGGTGGCCCAATGGTACCAACTCTCCAACACATTGTTTAGGATGAAAACTCGCCAAGTTGCCTCTTTATTCGAGGGATTCTTGTTTGAGCGTAGTGGTAGCCCTTTTTCCCCACAGTCAAACTCTAACTAGCTAACTATTAGTCAATTGGCGATTGATGAACACAATCCGAGCTCTAGTATTTTTTCACTCCATGATTATCGTTAACAGATCGCTACCTAATCAACGTTTTAACTAAAGAATTGAGAAACTGGCCCTAAGTCTACAAGACCATTTTAAAGGGCCCTCCTCTGGAAATTAGTACATTCTTACCATCACCCATTCTTACCTTAGATGAATACTCCAGATTCCCTTTTGCTTATCCTTGTCGGTACATAATGGCTACTACAGTGAAGAAGAAACTATTCAATTTATTTACTATAATCTGAACCCCCACATACATTCATCCCGACAGGGGAAGATCGTTTCTCTCTAAGGAGCTTACTGACTATCTCCATGCGCAAGGGATTGCTACTGTTCGTCAACTTCATACAACCCAGCTTGAAACTATAACTTTGGCCTTGAAAAACAAAGGAATGAAGGCATCACAGTGGGAACAGATTTTATGCGAGTCCCTACATGCAACACCATAAACTGTCCCCCCACGAACGAATGTTCAGTCATGCACAGCGTTCAACGAATGGGGTAAAAATCCCATCCTGGCTCTCAAATCCTGGAAAAGTTTTACTAAAGGGTTCGTTCTTCAAAATACAGCCCCTTGGTTGTAGAAGTCGACCTAATTCCAGAATACACCCTAATACGCAGGCCTGATGGAAAGGAATCAACTGTGTCACTCAATCACTTGGCACCTGTTGGAGAGAGCTCGATTGCAGGCTATCAAGATCCAAGCGACTTGGAACAAGGTCACACGATGGAAAATACGCCTCCAACACCAATCCAGCAAGCACTAGTATCAGATATTATTGCCACTCTAACTTTACCGACACTGACTCCAGAAACACTGTCTTCACCATTCTCCCCGGCTACTCCCAACAGTTTACAGAGCTCTGTACCAACTGCTATAAGAAGATCCCGACACTGACAAAAACCTCCAGTTTACCTGAAGGACTACCATTTAAATTGAGAGGGGGAAAACGTTATGTGTTTTATTATTACTCCATTGATACGAATGCTCATTACTTAACTACATACTTGATTCTCACAAATCAATTTTAATATGTGAAGTTCTTTATTTGATTAAAGCCTTAAATTGGGACGATTTATTCATTACACCACCCAACTACTGGTTGTGAAAGGAGGAATGGATGAGGCTAAAGTAAGTCTCTCAAATCATTTGCCCTCTACAGGGAGGACAAGAGCACTTGTGGACTGATGAGCCGAGGGAAGTAACAGAGGCTAAGCCTGTATTGTACAGGACAAAATACTGCCGTGTTATTGCCCTTAGTGCACATTGGTAGGCCACCGGGTATGAGGCGCTAGGCCCTGGAGGTTTGTGGAGGACCAGTGAATGGTGTGCCATCTTTAACTCATCATGCAGCCGCGGCTGGAAATGCGCACCTTGGTAGTGCACAAGCACAGCAGCTCTGTACACCTGTCCACGTCATTGTCAAGAGCGTGGTCATCTGGCAGGAATGCACCAGCCAACAGAGCCATATTTGCTCAGATATTTTGGCTCCCAGGTAGACGCTGTAGCCGGGAGGCCAGAAAGCAGGGCCATCAGGGGCAACCTGGCAACCGCACTTACCAATTTGTACGGGGAGACCCAGGGTTTGGTAATAAGCTTACCAGTGGTGACGCACCTCAAAGACATCCAATTTGCATGATACATAATGCACTTAAATTCACATGGAGATGTGCGGCCACTGGTGACTCGGCACTGTTGAACATGGCGACTTGGAAGGAAACATTCTTGACTTGGCACTGCTCATGAGACTGCTCGTTGCAAGCGCTTCACCTGCGTAGAACAGCCTTGCTCCTTCTGGGTTCATCAGGGGACATTTCTTCAAGAGGGAGAGGCCACATAAGGGATTGCCAGTTTGATGCAGCTTGTGATGATGGTCTCGATAGGGCCTCAATTTCATCATACACCGCTTCCCTGGATGCGACCCATCCAGGGAACACTACGAGAGGTGTAAAAATTCAGAAGTTGGTCATTCACGTGCCTGTTGAACTTATCCCAGTCAGTGTAAGCACAGTGCACGGAGCCATCTAGCACCTCCATGGCACACAAACACTCAGGTGAACAACAAGCAATCAGCCCCCTTGACCACCCACTGGGCCCAGTTAGTGGCAGACATTAAGGAGGAAGTGGTGAACAAGGCATTGTTGAAAGACAACCCCTGCGGACCAACAAAGGAGGGACTAGTAGGCATGCTCAAGAGTGTCAGGTCACACATGTTAACCATTGCAGCCACCTCCACCCCTCGCATGGGTCATAAGTGTTCAGGTTGCCTATTATGACGATAGTAAATGCCAATATATGCTGCAGCTGCTCCAGGATGGGTAAGGCATTGGCTGGATGGGGAGAGATATACAGTGACATCACGTAAAATGTGTGAGCCCACTCCACCCGCATCACAGTGAGGTGTTGAGAGCTAACAAGTACAGTACCAGTATGGCTCTGTGCCACACTATCACTGTAAGTTGTGGGTGGAATGTTGGGCAAGGTGGTGGATAGGTGAGGTAGGGGGCTCGAAAAGTAATGTGGCCTGTGTGCCTGGTACAGCTCTTGAAGAAACAGGAGGTGGTATGGAGCGCTGGGGGCTAGTTGTTGGAGCATACAGTGTGGCAGGTACCTTTTAACCATGTTGGCACTCCCCACACAAATAGTCATCAATGGCCGTAATGGCTCACGATCCATACCATGCCCACTTGACCAACCTCAACCAGGTCCTTCTGTTTGCCCCTTCCCAATGACTAACTCTGACTTAATCAAGTTATAACCCAATTCCAAGTTACTTCTGACCAGTTGCATACTACTATTAATCGACTGACGAGTAACCGAAGATATAACGATCTATCTAGTACTGATACCTGTACGAAGAATTGGATTCTACCATATGATTACTCGTTTCTACCAATTGAAAAAGCCTCTCACAATCAAATCACATCCGGAGCGGATGAGCGGGAGCCGCTTCAACGAAATTAAGAATTACATTCAATGTGACAAAGAACTCGAAAAGATGCCTGACCCAGCAGTCGCTGTGAGTTGATAAAATTAGACAAATAAAACTCTCTTCGACCAGATGATGTAGAATTTCGGAAACTTAATGGAATACTACTAATTTCTCCGGGAAATAGCGCAATGTCATTCATCAATGTCAGTTGATTTGCACCTTGTTGTTTACGAAGGGTGAACAACAAGACCGAAAGAACAAGGCTTCACCTCCTCCTTCATGAAAGCAGGTGCCGAAATGCTGCGCAGACACCATCATTACCTCGTTTGCGATCATACTGACAACTCCCGTCTATTTTTTACCCGCGTCGCCGAACGTTTTCACCGACTCCATTTCATTTTCTCAAAATCGCCTTTGGATCTTCGGTTTCGGTTTGGATACGTTTATCCCTGGACTACCTGGAACGACCCCGGACTCCAACGAAAGCCCAGACCAAGGCGCGTCAACGCTGTGCTGTTCTCGTCACCATCTCAGCTTCCACGAAAAGAAGCTCTCCACTCAAAATTCCTTTCACCATCAAGCTAAGTCTTTATTCTTAAGGGCCCTTTAGGTAGGATATCTTTATTTTAACCTCATTTATACAATTTCAATAAATCTTTCCTCTGTTAGGTTGAAGTTCAGATCTCGCATTTTGTCTCATTTCACTCTGCTCCTGGTAAATGAAATACTGATTCCAAGTTAAGTTTTCTTTGAACTCGACCGTTTAGAGGCCAGGGAAGAGACATTCTGATCCCAGTGGTAATAGACAGTTGGTTTGCCTTCAAGTGTTGCGTCTGTTTGTAAACTCCTGTGGTACTTTTTCCATGAGTTCATTCCGAAATGATTCCAAGTGTATTCAGAATGGTAAAATTCTTTTTGAAAAACTTTTCGAGTTCAATGATACATCTTATACACTTTTTTGACGTTGAAATACAGACTTCTTACCAACCGATATTACCAAATAAGTTCAAACACCCCAAGTCTACGAACTGAACATATCTGTACGTTGAATATGAAAAGTTACCTGCTGATGTTGTTGAAGCCACTCCACTGTTGACATATCTGGTCTGGCTGGCTCAGGTGAAGTGGTTTTCGTGAGAATGCCATAGACAGCGAGTGTGATTGTCGTGTACCACCCCCTAAGAACCAGACCGTCGGTAGAAATAAGCTAAAATTAATGGAAAAAATTGAAAATACCTGCTTTAAATAAAGTAATTAAAATTAATGGCTACGAAATATCATATTTAAAACTTTACTGGTCTGTATAAAAGTAAGTGGTAAGTGTAGTGAGCTGAGTTTCAGAATTACCAGGGCCAGCTAGTGGCTGAACTGAACTGATTAAGCGAGACTAACTGGGTCCCAAGGCGTTTGTGAACCTAGCTGTACGTACGCTTCTTTCCGGGGAAAAATAATGAAATGAGAAGAGCACGGGTGGACTGGATGATTCGGAGAATGAGGGTCGGTTCCCGCCGTACAAAAAACAGCCCCCAACGCAAACACAAAATGAGTGAGGAAGACATGTGCAGGACTAACCTTGGGTGTGGCAGATCGGAGCGGCCTCCCGTCAACGGCCAAATCTTCGTGTTTCCCTACAGCGGAGAGAGGGGACGTCGGTTTGGAGGTATTGGGTTCGGAAGAACGAGGACCGAAGAATATGGGGGGTTAGTGAGAAAAAGGAAAGAAATCACAGGAAATTCGCACAACGCGGGGAACGTGGGAAAATGCAAATTAAGTGCAGGGGGCTAAAGGAGCGGGGAGGGCCCTTCAAGAGCGAAGGAAAGAGATAAAGGAGAAGGGACACACATTTCATGTTTGCGCCACAGCGTCAGAACCTTGTCGGCGGGAAACAGCTTCCATCCCCGCAATTGAGATCAAACACTTGCTTTATCTGGAATTTGAAGGAACTAATGCCCTATCATAGTAGTATAACAACAACTCCAGTAAAAAGATGATGAATGAACCCTCTCAGTGCTAGCCTGATTTATGCCTCCAAAATCGGGCTACGATCTCTACTAGCCTGGTATATAACAAGCTCGCCTTTTAATTTCAAAGAAAACTTAAGACAGTGGTGTTAGGAAAGAGCAAATGTTATTCACTCTAGCGCACTGATAAGCTTCAGGAAGAGACCTGTGGCCCATTTCGAGAGCTAAGCCACTGAGTGCCACTGAATTGACCTCCCGCCATAACTTTTTTTTACTCCCCAAAGCTCATCGTAAATGGGACGGACGGTGACACCCAAAAAGGAGAAACTAAATAAATAATAAGTAAGGAAATGGGGAGGGTGGCCAGACAACCCTACGCTGGCTCTAGGGATAGAAGGACTAGGACGGGGAAGGAAAGAAGTATAAGAGGATGTTCAACGATAGAACAACCACCAGTTTAGATACGATACGAGCAACACATGGGTGGTGATATCTCGGAGAACTGCTGCTGACACACCCAACTGACACATCTCCTCAGCACTTTTCTTGCACCACACAGGTCTGTTTCTTTATTTGATGACTGTTCCTAAACCCTCGATGAGAGTTATATCAGTCATGGGAGTTGTGGTTTCGCTAATGTGCAAGAGGTCGGCTCCTGCAACAGTAATTGCACGTGATGAGGTAGACCTTACAGTGGTAGTGCCTTTAAGGGACTGGAGATGTTGGTTGAAGCCCCACCTCTCAACTATATTCACCCCTAAATACTTGATGTGCTTTTCAAGAAGGAGCCTGTGGCCGCAGAAGCGTATTGAGGGTTGATTATTCACTTTCGTTTCAAGAGGATTAGCTGGTTTTTTTCCTCAGCCACCTGCATCTTGACATCCTCGCACCATTGGGTGACGGTGCGGAGCATGTGGTGGTTTTTTTCTTCGATTTGGCGGACTGACTCTGCAAAGATCAGCACAGTCAAGTCATCCACATAGGCGTACTGCTCGAAGTCAGTCTCCATGAGCTTCCTGAGAAGATCAAGGACCGAGCACTGTGGGCACCCCTTCTCAATCTTTCTCTGAACGGAGACATGTCTGCATTCGATCGTAGCTATTCTGTCTCCCAGGTAACTTCTGACGAGCAAGTACAGGTTACAGGGATTCTGCAAACTTTCAGCTCATTAAGGAGCACTGGCCACCAAAAGTTGCCAAACGCTCTCCTGATGTCAATCAGAACTGCTACAACCTAATTAGCCGGTGCCAGCAGGGAACCATGCCGAATTTCGACAATGACATCCTGCGTGGACTTTCCTTTGGTACACCCGTATTGCCTGCCTGTGAGGGTGCGGCCAAAGACCCCTTCGAGGGACTGCAGTATCAAGATTTCTAATGTTGGCTGAGCAGTCTCCATGATCGCGGGTCTGACTGATTGCAGTCGCCTTCCTTTCAAAGAGTGACAACACGTGCAGACTTCCACTGAGTGGGGAACTGTCCGACCTGCAAACAGTCATGAAATAAATTAAGGAGGCCGCTGAAGATTGTCCACTCAGCCTTCCTTAGCATATTGCTTTCTATTCTATCTGGCCCAGGAGATTTGTTGGGCTTTAAGATCGCAAGGGCCCTGCCATGGTCGCCTGTTGTCCACAATGGGATTCAGGCTCGTTTGGAGGGTCCATGATCAGCTCCCTTGCTGCCCTCTGGGCTTCAATGTCTCGAGCTACTTGGTCGTGAGGGAATGCCTTCTCAAGGAGGGTTTCCAGTGAACTTTCGATGCTGCAGGCCCAGCCTGACTCATTTTGCATGGCAGCTAAGACCTGCTTTACGTTTGCTTTTCCTATGGAGGAATCGTAATGTCAGTCCAACGGGTTCTCAGAGCTCTCCGCTTCCACAAAATTTCGCCAGCCTTGCCGTTTGGCTCGTTTGATGGCGCGGTGGAAGGCCTTCTTCTCCTGGATGAAGGCAGTTCGAAGTGTGGCTCTGGCATCGGGGTCAAGAGCGTGTTGGTACATCCTTCTGGCTCTATTTACACTTTTCTTGGGGGATTAAGTTCGTCAGTCCACCATGGACTTTGATCGCCCTGTGCTTCTGTTGCCCAATTACAGAAAACCAAGCGAGTGCAGGGCTGTGGTAAATATGTCCACTTTGCTGTCCACCCCTTCAGGTGTGGCGTACACTATAAGTCGGTGTCTGCAGCACGCACACACGCAGGTCACCTTCCAGTACCCTACAGAATTGTGGCCAGTCAGCATTTTTTGTGCAGAATCGCTTTTCACACGCGTCTTTGCAGTGGATGTTGTCATCTGCAATGGCTAAGTCAATAACCATGTGATCACTCTGCGTTGCACCTGGTACGACTCACCAACCCTGCAATTTGAGTAGCAGGGTGTGAGACACAGCTGTGATGTCTATGCACGACCTCCTCCCAGCCCATCATAGGTTGCCTCAGTCATGGGGTCATCAGCAAGCAAGTTGTACTTAGTGAGCAACTATATATACACCTCACCTGCCCCATCCATTGTTAGGGATCCCCATAATGGTGATCAGGCATTTGCATCAGTACAGACTATGCAGGGTCGTCCTGGTAGGCCTGCTAGAGCCCGCTCGAGTGGCTGAAGGCTGTTGGCAACTGGTGCGCCAAATTGCCTGTAAAATGATATTACAACCAGCTCGAAGCCACCAGCTCGGATGAGCACAGCGACCAAGTGTTGGCTGTTCAGATGAGTGAGTGTGAGCATGTTGATGGACTGATCAATGTAGGTCACTGCTGACTTGGCTCCCATTCTCGCTCCAGCCACCACCCGTGCCTGCGATCCCAGACTGAGAGTTTTGGATCCTACTTATAGTTCCTGTGAGGCGAGAACACTGCAGCGTTTCTTGAGTACACTTTGCAGCAACTCAGCCATAACCTTCTGACATCACCACATGAAGATCACAGCTGCCAAATACTACCTGTATATCCAAGATTACTGCGACGATGTGATGCCTCAGTCCTTCTCTAGAAACAACCTGGCAGTGCCACTCTCTCTCTCCACTTCCCAGCCTAAGATGACAATGCACCAGCAACCTGTTTGCAGACCGTGTCATGACACTAGTCATGGCCCCCAAGAGTAGGCAGACACACCTGCACCACTTGATTCAAACAACTTACCACAGGCACGACAGCGAACATTCACAACATTACGATCCTGGCCACTTGTTGAGGGGGGCGCGGTGGCCAAGCGCGTTTGGGCGTGAAGCCTTCCGAGCCAGGCGGGGACAGAAACAGTGGTCCCCCCTCCTCCAAACCCAGGGGGGGTGAGGCAATGGGTACCGGCGGCGGCTGGGACACTAAGCGGGCCCCATAACAGGCTCGCTGGGGAGATAGGACATGGGCCCAATGTGTGCCACGGCGAAATGCCATTGGTCCTGCAGCTCTAGCGGAGTCGTATGGCCCGCAGCTGCCTCCCTGATGAGTGAGTGAGTGTGGCCACTTGTACACCTCATGGTCACCCTGCAGTCGGGGGTCCAGAATACCGCTGACGTATTCCCTGCGTGTCGTATGAGCCGACTAAAAGGGACAGCCGGGTGGGCCCAGCTTGAAAGACAACCTCACCTCTACGAGGTCCCCGCAGGATTACATCCAACGAGGCTTAACTGTGGCTGGGGGTCACAGTGTACTCTGTCGCCACACTGTGCTCACCCTGCAGTAGGGGGTCCAGAATTCCACTGCCGTACTCCCTGCGTGTTCGTATAAGCCGGACTAAAAGGGACACAACTTACACTTTATTCACATACATGACACACTGGGAACCCCCTACCTTTAGCTGGGATCGCAGAACACACCCCCCCCAGGAAGGGGGACAGAATTCTCCTGCCGTATCCTCTGCGTGGCCGTTAAATCCGGCCTTAAAGGGGCTTAAAGCTCACGACACTGACATACACAACATATTCCAGATACAAAATACACTGCAACGGCTTGCGTGGCAGAACACACTCACTTGAAACACTCATAATGAGCGAAAGACAGTCCTGGAAGTAGCTCACTAACACCTTTGAGCGATCCCCTATATAGGTGCGGCCTTCGGAATGAGGAGGGGGAAAAACCAGGTTTGAGCGTTCCTGGGGCGGCTGATAGCGTGTGTCCCGCTCACCACATCACTAGTGGCCGAGGGCTGACTCTGAGCAGCAGCCGAAAAATCCCTCATGCGTCTTAGTCCCGGTGGGTGGCCGGACTGGCAGCTGCGGCGCATGTGGGGGCCTCCCTCTGACCCTCAACGGACCAGCGAAAGGGGCTAGAATCAATATGCCTGAGGGGGAGCTTCCAGGGCACTGCCTCGAGCACCTCTCGCTCATACCACGAACACACACAACAAATGAACTCACAAGGATACACTACACCAGTCCGCTTCTTTAATCACCCCCAAATAAGTAAAAACATGACAAAGTCAACTAAAACTTCAGCAGGTAATAAAAACGCCACCTACGCCTGTTCCTCGGGCTCGCCAAGCTCGACCCCTCCCTCTTCGGACGATGAGCAACCTACTCGTCGTCCAAACAAACAAGGGCGGAAAGAACCGGGCAAACCGCGTTCATCTCCCCTTCTCCCCTAGTAGCCCGGGCAACCCGGCTACTACAAGCACACACGACACAGCGTGGACCCTAAACTGTCGGACATGGAGCAAATTTGCGCATACGTCCAAATCATCCACGGCCAGCTGGCACGGATGAGGGCCAACGCGACAGGACCTATGCAGGACCTCGTAACTAGTTGCCTCTTCGAAATTTCGAAGCTGGCTATAAAAGCTAATGCGCCCAACGACATCGCCCCCTGCCACTCCCCCTGCGGGAAACTGTGGCGGCTGTCGTGAGGGAAGAGCTGCGAGGGAAATTGCCCAGCAGCCAGTGCCACCAGCCCCCCAAACTCGAGGAGCAACAACGAGCCAGGGTAGTACCCCAGGCCCCTCATATGCGGCAGTAGCCGCTACTGCGCCTTCCTCCCCCCCTCATGGAGCTGAGGCGGAATGGCAGCCTGCCAGGGCCAGGAAGCGCAGAGGGAAGCAGAAACAGGCCCCAACTAAGCAGGAAGTGCAGGCCGAGGGCAGCGCCCGCCTATGCCTCCGCCCAAAAACAAGGGCAAAAATAAAAATAAAAACCAAAATAAAAAGCCTCCACCGCTTGCCAAACTCCCCTAAAAACCCACGACAAAACGTGGTAGTGGTTAGGCGGACATGTGAGGAAGGAGAGGCTGGTCCCTCCAACCCTGACGCAATGGAAGCGCTTATGCGGGGTGTCCCTGCTACGGACCTCCAAGCTCTGAGTGTCCGAGTGCTAGACATCCGCACCGCAGTAGGAGGTGGCGCCGTCATTGTGACGGAAACGCCAGAAATGGCCAAGGCGCTCACGAGCCACATTTCCACAATAAGGAGTTGAAGCTCCAAGCGTCAGCCCCTGGGTCGTTTCCCACGCCTGCTGCTGTGCGACGTGCGGACCGACCTTCAAAGAGGACTTGGCCCAACAAGTTGTTGAGCACAACCCTGCGTTAGGCTTGCAGCCGCAGGATGTCAGGCCTCTCTTCACCAAAAAGCGTGGCAGACAGAAGGATTGGGTGATTGAGGTATCACCCAGCCTGTACAAAAAACTAGAGGGGGCAAGGCACCTCCAAATGGCCTGGCAGCGGTGCGCCATACGAAAGTACCAAGCCCCCACTCAGTGCTACAAATGCCAGCGCTATGGCCACCTGGCAGTGGCCTGTACAAGACCTGTTGTGTGCGCCTGGTGCGCCTTGCCACATCTGAGTAAGGAATGCAAGCGTGATGCTCCTCAAGTGTGCCAATTGCGTCGAACGCAAAATCCAACAGGTCGCACACTCTACACGAGACGCACGCTGTACCATTCGTCAGCGGGCGATTGCCCTCCAGGAGTCACGAGTGGATTATGAATAGGTCAAAAACAGTTCGAATCCTTCAGCACAACACAAATAAGAGTTGCCCAGTTATGGCTGAGTTGCTGCAAAATGCACTCAAGAAACGCTGCAGTGTCCTCGCCATACAGGAACCGTACATAGGATCCAAAACTCTTGGTCTCGGATCGCAGGCACGAGTGGTGGCTGGAGCAAGAACGGGAGCCAAGGCAGCAGTAGCCTGCATCGACCCGTCCATTGACATGCTCGCACTCACTCACCTGAACAGCCAGCACTTGGCCGCTGTGCTCATCCGAGCCGGTGGCTTTGAGCTGGTTGTAATATCATTTTACAAGCAATTTGGCGCACCAGTTGCCAACAGCCTTGAACCACTCGAGCGGGCTCTAGCAGGCCTATCAGGACGACCCTGCGTAGTCTGTGCTGATGCAAACGCCAGATCACCATTGTGGGGATCCCCAACCCTGGATGGGGCGGGCGAGGCGTATATAGAGCTGCTCACCAGGTACAACTTGGTTGTTGCCAACGACCCCATGACTGAGGCGACCTATGATGGCCCGGGAGGAAGGTCGTGTATAGACGTCACAGCCGTGTCCCACGCCCTGCTACTCAAATTGAAGGGTTGGCGAGTCGTACCAGGTGCAACGCAGAGCGATCACATGGTTATTGACTTTGCCATTACGGATGATAACATCCTCTGCAAAGACACGCGTGAAAAGCGATTCCGCACAAAAAATGCTGACTGGCCGCAATTCTTTAGGGTACTGGAAGGTGAACTGCGTGCCGCAGACACCGACCTAATAGTGCAAGCATCCACACCTGAAGAGGTGGACAGCAAAGTGGACACATTTACCACAGCGCTGCACTCTGCTGGGCTCTCTGTACTTGGCCAACAGAAGCACAGGGCGATCAAAGTCCCATGGTGGACTGAGGAACTTAATCCCCTCAAGCAAAGTGCAAATAGAGCCAGAAGGATGTACCAAAACACTCGTGACCCTGATGCCAGAGCAACACTCCGAACTGCCTTCATCCAAGAGAAGAAGGCCTTCCACCGCGCCATCAAACGAGCCAAACGGCAAGGCTGGCGAAATTTTGTGGAAGCGGAGAGCTCTGAGAACCCCTGGGGCAGACACTACAAGTCCTCCATAGGAAAAGCAAATGTAGAGCAGGTCTTAGCTGCGATGCAAAATGAGTCAGGCTGGGCCTGCAGTATCGAACGTTCACTGGAAACCCTGAAGCCCAGAGGGCAGCAAGGGAGCTGATCATGGACCCTCCGAACGAGCCCGACATCCCATTGTGGACAACAGGCGACCTCGGCAGGGCTCTTGCGACCTTAAAGCCCAACAAATCTCCTGGGCCAGATAAAATAGAAAGCAATATGCTAAGGAAGGCTGAGCGGACAATCTCCAGCGGTCTCCTTAATTTATTTAATGACTGTCTGCAGGTCGGACAGTTCCCCACTCAGTGGAAGTTTGCGCGCGTTGTCACTCTTCAAAGGGAGGCGACCGCAATCAGTCGGACCCGCGATCATGGAGACCACTCAGCCTTCTTTCCATATTAGGCAAAACACTAGAAATCTTGATGTTGCAGTCCCTCGAAGGAGTCTTTGGCCGCAACCTCACAGGCAGGCAATACGGGTGTACCAAAGGAAGGTCCACGAGGGATGTCATTGTCGAGATTCGGCGTGTTTCCCTGCTGGCACCGGCTAAGTACGTCGTAGCAGTTCTGATTGACATCAGAGGAGCGTTTGACAACCTTTGGTGGCCAGCGCTCCTTAATGAACTCAAAGGTAGGGAATCCCCGCAACCTGTACTCGCTCGTCAGAAGTTACCTGACAGACAGAACTGCTACGATCGAAAGTAGGCATGTCTCCGTCCGGAGAAAGATTGAGAAGGGGTGCCCACAGGGCTCGGTCCTAGGACCAGCACTCTGGAATGCCTTCTTGAAGGTCTTCTCAGGAAACTCATGGAGACTGACTGCGAGCCGTACGCCTATGTGGATGACTTGACTGTGCTGATCTTTGCAGAGTCAGTCCGCCAAATTGAAGAAAAAACCCACCACGTGCTCCGCACTGTCAACCAATGGTGCGAGCACGTCAAGATGCAGGTGGCTGAGGAAAAACCCAGCTAATCCTCTTGAAGGGGAAAGTGAATAATCCACCCACAATACGCTTTGGCGGCCACAGGCTCCTTCTTGAAAAGCACGTCAAGTATTTAGGAGTGAATATAGGTGAGAGGTGGGGTTTCAACCAACACCTCCAGTCCCTTAAAGGCACTACCATTGCAAGGTTTGCCTCACTGCGTGCCATTACTAAGGCCACTTGGGGTGTGTGTTACCACGACACCATCCTCATGTATAAGGCCATCTATTTAGGTGTGATTGGCTACTGCCCTGTTGTCTGGGGTAGCAAACTAACAGTCAATCAAAAGAGAGTATTGGCCCAATCCCAGAGAGCCGCTCCTGTGCATCACCAAGGCCTACAAGACTGTATCAACGGAAGCACTCCAGGTGATCACTGGTCAGTTACCAGATGATTTGGCTGTTGAGTGCATGATTGGCAAGTGGAGAGTAAAACGGGAGCTTCCCCCGCTTTGGGCTGAACTCCGTGCGGATCTCACCACAGAACAGAAACTTGCCGCCATCGATGAATGGGCTCTAGAGAAATGGCAAGTGAGATGGGAATCCTCGTCAAAGGGACGTGATACGTATGAGTTCTTCCCCAACATCCGTGAACGTCTTTCTAGAAAATGGGTTGAGCCAGACCACTGGACGAGCCAGTTCCTCACGGGACATGGTGACTTCAATGCGCGGCTCCACTTCTTTTCTCTGAAAGACTCTCCATTATGCACGTCTTGTGCCTCCAGTGCGGAGGAAACAAGAAACCATGTGCTGCTCCACTGTAGTTTCTACAACAGTGAGCGACGGTTGTTGAGAGGGCAAACGAACTTAGCAGCTTTGACTGCTACAAAGGAAGCCTATAACCATTTTGCAAAGTTCGCAAAGAAGGTAATGGCTAAGAAACGTGGTTATAGTTGATCAGTCCTTTTGAAACTTGCCACCCAAGTAAACAGTAAGATCAGGTAGGGAACCAGATTAAGAACTACTCCCAGATGGTACGGGATTCCTCAGGTGGTCACCTCCGCGCGGTAACACACGGGCAACAGCTCTCTACGGTGAGACTGGCTAACGACCACATACCTGCCGTACCTCCACAGGTCTGAGTTCGGTGGATGCTGCAGGGGCCGGCCTCTTGCATATTAGCGAAACCGCAACTTCTATGACTGATATAACCCTCGTCGAGGGTTTAGGTACAGTCATGAAATAAAGAAACAGATCTGTACACCTCATGGCTATAGGAAGTGACGCCACCACAGCTGATCCTGGAAGAATCCGAGAACAGCCACAGCGTGTGTATTATCCCATCCAGATGCCTGCAAAGCAAACAAGCGCTTAAGGCGCAAGAATGGAATAGTGGTAGAGAGAGATGGAACACCGAGTCCCCCAGAACTGTGGCGTGAATGTACACACATGGGATGCTATGTGGGAGGCCTAGCCAAGCACGAACAGCAGAGCACACCATTCTATCGAGGCACACACAGACCACATACACTGACTTTCACCCTTTTCAATGGAGTATATAAGGTTAACTCACACTCTCTTATAACTTCTGATTCATGATAAACCGACCATCTACGTACATTTAAAGAAAGTGGAAATATTCTAATAACTCCATTTTGTCACTTTGGAATTAGTTTCTATAATTTTTCACAAATAACTTAGTAGTTCGTGCACATTGCAGGGTGAATCATTCTGTCAACACAACCTCCCAAAAACAGGTCAAGTGTAGGTTTAGGATCACATACGCTGAAAGGCATCGTAATTTCTGCTTCAGCCTCACAGAAGCCTTGGAAACTTTCCCTACGCTGCTCAAAAGGCCCACCACACATCTCTCAGCTGAAGCGATTGCCCTTAACAAGGGGACTCTAAAAACGTCAGGATTGCAAGGCAACCAAAAAAACTTGTCTATCCAATAACATAAATAGAGCTATTTTTTTAAAAAAACGCTAAGGGTGTGCCACGGTATACGATGATCAACTTTGCAATTGATGACTGGAAAATACCTCGAGTTGTCAGAAACATAATTAATAAACTCACCTGATCTCGAATACACTCGAAATGAATATGGCCATTCTGATTGTAGTCCACAGCTCCTAAATGCTGAAACGTTGACGCTCCCGGTTTACTCAAATCGTTGATGAAAAATTCTATTTTAAACTGCGAAGGATTTGTCGCCCTGTCCAAACCAAACATTCAATTAGAAGAACCAGTTGCTAGATAATAAAATAATGTGATAATATTTATGATGTTACCCGAGTCTAACGCCCCCTGGGAAGTCTGCCTGGACTCTGGCACCCAGAGGAATAATTCGTATTTCTCCAATATAAACCGGTTTTGGAAACTGCACCAAGTCCAAATTTATTTCCTGTGAATTACAGAAAACTGTCACCATATGTATATGTAAGTTATGTACTATAATATTACCCATTGTACAACTATGCTGACTCAATCCTTGTCAACCCGCTCTCATATTTCCTGCTAACCTAACAATTCCTATCCTATAAAACCTCTCCTTCGAGCAAGTCTCTTCAGTCTCTTCCCGTACTTCCATCTGCCCATTTACTCTGAACGTTGTGTGGTCCGTGTAAATAAAGTGTTTTTTTTTTTAACTAAATTATCGACACTCAGACTGGATGCGATTTGTGACCGACTTCTTAGATAGAACATCAACGATATCGGTGGAACACGCAACCTACACCACCATTGACCAGGGACACATTTCAACGGGAAGACTCCTCTCAGCGATGATACAAGGCACCATCCTGTAGGTAAATTAAATTCGAAGAATTGCAAATCGCAAACTTAAACTCAAAAAAATCGTTGCCCTCCCTGCAGATTTTTCTTTTCTAAGTGAGATACTGTCGCAAGACCCCCACTTTTAAAAGTTTAAAAAGTGCCTAAAATAAAATAATAAATCGTCAACAAGAGATACCGCGGAGAAACTCTCCCTAATGATTGCACAAACTAAGATTCAAATTACGACGTCAAGACGAGATCGTTCGTAACATACTTCAACAGAAGCTAATCAGCCTTCCACCAATAAAAAGAAGACTAACTCACATCTCCGCTCTTGCGAGCCCTTCCCTCGTCAGCAGATTCCTTCACTACTGATACGATGCCTTCGAACCCCATCGTCGCAAGTCGCTTATTTATAATTGGTAACATTCACCTAACTTCATATGTGAAACTAGGCTTACGAATAACTAAAACGAAATTTTGTGTAAAATTAGGAACGCTACGACTAACCCACATTTGGTTTTCACAAAACAACCAAAATTCCAAAACACAAAAAAGTTTACCCACGACAGTTTCCTATGGCTAAATTTAGACATATTCCCCCGTAATTTTCCCATCATAAGAGAAGAAACCATGAATACCAACGAACAAATACAAGCTTCCATTCAACCCTCGGATTACGGAGGAATAATCCACTCGCAAACTCAACAAATAGGTCAATTATCAGTACTTGTTGAAAACGTACTTGTGAACCAAGTGGTTACACCCCATAATCGTAGGACTGAAGACGATAGTCCATTCATCAGACGAGAATATCTCAATCTAATGCCTAACTTTTCAGGCATCCCGGACACTAAATCAATTCCTAGAAACATCACAGCAAATACACGATAGGTTCTTGAAAATGAAAATCTTACTGAAAATCCAGACAACTTTCGCAACGTAATACTTATAAATGCTATCAAAGCTAAAATAGTTTCACCAGCTGCGGATAAAATTTCGCAGCAAACCTCTAACCACCTACGCTGAAATTAAACAAGCTTTGATAGGTACATATTCCGACAGACGAGACGACCTGACGCTAGTAATCGAATTGGTGAACCTACGTCAATCCAAAGGCGAGACACCATTTCGGTTCTATGACAAAATTAACAAAATACTTAGCCTACTCATTGCCTACCTACAAACCCACCAAAGTGAGAACTCTAGAACACTGATTGCAAACTACAAAAAGTTAGTGCTCAGGTGTTTCCTATTACAACTGAAAGAGCCTCTAGGCAGAATCCTCAGGGCCCGAGGATCCAACTGCCCGATTTAAGCATGGCACTGAGTTGGTTAACGAACGGCTACCAAACGCTATCCACCTACACGAAACAATAACACCTGCAACAACATCCCGTGAATCACTCTCAACCACACAGACCTCACCAACCACAACAAAACTACCCCAACCAAAATCATGGACAAAACCTATACAGACCTCAACACTTTAACTCGAAACCACCATTTCAAAACGCAAAACCACCCAATTCTCAACCAATTAACAAAACAACGAACCACCCTCAGACGCAAAAAGCAACTAACCCCCAAAACCACCTAACTACCCAACACGCAACCCAAATTTTCCTTCCCAAGCCTACTCCAGACCTAATTTTCCAAACCCTCCTCGCTTATCAATCCCAGGAACAATGAGACCAACACAAATGTCCTGGCGTACAACAAACCCATATCTGCACAACCTATACGAAGGTACCAAGGCGAAAAACAATGTTTCTCCCAGGATTACGAGTTTGATGAAACAGCGAAAAACGGATGTTTTTGCAACGAAACTGGAAAACTGTAATTACGAAGAGAGAGAGGAGAATGAGGAAAACGGAAATTTTTTTGGCGAAACCCGCCTCGATGAACATCGACTGGAAAAGCGTGCATGAACTCCCTTACATTACGTTCCCGAGATCCAACTTGAAGATCCTCGTGGACACAGGGAGCACAAACAGCTACATCAATACCAGGATTGCTGAAAAAACTTTCCCAAAACAAACTTCGCGTAGAACCGTTTATCGTTCAAATTGCCCATGTCAAGTCACCTGGCAATTGCTGTCCTTTAAAACCTCTCCTTCGAGCTGGTCTCTTCAGTCTCTTCCCGTACTTCCATCTGCACCCTAACTCTGAACGTTGAGTGGTCCTTGTAAATAAAGTGTTGTTTTTTTTAAAACTAAATTCTCGGGGTTGAACTCCTAACTTGTATAATTAACCGTGATCGGTTAATCCTCTAGTACTACCTCATTACGGTAGAAGACGAGAGACTAGCGCTATAAGTAGCTCAAATCAAACAGTACACACAAAATACGTAGAAACTGACAAAGCACAGTACGTCGAAATGTTGAGCCGTGTTTAGTAACAACGGACGAGTTAAACAAATGGACGGAAAAGTAGAGCAAAGCAAGCATCAAAACATAACCACAGAAAGCACTCACACACCGCTTCAACTATAGCAATAACGTTAACGAGTACTCACGATACGATTTGACCCTTAGTAAAAATTAATTTTGACTTGTTTAACCTAAACCAAATTTTTCAATATTTCAGCTGAACTTACGTCGTTGCTTTCGTGAGAAAACGTGTCAAAAAACAAAAGTTCCAATGGGTCAGAAACTTGAACGTCGTGTTCCATGTTTGTATCCCCACCGACGGAATCGTTCTTAGGCGAAACTGAATACATGATTGAGAAATCTTTCGTATAGTGATTCGTATATTACGCTGGCTCTCAAATACCGCGCATACACAATAAACGATCTCAAGATTCAACGAACTTGAAGAATCTCCAGCAATTCCAAATACTTCATAGTTTAAGCGCTCGCGGATAAACAATCTCACTTACACATTCAACAAACAATTCAAAACTCTGATATAAAATTCATCATTTTAACTAGAAAGTTCAAAAGATTGGAGAGTTGGTTATGGTAATCAAAAACTGTTGTGACCCCGCGAGTGGTACATTGTTGTTGTTTCCTACTTTCATTTAGAAGATATACAGAACTAAGACTCCTTGAAAGACTCGCTCGGGGGTCGAGAGCAGATAACGAGACACCATCCAAGACCAAGGAACGTGACAAGTAATGGCCATCCGATGTTTTTTTCCCCCCCATCGCACACCAATGTTGGCTTAGCTTCTTTAGAAGGGATACCGGAATCTAACAGTTCCCTCCACAAATCCGAGGATCTTTTTCCGCTCCATTCCTCTCAAATCTGTGTTATGCAACATTCGTTCACCTAATTTGTCAAACCATATTGGGCACTCATTCACGAAAAATAATCTACTGTTTCTATTTCCCCATGTAGGCACTTTGCGTTTATGTTGGAATTTATGGCTCGCAGAAGTGTGTTCATGGATCCTGCATTGGCCAGTTCATTCGCTCTCTCGTTCCCCACATACCCACTTTAGAATAACTGCATTCCCTCATTGATCGAGTTTCTCAGGATTGTGTTTTGTTTCCTCAACGAGGACCTACTGTTTTTTCACAGATTTATTATCAGTATAGCTGGAATACTATACTGGCATTGCCAACATTTCTACATTCAGGTACATTGATACGAGCTAACCGTGAAAAATTCAATTTGAAAATTTCAAGTGCGTTTGAGGTTTGTGGAACCTTTAATGTGATAGATGATTTCTGAACCATATACTGCTGTGGGTTTACTATCCCATTTTGTTCATTCTAGTGTTGAGGATTCTGTGGGCATATGTTTTCCTATCATCTGTAGGCAAGTTTGCCTCTGGTATAATGTTTTTAAAGCCTGTTCTGTCAAAGTGTTTATAAAAACCCCGTTTCAGTTAAATCATCTGATCAGCTGTTGTAATTGACCTGACTATTTTTACTTTCCTTGCTCTACATTTTTATTTGTGTCACTCATTATTTAGCTATGTTTTCCATTTAATAAATGCCAAACTTTTGGTCATTAGTTTACAAATCGTCTATAACAATTGTATTCATTGGAAAACAAATGGACAAATATCTCCAACCCTGTCGATTTGACTCAGATCCTGACTCTCCTACTGTAGTAGAAAAACCCTGCAAATTATTACACAATGGTTTATTATTCTCATGAACAGCTTGACCTAGTATTACTGCTCCGAGACCCATCCCATTCGATTCAGCATCGAATACCAGTAAACCATACGAAACATGACCTGACTACAGTGGAACTACGGAAACTAAATATTCCCCCGGTGCCCGTAAACGTCTGATCTGATGGAGGGGTGGGACAGGGGCTTCCAGTGAACCCTCGCTCGTCAATTGGCAGGACATTGCGAGTCCAAAGGGCGCTGCGAGTCGAGTGGGCCTTGAAAACAATACGAAACATGGCTTATTTGCGATTATACTGCGTTTCGTTAATTTTATTAATCATTTTTTGCCCATAACAACCATGGGCTTTGTCCGATCAGATTGCCGAGATGGCGGGCACAACTAGATACCAAATCGGATTTTTGTGCGAAAGAATGAATTTCTTACACCACGCTAAAGGCACAAAACAGCCCAGACAGCGGACGGTGGATGGACATTGCAGATTTGGAATCCCCATGTCTTGAAACGTAAAGTATATAATTTTGAGGGGGGGTTGTAAAAAATTTTTCGTGACCGAAAACATAGGGTTATTATTCAGAATGAATAATAAACCAAAATGGACTTATTGGCTCACGTTTCAAAATTTCCTCGAGATAACCCCGATGAACTTAAGTTTATTCATAAATTACTTGTCTCATGTCGTTTTTGAACTGGTGATTGCAACTCTTACACAACTGCTAAAGATACTCTCCAGTCTATTTACGTCAAGCAGAAAAATGTCACGTTATTCGCTAACCTCACTCCTAATTGTAAGCCTGTAAATACGATGTCCAAGCGTTATTCACAAGAATATACTGCTTTCATTAAAAACGGAATCTCGCAACTTTTGTTTGATGATGTTGTAGAGGAGAGTGTTATTCGGAGCTAAATTATGCATAGCGTAATTGGAAAAGTGAAGAAATAGAATAAACTAGTAAACGAACTTGTATTGAGGGAGACAGACGAAGGCGGGGACAGTGTTGCCACTACATTTGGCGTATTAAAATAAAACTAATACTCTCCCTTAATAGGGTAAATAAAGAAATGTTTGGCAACATTATAATCCTACTGATAAACAACCCAAAAATGCAAAACATGACAAATTTGAATCTATTAAAATTTACATTTCACAGACCTATCAACCATATCTTCTGTTGCGTTTGAATCTAGGCGCGAATTCATGATCTGACGCTGGCACTAGTGGCCACTTTTTCAAGTTTAGTTACCTTCCCGATAGAGCATATGTCCGCGAGCCCGTCGTTTTCTATTCGAATCAACTTGTTTTATTGTAGTATCGGTAAACCATTTGTATAGAGTCTTTACGCTAAGGCAATAAACGTTTTAGTTAAAGTGGGATACGTGTTATTTATATTAATTCCCAACACTTCAGTCGGTAGGTAATTCAGTTTTATTACATGTTGTTCAACCATATCTCGAACATAATGGTATTTTATCCTTATATGTTTAGTTCTCTTATGATGAATGGGATTTTCGCTCAGGTTAATTGCACTCTGGATATCGTTATACAACTGAATTGGCCCATTAGGAATAATTGGGCAAAAAACGCAATTTTGAGAAAATCTCATCGAACAGACCATCAAATTAACTGCTTCTTTAGTAGCCTC
This sequence comes from Pachypeltis micranthus, assembly GCA_020466155.1. Lineage (NCBI taxonomy): Eukaryota > Metazoa > Arthropoda > Insecta > Hemiptera > Miridae > Pachypeltis > Pachypeltis micranthus. The sequence continues at coordinate 1,703,808 of CM035773.1, read as the reverse complement.
ACAAATCCCAACATATTCTGCTTCGGTTGACGACTGTGATACACACTTTTGCTTTTGGCATTCCCATGAAATAGGAGCATTGGCTAACTTGAAGATAAATCCTGGTAAATTCCCAATACAATGGCCACGGGTACATTCGCGTGGAACTTCGGTTCGCGATTCGGAACGGTTTACTGGCGTCACTGATACTGGTGAGCGTAACAGTAGCAGTAAGAGTTGAGCAAAGTTTTGTCGTATAAGGGCCGCGTTCACCAAAACGCCGCTGATCGTGATCCAACTGATCAGGGCTAGATAAGTTGATCAAGGCTAGTCATTTTCGTGTCCACCACGCTAGCCGGGATCACTGTGGGATGCGGTTAGCATAGACGTGATTACGCTGCGATTAAGCCATATCGAGAAGGCAGTGGACTCATGAGGTTTCAGTTAAGTAAAGAAATTGGACGTCTGTTCAACATCTTGTCCCGTTAACAAGTGTCATGTAAACGTAAACGGCCGCGAAACCGTGTATCCCGTAGATGCCCAATGCTCAATAATCTGGATTTGACCTAATTATTGTTTCTAATTATTGTCTTACACCAAAGTGGCCGCATTAACCTCTGCCGAAGCTGAATTTTGTGAGGAGCTTAAAGTGAAAATACGCGTACTACAACTGCAAGAGCTGCAGGAATAAGCCAAATTAGTCCGGGAAAATGCTTTGTGCGTGTAGGAAAAATCGGAAGCGCTACAAGAAAATGAGAACTGAGCAAGAAATAATAAAAACCCAAATTATGAGGTTACAACTTTTACAAGCAAGGAACTTTTATGAGGAAGGGAGAATTGTCGTGTTTAATAAAAGTTGTTTAATACACTAATGTGTGAGTAAAAGCGTGGTATTATTTAACATTTCCTACTTATCTGCTACTAAATCCACCCAGGTAAGCCGTTTGTGTTTTCTAAGACGGCAATATGACGACTGGTTTTTTCAGAAACTGCTCAGCACGTATTTTACGCAAACAACAACTTGTTTTCGACGATCGTAATACTTTTGTTCGCAACAGAATTTAAATTCATACTTCCAGAAGTCGTCGGATCCTGCTCATTGCCATTTGAGGCGCCGGGTGAGATGACGATAACCTAACATATTAGATTATCATCGTAGTGGAATAGCAACTGAAATAACTGAGCACTAGTAAACAGTATCTTTGTTTATTATCATTATTCCAAAATATACGTAAATTATTCACGATAATAGAAGCGAATATTCGACAGTGCGAGGTAATGGCGGACAAATATCAGAACATGATAAAGAAAGATAAGAGTTAACCGGGCCAAAACGCACAATTTTTTGGGGTTAGCGCTTGATCAGGGCTAGAGCTTAACCCAGTCTGGTGGACACCGTTTTTGTGGCGGGAGCGGGTTAGGTGCTGTTAATCGACTCTAAACGAGATCAACGCAGTTGGTGAACGCGGCCCCGGGTGAGATGACGATAACCCAACATATTAGATTATCATCGTAGTGGAATAGCAACTGAAATAACTGAGCACTAGTAAACAGTATCTTTGTTTATTATCATTATTCCAAAATATGTTAGATATTTGTGAATTAACAAATGGTTTTAAATATTGGAGGCAACTTTATGTCGATGTGACTAGTCGATGGTAATTCGATGTATCGACATATGCTATCGTTCTTGTTGTTGTTCGATATTGTGCGAAATGTTTCTGCGTCGCGATTTCTGAGCCATGCGTTTTCCCCCTATTAAAGCTTTTTAATAGCAAATTCCACGGACTTTTATGTCAAATTCCCAAGTGGTTATGGGCCCAGAACAACGCGAAGTCGCTGTTAAAAAGTGAAGTGGTGTTTTCGAGTCGGATTTCGCGAGTTTGTTGTACCGAGTTTCGAGGTTACGTTGCATCGTTGATCGGGATCATCTTCTGTTGGCAAGATGAGTGGATCAAACAGAATTCCGGCGATCGATCAACTTATCGGCCGTAAAAATTATGCAACATGGAAAGTTGCTGCGAAGGCATACCTCGAGTGTGAGGATTTGTGGGCAGTGGTGGAACGCACCGACCCAACTGTTGATCCGGCGAAACTCAAGTTGAAGGACAACAAGGCCAAGGCAAAAATTATCCTGGCAGTACATCCAATTAACTATCCTCATATTGAAAACGCAACGTCTGCAAAGGACGCATGGGCGAATTTGAAAAGGGCGTATGAGGATACAGGTTTGACCAGGAAGGTAGGGCTATTACGCCAGTTGATATCAACGAAACTTTCGTTGTGTAAATCTGTTGAGGAGTATGTCGGGAAAATTATATCTACCTCCCAGAGACTCACCGAACTAGGTTTGGATGTGGGTGATGAGTGGATCGGCGCAATATTGCTAGCAGGATTACCAGAAGAATATGCTCCCATGATAATGGGACTCGAGAGTTCAGGTACAGCAATCACCGCCAATGCCGTGAAAGTGAAACTTTTGCAAGACGTAATAAAGTGTCATTCTTCACCAGCTTCATCCAACAGCGAGTCAGCGCTTTACAGTAAAGGTAATAAAAAGCAAATAAAGAAAAAACTTTTGTGTTTTTCGTGTGACAAGCCTGGTCACTTTGCAAACAAATGTCCAGATAAGCGCAAAGCAGCTGATGGCGGTCAAATGACTGATAAAAGTAAACAAACATCCGGAAAGGGATGCAAAGCATTTTTTGCTTCCAATTCGAATAGTCCGAATCATCAAGCATGGTTCCTAGATAGTTGTGCGTCATCTCATCTATGTTCTGATACTGACGTCATGTTTGATACGAAGTCAGAGAGCAACATGAGGGTAACTTCAGTTGATGGTACGAGGTTGCAGTCAGAGTCTATTGGTAAGGTTAAATTGCACCTGAATGTTGCTGATTCGACTGAACCTGTGGTCGCCCATGACGTGCATTATATTCCAAATATTGCTGCAAACCTGCTATCAGTTAGCAAATTAACTACCAAAGGTTATACTGTGTCATTTGACAAGTACGGAGGAAAGGTGATTGATGATTCTGGCGATGTAGTGGCGACGGCTAGCCATGAGAACGGGATTTACAGGTTGGACTTGAAGAATGATGGGATTGCTTTTCTATCGGTGGAAAATAAGTTCCTGTGGCATCGCCGACTTGGACATATGTCACGAAGAAGGATGGATCTACTCAAAGGTATGTCAGTTGGTATGGATGGTGATATCTCTACTGAATCACCTTGTGAAGTTTGCCTCAAGGGGAAACAGCCTCGACTACCGTTTAAATCTAGTACTTCTCGAGCTGATGACGTATTGGGTTTGATTCACGCCGATGTATGTGGTCCAATGGAAAATCCTTCTGTGAGTGAAAATCGTTATTTCTTGATCCTGGTGGACGATTTTTCACGATACACCTTTGTATATTTCTTGAAAAATAAGAGTCAAGTTACTGACATCTTCAAGGAATTTGTTCCTCTTGTTGAGAGACAAACTGGCAGGAAATTGAGGATCATCCGATCAGATGGAGGGGGCGAATTCGTCAACCAGGAACTGAGGGATTATTTTTCACACCTTGGTATTCGCCACCAGACTACAGTGAGGTATTCACCTGCTCAGAACGGAGTTTCAGAACGAGCAATACGATCTACTGTGGAACGAGCTCGGAGCATGTTGGAGGAATCTCAGCTACCCAAACCTTACTGGGCTGAGGCAGTTGCAACTTCTGTGTACCTACACAATCAAAGCCCTACAACTGCAGTGAATGGTAAAACGCCATTTGAGGTATGGTATGGTGAAAAACCAAATCTAAGTCACCTACGTGTTTTTGGGTGCAAAGCTTTTGCACAGGTACCTAAACAACGCAGATTGAAATGGGATCCAAAATCGAAACCTTATATTTTTGTTGGTTATTGTGAGGATAAGAAAGGTTACCGTCTACTGGATGTGACTACTCAGGACGTCACAATAAGCAGAGATGTTGTTTTCTGTGAGACTAAAGCCGAGGGTCCTAATCAAGAAAAACATTTCCTGTTTGATCGATCACCTGTTGGAGTCGGTGAAGGCATCGATGATGGTAAAGAGATGAATCAGGAAGATGATGTTTCTAGCGAGGATGAAGTTTCAAGCCATGATGGGAGTGAATCAACACCAAGCAGTCATGATGAATCTTCGGATTTCAATGGATTTGAAACTCTTGGATCAGAGAACGATACAGAAACGGATGATTCGCCTGATTATATTCCCAAGGAATTCTTCTCAGGCTGTGAGCACCTCTCAACACACTGGTCTACGTCGATCAAGCAGAGTTCCGCGTCCAAAAGACTACTCAGACTTTTATACATTTCTAGCTGCACTTGACAACGATCCTGTTACATACGATGAGGCTATTTCGAGTTCGCATAGTTCGGAATGGAAGTCAGCTATGGAGGATGAGATGCAATCTCTTGTTATAAATGAGTCATTTGAGTGGTCAGATTTGCCTCGTGATAAGAAAACTCTGAAAGGAAAATGGGTTTACAAGACTAAGTCGTCTGAAGATGGGACCAGATTCAAAGCTCGACTGGTAATAAAAGGATGCGTCAGAAGGAAGGTATTGACTACTACGAGACTTTTTCACCAGTGGTAAAGTACACGTCTATACGTTACCTGCTGGCTCTGGCAGTGAAATATGACCTACATATTACTCACATGGACGTCACTACAGCCTATCTCCATGGGAACTTGGATGAGGGGATATATGTAGAGCCACCTCAAGGTTCGGAGATTGTACCACCGAAAAAGAGATAAGTTTGGAGGCTTAAAAAAGCTGTTTATGGTCTTAAACAGAGTGGACGATGCTGGAATCGTAAGCTACACGATATCCTCAAGAATTTTGGACTCACGCAATCAGATGGAGATCCCTGTGTATATTTGAGACGATCTGACAAGGGAACTATCATTATAGCTGTCTACGTTGACGATCTCTTGATCTTGTCGTCAAATGAGAACCTTGAAAAGGAAATCAAGAGGAAGTTGGAAGCTCAACTTCGCATCAAGGACCTTGGCACTCTAACAAATTGCCTAGGAATGCACATTTTGAGAAAAAATGGAAGTCTAACTATTGACCAGGAGACTTACACCGAAAATATTTTGAAGAAATTTCGAATGGAGGAGTGCAGGCCAGTGAAGATGCCCCAATGGATGCTGGAGTGAACCTGCTACCAACACCTGAAGACGAGGATTGTCCAGGAGGTACCCCTTACCAAGAAGCGATAGGGAGTCTTTTGTATTTGTCTCAGATCAGCAGACCTGATATAGCTCAAGCAGTAGGGTTTCTTAGTAGATTCAACAAAAATCCTAAGGTTAAGCATTGGTTAGCTGTTAAGAGGATATTCCGTTACCTTCGAGGCACAAACGATTTTAAATTGAAATTTGATAAATCTGGAAATCATGCTTTGTTATCTTATAGTGACTCAGACTGGGGAAATGAAGTAAACCATAGGCATTCAACAACAGGTTCATGTTTCAAGTACATGGGCGGGTTAATTTCATGGTTTTCCAAAAAGCAACCAACTATTGCTTTATCAACTGTCGAAGCGGAATATACCGCACTGTCATTCACGATTCAAGAAGTGTTGTGGTTGAGAATCCTAATGAGGGAATTAGAGGGAAATTTGGCAAAGGAACCTTACATTGTGTTCTGCGATAATCAGGGAGCGATTCAATTAGTTAAGAATGCCATAACCAGTCAGCGTTCCAAACATATAGACATAAAGTATCACTTTATTAGGGAACACGTTTAGAACAAAACTATAAAGATTGAGTATTTATCTACTGATAAAATGTTGGCAGACCTGTTTACTAAGCCTTTATCTGCTGATAAGTTCAGGGTGATGATTGAAAATTTTGGATTAGTTAGAAACTAAGAGTGATGATCTTATGTAAAATGTTCCAAATTTTTAATCCTTAAAGTTTTTTATATTCAGAGAGAATAGGCTTGGTTAATTTCTACGTATAAATTGTCTGTACAATGTTAATTCATGGGGGGGTGTTAGATATTTGTGAATTAACAAGTGGTTTTAAATATTGGAGGCAACTTTATGTCGATGTGACTAGTCAATGGTAATTCGATGTATCGACATATGCTATCGTTCTTGTTGTTGTTCGATATTGTGCGAAATGTTTCTGCGTCGCGATTTCTGAGCCATGCGTTTTTCACCTATTAAAGCTTTTTAATAGCAAATTCCACGGACTTTTATGTCAAATTCCCAAGTAAATATACGTAAATTATTCACGATAATAGAAGCGAATATTCGACAGTGCGAGGTAATGGCGGACAAATATTAGAACATGATAAAGAAAGATAAGAGCTAACCGGGCCAAAACGCACAATTTTTTGGGGTTAGCGCTTGATCAGGGCTAGAGCTTAACCCAGTCTGGTGGACACCGTTTTTGTGGCGGGAGCGGGTTAGGTGCTGTTAATCGTCTCTAAACGAGATCAACGCAGTTGGTGAACGCGGCCCTAAGTGGATGTAAACAACGCGCGCGAAAGAAACGGGATGTAAACAATTGAGAGCGTGCGAAACTGAGTCGAAGTGAACAAAAAAACATAAAGTGCGTGTCTAATGCAACAGACATTGAAGACCACAAATATAATAAATATCACTGGCGTAATGCAACAGAACAGACATTGACGACCACAAGAATAACAAAAAATATCACTAACCTCTCAAGTTACGTATCCGAATTTTGGGGGGAGATGGCTGCTTTGATGGCTTCAAATAACTGTCATTCGTCATCCATGCACTGCATTCAGGACACGTATACTCGTCAGAGATTAAACCGACAATCGTACACCAATCCACAACACTTCCCAAGCCTTTTCTTCTGAATCGGTGAAACGAAGTCGTATTAATTTGCTTATCCACCACGGCTGGTAGAATTATAACGAACGAATAAACGCGAAGAGCTTCCCTCGCAGAAGCCGCTCGGATACACAACAAACGGAAAGAAATGGTTACGCATGCGATGTCAGCAACTCGACAAGTGAAGGACGATAATTCGGTTACAACGGAAAATTGACGAAGTTTGTTCAAATATAGTTCAACGGTCAGTCGAACGATTGAATTCGTATTTTGAAGAATACTAGTGCTAGAAAGTTGCCAGTGATGAAAGGTGTAACTAGCACCAGTATCAGTGACGCTAGTAAACGTTCCGAATCGCGAACCGGGCGAATGTACTCGTGGCCATTGTTTTGGGAATTAGCCTAAATCCTGAAAAAGATTTTGAATCGGTCTCATTATTTGCCCAATTGGCATCAACATAGCCTTGTCAGTCTTTTTAAAGACTATACCCATACTGTTGGTACCACTTAAATACCTTAGGACTCTTTACAAGCCAACCAATGTCCTTTAGTGTGCTCAACAACAAATTGACTTGAAAATGTCACACGAAAACATGTCTGGACGAGTACAAACAGAAAGGGGGTGAACTAAAGAACATGGACCGAGATAACGCTACGACTGCATGTATCGATAGGTCGCGTGACCGATCGCTAGTATCGATATGCGTCACGGAAGGGATTCGGAAAAGCTCGGAGACTGCAATGAAAGAGAGAGAAAGAAATGAGAAAGAATAATAACCGGAGTCGTTTGACCCTTCACCCTTCCACCTTATTCCCTGTTCCTTTCGCCTTTCTGTATTCCTCAGTTCGTTAACGGTTCTCATGCCGGTAGTTTGCGCCTTTCCTTCACATTTTACCTTTACCACCCTTCAAGTTTGTGCGTTTCTATTTTTTCTACGTTTGAATCGTGTGAAAGTCTTCTGTCCTGCTCTATATTTACTCTTCCCAACTTTATATTCATAAATCATGAGTTCGCAAAGACTTACAACTAACTATTTCCATCGTTTGAGTGTCAAATCTTTGATTCTACCGCTACCGACTGGATGATGTTTTGTCGTGAAGTATGTATAGAAGTGTGTCGTGATCAAGCGTGCATGAAGTTAGGTGGCGATGGAAAAGTTGTTGAGATTGACGAATGTAAATTTGGTAAGAGGAAGTTTAATAGGAGCAAATCAGTAGACGGACGCTGGGTGTTTGGTAGGGTGGGGCGTGGGTCCCGAAATTGCTTTTTCCGGGTCGTTGAAAACCGAGGGAAGGAAGTCCTCCTCGCAATCATAAAGGAATTCATTCTTCCGGGCACGACAGTGATCTCCGATTGCTGGAAGGCCTATGATTGCCTGGAGGATTAACCACTCCTTGTTTTTCAAGGACCCCGCAACAGATGCCCACACAAATTCGATCAAGGGAACATGGGCCGCTATCAAGCGAGGGATTCCCTCTAGATCGCTCACATATCATTTTGATTCGTACCTCTTCGAATATATTTGGAGAAGGACGAGAAGTGACTGTGATGATCTAATGAGGGCATTTCTGAAGGATGTGGTACAGGTGTATAAAGTGAACAGTGGAGGAGAGGAAGCATCCGGCAGTTCGTCAGGGACTTCTTAGAACCTGTAAGTACACAATGTCGTTATTTCTAATTTCAAACATGGCGCCAGAGCCTACAATGCGTCACAGGCGCAGTTGGCGGGGAAGCGAAGCCTACGAGTGAAGTCGCGCATATCGATAACCTGACCTCGGTCGTCATATATCGATATTATTCCTTATCAGAGGGGTCGGTCCATGTTCTTTGCTTTTACCCAGAAAGGTATAATGAAGAACCTAATAGCTGCTGATAGGGAGCATCATAATGTACTGAGGTAAGTTTGGAGATGCTTTTGAAGAGCTGCTGACTCAGGCAAAAATTACGGAAAATCGCGTGGAGCTCCGATCCACAATCCCTGACTTGTGTCGAGAATTATGAACCGAAGTCTTAACCACTAGACCACGATTGCCCAGTGCCTTTAATAGGAGTCAGTCAGTACAATAAGGCTCTCCCTAAGTCAAAAACTTTTGATTTGTTTTTTGCGTCAGACATTTAACATTTAGCCAATAATTTAGATATGTACTGCTCTTGACTCATTTTTAAAGTTTTATTTGTACAGTCACAGTCAACATTCATACCAAGGCTGTTAGTAATGGGCCCTAAATCTTTAGTTTTAAAATTTTGGCATAAAACAGATTTAAGTTTATCAGCTTCCCTTTTGTTATTGTAGAATACAAAGAAATCATCAACAAAAATTACTACAATTACAGTTGACGTTTCTGATATGTTGAAAAATATACAAGGTTCTATTTTTTATTCAACTTAACCAGCATTCAAAAGAACCAGCCTTCTTAAACCATAATCGAGTAAATTGTTCTAATCCATAGAGACCTTAGTGTAAAAGACATACTTTGCCCTAATTTCCTGAATTTTCAAAACCCTCAGGCTGAGCCATAAAAATTTGTTCGTCAAAGGCACCAGTGCCTAAGGAATGCAGTTTCTACATCTAGATGATCAGCTTCGAGATCAAGCTCAACAGCCAAGGCGAATAATAATCTAAGATTACTATACATAATCACAGGAGAGAACATTTCAATATAGTCCTGGCCAAACTTTTGGGAAAAACCTTTGGCGGCTTTATGTCCAACAATTTTTCCATCTTGGTCCCGCTTAATAAGAAATACCCATTTATTTTGAACGATATTCCTACCATGGGGCCTATCAATGAGTTCCAAGTCCTATTTTCATTTAAAGACAAAATTTCTTGTTCCAGCCCTTTTCCATAATATTCTGTCAGAACTAGAAAGAGCCACAGAGACTGAATTTGGCTCAGAATCAACTGAAAGAACAGAGAAAGCATTATCTAAATCTAGTTCAAAATCCCCAAGTTTTGAGTTGGGAACACGCTTACGATATCAACAATTTCTATTGGTAGCTAGTTCACTTACAGTATTGTTAGATTGCACTACAAAAAGGTTGGTCCGAAAGGGGTTATATTTAACAACAACAAACTTCAACAATAACTCAACCAAATCAAAGCAAGTCAGAATCACGAATGGGAATTTTTGTTGTCAAGGGAAACATTTCTTGTTGTCACGCTACCACCTTTGTTACTAGGTTCCTCACACTTCTCCCCCTTCCTTCCACAGAATGGCGTTAACCGGTCAATGTGAACCACTTTACAGGCTGACTTCTTGCCCCAACGCTGTTCGATACGAATTACGACGTCATGGAGCTTCTTTAATATTTCGTAAGGCCCTTCCCAAGGGCACATCAGCTTCGGGTTGCGGCCTCGTATTCGTCGTGGGTTGTGAAGCCACACTAAGTCTCCGACGTTATAAGTGTTACCCCGGGAACTTCGGTCGTATCTCCTCTTCATGTCATCAGCCCTTAGCTACAGTGATTCACGGGCTTGAGTATGGGTTAGCAGCGTACTCTTGAATCTCCCTTTCTTCTGGTGGCCTTCCGAAAAGTAGCTCTAAAGGTAATGTGAGCTCTCGGCCAAACATGAGGTAAGCTGGAGAATACCCTGTTGTTGCATGCTCAGAAGCTCGATAGGCTAATAATGCGACTGGCAGCTGTTGATCCCAATCTTTTTGGTGGTCAGATATCATTTTAGCAAGCCATTCGTAAAGTGTCCGATGCATCCGTTCAACCTGACCATCGCTTTGAGGCCGCAAAGGTGTTGTCTTTGTCTGATGTATTCCAAGTTGTTTCAAGACTTCCTTTATTAACTCTGATTGGAAGTTTCGACCTTGGTCAGAGTGCAGCTCTCTTGGGATACCATATCGGGAAATCACATGATGCAGTAAGGCGTGAGCCACTGTTTCGGCTTTCTGGTTTGGGATTGGTATAGCCTGAGGCCACTTTGTGAAATAATCGACGACAGTGAGAGTGGAGCAGTTGCCGTGTCGTCAGTCACGGGTAGAGGACCAACTACATCAATTCCTACTCTCTGAAAAGGACTTCCAGAGATGTATTGACGCATTGGTGCACGCCCACGTTGTCCTCCACCATGATGCTTCCCACACCCATCACAACTTCTACACCATTCTTTGACGTCGCGGTGTAGGCCTACCCAATAGGCAGATCGTCGCAGTTGTGCCACCATTCGTCGGTCTCCAATGTGTGCAGGGCCATGTGCATGATGCATCAATGTATTCCTTATGCTTGGGGCAATGAACTGGTCTCGAATAAGATGACCATTCGAGCTTTCCCATTTTCTATGTAAGACCCCTTCTACTAGTCGTAATGAGTCAAACATGGCCCAAAGAGCCTTGATTTCAGTGTCTTTACCTGCTACTTGTTCCCAGTCAGGTCGTTTGCCTTCACGCACCCAAGCCATTATAAGAGACAGTTGAGGGTCTGCTTCCTGTTCAGCCTGAATATCTTCAATCGTGTTGTGGCCTTCATAACTCACTGTCCGGACTGCTAGAAGATCACTTTGAATCGAAGTTTTGGGAAGTCTCATTATTGATTTTTCAATCTCTTGCGCTTCCCTTCTGTCACAGTATAAACATCCAGCGTCAGCACAAGGTCGTCTCGAGAGAGTGTCTGCATTTCCATGTTGCAAACCTGGTCGGTATTGGATTTCAAGATTGTAAGGGCTCAAACGGTCAATCCAACGAGCCATCTGACCATCTTGATTCTTGAACCGAAGCATCCATGTGAGGGAGGCATGATCAGTCCTCACTATTAAAGGACCCATTTCTAAGCCATATGAGTCGAAGAATTTTAAGGCTTCGACAACAGCTAGTAGCTCTTTTCGAGTAACGCAGTAGTTGCGTTGTGCTCGAGAGAGGCATTTGCTGAAGTAAGCGATAACTACTTCCTTTCCTCCTTGCTCTTGTGAAAGAACTGCTCCAATGGAGACGTCACTGGCATCTGTGTCAAGTATGAACGACTTGCTTGATTGGACGTGACCCAGTATAGGGGCATTCAACAGACATTCCTTGAGTCTGTCAAAGACGACTTGACAAGCTGGCGTCCACTCCAACGTGGGAAGATTTTCTGCTCGGTAAAGTGGCTTCATTATTTCAGCCAAGTGGGGAACAAACTGCCGGTAGTAAGAACAAAGCCCTACAAAAGACCGAAGTTCTGTGGTTGTCTTAGGGACTGGCCAGTTCACAATTGTGTTCACCTTCTTTGGGTCTGTCCTGATTCCTTTAGGATTTACCAGATGCCCAAGATAGGTCACTGTTTCCCAGAAGAACTCACACTTTTTAGAGTTCAGTTTGAGTTTGGCTTCCCGCAATTTTTGAAAAACAGCTTCTATAAACTTCAATTGGTCTTCGAAGGTTGTGGTGTGGATCAGTACGTCGTCGACATAAACTTGCACAACATTCTGTGCAATAAAGTCGTGTAACAGCTGTCGCATCACTCGCTGGAAAGTTGCTGGCGCAATGGTGAGCCCAAACGGCATTACTGTAAATTCCCACAAACCGTTCCGTGTACAAAACGCCGATATTTCTTGAGCTTCTTTGGCCAGAGGAATCTGCCAGTATCCTGCTTGAAGATCTAGCGTACTGAACCAACGACTTCCTTCTAATGTGTGCAGGGTGTCTCGTATATGTGGTAACGGATGTGCGTCCTTGATTGTTACGTCATTGACTCTTCTGTAGTCTATGCAGAAACGCCTATCTCCGGTTTTCTTTATAATTAAAACCACTGGACTCGCCCATGGACTCCTTGACTCCCTTATCACCCCTTGCTTTCTCATTTTTGTTAGCTCTTCCGTTATGATCTTTTCCTTAGCAGGGCATGTTCGTCAGGGAGGCTGTTTGATCGGACGGTGACCATCGACATCAATTGTGTGCTCTCCTAGAGTACAGCATCCCAAGTCGTCATTGTTAGCTGCAAAAACCTCTGAGTACCGCTGCAACAACTTGCGAAACTTGTCAAGCTGAATAGCGTTCACCCTTTCAGCAGATTTTTCGATCAAGGCCATTACATGTTACGGGAGAGGATCAGTATGATCTAGGTTTGCTTGATCACAATAGAAGGTGCTATCAGCCTCCCTCAAAAGTAGCTTCTGCCCATCCATATCCAACGTTTTAGAACCCACGTCTATCACACAGCGTTTCTTCTTTAAAAAGTCCATACTGACAATACAATCACCTTCAATTGGAGCCACTACGGCGTCCACCATTATGGGCAGAACTCCATTTCCAATGCTCAATTGAACGGTTACTTTGCCAAAAATTGGCACAGTGTCGCCAGTAGCTGTGCGGAGTAGTGCTTTTGGTTCTACTTTCCTGATTTTTAGACCAGAGCGAGCAATAAGCTGTGGGCTTACAAACGTGTCTGACGCTCCTGTGTCGATAATGCAAATACAAGGAAAAGAATCTAAGCGGCCTTCAATCGTAAGAGCTGCACCACCTCCAACGCGGTACAACACCACACCATTTGACATGGGGTTATGCATCGGCTTCAAACTTGCCCCCATCAGTTTGGCCGATTCCAGTTTCCCGCACTTTTATGACGTTTAGGCGACACTTTCTTTCTTGCTTGAAGGTGTTGTCCTTTCCTCCAAGTGAGACAGTCTTTCAAAACGTGTCCTGATTGATCGCAACGCCAACAAACTACTGTTTTGTGATCCTTGTTGATTAATTGCATTGCTCGTAATTGAACTTGGGAGTGATCATTAAACATCAGGGTTTCAACAGCCTCTAAACGTAATGCTACGGTCAGAGCTTCTTGCATCGATCTAGGCCAAGCTGTGAACAATTTTTCCTTGAGCCCAGGATCTCGAAGACCATGAATGAAACGGAAAGTAAGGAGCTCTTCTACAGCCTTCTCTCTTGACATTCTTGGCCACGCTTTGATTCCTATCTCCTTCATTTCTCGATGGTATTCACTTACACTCTGTGTCACGTTGTATACGACTGTGAAGCAAGGCCATATGCAGTTCCGTGTGGTTTATGGTACCATAGCGAGAGTCCAAAGCTGCTACTAGGTTGGGGTAGGTGATCGGCGAAGTCACTTCTTTCAAGGTTGTGAGTGCAGGCCCAGTGAGTGCTGCTCCAAGCTCAACCATTTTTGTCAAGTCACTCCAACAGTTCTTTTGAGCCACGAGTTCAAACTGGCATAAGTACGCATCCCAGTCTGCCCTACCATCAAAAGTGTTAGGCTTAGTCTCTTTCCCTTCATTACTAAGACTTGTGGAGACGGAAGTGGTAGTCTGTGAGGGCATCATCTGTTGTCGTTGAATGGAGGAATGTCGTGTTTCCGAGTTTCTCAGTAGGTCACTGATATCACGAAGTATCTCGTCTCTTACATTCTGAACTTGTTCAGAAACAAAATGTTGAACATCGGACGATATAGTAGAAGCGGATGCGGAATGGAGTGTTTCGGATGCTGGAACAAATTCTGTTATGCATCCGACATCACAAAGTTCCGGAACATTTGTTCTTAGATGTACTCTGTTTAGTCTTCCCGTATTTCTTGAGAATGCCCGTCCGGAGTAGAGTAGACATGATTAATCCCACTTCTGACACCAGTGTTAGATTGCACTACGAAAAGGTTGGTCCAAAAGGGGTTATATTTAACAACAACAAACTTCAACAATAACTCAACCCCTTGTTGGTTGTTGTCACGCTACCACCTTTGTTACTAGGTTCCTCACAGTATCATCAGAATCTACGTTATCTGAATCAGAATTACTTATCAGATCGATGGTCAGTATACCTGTGATAGAGTCATTTGTACAACAGGAATTTAAACTTGATTCATCTTCTTGAGATGCAGTGATGGCAGGGTTCTCGTCTGGCAGAGGTGTGTCAGTACTTTCTTGATCTACTTCCAACGATGACGTGGTAACATCTGGTGGTGTATCCAATGCAGTAGGTGATCCATCATTATTCACAGTTGCTTCAGCTTCATAAAGACTTTCGTCCCCACCTGGATGGGTGTCCTGGCCAAGAATGAAATCAAAGAGATTGTAAGTTTCTGTCGTAGCTATCTCTTTAGGTGACTTGCCTTGAACAGGAATTTGCTCGATGAACACTATGTCACGTCCAATCGTGATTTCATGAGTTTCATGGTCAAAAAGACGATAACCTTTTGAGGTTTCACTGTAGCCAACAAACAGATACTCTTTGGCTATAGAGGCGAGTTTTGTTCGCCTCTGTTTGGGCACATGGCAAAATGCTTTGCAGCCAAATACCTTGAGATGACCAAAATTAACTTTTTGGCCAGCCCACCGCTCTTCTGGTGTGGCTCCCTTTATCTTTTTGGCTGGTGAGCAATTTAGTAGATATACAGCCGTGTTTGCTGTTTCAGCCCACAATCTTTCGTCCAGACTTGCTTCTTCCAACATAGCTCTGGTTTTCTCAAATATTGTGCAGTTGTAGTGCTCTGCAAGTCCGTTCTGGGCAGGTGAATATGCAACTGTGCGTTTATGCATAATGCCATATTTTGCACACAATTTTGTCATGGTGTAGTTGCAATATTCCAACTCACTGTCCGTCCGAAGTGTTTTTATTTTGCAGCCTGACTCATGCTCAACTTTGGCTCAAGTGCTCAAATTTAGTTGGAGCCTCCCCTTTGTGGCTTAGGAAATAAACAAAGGTTTTCGTAGAATAGTCGTCAATGAAGCTTAACATGTACCTTTTGTTCCCAAATGAAGGAATTATAGGGCCTGCTGTGTCCGAATATACCAACGACAGCTTACTTTCAGCCACTTGCTTATCAGGGTTGTAAGGGAATGGTTTGCGTGACATCTTGTCTTTGACGCAGCTCATACAAATTTTAGGAGCACCAGGATCCCTATATTTCACACCTGCAGCGAGTCCGTTGCACAACAAGTCCATGCTGCGATGGTTGAGGTGACCTAACCTCAAATGCCATAGAGTTTGGTCAGATTCCTTATTAACAGCGTAGATTGTGTTGGCGCGGTCATTCTTCTGGACATCAAGCCTAAATTATTCGAACATGTCATGGCGAGCACAGTAGTGTGCAGTTGAACCTCTGTCGATGTACCAACAATCATTTGTCATGCCAATACTGTCATGGATGCATCCATGAATGAAGGTTAGAGAACCTCCAGAAGAGGGATATAGTTTTTTGGGCACCGGAGTTGCAGTTTGCGTGTTCATACAATCTGATTATTACACAATAAATAACGTTCTATATAAGTGTTCCATTCAATACATATTAGTGGCGCAGTCAGTAAATTCGTAAATTCCGATTCCAGTCGGCCTCAATCGTGAATTATTCCGTCGGTGTCACGAGTTGTTCATGGTGTTTGTCGTGGAATATTACATAAATTGTTGAAATAACCATCGAAAAACAATGCAAAAACAACCAACGACGCAACCCTCATTCGTCAAATGGCAGCAAGTATTTTACAACTTACACGGGCGATGGAACAGCAACAAAGCACGCCTAGGACACCAAATGACGTGAAATTCGAACCATTTAAGGAAGATGAAGAATCTTTTGATTCTTATGTCAAACGTCTCGAATTACATTTCTGCCTAGTGGGGACCACAGAAGGTAACAAAGCAAAATTATTTACCCATTTCCTTCCACCAAAACGATTTGAGGAACTCAACCATTACTTGTACCCTGGAGATTATTCAAGTAAGTCTTATCAGGAACTTGTGGTGGTAATGAAGGAACTATTGAATCCTAAACCTTTAGTAATGACAGCTAGGTACCAGTTAGGCAGTCGACGCCAAGAAAATAATGAAAAATGCGATAAATTTCTCATGGAACTAACAAAATTGGCCATTCCATGTCAATATACTACAGATCAACTCGAGCTTGTTCTATTAGAAAGATTTGTGTTTGGTCTTCATGATAAGAACATTTTGAACAGAATACTTGAGGTTCCCTTTGATCAATTGAACTTAACCAAGGCAAAAGAGATTGCTGTTTCCTTGGAAGCTGCCTCACAAGGGCTGTCAACTGAACTGAACCAAACAGGAACCATTCATAAAGTCACAGAAGGGCGTTCTATTAAGAGAGGTGCAGGAACCAGTGATCACAAGGATCAAGAGCACAAGAATATTAATTCAGAAAAAATACAGTGCTACCGCTGTGGTGAATGGAACCACTATGCAAACTCTTGTAAAAAAGAAGTAAGGTGTAATTATTGTGCAAGAGATACACATGTCGAGGTTTTCTGCCGAAAGAAGAAACGAGATTCTGATAAAAAGAAACAAAACAGTATTAACAAATCTAAGATACACCAAATCGAGGAATTAGAAGAATGGCCAATTAATGTTATCAGGACCCAAAATGACAATGACGGTTCAGAACCACACATTATCACAGCCAAGCTAAATGGTCAAGAGGTGCAATTTGAACTGGACAATGGCTCCAAGAAAACAATTATAAATGAAACCACTTACAATAAATTGAAGGGTACATCCACACTAAGACTCTCCAAAGCCCAGTATTACCTACGAACATATTCGGGAGATATAGTAAAACCATTGGGAGTGTGGAAAACAGTTGACGTCACATGTAATGGTAAGAGACAAATCCTCGAAGTAGTGGTGGTACCCTGTAACAGGGATAATATATTTGGTCGTGATTGGTTGTACGCTTTTGGCATTAAAATTGATTACACCAATACTAATCCTCTATCTGATGTCAAGGCATTGAATTTGGAGAAGCGAGTTGACATCAAGATTCAGACTTTGTTGGGGAAATACGAGAAAGTGTTTCATGATAGCCTTGGAGAAGTTTCCAATTCCTACATATCTTTGAAATTGAAGGAAAATGCCAAACCCCAATTCCGTAATCCACGTCCTGTTCCCTTTGCACTCAGGACTAGAATTGACGAAGAACTGGACCGTTTGGAGAAAAACGGAGTTCTTGAAAAAGTAACCAGTTCCCAGTGGGCCACCCCAATAGTTCCAGTGGTCAAACCTACCGGTGCTGTACGAATTTGTGCTGACTACTCATGCACTTTGAATCCAGCCCTAGAAGATGTTATCCACCCACTAGCTCGCAGTGAAGAACTGTTTGCCAAATTGAATAAAGGTAAACATTTCACTAAACTAGACATTAAAACTGCCTACTTGCACCTACGAGTTGATGAGACCTCAAGCATGATCCAGACCATCAACACTCACCGAGGCCTATATAAATGTAAACGCTTAATGTTTGGCGTCAAAACTGCCCCAGCACTATGGAATCAGTTCATAGAGGAACTACTTTCACAGATTCCTGGCGTTTGCGTTTTCTATGATGATATCATGATCACAGGTGAGGATGAGATATCTCATTTAACTCATATTGAGGCAGTATTAGAAAGATTAGCAAAGGCCAACCTCAGGCTCAATATGGCAAAGTGTAAGTTTTTCCAAACTACAGTTGAATACCTTGGCCTGAAATTTACAGAAAAGGGAATTCTACCAACTGATGAGAAAACCAAAGCATTACTTGAAATTCCACAACCAAGAAATGCAAAAGAAGTGAAAGCATTCCTTGGGTTGGTGACTTTTTACGGCCGATTTGTACCCGATCTTTGAACACTCGCGTACCCACTCAATGCTCTCCTTGCAAAAGGTGCCAAATTCAATTGGTCTCAAGCTTGTGAAAGTTCATTCCATGAGATAAGGAACGCACTGACTGAAGCTGACACATTAGTTCATTACCAACCAGAACTACCCCTTGTGTTGTCTGTGGATGCATCACCAGTGGGGATAGGAGCAGTTCTATCCCACTTGATCAATGGAATAGAACGGCCTATAGCATTTGCCTCAAAAACACTTACCAAGACCCAAAGAAGATACTCACAGATAGATAAGGAGGCTCTAGCAATTCGGTGGGGAGTAGAAAAATGTTTCTTCTATCTGTGTGGGCAGCGATTCACACTTTACACTGACCATCAACCTTTGGTCCATATTTTCAAACCCAGGAAAGGACTAAGTGCAATGACTGCTACAAGACTTGTCAGATATGCTCTCTACCTTCAGTCTTTCCAATTCGATATCAAGTATCGGCGCACAGACCATCATGGAAATGCGGATGTTCTCTCCCGCTTTCCTTCTAAATCAGAAGACCTAGAGATTCCAGATGAAGTAACCGAGTGTCTTTTTGACGAATTGAAACAGCTTTCAACTCTCAAACCAGAAGCACTTCAACAAGCTATCATGGAGGACACGTCCATGAGACTACTCAGGAATGAATTATTCAATGGCAAACGCCCTTCCCCAAACTATTCAATTGAAGATGGTGTGGTATACCGGGATCATCGAGTGTGTGTACCACTCAAATTCAGGCAGGACGTATTAGAAGAGTTACACAGAGGCCACCTAGGAATTGTAAAAATGAAGATGTTAGCAAGATCATATGCTTACTGGCCAGGTATAAATGCTAATATTGAAAGGTATGTACGTACTTGCAAAATATGTCAAAATAACGCACACAGCCCAAAAAAGGCAGATGTCCAACCATGGAAACCTTCAGGAACACCATGGAATCGTATCCATGTAGACTATGCTGGACCTCACCATGGTAAAATCTATTTCGTAGTGGTTGATAGTTTCTCAAAGTGGCCAAAGGAAACTTCCTCACATCTTCAATGACATCAAGTGAAACAGTCAAGAAATTGAGCAGCCTATTTGGGAGATATGGGTACCCAGAAACATTAGTCTTGGATAATGGACCCTGTTTTACCAGTGATGAATTCAAAAATTTCTTGGCTGATAACAATGTCAAGCACATCACCACTGCACCATACCACCCATCTTCCAATGGACAAGCAGAACGTCACGTCCAAAATTTGAAAGATGCCCTTACAAAGATGACTGACTCCAGTAGCAACTGCCTGGCAACTGAGAAAGCCTTGATTGAATTCCTGTTCTCTTATCGCAGGGCACCCAATGTCACGACAGGTGAAAGCCCTGCTTTTTTGTTCTTGGGTCGTCAAATACAATCCAAATTGGACCTCTTAACCACCAAGGCTTGAACGAGTCCCAAGTGCCGAGAGTTTGATATTGGTGAGGCAGTAGTGTACCGTAACTACTCAGGAGAACCAACTTGGGTACCAGGGGTGGTGACATCAAGGAATGGGAAAGTGAATTACATAATCTCCAGTGGTGGTCGGTCAGTCCATCGCCATGTGGATCAAATGCAACGGACATCCATAGCACAAGACGGAGCCCCTGCGTTGGTGCCGGCAACACAGCAAGTTGGAACACCAACTAATTGGTTACCAAGACCAGCAATCTTAGCAGATCTGGAACAAAAAGGCAAAGAAGAACCTCCGATCCAGGTAGACATTTTTGGTCATGATCAGTCCCCTGCGGCTCCACGCCCATCTGAGTCACGATCATCAGGAGAATTTGCCCAGGAAAGGCCAAAGAGGTCTACACCACCAACACCAGCAGTTGAAACTACACTGAGAAGAACAGGTCGCCTCCACCATCCTCCTAATCGCCTAAATTTATGATGTGAGAGTTGAATGTTTCTAAATAATTATTAAATTTATATATCTAAATTCATTTGTAAAAAGCATACAACTTACTGTTCAATTTTTATGGGAAGGAGGTGTCATGGATGCATCCATGAATGAAGGTTAGAGAACCTCCAGAAGAGGGATATAGTTTTTTGGGCACCGGAGTTGCAGTTTCCGTGTTCATACAATCTGATTATTACACAATAAATAACGTTCTATATAAGTGTTCCGTTCAATACATATTAAATACCAAGAGCAACAATCATGGACTTTTGCTTACTTTTATTGTCTTGTTTTCCTTTTGGTTCGAAACTCTGTCGTTGTTGCGTGCTTTTAACCTGCTGTCCACCTGGGTCTTGTTTGATTGGACACTGACTCTTCCAATAACCCTTTTGATGGCACCGGAAACAATAAGGCTTCTTTTTTGTTGGGGTATACATTGCTCTGTCCCTTTCTTGAGTATGAACCCGTGAGCCTTCCCACTTAGTGTCTTGCAAAAGTTTTGTCTTCACAAAATCACTAGTAATTTTGGTTGTGGAATTTTCTAGAGCCATTATCATGGGTTCGTTGGGCTCGGGCAACCCTTGAAGCATTATTGCAGCAAGCAATTTGTAATCGAGCACCTTATCAGCAGCAGCGAGTTTTTGTGAGAGACATTGCTTCATTTACGTAGTGCTCCATAAAGGTAAATTTTTCGAATCTGGCGAAGCAAAGAAAACGTAGCAGACGTAAACGTCAGTGCAGTCCTTTGTCCTCAAGCGCTTGCTGTAACGAATTCCAAGCATCTTTCACAGTTTTCGCACTCATTACATGTGGAAAAGTTGCTTTGTCAAGAGAGAGGTTTATTTTTGATAGAGCCTTCTGGTCAGCTGGCGTCCTATCATCTACCTCATCTTTAGTTTCGATGTATTTCCATAGACCTTCATGTTTTAACAAATTGGTCATATGAAATTTCCAAGTAATATGATTTTCGCGACCTTTCAGTTTTTCGAGGCCCCCGAGAGACGATAAACTTGACTCACTTATGACGAGTTGCTTCGACAGGAACACAACTAGGTACAACCGGAGATCGTATTATTTTCACTATCCCGTCGCACTTCTGGGACCATAACCTGTTATTTGGAGCTAAACTATGCGTAGTGGAATTGGAAAAGTGACGAAATAGAATAAACTAGTAAATGAACTTGTATTGAGGGAGACACACAGCATGGAACATGGAGACAACCGAAGGCGGGGACAGTGTTGCCACTACATTTGGCGTATTAGAATAAAACTAATAGAGAGCTGCTCCCCTTGACGAGCTCAAGTCCTCATAGTAGAGAGTAATCGTCATAGAAAACGTTTCTGTTGAATCCCAGAATAGTGGACGCGGGTACATTTGTCCAGTTCTTTGGTCGCGATTCGGAACGTTTACTAGCGTGACTGAGACTAGTGCTAGTTAGGACTTTCATCACTGGCAACTTTTTAGCGCTAGTATTCTTCAAAATATGACTTAAATCGTTCGACTAACCGTTGAACTATGGAATCATTCCGCAAATCCCACCCTTCCGTAAATTTCCGTTGTAACCGAAATATTGTCCTTCAGTTGACGAGTTGCCGCCATCGTATGCGTTTTTCTCCACGTTGTTCGTTACGTATCCAATTTTTTTCGCTCCCGTCTGGCTTCTCCTGCTTTAAAGCTTTCCCCACTGCCCTGCGTTTATTTTTTTCATCTTTTTCGACCAGCCATGGATAGGCGAATTAATACGAAATTGATTCATCAATTAAGAGAAAAAGGCCCGAGGACAATTGTGGATTGGTGTATGAGTTGTGGTTTTATCTCTGACAAGTATGAGGGTTCTGAATGTGGTGGATGGATGAAATTATGTCGAACGATTTAAGTCATCTTTTTAAGAATACTAGCGCTAGAAAGTTGCGACAACCTCACGAAGGCTTTTTTCGAGGCGATAAAACAAGCCTATCCCCCTCAAAGTTCAGATACGTAAATTGAGAGTTGAGTGATTTTTATTTATTTTTGTGGTCGTCAATGTGTGTTCTGTTGCACTATGCACGTGATATTTATTATTGTTGTGGTCATTAATATAAAATTATGACAAAAACGCTGCAAATTATTACACAACGGTTTATTATT
Source organism: Pachypeltis micranthus (assembly GCA_020466155.1). Taxonomy (NCBI): domain Eukaryota; kingdom Metazoa; phylum Arthropoda; class Insecta; order Hemiptera; family Miridae; genus Pachypeltis; species Pachypeltis micranthus. Next base: position 1,681,387 of record CM035773.1, on the reverse strand, counting down.
CGGATAATCAGCTTGACCTAGCATTAATGCTCCGAGACCCATCCTGTTCGATTCAGCATCGAAAAATATCATAATGAAACCCAAAAAAAGGCCGAAAAGAACTGAATCGTAATATTAAAATAAACAAAAAAAAACACGAAAGTATCTAGAAAAAACTGAATTTTAATATGAAAACATGCACGCTAAATACTAATATCAAAATTTAACCAAAAATCTATGAAAAACCCCAAAATGAGAATGAAACGAAAGAATCTAAAAAAATTGAATCATTAAAACCAAAACGTCGGGGAAATAGTAACGGGGAGCGGAGAGCGGGAGGCGGAGTCGTTGGGAGGGAAGCGAGCCGCCTCGAGAGCGGTTGGTTTTTTAAAGAGACGGGCGGGGCGGAGGGAATTCAAACGACGAAACGCTTCTAGCTCCCGCGTTGTACTGCGTTTCGTTAATTTTTTTAACCGTTTTTTGCCCATTACAACCACGGGCTTCGTCCGATCGGATTGCCGAGATGGCGGGCACAACTAGATACCAAATCGGATTTTTGAGCGAAAGAACGAATTTTTAGACCACGTTAAAGGCACAAAACGGCCCGGACGGCGGACGGCGGACGGGGGACGGGGGACGGGGGACGGGGGACGGCGGACGGACATTGCAAATTTGGAATCTCCATGTCTTGAAACGTAAAGTATCAAATTTTGAGGGGGGGTTGTAAAAAATTTTTCGTGACCGAAAACATAGGGTTATTATTCAGAATGAATAATAAACCAAAAGGACGCGCATTTAGAGGAGATTTTTTTTTTTTCCCCCGAGGGCATCGGGACAAGTCCCTTTGTCACTGCAGCCACGTGTGGGCCTATTGTGACTCTAGCCCTTCCTTAGTAAAAGGCGTCGTACATACCCGCCCCCTTTATGAAGCCGAGTATGTCCTTCACCGCAGCTTCTGCTATGATGTGGGGCTCAATAATCCCCTGGGCAAAGAATCCAAAGCGTTTCGCTGCTAAGGCAGGGCACTCACATAGGATGTGCTCCTCCGTCTCGTCCTCCTCACCACAGAGTCTGCATTCCACCGCCTCTGAGATGCCCATCCCATTGAGCCACCAAACGGTTCAGGTGACTTTTGGTCATACCTACGTGAGGTTCAGGCCCAATGGGTAGGGCTTCTGTGCCCTTCTTCGCAAGGTGGTCAGCCTTTTCATTGCCCTCATGCCCCTTGTGAGCCGGCACCCAGATGAGGGAAAGCCTATTGTGGGCGCCGAGCTGCTTGAGTGCATGAAGGCATTCCCATTCCAGCCTGGACCTAAAACTATAGGCCGCGATGGCCTTTAATGCGGCTTGGCTGTCCGAGAATATGTAGATCTGCTTGCCCTTGAGTCCCTTAGACAGGATCTCTTCCGCGCAGATCTTTATAGCTAGGATTTCAGCTTGGAATATCGTGGCGTACTCTCCCAGCGGCTTAGCCAGACTGTAGTTGGGCCCAACAATGCCCAGTCCAGCTCTGCCTCCCATGACTGAACCATCGGTATACCACCGCAGGGCGCCCACCTCTGTCCGGAACGTCTCCTGCTCCCATCGTTCCCGCGAGTGGATACTTACCCTGAATGGCAGCCGAAAGTTCTTTCGCTCTGAAATAACGTCAGTAGCAAGGACCACAGCCTCTTCCAGTTTGAACTGTCTAGTTGTTCATTGGAGGCTTGCCTTAACCCATTCGATGCGGGGAAAAAAAGTCGGACAACCTAACGGTCGGAAAAATTGGTGAGGTGCGCTCTTATTGTTGGGCATGGCTTCGTATGATGCCACCCGTACGAGACGAAAACCACCATGACATCATATGATGCCATCCGCACTGAATGGGTTAACCATGGTGGAGATGTTCCCTGTCTGCAAAAGCCTTACTGCTCCCAGGTAAGCAGTCCTCTGAACATGTTTATGGAAAGGTGAGATGTCTAAAAGGACTTCCATTGCAGCAGTAGGGCACGTATTCATTGCCCCTGCAATAGCTAGACATGCCTGTCGCTGCAGTTTTTGGAGTTTCCCTTGAGCTGCTAGCCGGCATGTTACCTGCCACCACACTATGGAGGCGTAGGTGACGCGGGGTCTTATTATCCCCTTATAAAGCCACTCCATAATTTTTAGAGTAATGCCCCATGATTTGCTGCACAGCCTCCTGCATGCCCACAGGGCTGCAGTTGCCTTGTGCAGCGCATATCTCACATGTGAATTCCAAGTAAGCTGCTTATCCAATATCACCCCGAGGTATTTCACCTCTGTACTTATATGGAGCCTTGCTCCTTGCATGGTGGGTGATACTATATTTAGGTTTCTTCGCTTGGTGAATGAAACCATGGTGGTCTTGGTTGGGTTTATATGCAATCCCTCCTTATCACACCATCCTTGGATGATATCTATAGCTCCTTGCATCCTTTCAGACACTGTGGAGGCAAATTTGCCTCTTACCAGAACTGCAAGGTCATCCGCGTATGCGACCACTTCGTAGCCTTCAAGCTGCAGTGTTTCCAGCAGCTCGTCAGCCACCAGTAGCCACAGGAGGGGAGAAAGTACCCCCCCTTGAGGGCAGCCTCTTGTGGGAACCACTGTGACGCTGTCTTCCTAAACTGGCCGTGATTTCCCTACACCTTAGCATGGACATAGTCCATTTCACGACCTGGGGTTCTATACCCTTTGCGCTGCTCTTGCCTCTATGGAGCTGAAGGAGGTGTTATCGAAAGCACCCCCCACGTCCATGAAGCAGCACAACGCCACCTCTCTCGTCTGAAGAGCCTCATCGATCAGTGAGACCAGCTCCATGAGCGCAGTCTCAGCCGACCTGCCCCTCAGGTAGCCGTGCTGTGCCTTCGAGAGGGGTACGGTCTCAAGTGTGTCCTTGAAGACCAGATCTATGATCTTTCCCATTGCCTTCAGGAGAAAAGAGGAGAGGCTTATGGGTCTCTGTGATTTCGCAGTCGAGGAGTCACTGCCTGCCTTAGGCAGAAACACAAGCCTGGTCCTTCTCCATGAGTAGGGCACATGGGCCAGCAGAAAGCTGGCTCTGAAAGTTCTCACCAGGAGGGGTAGAAGGGTCCCCAGGCCCTGCTGAAGCAAGGCCGGGAAGACCCCGTCCCCCCCGGGGGACTTGTAGGGTTTGAAGGTATTTATTGCCCATTTAACCCTTTCAGGGGAGAAGATGCGGTTTGCATACCCTGGGAGCCTACGCGGGTGCGGACGTTCCCTGCCTGGCTCCCGGGGTGGGGCAAAAGCCCCTTCCTCAACAAGGGTACACCCTGGAAAGTGGATATTAACCAACACCTCCAGGGTCCCCCTGGCATCTTCCGTGAAAGTTCCGTCCGTCCTTCTTATGAGGCCTAGTTCCTGAGGTTTGTCCATGGAGAGAGCTCTCTGCAGCCTCGAGGCTTCAGAGACACTTGCTACACCGCTGCAGAAGTCCCTCCAGGACTTCCTCTTTGCTCTTCTGATGGCCTTGCTATAACTTGTAAGGGATTGTCGGTAGGCCTCCCAATCCCCTGTTCTTTTGGACCTGTTGAAGAGCCTCCTCATTGAAGACCTTAGCTTCCCCAGCTCCTCGCTCCACCAGCGGGCCTCACCATTGGTCCTGCGGGCACGGGAAGGGCAGTTGTCTTCGTAGGAGCGAATGATCGCCCCTTGCATAAGACTGGCCATAGTGTCCAGTTCTTCCACCGTGTGCATCTCCCTGTCCATACCTCCCAGCTCTGTGTGGAGTTGGGTTTGGTAAAGTGGCCAGTCTGTATTCTTGGGTATGCGATAGGTTTCAAGTACCTGCGTGCCAAAACCCAGGCCGAACGAGATGATCCTATGATCTGATAGTGATGGCTCGTCCAGCACCTGCCAGCCTTGTATTCTGCTGGCTATGAAACGACTGGAGATGGTGAGGTCAAGTACCTTTTCCCTTATCCTTGTTACGAAAGTGGGGGCGCTTCCCCTATTAAGAATCTCCAGTTCTTGCCCTGCAAGATAGTCCAGGAGGCACTCTTCTCTTAAATTAGTGTTCGTGCTCCCCCAGACAACGTTATGAGCGTTTGCGTTACAGCCAATTATGAGTTGAAGTTGGTGATTTTTGCAATAACTTACCAATCTTTGGACCTCTTCCGGTGGGGAGTTCGCATCATGGGGGAAATAGGCAGATGCCAACACCGTCTTGACCGCTCCCTCTGGCGAGTTCTCCCTTACCATTATAGCTGGAACATCTCTAGAGATAAAGTTAGGCATGACAGTGAAATTTACATTTCGATTAATCACAATTGCCGCACGGCATCGATAATTACTTTCATCGTACACTACCTTACCTGACAGTGTTGGCAGGCCACGGATCTTCTTATCCCAGGCCCAGGGTTCCTGGACGAGGGCTGCATCACACCTCCTCCTATCAAAGTTCCTGCTGAGAACGGCCGTGGCTGCCTGGGAACGATGCAGGTTGACCTGGAGGAGGCGGAGCGTGGGCGGGGTCATCGACCCCTCCGGCCACCCTTCTTACCAGGCCTTGACAGCCTGTTGTAAGAAGAGCGACCTCCCCACTGCTGTTGACGAGTCGTCAGAGAGCGCCGCCCCCCACCCCTGCCCGCGCTTCCCCGCCCGGACGACCCCACCTCCGGTCTTTGGCCTTCGGAGGGGCGCCGGGGAGGTCGCACAGTGGCAGAGGCCGGAGCGCTGGAGCCTTGCTCCTCGTTGCCCCTGTCTGAAGGCTCCCGTTGAGTAGTCCTGGACGAGGGGGATTGGTGATGAGGCTTGGCCTCTGTGCCGTGGTCTGCGCCAATCCTGAGGGGCCCGCAACTCCTATGGGGCCAGATGCCCCTTGCTCCTGCGTGTCTCCCCTCTCTTTTGGCGCCACCGTTGCAGGGACGGAGTCTGAGCACCCGACCAGGGGCACGCTGCCTGAGGTGCTTGGCCCTTCCTCCCGGTCTGCACTCATCCCCTCCTCTGCCTCCTGTCAGATGACACGCCAGAACTGGGTATTCAAACCCCTGTTCTGGTTATGTATCAACCGGAGTATGAGGTCACTGTCGACCTCTCTCGCATTGGGGAAGTGCCCCACCGCCACCTGGTGCCCCGGGATTTCAACCCCCTCAACAATTCTGGGAGGGATGCCCCCAAGCAACCCGGCGCCTGCGGCAATGGCCCTTAGCCATTCGGCAGTGCCCCTGTCCAGACAGTGTATCAGGAGCCAGCCAGACCTGCGTACCGCAGCCTGAAATGCTGGCCAGACATCGTCCCCCGCAGCTGACAGGACATTGTCCATGATACGCTGTTCCAGACTATCCAGCTGCGCATCCGTAAGCAGAGTGCCTGGGTAGTTTTGGTGTACCACACCAATCCTTACCCCCTCCGCTACATCCCTGTAGGTTGGTCTGTTCTGCGGATGGGTGGCCCTCTGCTTGGGTTGTTTAGGAGATCTGTCTTGAGGCGCTACCCTCCTCTTCTGATCCCCGCCCTTTTGGCTCTGTGGAGTTGATCCAGTTGAGGGTCTGGGTCGCTTCCTATTCTCTCTGACGGTCATGGCGGAGGCCTTCAAGGCCTCTTCTGGTGCAAGCCCTCGCCTAATGAAGTGGTACCGCTTCTTCCTTGCACCTCCCATCTTAGCACCGTCAGGTCGTGCTCCAGAGGTCTCTCCTACACCCTCTTCCTTCCCACCTTCGCCAGCCCCTGTGCGGTGATCCACCGCTGGTGCCCTGGAGGCCACGCAGCCTTCGGCCGCCTGGCCCCCCAGCTCCCGGGCCAGTAGCGAGGGGGTGCCCTCCACCAAGGGTAGGGCTATAGGGTCCACAAGGAGACCCTCCATACTTACTGGAGACAATGCTCCTGGTTGCGGTGAGGCAATGGCCTCTCCAGATGTCGTTGTATTTTCATCAACGACCATCTGATCGTCGAGGTCTGGCGTGGAACGCAGCAGCAGATCCTCTTCAATCTTTGAGGCGATTTCTTCCTCTTGGTTTTCTTTGTTATTTTTTTTGGTATCCATATAGGTCCCACGAGCAGCTAGGGAAACAAACGGTCGCCTGAGACAGAGCCCCGCATGCCTCAGGAAGGCTACTTGAAACTGGGGGTCGCTGTTCCACCGTGGATTGGGTTTTGTCTTTGTTCGCGGCTGCTTATTCAGTCCGCGTGCTGACTGATAAGGTCAGCACGCCGACCTTATTCGTGGCTGGCCACAGCAAGCCCTAGGGCAGTGCCGTGGTCGTTCCACTATCCACAGCCTGTGGTCGCGCCTGGTAGCATGGACGTGCTCCTGGGAAGAGAACCCAGAAACAGGAGATTTGTATTTAACCACATCAATACGAACAGCACACCGAACAGAAGAACAATTATGGAAGTGTTGGTCACGTGACGCTTCATATCCCTAGGGGCAGCAAAGGTTGATGCTAACACCCCCACCCAACCTTGCGAGTGTATAAGAACACAACAACACTAACAAAAAAACTTAGTATGAAGTATGTATAAGTTAAGATTCAAGTATTGCCTTATTAACGACATAGAATACCTTCAATAGTCTCAATCTGTAACTTCAGTGACACCAAGGGCTAGACAAAACTTTTTGAATAATGGAGCAGGTAATGCTTTGGTCAGCACATCAGCCGCTTGCTCATTAGTTGGTACATATGTAATTTTGATAATTTACTTTTCAGCATAGTCCTTAACGAAATGATATCTCACGTCTATATGCTTAGTCCGTTTCGTCTCGCTAGTGTTAGCCATGGCAATGCAGGACTGATCGTCCTCAAGCACCTCAACAGGTCCGCAAGCAATATTTAAGGAATGATTCAAACTTTGTTTTATAAAAATGGATTCTGAGACCCCCTCAGCTAGAGCAACATATTCCGACTCAGAGGATGACCTTGCCACGGTATTCTGTTTTTTTGATTTCCAACTTATCGTGTTTCCATTTAACAATACTGCAAAACCAGAGTAACTTTTTCTATCATGTTCATCTTCGGCGTAATCAGAATCGCAAAAAGTGGACAGGCTAAAATTATTTTTCCCAGATTTCCTAAGCATGATACCAAAATTCTTTGTAGATTTCAAGTATTTCAAAACGTTCCTCAAATAATGCCAGATTTCTTCATTATAATGATTTTGGAATTGACCAAAAAAAGAAATGGCATAACTCAAATCAGGGCGAGATCCAAGCATAATATACATGAGACTACCTAATAATTCTTTGAAAGGAGCGTGATATTCTTCTCCCCTAGGTTTCTCTAAATGTAACTTAGGCTGCATGGGTATTTGAACATCTTTGCAATTTTCCATATGGAATCGTTTTACAACCTTTTCAATTAATTCTTTCTGATTTACAAAAAAACAATCGTTCTGCTTAACAATCTCCAAACCTAGAAATGTCATTTTATTGCTTAACTCGATCGACTTCATTTTAAATTTGCTCATTAGATAATTTTTTACTTTATTACCATCTTCCAATGTCTCACAGCTTAAGAATATGTCATCTACCCATAATAAAAGATAAATGCCGTCTTTCGAATATAAATAGGGATCCACTTGACTTCTTTTAAAGCCTATTTTTATAAGTTCTTCATTCACGCACGTACTCCAACACTTCTGAGAACTCTTAAGTCCATACAGGCTTTTCTTCAATTTACAGCATAGACCTACATCTTCAATCTTCAGCCCCTCCGGTGGTTTAATGTACACAGGGGTTGGCAGACTCGCGTTGAGAAATGCACTGGAGAAATCCATTTGTATAAACTTCATTTCCCTTTCCACCGCAACAGCCAACACTCGAAGAGTGCTCATACAAGCTATAGGGGCATACAGATCTTCACCGCAACAATCCTGTTGGAATCCACGAGCTACCAGTCTCGCTCGCTTGACTATTCTTCCATCATTATGTTTTTGACGGAACACCCATTTCGTATCTATGAGGGTGACGTCCCTTGGCTTACTGACGATTTCCTACGCATCGTTCCGTGTCATATTTTCAAGTTCACCATTAATGGCTGTGGTCCAGCCAGAATCCTTTACCGCTTCCTTGTAAGTCTGTGGTATTTCTGAGGGTAGGAATCCCGTAGAGAGTGTTGCATAGGATAGGTTGTATTCGCTCAGATGACTCGGTACTTCTTTCTTCCTCGTTGATTTTCTCAATGGTTCTTCTTCAGTTTCTTTATTTTTCTCAGATTGCTCATCTGGTGAATTGAAGTCTTCCTCTGCATAAGTTTCTTCCTCCTGCCCATCACTTGATTCAGATTCATCTTCAGTGGATCTTTTCTCGTGTTCTTTGAGTACAGGTACCTCACATACGCAGGTTTGTTTTCGCTGTTCGTCAAAGACAACGCTTTTAGCTGTGACAACCTTCTGACTCTGGGGATCAAACAAACGATAACCTTTATGCGTGTAACCAATCATGGTTTTGGTGTAACCAATCATGGCTTTGCTCCTAGGAGACAACTTTCCGGTCCGATCCTCCTTAGGCACATGTGTCTGTGCAATTGAACCAAATACACGAAGCTTTCCAGTGTCTACTTTATGTTCGTACCATATCTCCGCAGGCACCTGTACAGGTTGGAGGGCTTTAGTCGGCGCATGATTCAAAATATACACTGCGGTTCTGACAGCCTCTCCCCACATCGATTTTTCCATGCCACCGTCGAGTGTCATGCAACAAGCGAGATTCATGACAGATCTATGATACCTTTCACAGATACCGTTCTGAGCTGGGTTCCGAGGTATGTTCCACTCAATTTGGATTCCTTTTCTTTCACAAAAGTTTATAAACCGTTTATTTTTAAACTCACCATCCTGATCCCACTGGATACGAGAAAAGCGATTACCAAAACGGGCGGCCACATGAGCCTCATAGAGCTGACATTTTTCGAACACCTCACTCTTTTCTGTCATTAAGTAAATACATGCGAAATGTTAGTAGTGGTCAATGAACAGAACGTAATATCGGAAACCATCGTAGGTACAGGGAGCAACAGGTCCAACCACATCGCTACTGATAACTTCTAAAATTCTCTTTGGTTTTCGTTCTGGGGCAATGGGTTCATAAGGCAGCCTGGTTTGCTTGCCTTGGACACATATTTCGCAGATTCCGTCGTAGACAGTCGTAAACAGTAGATGAATGACCCATCCTTCTATGGAGTAGCATTTTATCACTTCGAACACCGGCGCTTGCGTATCCCGTTTCCAAATCGAACTTTACTTCGTACAAATTCCCCGCACGATTTCCAGTTACTACAGTACGATTTTGCTTCGAGATTTTTACTTCCTTCTCGGTGAAAATAATGTTGAATCCCGCACTCGCGATCTTCGGGATCGACAGCAAGTTGAACGGCAGGTCATTACATACGAAAACGTTCCGTATTCGGAGTTCCCTACCGTTTACAACAACTGGCAAAGTTCCGTGCTTTGCCGTGTTGCCTGTATTTTCTCACCTCTTTTTGCCACCGAAATACCGATATTAACATTTTCCGGATTCATTAAGAATTGCTCATAATCTTTCGTAATCAAATGATTCGTAGCTGCCGAATCCGCATAAAACAAACAATCCTCTTTCACCGAAATCGACAACAGATAGGCTGACTTGCTTTCCATTTCGGCTGACTGTGATACTATCTCCGTCGAGCACAAGAAGGCTATCTCGTCCTCTTCCTCAGTGAAACTTGCACCTTGGAAATTTCGTGGCTTGTTAGGGCAAAATAGTCGTTTATGTCCTATGGCTTTGCAGAAATGGCATTTAAAGGGAAATGAGCCAGTTTGGTAGGTATCTTGACTCGGACGTTGATGCGAAAAGTTATCCTCGCATTCACTGTTCATAAATCGAGCGGACCGAGTGCTTCCACGACTTCTTCCGAAGCTTTCCTAGCATGGACGACGATTGCTCCCTTGCCGACTCCACCTACTCCTTCCACCACCACCGGATCCGCGAATCCCGAAAAAGTAACTGGTTGCTGAAAATCAAAATTGTCCCGTTTTTCTGAAACAGTCTGTTCCTCCTGCAGAAGTTTATTTTTGACGTATTGGTAGGTAATCGACGATTTGTCTTTGTTGAACGCAATATCAAGAGACGTAACAATAACATGATACGACTGAGGCATCGCCGATAGAAGCATAGGTATTTTCTCTTCCGCAGATAACGTCCCACCACTCGCCGTAAATTCCTCGGCTTTCCGATCGAACATTTCTATGAAATCGGGTAACCTACCTCGACCAAACCTCATGCTTCCTAATTCCCTTCTGATCGAAGCTTGAGCAGATAAACCAGTTTGTACGTACGTCTCTTGTAGAGCACCAAACATTTCCAGCGCCGTAGTCTTTCCACGAATACAGTCCAAAACTCGATCGTCGATACACCTCACCAAAATGTCCCTCGCATCCAAATCCTTTTTCCTGTAGGTTTCATCAGTCATTCCTTCTGGCTTTACCGACAAGGCTTCCAGGGTGTCATTTTTCTCCAAAAGCATTTTGAAGCGGTATTCCCATTTGGAGAAATTCGTCCCATCAAAGGGTTTCAGCCCGGCCGACATGTTGAATGCACCTAACATGGCTTTCCTTCTTCCGTTTCCCGAACTAATTCAACGAATTCCCGTTTCCCACAACTTTCGCGTAAGTTCGTTTCTCAAACTTGAATTAAACGGTTCCTGGGCCAATAACCTATACGATTATGACAAAAAGGACGCGCATTTAGAGGAGATTTGTATTTAACCACATCAATACGAACAGCACACAGAACAGAAGAACAATGATGGAAGTGTTGGTCACGTGACGCTTCATATCCCTAAGGGCAGCAAAGGTTGACGCTAACAATTAATGTCTGTTGCATTAGGTGCGCCCTGTTTGTCCACGTTGGCTCAGTTTTGCGCACTTCCCGTTGTTTACATTCTTCCTGTTTCTTTAGCGCGCTTTGTTTACATTCACTTTTACGACAAAACTTCGCTCAACTCTCAACTCAGTATCAGTGACGCTAGTAAACGTTCTGAATCGCGAACCAAAGTTCCACACAAATATAGCCGCGTCCACTATTCTGGGATTTTACCCCAAATTATAATATCAGAAAAACCCTGCAAATTATTACACAACGGTTTATTATTCGGATAATCAGCTTTACCTAGCATTAATGCTCCGAGATCCATCCTGTTCGATTCAGCATCGAAAAATATCATAATGAAACCCAAAAAAAGGTCGAAAAGAACTGAATCGTAATATTAAAATAAACAAAAAAACGAAAGTATCTAGAAAAAACTGAATTTTAATATGAAAACATGCACGCTAAATATTAATATCAAAATGTAACCAAAAATCTATGAAAAAAAAACAAAATGAGAATGAAACGAAAGAATCAAAAAAAATTGAATCGTATTAAAACCAGAACGTCGGGGAAATTGGAACGGGGGCGCTCGAAGCGAACCCGGGGGGAGTCGAGTGTTGGGAGGGAAGTGAGCGGGAGGCGCGCTGCTCGCTCGCCTCGAGAGCGGTTGGTTTTTTAAAGAGACGGGCGGGGCGGAGGGAATTCAAACGACGAAACGCTTGTAGCTCCCGCGTTGTACTGCGTTTCGTTAATTTTTTTAACCGTTTTTTGCCCATTACAACCACGGGCTTCGTCCGATCGGATTGCCGAGATGGCGGGCACAACTAGATACCAAATCGGATTTTTGGGCGAAAGAACAAATTTTTTAGACCACGTTAAAGGCACAAAACGGCCCGGACGGGGGACGGCGGACGGACATTGCAAATTTGGAATCTCCATGTCTTGAAACGTAAAGTATCAAATTTTGAGGGGGGGTTGTAAAAAATTTTTCGTGACCGAAAACATAGGGTTATTATTCAGAATGAATAATAAACCAAAATCTGACCGGAAAGAAGTCCAAGGAAGTCGTGAAAGAGCTTGAATACTGGCGTTGGGTTGAAGGCGTTATCTCGGTTGGCGGCAGGGAGAGGGCCGCTCTCCGCATGGCCGTCCTTCTACCGCATCTGTCGTCTTCGTTGCAACCCTTAGGGCCGTGTTCACCAAAACGCCGCTGATCGTGATCCAACTGATCAGGGCTAGATAAGTAAATCAAGGCTAGCCATTTTCGCGCCCACCACGCTAGCCAAGATCACTGTGGTATGCAGTTAGCATAGACGTGATTACGCTGCGATTAAGCCATATCGAGAAGGCAGTGGACTAATGAGGTTACAGTAAAGTAAGGAAATTGGGCATCTGTTTGACATCCCATCCCGTAAACAAGTGTCACGTAAACGTAAACGGCCGTGAAACCTAAAGGATCTGTGACAAAAAGCAGCTTGTAAAAGATCACAAATGTACTAAACGTTTTAATGAAAGAAACACGTGGTTTTCAATATGTGGCAACAAACACTAATGATAACCTTTTGATGATGTTAGCATCTTAACTGAAATCCTCCTCAACATTCATGGATTAACTCCACACCAAGTCCGTATCCTTGAATTGCTACCTACACTCCCCCTCAATCTCAAGATACTATGGAAAAGACAAGCAAATTTACAGAACTACAAAAATTGAAACAGAAACCAACACATCTGCAAATCATCCATCCCGAGTCCCAGGGCTGAACGTAGCTTGAAGAATTTTTCTGGAGACAGTCCTCTTGTGAGAATATCGGCGATCTGTTGATCTGTAGGTATATACTGGAGATTAATTTTCTTCTCACTCACCAAGTCCTTTAGAAAGTGGAACTGAACATCAATGGGCTTTGATCGTTTAGTTTCAGGTGTACTTGCCATTTTGATCGTTGATTGGTTGTCTTGTTGTCTTCATAGATGGTAACTGGAGCCACATTTTTTGACAATAGCTCAGTCAGAAGTCGAGAGAGGAATAGACATTCCATCGCAGCAGTTGCAAGAGCAACAAACTCAGCTGATGAACTGGAGAGTGTCACGAGAGGTTGTTTCTGAGACCTCCAAATGACAGTGTTTCGAAACACCTTGAAGAGATAACCTGTCATGCTACGACGATCTTCCATATTATTGGCAAAGTCAGCATCCGCAAATCCCATTAGAGCATCACAATCATTTTTGGAGAATTCCAACTTAAAATTTTCGTTCCTTGAAGATATTTCAGAATCTGTTTTAAATGAGTCCAATGAAGCTCATCATATGCGTTTTGAAAGGTACTGAAATATGAGACAGCGTAACTAAGGTCTGGTCGAGTGCCCAACATTAAATACATCAAACTTACAATAAGTTGTTTATAAGGATATTTTCCATTTTCAACAGTTCCTCTTGGCAAGTTCAATTTAGGCTCAATTGGGACCTTTCGAGATTTGGATTCATACATTCCAAATTTAAGTAGAAGTTTCGAAATTAAATTAGTTTGACTAAAATACAATCCATTTTCAGTTTTTTCAATTTCAATCCCTAAGAACTGGAGATTTTCTTCAGACTTTGTGCGGCAGCCGCCACTCTCTACAACAAAAGGCGCCTCATTCCGACAGAGAGCGCTAGCCACAAACCACTCCTGGAGGGAACAGCAGGCGGCCAACCAGAGGAGGCGACTCCCTCCAGGAGCAGGTATATAAGGGCCTGCCTGCACGAAAAACAGTCGGACGAGATTGTCCCCCTGCTAGACTCACCCCACCCAACAGTGCTTGCTGGCGACTTCAATGCCAAGCATCAGTCTTGGGGTTGCCGAACCAAGAACAGGAAAGGATCCTCCCTCCTCCGCTTGCTGCGTCGACACAACTTCTCCATAGATGCGCTGGCAGACCACACCTTCCACTCAGCCGACCCGAACAAACAATCGGACATCCTTGACCTCTTCATCTCGAAGAACACCACAATCGAGAAAGAGCCTCGGACCCTACCTGCTCTCGACTCCGACCACTACCCTGTGATTCTGGAGATCCCTAGCACACCAGACGCCACTCAGATCACCCACCAGCGAATCGACTGGCTCTCCCTTCGTTACTACCTGGAGACCTCCACCTTTAAATGCCGCACTCCCCGGTCAAGGGAAGACATCGACTCCGCTGTGTCCAACCTCACTCTGGACATCCAGGACAAGGTACGGCTTGCCACAACCTCCTCTCCAGCTGCCCCAGGCCGCCAACGCCTCTCGCCGGACATCAGAGCCCTGATCCGGAAAAAGAACCACTTACGCAGGCTGCTCCAGCGGACCCGCCTCCAGTCCCTACGACCCAGGCTCAATGCCGCCAAAAGGGAGCTCAACGCTGCCCTTCAAGCTATCAGAGACGCCAGCTTTGAAAAATACATAGCTGAAGCTGAACTCAACCCCAAGCGCTGTTGGAAGATCGTCAAATCCCTACGGAACAGGCAACCCCACTCTCCACCTCTCAACCACAACAACACCTCACACTCCGCTGAAATCGACAAAGCAACCATCTTCGCCGAATCTCTCGAAGAACAGTGCTCCCCTTTTCCCTCGCACGACGACCACACCACCTTCCACGCCGAGGTCAACTGCCTAGTACGCAGCTTCCCTCAAGGGCACCCTGCAACCTTCAGACCAACCTCCCCGAAGGAAATCAGCGAAACCATCAAAGGCCTCACCAAAAACAAGGCTCCAGGCAGCGATGGCATTTCAAACGGAGTCCTGAAGACACTCCCCAGGATCCACACAGTGGCCATCTGCAACATCATCAATGCCTGCATGCGCCTCCAATACTTCCCTGCAGCGTGGAAAGAGGCCACAATCATCTGCATCCCCAAGGCAGGAAAGCCTCTGAACAAAGCTACTAGCTACAGGCCCATTAGCCTTCTCTGCACCCTGAGCAAGATCGCCGAGGCCATCATTTTAACCCGCCTCATCGAGTTCATCGCCACTAACAAGGTTCTCCCAGACTTCCAACATGGCTTCAGACACCATCACGGAACCTGCCACCAGCTCCTCAGGGTGACTGAATACATAGCTGAGAGCCAGAACAAGCATCGGCACACATCCATGCTTCTACTGGACGCCCGCCAAGCCTTTGACAGGGTCTGGCATGAAGGGCTGATATACAAGCTCATCCTGCTTCGCTGTCCACCCTCTCTCATTGGTCTGATTCACTCCTTCCTCACCGACAGGACCTTCAGGGTGAGAGTTGGCAAAACTCTATCCACCACCCACCGCATCACGGCTGGCGTACCCCAAGGCTCAAAACTCTCCCCAGCCCTCTTCAATATCTTCTGCCATGACATACCAGTCCACGAGAAGATCATCACTGCACAATATGCGGATGACGTAGCTCTCCTCTACACCTCCAAAACCAAGCTGCACTGTGCCACATTCATGAATAAGTTCCTGCCGTCCCTGCTCAGCTGGTACCACAAATGGGGACTACGCCTCAACGAATCCAAATCAGAAGCCGTCTTCTTTTCCCGCCGTAACATCCCCCCCCCCCCAAACATCCAAGTGGGGAACCATCCAATCCCCTGGAAACACCAGGCCAAGTACCTCGGTGTCATCTTCGACAGGAAACTCAACTGGTACAGGCAGACCCTCGCAGTTCGCGCCAAAATCAACGGAGCCTTCATTGTTCTCCGGCCATTCTTCAACAACAGAAAGGTCTCACATCCAACGAAAATCCGTGTCTTCAACGCCATCATCAGGAGCATCAGCACCTACGCTATCCCCGTCTGGGGCACGGCCTCCTCCCTTCGCCAACTCGAGGGCACCTACATGAAGTCCCTCCGAGGTGTCCTCCGCTCACCCCGCTACATCAGAAACCAGCAGCTCCTAAAGGAAACAGGCCTCCCCTCGCTCAGTGCGGCCGCCTCAACCTATGCCCTCAACCTCCGCAACTCGGTGGCGGGTCACCCCAACCCGTCCATCAGCTGCCTCACACAATATGCCCCCAACCCCTCGGACATCGTCCGTAGGCCCTGCTCCCTCATTCCACGCTAACCCCGTCCCGTCCTCCCCGCATCGCACATGCGCATGAGTCCCCCTGCATCCGCAGGCTGGCCTCCCATCCTTCTGGTTTAGAACCTCCGGGTTGGCAACCGCGGGGGAGGGGTTTTAGTCGGTAAAAATCCGACACTACCCATTTGGGTGTCTTTTGAAGATTTCCCCTCCTCGGAAGCGTCCAAAAAAAAAAAAAACCGAAAAACAGTCATTCAATTTCAATTCATTCCATCTTCCGCTCTTACGCCGTTCACATCCTCTGACAACGACCGACCACCTTCAGCGGCTCCGGCGGGGACAACAGAGTCCCCCTCGCGTCAGAAGAAGAAGGAGCGACGATCCAACCGGATCCCTCACCGAGAGGAGCTACGCTCAACCGAGCCCTTCAAACGACGCTTCGACGCCTGAGGAACTCGTCCCTCGCCCGCTGCTCGACCGAACAAACTGACTCAACCGAATCTCGCGTCTCCGACTGAAGGAGCGACGATCCAACCGGATCCCTCACCGAGAGGAGCTACCGCTCAACCGAGCCCTTCGACCTAACGACGCCCGAGAAATCCGTTCTTCACCTCACACACTCTCAACCGATAAACAGAACCCGAGTCCCTCATCTCGCGTCTACGACAGAAGGAGCGACGATTCAACCGAATCCCTCACCGAGAGGAGCTACTGCTCAACCGAGCCCTTCGACCTACCGACGCCCGAGAAATCCGTTCTTCACCTCACGCACTCTCAACCGACTGACACAACCAACACACACACACAACAACAATATTTCGTCGGCCCTTTTCAGGACAACACACACAATCAAGCAGCGCAACCTCTTGAAAAGGGAGGCCCCGACACTTTGTTAGATCACGCATCTCAAAATTCTTCATTAAACCATTTTTTACACGAAGTAAATTGCTCAATGATCGTGAAAACAGAATTATGTCATCAACATAGATTAGTATGAAGGTTTCAGAACTGATATATAAGCAAGGGTCTGCTGAAGATCTGATAAAACTCAAATCACACAAAAATCTGTGCAGCTTTTCATACCAGCAGCGTGGTGCCTCCTTAAGGCCATATACTGCCCTGTTTAGCCTACAAACTTGTCCACTTTTAAATTCAATACCTTCTGGTGGGTGCATGAAGATAGGCTTTATAAGTTCACCATTTAAGAAAGCCGATTGGACATCAAGCTGACAGAGTGATAAATTTTCTTTAACAGCAAGAGAAAGAAGGGTTCTGATTGTGACCATTCTTGCAACTGGAGAGTAAATTTCTTCATCCAAAATATACGGAATGGTGTACTCCATCGAAATTACTTGATTTAAACAAAAGTCTTTAAAACGGTTGGATTTATATTCACCTCCCGAATCGCAACGTAAACGCCCAATCTTTTCAGTAAATTTAGAAGACACATAAGCATGATAAATTTTAAACTGGTCAAAAACTTAATCTTTTGTCTTTATTGGATAGACACGACAAAAATGGGACCAATGGTCAATAAAGGTTACAAAATACCGCATTCCATTGAAAGTAGCAACCTCCAGAGGGCCACAGACATCTGTAGAAATGACTTCCAGAATATTTCCTGAGCCATATATATTGACACATTATTATCTTGAAAACGAACACAAAGACCTTTCTGTTCCAATCGCCTGACAGAAAGTAAATTTTTAGTAAGTCCCTCACATTCAAGAACATTTTCAATCAGAATTGGACGACCATCTGGGAGAAATCTTCCAAAGTTCCACAGCGCTTGGCAGTAACAGTGGCTCCCCTTTTTGCTACTCTGATATCAAAGTTAACAGGTTCACAATTCTTTAAAAGTTTACCAGTATCAAGGTCTACCAAATGATGTGTTGATCCAGAATCCACCACCATGGGGATGATCCCATCACTAATATAAGTTTCTGGAACACTATCCATCAAAAACGACAGAGGGACAGTTGAGTTCACACAATCAGTTGCACCATCAGCTACATTAGACGATGTAACCTTCTTTTTGTTAGGACATTGAGGCTTTTTATGGCCTTTCTGACCACACCCATAGCATTTAGGTACCCACTTAGAGTTGGATTTATTGGAATTATATTTTTTATGACCTAGAAAACTAAATGGATCAGTGGTAGAATGAGTTGTTGACTTAGCGAGCAAACGTTCATCTTCAGACAACAGTTGATTTTTCAGAAAATCTAGGGTAACATTCAAAGGGTCAGTATGAAATAGAATCGACATTGTCCTGGTGACAGACTGATAACAGGAAGGAATAGTTGATAATTAAGCTGTGACAACTTTCTGATACTCATGACACCACCAGCTGCTTTAAAATCAGCTACTAGATTTTCAAACTTGCAGAAGAATTGTATCAGAGTAGTCCTTTTTGTACTCTAACTGACTAATAAGTTTCTTGAGTCGTACCTGTTCGGCGATTCCCCCTTTAGAAAACGTAGTTCTGAGAGTATCCAGCAACCTTTTGCGGTGACCTGGCTCTTGATTGTAACCAAAACCGAATCCGACAGGTTTTGAACAATCAAACTTCTAGCCCGCACATCTCGTTCAAGAAAGGCTTTCTTTTCAGGATTAGCATCGGGTTCACGTTCCGTTAGAACATCGATTACATTGTTAGCTTCCAGAATAAGTTCAAGTCTGAACAGCCAGTTCGCAAAATTTGAGCCATCAAACGGTTTTAACGCGCCCACGACTGTCGTTAACGTACCACTTGCCATGTTGCTTCCAACAACAGTTTCACATACAAATTTACCTCAAAAACAACAAGCTTTCCCACTTGTTATAATCGACCACGATCGCCCATAACCTAAAGGATCCGTGACAAAAAGCAGCTTGTAAAAGATCACAAATGTACTAAACGTTTTAATGAAAGAAACACATGGTTTTCAATATTAGTGTTTACTAATGATAACCTTTAGATGATGTTAGCATCTTAACTGAAATCCTCCTCAACATTCATGGATTAACTCCACACCAAGTCCGTAACATTGAATTGCTACCTACAATCTGCTACTAAATCCACCCAGGTAAGCCGTTTGTGTTTTCTAAGACGGCAATATGACGACTGGTTTTTTCAGAAACTGCTCAGCACGTATTTTACGCAAACAACAACTTGTTTTCGACGATCGTAATATTTTTGTTCGCAACAGAATTTAAATTCGTACTTCTAGAAGTCGTCGGACCCTGCTCTTAGCCATCTGAGGCGCCGGGTGAGATGACGATAACCCAACATATTAGATTATCATCGTAGTGGAATAGTAACTGAAATAACTGCGCACTAGTTAACAGTATCTTTGTTTATATATGTGGTAGTGGAAGGTAATGGCGGACAAATATTAGAACATGATAAAGAAAGATAAGAGCTAACCGGGTCAAATCGCCCAAATTTTTGGGGTTAAGGTTCGTTCAGGGCTAGAGCTTAACCCAGTCTGGTGGAGACCGTTTTTGTGGCGTGAGCGGGTTAGGTGTTGTTAATCGACTCTAAATGAGATCAACGCAGTTGGTGAACGCGGCCCGTAAGTGATAGCGGTCCCTGTTCTTTGTTTCACCCATTTTGACTTTTTATGTCTTTACTTTGCTACATAAACTCGAAAATGTAACGCTTAATATGTAACGGAGAAGCGTCACGAAATATGCATGGTAACGTCTGTTACAAAATCTAACGCTTGGTAACATCACACGCTTTAATAACCTCAGTGGCTAAGTGATGATGTCAATTGCATATATATCGAAACCATCAACGAGCACAATCAAACGTAGTTATCATTGCATAAAAACAAAAATAAAAGGCATTTCGTTTTGTTCGTTATTTGCTTTCAATTGTTGCATTGTGATAGGTGAGAATGGTTCTGGTCTAACAAAAGTGTCCCCTGGCTCCCGCCTTGGCTAGTTCGACCTCTCTCTCATTCCCCACATATCCCCATTCCTGCGTTACCATCTAAATGTTTGGAGCCGTCTGTGTAGCAGATGATTTCAGATTCATCCACCATCGATCGACACTTGTCTTGAGTTTATTCTAGTGTTGAGGTTTCCCTGGAACTCATATGTCGTCCTATTATCCATTGGCATGCTTGCCTCTGGTATGCTACTTATAATGCTTGTGCAAATGGACCTGTGGTCGTGATTGTGTGAGTGGTTCCAGTCGTTATTTTTTCTGAGTCTTAGTGTCCTCATTGCATCTTGTGTGATCTCCCATTTCATTGGTAACACTCCTGTCAGTACGGCCATTATGACATGGATGTACTGTGAAATGCCCCTATAATTGACATAGTTATAACTGTCTAACTTGTACAGAGCACGGTTTTTAGTGACTTCTGTCCACCATACCAGTGAGCTTAAACCAATTTGGTGAAACCCGTTTTTGTAGAGGTAGGCTCCTAAGCAGTTGGTGAAAACGGTCCTAACCCTTTCCAAAAAACGACATCCAGCTATTGAAAAAGAAGCTGCCACTATAGTCAAATGTCTGAAGAGGTGGAAATGCTTCTTGCTTGGTAAAACATTTCAACTTATAACCGATCAAAAGGGTCTTTTTCCTTTTTGACTGGAAAAACTAGCAAAAATTAAAAATGATGAAATTTGGCGCTGGTGGTTAGTTAGCACTGTTTATGTACAACATAACACCTTCCCTGCTACGCGCGGTATTACTGCGCTTTCGTGTTCTTCCTCATGACTAGAGCGGTAAAACCGCTCTCGAACCTTGCGAAAACCCCGTACAATCCAAGCCTGTATTGAGACGGTAGTAGTTCCATAAGCCCTTTTCAATACAGTTAGTAGTGGGACTGACCCTTGTAAATGAGCGGGGAGTACCCGCCGAGGAGTTCAGGTAGCGAGGGTTTTCTATTTTCAGTCTGACGAAAGCCTCAACCGAATGCGTTTCTCCTGCGTTTTCGGCAATTTTTTTGTGGTAAGTTATATATTTTATTTTACCATTCTTTTTTACTGTTACTAATGAGCATATATTTATGGAATTTATTGAGAGGAGGATCGAGAACAAGTATGTGGATGTCTAAACCCATCTCACTTGTCTAGTGGCCTACTTTTTGTGCTTTCCCCTTAGATGTTATATACGTATGTATGTTTCAATTCTTCGCCCATCATGCTATTTATCTACGATATTTTCCCGAATAAACATGGTTAAAACTCGAGGGGGTTTCAAAAGACCCCGTAATCAGGATGAGCCTCAACCCTCCACACTTCCTCGACTGCTCCCTCCCAAAAGTTTACTAATATATTATATCATAACTTTTGAATAAGTGTTATATGAAAGCATGTATATGTATGGTTTGTGACAATAAATTTATTATTATTCTTTTGTGATATAGATGTATTTGTCTGTAATATGTATTTCTAGTAGGTACCTGCTGACCTCCCAACCTATTTATTCGTAGGTATAATCGTGAAATAATGTAGTTTTTGCGGCACGTTTGAAACAAATCGAAGACAATTAAAATATATTTTCCTTTTTGGTTCATATATCCAGAATAATAATGTTATCACATATTATGTCTAGGCTGTTTTCAATACCTAATGTCCAGCTAATGCAGGCGCGTTTTTACCGCGTGGTAGTAGTAGGAAAGAAAAATAACGATTTGTTCCATGCGAGTGACTACGCCCGAAAGCGCGGGTTTACTGCGCGCTGCCATGTTTTGTTTAGTCGTGGTCTTACACAGGGGTTCGGTCGTGAAAGCAGCGAAAGTGTTAACCTATCGGCCTGGAAAGTACGTCGAAGCAGATACTACAGATACAGGAGTACGTGGTGCGACCACTAGTAGTAACAAGCTGTTAGATCTCCACTCGTCATCACACAAATTGATCACTGGATAAAGAGTAAACATCCTCGAAAACGTCTGCAGAATGACATCCATGTGTCCGATGTGCTGAAATGAAACCCCAATTTCGAAAGCAACAAGGGCATCTCATTAAAGCGATTGCTCCATTTGAACGCCTAGATGCTGGTTTCAACGGTCCGTTACCCTCAAGGAGCAACAGTCGCTATCTTCTAACTATAGTAGACGAATACTCACTAGTGATCAAGACAATCGTCCACCATCTGATTCTTGCCCAAGAAGAGAGATTTCCAGGTCGGCTTACCTAAGGGACTATCTGACTGGGTATCTTCCGTCAAAATGAACTCATCATTTACCTGATAATATTTATAGTTCTCCCCCTAGTTTGCCTTTCTATGATACACAGGGAAAATGTCATAGTGTTTATAACAACCTGATTTCAGTTAAATCATCTGATAAGCTGTCGTAATTGACCTAACTATTTTCATTTGTCATTCATTATTTAGCTGTTTTTCAATGAATAAAAGCCAATCTTTTGGTCCTTAACATGTCCATATTTTTCTGTGGCCTGGGTCACCATTCTTTCTGCATTTCAGT
Source organism: Pachypeltis micranthus (assembly GCA_020466155.1). NCBI lineage: Eukaryota > Metazoa > Arthropoda > Insecta > Hemiptera > Miridae > Pachypeltis > Pachypeltis micranthus. The sequence goes on along the minus strand of CM035773.1, from coordinate 1,659,165 downwards.
GTCCCTCTCAAAGCTCCCCCCCCCATTTCATCGATCGTACTCCTGTCATTATGATGCTGGGTGTGCTGTGAAATGCCCTTTTTGAACGATGTTAAAGCATGGTGCAAGTCTTGTCAGGAATGTCGAAAAGTCAAAGGCCCTGGAAAACAACACCCTGCACCACTTCAACAATCAACAGTTGGAGGACATTTTGAAGGAATGGGAATAAACATTTTAGGTCCATTCCCAGAATCGACGAAAAAGAACCGTTATGTTTTGGTCGCTGTGGACTACTTCTCCAAGTGGCCTGAGGCCATTGCCATTCCCAACCAAGAAGGACAAACAGTGGCGTCTGCTCTGGTTGAACAGGTTTTTAGTCGCAATGGTGTGCCATGGGAGATCCACACAGACCAGGGACGCAACTTTGAGGCCAATCTAATGAAAGAAGTCGCGGTGTTAATGGGAACTCAGCGCACAAGGACAACGCCATTACATCCTCAATCGGGTGGGTTAGTGGAACGACTCAATCACACGCTAACTAAATTCCTCGCAATTTTCATCCAAGAGCATCAGTATGATTGGGACGAGAAACTTCCACTATTCCTTCTGGCTTATCGCTTAGCGCCACACTCTACTACTGGATACTCACCACCCCAACTACTATTTGGAAGAGATTTGCATCTGCCTGACACGTAGTGAGACCACCAGCAACAAATCCTCCCCTTCCAACGACAAATTACGCCTTACAACTGCGTTCCAACCTAGAGAAAGTTCGAGATTTCGCATTGTACAGGACTGGACTGAAAATGATGGCTCAAAAAGAGTACTACAACCGACGAGCGAAGAATCCCTCTTTCAGTGTAGGAGATTGGGTTTGGGTTCATGATCCAAAACGTGTCCGTGGACTATGCCCTAAGCTACAGCCTCAATGGACCGGACCATGGGTCGTGAGTCAAAAGAAAAGTGATGTTCTCTTCCAGGTAAAAATGGGCAGGAAGAGACTTCTACATGCTAATAGACTCTCACGAGCTGAAGTTCAGCCCTTGGGCGGGCTCTTTCAAGAGGGATGGGAGTAATGTGGTGAACCTTCAGTAATTGTTTTGCCAGATGAACATGTGTTGTTCTAAGCAACGATAAATTGTGATGCTTAAAAATATAAGATCAGTTTCGGTTTCGGTGCGATTGGAATTCGTTAACGTTGTTGACTTTGTTATTTTCAAGTTAAAGTTATCAAGTTATTACAATAGTTATGACCCTATCCAATTTTTATATGGCCCTGTTCTTAATGACCTTTAGTCTGTTGGTGAAGTTTCCTTTATATAATTGTCTAGCTATTTGATCTTCCCATCTTAGTTGTCTATCTAATATAACTCCTAGGTACTTCACTGATGTAGAGAGGAGATATTGCAACCTCATCTCACTGAATATACCCCCACTTAAAATTGTTGTCGCAGTTTTCTCTGGATTGACTGTTAAGCCATGTGCACTTATTCTATCATCAGTTACATCACTTTACTTTCTAAGAGGCATGCAGTATCTAAGTTTTTGTGACTAACTAGAATCACTCAATCACGTACATAAAATTGGCAATAGAGGTCAGCGTTATTAATTTGATAATAAATGATGAGACAACAAAAAAAACCCTGCAAATTATTACACAATAGTTTATTATTCTCATGAACAGCTTGACCTAGTATTACTGCTCCGAGACCCATTCCATCGAAAAATACTAGTAAAAAATACAAAACATGACCTGACTACAATGGGACTACGGAAACTAAATATTCCCCCGGCGCCCGTAAACGTCTGTAGTATGTCACGGGTGTGCGGAGGAAGTGGCACCTTGGAACTTTCTTCCGCCCCATCAGGGAAACTGGGACACGACGTTGCAAGTCGAGCGGGCGGCGTTGCGAAGCAAGCGGGCGGGTGGTTTTAATGAGACAGGAAGGAATACTAACGACGAAACATTGACTTCCGCTGTAGTTCACGCGAGTTCTTTCAATTAGTAGACTCTTAACAATTACTGTAATTTCCCTATACGCAGTTGTACACGTCTGATACTCATTCCATTCGACCCAGGATGTAAAAATACCTTGAAAATTATACAAAACACGGCTTATTTGCGATTATACTGCGTTTCGTTAATTTTTTAAACCATTTTTTGTCCATAACAACCATGTGCTTCGTCCGATCGGATTGCCGAGATGGTGGGCACAACTAGATACCAAATGGGATTTTTGTGCAAATGAACGAATTTTTTAGACCACGTTAAAGGCACAAAACGGCGGACGGATATTGCAGATTTGGAATCCCCATGTCTTGAAACGTAAAGTACCAAATTTTGAGGGGGGGGGGGTTGTAAAACATTTTTCGTGACCGAAAACATAGGGTTATTATTCAGAATGAATAATAAACCAAAAGGGCGGATAAATACACTCCCTGTGGTGTGCCTCTGGTAATAGAAGTGTTTGTTTTTTCGTGGTATTCCTGATTTTATATTGAACCTCTCTACTGCGGGGTTCGAGCTAGAGAACTCTTTCTCATGGCCTGAACCTTCTCATCACGCAGAGAAGAGAGCATGATGAGTGTGGCAAGCTAAGGGCAGAATGTATCTGAAAACAAGGAGGAAGCATTGGGAAGAGAGGGAGAGAGGTACAAAAATAATGACAACAGCATCTAACAAATTTACAACTTACGTTTTAAACAAGGACAAAGGGACCAAAGTATTAATGACAGAGAATGGTCCAGGGAAATAGAAACCTCCCAGCCTTAAGAATATAGGAGTGATGTGCATTAGGTGACATTGTGCTGGCCCAACTGCTTTTCACCAAATTTGAATAGCTGTTTGATTGCATTTTTAAGCGGATGAACCAAAGTAGCAATCCATTCATCGACTGTGGGGTCATAATAAGCTTCAGACATGTGCCGAGTCAGGTAAACTTCAAGAGCGTCCCATTCTTGACCAAGTCTGAAAAATCATCATGGATTACATTAAACAAATGTATTGCTATGATATCGTTTGGAGTGTGGGGAGGATGTAGCTCTCTGACCGTCCCAAATAGGCCAAGAACTGCAGCCTAATGCTTCTCAGGTTCATGCCTTGCCTCCTAAGGAATGCCAGGTACTTCATGCCAGAGTCTTCTTTTACGTACGCTCTTGGAGAAGTTGTACCAAGGACCAAAAATCGCTCCCTTTCAAGTCTCTGGCATTGGGCCAGGACATGATAAGAGTTTCCTAATTCGTACGCATACCTGCAATGAGGGATGTCGACATGTGTTTGCTAATTTTCGCAGTTCCTGGTGATGATCTCCACAATCTGCCTTAGGTCCTTCCTCAGGGGGATCGACCTTATCATCTCGTGTATTTGCCATTAGACAAAAAATTTGGAGTGCTACTCCCCCAGCATTACAGACTGTCTGATGCACTCTCCTGCAGTCCTCTTTAATAGTGAAAGAGAAGTCTCACAGTGGGGAAATGGCCCTAAGGGTACAGTAGACGAACTGAGCCTGGTCAGGTGGTTCTCCCTCTCATTTCCATGCCCAAGAATCCATGTTAACTCTATTCATGTTTGCTGAAGAGTTAAGCCCACTCCCACACCAGTTTTGACATTGTGCAGTAGTTCTTCAGTGTCTTACACAATGCTTGCCATTTCACATTTCAACATTGAGTCATTATGCTGATAGTTTTATTACTACAGCCTTTTTCGTACATTACGGTCCCCCCAGCAATGATAGCATAAACGCTTGAAAAACTGTTAGAGTAAGACCCGGGGCAATGTATGTCCCACTCCTCGCAGAGCCAGTTATCCACACACTTGAGCCTGTGCCTCCAGAGTTTTCGATCCATCTGCGTATATGTTGATACTATTATACCACTAGAATACTGAAACTGACGACTTTCACTGTTCCATAGACTTCCTTCTGGTTGCACGTTTTCCTATCGAACTCATACATGCCAAGGTCCGTGAAGATTTCCAAGTTCTTGAATGTTGCCAGCTGCCCATCAATTGCGTGTTGATTTTTTTTTTTTTTTTTTTTTTTTAAACGGTGGATGCAGGCAATACCCTCACTGCAGCCACAAACGAGCCTATTGTAAGGGCGTCCATGATACTCGGATCATGGCCCACCTGCACCACCCCCAGGCCCCACGGCACTGGTCTCACTTGGTGTGACGTCACCTATGCGCCCCCACCACCCCCGCACAAAGCGGAGGATATCCGCAAGTTCTGCATTCGCCACCTCTTCGGGCTGAAGACAGGGCCTCCCAAACACAGAACGGCGCGATGCCGCAAGTCCATCGCATACGCACAGCACGTGCTCTGCCGTCTCTAGCCCTACCTCGCAGAACCTGCATACCTGTACCTCGCACTTGCCAATACTTGCAAGGTGGTACCTCAGCGGACAGTGACCTGTGAACAGGCCACATATGATCCTCATATCCTTCCTCCCCAGTGCAAGCACCTCCTTGGACCTCTCTCTGGAGAGCCGGATAAAGAGTTTTGACTGTCTAAGGCCGGGCAGCCCCTGCCAATGAGCAGCCCTGCACCTATCCTCCCATTTGCCAACCTCTCTACGTAGATGGCTCCTGGTAGTCCCAACAAAGGGCTCAGGGCCAATAGGGATCTGCTCTGATCCCTTCTTAGCCAACCTATCAGCCCGTTCGTTTCTCTCTATACCCTGATGCCCTGGCACCCAACACAGTGTTAAACTGTTGTCCTCGGCCAGGGCCTTCAGTCCAGTCAGACACTCCCACACCTGCCGCGATGTAAGACAGTATGAGGCTAAGGCCTTGAGAGTGGCCTGACTGTCCACCATGATGTAGATTCTCTGCCGCTTCAGTCCCCTCTGCAGCAGCCGCTGCACACAGACTGTCACCGCAGCCACCTCTGCCTGGAACACCGTGGCCAGTGACCCCAATGGGATCGCTGCTCTGATCCTCGGCCCAAAGATGCCTGCCCCTGCAAGGCCACCCTGCACCGAGCCATCAGTGTAGTATACCAGGGCCCCAGCTTCGAAAGCGGGAGCTCCCCCTACCCACCTGGATCGCTCATGAATGAGTATCTGAAAGGGTAGCGCGAAGTTGAACCTCGCGGGCATTGAGTCTACCACATGCAGTTCAGGCCCCCCCCACCTTCACCTTGTCAAGGATCAAGTGGCAGGAACTCCTCCTCCCACGCATGATCAGACCCAACTCCAAAATACGCGCAGCCTGGAGGAACGCCATCCTTTTAACATGTATGTGGAGTGGAGCTAAATCTAGCAAGACCTCCAGTGCAGCCATAGGGCATGTTGTCATACAGCCTGTAATGGCTAGACACGCCCTACGCTGCAGTTTATTTAGCTGCAACTGCACTGTTTTGTTTTCCACCCTAGTCCACCAGACTAGGGCTCCATAGGTGACCTACAGGCCTAACAACCGCAGTGTGTAAAACCACCGGATCATCCCAGGCCTCAGCCCCCATGTTTTCCCCCACCATTCTTTGAACTGCCCACATCACCACCGACGCCCGCTGTAAGGCTTTTTTCACGTGTGTGGCCCAAGAGAGCTTTCCATCAAGAAAGACTCCCAAGTACTTGATCTCATGCTGGATCTTCACCACCTTGCCACCCAGCCTGAGTTCCCGCAGCGTAAGGCTGCGCCTTCTGGTGAATGGGATCAGGCTCGTTTTGTCTGGATTGACAAACAGTCCTTGCCCATTGCACCATGTCTGTAGGGTATTCAGTGCATGCTGCATGCATTCACTGATTACACTCGCGAATTTACCCCTGACTATAATTAGCAGGTCATCCGCGTATCCTATTACCTTGTAGCCCTCCTCCTCCAGCAGCTCGAGAAGGACCAGCTACCAGTAACCAGAGGAGAGGGGAGAGCACCCCCCCCCCCACTGTGGGCATCCCCTGGTGGGCACCACAGAGAGTGTCTCCCCCCCCAACTCCGAGAAGACCACCCTGCTACTAAGCATCTCGTTGGTCCAAGAGATTAGGTAAGGATCTACACCCTTCCTACCAGCTGCAGCCGTAATTGAGGCATACGACGTAATGTCGAAAGCCCCCCCCAATATCCAGAAAGCAGCACAGCGCAATCTCTCCGGATCTCAGAGTATCCTCCAGCACTGTTGCCAGTTCCTTCAGAGCAGTCTCAGTGGATCTCCCGCTCTGATAGGCATGCTGGGAACTCCGAATGGGGTTCTGAGTAAGATAGTTCTCCTTTATTGATAGGCACACTATCTTCTCCATTGTTTTCAACACGAAGGACATGAGACTGATGGGGCGGTAGCCCTTAGCCAGGGCCGAGGAGCCACCCGGCTTTGGTAAAAAGACCACCTTCACCTTCCTCCACATAGTGGGTATGTACCCAAGGACATAGCTCGCCCTGAAAAGCCTCACCAGTATCGGACCCAGAGCCTCCCTACCATGCTGCAACATGGCTGGGAAGATCCCATCCGCACCTGGCGCCTTGTAAGGTTTAAATGAACCAATAGCCCATTTAACCTTATTAAGTGTGAACATTTCTCTGGAGGCTGCAGCTAGCAGTGGGTTCCTTGATTGCCCATGACAGGTACCTCCATCGGCGCTCAGCTGATGGTGGTGGCTATCTCCCCACTGCAGGCTTTGAGACCCTGGGAAGTGGGCTGCCAGTAGCTCCTCCAAGGTCTCCTTGCTGCCCCTTGTGTATGTCTCTCCAGGATTTCCTTTTTGCCTGTCTAAGGGCTTTATTGTACACTGTGAGGGAACACCTATATGCGCCCCACTCACCCTTCTTTTTTGCTCTGTTAAAGAGCCTCCTCGTTTCTTTCCGAAGCATTTCCAGTTCCTTGTTCCACCAAGGAACCTCCATATCGGACCTTCGGGTTTTCAACTCGCAGCTTTCTTCATACGCCTCCACCATAGCTGCGCAGATCTCCCCTGTCGCCCTTTCTACACCTCCGACAGTTTGCATTTCACAGCTGTAGCTCTCCAAATTGGAGGCCAACACACGGCTGTACAGAACCCAATCCGTGTTCTTAGGGTTCCGATATGTCTCCGTCACACTATTAGGGAACCGCAGCCTGAACCTCACCATCCGGTGGTCAGACATTGAAGTTTCCCCAGAGACATGCCAATCTGTTATTCTGCTGGCATAGAAGGTACTTGAGACCGTAATGTCCAGCACCTCCCTCCGCCTGTGTGTAACAAAAGTTGGCGTGCTCCCCCTATTAACCACCACCATTTCATTGCACAGTAAGTAGTCAAGAAGGGACTCACCCCTTCCATTTGTGTCTGTGCTGCCCCATACCTTGTCGTCCTTCCTGCCCTCCCTGCCAAATCTGAACCCGCCAGCCCCCCCACCCCACCCGCAGCCACTGCCGAAGCTGTCACCACAGGAGGGGGAGGAGGGGCCACCAGGACCCCAGCAACGCTGTTTCCAGGAGCCGCCTCCATTCCTGCCGAGGTGCCCGAGGCGGGGTCCCCAGCCAGGACCGCGCAGCGGGACCCTAGGTCACCGCTACCTGCAGCCCCCCGGCCAGCAGCCCCACCCCCCGACACCCCCGCAGCGGCAGCGCTCCCTCTTCCCCTTCCACCATCTCCAGGGGCATCCAAGGAAGGGACACTCTAGGTAGGTACCTCTCCAGAGCCCTGCTTCCTTACTCTGATGCTGCCTTGCCTCAGCTTTATGGAGACTGCTGTCTCAGCCTCCAAAGCCTGGGCAGATTGCGCATCCATCAGCAGGCCCAGAAGCACCGCTGATTCCTTGTGGACCCGAGAGAGCACCGTCCAGAACCGTGTGCAGAGTCTCCTATTCTGCTTCGCCAGAAAGCCCAGGATCCTCTCATCCGGCTCATCCTCACACCCCAGCAGGTACGCCACGGCTCTTCGTGGTCTCGGAAGGTCCTTCCCCTCACAGACCTTCAGCCTGGCACCTTCCCAGGGCTGTGCGGTGGCAAAATGCCCTCTCAGCCATGCTGCCGTGCCCTCATCCTTATAGGTCACTGCGTACGACCCCCTTCTACACATGGTACCGGTGAACCCTGGCTCCGGCCCCTCATCTTCGTCGAGAGCAAACACGGCCTCCACCATGCTCCTCTCCACAGCCTCCATCTGCTCCGCTGTGAGGAGCTCCGCCGGGTAGTCCGCATGGAACACCTCCAGCTTCACCCCTGACACAGCTGAGCTATATGAGACTGGTGGTCGCCTGCCAGGACCGCCCTTAGGCACTCCCTGCTGGAACCTACGTCCCCACGCTGCCCTTCACCACCTCTCACTCCCAAAGAGCGCCTCGCCTTCTTTCTCTCCTCGGGAGTGTCTCCAGTGGAAGGCCGCTCTCTTTCGCGGCCTCTCCGCTTCCACCTCTTTCGTCAGCCCTCCTCTCATCGCAAGAGCCCTGGCATCAGGCACGCTCTTACCCTCTGACAGGAGGGCTTTAAACTGGCGCCTCTGTGCGCCAGTAAACTTAACGTGGCGCCCTCGCTTGTGCCCAGAATGCGTGCCTGATGGCCCCGCATCCGACCCTTCGGTCAGCGGCTCCAAGCCCGTGTCCTGGTTCTCAGGAGCCCCCGAGGACCCCCCCGCCTGGGGAGGGCCCAGCACCAGCACCCCCCTATCGGGAGGCGCCCCGGCACCAGTCCCCACACCGGCAGCCGGGACCCCCAGAAGCCCCCCGCCCGCAGAATGTGACCTTGCGTCTCCATCCGCTGCAGATGAACCTCCTGCTACAGCTGGGAGGTCACAGTACAAATCCATGACCTCCTCCTCCATCACTGAGGAGGGACTCAATAGCAGTCTCTCTTCCTCAGCTAGGGTAAGCTCCTGAATGTTCAAATTTATTTGATTTTCATCATTCATGTTCCCACGAGTAGCTAGGGTAATACACAGTCGATCACGGCAGAGCCCCGCATGCCGTGACAAGGCTACTTACTGCAAGGAGGTCGCCTGGTATCCTTGAGGCTCCGTGTTTGACACAATTTCCCATGTGCCATCCACCCTTCGCCACGGGTCGCTTTACAGCTTGGGTTGGGGGCGCAAAAGAAAAAAAAGAAAGAAAGAAAGAAAGAAAGGGGGAAAAAAAAAAAGTTGGTGTGGGGAGCACGAGCAGGCGCCACCACTCGCCCCCCTCCCCCCTCACCACCTCTCAAGGAAAGCTATCCACCTCCCAGAACGGGGGGGGGGGGGACAACCCAACATTGCTCCAATCTGTCGGCCCCACTCCAAAGGATATGGGCACTAGCAGGCTAGACCTCGTGAAGGTTTGGAGATGTTTTTAAGCCTGGCTATGCTAAGTGCCATCCCCAAAGGTCTGGCATAAGCCATCGAGAAAATTCGGTGGCTCGCAAAATACTGGCTTACTTCTAGCCCTGCGTGTTGACTTAGCTATTCCTGCTCACCTAGTTTTTGTGAGTCTCTAGACCACCATATTCATAGCTTATGCCTTGAAAAATATATTAAGGGGTGGAAAGTCGAACACCCCCGTTATTAGTAAGCACTTCCTTTATACTTTGGCCAGGCTGCTTCTGTTCGTTCTTGGTCATATATCTGTTCTGTCACGCTTTTTTCAGGTTAGTTTACAGTCCAGAATCACACCCAGATATTTGACCTGCTGATCTGCTTTGCCCATAACTTCTTGTGATCTCAGTCCCGACAATTGTCTTTGTCTTGTAAGTAGCACTATGACTGGTTGATAGACACTTCTGCACTCTGTCTCGAATGAGTACAGCCACATCATCAGTGTATCTTGGGGGTAAAACCCCTCCCTATTCAGTCTCAAGCTAAGTAGTCCATCACCTGGTTCCATAGGAGCGGAGATGGACCCCTGAGGGCAATCCCTCACGGCCCTCGCCCTAAGTGAGCAGTTTTCTAGCCAAGTCTGAAACTCTCTGGTGCGCAACACAGCAACAATCCATCTTAAGGCATTCCTATTGACGTTAAATCTGTTCAGTGCCATTTCATTGCTGCATATAGAGGTATTATCAAAGGCCCCCTAAATATATAGAAAGACCTTAAGGCAATCTTCTTATTCCCTATTGACTCCTCTAGTTTCCAGACTAGTGCATGCAATGCAGTCACGTGATCTCCCTGTGTGACAGTACCTATCAAGGGTCTTTTCCATAGTCTTGAGCAGGAAAGATGTAAGGCATATAAGTCTGAATGCCTGAGCATCTTCGTACGAATCCTAGCCAGGTTAGGGTATAAACGTCACTCAAACTTCCCTCCAACTCTGAGGATCCATGCGCCAAACTACTGCTAAATAGCCTTACCAGGCTGGGTAAGACTCACTCGATTCAGGACTCGACTCCTGGCGTAGTAGGACAGGGTAGATCCCATCCAGTCAGTGCGATTTGATTTGAATGAATTAACTGCCTAGCCTACTGCGTCTCTAGTAACAATTACCCAGGCAAGCTCCCAGTTCGCCTCACCAGGATTACTGCATCCACCACTAACGCAGGCTCAGTTCTGCTCCCAAGAAAATAGATGATCACTGGAGCAGTCAGACTGTGGGGGCAATCTAAAGTGTCTCCATCCAGCCCTCTAATGGAGCCCCACTGTCTGATGCATATTATTGAGAGCCACCCAGATCGCTCTGGTTCAGGTATCCTTAATTTCCTGACAAAAACTTCTCCACGTCTCTCCCATTGCCTTCTGTAATTCATTATTGTATTCAGTTAGGGATCCTTGTACAGTTCCCACTCTCCTGTTCATTTGGCTCTGTTGAAGTCTCCTAGTTCTGGCTCTTAAAGCTCCCAGTTGATTGCTCCACCAGGGTACACGTCTGTTACTGCCCATCCTCATGGTTTGCCTGCAGTTGTTCTCAAATGAGGACTTCATCAGCATTAGTGTGTTCCTGTTAGTGCTATATACTGTAGCTCGATCTCCAAACATGAGTGTGGCAGAGACAGGGCAGCGGCTCAGGTAGCCCTGAGGCTGTCACCATACTTCTGGCAATCTATGTTCCTCGGGTTCCTGAAGATGGTGGCTTATTTTCTCTATATCTAGATTGACCTGGTTCTGCGTTCTCATCCCAGGAGCACGTCCATGCTACCAGGCGTGACCACAAGCTGTGGATAGTGGAGCGACCACAGCACTGCCTTAGGGCATGCTGTGGCCAATTGCGAATAAGGTCGGCATGCTGACTGATAAAGTCAGCGCACCGACTGAACAAACAGCCGCGAACAAGGACAAAACCCAATCCACGGTAGAACAGCATACGCCAAGGATGCATGGCCAAAGGGAGTTTGGTCGCTAGTAAGCAAACTCTGGGCACCGGGCGACCCCCAGTTTTAAGTAGCCTTCCTGACGCATACGGGGCTCTTTCTCAGGTGACTGTTTGTTTCCCTAGCTGCTCGTGGGACCTACATGGATACCAACAAAAAAAATATTTCTAATGAGAATCAAGGATTGAGGAGGATCCGCTGCAGTGTTCCACGTCAGACCTCGACGATCCAGGGCATCTGGAGAGGCCACTGGAGGCCAAGTATGGAGGGTCTCCTTGCGGACCCAAGAGCGTTACCCCTGGTGGAGGGCACCCCCCTCCATGGCCATGGAAGGTTGCATGGCCTCCAGGGCACCAACAGTGGATCACCGCGCAGGGGCTAGCGGAGGTGGGAAGGAAGAGGGTGTAGGAGAGACCTCTGGGGCACGACCTGACGGTGCTAGGATGGGAGGTGTAAGAAAGAAGCGGTACCACCACTTCATTAGGCGAGGGCTTGCACCGGAAGAGGCCTTGAAGGCCTCCGCCATGACTGTCAGGGAAAGCAGGAAGAGATCCAGACCCTCGACTGGATCTACCCCACAGAGCCAGAAGAGGAGGGTAGCACCTCAAGACGGATCCCCTAAACAAAACAAGCAGAGGGCCACCCATCCACAAAGCATACCGAGCTACAGGGATGTAGTGGAGGGGATGAGGATTGGTGTGGTACACCAGAACTATCCAGGCACTCTGCTTACGAATGAACAGCTGGATAGCCTGGACCAGGGCATCATGGACAGTGCCCTGTCAGCTGCAGGGAATGGTTTCTGGCCAGGGTTTCAGACCGCAGTGGGCAGGTCTGGCTGGCTGTTGATTCATTGCCAGGACAGGGGGACTGTCAACTGGCTGAGGACCATTGCCGCAGGCGCCGGGCTGCTCGGGACAACCCTCTCAGAATCGTTGAGGGGGATGATATCCCCGGGCACCAGGTGGCAGTGGGGCATTTCCCCAATGCACAAGAGGTAGCTAGTGACCTCATACTCCGGATAATACATAACCAGAACAGGGGTTTGAATACCCAGTTTTGGTGTCATCCGGATGGAGGAGGAAAGGGACACAACGGTCCTGGTTTTTTCAGTGGATGAGGCGTCAGCCGCCGCCATAAGTGTACTGTCAAGGCAGCGAGCCAATTATAGGTGGGGGCTGTCAGCCTCAGGCTGTCCAGGATGAGGGGTGGCAGGAGAGAGGCGGAGGCAAGGATGAGCATCGACTGAGAGGAAGGGCCAAGCACCTCAGGCAGTGTGCCCCCGGTTGGGGGCTCGGACTCTGTCTGTGTTACAGTGGTGCCTTCAGGGAGGGGAGACGCGCAGGAGCAAGAGGTGTCTGGATTGGGGTGCCCCTCAGGATTGGTGCAGACCACAAAGAAGAGGCCAAGCCTCATCGTCAATCCCCCTCGTTGCAGGAGTACCCAATTGGAACCCTCAGACAGGGGCAACGAGGAGCAGGGCTCCAACGCTCCACCCTCTGCCGCTGTGCAATCTCCCCGGCACCCCTCCAAGGGCTGTGGCCCAGAGGCGGGGCTGTCTGGGTGGGGGTGGAGGGCAGCCCTTTCCGACAGTACGACTGCAGTGGGGAGGTTACCAGGCCATGACGGCCTGTTGTAAGAGGAGTGGCCCGAGGGGACAATGACCCCACCCTCACTCCACCTCCTCCAGGTCAACCTGCACCGTTCCCAGGCAGCCACGGCCGTTCTCAGCAGGAACTTTGACAAGAGGAGGTGTGACGTGGCCCTCGTCTAGGAACCCTGGGCCTGGGATAAGAAGATCTGTGGCTTGCCAACACAGTCAGTTAAAGTAGTGTATGATAAAAGTAATGATCGATGCCGTGCGGCAATCCTGATTAAACGAAATGTAAATTACGCGGTCATGTCTAACTTTATCTCTAGAGATATTACAGCTATCATGGTAAGGGAAAACTCGCCAGAGGGAGCAGTCAGGACAGTGTTGGCATCTGCCTATTTCCCTCATGATGCAAACTCCCCACCGGAAGAGGTCTGAAGATTGATAAGTTACTGTAAGAACCACCAACTTCAACTCATAATTGGCTGTGACGTAAACGCTCATAACGTTGTCTGGGGGAGCATGAACACTAATTTTAGAGGACAGTGCCTCCTGGACTATCTTGCAGGGCAAGAACTGGAGATCCTCAACAGGGGGAATGTCCCCACTTTCGTAACGAGGGTAAGGGAAGAGGTACTTGACCTCACCATCTCCAGTCACTTCATAGCCAGCAGAATTCAAGGCTGGCAGGTGCTGGACGAGCCATCACTATCAGATCATAGGATCATCTCGTTCGGCCTGGGTTTTGGCGCTCAGGTACTGGAGACCTACCGTATTCCCAAGAACACAGTCTGGCCACTCTACCAAATCCAACTCTATGCAGAGCTGGGAGGTATGGACAGGGAGATCCACACAGTGGAAGAACTGAACACTATGGCCAGTCTTATGCAAGGGGCGATCATTCGCTCCTATGAAGACAACTGCCCATCCCGTGCCTGCAAGACCAATGGTGAGGCCCGCTGGTGGAAGCTAAGGTTTTCAACAAGGAGGCTCTTGAACAGGTCCAAAAGAACAGGGGATTGGGGGGCCTACCGGCAATCCCTTACAAGTTACAGCAAGGCCAAAAGAAGAGCAAAGAGGAAGTCCTGGAGGGACTTCTGCAGCGGCGTAGCAAGTGTCTCTGAAGCCTCCAGGCTGCAGAGAGCGCTCTCCATGGACAAACCTCAGGAACTTAGAAGGACGGACAGAACATTCACGGAAGATGCTAGGGAGACCCTGGAGGTGTTGGTTAATACCCACTTTCCGGGGTGTACCCTTGTTGAGGAAGAGGCTTCTGCCCCACCCCAGGAGCCAGGCCGGGAACGTCCGCACCTGTGTAGGCTCCTAGGGTATGCCAATTGCATCTTCACCCCTGAAAGGATTAAATGGGTAATAAACTCCTTCAAACCCTACAAGTCCCCTGGGGGGGGGGGGGGACAGAGTCTTCCCGGCTTGCTTCAACAGGGCCTGGATGCCCTCCTACCCCTCCTGGTTAAAACTTTTAGAGCCAGCTTCCTGCTGGCCCATGTGCCCTACTCATGGAGGACTAGGCTTGTGTTTCTGCCTAAGGCAGGCAGTGACTCCTCGACTGCAAAATCACAGAGACCCATATGCCTCTTCTCATTTCTCCTGAAGGCAATGGAAAATATCATAGATCTGGTCTTCAAGGATATGGATGATGCTTGAGGCACAGTATGCCTACCTGAGGGGCAGGTCGGCTGAGACCGCGCTCATGGAGCTGATCTCACTGATTGATGAGGCCCTTCAGACGAGAGAGGTGGCATTGTGCTGCTTCATGGATGTGGGGGTGCTTTCAACAACACTTCCTTCAGCTACATAGAACCAAGAACAGCGCAAAGGGGTTTAGAACCCCAGGCTGTGAAATGGACTATGTCCATGCTAAGGTGCAGGGAAATCACGGCCAGGTTAGGGGAAGACAGCGTCACAGTGGTTTCCACAAGAGGCTGCCCTCAAGGGGGGGTACTTTCTCCCCTCCTCGTGGCCGACGAGCTGCTGGAAACATTGCAGCTTGAAGGCTACGAAGTGGTTGCATATGCGGATGATCTCGCAGTTCTGGTAAGAGGCAAATTTGCCTATACCGTGTCAGAAAGGGTGCAAAGAGCTGTAGATATCATCCAAAGGTGGTGTGACAAGGAGGGACTGTACATAAACCCAACCAAGACCACCATGGTTTCATTCACCAAATGAAGAAACCTAAACATAGTTTCGCTCACCATGCAGGGAGCGAGGCTCCACATAAGTACGGAGGTGAAATACCTTGGGGTGATACTGGATAGGCAGCTCACTTGGAATCCGCACGTGAGATATGCACTGCACAAGGCAACTGCAGCCCTGTGGGCATGCAGGAGGCTGTGCAGCAAATCATGGGGCATTACTCCAAAAATTATGGAGTGGCTTTATAAGGGGATAATAAGACCCCGCGTCACCTACGCCTCCATAGTGTGGTGGCAGGTAACATTGCAATTGCGCCGGAGCTCCGATCCACAATCCCTGACTTACGTCGAGAATTATGAACAATGTCTTAACCACTAGACCACAATCGACCAGTGCCTTTAACAGGAGTCAGTCAGTACATCGGCTCACAGGGGACATGAGGGCAGTGAGAAGGCTGACCACCTTGCGAAGAGGGGCACAGGAACCCAACCCATTGGGCCTGAACCTCACATAGGTATGACTTGAAGTCACCTGAACCATTTGGTGGCCCGATGGGAGATACAGGAAAACAGTGCCCATTGGCATCGCCAGCCACGACTTAGACAATCGAAAATGCTTGTTACGCCTTTGGTCAAGGCCACAAAATATAGCCCCTTTTCACTCTTCTTGCTGCCTAGAACCTTCCAGCGCTTCACATGGGGGCCAGTGTTATGGGTACCAACAATTCACAGATTTGGATGTCATTCCCCGGGTTAGGGATGTAAGCTCCAATCATTTCTAACTCCTCCAGCTGATTCTGGTCGCAAACCTTGAGCAGGACACCCTCCCATTGGGGGGGGGGGGGATCATGGGGTGCTGTGTGCGAGCCAATCCTTAGACAGCTCATCCACACAAACAGGGAGTGCCCCCCCCCCCACGCAAAAATGCGCCGTCCATTCCTCTGGATTCATGTAGGCCAGTTCCTGCATCAAGTGGAGCATGATTCTGTTGACAGTGTCTTGTGTCAAGTCTTCATAGACTTCCACCTTCAAGGCACTCACATTGAAAAATTATTAGAGACAAGAAACAAACATTTCAGTCACAATCGAAGACCAAGAGCATTTCGTTTTTCTTTAATAAATAAATTCAGCGTGTTGTCATGTTTCAAACAACACGCGTATCAGTCAGGATTCAAAAAAGAATAATTTAGACGTGTACTTCAACCCCCCCCCCCAATTAGAAAATTTTGAACCCCAATTTAGAATCAATTTTTCTTAACATTCATGACTGCTAGCTTCTCTCGGAGTAGGCAGAATCTAACACTTCCAAGAGGCTTCGTGAGTACATCAGCGAGCTGGTCCAGTGAGTCCATCTTCTCAATATCTAGTTCCCCATTTTTCATATGCTCTCTGATGAAAAAATGACGAATGTGAATGTGCTTGGTTCGACGGTGAAACTGTGGATTATGAGCAAGGTTGATGGCCAATTCATTATCCACTCAGCACAGGTCGGCCTTCCACATGGCCCCATATCTATCAACACTCGTTTCAACCAGACAGCTTCCTTGGCACCTACATTGGCTGCAACTATTTCAGCACCTGTGGATGAAATCATGACCGAACATTGAAGCTGGCTCAGCCATGAAATCACAGCATGTGACATCATCGCAACATCGCCTCCATGATCGGGATCACTGTAACAGACCAAAGATTTATCCCCAACAGTGTATTTTAAACCGAATCTCATCGTTCCCTTCAAGTACGAAAAATGCGTTTTACTCGCACCCAATTCTTCCACGTAGGGTTTTCTGGTGTTCTTGACATGACAGTGACAGCAAACGCAATATCTGGGCGAGTCCCTATCATCAAATATATAAGAGCTCCTACAGCTTGCCGATAGGGAAAATAAGTTTCTGTCTCCTGTCTTTCCCCTTCTATTGTAGTGTTATCTGGTTTTGAATAGCTTGTGATAATTTCTTCCCCTCCTTTAACTTTGGCGTTGCAGCAGTGTGGCAATTCTCCATACCGAACTTTTCAAGCAACTTCCTCAAGTAAGAGCTTTGACTTGAGTAACCACACCATCACTCTGCTCAATCTCAAATCCAAGGAAGAAAGATGCTGGTTTAGTCGTTATTTTAAACTCTCGTTTCAAATTATTCACAAATGTATTCAAATTCTCTTCCAATTTTGACGCTACTAACCCATCATCCACATACAATACCACCATGATTTTTGTGAATTCTGATTGTTCAACGAATAAGCAAGTGTCAGCATCACTTTGTTTGAACCCAATTTTGAACAAATATGCTGAAAATATCTGATTCCCGCAAGCTCCCCGATTGTTTCAGCCCATCCAGACTTCGACTCAACTTACATACTCGCTTGGAACCATCATTGTAACCTTCAGGCTGTTTTAAATTTCTTCTTTCGGATCACCATACAAGAATGATGTTGAGACATCAAACTGCAATAAGTGCAAGTTTTGACAAGCTGCTACACTTAGCAAAGTCTTTACAGTACTTGCTCTAGTAAACTGGTGAAAAAGTTTGTTTATTATTGATAATCGAGGCCTTGTTTTTGTGAGAAACTGCGTACTACTAACCTTGCTTTGAAACGTTCAACTGTACCATCTGGGCTCATTTCAACTTTGTATACCCATTTGGTTGGTATGACCAAGTATTATTGGCATTTAACGAATCAATTTCATTGTGCATCGCACTTTTCCAATTTTCTTTGTTTTTACTATGCACAACTTCCCAATAACTATTTGGTTCATCTAATTTTTGAATTTCATTTTCGCTAAACATAACTAATGCGTCAACACCATACCTTCAGGTGGCCTAAGAGTTTCACGATCTCTTAGTACTCGATCAAAACCTTCATTATTTTTATCGTACCAAGTTTCATGTCCCCCCTCTTCTGATGTGGCTGGTCACATTTCCTGACTAGCACGATTCTTGTTTTCTTTAATATCTGAAAAATGACGAAAGTCAACAACAGATTCTTCTGATCCATCTTGATCATTTTTATCTGAATTTTCCATCTCTTTCAACGGTCGTTTATCAAACGCAACGTCCCTAGACCTCATCCACTTTATCCTTCCAGGAGACCAAATTCTGTATCCACAATTTTCATCATATCCTATCAAAATGCATTTTTCCGCTTTCTTACTCATTTTTCCTCTAAATTTCTTTGGAATATGAGCGTAACATCATTTTTATATCAGGTTTTTTTTCCCGACCCACAATTCAGAAGGAGAAATTCCCTCAACTCGTGAAACACCAGTTCTGTCGATAATATACGCAGCGGTATTTATCACTTTTGTTTCTGACATAAATTGTTTCAATTTTTCAAAAACTTCACATTTTCGTTTCATGAAGTAAGTGGTACGATATTTAGTGTATCTTTAAAACAAATATTATACCTATGTAAACCAATTGACTGCAAGAATGGTCCTACTACGTCACATGAAACGATCTCACATGGGGTGGTTGATTTTGGTCGAGTTACAAACTTACGCCTGTGAGCTTTGCCATTTATGCATGCTTTACAAAGCTTACCATCTTCTTTGATCTCGATTCCAAGCTCAGCTTTCACAACTTTCTTTACGTGTTTCATGTTCTGATGTACCAGCCTGTCATGATGATGCAAGCCCCCTCCAGGAACTTTGTTCCATCTACATGCTGAAACACCATCCAGCCCAGAAAAGATGAAATTATTGGGATTATTGATACGTCATGCCTTGAAGGATAGGTGGGTGGGTAGTTTTGACTGGGAAGGGGGGGGGGGATTCTCATTAGCAATTGTACGTTTCCAAAATGCCATTAACTCCATAATGCTAAGTAAAAGTAAAAATAATGAAAATTAACATTTTGTTGACGGCATGATTAAGATTTCCTGACTAGTAACTTGGTAATCCCTGGTCTTGAGAAATTCATGAGTGAAACAGAGTACACAATCACTTTCTAAAATACAAAGGAAAAAATTGAGGGTGTGCCTACTCAAATAGCTCAGAAACCAGTCCTGTAATCTGCATTGGGTTGGTGAAATTGTGTTTGATTTGCCAGGGATTCAGCCATGCGTTGACTCTGAAAATGAAGAAAAGCGTAGTTGAGTTAGTGAAATTGCATTTGATAGAGGGTGAATCGCCACTAGAGAATGGTATCACTTTTGCTTCAAAATTGCAAACCATAAAATAATTTGAAGAGCAGTCTGTGCAAACACATTATCGTAAGCAGCCCTCAGCTCCCTGCAGGATGGTGAACAGAATCCTCCTGCCATACCCCCAGCGTGGCTGTAAAAGCTGGCCTAAAAGGGGCTTAAAGCTCACGACACTGACATACGCAACATATTCCAGGGGCCAGGAAGCGTAGAGGGAAAAAGACCCCTCCGCCCTCTGTGCTGTGAAGGCTGATGACAGTGCACACTGCGGGCAAAATCCCACGACAAAAAGTAATAGTAAGGCCTACATGTGAGGAAAGAGAGGCTGGTCCCTCCATCCCTGATGCAATGAAAGCGCTGATGTGGAGTGTCATGCTAAGGACCTTCAAGCGCTAAGTGTCGTGTCTAGGGGTTTTAAATTTGCATACTGCAGTGGGTGGTGCTGTCATTGTGACGGGAACTCTGGAAATAGCTGAGCCACTTACGAGCCACATTTCCACTAAGAAGGAGTTGAAGCTACATGCGCCCCTCTAGGTTACTTCCCACGCCTGTTAATGGGCGACGTGCTGACCAACCTACACAAAAAGAGCCGAGCACAACCCTGCGTTAGGCTTGCATCCACACGACGCCATGCCCCTTTTCACAAAAAAGCGGGTGGACAGAAGGATTGCGTGATTGAGGTGTCACCTAGCCTACTCATAAAACTAGAGGGGGCAACGCACCTCCAAACAGCTTGGCAGAGATGCACCATCTGCACGTACCAAACCACGCCTGCATGAGACCTGTGGTGTGCGCCTGGTTTGCCATGCCACAACCTAGCAAGGAGGGCAAGCATGAGGCTCCCCTCAAGAGTGTCAATTGTATGGAACGCAAATTACAACAGGTCTCAAATGCTACATGAGACCATTCGTCAGCAAGCAATTGCCCTCCAGAAGTCATGAGTGGATTATGAATAGGCTAAAAACAGTTTGAATCCTTCAGCACAACACCCGGTTATGGTTGAGTTACTGGAAAGTGCACTAAAAAAACGCTGCAGCATTTTCACCATACAAGAACTGTACACAGGTTCCAAGTCCAGGCACATTTGCAGGCACAAGTGATAGCTGAAGCAAGAACCAGAGCCAAGGTGGCAGTGGCCTGCGCTGACCAGTCCATCAACATGCTCGCACTCACCCACCAGAACAGCCAGCACTTGGCCGCTGTGCTCATCCAAGCTAGTGGCTTGGAGCTGGTTGTAATATCATTTTACAAGCAATTCAGCCCACTAGTGGCTGAAGCCATCAACCACTAGAGCGGGCTCTCGCAGAACTATCAGGACATAGTCTGTGCTGATGCATATGCCAGAACACCATTGCAGGGATCCCCAACCCTGGATGCAGTGGGCGAGGCTTGTAGATGTTGGAACCAGAGGAACCTAAGATGGGCTGGGTGGAAGGACATGCATGGACATCGCAGCCATTTCTCATACCCTGCAATACAAATTGCTGAATTGGCGAGTCACACCAGGTGCAACACAGAGCGATCACATGGTTATTTACTTTGCCATTGAAGATGACAACATTCTCTGCCAAGACACGTGCAAAAAGTGATTCTGCACAAAAAATACCAACTGGCCACAACTCTCTAGGGTGGGGGCAGACATTACAAGTCCTCCATAGGGAAAGCAAACGTAGAGCAGGTCTTAGCTGCGATGCAAAATGAGTCAGGCTGGGCCTGCAGCATCGAAAGTTCACTGAAAACCCTCCTTGAGAAGGCATTCCCTGATGACCCAGTAACTCGAGATACTGAAGCCTAGAGCAAGGGAGCTGATCAAGGACCCTCCCAACGAGCCCAACATTCCACTGTAAACAACAGGTGACCTCAAAGCCCAACAAATCTCCTGGGTCGGATAGAATAGAAAGTAATATGCTAAAGAAGGCTGAGCGTACAATCTCCAGCAGCCCCCTCAATTTATTTAATGACTGTCTGTTGGTTGGACATTTCTCCACTCAGTGGAAGCCTGCGGGTGACTGCAACCAGTCAGACCCATGATCACAGAGACTGCTCAGCCTTCTTTCAATGTTAGGCAGGCCATACAACTGTACCAATGGAAGGTCCACGCAGGATGTCACTGTCGAGATTCGACATGTTTCACTGCTGACATCGTATGTAGTACTATCTAATGCAGGCATGTCTCCAGCCTGAGAGAGATTGAGAAGGGGTGCCCACAGGGCTCGGTCCTTGGACCAGCACTCTGTAACGCCTTCTTCAAAGGTCTTCTCAGAAGGCTCATGGAGACTGACTGCGACCCATACGCCTATTTGGATGACTTGAGTGTGCTGATCTGTGCAGAGTCAGTTCGCCAAATCGAACCCACCACATGCATCTCCTTACTGTCACCCAATGGTGTGAGCATGTCCAGATGCAGATGGCTGAGGAAAAATCCCAGCTAATTCTCTAGAAAGGAAAAGTAAATAGCCCACTCTCAATACGCTTTGGCAGCCACAGGTTACTTGAAAAGCATGTCATGTATCTAGGAGTGAATATTGGTGAGAGGTGGGGCTTCAGCCAACACCTACAGGTTCGCGTCACTGCGTGTAATTATTACGGCCACTTGGGGTGTGTGTTACGATGACCCTACCCTCATGTACAAGACCATATACCTAGGTGTGATTGGCTACTGCCCTGTTGTCTAGGGTAGCAAACTAACAGTCAAGCAAAAGAGAGCATTGCCCCAATTCCAGAGAGCTGCGCTCCTGTTGATCACCAAGGCCTATAAGACTGTATCAACAGATGCACTCCAGGTGAGTGCATGGCTGACAAGAGGAGAGTGAAAAAGAGAACCTCCCTCACTTTGGGCAACTCTGTGTGGATCTCACAACAGTACGAAAACTTGCCGCCATTGATGAATGAGCGTTAGAGAAATGACAAGCAATATATATGGGAATCCTCGTCAAAGGGTCGTGACACTTATGAGTTCACAACTAACAGCCGTGAATGTCTTTCAAGAAAATGGGTTGAGCCAGACCACAGGACGGGCCAGTTCCTCCTTTGAAATGACAACTTCAATGCGTGTGTGAGCAGCCCTTGTAGTAGAAATGAGCGACAGTTTTTGGGAGACCAGACGCCTAGCCCATGCCTATAATCCGAATGCCTTAAACCGAAAAGTACTTGTCCACCTAAGTTTCTTGTCTATATGCTTAGTTGAAAATTAATAAAATTAAGAAATTTTTTATCATGCACCACCACTTAACTCTTTGTTATGGGTTAATTCATTAAGATTAAGCTATGACCTGGAACACAGAGCCGATCCTACTGGGCAGAGCTGTTCTTTTAAAGCAGCGCCGACTCAACGTGAAAGGAGAAGAACTTGGCCAAAGGACCTGGAGAGGGGGGGGGGTGCAATTAAGAGGTTAGGAATCCCATGATAGCAACAATCATCCATTTCTACTCTAGATGCCTTTCGCTCTATATATGGCTTGGGTTATAGCAACAACTGTAGAGTGGGCCTGAATATATTGGATTATTTGGAAGGATTGTTTGATTGAGATATGCTCGTCGTGATCCTATAACATTGGCGCCTAACATGGGGTGCCAATGTTATGGGGCAGATTAGCAATATCGCACAATGTGAGTCGGGGAGTTAGTACGATATCAACCAAATGCAATTAGAACAAGGAGTTTTATTCACCACTACACTTAGGGAAGTTTTTTACTCGGCGACGAGGGAACTGCTCAGTTACAACTAACTGCCGACTGCGAAGTTTCGAGCAAATTGGGGCATTTGAGGCGCCTAGCCAGCACAAATGCCCTGGACTAGCTTCCGCTGAATGAAAGAGTTTGGTTAGTCCTGGTTCATCTTTCTACTTGTGTCCCTCGTGATTTCAATATCCAACCTACTCCTTCTCTGACTATATCTGTATATATTCACAGGCCTGATAGTGCCAATATAGTGAGGAGTTCTCAATGATTTCCAAGGGCAAACGTTTTTCATGACTAGTAATTCAAAACGACTGACGGCAGCATTATTTATTGAGTTTAGAATTGACAACGACACTACGACATCTGTCTGCAGTAAATTTCCTTATATTTATTCCTTTCATTTATTTAACGACGGTAAATTCGCCATACATTCGAATTACGCTTGGGTTTCTTCAAAGAAGTTTTGCGAGCAGGGTGGGAGAGGTACATAATCTGTAATAACTATCCACAGAAACATTGTGGACGAAATGTGTCGGAAATATATTTGAATAATTTTACGAATTGCTGTAACTGCTAAAAACATGTAGAAGATGAAAACAGTGGCATAAATGTTTAATAGTATGATTTTTTGTAATTTGCGTTGTTTTTTGGTCATTTTCGTTTTACTAATTGCTAATTTAGTGTTCCAAAGACTGGATGTGAAGCAAATATTGAACTAAAAAAAAACTGTACCACAGTTCCTATGTTTCTGTATGAACTCAGTATGGCAATATTTTATTGACTGCAAATATTGCAGTTCACGTGAATGTTTCCTCATCTGGTCCAGTCTTAGATGTAGGTTCAAGAATAAAAAAAGAAGGTAAATAGATAGTAAGCAGTTCAGTCGTAGGCACTAATATAAATATACATTTAAAATGATTAGATTTAACGTCTAACTATACTTTTTAAATTGCACCCATGTTTTCTGTATGTAGTGTAAAATTTGGTAAGAACGGTTACTACGAATAAGATTGTTATACTTACTGGTCAGAGTGCATTACAGCTTGGTGTCTTGCCCTCAAGTTTGCCAACCATTCGACCCCTGTCATAATTTTCCATCCAGGAAAACTGAGTTCAGCAGCTACAGGTTGGGGTCTGTCGGGAAAAACTTACTTTTAGACAATTGTAAGTTCAATAGTTTAACTTTAACAACTTGAAAACGAATTGACTGAACCACTTGATTTTCCATACATCCTAACCTTAACCTAAACCATAACTGCCTGGTTTAAGCGGGACTGGCAATTAGCACAACACAATTGGTACAATCAGAGTGAAACTAATCGAAATTAAACCCTGATAGACATAGAAGTATTTCATCATACACTCCAGGAAACTCAATCATCATGTCCTCCCAATCAGTACGTCCTCCTGGGAGTCTCAATACAATTTGGTTTTGAATAATATTAACTGACAACCCGTTCATCAGTTGTCGTATTTAAGAAAATTACAATTCAAAACGACGGATTGTTATCTTAAACTTATTGTGCATCAAGTACCTGGGGTAAGGATTGAGCGCTAGTTCTACTTGGCCAGTATACCCCAAATTGTTAGCCACTAGCTTCAGAAGGGTCGCATTGTACGAGCCAGTAGACATAATTTTCAGGCATATGGCCAAAGAAGGAACAGCGGTTGGCATAAGCTCACAAAGAGTGGCAAAGTGGTCGTATCTGGAAAAAATAAATAAAGTAACCAATAATAATACTACATCGTCAACATGCTGAACATATTCTGTTGAATTTAACAAAAAAATTCTCTAAACAATCGTATAGGGTAGTAGTAGAAACTTCATCTGATTGATGGAATTCAGTTTGGCAATTACTACGAAATATTTTTTGGGATAGCACCGACCACATTGTTCAGTGAATTGCGTAAATGACGTTGTTCGCCATTTGATCAATTGGCGAGCAGTTCGGTCTTGAAGGAACCCTCCTTTTAGGTGCTAGCCGCCCTTACACTTCTCATGCCGACAAAGGGATTAGTTCTATTAGCAACCCAACTACGCATTTTCCCCTCTTTCCTCCAAATATTCCGTTTAAATTTACGCATAATAATTCGGTTACTTTTCTTGAACACTACGTGTTAAGAGTTCAATACAGTCTTCTCCCAAGCTCACCGAGTTCGCTTTTATTTTATACTCAAACCCCCCTCTTGTGTGCCCAACAGATGTAGCGTTGGATGAATTCAACTCGGAGTAAACTAATGCAAGAGTAGGCCAAAATCCATACAAGTTTACGAATCGGAAAGAAACCTATTAATGTAAAATGTCTTAGCATTGAAAATATAATACCTGGACCAACCAGTTATAGCAATGCCGAGGATTAGGCAAGACGACTGGCTGCTGAGCAAAGCTAACCACTGTTCGTGATTACTAATGTGATGCTGAAGCACAGGAAGAACCTGGCAGGGACCAGTCGCCCCTTTGAAAGCCGAAGCTACCCACACTTTACCAAAAGTTTGACCATACTTCGCCCACAACTCTAGAAAAAAAGAAAATTTGAGATATTCAACATAATTGTGATCGTATATACCACAGAGGAAGTGGGAATACTACATTACCTTCAGTAACGTGGAAACAGGGAGCTGGCTCGTAGAACCAAACCATTATTTCGACCAAATCGCTCACCCCGAATTCTGAAAACAAAATTTGATAAAAATATCAGAACAGTCCCGAGACAATACTGGTTTCACTCGATAAATAACATATCTGGTGCGTAACAACACACAACTTTCTGCAACCTGCCCAAATTTGGCGGAGTTGCATTTTCGTTCAACACAAAGCTGCAGAAACATTTATGAGAACAGAAGTAGGTACTACATAGTTGAGCGGACACCGTAAGTTAGATCGAAATTGTAACAGCGGTTTTTGAGAAAATCAGAAAAACGATCATTTAATGTTCGACAAACCTCGTTTTCTGAACTTTAATAACTTATATGTCAATCCAGCGGAGTCACAGAAACAGCAGAAAAGGGGTTAATAATCGTAGCCGCCGACTTTCTCAGTTCAACATGTGATTTTACTGCTCCTGTATTACTCACAAATGAAATTGTAAAATAGTGTTACAAATGGTTGACCACATGCCGTATGCCACAAATTATAGAATCGGAAAGATCTGACTGGGAAGAAGTTCAAGAATTAAAGTAATTGGACTAGTTCCCCCAGTAGGTAAATTAATAAGTTAACATACCTGTTAGGGTGAGTACGTCTCCTCTGGCTGGTGAGATACTGTGGGCGAGAGCTTTCGACGTAAAGACATCATCGTCTGGCCGTTAAGTCAGTTAGTTGGTTATGAGCTTTACATAGGAAGAGAAAGGTTAATGGAGTGGTGTAGCGTCGTGGAAGGGGGGAGGATGGAGGTCCATGCACCTCTGGGGAACCTACTAGAAGTGAATGAAGACGAATGTAAGGTATGTCTTAAATAGTCTGTTGATTGTCAGTCCTAATTCTTTTTTGTATCGGGTGGTCTGTAAATACGTAATTTGGTTGTATTGTTTGTGTAGTGTTTTGAATGGTGTCGCATTTTGTGTTGATCGGTCCATTGAAGTTTTGTTTATGAACTCCATGTTTTCAAATATGTTCAGTTTTTGTCCTTTGTATAGTTTATGTAGTAAGGTAGTGCAGTCCTGTATTTTGGTAGGTTCATGTCCAGTTGTCTTGAGGGGGTTGGCAAAGTTTGAGTCATGTCTGTTCCTACTAACAGGTTTAATGTATTTTGAATATCTGGTCTGTATTTTTCGTTGTCTGTCCTATGTATGCGTTTTGGTTTATTATTCATTTTGAATAATAGCCCTATGTTTTCGGCCACGAACATTTTTTTACAATCCTACCTTAAAATTTGATACTTTACGTTTCAAGACTTGGGGATTCCAAATCTGCAATGTCCGTCCGCTGTCCCCCGTCTGGGCCATTTTGAGCCTTCAATGTGGTCTAAAAAATTCGTTCTTTTCCACAAAAATCGCATTTGGTATCTAGTTGTACCCGCCATCTCGGCAATCTGATCGGACAAAGCCCATGGTTGGTATGGACAAAAAATGGTTAAAAAACTAACAAAACGCAGTATAATCGCAAATACGCTGTGTTTCGTATCGTTTTCAAGGTATTTTTACATACTGAGTCGAATGGAATGAGTATCAAACGTGTACAACTGCGTATAGGGAAATTACAGTAATTATTAGAGTCAACTAATTGAAAGAACTCGCGGGAACTACAGCGGAAGTCCATTAAACCCCCATTGTTCCGTTCCCCTAGCAAACCCACTTCTCATTCTGGCCGGTTTAGTTTTTGACATTTTATGTCTTTACTTTGCTACATAAACTTGAAAAGTGTAACGGCCAATCGTCACGAAATTTAACCTTGAGGCCGATTGGACAAGCCAACGTTTTAACCCGAGTTGCAACCACACCCCCTTTGGCATAATGCATAAGGCATCGGTCTTCTAAACCGGAGGTTGTGGGTTTGAGTCCCACCAGGGTTACGATTATTTTTTTGTTTTTACATTTTATGTTTTACTTTGCCACATAAACTCGAAAATGTAATGCGGGATATGTAACTGAGAAGCGTCACTAAATGTGTGTTGGGTTAAGTGCATGATAACGTCTGTTACAAAATCTAATGCTTGGTAACATCACACGTTTTAATAACCTCAGTGACTAAGTGATGATGTCAATTGCAATTGACGCGGCTATTATATCGAAACCATCAACGAGCACAATCAAACGTAGTTATCATTGCATTAAAAAAAATAAAAGAGATAAAATGTTCCTAGTAGTTGCGTACTTGTACGAAAGCTGTACCCATTTGTGTAAAGGCTTCTTTCGCGCCCGCCAGCCTCAACGTTTCCAATCACTCATAAGGAATCGCATCGGAGGAAATCGAGGTTTAGTTTAAAGAAAAAGACATAAAATGTCCCTCGTGGTTGCGTACTTGTTTGTGTTTCGTTTTCAGTTCGAGACTCCCTTCCCCAGAAGTGATGAAGATTGTTTTCCTTTTATTTCGCCTTATTAGTTTTAATTTTCGTCATTTTAGTTCACTTGTACGATCCCCTGAGAGGAGGAGTCATATTGTCTTAATAATTTGTTTATTGTTTTTGGTGTACAATCATTTTATGCGATAGTATTGATAGTATCAAGTTCTTTTTTATAATTTTGTTCGGATAGTCGGATAGTTTTTAGTTTCCGAATCATGTGTCTGAATACACTTAGTTTATGTTGTTGTGGGTAGTTATAGTGTATGTATGGTCGTGCCAGTGGCAGTAGGTTTTTTAAAAATTTCGTACTGTAGTTCGCTGTCAGTCTGTGTGATTTTCAGGTCCAAGTAATTAAGAGTTTTATTCTGTTCTTTATCCATGTCATATTGGATGTTATTGTGGATATTGTTGAAGTCCTTTAATATTTCGTCCATGTTATCACGGCTTAATATGCAGTTGATGTAATCTACATATCCGGTGTAACATTTGATGTCGTGTTTCGTCATTAAAGTCTTCGTAATGCTGTAGAAATATTTCGGTCAATATGGATGGGGTAGGCTTTCCCATACCTAATCCATCTTTCGGCTTGTATATGCTATTGTTAAATTGGAAGTAGTTCTGTCCAAGTGTCAATTTGGTAAGGTTGGTAATATTTCTAGTAGTTATTGTGTGTTGTTGTGTTGTGTCTATTTGTCTTAGTCTCGTCTGTAGTATGTCAAGGGTTTCTTTTATCAGTATGGAGGGAAATATATGTTTTATATATCAAATGATACGAGTCTAGTGTTCGGAGTTATAGTCACGACTTTTAATCTAGTGGCGAGTTCTTCTTTGTTGCATATCGTATATCTGTTTGGTAATGTAATGGTACTTCTTAAAATTGTGGTCAAATATTTTGATTTTGTATGCTGGTGCAGCTGTTAAGTTTATAACTGGTCTGATAGGTGTGTCATTTTTATGAATTTTTGGCTGTCCGTTGAGTAGTGGTGGTTTTGGGTTCATATTTATGTATTAATAATGTTGTTCTTTTTGTATGTTAGTATGGTTTTCTAAGTGCATTTCGTATTTGTGTTTGGTATGAGTCTGTAGGGTCTTTTTTCAGTTTTGTGCATTGAGTTTGGTCGATGAAGTCGGTCATCTTGTTTATGTAGTTCTTTATATATAGTATTACAATGACGTTTCCTTAGTCTGCTTTAATCAAAATTAATTTATTTTTTCGAGTTTGGTCCCAATTTGTTTAGCTGTTTGTACGTCTTTGTGGTCCGTCCTATTCTTTGATGGTTCGTTCGATTTTGTCTACTATTTTGTAGCGTATACGTTCTTGGTTTTCAGTCGGTAAGTATTGTATGGAGATTGGGTCTAGTTTTTTCTTAAGTTTGTCGAGTTTTCTTTCCATATTTCTTTATATTTGTTAGTCATAATTGTATTCGTCTTAGTACGTAGGTAGTGTAGGAAATCTATAAATATGTCGTGTAAAGTGTTTTTTGTCATTATGTTGGCCGATTCTAAGTATATTTTGTATATTTCCTTATTAAGTTTATCTTTTTTAAGGTATAACGTCTGCATTTCTGTCCTAATCCAAAGTTTTTGAGCAAAAAGTTTAGTTTTTTGTGCAGAGTTTTGTGTGTGTGTTTGTGCATGGGTGAGGCATTGTTTAGTGTAGCGTATGCTAGCTATTGTCTTGTGCAGTTGTAGCGTCTTGTTGGTCAGTCATGTTAGTAGTACCTTAGCCAGACTGGCTGTGTCAGGTATTAAAGTAATTGGATTAGTTCCGCCAGTAGGTAAATTACTAAAGTTAACGTACTTATTTGGTGAGTTTGTCTCCTATGGCTGGTGAGATACTGTGGGTGTCACCTAACAGATACGTTAAAAAAAAACAAAAAAACAGTTGGATTAGCAAAGTAGGGGTACAAGAAGCAGGGAATGAAAGGCGCGAATGCTAAAGCAGTTGGATGAAACAAAGAACACTACTTGACCAATTCCTGCTGCTGGTGGATAGGCTGTTCAATAGTAGATCTAAGAGTGTGAGTTCTGAGTCAAAGGTGAAACAAACATGTTTCTATCAGCCACTACATGTCTACTGCAAGTACATTCAAACCTGGTTCTGGGTTCTCTTCCCAGGAGCATGCCCATGCTACCAGGCGCGACCACAGGCTGTGGATAGTGGAACGACCACAGCACTGCCCTAGGGCTTACCGTGGCCAGCCGCGAATAAGGACAAAACCCAATCCACGGAGGAACAGTGTACGCCAAGGATGCGTGGCCAAGGGGAAGCTTGGTCTCTAGTATGCGGACTCTGGGCACCGGGCGACCCCCAGTTTAAAGTAGCCTTCCTGAGGCATGCGGGGCTCTGTCTCAGGCGACCGTTTGTTTCCCTAGCTGCTCGTGGGACCTATATGGATACCAAAAAAAATAACAAAGAAAACCAAGAGGAAGAAATCGCCTCAAGGATTGAAGAGGATCTGCTGCTGTGTTCCACGCCAGACCTCGATGATCAGATGGTCGTTGATGAAGATACAACGACATCTGGAGAGGCCATTACCTCGCCGCAACCAGGAACATTGTCTCCAGCAAGTATGGAGGGTCTCCTTGCGGACCCTATAGCCCTACCCTTGGTGGAGGGCACCCCCTCGCTATTGGCCTGGGAGCTGGGGGGCCACGCGGACAAAGGCTGCGTGGACACCAGGGCACCAGTGGTGGATCACCGCACAGGGGCTGGCGAAGGTGGGAAGGAAGAGGGTGTAGGAGAGACCTCTGGGGCACGACCTGACTGTGCTAAGATGGGAGGTGCAAGGAAGAAGCGGTACCACCACTTCATTAGGCGAGGGCTTGCACCGGAAGAGGCCTTGAAGGCCTCCGCCATGACCGTCAGAGAGAGTAGGAAACGATCCAGACCCTCAACTGGATCAACTCCACTGAGCCAAAAGGGCAGGGATCAGAAGAGGAGGGCAGTGCCTCAAGACGGATCTCCTAAACAACCCAAGCAGAGGGCCACCCATCCGCAGAACAGACCGAGCTACAGGGAAGTAGCGGAGGGGGTGAGGATTGGTGTGGTACACCAAAACTACCCAGGCACTCTGCTTACGGATGCGCAGCTGGATAGTCTGGAACAGGGTATCATGGACAGTGTCCTGTCAGCTGCGGGGGACGATGTCTGGCCAGCATTTCAGACTGCAGTACGCAGGTCTGGCTGGCTCCTGATACACTGTCAGGACAGGGGCACTGCTGAATGGCTAAGGGCCATTGCCTCAGGCGCCGGGTTGCTCGGGGACATCCCTCTCAGAATTGTTGAGGGGGATGAAATCCCGGGGCACCAGGCGGCGATGGGGCACTTCCCCAATGCAAGAGAGGTCGACAGTGACCTCATACTCCGGATGATACATAACCAGAACAGGGGTTTGAATACCCAGTTCTGGCGTGTCATCCGAAGGGAGGAGGAAAAGGACACGACGGTCCTGGCCTTCTCAGTGGATGAGGCGTCAGCCACTGCCATAAGGGCGCTGCCGAGGCAGCGAGCCAATTATAGGTGGAGGGCTGTTGGCCTCAGGCTGTCCCGGATGAAGGATGGCAGGAGAGAGGCAGAGGAGGGGATGAGTGCAGAACGGGAGGAAGGGCCAAGCACGTCAGGCAGCGTGCCACTGGTCGAGTGCTCAGACTCCGTCCCTGCAACGGTGGCGCCAAAAGAGGGGGGAGACACACAGTAGCAAGGGGCATCTGGCCCCGTAGGAATTGCGGGCCCCTCAGGACTGGCACAGACCACGGCCAAGAGGCCAAGCCTCATCATCAATCCCCTCGTTGCAGGACTACCCAACGGGAGCCTTCACACAGGGGCAATGAGGAACAAGGCTCCAGCGCTCCATCCTCGGCCACTGCGCGACCTCCCTGGCGCCCCTCCGAAGGCCAAAGACCGGAGGCGGGGTCGTCCAGGCGGGGAAGTGCGGGAAGTGGTGGGGGGTGTCGCTCTCTGACAACTCGTCAACAGCAGTGGGAAGGTCGCTATTCTTACAACAGGCTGTTAAGGCCTGGTAAGAAGGGCGGCTGGAGGGGACGATGACCCCGCCCACGCTCCACCTCCTCCGGGGCAACCTGCATCGATCCCAGGCAGCCACGGCCGTTCTCAGCAGGAACTTTGACAAGAGGAGGTGTGATGTAGCCCTCGTCCAGGAACCCTGGGCCTGGGATAAGAAGATCCGTCGCTTGCCAACACAGTCAGGTAAGGTAGTGTATGATAAAAGTAATGATCGATGTCGTGCGGCAATTCTGATTAATCGAAATGTAAATTAGACTGTCATGCCTAACTTTATCTCTAGACATGTTACAGCTATCATGGTAAGGGAGAACTCGCCAGAGGGAGCAGTCAAGATGGTGTTGGCATCTGCCTTTTTCCCCCATGACGCGAACTTTCCACCGGAAGAGGTTCGAAGATTGGTAAGTTATTGCAAAAATCACCAACTTCAACTCATAATTGGCTGTGACGCAAACGCTCATAACGTTGTCTGGGGGAGCACGAACACTAATTTTAGAGGAGAGTGCCTCCTGGACTATCTTGCAGGGCAAGAACTGGAGATCCTCAATAGGAGGAGCGCCCTCACTTTCGTAACAAGGATAAGGGAAGAGGTACTTGACCTCACCATCTCCAGTCGTTTCATAGCCAGCAGAATTCAAGGCTGGCAGGTGCTGGACGAGCCATCACTATCAAATCATAGGATCATCGCGTTCGGGCTGGGTTTTGGCACGCAGGTACTTGAAACCTATCGCATACCCAAGAATACAGACTGGCCACTTTACCAAACCCAACTCCACACAGAATTGGGAGGTATGGGCAGGGAGATCCACACGGTGGAAGAACTGGACACTATGGCCAGTCTTATGCAAGGGGCGATCATTCACTCCTATGAAGACAACTGCCCTTCCCGTGCCCGCAGGACCAATGATGGCGAGGCCTGCTGGTGGAGCGAGGAGCTGGGGAAGCTAAGTCTTCAACGAGGAGGCTCTTCAACAGGTCCAAAAGAACAGGGGATTGGGAGGCCTACTGGCAATCCCTTACAAGTTATAGCAAGGCCATCAGAAGAGCAAAGAGGAAGTCCTGCACGGAAGAGATCCTGTCTTTGGGACTCAAGGGCAAGCAGATCTACATGTTCTCAGATAGCCAGGCCGCATTAAAGGCCATCGCAGCCTATAGTTTTACGTCCAGGCTGGCATGGGAATGCCTTCATGCGCTCAAGTAGCTCGGCACCCACAATAGGCTTTCCCTCATCTGGGTGCCGGCTCACAAGGGGCATGAGGGCAATGAAAAGGCTGACCACCTTGCGAAGAAGAGCACAGAAGCCCTACCCGTTGGGCTTGAACCTCACGTAGGTATGACCAAAAGTCACCTGAACCGATTGGTGCCTCAATGGGAGACACAGGAAAATAGCGCCCATTGGCATCGCCAGCCACGACTTAGACAATCGAAAAGGCTTGTTACGCCTTCTGGTCAAAGGGCAAAGGCGATGCTGACACTCTCCAGGAGGGATTTGATGGTCTTGATTAGCTTCCTCACCGAACACTGCCCACTCAGGTATCACCTCAACAAGATGGGCATCTCAGAGGCGGTGGAATGCAGAGTCTGTGGTGAGGAGGATGAGACAGCGGAGCACATCCTATGTGAGTGCCCTGCCTTAGCAGTCAAACGCTTTGGATACTTTGCCCAGGGGATTATTGAGCCCTATATCATAGCAGAAGCTGCGGTGAAGGACATACTCGGCTTCATAAAGGAGGCAGGTATGTACCACGCCTTTTACTAAGGAAGGGCTAGAGTCACAATAGGCCCACACATGGCCACAGTGACAAAGGGATTTGTCCCGCACGCCCTCGGAAAAGGGGGAAAAAAAAAAAAAAGTACATTCAAAGTTAATTACCTTTGATGAGATGCATCGGCACTTGCCGCAACATGTCGTCCCACATGATTGGCTGAATGCCTGGATAACGCTCTTTGAAATATCGAAGGATGGAAAGAAGATGCCCCATAAGAATCGTGAATTTGTCATTTTTCGAGCACACACTGCACATCCCCAAATGCCACACCTGACAAAGTTGTATGTATTAAATGGTCTGCACGAGAGGACAGGCTAATACATGTAAGGCACATGCACGAATAAAAAAAAGATCGGTTCTTACCTCGTCAAATCCAATGTGAAAGTATTGCAAAGCTTTGGGCACTTTGGCCATAACTTGATCGACCATTGAAGTAACTAGCATCATAGCGTCTGGCTGACTAGGGCACATGCTACTAGGGAATTTGCTCACTTCTCGAAGGTGGGCGTACTTATCATGGCGCAACACAAACTGCAATATGTTTTACACAAATCGTTTGAAGAAGACCAGTCGTGTTTGAAGAGAAAATCATCTGCCGATCATGCTTCCTCACTTACTACGACATGAAGAGGTAGAATCATTAATTGATGAAAGATTTGAGAAATACAACTATTGACTAGATCAAAGCCGAACTGAAGGTAACCATAGGAATAGTACCTTCTGATTTAAAAGGGCAAGGGAATTGATGAAGTTCTAGAGTCAAGGTGATAATGAACACTACCAGTCACATTGCTAACATTGCTTGTATAGGCAAACTTCAGTAACGCTGCGTTCACTCATGATTGATGAGAACCAACACTAATGCTGTGCACTCTCTCTTTGTATGGTTGTATGGGCAACCCCTGGTGGCCCGAAAGTAGATAACAGGCTAAGAGGACACCAGGATGGTCAATCTTGGCTTCAGCATCCAGTGAATACTATTCCTTACAACGATTATAACACAAAATTATAGAGAAATGATCAGATTCCTAATTCCTAATTCCTGAAAATGTCACAAAGATCCGATGTTTTTGGTTTATCATTCACCTATGTTTTCAGTCAGGAACATTTTTAACCCCCCCCCCCCCCCGCCTCAAAATGTAATACTTAACGTCTCATGACCTCCAAGTATTCCATACATGCAATGCCCGTCCGGTTGTCCAGCTCTTTTTGTGCATTTAACATGGTCTTAAAAATCTGTTCTTTCCCTCAAAAATCCCATTTAGTAACTAGTTGTGCCCACCTGCTCGGCAATACGATAAGACGAAACCCGTGGTTGTTATGGACAAAAAATGGTAAAATGCAGTTTTGTCAGTTTTATCGCAAATAAGCCGTGTATTTGTAGATGATAGGTCGAATGAAACAATGCTCAGAGAGGTATGACTGCGTCTAGACCAAAAATAGTGCTACTAATTGAAAGAAGTCGCTGGACAATAACTGCAGCAAAAAAATTCTTCCCCATTTGCACTCCCCCGTCTTAACAAAACGCTAAACTAAACTACGGTTAGTGCAGGGCCTTTCAAAGAGGCTACAAAAGTTGAGCCCTTTTCCCTCTCCGACCAGCCATTTGACTAAGATGCATGCTCAAACTGAAATAGATAGTCTTCCAGAACACAGGAACCATCAAATATCCCTGGTTTAACCCTGCTTTTAATTTCGCCGATGTTGCAGGAATATTGTTAGTCCGCTCTTAAACGAAAGATATATCTCTTACAGTAATATCATGCCTTCTCTCAGTATGGGATTGTAAGAATCCGTAGAACATTTGTTCAAAACGATCTATTCATTGATCAGCCAAACTCAAGGAGTCTAAGCGCTGAGTCAAATCCCCCAACGACTGTGTTATTGTCTCAATTCTATCCTCACCTTGATCCTGTCTTCTGTGGCTTCGTGTTCTCGGCATTTTAACAGAACCGCACTTCTGACACCAAAATGATAAAGAAATTAGAAATGAGTACTCAGACTTATCAAACACCAAACATGTAATGAATCAAAAATGTCCATTTTGTTTTCGGGTAGCAACGTAACAACTGGAGTTTCCTAACAATATCTACAAGAAGCTTGGGTACCCCCCTAATATTAAAAGAAAAGGGTGCTTAAAATAATGAACATAAGAGAATGACGAAACTAACTACTAAAAAAACTATAATGAATGTTCGTGATTTTGTTGATAAATTGAAGAAGATGGAAGAGATGCGAAGAGACATGAACACAGAGATCTAGTTGGCCTACTTGAGGAAGGCGAGTAATGGGTTCGAGAATCCCAAATGAACCGGACTAATTAAACGGCTCACCAACCTGCGAAAATGCGTTGAAGAAGGAATACCTTCAGGGGTAGAAAAATGATGTCGAAGGAAATATAAATCAGGCTGTCGGGATAGTCAGGCGCTCAAAAGGGTAAAAGAAGGAGAAGTAGTTGGTGAGTCGAAGAAGTGAAGCGAATAGGCTGAGGATTGGCCAATTACACGCTGCCTGAAGAGCGAGTGTGGAGTTCCCCATGGTGACTTAACTCCACGTATTGAACAGAGTCCAAGAAATTAGTACTCTCCTTTGGCAAGTTTTACGGCACAGTGAACGTATGACCTGGTGCCACCGCTACTGTTGTTGCTCGTAGAAATAAAAGAAGAAATGAAAACAAAACTGAACAAATGAAACGTAATATTACTTATTCATGATGCGAACAGTTCTAATTATTTCATTAGAGAATAAGGGCCTCACCCATCGAACAGCAGCTTTTTGTCCACATATTGAAATAACTCATTCGCTAAGTTTGCTTAATTAATTTACCAACCACTCACCTCTAGATGTCCAAAAGTTTGGACAAGTGGAACCACCATCAAGTCGTTCATGTCAGCCAACTGATGAATCCTGTCCACCTCATCTTCTGAATATGCTAGAGATTCAGAGTTCGATGAGCCAATCATAGATAATTCTCCGTAGTACGGGAATGTATCTTCCCATTCAATAAGAATGCCACTTGCCCCCCATTCTTTCATAAGTGGAAACAGCTGAAAATAGGCACAACCAACTACTAAGCGTACATGAGAATTCACTGTTCGACTGCAATTAATAAATACCATCAAGTAAGATCATTATACATGAACTATATGTCCAAAGACCGGGTGCTTTCACGTTCACGCAGATGGGTTCAAACTAACTTCTTCTGAATTAGGAACTAGAGCTTTCACTGAACAGATAATGGCTGAACAACTGGCTGTAGAAGCACTCAGCAATTCCGGGCAACAGCCAACCAACCAGTCTTCTAAACATACTCCTAAGCTGCCATAACTTCAATAGCGGTCAACCATACAAGAAAAGTGCTCAAACCTGTTCTAGTGCTAAGAAGCAATCTTAGCTTCAGCAAAACAAATGGTGCTCAGTCTACAGTGGACCCTCATCATCATTTCAACCAGGAATTGGGGGGCAGGGGGTGTCACACGAATAGAGACTGCATTACCTCTACCTGGCAACAATAAGCAAGTGGGGGGGGGGGATTGGTTTCATTTATAATGAGCCTGCATTGCCTTGGCTTAGCAGAGGAAAATCTATCCTTCACTGATCAATACTGGTGGGAGGGTCAACTCAATTATTTTATTTTGTACAGTAAGTCCTACCATATAGTTGTTTTACAAGGAATGTGGAATAGGACATTTACTATGGTATGTAACTATCAGATCTTATACATAGTACTAACCTGAGTGGCCAGCACCATAAGCAAAGCCTGTACATAGAATTCGAGGAAATGGCATTGGCAGAACCAATTTATTCAGTTGTGTTCTATTGGCTAGAAATGTAAGTGATTTATAAGCCATCAATTACCAAATCACGGAGGAAGGGGTCACATACAAAATAATTATTAACCCCATGAATACTAGCAAGTCCCTCGAATGGATGAATAGAATACAAGCGAACTATTCCTGTACATTCGTTTTTCTCAACCCCTAATACTGTGGGTGTACCACTCACTTCGATATTGCACAACCTCCGCCCCCTTCAGTTTAAAACCTTACATTACTATTACTGACTGAGGCCATCGATAAGGCATACGGTCAATTGCTTCAATTTGGCCTATACAATCTTTGCACATGTTCCTTGTCTGGGAGTGGATCAAGTTTACATATTTACAGAAGATATAAAAAATAATGCACATTCCCAAAAAGTAACATACGATTTTCCTAACTAATTTAATGAAAATCAATAATTTCAGATGCAGTAATAACTCTAACGACCCCCTCACAGGTTTCAGCGAATTATTCATTGGGAGGATTTGTTTACAATCCCCCCCGCCATTTGACACTTATCGTTACAAGGCACGGGGATTCCCAATTTGAAGTCTTTTTGCCATCCAAGCCATATTTTGCGTCGTGTGTAGTACTATTTTCCTAGGTATTTTTCGAGGTTGAGTTACAGAGGTGTAGGACTGTGTCTAGAAGGAAAATGATAATGCACAGTAAATATAGTGAGGCAATTTCTACTACTTGAAGGAACTAGCGGGACGATATATCGAAAGTTATCTTTCTCCCCAGCCTGCACTCATTTCCTTCATTGCCTTCCGTCTCACTAACCGCCTGTCAGTTCGACTTGTCATGTCGTGCCAAGTGCCTAGAAAATGTAAATTTTCGTTGCACCGTAATAGTCAGGTCGTTTCGTATCATTTCCAGTATTTTTCGATGCTGAATCTAATGGAATGGGCCTCGGAGGTGTGAAACTGCCTCAACCGTTGTGCAAAAACTTAAAGCGATTTAGTATTGACTTGAGGCTTACTTTCTCAAGGAAGTCGACTTTGAGAGGTGCGCGTTTTAAGTCAAGATGTACCAAGCGATGTGTGCCACTGACCAGTCTTCCTTCCATTCCTCCTGTTTATCCAGGCCAGCGTCTTTCCTTCATGCCTCGTTCTCTATACAGTTTATTGTAATTATTCGCCTTTAACTGATATTTAATCTGCCGACACTCATTAAATCGTTAGTGGATAGAAGAAAAAGAAGAAGACTTTGGGGGATCAGCCAAAACCAAGGTCGTGGCCGCGGCGGGACTATTTCCCATCATCTCAGAAATATAGGGATCCGGCTTTGGCTCCTAGAATCTTCTGGTTCCCTCCACGAATTTGAGGATTTACCACGATACCTTATTTCGTATATTGTCCCTGCCCACTATTACCTCCCCCCCTCATCATCTTTCTAGTCTGGCCCACAACCATATTGGGCATTCTCATAAGAAGTATTCAACTGTTTCTGCTCCCTGCAGGAGCATTGTGCTTGATCCTATGTAGTGTAGTCCCCTCATATGCAGCAGTAGTCGCTGCTGAGCTATCCACCCTCCCTCATGGAGCTGAGGCCAAATGGCAGCCAGCCAGGGTCAGAGAGCACAGAGGAAAACAGAAAAAGACCCCAAAAAAGCAGGATGTAGGCAGTGCCCCGCCCAAAAACATGGGGAAAAATAAAAATAAATCATTGTAACGGAAACTCCGAAAATGGCCAAGGCGTTTATGAGCCATATTTTCACCAAGGAGTTAAAGCTTCAAGCGTCAGCCTCCCTGGGTCGCTTCCCACACCTGCGATTGTGCGACGTGCAGACCGACCTACAAAAAGAGGACCTAGCCCAACAAGTTGTTCAGCACAACCCTGCGTTGGGCTTGCAGCCACAGGAAGTCAGGCCCCTTTTCACCAAAAAGAGTGGCAGGCAAAAGGATTGGGGGATCGAAGTATCACCCAGCCTACACAAAAAACTAGAGGTGGCAAGGCAATTCCAAATAGCCTGGCATTACGCCATCTGCAAGTACCAAGCCCCCACACAGTGCATTAGCCTGTATGAGACCTGTTGTAAGCGCCTGAGCAAGGAGTACAAGCTTGAGGCTCCCCTCAAGTGTGCCAATTGCGTCAAACGCAAATGCCAATAGATCTTGCACTCCACACGAGACGCACGCTGTACTATTCATCAGCAAGCGATTGCCCTCCAGGAGTCACGAGTGGATTATGAATAGGTTAAAAACAGTTTGAATCCTTCAGCACAACACAATTAAGAGTTCCCCAGTTATGGCCAAGTTGCTACAAAATGCACGCTGCAGTGTTCTCGCCATACAGGAACCATACATAGGATCCAAAACTCTTGGTCTGGGATTGCACGCACAAGTGGTGGCAGGAGCAAGAACGGGAGCAAAGGCGGCAGTGGCCTGTATTGAACCGTCCATTGACATGCTCATACTCACCCGCCTGAACAGCCAGCACTTGGCAGCTGTGCTCATCCGAGCTGGTTGTAATATCATTTTACATGCAATTTGGTGCACCAGTTGCCAACAGCCTTCAACCACTCGAGAGGGCTCTAGCAGGCCTATTAGGACGACCCTGCATAGTCTGTACTGATGTAAACGCCAGATCACCATTGTGGGGATCCCCGACAATGGATGGGGCAGGTGAGAACTCACCAAGTACAACTTGGTTGTTGCCAACGACTACGGCGACCTATGATGGTCTGGGAGGAAGGTCGTGTATGAACGTCACAGCCGTGTTCACACCCTGCTACTCAAATTGCAGGGTTAGCGAGTCGTACCAGGTGCAACGCAGAGCAATTACATGGTTATTGACTTTGCCATCACAGATGACAACATACTCTGCAAAGACATGCGTGAAAAGCGATTCCGCACAAAAAATGCTGACTGGCCACAATTCTGTAGGGTACTGTACGGTGAATTGCATGCCGCAGACACCAACCTAATAGTGCAAACATCCACACCTGAAGAGGTGGACCGCAAAGTGTACATATTTACCACAGCACTGCACTCTGCTGGGCTTTCTGTACTCAGAACAGAAGCACAGGGCGATCAAAGTCCCATGGTGGA
Source organism: Pachypeltis micranthus (assembly GCA_020466155.1). NCBI lineage: Eukaryota > Metazoa > Arthropoda > Insecta > Hemiptera > Miridae > Pachypeltis > Pachypeltis micranthus. The sequence continues at coordinate 1,618,763 of CM035773.1, read as the reverse complement.
CTGAGGAACTTAATCCTCTCAAGCAAAGTGTAAATAGAGGCAGAAGGATGTACCAACACACCCATGACCCTGATGCCAGAGCCATGCTTCGAATTGCCTTCATCAATGAGAAGAAGGCCTTTCAAACGAGCCAAACGGCAAGGCAGGCGAAATTTTTGTGGGAGAGGAGAGTTCTGAGAACCCCTGGGGCTGCTTACAGGTCCTCCATAGGAAAAGCAAATGTACAGCTGCGATGCAAATTGAGTCAGGCTGAGCCTGCAGCATCGAAAGATCATGGACCCTCCGAACGATCCCAACATCCCATTGTGGACAACAGGCGCTCTCGGCAGGGCCCTTACAACCTTAAAGCCCAATAACTCTCGTGGGCCATATAAAATAGAAAGCAACATGCTAAGGAAGACTGAGTGGACAATCTCCAGCGGCCTCCTTAATTTATTTAATGACTGTCTGCAGATTGGACAGTTCCCCACTCAGTGGAAGTCTGCGCGTGTTGTCACTCTTCAAAAGGGAGGCGACCGCAATCAGTCAGACCCTCAATCATGGAGACCGCTCAGCCTTCTTTCCATATTAGGCAAAACACTAAAAATCTTTATGTTGCAGTCCCTCAAAGGAGTCTTTGGCCGCAACCTCACAGGCAGGCAATACGGGTGTACCAAAGGAAGGTCCACGCAGGATGTCACTGTCGAAATTCGGCGTGTTGCCCTGCTGGCACTGGCTAAGAACGTCGTAGCAGTTCTGATTGACATCAGAGGAGCGTTTGGCAACCTTTGGTGGCCAGCGCTCCTTAATGTGCACAAAGGTAGGGGAACCCCCCGCAACCTGTACTCACTCGTCAGAAGTTACCTGACAGACAGAACTACTACGATCGAATGCAGACATGTCTCCATTCAGACAAAGATTGAGAATGGGTGCCCACAGGGCTCGGCCCTTGGACCAGCACTCTGGAATGCCTTCCTCGAAGGTCTCCTCAGGAGACTGACTGCGAGCCTTACGCCTATGTGGATGACTTGACTGTGCTGATCTTTGCAGTCAGTCCCTCAAATCGATGAAAAACCCACCGTCACCCAATGGTGCGAGCATGTCAAGATGCAGGTGGCTGAGAAAAAAACTAAATCCACTAAATCCGAGCTAATCCTCTTGAAAGGAAAAGTGAATAATCCATCCACAATACGCTTTCGCGGCCACAGGCTCCTTCTTGAAAAGCACGTCAAGTATTTAGGGGTGAATACAGGTGGGGTTTCAACCAACACCTCCAGTCCCTTAAAGGCACTACCATTGGAAAGTTTGCCTCACTGCGAGCAACTACAAAGGCCACTTGGGGTGTGTGTTACCATGACACTATCCTCATGTATAAGGCCATCTATCTATGCGTGATTGGCTACTGCCCCGTTGTCTGGGGTAGCACACTAACAGTCAATCAAAAGAGAGTATTGGCCCAATCCCAGAGAGCTGCACTCCTGTGGATCACCAAGGCCTACAAGACTGTATCAACAGAAGCACTCCAGGTGATCACTGGTCAGTTACCAGTTGATTTGGCCGTTGAGTGCATGGTTGACAAGTGGAGAGTGAAACGGGAGCATCCCCATCTTTGGGCTGAACTCCGTGCAGATCTCACCACAGAACAGAAACTTGCTGCCATTCACGAATGGGCGCTAGAGGAATGGCAAGCGAGATGGGAATCCTCGTCAAAGGGACGTGGTACCTATGAGTTCTTCCCCAACATCCGTGAACGTCTTTCAAGAATGGGTTGAGCCAGTTCCTCACGGGACAGGGTGACTTCAATGAGCGGCTTCACTTCTTTTATCTGAAAGACTCTCCCTCATGCACATCTTGTGCCTCAAGTGTGGAGGAAACAAGAAACCATGTGCTGCTCCACTGTAGTTTCTACAATAGTGAGCGACGGTTGTTGAGAGGGCAAACGAACTTAGCAGCATTGACTGCTACAAAGCAAGCCTATAACCATTTTGCAGAGTTCGTGAAGACGTTGACTGCTAAGAAACGTGGTCATAGTTGATATGTCCTTTTGAAACTTGCCACTCAAATACATAGTTAGATCAGGTGGGAAACCAGATTAAAAACTCCTCCCCAACGATACATGATTCCTCAGGTGGTCACCTCCGTGCAGTAACACACGGGCAACAGCTCTACTGGGAGACTGGCTAACGACCAAATACCTGCTGTACCTCCGCAGGTCTGAGTTCGATGAATGCTGCAGAGCCTCTTGCATACTAGCGAAACCACAACTTCCATAACTGATCGAGGGTTTAGGTACAGTCATCACATAAGGAAACAGACCTGTAGTATTCTAACTGCAGCACATTCAATCCAAGCCAAATGTTACCTGTTCTTCCCCAGGACTGGAAGTGAAAAGTACCATTTTATCGCATTAATACCACAAAATCTTGTTACAATTTGAATTCAAAATTGGTCGCTGATCGGTTGCCCTTCACCACTGGGCCCAACAACATTCATGATCAGATAGGCAAAACCTGAAATGCCGAAATGTCTTGATTTTTTCCACCTTCTCAGCGTACCCATATAAAATATCCAGTGTGCTGAATCATGCAACATTCCTTGGCTCTACGTCAATTCACCTGTGTTCGTGGCTTTTTCTACTTACTCAATTTATTTATCACTCAGTTCATTTGAACTTGGTCAAACATCACTTCAAGACAGCAAAGAGTGGTAGCCCTTCCAGTTCCAGAATTTATTGTGCTAATCATAATCATTCCCGGACGATGATTGAGCAATCCACACAGAGAATTAATGAGGCTGTAAACCCGATTTTTCGAAGAGCATAATAATCACGTATTTGATTGGCCTACCGCACTTTTGTTTCTGAAGATCCTAGTAACATTTGAGATTAGTTCATAAGGAAAAAACAGCGCTAAAATCGATGTTCGTCGAAAATTTTGGTAATTTACCGTGCAGCTCTTGTCATTTTCTCACGAATGGGAATTTTATGGTATAGTTGCCTCATTGAGAGCTGTCTGTATAAAAAAAATTAGTTAAAAAGTTAGTTTCGAGTGGATTTTCCTCATACACTTATTTTGGCATCCCATGGTGACCTTCGCACCAGAGACCAAGTTTGAGCCGATTTGGTTCAGCTGCTTTCCCTAAATCGCATTCACAAACTCACATACAAAGGTCTGTTTCCTTATTTGATGACCGTTGATGAGGGTTATATCAGCCATGAAAGTTGCGGTTTTGCTAATATGCAAGAGACTGGCCTGACCTCAGACCAGCGGAGGTCGTTAGTCAGTGTCTCCCAGTTGATAGCTGTTCCCTGTGTGTTATTGTGCAGAAGTGACCAACTGAGGAACTTACCATGTGGGAGGAGTTTTGAATCTGGTTCCCACCTTACTATTTACTTGGATGGCAAGTTTTAAAAGGGCAGTTCAACTGTGACCACATTTCTCGCCCATAACCTTCTTTGTGAACTCAGCGAAAGTCATGGCTTGCTTTGGAGCAGTCAATGCTGCTAAGTTCGTGCCCTCCCAACAACCGTCGCTCACTGCTGTAGAACTACAGTGGAGCAGCACATTGATTCTTCTTTCTTCCTCACTGGAGGCGCAAGATGTGCATGATAGAGACTTAAAGAGGGAAGAAATGGAGCCTCGCATTGAATTCGCCATGTCCAGTGAGGAACTGGCTCAACCCTTGAAACATTTAATCCCAGCACGCCTCTGTCTGAGTTCATCTTGAATGAGCTGGGACAGCATGTTTCCCCTGCCATTATCACTATTGTCCACATCAGTATTGGTCTCTAGGCTTCACAACACATTCAAAAACTGTTCCACAGCTATAGCTTCTCTAGCATCCAAACCTTCTACATCTGCTGAAAACGTAGTGACATCTTCAGATGCTTCTTGAACTCTTTGCCATATACACGCTAAAAACAGACGAGCTTGTCCCTGAGTTCCAAATCGCTGCGACAAGGCGTCTTCCATGGAAGCAAGATGTCTACGATCTGAGGGTACATTGCTAATAGCTGCAAGGGCAGATCCCCGTAAGGCCGCAATTAAACGTACCGCTGCTGTAACAGAGTTCCAGTTGTTTGCTATGCTAATAGAATGGCGTAAAACCATCATAAGTAGGAGGACAGATGGTATCAATTTGTTCTCTCCGAGTCATCTCCTCTTACCCAGGGGGTTGCATACATGTTTCCCTCAATCTGCGAACTTCTCCCATTAGGTGAATAATTGCTGGGTCAAGATATCTATCTGATCTGTCGGATTTATTGCTGGCTCTTCAACCACTGGCACATCTAGCGGGTCAGTCTCAACATTTGTTAAGTCATCAAACTCACCTTCTTCGTCTCGTCCCACAGGAAGACCTCGATTCCGCCGGCAAACACGTTCAGTGATGGAGTCCATTCTATCCCACTTCTGACACCAAATGTAATGAACTCGGACAAGGAAGAAGGAATACTTGAATTTAATAATCAGACAAAGAAGTCTTACGGAACAATCCAACTCGAAAACTCCTCTCCCCATAGTTACCACACATCAACAATGCAAGTCATATGACTAATGTAGTAACCACCCAACAATAACAAACAGTTTCATGTAATAGATATTAATATCCAGAGCTATCCTTTCAAAAGGTGTAGCTACTCTCTCAGAAACAATCATTGGATCTTATTATCGCTTCATTATCAGCCTACAAAAGAGCTCAGTAGTGAACAGACTTTTAGAAGAACATCAAATATTGTTAATGGGTGGTAAAGCTTCCTATTTGGCTACTTATCTGGAGTTAACAGCACATCAATATGGCCTGCAGGAGATGATCATTTAGTAGGAACCCGCTTGTTAACTGACAAATCTTGCCAAGTAAGAAGACGAGATTCGCATTTGATTCATAGGAACTGGGCAAAGCAGACGATTCCCGATGATCTGAGGGAAATGACGCCATCTGCCTTACCGATACAAGAACATGTGCTTTGTGTCAGGGTTATCGTCTAAAGAAGGTAGGACATGATCTAATTCCACGCATACAAACTGATTTTTTTACTTTCCTTGGCTCCACAAAGTAGAAAGGAAAGTTATGTAATAGCTGAAAAATTATGTTCGAGTTTTCATCAGATCTTCACGTTTCAGACCCTACTGAGTCCGAAAAACACTATTTAGGAAATGGTCTGTGTGTCTGTGAACATTTTATAGAGAAAACGACTGTGCCAAACCAAATCAGCTAAAAAACTTGATATCTAGCCCGCAGGTTACCATGGGACGCCACAATAAGGGTATGAGCAAAATCCACCGAAAGTTAACTATAGTTATCATAGTGAACAGATCTCTGTGGTGAGTGAACACCAAATTTTTTTTTTTCTCAAAAACGGCTATAACGATTTTGATTAAATTTTTTCTTTTACTGATAGCTCTCAATAAGGCAAGCATACCATAAAATACCAATTCATGGGAAAATGACTAGAGCAGCACAATAAATTATCATTTAGCGCAGTTTTTCCTTATAAACTCCGCTGAAATGTTACTAGAATGTTAAAAATTATTGGTGTAGTAGTAGTAGTAGTCCAATCCAATACCTATAGGGTGGGGGTTTAAAAATTAGGGGATACAAGGGGTTCACTCCAGAAATTCCTGAATTTCAACTGCTGCTGCTTCAGTTACTACCAGTTCTAAACGTTTTTACCCAATAACTCTGCAAAAGTGATTATTATCCTCTTCAAAAAAATCGTGTTTACAGCCTCATTAATTTGCAGTGTACCAATAGCTCAATAATGGTCCGGGAATGAGTACGAGCAGCACAATAAGTTCTGGAACTGTAAGCTCTACTGCTTTCTGCTGCCGTGAAGTGTTGTTTTATCAAGTTCAATTGAACTGAGTGATAAATGAATTGAGTAAGTAGAAAACGCCATGTAGACAGTGAATTGACGTAGAGATAAGGAAAGTTGTGTGTGCAATGCACCAGATATTTTTCTATACACTAGGCCTCAAAAGGTAAAAAGATCTGAAGACAACTCAACTTTCTTTTTCACACAAATGTAAACCAAAGACCACGGACGGAATTTCGTGGTAACTAGGTGGTGAGAGCTGAGAGGAAAGTAAAAAAAGCTCAGTATTTCTTAGGCATTGATTACCAGAATACATATACGTTTCAATTTTAACCAAAACATAACAGAAATTATCGAGTAAAAATAACTGAAGTGGACCAGTAGCTCCCCTGCTAAGTCGGTTAGAGGCCCACTCTGAAATGTGGAATAAGAGATAAGGAGAACCTAAAATGTGAAAATTCGGTGAAAACGCATATTTTTCCCAGCCAATTGCAATTCTTTCCTTACCCTTTCGGTTAAGAACAATAAGCAGTGGGTTACACAGTATTCCAATTGTTTTCCATAGTTACGAAGGCCTCAAATTGTTTACATATTAGCACATAAGTTCTGTTAAATCTCTCCATTAGTGCTGAAAAGGAAACAACGCAGTATAACCTTTATCACGGTAACTAGAGTGGGAGAACTGAGCGTGCTTTTCTAATTGAATGTGTAACTGAACTGAGGCAAGAAACCATTAAACCTGTCCCCACTCTACGGGAGCTTTGCTTAGATTAGAGAAAAACATGTTACCGCTAAAACGAAACAGACAGATCAATAGAAAAAAAAGGAACAACGAATTGAACAATGGAGGGGGACACAAAGGGCCAAAATATCCCTAGGTAAGTTACACAATCGGAAGTGTATAATTAACAGTAAACAGTTGAAATAAAAAAACGCCGAGTTTTACTTAATTAGAACAATAATCACAGAAGAGCAGATGGTCAGCCCACGGCTACTTTTTCTTACTAAAGCCTAAAACTTCCTTCAACAAAGATTCAACTTTCTTTACATTCTCAGACTCCTCTTCTCCACCTGCAACGTAAATTAGTGGCATCGTGTTAGGCGCATAGACAAAATAAATTAAACTATAAATCCTCTTAATTGATATAAATTACCAATCAATTCTTGTTCCAGGTCCAGTTTGCTTTGAGCCATGGCATAAATTTTTTCTTCAACAGTATCTTCGCAAATCAACCGGATAATTTTAACTGGCCTATATTACAATAAAGTAAGCAGATATTGAATTACGAGATAACACCTTTTCGTTTTCACTGCTAAGCAGCCAAATGAACTATTATAGATGTTTCAAATGCTAAAGTAAACGTTCAGAATGTAGGTTTCATCCCATTCGTAACATGACTGCACTGATAACTAAAATGGTGATTGTAACTTTTTAGAGATTTGTAATCCCCCCCCCCCCCTGTAATAGGATGCTTTAGTGACGAAGAACAGGTAATGATTAGTACTTGACAGACAAACTTTACTCTACAATAAACGAATCGGATACAGAACACAAGAACAATCTCACGGGGACAGATGCAAAAATGGACGACCAACAAGCTTCGGGACATCATCACAGTGTTGCCACCAGCTCCACAAACAATGTAGTCCCAACACCCTCCTTATTTGTGAAGTTCCTGACACCTGATCCATTCAACGAATTTATCAGCATCAAGTGCCTTGGTCAAGGAATCGGCGACCATCCTGTTAGTCAACAAATATATGTGTAGGCCAGAAGTTTTTCCTGAACTTTTTCCCTCAGGAAATGATGCCTCACATCAATATGCTTGGTCCTTGGTTGATAGGCCCTATTGATCGCTAGATTCTTTGCTCCCTGATTGTCACAGAAGATCTGAGTAGGAGTCTTTGAAGACTGCTCAATCTCTTCAGAGAGACCCTTCAACCATAATGCTTCCTATGCAGCTGAAGACATTGGCATATATTCAGCCTCAGGTCTGTTTCCTTATTTGATGACTGTACCTAAACCCTCGACGAGGGTTATATCAGTCATGGAAGTTGCGGTTTCGCTAATATGCAAGAGGCCAGCCCGTGCAGCATCCACCGAACTCAGACCTGTGGAGGTACGACAGGTATTTGGTCGTTAGCCAGTCTCCCGGTAGAGAGCTGTTGCCCATGCGTGACCGAGCAGAGGTGACCACCTGAGGAATCCTGTACCATCTGGGAGGAGTTCTTAATCTGGTTTCCTACCTGATCTAACTATTTACTTGGGTGGCAAGCTTCAAAAGGACAGATCAACTATGACCACGTTTCTTAGCCATCACCTTCTTCGCGACATATATTCAGCCTCAGTTGTAGAGAGAGCTACTGTAGGCTGACACTTAGTACACTAGAATATTGGGTCACGACATTTGACAAAAATATAACCAGATCTTTCATCTGTATCACTGTCCCAATCAGCATCACAATGTCCACGAATGGATCGTAGTTTCAACCTATCAAATTGTAGCCTGTATGAAGAGGTTCCACCCAGATATCTAAAAACTCACTTGACTCCTGCCCAGTGTGTCATGCCTGGATGACTGGATTGAATCCGCAAATGCTATATCTGGTCTTGTTACTTGAGACGCAAACAAGAGATTGATGATAGCTTCCTGATACGGAATTTTCTTCATTTTTTCTCTTTCTTCTTCTGTTTTTGGCTCCTGAGATTGTGAGAATCTTTCGCCGCTGGTCATTGGGGTAGTTACAGGATCATACATATTTTTCCCACTGATCTTGTAGTACACACACAAGTCAAACTTGGATTGTGTTAATCCATAACTTTGGAGAGCTGAATTCAATGTTTGATTCCAAACTCTGCTGGCTTGTTTTAGCCCGTGTATGCTCTTCCTGAGCCGACAGACTTTTGATGATCCATCACTGAATCCTAATGGTTGAGACATGTATTCAAGTTCCATGGCATCTATCAACTGTTTGTTCTCATGAAGTATTGCCACACCACAAGATACTGGATCTGACTACCTCAGGGTCAGAGAAGACTGAATACGTAACAGAATCATTAGCGCAGGAGATCTCCTGTCTCTTCAAGGTCTATCCGTCTGTACCCGAGGCGTTAGAGTGTTAGAGGTAGTACAAAATTTGGGTCTCCATACTGATTTTCACTAGCTTCTGTTGCTGTATTGGAGTCTTCAGATTCCATAACACTTGAGACTAAGATGTGGGGGTTCACTATCACTGTGCACCGACTGAACGTCATTATCAATGGAATCATCTGCAGTTGACTGTGATTCTATCAATTCTGAATAATACTCTCGTTAAAATATTGAATATGGGATAAAATAAATGATACGGGAACTGAAAGAAAATAAAGACGGAATAGTCTGACCAGGACTTTGGGTAGGAGACGAATGAAGCCGAGGAAAATCCTGTTTTTCTTCTCCTCCCTTTCGGGTGTTCCTGGGGGAATACGTACAAAGTATTTACTATGAAACGAACCCAATTGAGAATGATATACCGAGAGTGGCAGGGCTGAATGGCACGTTACCTCGTCCACAAATGTCGAGTAATTATGGCTATCCTGTGAAGCCTTCGGATGCAGGGACTGTGAAGTAGAAAGAAAGGAGGATGGTTGGGGCACAGAGCACGTTGCCAATCGTAGGTGCAATGAATGCGACAATGAGGCTGGGGGACCATGATTGTGGTCAACGAGCTTGTGCGTTGTTGGGGATTGGAGACCTTGAGGAGCTTAATCGCCAAACAGTTGAACAACTCTGCCGATATCTATTGGCATCAACATGTATTTTAGAGTTGGCTTTTCTGGGGTTTGGGGTTGTTCCAATGGACTTGCATGGTGAACTGTTCATAATGTATGCAGCACAATTTACAACTTCTGCCCAAAAAACGCTAGGGAGTCCTGACTCCATCAATAAGCACCTGGCACAATCAAGAAGTGAGCGGTTAAGACGGTCTGCCTTATCATTTTGCTGCAGATGTCTGATGTATTGTACGCCTGACAATGTCACCGAACTGGTTACCGCAAAATTCCCCTCCATTGTCAGAATGTAGAATTTGGATTTTCGCGGAACATTGATTTTCAACTGATGCGTTGCAAATTTTAAAGTACTTGAGAACCTGGTCTATTGATTTCACAAAATATACATAAGACTTATGACTGAAGTCATTGAGAAATGTCAAAACATATCGAGAACCGCCCAACTAGTTACTTCCATCGGTCCCACAAGGTCGGAATGCACCAATTGTAAACACTTATCAGTGGTGGGGTCACTCTTGGGAAAGGGTAAATGGTGGCTTTTGCCGAACATGCAGATGTCACAGACAGTATTTGGTTTCCTACCATAAAGTTTGACATCGTTGGAAATACTAGATAATTTCTTCAAGCTTTCATAATTTAAATGTCCCATGCGTTGGTGCCAGAGAGAAGAACGCACACTTAATAGGAGGAGCGTCCAATTTAAATAAAATGTTCACTAAACTTGTCTAAGCAATTATTCGTCTTTGCTATTTACTATTTTAGCTCCACTGCTATTGAAAACAACAGAATGTCCCTTACTGACAATTTTGCTTACTGATAGCAAATTTACTTTGATCTGTGGTACATGGTAAACGTTGGTGACATTAATATTGGATGGCTTACCTGAAATACTAACTGGAAGCATTAAATCGCCCACAGTATTACCTACCATTTTACAGTCGTTTGCGGCAGTGATTGTCAATTTCAGAGCTTTCCTAACATTTTGTAGCATCGTTGAGTGCACACATAAACGGCAAGATGCACCACTGTCCAAAAAATACTCAGGTTCAGTGTTCAATATCACAGAAAACGCAGCAAATAGTGACGTATCAGATGTGCGTTTCTCATTTGAACAATGTTTTGTCTGTTCAGTTCTGGTGTGGAACAGTTCTTTGCTATGTGACCGTAGCCGTTACACTGATAACACCGGGGACCTTTGATGTGCTTCCTTCCAGAGTTACTCGGAACCGTTCGTTTAGGCTTGGAACTCAAACCGTGACCATGTAGAGCTGAACCGAAATTGTCACCAGAGTCTGATTTCACGATGGAAACGTCTTGCAATAATTTTGTTTTCACTGCATCGGCCGTAACTGCAGAAACTGAACTCTCTAAGCCCATTCATCATTGGTTCAAACCGAGCTGGCTAGTAGGATTGTCCCAACCCACTCGTCATTTACTGCCAAACCAACGGATGTCAACTTGTGAGCTGTGGTGGCAATATGGTTGGCGTATTCTCCTACAAAACTACATACTTCTAATTTAGTAGTTATAAGAATACGCAAGAGACCGACTCTTCTCGTTAACCGATCGTTCTGGAATGCCCTTTGTAAGGTTGTCCCAAGCTTCTTTTTTGGTGCTCGTAGTCTGAATATGAACGTAGTTCACCGGTTCAACCAATAAAATCAACTTGGATCGGCATTCCGTGTATTTTTTCCTGTCTGGATTAAGCACACTCATGCAAGCCCGGAGTCCTAAGTCTTCCAAGTAGGCCTGCACAGCGAATTTCCACGTACCAAAATTCTCTCGGCCCTTCAAACGTTCGATAGGTAGGGAATGTTCCAGAGAAGATATGGCGGACACAACGCAGAAACACCGACTTGGACGCACTAATTAGGACTGTTCCGACATTTGTCACATTGACTCACCCTAGAAACCAATGGCCTGTAATAGGATGGTTGAGTGACGAAGAACACATAATGATTAGTACTTGACAGACAAAATTTACTCTACAATAAACGAATCCGATATAGAACACAAGAACAATTTCACAGTGACAATGGCGACAATGGACGACCAACAAGCTGAGGGACATCATCACAGTGTTGCCACTGGCTTCACAAACAATGTAGACCCAACACCCCCCACCCCAGTGGTGAACGTCACTGAGCACTGGGTGCAAAGACAGGAGAGCTGTACGCAAACCAATTAGATACCACTCAGGAAAAACCTGACCACCTATCCATACAATTGGTGATTACTTAATATTAGGGCTGGCTTATCAGTGTCATTTGCAGACCCGAATAAAGGTCGATCAAGTCAAATCTTTGAATAACTCCCAATAACCCGCTCATCATTTCACTTTGGTGGGGAGGGTGAGGTCAGGCATCCGTATTCTCTGCTCAGCTGCTCCTACTGGACTACTTTGAAGAATGGATCTCATTGGAAAGGTAAAGTGAATCACAAAATATCCATTCATTATGAGGAGAGAGTAGCTGGAGAGTTGCTATTGGTGCAGGCAGGGGAGAAATAATAACTCCTGTTATATTGTCCCGAAAGTCCATTAAGTGGTAGAAATTGCCTCAATATCTTAACTGTGATTTCACTGTTGTCCTTCCCAACCATCCTACACCTTTGAGACCCATTCTATTTGACTAAGCATCCAACAATACCAACGAAACGACACAAAATACGACGTAATTGCAATACAACTGCAAAAAATTTAGTTTCTGCTTAATTCTTTTAACCATTTTTTGCCCATAGCAACCATAGGTTTTTCCCGATTGGATAGCCGAGCAGGTGGGCACAACTAGACACCAAATGGAAATTTTGTACAAAAGAAAAAAATGTTTAGACAATGTTAAACACAAAATATAGCCTGGACAGCTAACAGTAGTTGCAGATTGCAGATTTGAATTCTCCATGCCTTGAAACGTGAAGTGTACATTCGGTGGGGGTAGAGGAGGGTGTCGTAAAAAATGATCCCCTGGCCTAATGTTTTCATAGGTTTATTATTTAAAATGAATAATAAACCAAAACCGTTTTTAGGGACTGACATTATGATCCCCATGGATTTAAGCAGTATCAGTAGACTAGTTTTAGAGTTTTCCTTCCAGGGACCAGACCTATAAAGATTGCTGAACGTCCCAAATTCCACTGCCTACAGAAGCCGTGATGGGAGCGATTTTATTAATACTTCTTATGAGCTTGTGAGTAAAACAGAAAACAGTGAGTAACCGAGACAGCAATGCGTTCACTGTTCTGACACGAAAATCAGTAGGATACTTTCAGAGTTTTGAATGGGAGTTGTGAATGTTAAAACGTGCACAGTGACGTACAAAAGTAACGTGCCTCGCGGGCTAAAACGAAAGAGGAACCCTTCCTCTTAAGCCGTAAAAGTTGGCCAAGATTTTTATTTTCTTTCAGACATTCAATTTTTACTTTCCCCTACCCAAACCCTGTCTTTGAGCAACCCATACCCATATTTTGATCTCTGTAATTATTTCTGTATCTGTCTGGTGAACGAAGATATAAGCCATAATAGCTCAGAAAGCGTGATTTGTAGAACCATTAATGTAAAGTTGAGTGAGATATTTTCAACAACAGGGGGGGGGATGCTTAATAACAGCTCAAGGTGTAGTATAAAATGCAAAGAATGTTTGCCGAAATCATAGGCTTTATTTGCCAGAATCAAACTGAAAGAAATTAGGAAGTTCAAGATAGGAATCCTAGCAACTTAACAACAAACTAAACATGTCAGATAAACTAATACAACATTCACCCCATCCTTAGAACGGAACATAATCAGCCAGGTATCCAGGGGGTCTCCGAGTTCGGGAACTTCTTCGGATAGGAACCTCGTCAGGCGTTCCTGGACTAGAATCAGGGTGAATGGGTGAGAGTGAGGGAGGGGGTAAAATTGGCGTTGCCGTTGGCGTTGGCAAAACGGCATCTTCATTTTCAGTACAAGGGTCATCAGCTTCATTGAAGGGTTCTTCTGCCTGAATACATTCCTCCACTCCAAGGGGTGCGAGATGTCTGGAGGAAACCGTTGTCTCTCTTCCACTAGGATAACGAATACGAGCATAGTCATGTCCCCCATCCAAAAGTGTAACCTCCTCAACTAGTGGATCAAATTTTGAACGGCGGTCAAACTTCCTCAGTAGGACTTGACCTGTGGTCATGAGCCAAGTAGGGGTGGAGCTTCCATTCCTAGAACGTCGAGGGTGGTTGAAGATGCGTTCGTGAGGTGTGCAGGTGGTAGATGTGCAGAGCATAGATCGAATTGCGTGCAGCGCGTCTTGTAGGACCGTTTCCCAATGACTGATAGGCAATTTGTGCTCCTTGATGGCAAGTTCTATAGTTTTCCACAGTGTCCCATTCAGGCGTTCGATCTGTCCATTGCCCTGAGGATTATAACGCGTGTTTCGGCTGGTAGCAGTTCCATACTCAGCCAGAAATGCCCTCAAATTTTGCGACATGAACGACGAACCGCGGTCAGTGTGGATGTACGCTGGTGCCCCAAAGATAGAAAAAAGCTGCTGTAGGCACTTCTTAACAGTTTCAGAGCTGACATCTCGACAAGCAAATGCAAATGGAAATCTCGAGTATTCGTCGATGATTGTAAGAAGAAAGCGATTCCCAGAGCTTGAGGGTAGAGGTCCTTTGAAATCCATGTTCAGTTTTTCTAATGGAGCGGTTGCTTTTATGAGTGTTCCTTTATTCTTGAAAAATTCTGGTTTCACTTCGGAACATATTCTACATGAAGAAGTGATTTTTCGAATGTCTTCCATAGAAAATGGTAAATTCTTACTGCGAACCCAATGACTCATTCTTGTTACTCCAGGATGGCTGAGGGAACAGTGGAGATTAGTAAGGTGTGAGAGATTGTTCGAAATGTGGCATACTCTTGAGAGGGCGTCAGCTGCACAGTTCTGAGTTCCAGGTCGGTAAATTATGTCATATGAGTAACACGGCAGTTCCATGCGCCAGCGTGCGATCTTCTCATTCTTGATTTTCCCAGAGTGTTTCAAGTCGAACATGAATGAAACCGAACGTTGATCGGTAACAAGAGTAAAACGTCGTCCTAGTAAGAAATGTCTCCATTAACGAATGGCCTCAACGATAGCGTAAGCTTCCTTCTCAATCGATGAGTGGCGTCTTTCCGAGTTGGAGAGAGTCCTAGAGAAGAATGCAACAGGCCTGTCGGACTGAGTGAGCGTGGCTGCAATGGAAGTGTCAGATCATTCTCTATGTCGATGTGAGAGAGGAAAGAGTCTGCTACAGATTTTTTGAGATTTTCAAAAGTCTTCAATGATTCCTCCGAGAGTGGAAATGAGCTGCTTACGAGGGGCTTGATTTGTTCAGAAAACTTTGGGATGAATTTCGAGTAATGGGAAAACATCCCAAGGGCTCTTTTCAGTGATGCCAGGTCAGTTGGTGGTGGATACTCGAGTAAAGGCTTGAGCCGATTGGGATCAGGACGTATTGTGTGGTTGTGAATAGCATGCCCAAGAATGTTTATGGCTCGAATTGAAAATGAACTTTTCTCGTTATTTATAGTGAGGTTGTATTTCGAAGCTGCAGTCATGAATAACGATTCATGTTGTTGTAGAACGCTAGGTTTCGATCATGTTCCTTCTTATTCCTACCTCAGATCGTCAAGTCGTCCAGGTAAGCAAATGTATCCTTCAACCCTTCTTCCCTGATAATCCCATCGATGACCCTCTGGAACCCAGCCACTCCATTCGTAACCCCGAAAGGAATACGAGTAAATTGGGAAAGTTTTCCACAGGCTTCAAAAGCTGTATATGGCCGGTCCTCCTCGGGAATGGGTACTTGAAGATACGCACTTCGAAGGTCTATTGTACTGAATACGGAATAACCTGCAACCTTGTTTACGATATCACTAATTTTCGGAAGTGGGTAGGCATCAAGCTGAGTAAAACGGTTGATCGTGCGTGAATAGTCAATGCACATTCTGCGTTTATGATTTATAATAAATTGTAGTATAAAATGCGAAGAATGTTTGCCGAAATCATAGGCTTTATTTGCCAGAATCAAACTGAAAGAAATTAGGAATTTCAAGATAGGAATCCTAGCAACTTAACAACAAACTAAACATGTGAGATAAACTAATACAACACAAGGAAGTGACAGATTCGGCCTAGGAAGGAACATCCAACCACTCCACACTGCAACTCCCAGACATCCAGGAGTAAAGCAGACCTATAAGAGCCAGTTGCTAGTAAATTCCATGTTAAAAGTGCCGTCAAGGCAGCTAGTGAATTCCCTGTTGCACCAATCTTTGTTAGCATCATCAGCTGATTGGACTCAATGAAATGGGGGAATGCATTGATGTCGGAAATAAGTTCAACACCTGACAAGCAGATCTGACGAGTCTTAACTGCTTTCTTAACATGCTGAAGCATAAGAGGACCTTCCTGTCTACAAGGTATGATGTGAAACTCAAAGAGTACCGAATTTGAATATAAAATCATCGATTTCAGGAGAAGAAAGAAGAAAATCTTCTTGTAACCTCACTTTCTACCTTCTCAAGATCCCTCATTGTGCTTTATGACACAGCAAACAAATAAACTGCAATATTTACCTAGTTTGTCCTAATCGGTGGCACCTGTCTTCAGCCTGTTTATCATTGTATGGGTTGAAATCAACGTCGTGAATGATTACTGTGTCTGCTGACGTTAAATTAATTCCTACACCACCAGCTCGGGTAGTGAGAAGAAACACGAAAATATCTCTGTCTTCGTTGAAATCATCAATCAGCTCTTGCCTAGATCAAAACAACATTAACATAAGTTACAATACGTACGTACACTTGGAACCTTAGAGATGGTTAGTCACCAAATATTAATGTTTGACTAAACTTGCTGCATTTCACTATTGCGTGAAGGGGATTTCTTAGATCCTTCTAGCTCCGTTTACATTCTCCTTGAGAGAGTTAAGCTTGACCAGCAGCCCCATTTGACCAGGGGACCTTTCATCCAGTTGTGCTTCTGTTGTACAGAGAGCAGTGCTGGGCAATGATGACCACTTCTTCGAGCGAGTCACCTTACACTATTAGAACAGTGTCTGCAGTTTACCTACCAATCCTCAAGAAAATCAAGCCCAGATAGCCATTTTATTGTGGAATTGTCACTCATACGTCAACTAGCCTTTCTTCCAATACTCCAAGCACATGCTGGACAGAAAGCTAATATTTTTCAGAACCCATACTTCCTTGAGTACCACAACAATAATATACAGGGGTTTTCAACATTCTTAGTGGGTTTCTCGGTAACACTCTCCCCTTCACTCTTTTCATCAACTTCTGGTGGTTCATCAGCCTCGAGGTCTTGCTCAGTCCCTTTGGTCCAGTCCACTCATTCTGTAACTCAAAGTCCATGCTCTAACTCTCACACAGCCCACTTCTTTCATCCAGTACAGTTCGCAAACAATCAAATTTCCGGGTGTTCAAAAATGTTCATTCTCTTTTGTTCGAAGCGGACTGTATTTCTAATGACGTATGTCACTGGTTCAGGTGGTTTTCGAGGAGTATCAGGAGGTTTACGGAAAGGAATGAAGGTCCTACCTTTTTGCTATGGCGGCGATTCGTCGATAGGGGGGCCCCCAGCAGGATGTCTTCCTCTTCCAGCCAATTATGATGCCGAGCCACAAAATAAAGGTTAATTGGAGGCAGATTTCCAAACTGGTACACAAAGTAAGGATTTTCTGATAGACGAAAAAGGTCCTAATACGGAGAGAAAAAACCGGGGAACACGAGGTGTCCGAACAGCGTTTTGAACACGACTGAAAAAAGGAGGGGGTTAGGCAGGAGAGGAGGACAGGATCAAACACTGATCGAAACGACCCAGTCCCATAACAAACCAGCCTCGAACATACCCCCCACGATCAAAGCAGGGGTCTTTGATGCATATAGAAGTTAACAAGAAGGGGGGAACAAATATTTAAGTAAAAACAAACGAAAAAACACGAGTGCAACGTAAAGACACGAAAAAATCAAATAACTGCCAGCAGTCGAAAAAATAACCGTAAATTCATCGTTGAATAAGCAGGGGTTTTCCGAACGGGATAGATACGAAAAAACAAGAGCAATAAATTAACACTTAACTCTAAACCTAACTACTCTCGGGGCAAAATGGCCACCTTATTTACGGCCCGGACAACGCTACCGGTGGGTGTTCGAATCCGTAGGACTCTATTGGTGCCATCCAGACCCGGCAAAAGTTGCTCAATGCGTCCCATGGGCCAATGCGCAACAGCGCACATTGGCATACCCATTGGAGAGTACAAGACCAAATCTCCAATGGCCGGACTTGGAACCGTTGCAGTCCATTTTGGACGTTGCATCTGGGTGTGCAGATACTCTTAATGCACTCTGCTGCCATTCCTCGAGTGCTTGTGTCCGAAAACCCGATCAACTGCACTTTGATCCAGTTTGGTTCGAGAATGCACCGAGGAATGAAGAGATTTTCAAGGAGAGGTAGCTCCAAGAAGATTGTACTCCATTTGACCGCAACACTGATATACAATGGATCATCCCACCCGACCTTCTCCAACCATACCAATTGTAATATGTACTTCGTCATGAAAGTGACTGGACCCAAAAAACCATATGTATCAAAAGTACGTGCTATCTGAGATGCAATACTTCTCTTGATACAAGGCCCCTCTGCCAGGCGGATTTTACATCGAAAAACGTCATTACCAGGATCCCACCATAGCCCCAGAATTTGTAACGAAGGATCGTCACACTCATCCAATCCCTTTTGCACTGTCCCAAAACCGTTCAGGAGCTCAGGGTGAGAGCAGGCCCATTTATCAAGCCGGAAACTCGCCGCCCCCAGCAGCTCAATGAGCTCCTGCATGTCCTGGATGTCATCAACGTACGTACCTACCCTCCTTCAGTGCTTGTGCGGCCAGAGGCACACGTGCTCCGTCGTCCATAACAAGTTGCTGAAGGGTCTGAAGGGCAATGTATGGGGCACTGGCATTCCCAAAGGTAACTGTTGTCAGTTCATATTCTTCCATTGGGTCATCCTGAGAAAATCGGAAAAATATATGCTGCATTGCACAATCTTCCTCATGTAGGGCGACCTCACGGAACATTTGTTTGACATCACATCTGAGTCCAACCTTCTTTAACCGGAATCGAGTAACGTTTTGGCCAATGTCACTTTGCAATTTGGGGCCTACCAGCAGGGAGTCATTGAGGCTCTTACCATCCGGACCCTTTTCCACAGGGGAGAACACCACGCGGATCCCTCCAGCACCTCCGTCTGAATGCTTAGCTGCACCATGGTGAGTCATGCTGTAAGAAGAGGATCGCTTTGCTGGAACGAGATGTCCTTGGGTCAGGTAGTCATAAATCATTTCCTTGTAGAGCCGAGCATATTCTGGATCTCGCTCAAACCGTCTTTCCAATTTCAACATCCGGTTGTAGGCCAAATCCCTATTTGAACCTAACGAGGGTGGAACCTTCTGGGTTCTCTTCCCAGGAGCACGTTCATGCTACCAGACGCGACCACAGGCTGTGGATAGTGGAACGACCACAGCACTGCCCTAGGGCTTGCTGTGGCCAGCCGCGAATAAGGTCGGCGTGCTGACCTTATCAGTCAGCACGCGGACTGAATAAGCAGCCGCGAACAAGGACAAAACCCAATCCACGGTGGAACAGCGTACGCCAAGGATGCGTGGCCAAGGGGGAGCTTGGTCTCTAGTATGCGGACTCTGGGCACCGGGCGACCCCCAGTTTTAAGTAGCCTTCCTGAGGCATGCGGGGCTCTGTCTCAGGCGACCGTTTGGTTCCCTAGCTGCTCGTGGGACCTATATGGATACCAAAAAAAATAACAAAGAAAACCAAGAGGAAGAAATCGCCTCAAAGATTGAAGAGGATCTGCGGCTGCGTTCCATGCCAGACCTCGACGATCAGATGGTCGTTGATGAAAATACAACGACATCTGGAGAGGCCATTGCCTCACCGCAACCAGGAGCATTGTCTCCAGCAAGCATGGAGGGTCTCCTTGTGGACCCTATAGCCCTACCCTTGGTGGAGGGCACCCCCTCGCTATTGGCCTCCAGGGCACCAGCGGTGGATCACCGCACAGGGGCTGGCGAAGGTGGGAAGGAAGAGGGTGTAGGAGAGACCTCTGGGGCATGACCTGACGGTGCTAAGATGGGAGGTGTAAGGAAGAAGCGGTACCACCACTTCATTAGGCGAGGGCTTGCACCGGAAGAGGCCTTGAAGGCCTCCGCCATGACTGTCAGAGAGAATAGGAAGCGACCCAGACCCTCGAATGGATCAACTCTACAGAGCCAAAAGAGCGGGGATCAGAAGTGGAGGGTAGTGCCTCAAGACGGATCTCCTAAACAACCCAAGCAGAGGGCCACCCATCCGCAGAACAGACCGAGCTACAGGGATGTAGCGGAGGGGGTGAGGATTGGTGTGGTACACCAAAACTACCACTCTGCTTACGGATGCGCAGCTGGATAGTCTGGAACAGCGTATCATGGACAGTGTCCGGTCAGCTGCGGAGGACGATGTCTGGCCAGCATTTCAGGCTGCGGTACGCAGGTCTGGCTGGCTCCTGATACACTGTCAGGACAGGGGCACTGCCGAATGGCTAAGGACCATTGCCGCAGGCACCGGGTTGCTCGGGGACATCCCTCTCAGAATTGTTGAGGGGGATGAAATCCCGGGGCACCAGGTGGCGGTGGGGCACTTCCCCAATGCGAGAGAGGTCAACAGTGACCTCATACTCCGAATGATACATAACTAGAACAGGGGTTTGAATACCCAGTT
The DNA here is from genome assembly GCA_020466155.1 of Pachypeltis micranthus. Classification (NCBI taxonomy): domain Eukaryota; kingdom Metazoa; phylum Arthropoda; class Insecta; order Hemiptera; family Miridae; genus Pachypeltis; species Pachypeltis micranthus. Next base: position 1,598,402 of record CM035773.1, on the reverse strand, counting down.
CTGGCGTGTCATCCGAAGGGAGGAGGAAAAGGACATGACGGTCCTGGCCTTCTCAGTAGATGAGGCGTCAGCCGCCGCCATAAGGGCACTGCCGAGGCAGCGAGCCAATTATGGGCTGTTAGCCTCAGGCTGTCCCGGATGAGGGATGGCAGGAGAGAGGCAGAGGAGGGGATGAGTGCAGACCGGGAGGAAGGGCCAAGCACTTCAGGCAGCGTGCCCCTGGTCGGGTGCTCAGACTCCGTCCCTGCAACGGTGGCGCCAAAAGAGAGGGGAGACACGCAGGAGCAAGGGGCATCTGGCCCCATAGGTGTTGCGGGCCCCTCAGGATTGGCGCAGACCACGGCACAGAGGCCAAGCCTCATCATCAATCCCCCTCGTCGCAGGACTACTCAACGGGAGCCTTCATACAGGGGCAACGAGGAGCAAGGCTCCAGCGATCCGACCTCGGCCACTGCGCGACCTCCCCAGCGCCCCTCTGAAGGCCAAAGACCGGTGGCGGGGTCGTCCGGGCGGGGAAGCGCGGACAGGGGTGGGGGGGGGCGCTCTCCGACGACTCGTCAACAGCAGTGGGGAGGTCGCTCTTCTTACAACAGGCTGTCAAGGCCTGGTAAGAAGGGTGGCCGGAGGGGTCGATGACCCCGCCCACGCTCCGCCTCCTCCAGGTCAACCTGCATCGGTCCCAGGCAGCCACGGCCGTTCTCAGCAGGAACTTTGATAGGAGGAGGTGTGACGTAGCCCTCGTCCAGGAACCCTGGGCCTGGGATAAGAAGATCCGTAGCCTGCCAACACAGTCAGGTAAGGTAGTGTACGATAAAAGTAATGATCGATGCCGTGCGGCAATTCTGATTAATCGAAATGTAAATTAGACAGTCATGCCTAACTTTATCTCTAGAGATGTTGCAGCTATAATGGTAAGGGAGAACTCGCCAGAGGGAGCGGTCAAGACGGTGTTGGCATCTGCCTATTTCCCCCATGATGCGAACTCCACACCGGAAGAGGTCCAAAGATTGGTAAGTTATTGCAAAAATCACCAACTTCAACTCATAATTGGCTGTGACGCAAACGCTCATAACGTTGTCTGGGGGAGCACGAACACTAATTTAAGAGGAGAGTGCCTCCTGGACTATCTTGCAGGGCAAGAACTGGAGATCCTTAATAGGGGAAGCGCCCCCACTTTCGTAACAAGGATAAGGGAAGAGGTACTTGACCTCACCATCTCCAGTCGTTTCATAGCCAGCAGAATACAAGGCTGGCAGGTGCTGGACGAGCCATCACTATCAGATCATAGGATCATCTCGTTCGGCCTGGGTTTTGGCACGCAGGTACTTGAAACCTATTGCATACCCAAGAATACAGACTGGCCAGTTTACCAAACCCAACTCCTCACAGAGTTGGGAGGTAGTTACAGGGAGATCCACACGGTGGAAGAACTGGACACTATGGCCAGTCTTATGCAAGGGGTGATCATTCGCTCCTACGAAGACAACTGCCCTTCCCGTGCCCGCAGGACCAATGGTGAGGCCCGCTGGTGGAGCGAGGAGCTGGGGAAGCTAAGGTCTTCAACGAGGAGGCTCTTCAACAGGTCCAAAAGAACAGGGGATTGGGAGGCCTACCGACAATCCCTTACAAGTTATAGCAAGGCCATCAGAAGAGCAAAGAGGAAGTCCTGGAGGGACTTCTGCAGCGGTGTAGCAAGTGTCTCTGAAGCCTCCAGGCTGCAGAGAGCTCTCTCCATGGACAAACCTCAGGAACTAGGCCTCATAAGAAGGACGGACGGAACTTTCACGGAAGATGCCAGGGGGAACCTGGAGGTGTTGGTTAATACCCACTTTCCAGGGTGTACCCTTGTTGAGGAAGGGGCTTTTGCCCCACCCCGGGAGCCAGGCAGGGAACGTCTGCACCCGCGTAGGCCCCTAGGGTATGCGAACCACATCTTCTCCCCTGAAAGGGTTAAATGGGCAATAAATACCTTCAAACCCTACAAGTCCCCCAGGGGGGACGGGGTCTTCCCGGCCTTGCTTCAGCAGGGCCTGGGGACCCTTCTACCCCTCCTGGTGAGAACTTTCAGAGCCAGCTTCCTGCTGGCCCATGTGCCCTACTCATGGAGAAGAACCAGGCTTGTGTTTCTGCCTAAGGCAGGCAGTGACTCCTGGACTGCGAAATCACAGAGACCCATAAGCCTCTCCTCTTTTCTCCTGATGGCAATGGAAAAGATCATAGATCTGGTCTTCAAGGACACACTTGAGACCGTACCCCTCTCGAAGGCACAGCACGGCTACCTGAGGGGCAGGTCGGCTGAGACTGCGCTCATGGAGCTGGTCTCACTGATCGAAGAGGCTCTTCAGACGAGAGAGGTGGCGTTGTGCTGCTTCATGGACGTGGGGGGTGCTTTCGATAACACCTCCTTCAGCTCCATAGAGGCAAGAGCAGCGCAAAGGGGTATAGAACCCCAGGTCGTGAAATGGACTATGTCCATGCTAAGGTGTAGGGAAATCACGGCCAGTTTAGGGGAAGACAGCGTCACAGTGGTTCCTACAAGAGGCTGCCCTCAAGGGGGGGTACTTTCTCCCCTCCTGTGGCTACTGGTGGCTGACGAGCTGCTGGAAACACTGCAGCTTGAAGGCTACGAAGTGGTCGCATACGCGGATGACCTTGCAGTTCTGGTAAGAGGCAAATTTGCCTCCACGGTGTCTGAAAGGATGCAAGGAGCTATAGATATCATCCAAGGATGGTGTGATAAGGAGGGATTGCACATAAACCCAACCAAGACCACCATGGTTTCATTCACCAAGCGAAGAAACCTAAATATAGTATCACCCACCATGCAAGGAGCAAGGCTCCATATAAGTACAGAGGTGAAATACCTCGGGGTGATACTGGATAAGCAGCTCACTTGGAATTCACATGTGAGATATGCGCTGCACAAGGCAACTGCCGCCCTGTGGGCATGCAGGAGGCTGTGCAGCAAATCATGGGGCATAACTACAAAAATGATGGAGTGGCTCTATAAGGGGATAATAAGACCCCGCGTCACCTACGCCTCCACGGTGTGGTGGAAGGTAACATGCTGGCTAGCAGCTCAAGGGAAACTCCAAAAACTGCAGCGACAGGCATGTCTAGCTATTGCAGGGGCAATGAATACGTGCCCTACTGCTGCAATGGAAGTCCTTTTAGACATCTCACCTCTCCATATACATATTCAGAGGACTGCTTACCTGGGAGCAGTAAGGCTTTTGCAGACAGGGAACATCTCCACCAGGGTTAAGGCAAGCCTCCAAAGAACAACTAGACAGTTCAAACTGGAAGAGGCTGTGGTCCTTGCTACTTACGTTATGTCAGAGCGAAAGAACTTTCGGCTGCCATTCAGGGTAAGTATCCACTCGCGGGAACGATGGGAGCAGGAGACGTTCCGGACAGAGGTGGGCGCCCTGCGGTGGTATACCGATGGTTCAGTCATGGGAGGCAGAGCTGGACTGGGCATTGTTGGGCCCAACTACAGTCTGGCTAAGCCGCTGGGAGAGTACGCCACGATATTCCAAGCTGAAATCCTAGCTATAAAGATCTGCGCGGAAGAGATCCTGTCTAAGGGACTCAAGGGCAAGCAGATCTACATATTCTCGGACAGCCAGGCCGCATTAAAGGCCATCGCGGCCTATAGTTTTAGGTCCAGGCTGGCATGGGAATGCCTTCATGCACTCAAGCAGCTCGGCGCCCACAATAGGCTTTCCCTCATCTGGGTGCCGGCTCACAAGGGGCATGAGGGCAATGAAAAGGCTGACCACCTTGTGAAGAAGGGCACAGAAGCCCTACCCATTGGGCCTGAACCGCACGTAGGTATGACCAAAAGTCACCTGAACCGTTTGGTGGCTCAATGGGAGACACAGGAAAATAGCGCCCATTGGCATCGCCAGCCACGACTTAGACAATCAAAAAGGCTTGTTACGCCTTCTGGTCAAAGGGCAAAGGCGATGATGACACTCTCTAGGAGAGACTTGAGGGTCTTGATTAGCTTCCTCACCGGACACTGCCCACTCAGGTATCACCTCAACAAGATGGGCATCTCAGAGGCAGTGGAATGCAGACTCTGTGGTGAGGAGGACGAGACGGAGGAGCACATGCTATGTGAGTGCCCTGCCTTAGCAGCGAAACGCTTTGGATACTTTGCCCAGGGGATTATTGAGCCGCACATCATAGCAGAAGCTGTGGTGAAGGACATACTCGGCTTCATAAAGGGGGCGGGTATGTACGACGCCTTTTACTAAGGAAGGGCTAGAGTCACAATGGCCCACACGTGGCCGCAGTGACAAAGGGACTTGTCCCGATGCCCTCGGAAAAAAAAAAAAAAAACGAGGGTGGAATACCGTTTTTAAATGGAAAACAACATACCTGCCAGATGAGTCGCGAGAAACTGTGTCGTAGTAGAATGTTTCACACCTTTCCTCGTCGGGAGATAGGGGGATGGGGAGTGCGATCTCTTCGCGTTCCCAGAACATTCTAAGAGTCCGGTCCAAGGACGGTTCACGCACAGGATCAACGGGGCTCGCGAGCAGTGTTGGGAATGACGGCATGGACGTCTGAGGTACTACACCCAAAACGACCCAACCGAATGCTGTGAGCATTGCGGATGGATTACCGTTAACTCGCAATGGATTATCTGACATGATATCCAGAAACGCTTGAACCCCAAAAAGAATGTCGATCGGTGCAGGCTTATCAAACTCAGGGTCTGCTAGCTGTAGAGATTGAAATCGTTTGACCAATTCCCCTTCTACGCGAGACGAAGGAAGATCTGTGGTGATTTTTGAAATCACGGCCAAATCGAGACTTAGTTTAGGCTCTGTCAAGAAATGAGGGGCGACTTGAGCCTGAATCATACCGTGGACCGAAACGAGAGGGTACCCTCCGACTCCCGAGACGTTGAAAGGACATGATTTCCTTCGAAGTCCCAAATGAGTGGCCATCGGAATGTGACAAAGCTCATCGTTGAACCCGAATCACAAACTGCTCGACCGACATGCCACTGATTGTCCGCACCACGAACTTGAACACGCTCTGTACCGAGAAGGCACACGTTCGAGTTCTGGGAACCGTAGCTTGCCAAAGCAACTGAAGGGCCGGGATCATCACTCATGACTGGGGCTGAAACCAGACTAAAATCTTGAGGTGGGGGCGGAGGATTTGGTTCAACAGCCAGCACACGTTGAGCTGCTGAGTGGGCTCTGTGCAAATATGAGTGGTGTTTCTTGGAACCGCATTGAGTACATGAGTTGTTCGAGGAGCAGTTCGCCACAGCATGAGATCGAAATAAACACGCCCAACAAAGCCAAAATTTCCGAACTATATCCAAACGACGTTCGAAGTCAGCTTCCAAGAATTGTGGACATATAGAAATCCGCTCATGGTTCACATTGGGTGAACAGGGACAGACCAACTGTTGCTTAGGAATTTTATCTGCAGCGCTCGAGGTTTCCGTTGCCACGAAAACCATGTCCTTCTGTGTAAACCGTGAACCACTGTCATTTTTTTGAGCATTAATCGACGAGTGATCGATAGGTGAATCAGCCAGCTTAGAGATGAGACATTGATCCCTCATGAATCTAACAAACGTACGAATCTACGTAGGGAATGTGGTTCCCAAGAATTTGCCCTCAAATTGTTTCTAAGCTGATTGTCCACGAGTCTAAGGCCTAAATTTAACAGTAGGAAATCACCCAGATCCGGAACCTGCAATGACCTCAAAACTCCAGCACTTGTATCCAAGATGTCCACGATACGTCCGACCAAGTCTATTGTGGTGCACTTTGGAGGCTTCAAATTTAGAATTTTGTTCATATGGTGCTGCGCAACCATACGAGGTTGGGTATAGTGAGTTTTTAACAGATTGTACACAATGTTGTAGTTATCAGGATCGAATTGAACGGTATTTGCTAGGCGCAATGCGTCACCCTCTAAAAAGGTCAACAAATAACTGAATTTTTCTGTGCTTGTAAATCCCCACACCTCATGAACATTGGAATTGAACAAGGCCAAAAAAGAAGAGAATTGCTCAATATTCCCCGAAAACTTTGGAGTTATAAGATCAGGCAGCAAGGCACACGGGTTCACAAATGGCTCCTCGGCCCTCGTATCACGGGAAGATCGAGGGCAGTGCTTCCGCCTAGCACCCATCACCTTGAAGTACACATCTTCGTACGACTCAAGTGACCCCTCAACGTCGAACACACATTCAGAATGTACCCCCTTAAAATCGGTCACACCGGTAAGCACCTGGAGAAATGTGGGATAATGACGTTCCAGTGTTTCACATCGTGCCTCATACGTATCGAAATGTGTTGGCAAATTCGATACCATAGTGTAAGTATTATCTAAAAAGGTTCTGTAACGATGTACTTTACCGGTCAGGACGCTAAACTGCTTTTGGACTTCCGCTACCATGACTTTAGATGAACCTAACTATTACCGCACGTATTCACGAAATAAACAAATGACTGAAGGCACTAAATACGTGAAATGAATACGCAGTAACTCCGGAACGGTACGCAATAACAACCGACAGATACTAATTGTGCAGCGAAATAACTGACTAATGAACCGACAGAATCAACTCGGCCTCACCTCCGATTGATAAAAACGTGTCAGAACCGAACGAAGTGCGATAACTAACGACCTCCAACATCGCCTATATTTCTCAATGAATTGTTCCGTAGAAAGAAGCCGACTCCTCCGAAATTCTATGAATGGTTTCCCATCTGGCACGCTAGGACCCAAAAAGTAGTATGTTCGAAGCGGACTGTATTTCTAATGACGTATGTCACTGGTTCAGGTGGTTTTCGAGGAGTATCAGGAGGTTTACGGAAAGGAATGAAGGTCCTACCTTTTTGCTATGGCGGCGATTCGTCGATAGGGGGGCCCCCAGCAGGATGTCTTCCTCTTCCAGCCGATTATGATGCCGAGCCACAAAATAAAGGTTAATTGGAGGCAGATTTCCAAACTGGTACACAAAGTAAGGATTTTCTGATAGACAAAAAAGGTCCTAATACGGTGAGAAAAAACCGGGGAACATGAGGTGACCGAACAGCCTTTTGAACACGACTGAAAAAAGGAGAGGGTTAGGCAGGAGAGAAGGACAGGATCAAACACTGATCGAAACGACCCAGCCCCATAACAAACCAGCCTCGAACATCTTTCTTACGTGTTACACTGAATTTTCTATCCCATCAATCCCTGGTGATTATCAACCCAATCAGTATTTGTCCCTACAATACACCTCTCACTAATTTCTTAACCTGTATTCAATTTTCTTTGATTTAAGTTAACTAAACAGGAGAATACTTATGTGGTTGAGTTAATTTCTCTCAATGAGAACCACATTACTACTTCATCACAGACTTGAAAGTATATGTTGTCAGATAGTTTATGGAAAGCTAGGAAGAGTGATGATATTCCAAAAGACAATTAAGGTGGAAGGAAGGGTAGAATTAGGAAGTCAACACATACTCAAAACAATGAAGTCGAAAACAATTTCAAATTTATGATAAAATCAACCTGGAACCTAATGACAATGCCATTCACTGCGTTACTTATAGGATTCTCAAATGAAAGTTTCTAAACCTGCAAACACCAGGGACCTGAGAATAACAACACATTTTAAAATATTTTGAGATGGCTACGCCCATCATAGTCTCGACGAAGAAACATCAAGACATTAAGAGAAAATGCAGGGGATAACATACCGGTCCATCATACTTGTCGAACCATCGAGACGAACGTATTCATAATTTTTAATCCTTAAGTATTCCTCAATTAAATCCAGCATGAAAACGAATTGGCTGAACATAACGATTCGATGGCCCTCTTCTTTCAACTTTGGCAACAGTTCATCCAATTTACGAAACTTGCCGCTTCCTTTAAACAAACTCTCGTCTAGTTTGAACTTGGAGACACACTGTAATGAAAAATAAACAAAGTTCTTCAGAAGTAACAGAATGTAGTTCGAGTCACCAGTTGAAATAGTTAAGACTGTTACTTTATACTCCTTGGTAAGTTTGTGAATCCCATGGTCTGAAGATGATAATAGGTCTTCAAATATGTACTCTTCGTTAGTTTCCTTATACCCGTAATCTGTTGCGAGACGAGAGGCCATTTCTCGTAGAGTGCTGTCCTGAAATTATAACCAAGTACTCAGGATACTGAAGGTATAATCCTCATTGCATAAACTAACATGACTCGACTTATCAACATATAACTGTGTATGTGCACTTCCTGCTGTTAAGTGCCATGCGCTCTTACTACCTTCTTAACCTATCTATAGGATTAGAGCGTTGCTCAGAAACACCAAGTCGCTTCTCAACTTGCTCATTCGTTCACTGAGTTCCTTCCCAATCACCTTCTCACTCGCCCTGTCTCAAGTTCAGAGTGTTAGACAGGTGTAGTGTAGGGTTCTTGCAAATGTGGTTATTTTTATTCGACACCCTTATCGCCTGTCCAATATCCTTAGTAAAACATTATGGATTTTGAAGCTCAACTAAAGTGGCTCACCTCATAATTAAAGCGAAGAGTCAGTGGATGGTTGGACAACTTCCTTAGCTTCATAAAAGACGACATGAAATTGGATGGAGCATCCGAGTCCTCTTTTTTGGCTAACTCCCTGATTTCGTCTAGTAAATTGTGATACAACACTTTTTGATTGTCGTCCATCGGAACTTTTAAAACTATGTTAGTTTTCTTCGGTAAATCTTTAAGAACGTCCTTCTTCAACCGTCTCATGACAAAAGGTTTCATAATTCGCTTCGCCAAATCAACTTGCTGCTGTTCAAAATCACTCAAAGCGTCAACAGGAGATAAAGCTTTCGAACGTTTAGAAAAGAAGCTTTTAATGTAATTAATTTTCGATGAGAACATATTCGGCATGACGAAATTGAGTAGAGACATGAGCTCAAGCAAGTTGTTTTGGAGTGGTGTTCCAGTAAGAAGTATTCGACGCTGAGCATTTATGCTAAATAAATGCCCGTAACGTTGAGTGTTCATATTTTTCAGCATGTGAGCCTCATCAAAGACAACGTACTGCAATGGCATCGTTTTGAACATTTTCCTTTCATCGGAGTTGCTTCCGACAATTTGATACGAAGTAACAATGACGTCCATTGTTGAGTATCTTTCACGAGACCATCGAGTTCGAAGTGCTCTTCTTTCATCCTGAGATCCGTGATATATCACCACCTTCACTTCAGGAGACCATTTCGTGAACTCTATCGCCCAGTTGTCGATCGTACTAGTAGGACAAACAATCAAATGAGGGCCTTTGGCGATGCCCGCTTCCTTCAAATACGAAATGAACGACACGACTTGTATCGTTTTTCCTAATCCCATTTCATCCGCGAGAATACTGTTCAGTTGTTGACTGTGCATGACGACTAGCCAGTTCAATCCAACCATTTGATAGTTTTTCAACTGCATTGTAGGAGTCAATATTGATGGTTGAAACTTCAGTGTCGTTGCTCCATCTATAATAGCTTTCTCTGTGGATACAGCCAAGTCTAAACACTTCTTCATTAACCGAGACACAATGTGTTTAGTTTTCAATAACTCGAGAGAATTATCAAGAATATCTGATCCCAAAAACTTTTCACACTTGAATTTCACGACCTGAAAAGCAACAAAAACGTATATATTACAATTAAATTGAAATATAACAAATGAATGATGATGATCACGTGAAAATCACGTATAAATACAAAACCCTGCAAATTATTACACAACAGTTTATTATTCTCATGAACAGCTTGACCTAGTATTACTGCTCTGAGACCCATTCCATTCGATTCAGCATCGAAAAATACTAGTAAACCATACAAAACATGACCTGACTACAACGGAACTACGGAAACTAAATATTCCCCGACGCCAGGCGCCCGTAGGCATTTATGATCCGATGTAAGGGTGTGCAGGGGAAGTGCCAGCCTCATCGGCTCTAACCTTCCTCCGCTCCGTCGGGCAAAAAGAGTCGGGGAAATTGGGACGGGGACTACTTCCAGCGAATCCTCCGCAATTGACACGACGTTGCGAGTCGAGCAGGCTGGTGATTTTGACGAGCTGGGAGGGAGTACTAATGACTAAACGTTTACTTCCACAGTATTTCCCGCGAGCTCTTTCAATGAGTTGACTTTGGCTCATTATAATTATTCTTTTTAATTATTTTTAACTTTTTATTCATTATAATTATTATTATCCCTATACGCAGTTGTACACATCTGATACTCATTCCATTCGACCCAGGATGTAAAAATACCTTGAAAACTATACGAAGCACACCGTATTTGCGATTATATTGCGTTTAGTTAATTTTTTAACCATTTTTTGTCCATAATGGGCTTCGTCTGATAGGATTGCTGAAATGGCGGGCACAACTAGATACCAAATGGGACTTTTGTGCGAAAGGACGGATTTTTTAAACCATGTTAAAGGCACAAAACAGCCCAGACGGCGGACAGACATTGCAGATTTGGAATCTCCATGTCTTGAAACTTAAAGTATCAAATTTTGAGGGGGGGTTGTAAAAAATTTTTCGTGACCGAAAACATAGGGTTATTATTCAGAATGAATAATAAACCTAAATGATTGGTGTTGTGACCACAATGATAACTATAGTTAGTGTTAGGCAGATTTTGCTCATACCCATATTTTGGCGTCCTATGGTACCCTGCAGGCTAGATATTAAGTTTTCTCTCAATCGCGTTCACAGACTCACACACATACCATTGTGAAACGTAGACTATCAAATTAGTGGCGGGGGGGGGGGGATGTAAAAAATGTTCGTGACCGAAAACACAGGATTATTATTCAGAATGAATAATAAATCAAAATTATAGGAACATATACATTATAGAACTCGCCCTTTGAGTCTAGTTTAGGCTACCACTATAGGGTTGTGACAGTGCTGGGGAGAAAGGATTTGACAAGCATAACAGTGGCGAAAGGTCATGAAGTATAACTATTACGATTGTTATGGACAAGATAATCGCGTATTTTTAAGGAGCACCCACTATTTGAGTTTTGCACTTATTTTCCTTTCTTTCTTTAGTTATTATGTTCTCCTGGCCCCTAGGAACTACTACAATCATCACTGGCACGGTGAAGCGCTTCTGACTGGACAAGACAAGCTTACTGCCCCACCTCTTGAGGACGATTGCTGCCTGATGGGCTTGCATCTCTGGCCATGTATGCGCGAAAGCCTCGAATAAAAGGTCGATCGTAATTGCTCTTTTTACGTCCTCAAACCAGTTGTGCTCGGGAGATACATTTATCTATTAAATTTGGTTAGACAGATTTACCAGATGTAGGGGGTTCATGACGTCATCGTGGCCATGACACAGAAAATGCGTGACTATAACAGCGGAACAGCGGTTAACACGAAGTTTCACACCCATCATTGCCGTCGTCTGAAACTATTACAGCTCAGACCTGCCTGATTTCCATTCGCCTGTGGTCGAAAAGGCAGTTGATTCATTTTATTTATAGACAGTAGTTTTCCATCATTAGCAGTTTAGATAACAATTATAGAAGCTTCATTTTATTTTTATTTTATTTCCTATTTCATGTGCCCAATACGAGACCCTCGTTTTATGCGCTCGCCTCAATTAATTGGTGTCGATTTCTGTATCCTATTGTGCACGAACAATGACGCTATTGGTGGATTGTCATGCGATTCCTTTGATAGCCTCCCACATGTTTCATTTTTTCTAAGTATTTTAATGTACCAGGACGAACCAACTCTTCCATTCAGCAGAGGCTTGTCAATTCGCTCGAAACTTTGCTGTCATCAGTCGTAACCAAGCAGTTCTCTCGTTGCTCTGTCACCCGCACTCTCGTTCGCTCCGCTCCCACCCAGTTCGCAGTTTGTGGTGGTAAAATTTGTCCAAAAGTAATTCGTGAATAAACTCCTTGTTCCAATTACTATTTGGACGATATTGTACTCACTCCCCAAACCACTTAGTGTGATATCGCTATTATATCTGTAACAACAAAGTCAAAATATTCATTTCTAACATCTTATTTGATTTTGAAAATATCAAAACTCCATAAAAAATGTCAAAAATGTGTGTGTGGGGAGGGGGGGGGGTTTACAATGAATCAAATAATACCTCACCCTTGCAGCATCAATACCTTAAATTATTCTGGAGACTGTGTTGTTTTTCTGCCAACAGTGCAATATGCCACTGCCACCAGGTGGGTCACTTCAACACTTGAATCAGCAGCGGGCCAGAAACCTGCAGAAAGACGGACTGTTGGCATTGTACCACCTCTCATCAGGTACACCCTCTGTCGACCTGACGGTGGTACACTCCCACATCAAGAGGGAGGCGCTCAACAGCTATAGGGGAGGGACTCATCCTCGGGTTGATCCGTGAGGAAAGAGTCGAAGTCAGGCTCAGGGTAGTATGGGATTAAGTGGAGGATCTCTGGCAGGCCTGTTTGCAGCACATCACCTCTTCGCCATAAGCACCCACCTCAAATTGAAATGGTGGCACCCTACCTTCCCAACCCAGCTCCTCTCCACAGCCATGCTGGTTTGTGGCAAAGAGTTTGTGGAGGATGTCTCTCACGACAGTTTCATCTGCCACCTCTACTCCAACATACACACCCTCGCTCATCTCTCACAGTGGGATCTTGCTGCATCCCTCCTTTCTAACAGGTCTGTCATTTGGCACCCGACCACCCTTGCCTAAACGCCTAAATCTGTGCAAACCATGAGAGTCAAGGGAGGCCCAGCCCTAACCCGCACAATCAAAATGAAGAAGTGATGTGGTGTGTTCAGCTTTTTCTAGCGAAGTTGACTACAAGCACACTTTTTACAGAAAATGAAGCTATTACAGTCGTATAACACAAGATAGAGGGAGCATTTTAAAGAAAAACAATTCCCAATCAATCCTAGATTTTAACGTTTATGGATACAAATACATATTACACTATGTAATTGCCACAAACATAGGTTTTGTAAATTATTCACGTTCATTAACCAGTAAAACCAGATAACAGAAATTACTGCCAATTTGAACGAAAAATTTCAAAATTCGTGAATCATGGAGAAGACTATAAATGGTAAGCAGGGAGTCTGTTGTGGCGTCCTTTTTTGTAATGAATGGAATGAAACCACCTCTACATTGAAACTTGAACCATTTTGGAGGTGTCGTGATTTTCGCTATTTTGCATGTATTCCTCATGATGTTTAATGCAACGTTGAGGGCTGTCAACGATTATTTCCGTAATTTGTATGTTATTTGGATGATTCCCCAGTGATCCATGAAAATTCGATTGTCAGGAGGGCTGCTAATTAACATTTTCTTTGTTTAATAATTTTAAAAAACCACGGAACCTACGGAGAAATTCATCACTCATTATTTACTCTTACAATTAAAAAAAACCTCACAAATATTTGTTAATCAACTAATAAGTTATTCAAATATTACCAAGTCGAGCCATCCTTTGAAAGGCCTATTTTCAAGTATGACGTCAGCTTTTTTCGAAGTGACTGAAGTAACGAGCATGAGGTCTTCTTTGTTTGCTTCATTCATAAATTCAAAAACCTGAGTCTTTGAGAACGTCATGTTGTTCGAAGCTCTAACTTTTCCATATTCTTCCTCATCACTGGAGCAACAAAAAAACACAATTTTTATTAACTTATTCTCTTGTAGTTAACCACATGAAGGCAGCAATAGAACTACAGCGAGTTGGGTCTATTAAAACTTAAACCTCTCTCCCATGTCTGTCTTTCCTGAAACTGAAGCATAACTGGAGAATTGAACTCACTGACATCCTTAGGGGCCCAAAATCCCTTTGCTAAGCACCACCCACACAGAGCATATAGTCAGCAATTTTCTCCTCCAAGTTGCACAAACAACAATCAAACTTCCAATATATTCAGATGGCAATAAACGTGGCTGTGTCGTCATAAATGCAAAATAATAAGTACAAAAATCAGAAATGCAAAGGGAGATGAGCCCTCTTTGCGCTTTTAGCATACATCCCCTTCCCCTCGCAGGTGGGTATACCCACAGTTGACTCAGAACTGGAATGCAGAACGTATTGCAACACAAGAGCACTAAATTCATACACCATTTGGCAGTTAGCCTTTAGTAGCAAGAATTATTAAGGTTGCCTGTGTCTTGAATGAGGATTGAAAGGGACGCACATTCATTTCGGCAGAGGTGCAGCTTATAACAGAAAAACAATCCCCAGTTCGTTATGTCTTCAGGACATTCATTGAGTCAGGAAGCTCATCCTGAATTCCAATCCCTTGTAGGAGTTGTTTACTTCATTACTACTTACTTACTTCAGTTTTGAAGATTACAAATTTCGTTGCCAGTGGAATGACCAATGATTTTTGGCAAGATAGCAAAAAGTGAAAGATGTGAGGCAATGTCACCGGAATATTTAGGGGATATAATCTACTTGAACAAGTATCCACTAAATTTTCTCTTTTTGGGAACTGCCTATAGTGCAGTTCCTAGTTGAATCCTTTACAAGAATCTTGTTGGTGATCTATGAGCCAATAAAATAAATGTAAAACGCCAATCAAATGACAGAAGTATCAGTCCCCCACCCTAATTCAACCCAATGTAAGAACTCCAATGCCTTTTTACTTTCTGAAGAACCAACCAGTTGCGTCAGAGGTGAAAAAGGGCTTCGTTAGTGTCACAACTATTAATTAACGTAATTCAACTACGCTATAATAAAACTGGGGACATCACCTGTCTACGAGCACCGTATCACTCCACCGTTCTTTGTCTGAGTCGTCTTCATCTTTCTTTTTTTTCTTCCTAACTGTGAAAAACATAAAGGAGTTCATAGTCAAAGAAACGATATGTAAGAAATGTTGCCACTTTAAACAGATTATGATGCAAACTGAATGTCTCCTGTTCCCTTAGCGCTCTCCTCACTTGTGCCTCTTATATAATTTCTCCAACACTATCAGGATCCTATCAACCACATGCCCCCTTCATGTGCTTACGTGTTGTCTATTCCTGTCTGTTGTTAGCTCCTACCTCACAACACAACACAGGGGTAGCTACCACATTACTCCTCCAACCCTTCAGGCTCGACCTTGAGTCTCACGTCTGTCGCCCACAAGACAGTTTGCATGAAATTAGTGAGTGGTTTTTCATAGGCAAACGTAAAATAAAACATCGTTTATTTGTTTTGTGACCAAACACCATGGTCTTGTCAATGATAGCTGCAACTTTGGACAGTATTCTTTTGGTTTTTTATTCATTCTGAATAATAAATAACCCTATGTTTTCAGCCAGGAAAGTTTTTTGCAACCCCCCCTCAAAATTTGATACTTTACGTTTCAGAGACATCGAGGTTCCAGACCTGCTATCCACTATGCTACATTAACTCCCTTAACATGGACTAAAAAAATCCGTTCTTTCGCACTACATTCTCATTTGGTATCTAGTTGTCATGCTTGGTAATTCAATCGGACGAATCTCATGGTTGTCATGGGCAAAAAAAATGGTTTAAAAACTTAACAAAAATGGAATTTTGGCGGTTCTAACGCAAATATGCCGTGTTTGGTATCGCAACATCTACCAGCGCCATACCTGGAAGATACATCCTTTGACAACGTATTCTTTCGTCAATATACGAGTCTACCAGAGCCATAATTCAACCACTATACAGCGAGAGGCCTATTGTACAGCGAGTGGAAGCATAAACTTTAACCGTCCTTCAAGTGTCGCACTTTGACAGCTTTGTTACAAGTACCGATTCGTTTTCTACTTTTTTTTCGTAATTTTTTGTGCGCAGTTGCTTTTTATTTTCTATTTATATTTTTATGCCTGAGCTCAACAAATTATTTTTTAAAATAATTTTCTTTTATTTATTCAACATTAGTCTGCAAAATCTGGTTTCGATAAAATTGCACCACTTTGTCGCAGCATTTAGGTTGAAAAATTCATTGAATTTTCATCTCAATAATTCACGGTAAATCGGTGTTGATTAGGATTATTATCGTTATCCGATTGTTACGGTTCCAACAAAAACAAAAGATTAGCTGCATGAACCTCTAACCAGATTGAGCTAGTCGTAATTTCGCCCGAGTTAGCTGATAATCTTTCCACACAGAGCTCTAACCAGTTCTTGCTCAGTCGTTAAAAGTACTCAACACGACCAGAACACCGCCAGCCGTGAATTTCTGAGACGCTGCCTTTGATTTACATCGTGCAGAGTTTGAGTTCTGCTGCTGGATCAGTCAAAGATATTAGTGAAACTGGGCAGAGCGCCAGATCATCGCTTGCTCCGAATGTTGTCGATTGATGCTCCTGTAAATATGAAGATACCTGGGATGTGGTATGGGACGAATATGTATTTGTTGAGAGGTTCAATGATTTTCCTTCTGTACCTCTCCAAGAATCGAAAGGTAAACTACGAGCTAGTTATTATGAGTGCATCAGTTTATCTAAACAATACCTGTCAGTACCCACAGGTAGTAACATGCTGGTAACCTTACCTTGACTGATGGGCGGCCCTCCAACAACTTACCTAAAATCCGCCTACCCATATTAAAGTTAATATTTTAGAATGGCTACGGTGGAGAGACACATACCTATCGGTTATACCTTAGGATAAAATTCTCTA
The DNA here is from genome assembly GCA_020466155.1 of Pachypeltis micranthus. Classification (NCBI taxonomy): domain Eukaryota; kingdom Metazoa; phylum Arthropoda; class Insecta; order Hemiptera; family Miridae; genus Pachypeltis; species Pachypeltis micranthus. The sequence goes on along the minus strand of CM035773.1, from coordinate 1,581,767 downwards.
ATAGGCTAATAACTGTGAAATAAGACTCTTCATTGACCAAGGCATTCGATAATAAGCGCATGTAGGCCAACACATTTATCGGAAATATTACCCTTTAAACCCTTATGTGCTGTGTATGAGGAGATCAGTCAAGCACAATTCTTTATTGTATTATACTAAATCACCTAATTTAAGTACTTCAAATCAAAGTTCTAGTAATACTTCTGATACCACTGTGACAGGGCTAAATGTTGAATCAAATGAACCAAAGATTATTTTAGGTACTATTCTGGCTGAATTGAAAACAGACAGACAGACATTCCGAGGAATAGCACACTGCGGGCCAGAACAATCTGTTGTCACCCTAAAGTGCGTAAATAAGTTAGGTTTAACGTTCGATAAAATGTCGAAGACAATTTTGGAAATAGGTGAGACCATTTTTAATGGCGCTAAAATGTAAATTTGTAGTAACATGCGACTATAGGGCAAATCCTCATCTAATTTCAATTTAATTGCAATTGTGGTTAGAAATATCACTGGATATTAACCCAGCACTACTCTACCTCCGACATGTGCGACCAGTTTCTCCTTATTTAATCTGGCTGATCCTCAATTTTAGAGACCTGGTCGGATAGACTTTCTACTAGGAGCCGACTTGTACGCTCACATCATGCTGGGCGGCCCAATAACTGTTGGGCGCGAGTTGCCTAAAATGTTTCCATCTTTATTTGGAAATATAATTATGGGTTCAATTTATTATGAATCTAATAGTGGCATTACTACTCTTTTAGTGTCACAGTCGTGCGATGATTTGAATGACCTTCCGAGATTCTGGACTCTTGAAGAAGTAGCACTCTATACAAACAGATTGTGTAATCCTAATGAAAAATTGATGAAATGAAAATATCTCAAAGACGCTCTTCATAAATTTGATCTGCAAACTTTGACACACGGAATGACATGCTCTCTGTGGCTTGTCCTATACATACTCAAACAATTAATAATAGATAAAGTTTCTTCGTATTCTCTGACGTCTAACCCCTATATCACACGATATTTTTTATTGATGATGTAGTTTCGGGAGCAAAGAGTCTAGCGGATTCATTAAAACTACAACAAGTTATTGAACTTACTAAGCAAAGGAGGATTTGAATTAAATAAGTGGGCTAGCAACAAAAGGGAAATAGTGAAGGGTAACAATAATTTGAATAATGTTTCATTCATGAAACAATGATTATGTAAAATATTTGGTTTGGTGTGGATACCCAAGGAAGTGTGTTTTTCTTATCGCATTAAAACTGAAAAACCCACAGAATTCACAAAACGTTGGGTTGGCTGAATACACTTCCGTGCAACATGAAAGTATTCGTCGCAAATAGTCACCAAAATTACTGATGTAACTGACATCAGGTCATGGAATCATGTATCGGCGAAACAAAACCCCAGTGATACTGCGTCGAGAGGTATGCCTAGTCAATTAATAATTAATGACGTATAATGGTGTGTTAACACGAAAAAGGAACTCAAGAGTAAGGTGAAATGAAAACCGGTTGGTCCAATCAGTTTCTTTCTTGAACGTCTGTGGAAAGAAAAATAGGTTAAGGATTCTTTATTTCAGGAAGGTCTTGGAACAACTTTCGATATCGGCCACTCAATTTCTGGCAATGCAAGCTACTGTGGACCTCACCATGTTTGTAGACACAGAGGCGGAGTTTTCACTAATAAAAAACCAATTACCCAAGTGACAAGCGTGTAATATGTAAAATGAGAAAAAACGGAAATTAGGAGCTCCTATTAAATGAACGTAAATAACGAGTGAACAATAAAAAGGGGAAAATGTTATAGCTAGTGTCCTTGATAAATTAGAACAAGAAATCGTCTGATGGTTTGGCGAAGTTGGCTATTGATGTATGTAGCGAGAAGTCAGCGATTCTTGTAGAGAGGAGTCAGCAAATGATGTTCGTGTGAAGGCTGGACGTCAGGTGGGATGCTGATGACCCGATGGTATCATTACGAGATGCTGATTACTCAGGGGAAAACGGATAAAGTGGCAGCTTGATACGACAATTGAGCGGATGAACGCTTTGTGCCAAAAAAGAGCGGGGCAGTAGCTGAGAAACGGTGAACTAGTGGAGCGGGGGTTTCCAGATGACGCCGAGGAGGGAGCAATAAAATTCGTCTTCCTTTTTCGTGTTAACACACCATTATACGTCATTAATTATTAATTGACTAGGCATACCTCTCGACGCAGTATCACTGGGGTTTTGTTTCGCCGATACATGATTCCATGACCTGATGTCAGTTACATCAGTAATTTTGCCTTGCCATTTCTAGATTGAATCTAATATACCTGTGATCAGATCCCGAGAATTCTGAGGAGACATGCCAGTTGGAAACATTAATCCCCCCAGAGAGTTTTACTGCTAGGGTTAGGTCGATTACCTCCTCCCTGTTAGCAATGACGAACGTGGGTTTATCACCCTGATTCAGTATATCCACATTATTAGTAACGAGATCATCAAGTACCCATACGATGAGTCATCAATAACGCTCATAAGATAGGTCGGGGCCAATCTATAAATTCCGGAATTCCAACCACTGCTGTTCACTAACTACCATTTCTAAACGTTTTTATCCGACAGTTTTGGAAAAGTGATTATTATCCCTCTCAAAAAAATCGCGTCTACAGCCTCATCAAGCCTCTGGGTACCAATTGCTCAATAATTGTCAGTGCATGATTACGAGCAGCACAATAAATTATGAAACTAAGCAATACCGCTTTCTGCCACTGTAAAGTGATGTTTTACCAAGTTCAAATGAACTGATTGAAAAAAACTTGAATTAGTAGCAAAAGCCATGAAACCAGTGAATTTATGTAGAGCTAAGGAAAGTTGAAAAATGGTGATTTTTGAGGTTTTTGAGGATTCTGAGGATTGATCACAAACCTACGCTGCAATGATCGAAGTTACGAGACACTAGAGAGACAAACATAATCAACAGAAATATGGGATTTCGACTCCACACAATCTTGCTCTCTATACACATTCTTGAATTCTCAGCCTCTCTATCTTTCCATATACTTCCTTTCGTTCCACGCTTATTAGTCGTTCGCTAAGTAATTCATCCACCGTTCTCTTTCTTTCTAGGGCAATTTTACTCCCGTTATAACAGAAAACCTATTAGTTTCTGCCAGAGCGTTTTCAAATTTTGTATAAGAACTACGAGACGGGAATGGTTCAAACTGGTAAGTTGTCTTACCAAACAGCACTTACATTTTGATAGCATGAGGCTCCTCAGAATATTTTCTAGTTTAAAAGAAAATTCCAACTATTCGAATTTAAATTGACAGGTTAGTTTTCACTAACCCTGTGGTGGAGTACCTACCCTCTTCTGATTCATTTGTCCTTTTTCCATAGAAATTCATCGAACAGAGATAAAAAGCGCGAGTAGTGATGTAGGCCTCCAAAAATTAAATCAGCAAGGCAACATCATATTTATCAGATGTCCAATGCACCTCACGTTTTAAGTGGAGGGATTGAGTACTTCCAAAACTGCCTCCTACCAAGTAGGTTAGCTCCATATCTGCATCTTTCAAAAAAGGAATTGTTGCTAGTTGGAGTGATTACCTCTGCAATATTCCCTGGGCTCAATGACTACAATTATGTAGATTTACTCAATCTACAGTTTCTTAGGACACATTCCAAGAGCTGAGAACGCATCACCACTATTAGGAACTGATTCGATATGACTTAATCCGATCCTCCAGTAGTCCCTATCAGGCGTACTAAGCTCTGGTTCTGTTAGTTTTAAAGTAATTCTAAATTTACTTGTATTTTTTATGACGCTTTTTCCTCAAAGGAAGTCGAATTCTGTTTTGCTTTTTGAATGTATTCGAACTATTTGATAAGAGAAAACGTTCTGTTAGTTTTAAAGTAATTTGGGTTAAAAATAAAAGGCTACAACACACCAATTACAGGGGACCGTCGATCTCTTTTCAGAACACGACGTCGGGTCGGTTCACTTGCAGCAGTTGATCTGCTGCTTTGAGAGTTGCTGCTACTTTCTGAATCGCTTGAAGGCGACCGAACTCTCTTCTTTGCTTTTTGAACATTGTTGAACGATTTGATACGGGAAAACGTACGCTTTGGCTCTGCAATTAAAAAGAAAAATCTGAAGAACGAAGACGAAATAACAAAATAACATACATAAATAGTATATATATATAAGTTATATCGTACTAAACTGTGCAGTTTACAATAATATAGCTGACTAAGATGTAAAGCCGCTGCGTCGGCTAAGGGAAACCTATAAAGCATCCCACCTTCGCGCAGCTTGGTGTGTTCTAGTCTCGCTGCCATACTGTACGTGTCGGTCCTCCCTGTCTCCCCTCTGTTGTAAATTGATCCTAAGTTCTTGTGTGAGAATAAAATTCTTTTTAAAAAGCCCCTCGTCGTTTAACAAAATATAACTGGCGCAGTCGTTCCGGACCCGAATTTTCGAGCGCATATCGAACCAAGCAGTGCTTTCATCTTCGACCGCATATCCAAGATCGGAGCCTGAATTCGGGAACCTACGAAGAAGGGAAGACAACATTGACAGACCGACCGAAAACCAGCGCAGACAAGACACCCCGTCAAGATACGGTTGCGAAGATCATCTCGCTTTCACAAAATTCCTCTATTAATTACTTCATTTCTCATCCACAGAAAACGTCGATTTGCGGACTCCTCAGCCTTTAAAAATTAAAAGGCACTATCTTCTACTTCAGCGAGAAACGTCGCCTGTTGCAGATTCGCAGAAAACTCGCTCAGCAGCTGCTTATCTCGCTAGACGTTGCGAAAATCGTCGTCAACAAGCTCAACCCGAGACGACCAACGGCTTTCAACATCGCCAGATGAAACTCCTGTGAGTCACAACTCCAAGTTTTCTATTTAAATAATTTCACGAAGTAATACAATAGAGGGATTATTAACGAATTTATTAACTTTTCTCTCACGAAAAGATTCAAATCATTTGTAATAAAAAAAATCTTTAAATTCCGAGCATTAAGAAACATTTGTAAAAAGCATTTTAACTCGAAGGGTTCGTAAATAAAAGGCTTCAAGATTCCGAAATCACTGAAGCAATACGTCCACTATAAACTCCGTTCACTAGGTCCTATAACGGAACAAGAGGAGTAGCCAAACGTAACAATGTCTCTGCCTCAGAACTCAGAAATGTTTCCACAAAATGCAGAAATCAACGCCCAACAATTATCGCAAGAACAATTGATACAAGAACTCCAAACTCAGCAAGCAATGATAAACGACCTGCAAAATAGCTTACAATCGTTTAGATTGAGAACGGATAGGAATCTTAGGAAGGCGATTCCCAGGGAATATTTAGACCTAATTCCTATATTCAGGGGAGAACCGGAAATTCTACAGAGGTTCATACACGTCAGCGAAAAACTCGTCGATCGATTCTACGACGAAATCGACCCTGATAGTTTCGATAACGAAATGCTGTTAGCTGCTATAGTTGCGAAAATTCAAGGCCCTGCGGCTGAATTAATCCTATCAAAGAATCTAGATTCATTCGCGGAAATAAAAAACGCACTATTGGAGACATATACGGATAAAAAGGACATATACACCTTGAATATTGAACTCACTCACTTAAAACAACAGGAAAATGAATCCCCATTTCAATTTCTAGAAAAAATTCAAAAAAATTAAATAACATTGTGGCTTACCTATTGAATCATGAAGGGAGCGAAGCAAAGGTCCTTTCCAGCCACTACGAAAAATTAGCACTTCGTACCCTGTTACTCCACTTAAAGGACCCTATGGGCAATTTTCTGAGGAGCAGGCAGCCAGAATCCTTAGGATCAGCACTCTCGATGATGAATAATGACGTGCAGCTGAGTAGCACGACAAAAGGCGAAGGTAGTGCAAAACCCAGTAATTTTAAACCAAATAACTTTAGAACTCAGAACAACAACCCTAGAAGCCAAAATACTTATTTCAGGCCCAATAATTTCTACCGTCCCCCGAATTTTAGCCAAAATCGACAGTTTGTACCATTTAACAGGAATTCGTCTAACTTTCAAGCTCAGCGACCTCCGTCGCAACAACAAACGGGTTCAAAACTAAATCCACGGACGCAACCGAATTTTAAGTCAAATTTTAACCCGCAAAGCAACATGTCAAGAATGTCGTGGCAAACAACTCATCCTCCGAACCTCAATAATTTTGAAACTACAGAAAACTCTTCTGTAGAGAACTATCATCCAGAGAATAATTTTTTAGGGCAGGGTTCGGGAGAAAACGAACCCCCAGGTTCAGTTTAATGCATTTCCAATATAAAAACACAAGCCTGCCATACCTTATCTCTCCAAGTACCGGTTTAAAAATTTTCATCGATAGTGGGTCAATGGGTTCTTTTGTAAATCCTACCGTGGCACAAGCCAGATTTTCTAAAGATATCATCGAAGACCCGTTTGAGGTTAAAACAGCCCATGGAATTTCCAGAGAAAAATTCTCTACAGAAATTTTATGCGAAAAGTTGTTTAGCACCCCGGGACTGAAGCTGCCGTTTAAAATATTCCACTTTCACGATAGTTTTGACATGCTATTAGGAATGGACCATTTGACCAAACTTAAAGCAACAATCGATCTGGAGAATAATCTTTTCCGTTTACCCCACACCACTTTGCCTTTGTACTACCTAGAGGGCAGTCACAATAAAATTGAGAAAAAATCAAATTTGCCAGGGAATATGGCCACAGAATCAAAACAAATTAAAAAGAAAAAATTAATTATTGAGAACGGATGCAGTAAAATTATTAACGAGCCAGGGAATATGGCAGAAAACATTTATAAAAAAAACCTAATAACGCCAGAGAATATGGCAGAAAAAGAAAAAAGGGGGCCGGAAAAAGGAATAAACCAGGAAGTTAAAATTGAATTAGAACCTAGAGCGTTCACGAAAGTAAAAGTGCCAATAGGAAATATTGAAAATGGAGAGGGAATAGTACCCTATGAAAAATGCAACAATGTTGAAATCCCCGAAAGTTTGGTACGAGTAAAAGAAAACTTTGCATACGTAGGCATGATCAATACGGGAACAAAAAAGGAAATAATCAACTTGAAGAAACCATTTAGAGTAGAATTGATTCCCAAAGAAATTGAATCGAATAAAGAAAATAATTTAAACTATTATGATTGCAGTGAGATCAAATTTGATCCGAGTAAAATTGAAACAAAGCATATGAACGAAATCGAAAAGGAAGCCATTACGAAGTTGCTGTACGAATATAAAGATATATTTCAAGCCAGTAGGGAACCTCTAACATTCACTAACAATGTGAAACATTTTATTCGCACCACTGATGAAGTACCAGTATACTCGAGGAACTATAGGTACCCAGAAGTTTACAGGGGGGAAGTTAAGAATCAAATTGAGGAAATGCTGGATCAAGGCATAATTAAACCAAGCTTTAGCCCATGGAACTCACCCATCTGGATCGTACCGAAAAAACTAGATAACAGCCAAAAACAAAAGTTCAGACTAGTTATTGACTTTAGAGGCCTTAGTGCCAAAACCATCGATGATAAATATCCTCTTCCGGATATTTCATCTCTGTTAGACAAGTTTGGTCGCTGTCAATATTTCTCAACCATAGATTTAAAGTCGGGATTCCACCAGATCGAAATGCATCCCGACAGCGTAGAAAAAACAGCCTTTTCGACAGAGAATGGTCATTGGGAGTTTCTCCGAATGCCGTTCGGTTTGAAAAACGCCCCACCAACTTTTCAAAGAATGATGGATAATGTTCTACGAGGCATTCAAAACGAGATATGCACCGTCTTTCTAGACGACATACTCGTTTATTCCACCAGTCTGCAAGAACATGTCCAGAGTTTGAGAAGAGTTTTCGAAAGGCTGAGAAACGCGAATCTAAAAGTTCAACTGGACAAAACCAATTTCCTATGTAAAGAAGTGCACTATTTAGGCCATCTGGTGACACCCGAGGGAGTTAAACCCGATCCGAAGAAAGTTGAGGCCATAAAAAATTACCCAATCCCCAAAACTGCGACCGAAATCAAGGGCTTCTTAGGCCTCCTGGGATATTACCGTAAATTCATCAATAATCTGGCCCACCTGTCTAAACCTCTAACCTCTAGGTTGAAGAAAAACGTAAAGATTAACGTAAACGATCCAGATTTCGTGGAAGCATTTGAAACCTGTAAAAATCTTTTTTGATTAACGACCCCATACTTCAATACCCTGAGTTTGATAAGCCTTTTAATTTAACCACGGATGCTAGTAACGTAGCCTTGGGAGCTGTTTTGAGCCAAAATAGGAACGGGGGCGATTTGCCAATAGCCTTTGCTAGCCGCACGTTGAACGAAACCGAGAAACGGTATTCAACCATCGAAAAGGAGTGCTTAGCTATCCATTGGGCAACAGAATACTTCAAGCCGTACTTGTTTGGAAGAAAATTCCAAATATTCACTGACCATAAACCACTTCAATGGTTGGAATCGATTAAAAACCCTAGTTCCAAACTTTTAGGTGGAAGGAAAATTTAGCAGCGTTTAACTTCGAAATTTGTTACAAGAAAGGAAAGAAAAATATGAACGCAGATGCGTTGTCCAGAATAGAACTAAATAATAATGAAACAACCAAAGATTTGAAGGAAATTAAAACGGAAAACTTTATCCAAGACCCGGAAGAAATCAAAATGGTGCTGGGAACCGATATTGAAGCAAATACGGACAATCAATCAATGATCGCGTTTTTAGGAGATAGCGCAGCCCCAACTAATTCCAATAGCTCAAACATTACAATACACTCAAATGCATTAGGGAATGAGGGTGCTACAATCCCGACCTCCGAAAGTCCGTTGAATCACGGAAAGAATCAGATAATTCTGAGTAAGGTAAACGGGACGCCCAGTAAACCAAAAATCGAAAAAATTTTCGAAACCAAAATCAGAATAACGGCAGAAATAAACGGAAACAATATGGAAGAGGAAATAATAAATTTTGTGAAATCATATGTGGCCCCTAAAACGAGGCATTTGATACATTTCGTGCCGGATTTTTACGAAGAATTTTGTAGGATAATATTCAAGAATTTCAAACACCTACAAATAAACTTAATAAGGTGCCCGAAGCTATTAACTGACGTGATTGAAGAATCGGAGAGATATGAATTAATCCATCGGTATCACCAAGGAGAGACAAATCACCGGGGGATCGAGGAAACGTACGAAAAACTCAAACGTAAATATTTTTGGCCTAACTTAAAGAAATCCATCCAACAATACATCAACAATTGCGAACTTTGCCAAACATGCAAATACGAACGGTGCCCATTAAAGCCAAAATATAATATCACACCTACCCCGGCTAAACCTCTTGAAATTTTGCACATAGACAAATTGACTATTGAGGGCTCGAAGTTTCTCACAATCATTGACGCCTTCTCAAGATATGCACAAGCATACTCTGTTAGCTCGTCTAACAGCTTGGAAGTCGTGAAAAAGTTGATCCAATTCTTTTGTCATCACGGAACTCCAAAGGTAATAATTGCGGACAACGGTGCCGAATTTAAAAGCTCACTTGTGAAGGACTTGTTAAACCTGTACAAAATTAAGATTCATTTCATAAGCTCACAACATCCCGAGTCAAATGGAGTCATTGAACGCCTACACTCCACTTTAATAGAACATTGTCGCTTATTAAACAATCGGGATGAATTCAAGAAAGACAACATTCGAGACAAGATGAACTACGCAGTTTTAGGCTACAATAACAGCATCCATTCCGCCACTAAACTCACCCCTTTGAAATTCTCAATGGACACATAGAAAGCGATCCGGTAATCAAAGTCGACACGGAAGAGACCGTATTGAACAATTACTTAAATCAACACCGGGACAAAGTTAAGGTAATCTATGAAACCGTTCACATTAAAAACAAGTTAAACAAAGAGAAAACGATAGAGAAATTGAATGTAAACCGAGAAGAACTTCCTGAACTCCCCAAAGAAGTCTTTGTCAAAAATAAACAAATAAAAGAAAAAACGAAAGCCAGATACATCAAGGAAGACCTGAAAACAGTCAATGAAGCCTTGAAAACGGCAGAAATTGAGCCTCGGCACCACAACACTCAAGAGAAAATACATTTGTCCAATATCAAAAGACCTAGGAAGTATGTTAAACCCAACGTTGAAACGGCATGGAATGAAAGTCTGAGTAAGGAAGAAGTCTTGATCGAGAAATTCAAACTAAAACTAACGAGAGAAGACTTAATTACCATTAAAGCTAATAATTGGTTGAATGACAACGTAATAAACTTCTATCTGTCTATGATTGTGGAACATTGTGAGAAAGACGCGAAACTACCAGAAACTTTCGCATTTAGTACATTCTTGTACGTCTCCCTTGTAGCCGGTGGGTACGAGAGGGTGAAAAATTATTCAAGAAAAACCAACATCTTCGAAAAAGAACTAGTATTAATCCCCATCTTCAAGTCTTTCCATTGGAGACTCGTAATAATATCGACGAGAGAAAACCGAATATTGTATTTAGACTCCCTAAACCAGGACGGAACCGAAATTCTGGATGTAATAGAAAAATACTTGACGGAAGAATACAAAACAAAGAACAACGAAACCTCCGGTACCTGGAGTAAAATACAACTCCGACACGTCCCGCAACAATCTAACTCAGACGATTGCGGTGCTTTTGTTTGCAAGTACGCGAAATCCTTTACAACTGCAGGACTGATAGACTTTGAGTCCGAGGAAATTAGAGAATTTAGGGAAGAAATGTGTTTGGAGATCTTACAAGGGTACCTGAATTAATTATTGTTTCAGGAAAGTGTTGTTCCTGTTCATAGTACTCGTTGGCACCAACGGAGCAGACATCCGAGAAATAACCTCAAATCCGGGAATAATTTCGGCGGCATTGGGCCCTGCAAAAATAATCGAGGGATACCACACGACCTCTCACTACTATTCGCTCAATGAGCTATTCGAACAGGTTAACTCAATTAAAATTAACTATTACTCCGCGTTAGAGTCGGTACTGAATGACCCGTCCACAGGGAAGAGAGTGGTGATGCTCACCACTTCATTAAACTACACATTGCAATTAATAGACCAGAAGACGCAGAACCTAATAATCACCAAAGACACGAGAACCAAACGAGGTCTAATAGATGGCCTAGGATCCATAATAAAGTTCGTTACCGGTAATCTAGACGCCGAGGACGAAAAGAAATATGATGAGATCTTGCAACACTTAACCAGAAACCAAGTGGACCTTCAGTCCCAGATTGATGCCCAGTATTCAGTGAATGAAGCCATAATAGCTAATTTCAATAAAACAGTAGAAACAATTAACTCTAACAACCGCCAACTAGAAAAGGAATTAACTGATCTCAAACGATCCCACACAGGGGAATCTACGCACGCTAGGGATACGAATAATTTATTGGAACATTATCAAATATTGTTAAGCCTTGTCCTAACGATCCTCCAAGACATAGAAAACTCATTAACGTTTTGCGAAGTGGGAAAATTGCACCCTAGTATCCTGAGCACAGAACAACTTTATGAGGAACTAAAGCGGTTGTCGAGCTATTATGGGCCTAGACTATTAAACTTTGAAAATGAAAATTTGTTCGATATTCAGAACTATATTAAAGTTCAATGTTTGTTAGTAAGTCAGAAATTGTTTATTTCTTGGATATACCCCTCGTCAATCCTAGGAACTACGAACTTCAATGTTTAATACCAATTCCCTCTAAAATAGAAGAAGAATATTACAGTATCATCCAGGGAATAAAATATCTTCTAAAATCTTCCACTGAAGTATTAGGCCTCCAAGAAAAATGTAATCCTGGAAAAGTGTTCACATGCCCAGCTCACTTAATAACCGAAACGAATTTCGAATGTGAAAGGAACTTTATCCAGTCGGGCAATGTAAATAGTTGCGATTATGTAAAAGTTAATATTGGGAAGGGAAGTCTTGTAAAACTAATACCTGAAATTGGGCAATATCTTTTAGTCTTCCCAGAAGGGGACTCTGTAACAATCGTTCAGGAGACCGGCATAGAAATTAAAACATTACGAGGCATATATTTGGCTAAACCTGTTAAAGGTAATCTAAAATACAGAAACAGAACACTGTTCGCAACCCACAAAAGTATCACTGGAAAACCATTACTCGTAACCGAAATAAAATCCAAATCACAAATTACCGCCCCAGAAGGCAAACAAGTAGATTTGAAAGACATTATTTTACCGCAACCCTTTAACACTAGAATACAACGTGAAATAACTAAATTCCAACTTTTGGATTTAATCTTGCCGAGCTTCTGGACGATGGTCTTATATTTATTATTAATCAGTTCCTTCATCTTTGTATCGTTCCGATATTACCTTCATAAGAAGAAGTTGAGAATCACAACAAGCCATTCTTGAACGAATGAGAATCCTGTTCTATGTTTTGTTTAAGGAATTAGTTCATCTTACTATTGTTGTTATTATTATTATATTATCATGGGGTCAAATTTCTTTGTCATCTTACTATTGTCAATTTCACGCCACAATGTATTTCAATTTGTTTTGTACTAGGGGGGGAGGAGTTATATCGTACTAAACTGTGCAGTTTACAATAATATAGCTGACTAAGATGTAAAGCCGCTGCGTCGGCTAAGGGAAACCTATAAAGCATCCCACCTTCGCGCAGCTTGGTGTGTTCTAGTCTCGCTGCCATACTGTACGTGTCGGTCCTCCCAGTCTCCCCTCTGTTGTAAATTGATCCTAAGTTCTTGTGTGAGAATAAAATTCTTTTTAAAAAGCCCCTCGTCGTTTAACAAAATATAACTTTTATATATATATATATATAGGCTATGTTAGGTTAGGTTAAGTTAGCTTTAAAAAAACTTTGAACTTTACTTACACAAGACACAATTTACATGCAATGGGAAAGGGCTGAAGAGAACTAACCTACACCACTCCTATTTATAAGGGATTATATGTGGCGTCAGCAAGTAGTGCTTGCAGGATGCTTGCAAGGATTTTTAGATAATTATAGCAGCAATTTGAGGGTGCATAACTTGTCCCTCCATAAGAATGAAATTGCGGTGTATACATTTTTAGATGTTTGAATTAGAAGCATGTTACCCCACGGATGGACATTCAGAAGAGCATGTGGGAGAATGCGGAATGGGGTCCACAGCGGGTCAAGTAGTGGGAGCTGTAGTTCCAATTGTGCCCAAGGAGTCAACAGGAGTCTGGCTGGGGGGGGGGGGGATCGTCTCAGTCGATATGAGAAAACCATGTGTTAAAGGATCCCTTGAGAGAAAAGATGACTGGACTGAAATACTCGTTGGGGTTCAATATGCCACCAACGTTGGTTACCTCGGCATATCCCTTGCGACCTTGAAGCCCAACAATTCCTTGCGACCTTGAAGCCCAACAATTGCCTATTGCTTGGGTCCACAGGAGTTAGGTCGATCTTACAGTAGAATGCGTCATCTTTGGGGTTCGAACAGATTCCTAAAACTTTGACGATGCTCGGAGAAGAAGAATCATGAGAAAAGGTCAGATCATCAGGCAAGACATCATAGAGAAGAGATAAAGAAGAGCTAGCCCACTTTCCAAGCTCAAATCCACCTGCCCTAAGGAGATCACAGAGAGCTGAGACTTCAATAAACTAGCCTCTCCCTCGTAGTTGGCACCTGAAATGATGTCATCAATATAAGTTTCTGACTGAAAAGCTGCTGCAGCCAGAGGAAATTGGTTGCCTTCATCGCCAATTAATTGCAAAATGGTCCATTGTACAGTAAAGAGGCTCGATGTCACTCCAAATGTCGCAGTGTTGAGCTGCCACTCAATATTCGGGACAGAAGAGGGAAAGCACCAGAGAAATTTGAGAAAGGGGTGATCGTCTGGATGCAAGTGGATGGTTGATACTTTAGCCGAATATCGCATGACAGGGCTACTTCGTGAGTTTAGAATCGGAAAATGACTTCTGCAATGTTTCCTTACCTCTCAGTCCCAAATGAAGAATATCGTTGGGACTGGTGCCACTAGGATCTTTCTTGGAAGGATTGAAAACAACCCTTAATTAGGGTTTTCAGGAGACATGAGGACCCCTGAATGAGTCATAAATTAATCATTGTAGTTGTTAACTTGAATCACATGATCCCAATGCATGTACTCCTTGAGACACGAAATATAAAGATCCTTGAAGCTGGGGTCCCTTTCAAAACTTTGTTGAATCGCCTACGAACCACACAGATACTGGGATCATTAGCAGACCACATCGACAGCACGTAATACCTGGCTAAAAAACTCCGACTCACCTCCTTCCAACCAACCTAACCTCACAACCACACTCTGGACACTCTTGTCTGAGATCACCCCTAGTAACATGTGTTGAAGTGGTTGAGAACAGACAGCCCCCCCCCCCCTAGACAGTGAAGAGGCAGACGCCACATTCGTCTATATGGCCAAGGGAGAGATCTGACAGCTAAGTAAGGAGGCCACTCCTCCAGCAGGACGGCAAAGCAACCATTATCCTATAGCCCATTGAACAAAGACAAGACTCAGCAACCTAGTGCAGCAATAGTGCCTCAATGGGCCAGGAGGCTCATTCGCGGGCTTATAACAGATGACTGCCAAGGACCTGAGCAGAAACCTAATTCAGGATAACCCCACCCTGGCGGATTGTGGGGCTGCCCTGCCACGTTTACCACATGGGGGGGGGGAGGTCAAAGAAACATCACGTGAGTCATGGAGGTGCCTCTGGCTACAGGCGCTGGAGTCAAGGAAAGTTCCAAGTGTCTCTGGCCCAAATGATTAGACAACATGATTAGAATTCCACTGGGTGGGGAATTGTCCATCCTGCACGGACAGTCATTAAATAAATGAAGGAGGCTACTGGATATTGTCCCTCAGCCGTTCTTAGTATATTGCTTTCTATTCTATCCAGCCCAGGAATTGTTGGGCTTCAAGGTCGCAAGGAATTGTTGGGCTTCAAGGTCGCAAGGGATATGCCGAGGTAACCTGTTGCCCACAATGAGATGTTGGGCTTGTTCAGAGAGTCCATGATCACCATCATAGACGCACTTTATGTGGTTCGTAGCAGTTTTTTGTGCATATTTGAGATAGTTGTGAGTCCGGATCACGAGTGGCAGAACAGGAAGTTGGTGGTGAGTATGCAGGATGCTGTTTGGGTCCTACCTTGTCTACTGTTTGTGAATGACTTGGACTCCAAACTCAAACAGGGTGTTGTAGTGAGGGATGCCTTCAGTAGGGCTGTCATATCCAGACAATCTGGTGGTCGAGGCTGAGGTTTGGAGATCCAACATGGATGTCCAAGATGTTTACGACAATTTCCTTAAACTCAACCGTCTACCTGATCTCCCACTCCTGCACTCTTAACCTCCAACATTACACACACTCATATCCTGCTCTCACAGTTAGTGAGGTATGTCCTCTAGGGAGGATGTTAATGAGACAATCAAACATTCCATTGACACACTCCTATTCTGCTCCTTTGGTCATCATGAGAAACAAGCAGCATTGGCTATACAATTGTCTTATTTGTTAAAAACGATTTTGAGAAAATCTGTACATGCCCTCATTACCTTCGTCATCTTCGCTGGAGTTTTCTAGTTGAGCTCGATTAACAATACGACTCTTCTTCACCAGGGATTTTCTTGATTCGTCTGAGTCTGAAATGTGATGTGGTTTGATCCCATTGGAGTCTGGAATGCCAAGTAGCAAGTCAGTGGGATGACTCCATTCATTTTCGTTTAAATTAAAGAAAAGTAGTAACACGCACATTTAGAGTACAATATCCACGTAGAATAGCATATTCTAGAAAAGTAGAACATCCTCAGGATAAGATAACAGTAGTCCTTACTTTTGGAGTAGTCTTCTCTACTTTTGGAGGAAGAGCTAGCCCTAGGACTACGATTTCTAGAAGACGAAGAGGAGCTACTGTATTTTGAAGAACTGCTATTTTTGGAAGGCGTACTTTGGTTACTGTTTCTGCCACTTTTACTACTCCCTGAGTCTGACAATTCATGTTCAGGTTTCCTATCAGTAGCCTCTGTACTGCTTCCTGTGAACAAATGCCAATCATAAATTGCACGGATTTCTATTAATTAGCTGACAATAAGAAGAATTTTGCTGTAAGTCGTCTAGACAGGTGTTGTTATTAAAAGCATTAGGTTCGCATACTCTCACGACATGGGCAGTAGATATTCTACACATTGAGCAGCTTCCTCGCCTGAAGTTAATAGGGTTAGTTACAAGATCACACTCTGGGAGGAGGTGAGAATTATACCACCTCCTGGAAAACTAACAGTTGCCTGGGACAAGAATCACAGTGGTATAGAACAACTGGTTCAGAATCAGCAAAGCACTATATCAAGCATTCTTGAAACTATGACTGCTGGTCTACAATCTACTACACTCAGTCTCTTGGGTACAGTTAGGTCTCATGCGTGTAAATGAAAACCCTTAAGTGTGGGGAGTGGTAAAGCCCCTGGTACATAAAGAACTCGGGATTACTTAGCACAGCCTGATTGAGCCTCACAGGTCTCTCTATGTAGGAACAAGTCTGTTCCCTTATCATATTACTGTTCCTGAAGGAACAAAAGGGTTAAATATGTCTACAGCCATGGAAGTTGCAGTTTCGCTGTAATGGGAGAGGCAGGCCCAATGCACAGCATTCACTGAACCCTGAACTGTATTGACATAAAAAAAACGAAGGACGAAAATTGAACATATTAAAAAACATAGAAATTTACAAAACAAAAAAACTTGAATGGTTGAACAAATCAACACAAAATGCAACACCTTATTTACACCACTCAAGACGCTACACAAACGTAAACAACCAACTGACGGATTTACAGACCACAAAATACAAAAGAAGACTTAGAATTGACAATCAACAGACTATTCAAGACATACAAAACTGCCCTTACACCCTTTCCCCTTCACTTCCAACGGATTTCCAATGAGGTGTATATTAACCCAATTACTTTAATACTTATCTATGGTTCCTGTACGGCGAGAACGCTGCAGCGTTTTTTGAGTGCACTTTGCAGCAACTCAGCCATAACTGGGGAACCCTTATTTGTGTTGTGCTGAAGGAGTCAAACTGTTTGCACTCCTTGCTAAGATGTGACATGGTGCACCAGGCAAACACCGCAAAGCACAGCCAGGAGGTCATTATGCTGGCATTTATAGCACTGCATGGGGGC
Source organism: Pachypeltis micranthus (assembly GCA_020466155.1). NCBI lineage: Eukaryota > Metazoa > Arthropoda > Insecta > Hemiptera > Miridae > Pachypeltis > Pachypeltis micranthus. The sequence goes on along the minus strand of CM035773.1, from coordinate 1,564,503 downwards.
TTGGTACTTGCAGATGGTGCACTGCTGCCGGAGGTACCCTGCCCCCTCTAGTTTTTATGTAGTGCCCTTTAAGCTCCCCCTCAGGCTTATTGATTCTAGCCCCTTTCACTGGTCCATTGATTGGTCAAGGGGGGACCCCGGGAATTTTTTGCTTCTGCTCAGTGTCAGCCCTCAGCCACTGGTTATGTGGTAAGTGGGACACATACTATCAGCCACCCTGAGAATGCTCAAACCTGGGTTTTCCCCCTCCTCATTCCAAAGACTAGATGTTAGTGAGCTACCTCCAGGACTGTGTCCCACTCATTACGAGACAACAAATTCTGTCATGCCACGTAAGCAGTTGCAGGGTTTTTCGTACCTGGAATATGTTGTGTATGTCAGTGTCGAGTAGTTCAAGCCCTTAAGACTTTTATGGCCACACAGAGGATATGGTAGGATAATTCAGTCCTCACAGGGTGTCCCCGCTAAGGACCTCCAAGCACTAAGCGTCCGGGTGCTTGACATCCCCACCGCATGGGAGATGGCGCTGTCACTGTAATGGCAACTCCAGAAATGGCCAAGGCGTTTACGAGCTATATTTCAACTAAGAAGGATTTGAAGCTACGTGCATCAGCCCCCTTAGTGTAATACTAGTAGCTTCAACTCCCTCTTAGCGGAAATGTGGTTCATAAGCACTTTGGCCATTTCGGCAGTTTCCGTCACAATGACACTACTAACTGTGAGCGGTTGTCAAGCACTCAGACGCTTAGGGCTTGGAGGCCCTAAGCTCGAGCACCCCGCGTCAGTGCTTCTGTCACACAAGGGTCATAGTTATCTGCCTCTCCTTCTTCACAGATGGGCCTCACTACTACTACATTTTGACGCAGGTTGGAGAGGGGAGGAAGGGAGTTTTTCAAATGGGGGAACCGAGCCCTCTAATTTTTATTTGATGGTAGTGGCACCTTATCACTGCGTGGTGACCTTTGCAGTGCACTGCTCTTGGCCAGACTGTTCCCCTTTTTTAAGGTCTTTTTCCTAGCAGCTATTTGGCCCCAGCTCCCTGTGGGAGGGAAGGGGGATCAGTAGCAGCTACTGCTACACATCAGGGGGTTGGGATACTACTTGGCTGGCTCGGCCCGGATTGAGGTGGGGAGGGGGGTGGGGGGTGTTCTGAGTTGCCTCCCTCCCTTCAGTTTGGGGGGGGAGTGGCTGTGTCAAGCAGGCAGCTGGGCAATTGCCCTGTGCTGCTGATTCCCTGGACGGAATGTGTTACAAGCTCCAGAAAATAATCTCCATTACCCTTGGTCTCATGGGAATAACAGGGACAAGAGCCACAAAACAACTAGTAATATTCAGGATATAAACTGAATAAACACATTTTAGGAAGGTGCAACTACGTATTTCATTGAGTCAATCACAAGTCAAGTAACACTAAAAAAAAACGTTGTTTTCTATGAGTTGATTGGTTGGGGGCGGGGGTCAGACTGCTGGTTTCAATCCAGCACGTTACTAATACAATGAAGTTACTTATCTACAAATTAAAATAAAATACCACTTCTGTATCTCTATCCGATATAAATCCGATGTCATGGTGCCTTCTTTTGTTTCCAAAAGGTACCAGGTTTGTTTAAATATTTAACAATGATAGGAAAATGGCAACACCATTAACAGAGGAAAAGGAAAAAAGCACTTAAGGCTGTTGCCCAAAGTCGACCCTACTTATAAATGGAGCAGTACCTGTAACGGCAGTTTTGGATCACCTTAATAAATGATGCAATGAACCAAAAATAACATGGTTCCTATATGAAATCATGTGGACTCGATAATGGACCTCTGTGTTGCGCACCACACCTCAGTAGGCTCGCTGGAAGACGTGTTGAACTCTGCCAATTGTCAAATTCACAACATACATGAGCTGGCCGAATATCAGGCTCATGCATCCAGCTGAGCTCCTGCAGAGGAACGTATTGAACGCAACATCCTATGATTGAAATTTGCAAACGGCTCATGTCACACTATAGCCCAACGCCAACAGTACCCTGCAGCGTGTTATAATAGGACTAGAGGCCATCAGTCACATACATTCTCTACGTACTCGCTAAAGGTCTATCAAGTATCGTAATTGTGTGATCATTGTACGCCGAAACTAGAATACATCACATTTCGTCCCCAACCTACTTGAAGAACAAATTGCACTAACTCATCCCATGTTGATCATCTAGGGTTAACCTTGATTATAAAACAGCAACTTATCGAAATATTACCTCCAGAAGTTTGTTTTTCGAATCGAAACTTCCTCAAATGTTCAAAGAGTTTCGACTTTTCCTTTTCGGGCGAAATCATCTTTGGCACGACAGCGAGTTAACACAAACCTAATCGACACAGCTACAGCAACAACTTGATTTTCAAAAATTGACGACTGCGGGGTTAAACAAATTAAACATCAACTCTTTGTAAACACAACGAAGCGTATAAAATAAGTATAACGGTTCTAGTAAATGTGTCAGATCAAAGTGGCGTCGACAGTTGAAACGATTTACGCGGCCGCAATTGATAAAGAAGAAAAGTTTTTTTAAGACAAAGAGTACAAAAAACAGCCGCAACGTACGGTACTGTCAGGATATTGCAGTTAAATTGGTTAAATTATTCGTGTCGTTAAGAAAGCTAACAATAAATTATCTAAACAGGTGGGCCGCCGATATTTATCCAATGGACAGTAACAATGCGGTTAGAGAACGCGTATGGCTCTACTAGCGTCAGGTACTTTAGTAACCCCCCTCCCCCCTCACCGTTACCAAATTCCCACAGGTGTCCTAATTTTAAAAGCAATGTAAATATTGGTGTACCCGGTATCAGGCATTTAAACCAATAAGTCAATAATTAAAAAGAACCAACACTTTTCACATTCTATTCGAATTTGTTTATGGTTTCACGCAAGGTTCCCATTTCAACCCTATAATGTTTTTCACTTACTGATTTTTTTGGGAAAATGAAGCGATCTCAATTGGGACATTTAAATTAATAAACCACAAACTGCTGATGTGTCTTCCTACTCATAACACCATTTCGAAACCTTTTTTAATATTTGAGTCTTCTCTCCATGTGTGTTTTCTAACATCGTTCCTTTTTACCAATTTAAATCGTCAACTTTTTCAAGACTAACTGTTCATTACCTACGCACTGATACTTAACTTTCCCAGCCCTTAGTTCTTGTCAAAGTTATTTTAGTATAAAATAGACCTCTGCTAAAAAGTTTTAACGAGAGAATGTATGTTCTGGATTATTGATACAACTCTCATCACGGACCGTAAAGCTCCAGTGGCCCGTATGGCTTTAGGACAGTATTGCGAACCAGCTTCATCACACTTTTCACTAAATATTTTCTGCATTAAGCCAGAAGTTGGAACTGCTGTCAGCTCAGATTATACCCTCTCTTTAGCTTTGGGAAAACTAGTATTTTATTAAACACTGGTCATCACTGACTTGTAACTGGGTACTCCAATTTACTATTTCTCACCTCCTATAGGTGATGTCTGCCAGTATCGCTGTAAAAGAATTACGATTTCACAAATGACTAAGCCACAAATTTCAAACATGAATCCAAGAAGTCATGATTGCCGCTCTTCCATTTATCCAAAACGCATTTGGCACATTGTTAGCTTTCAACAGTTTATTGCTATGCGGTGGTGTGCTTGGGACGACAGGGGAATGAGAGGTTAATGTAATGACGTTTAAAAAGGGTCCCAATGGAACTTGAAATAGTTCTAGGGCTTCAAGGAGCATGGTGAATGGAATGTCAAACCTTGCCAGTGTTGTATCTTGTGGTTGGATTAGCAAGAAACGCTTGTGGTTTTGGAATTTATTGTGCTGCTCATACTTGTGCTACGGCCATGATTGAGCGATCAGATCACAGGTGAGTTGAGGGACTGTCTACGTGCTTTTTTTTTTTTTTTAGAAAGATCGTGTTTACTGTTTAGGAATAATCGAGTAAAAATTGTGATAAGTGGTAGCAGGTAAAACGGGGATGGACATTCTGGAGAAGCTCTCAGAAGCCATTTTCCTAAATAGCGTTTTTCGAGCTCAGTAGGTTTTTAAACGTGAAGATCTGAAATGAACGCAATTTTTTTTTTCATCTAAATACACAACTTTCCTTTCTATTTCGTAGAGCCAAGGAAAGGAAAAAAAACAATTCAAATCAGGTTTGAATATACACAGTAAAACAAAGAATACCAGTTTACACGAGTGTTATTTTTGTATCCGCTACGAGTTGATATACAATATCTGTACTAGAAGTATACGTTTGGTAGGTACGACCCGTCACTTTCCAAACAGTTTTTGGGTGAACTAAAGAACATGGACCGACCGCTTGATAACGCTACGACTGCATGTATCGATAGTTCGCTTGAACGCTCCCACTGCAAGTATCGATATGCGTCACCGGTGCAGTTGGTGGGGGAGAGCCTATGAGCGATGTCTGGCATATCGATAACCTGACCTCGGTCGTATTATATCGATATATTGCCTTACCAAAGGGAGCGGTCCATATTCTTCGCTTTTACCCAGTTTTTTGCCATCCGCTCCCGCAAAACAATGAAAGGTAGGTTACGACGCCACGCGTGGTATCTCCCTTCCCTTTCAGGTGTCAAGGGTTATACCTCTCTAGCAGGTTATCCGACGATAATTTGTGATCGGCATTCTCTCGTTTGATTAAGGCTGTGTATGTTGATGTTGGTAGTTTTCAATCTATTCGTACAGTATACTAATGCTATCAGGGTTAGGTGCTAGAAATATGAATTGAAAATATGTAATTATAATACCAACGCGGCCTAAATATACTAGAAATGATGTTGCACGACGTTGACAGCGATGAAGTTGACGGTAAGATGGGATATTTTTCTTCCAAGTTTTCAACCCCATTTTTTTACTGTTTTTAAATTTTGTTTGGAATTCGACAGCTAAGTACGACTAAACCTATGTCTCACAACATGACAACTAATTTAGCATATTGCTGTAAGTAGGTTGTCTTCTGCAGAATAATTAATTACATTTAATTGGACCTGGAATCAAATGACAGATCAGGGGATTTTAAATTCATTGGAGACCTATATGATTATTTCTTGATTTTCTAATGTTTAACTAAGTTTAAAGCAGGACTTAACAAGGATGTACGTATTTAGCACTCATTTAGGTTGTTTAGTCTTCCAGTATCTATATGTAATTCAGCCTCCAGTACCTAAATGGGAACCACTCTGTAAACCAAGTGTTTTCCTCAAGTTGTAAAAAAATGTTCCTGACCGAAAACATAGGTGTATTAAACCAAAAGAAATCTGATGCTTACAATAGTGTACTGCCTGACTGGGTCTAGTCGTTGAAGACGAAGCTTTATAATCCTCCACATTATTGACCAGTTCCCTGATTTCAATTTTGAGTTGGCATTAAGCCTCTGACGAGTTTTTCCATTTTGAGAAGTGCTTTGGAATCGGTCCAGCGTTAGGGAGCATGAAATTTAATTATGTACTGCAAGTATTTGGAGGGCCAGTATTAAAAGATTGTTCTAAATGGAAAAATTACGATATTTTCCTTTGGTTTTTCCAGAAAGTGGAGTTGAAAGCGGCAATAATTCTGACAGCGAAGCCAAGAATGATTCATTTAATGTGGACTGCAGTGATATAAGCAATCAAACAAACAATCCCAATTGTTCTTCAGAAACTCCTCCCATAATGAGTTATGGTATTTCATCAGTACCAATTCAGTTTCCATTGTTGATAGTATATTGTGCCATTATTGTATTTTTTGTCATTTCAATAATATAATGAATTAGCTGGTTGTTATATAATTGGCTGTCTATATACAAAACACTAAAATGCTGAACGTTAAAGTTTCTAGTAGTTGTATTTATGGCACTAAAACTGCCGACGCCTGGTGGCTTACTGCGACAAAAGTCATAGCAATGTCAAGGGCAACCTAATGTAACTGCTTCTCTTTCTTCCCAGCCAGGGGCAGCACTGTCTCTTAGCATTACCATCCACTAGCCAGAACGCCCTCTGGGCATTGTCAATGACACCAGCCACCTGGAGACGAAATGCTAGCACTTTTTGGAAGTGCTGGAAGACCACAGACGACACTGAAATCGGACTGTTGCCCCCATCACCCTTTTCTTGGGGACATAAACAGTTTGGGTATCCTACAATCCAACAGAAGGCTTTCCCATTAAGAGAAGTCGGTTGAGAACCAATAGCTTATCAGCCTTTGGGGCTTTATTACATGCAGGGGGAAATACCATCAGGTTCAGCTGAAGTGGAGTTACTGGTACTCATGTGCCTTGTCATCCAGTACCAGGGAACGTGTAAACTGGCTAAGGATCCAATACAGACAGCAATGGACGACACTCACTCTTCAGGGATCTGGCTAGGAGCACTCATGAGAGGCTTAAGGAGGCATTTCACGCCACAACCTAGACTGGAGACAGAGACACGAGGTCACAACAGGAGTCTCAGTCTCTTTGACATCAAGTGAGTCGAGACAGTGACTGCAACCAAACTGCGATTCCTTCCGCATCGTACTCTGTTGATGAAGTCAGTTGAGTGTTGCGTCACTAGTTTTTAAAGTGTTATGGTAGTAACCAATAGAGTTACTGTTGGAGGAAGAAGAACACGACCATTTACTCTTGTATTATTATTACGAACCAAAGAAAAGACTGCCTATCAGCGAATTATACTCGACTAGAGGCAAGAATATAATTTTCGCTAATAGTGAAGAATATATATATATTTATTGTTAGATGACGAATATGTTTAGGACGTATTTTCGGCTCAGTTTGATTATGTGTTAAATTTACTGAAAAAGACAATGCTAACCAAAGGAAGAATAAAGTTGAAAGAAAAATTGGCGCTAACTCTAAGTAAGTTTGTTTTGACTTTTGTACAATTATTCTGGTCAAACTCGTCGTCCAAAATAATTTCGATTGGTCTAGACGATTCATCAATAAGTTAGTTTCGTGTTTGGTGTTCTGACGAAGTTCCGAGGAATTGTATGACGAACGTGTACATGGGCGTTCACTTAGTCCGTTGATGTCTTCGAGCTCATACTTAGAGATGACACTAAATGTTTTCGCAATCTTCGTCACCAAAAGCAGTACTGGGCCAAAAACTAAAATGCGTGAGTGACGAGCTGGGACAAGGAGAAAAGTTTGAAGGCCATAGGAGCTCCACAACAACGGTGTGGGGAGAGGAATCAGCGTGTGAACAGGAACTGCGATTGCGATGTGGGTGAGGTGAGGCAGAAAAAGAGAGAAGAAGTCGAGACTTGAAATTTCGACCCCTGATGGGTCTTTTGGTTGTTGGCGTAAACGGTGGTTTTTCTTGAAAACGGTTCAAACGGTTTTAACTAACTACAGGTTGCCTGTAACTAACAAGTAACTTCCTTGTATATGAACTTTTCCATTTCGAAGCACTATAATCGAATCAGCCTGTGATCTAATTTACTAGGAAAGTTGTGAGAAGTTTTACAGATCTGACTATGATTTTGGTATAGACCTACCAGGGGTCTAGCACTGCACCCAGGAGTGGGGATTTGGTTCGATTGTAACAGAGATGAAGCTTCACTATTGATGCGAGGTACTGCAATAGTTCTCATAGCATCAATTGCAGGGTATTCAGTGTCATTGGTGATTTTGGAAAGCATTGTTTTAGTGAGCCTCCTCTACTTCTACACTGATGGAGAGGGAACTCTCCCAAAGGAGTCACTGAAGATCTGTGGCCAATCTGATTAGGTGCAGACTATATGCGTCACGCCAGATACTTTTTCTAACTTCAGCTTTACTTGTTGCATTGAGAATTTGAAATTGGTGAGCTGCGGCCAGTTCATTACGAAATAAATTATTCGAATATGCCAAGATATCTCCCATTTAATATTTTTCAGATGCAGCTTCTGATCGTTACAGTTCGAGTGTTGCCAATATGTTGCCATGGGGAGCAAGGAAAGAGATGAGCCCTCACCATGTCGACTCAGACACCAGGCCTGGAGAATTCGTAATGAAAACACTTTTCACTGAGTTTTGTATGCAGGCTGAAAGGAAAATAGAAACAGTTCTTGCTGAAACTCCCGTGAGAACAGTTAAATACGAACAGTTTTGACCTGGTTTCTATTCGTAGAACGATTTTGAGTAACGTTTTTCTGTTCACTTTTGTCAAGGAAAAACCACTTTCGAAGTTACTACAACGGGGCGAAGATGCGCAATTTGATCAGCTATTGAGTACTTTCGGTTCTGGAGCAGAACATTGCTTACCCTCCATTTTACAAGCCCTGTTCAGCTGGTATGATAGGCAGATGGGGGAGCCAGTTCAAGAAACCAAAAGATTTGAGCAGAAAGGCAAAAGGTAAAGTAATTTAATTTTAAATAAAAGTTTTTTAAGGTTTTATATATAGTGCTTAGTTTGACGTTGGGTTGCTTGTGTCTTATTCCAGTGAGAACATGGAGAAAACCGATGTCGACCCGCTCAAAGAGAAAAGAGATTTAGCCGTGGAATTTCTTTTGTGTTTGGTGCTAATCGAAGTTTTAAAACAGCTTTCCCTCCATCCTGGCCATGAAGATTTAGTAACCTACATTGAAAACTTATCTTTCAAACATTTCAAATATCGAGAAGGGTAAGGTTTACAACATTACTTCTTACGATGTTGGCAGTGTAGTGGTTGAGTGTGATGGTGCATGACATCTCGCAATTATATTCAGGCGGTATCTCCACTTTCTCTTATTGTCGCTTGTGAATTCTGGTCATTGAAATGGTCACAATGAGTTTTAATACTTAATGTTTACAAGGTCTGATGCCTGTTAGGTGAAAAGCCCTGTGAAATAACCTACAATTGAGATATCACTGTTCCAAAGTTGACAGGAAATCTAGTGAATATTTTTTTATCATTTTTAGGAATCGTTTCAGCTGAAAATCATACGCTAAACCTGCTATGCTAATTTTCCATAATATCTCTCGTTTTATTTCTATTCCAGGCAAGGAAGTGGGGCAAATGCAGCGAATTTCCATACGGTCGCCGATCTGTATGCTGAAGTTTTGGGAGCTTTAGCGCAATCTCGGTTCCTATCTGTTCGCAACAGGTTTTTAGCGGAGTTGAAGGAGCTTCGAGCCAAAGAGCCTACTCCACACACTACCCAGAGTATCATATCGCTCTTGATGGGAATGAAATTCTTTCGGGTTAAAGTATGGGAGGACCATCACCTTCTGCATGTGTTGGACCTAAATCCCAATTATGTTGATTAATGTTGAATATCGTATTTTATTTTCATCTGTGAGAAAACTCCTTTGTTTTCAATTTAAAACTATACAGTTCTATAGCAGTAGTTGATAACCAAACAAAGCGGCTAATTATGAGCTATGACATTTCCACAAATTTGTTCAAACTAAGGCTTAACCAAAAAAGTTGACCATAGGCTCGTTGTTTTGTAATTTTCAATTTTATAACAGCGAGTCTATTGTTTCAGATGGTACCTATAGAAGAATTTGAAGCCTCATTTCAATTTATGCAAGAATGTGCACAATATTTCCTTGAAGTGAGAGACAAAGACGTGAAACATGCTCTCGCTGGTCTCTTTGTGGAAATTTTGGTTCCAGTAGCAGCTGTGAGTTGAGTTTTTACTTTGCCAGGCTCTACGAAGTATGTTACGTAATCTGCTGAAAAATTTCTTTTTGAGTTCTCTTCAGATCTTTACGTTTGTGACCCTACTTAGTCCGAAAAACAGTATTTGGGATAATGGTCTGTGTGTGTGTCTGTGAGCATGATAAAGAGAAAATAAAAAATTTTGGGACCCCAAAATAAGGGTATGAGCAACCAAATCTAACCTTTTTTTTGAAACAGTGGATGCAGGCGGGATAACCTAATTGTAGTTATCATAGTGATCAAAACTCGGTTCTAACAATTTTGATTAAGTTTCCTGTGTAGACAGCTTCAGATAACACCACAATACTGTAAAATTCTCATTCGTAGGAAAATGAAGAGAGTAGTACAATAAATTACCAAACATTTCGATGAAAATCGATTTTATGGCAGTTTTTCCATATAAACTTTCTCAAACGTAATTAGAACCTTCATAAAAATTCAGATGGTAGTCCGATCGAGTACCTACTTGATGAGCCTTTACTAACGCTCATAAAATAAATAGGTGTTACTCAAGGAATTTCGGAATTTCAACCTCTGTCGTTTTAGCTAATATTTCTAAAAGTTTTACCTTGTGACTCTGGAAAACTTATTATTCTCCTTCTCAAATAAATTGTGTTCGCATCCACTGTGTACCAATTGCTCAATAATGGTCAGGTTATGAGAATAAGCAGCATAATATATTCCAGATTTGGAAGTTCTGCCTGATAGGTGTAACATGCCAGGCAATGTTAGCACGTTTTTTAATGTGCAAACATCATCTTACTATAATGGTTGGATGTGGCCTATTGCAATGGGGGAGGGAATTCAATTCTTTCTGCCCCTATTGCGATGGGGGAGGGAATTAAATTCCCTGCTTGCCCTCTGACGGAGGTTCTCCTGCCCCGAGCCTGCAAATCGTTGTGCAGCAGCTTTTGTAATCAAGTGGTCTCCTTTGTAACCAAAAAGCCTTCTCTCTTTGCGCCATGCACTGTCAAAGAGAGGGTGCTGAAAAATGATGTGGGGTGCGGCCTCCACCAGTGTCAAAGCTGCAGCGCCTGAAGAAGAAGAAGCAGGAGTTGGAGGCGTTGCATAGGATGGAGTGGAGGTGGTGCGCCATCACACCCTCATCTCACCGCCTCTGCCACTGGTCCACTACCCAATCGTGGGCTGGCAAAGTACCTGCTCTCCAGTCTGCTGCTGAAGAAGCTGCAGGAATAATGCTGGCATTGTTCCCTCATACTCACCGAGGGTCGCTCTTTTAACATGAATGCCAATCACGGCCAGTTCTAACAGGAGGTCCATGGGCAGGGTTCCTGCGAGGACCTGCAGGGCCGTGTGAAAAATGGTCTGGTAGTATGGCTATTTCAGTATCCCCCTAGAGATTACATGTCCGCTGTTGGGGAGATCTGCAGCATATTGCATGTTTGGCTAGAATGCTGCCAGGTAATCCAGGTGATGGGTGGGCAGTGATGCGCCCCTTGTGGCTTCAGCTAGTGAGCACACATGGACAGAGTGGGCAGTAGAGCACTTGTTCTGGAGGCGCATCGAGGGCACAGTTGGGTGAGTTGGGCACAAGACAACCCCTAGCTAGTTGGGGGTGGGATGCAGTGAGACTGCAACTCCTGGAGTATCCTCCATGGAGTGGAATGGCATCCTCACCTCTGAGTACATCACCAGCAGCTGTGTCTTGGCGTCAGAGAGTTACGAGGAGCCTCACCTCCTCAGCCAAGTTCGCATAACTATTACGTGCGATGTCACATACGCCACAGGTGTGAAGTTGTGTGCCTGCCAGTGGTGGGGGAGTGGGTTCAGGAGCCACACAGAATCATGGACCGAACGGTTCCCTGGGGGCACCCTGCTGTCACCTCTAACTCAGCTTTCTTGTTGCTATATCCCATGGCCGCAAACCTGTGTTGGATTTTAAGTTCCACCACTCTCTGCCACCGTGAAGTGGTGTTTTAACAAGTTCAAATGAACTGAATGAAAACTAAATTGAAGTAGTATCAGAAGCCGTGAAAACCATCAAATTTATGTAGAGCTAAGGAAAGTTTCGTGATGTGGCCACCTGATATTTTAATTTTTACATGGTTTACATTCCTTGTTCTGTGATGTCTACAAAATGAGGGGATCGTAAGGCTGTTCATGGTGGCTGCAGATAAGTTGGGACAACCAAGTTGCCAGGCATCCTATCGTTACTCAACTCAGATTTTAGACTTAAGGATAGCACTTTAGTAGATGATATTGAAGTGTAGTGGCATAAAATTGATGGGTTTATTTGTTTCCAGTCTGTGAAAAACGAAGTGAACGTTCCTTGTTTGAAAAATTTCGTTGATTCACTCTACACTCAGACTTTGGACATGTGTACCAAATCGAAACACAGACTCGCCCTCTTCCCACTAGTAACTTGCCTACTCTGTGTTAGCCAGAAAACGTTTTTTCTCGCTAATTGGCACTACTTTCTCGCCATGTGTTTGTCACATTTGAAGAATCGGGACCCGAAAATGTCGAGAGTAGCACTTGGTAGGTATCTTATGCTTAATTATTTTTCTCTATATAAAGCCTGTAATTAGACATTGAAATACTAGAAATATCTGCTGCGTAAATAAGTCCATAAATGTTTCCGCAGAAATCCGTTGAACGAAGATATAGAGCCCAAATATACGGCAGGACGTCGAATTGCGGAGGTTGTGGAAAATTGTGTGTTGCTACGTGCCAGATGTTTTGTAGACGCGAAAATAACACATCTGCGTATAGTGAAATTACAGTATAATTATAGTGTGCCAAACTCTATAAATGTAAGAACTTGGCGGAACAATAACTACAGCAAAACTACTCCCACCCTCCTGTCACATCAAAACCTGCCCACTCTACTCGCCACATCGAGCCAATTGCCTGCAGGCGCCTGGAATATTTAGTTTTCGTCGTTCTGTTGCAGTCACGTCATACTTCGTGTGGTTAACTGGTATTTTTCGATGCTGAATCGAGTGGGCTACAGCTACAGCTATTTCTGTATCTGTCTGTTGAAAGGAGGTATAAGCCATGTTGACTTAGAAGCTGATATTTGTAGATTATTAATTTATCGTTTTTCCAATTTTCTCAAAAACGGCTCTAACGATTTGGATCAAACTTACGGAGTACTCTCAACTAACTGAACTAATGAAGATAGTACGCCAGAGTATGCAGCAGGTCGTCGAATTTCTGGGGTTGCGGATTATTGTGTGTTGCTACGCACCAGATTTTTTTTTTGAAGCTCACAGTAAATGGGACGATGCTGTCCAAAAAGGAGAAACCAAATAAATAAAATTAAGGAAATGGGGATGGCGCCCTGACTACCCTACGCCTGGTGCCTTTAATGGGAGTCAGTCGGTACACTCCCTCAGAAGAGTTGCCCTAGTGCATGCACTTTGCACCGAGTGTAAGAAGGAACTAATATGAGTTAGTTGGCAAAAACAAGGTGTTACGATAACTTATCTGAGAAGAAAATATTGGCTTCATATCGGGAGCGATGAGAAAACGTCTTCTCTCGACGAAGGTGCAATAACAACCGTATAGAACCTGTGCTGTGTTAACTATATCTGTTGTTCGTAACTATCGAAGAGCTTGGAGGAAAGCAAGGCGAATAGTAAAAGAAGTATACAATGTCGGATGGATAGCATCTAGCTTGTAGAATTAACAAGATTTTGTGATCAGCCTCAATTAGGCTCTGTGGAAGAACACAAAACAGATGTTGTGGATAAGAACTGGGCTTAAACGTTAAATTGTTCTCTTGTTGGTCAGAACATTGTAGTCAAACATCTGGAAAATTTTAGGAAAGGATTAGGGAACACGAATCGAACATGAACGAAAATCACAACGTAAATCGCCATGGTTCCCACTTTTCTACTTGAGCCAACATTCGTTATTAATAGTATGAAAATAATTCCTTGTATTTTCAGAATCCTTGTACCGGCTGTTGTGGGTGTACATGATCCGAATCAAGTGTGAAAGCAATTCTGCTACTCAAAGCCGACTGCAGAGCATTGTGCATTCCCTTTTCCCTAAAGGATCAAAAGCTGTGGTTCCCCGCGATACTCCACTCAATATTTTCGTCAAAATCATACAATTTATCGCGCAGGTAACGTAAATTTAACTTAGAGGGCAGGGGTTCTAAATAACTTTGGTTTGTGATCATTATAAATTATTATTCAGTACGATCCAATAGTATAACGTTGTAACTGCTGTAACAAATCCTACATTTTTTAGCTGGTCAATCACTGGTCCAACAGACCACACAATGGTTACGATTGTATACAAGTTATGTATTAAAAAATTACCTGCAGAGTTGATTGGTCTATTTTATCCAGTCAAACCAATTTATTGGGAATAGAAGAAAATGTTAACTGCATTTTATTCAGATGAAATAAGTTGAATTTTTTTCATACAAAAAGTGAAATAAAATAGTTTCTGTTTGTAAGACTATAAGTGATCAATTGAAAAGGAGATGGAATGTGTAGAACACGTAGGCTGTAGGTGTTACTGACTGTTACATATTTCCAGTCAGTGTAAACATATTGGTACACAGCTGCTGGCTGAGAAGTATTAATCAAATAGGGACTGGCTCAATACTGCCTCAACAGGAACAGCATTTTCGTAGTGGTGAAACTACCATTACGCAGTCGAAGAGTGTTACTTGCAGTCATTTGTAGTCGTAAATCCAACAGGCCTTGTGATGCTATACATTTGTACTTCACACTAAGGTATAGCTGGCCCAGCTGATAGTCAGGCACTTTTTTACCACAATTCGATTTGTGGCTTTTGACTATTCAGGGTACTTACAATATAACCAAAAAAATTCTTCTTTCACTATTGTAGAAATAATTTGAATTTCTTATACTTCGCCAGTTAGAAAGAAGATTCTTCCTCCTTTCCACCCATTTTTCTTTTGCGAATTTCTATTGCACGTGCATGAATCATATGCGGGTACTATCGTTATTTTCTTTCTCTTTTTTCATCTCTTTTGAACGCTTATTTGGAGGAGTATGTTGCGATTAGGACTTTGTCACTTGCTTACAGTTACATTTTATTACTTATTTACAATTGGAAACTTTACCTTTACTTTACTTAGACCTTATTTTATTGACAATTAATTAGGTTGCTGGAGAAGACCACAAAGAAAAGCCACTTTGATGTCATACTGAAACCGTTTCAGATCTTTCTCGATAGCAACTGTAAGGAGCAGTCTTAAAGAGCTCATCCGAGCTACAGAAGCATACAGATCACTTGTATCATCCATAAAGTCGCCTCACTCATTTCACGATAATACCGCCCACTAGCTTCTGTCTAAAAACCCACTTGGAGTCTATTAGTGCCTGGTTCTTAGGCATAGGTACCAGTTCCCATATAGCATTCTTGGCCATATTTTCTAGCTCCTCTGGTACAGCCGCGCTCCAATCAGCAACTTTTATGGCCTCGTGTAAGTGGAGGGCTGAAAAAAGTTGAAAGCGCAGCCATAAAGTCGAGCTGTTAGTCACTCAGGTGAGTAGGTGGACGTCTTATACGACCATCTCGTCGAGGAGCCCCAAGGTGCATTCACAGCATCAGGAGTCACCACTGCATCTGGCTTAGGAGCGCCCACGAAGTTATTACCGTTATCATAACTGCTGGTTTGCAGCGAACAACTGAAAGCTACCTATCTTCAGAGTTCAAATCCTGTGAAATGCGACCTCCCAAAAACTTTCTTGTGCTGAGTTCACAGTTTGGCTGTTGTTCTGACCGTTCCTCAGCCCTTTTCGAGGGCAATCTTGACTTCAGTGACCTGCATACTGCTTACGTAAATGGTATTTCCATGGAAACTCAAGGGTTGCACTCGAGTCTATCGATTTTCCCACATCTCGAGGGCCAGGATCCCCCGACGTGATTTCCCGATAAATTTCCCTGTTTAGGTTTAGGTGAAGTTTTCCCTCTATTTCTGCTACTAAAGTTTTCTGCTGAGAAGGCAGCCAGTTCGGCGGTATTGGAGGGACGTGGCCGGGTTTTCGGGCTTCCAGTTTTGTTCAGCCAGCAGAAGTCAGTTTTTGACGAACTGTAGCGTTACTTGGCTTTTATCTTGGCTGGTGGTATTGTCGATAGCCAACGTGACTTGTTGGTAGGACGAGGGCATTTTCGAAAGTATATTCGTACTGATTTCCACCTCCGACATTTTCCCTCCGGTTGCTTGGAATTTGGCAACTTTGCCGTCGAAAAACTCGAGGAACTCAAGTAGTGATCCATTCTTGAACTTGACGTAATTTTTTCCTGCCTGAAAGGCCAGCTCGTTGGTAGGTTTCCTCCAGTGCTCTCCACATTTGCTTGGCAGTTCTATTTTGTGAGATCAGCACAAGGATACAATCGTCCAACCATGTAGCCAAAATGTCCCTCGCGGCGAGGTCCCGTTTCAGGTAAACCTTGATATGGCGTTCGCTGGGATCAACAGTTCCGATTTTCATTGGAGGATTTTCACTTAGGACACCTAGAACTCCCCCCTTCTCTAGGGCTAGTCAAACTAGATTCGAACAGGCCAAAAAGCCGACGCCATTGAACTGCTTCATCCCAGGCACCATTGACATGCACGGCCATTTTCTAGAGCAATTTCTGAGTTGACACAAACGATTTTTTCATACATAAACTCCACTCACAAAAACGCAACCTGGGTCCATAACCTGTTGATGGAAGTGGGTTGCAAGGCAACTGAAAAGTTTGGCTTTCAGAGTTTTTAAAGTGGAACGAATATATTATCCGTGGCTTGCTGATGGCGTCACGTTACAAGAAGAAGACCATTTTAAAAGTTAGTCTAGGTGGAAGAACTAGCAGTGTTGTCTGTTTGCGATTTTCTCCAACAACTCACACAGCCTGCTGGTTAGATATAGGAGCAGGTACCTGCTATTCCCTCAATCGGTCTCAGATTGAGTGTTCCAAAAAAAAGGTCTAATGCGGAATGTAGCCCCCTCTTCAAACCATGATGTAAAGCACCATGAAGCGGGCTCTTCAACTTCGCTGGTAATTACATTTTTAATTTCTCTGGTGTTTGATAGCTTGCTCTGGTACAGGCACTCCAATCAACTGCTCTTGATATTTGGTTATTGATTCATCATCCGGTCCTTCTCATTGCTTATTTTCATCTTCTCGTGGTAGCGTAGCGTCATAATGCTACTTGGCTTGTGTATTCCCTGGGCAAAAAAACTACACCAGACTGCGTAGACTTGGCTGACACTAATGTCAACAATCAGCAGTGCAAATTTGTAGGAGTTCATTGAGATAAAAAGCACAACACTAGTTCAGAATACAATACACAAATGTACATCTTTTTATTCGCTCAGCTAATCTTAATATCACGAATTATCGATTGTTGTGTAGCGCATATAAACAACTGAAGTCGGTTCCAACAAAACCTCGGAGAGCAATACTGAGACTGACGCTAGGCAAACTCAAATGGGAATTAAATTCTGCAGTCTTCTTCCCCTCACTTTTTTTTAACGTTAATACTGCGCAAGGTGTATAAAGGGTTGTTATATATACTGGTAGCATTGGGAGGCACCTATTAATGATACTGAAGCAGTGTGGAAGAGCAACGTTTCTTATATTAGTATTATGCCTTATCATTCTAGGTTGTTCTCTAATGTTTATTTGTCCATTCGTGCTGCAGGAAAGACTTGATTTCGCTATGAGAGACATTGTGTTTGACTTACTAAGCGTTGGAAGACCGTTTAAAGTGATTTTAACCCCGGAAAGAATGAGCATTGGTTTAAGAGCTTTCCTTGTTGTTGCTGACTCTCTACAACAAAAAGAAGGGGAACCACCGATGCCACGCACCTCCGGAGTTTTGCCTTCTGGAAACACATTGCGCGTTAAGAAAACATTTCTAAACAAAGTAAGTTGTCAATGGTGTTACAGATGATGGGTTATTACAGAACGATTTTAACTGAAATGTTTTCCAAATTCAAATAACTCAGAATGGGTGAAAGCCAACAATTTACTGTCTTTTTACTTTCCTTGGCTCTACGAAGTAGAAAGGAAAGTTATGTAATCGGCTGAAATTTTCTTTTTTTTTTCTTTAGATTTTTACGTTTCAGACCCTCCAGAGTCCGAAAAACGCTATTTGGGAAAATGGTCTGTGTATGTGTGAGTGTGTGTATATGTGTCTGTGATCGATATTTAGAGAAAACGACCATACCAAATCAGCTCAAACTTGATATCTAGCCCGCAGGTTATCACGGGACGTCAACTTATGTTATGTCTTACGGGTATGAGCAAAATCCACCGAAAGTTAACTATAATTATCATAGTGCCCAAACACCAAATTTTTTTTTCTCAAAAACGGCTCTAAAAATTTTGATCAAATTTTTTATATTGATAGCTCGCGATATGGTAATTATTCCATAAAATTCCCATTCGTGGGAAGATGACGAGGGCAGCACAATAAATTACCACAATTTTCGATGGAAATCGATTTTAGATCGACGAAATGTTACTAGAATGTTGAAAAAAATTGGTGTACTAGTCCAATGCAATACCTATAGGGTTAGAATTTAAAAACGTTCATAAGATACACGAGGGGCACTCCAGAAATTCCAGAATTTCAACTACCGCGGTTTTGCTTACTACCAGTTCTAAAAGTTTTTACCGAATAACTCTGCAAATGTAATTATTATCCTCTTAAAAAAATGTGTTTACAGCCTCATTAATTCTCTGTGTACCAATTGCTCAATAATGGTCCGGGAATGAGTACGAGCAGCACAATACATTTTGGAACTAAAGCGCTACCGCTTCCTGCTTCTGTGAAGTGTTGTTTGACCAAGTTCAAATGAACTGAGTGATAAATGAATTGAATAAGTAGAGAAAGCCATGTACACGCATGGCAACGCACCAGATATTTTTGTACTATGTCTATTAAGTGAACTTCAAATAATGAAACTGCTGTTGGGATATATTCAAAATGTTCAACATCTGTTTAATAATAAATTACGGTGAATAATGATTTATTTATTGCAATCCTACCCACCCAATGCATTTATGAGGGAATTTCGTTGGCTAATTTGTAGATGTTGACTGAAGACACAGCCAGGAGCATTGGGATGTCTCCGTACTTCCCTCACGTCCGAATGGTATTTGTTGACATGCTCCGAGCTTTGGACACTCATTATGGACGACCTCTGATGATGACCTCTACTCAAAATGTGAACAAAGTGAGTCATTTGGGGAATAACCTGGTTTTGTTTGTTATCTCTTTTTATGCAGAGTTCATTCTGTCATTGAACTGACGAACCTCTTCTGAACGTCTCACATCATCCTAATACGTATATTGTGAACAGGAGCCCGATGAAATGATAACAGGCGAAAGAAAGCCACGTATTGACCTGTTCAGAACATGTGTGGCAGCTGTCCCTCGTCTTATCCCAGATGGCATAACCAGCACAGAATTGATAGATTTGTTGGCCCGACTGACAGTTCACATGGATGAAGAGCTTCGAGGGTTAGCTTATCAAAGCTTACAAACTCTGGTAATTGATTTTCCTGATTGGCGTCACGATGTCATCCTTGGTAAGTACCCTGTACTTTTTTCACTTTACTTGTCATTGATGTAGTATCTTGTGCATATTAATGTAAATTAATATAAAATGACTACACGTCAATTCGTTAGAACACAGAATGAATCTATATTTTTAATCTACAACCCAGATGACCAGCAATCAGCTGTGGTGTAATAATAACAGTAGTGTCGCTGGTAACTAGCTCACTACATTCCTCCCTAGGCCGAAATATTCTAACACATGATAAAATCGTTAAATTTTGAAGGGAGTTTAATCACTCTACCGCTTCTAGAACACACTTGTTCTCCAGGAGTCCCTGATGCTTGTTCTTGGTATTTCTCTGTAACATTCGGTATGAAGTTACTAGGAGAATTGACGGGTGCTCCTTCTGTTTCCATTTCCACCAACTCCTCGTCTCGTTCGGGTATCCTCTTGAAATGTGAAGAGTTTCTTGTGATCAGATGACTATCCGACTGAGCAGTTATCCGAGTTCCTTGGACATCGACAACCTCTAATGGATTTGGATTGAAAGGTGTGGAATATTTGTCGACCTTCTGCTGTTTCACTAGTACCTGATCTCCTGGCTTAAGTTCGTGAATCTTAGTATGTCTCCTAGCATCTGCATAGTTCTTCATTTTTTCTTTGGACCTTTCATCATTTTCCAAGAGTTGTTCATCTACATCATCACAGAACAAATTGGATGCCATTTGAGGTAAAAATGAACGAAAATTAGACCTTAACAATACTTTAGAACGTTGGATTTAAGTGGAACAGTGTGGAGTGTCTCTATACTGGATGAAATGCTCCATCAATGCATCTTCCCAATTCTTACTTTCTATTATTGCCGATCGGATGGTTTTGTTCATGTTTGACATGAAGTGTTCTACTCTTCCATTCGCCTCGGGCCATAAACTCGTAACTTTCTTGTGGCTTATTCAGAGCTGAAAATTGATGGCTGATGAAAGGTGGTCCTCCATCATTCCTGAGTGAAGTAGGAATTTCGTAAAGTGCAAAATGCCTAACAACAAGTGGGTCACGATGTCAGAAGTCAAAGATGAAATACCCTCAGCAATTGGATATTGACTGTAATCATCGATCAAAACTGCAACATTCCTCCCGTTTGGAAAAGGTACAGCGAAGTCCAATGAAAGCGACTCCCATGGGCTGGATGGTGTAGGAGTGGGCTTGATAGGATCTCGACTTGTCTTAGAGCTGTTGGCAAGGCATGGTATACATGTTGATATAGCTGCGTATAGATGCCTATTCATGTTAGGGAAACCATACTTTGGTCCTTAGTAACTCCTTGCTTTTCGTCATGCCTTGATGTCCCCGATGTGCCAACGCAATCACTTTGGCCTGTAGTTTTTTGGGAATGACTATTCTCGAACCACGAAGAACAATGTTATCCATTGTAACTGCCAACTCGTCCCTAAGGATCTTAAATTTCTGTACCAGTGGATCCTCCCACTGGTTGTTCCGAATAGCTTGGGTGAGTTTATTAAGCTCTTCATCCTCTTTGGAAATGCGGGAAAGAGTTTCACGAGATATAGTTGACGGAAGATTGATCTCCGTAACGAAATTAATGTAAGAATCATCAGTTTTGAATTTGTTTTGTAAGGGATGTCTAGACATATAATCAGATGGATTTTCTTTTCCCGGAATGTGTTCAATAGAAAAATCGTACCCTAGCAATTTGAACATGAGCCTGTCCAAACGAGGAGAAAATTCTCCGTGAGTTTTGTTCAGAAGTGATACCAGGGGCTTGTGGTCGGTATGAATCACAAATTTAGACCCTATTAGCAGATCGTTCCAGTGTTGGACACTCCAAGCGATGGCTAACATTTCTCTTTCTATCTGTGCGTATCGCTTTTGAACACTAGTCAAGCTGATGCTTGCACAGGCCACGATTTTAGGGTTTCCATCTCCAGGTTGAGCCAAAATTGCCCCTAACCCTTCAGGTCCAGCATCAACGTACAAGTGGGCAGTTTTATTAATGTCAAAGAATTTGTTGTTTATGGCGTTTTTTACCTTCTTCTTAATTTTCCTAAACAATGCTTCCTCTTTGTCCGTCCATTTCCAGGTACTGTCTTTGATTATCAAATTCCTAAAAAGTTTTGTATCGTTAGCTAAATTCGGAATAAATCTTCGCAGAAAATTTAGCATGCCAAGGAAACTTCTCATTTCATGAATGCCTTGAGGAGGTCCTAAGGCTTCAATTGCATTCAATTTTTCCTTTGCTGGAGAAATTCCTTCTCCAGATAATTCTAGTCCAAGGTATGGAACACTTTTCTGACGAAAAATACATTTATCTATATTCAGAGTTAACCCGGACTCCTGTAACCTGGACAGAACCGAATGCAGTGCTTTATCATGGTCTTTTCCAAATTTACCAAAAATTAATATATCGTCACTGACGTTTATACACCCTGGAATGTCAGCAATGAGCTGTCGCACAATTTGATGGAACTTTTCTGGTGCTGAACAAATGCCGAAACTCAGACGTTTGTAGCGAAATAAACCCAAATGACTAGCGAACGTGGTTATATTCCTCGAGTCCAGTGACAACTCCAGCTGATGAAAACCTTTATTCAAGTCTAGTTTTGAATACACTGTAGACCCATTGACAAGTGAGACAACATCATCAATTGTAGAAACAGGAAACCGCTCTCTTTTTATGGCTTTGTTCGGAGCTCTCATGTCCACACATATTCGGAGACTTCCATCTTTTTTAGGAACTAACACCATAGGTGAAACCCAAGTGGTTGGTCCGTTTACTTTTTCAATAATATCATCTTCAAGTAGTTTGTTTATTTCGTTTTCAACTTTTTTTTTTAAATGCGCTGGTGTTCTGCGAAACCCAACCGCTATAGGAGTAACACTTGCGTCAATGTGTAGTTTAATTTGTTCGTTTTTGAATTTCCCAACACCCTTGAACAAGTTAGGATACTGTTGAATCAAGTTTCGTTTTACTGGGTCAGTTAGTTCAGACTGCACATTTAACGCAAATGACACGATACCCAACTCTTTTGCCGTTTCACAAGACAGAAGTGCGTCTCCCACCTCTACTACTACAATGCTGGTGGTAACTTCTCTATTTTTGTGTTTCATAGTGCACTTGAATTTTCCCAGGAGATGAATAGGACGAGCCTGATAAGCTAATAGCTTTCTGCTAGTAGGTTTGAGTTTGGGCGGACTTTCAAAACTGTCATAAATGGATTTATCAATCAAATTAACCGAACTTCCCGTATCTATAATGAAACGTACTTGCTGTCCATTTACATTCACAATTGTTGTGGGAATTTCTCGGGTTTTGCTGTATTTACAACATTCAGCGACTTATCACACTCATTTGAGGAATCCTCACTGCTACTTTCATCGGAATCCTCACTGCTACTTTCATCGGAATTTTTAGCTTCGTAGACTTTTCCTTTCCGAGTTTTTGAATATTTTTGTTTTCCTCCCAACTTGGAAGTTCCACACCATTTGGTTTTGGGCAAGTGATTCCTCCCCCCACATTCCTTGCAGTTTTTTCCTTTAGCAGGGCACTTAGCATTCACATGGGGAAAATCACCACCACAAGCATAGCAGGTTCGTTTTTGGTTAGATGTCAATTTATTCACGTTTTCTAAACCCGTGTTGTTGAAAGAAGACATTTGAGATTTTACCAACTCATTAGACTGTCCCATAGTTAGAATTTCTTTTAAAGTTTTGTTAGGATTTTTTAACATTTCCTTTCTCAACCTATCGGAATTCGTCCCCATGAGAATTTGTACTTTTATCTCAAAATCTTTATCGACAAAATCACACGACGATGCTAGTTTACGTAGTCGCACATGATAATCCATCAACTTCTCGCCAGATTCTTGTTTAGCACTACGAAAGTTGAAAATTTCGAACAGAATATTGACCTCTGGCAAAAAATGACCATTCAACGCTTTTTTCGCATCCTCATATGATGCCCCAACCTCTGGCAAATTTTGAAATATTTCAATCACCTCACTTCCTGCACAATTCAGAAGAACGGCTCGTTTTCGAACGTCATTCGTAACATTTTCCGCTAGTAAGTAAATTTCCAACTCATTGACCCAAGATTTCCACTGTGCGGCAGCATTATTGTCCAAAAACGGATAAAATTTTCGAGGTTTAGTAGAAGCTTCCATTGCAGTGATTCGCTAGACAAAAGCGACAGCTACCTACTGGATCATAAGTAAAATAATGATAGTTAATACTCACAACCCGGTCAGTTTGACCACCGACCTCCGATTGAGAGCTGTCCGTATTACGCCGACTGCGCCAAAATATGTAGTATCTTGTGCATATTAATGTAAATTAATATAAAATGACTACACGTCAATTCGTTAGAACACAGAATGAATCTATATTTTTAATCTACAACCCAGATGACCAGCAATCAGCTGTGGTGTAATAATAACAGTAGTGTCGCTGGTAACTAGCTCACTACAATTGAGATCTCGATTAATGTTACTTTTATAAATTCACCATTACCATTTCACACATTGAAAATTTAAGGCAAGAGCTGAGCTCACAGAAACTACAAGGTCATAAGCTCTCTGAAATTTCTGTATAGAGATAGGAGCAGTAAGGTAATTAGTCATGTTTGTTGTATGAGTTTGGCTGAAAGCCACCCAGCCTGCTGAATCATGAAGGCCATTGTTCTCACACTACTCTTGCTAGACATCCAAAATCCTTTTCAGCCAAATGTAGTGTTTTCCTACTGGCTAAAATTTGGTACTTGATGTTGAAGTGTATGCAACAAAATCGACAGTGCTTTGCTGTATCTGAGAAGTAAGATTGCTGAAGAAGTAAGATGGCTGTCCACCTTCTTCTCAGCTTAGTGTGTCATCAATTTTTTAATTCACAGAGTGCTGTCCACCTTCACATTAGCATTCACAGATTTCTCAGGTAAAACTCAGTAAACCATTCTGTGCACAGCTACCTTTTCGGAATGGTGCTACTTCCCTGGAAAGTCGATAACTCAGGTCCATACAACCACTGCCACAAGCGAAGCCTTGGGATTTGACAATTAGGAGTGGTCTTAACAAATATAACTGTTCTTCCAACGAAATCGAACAACCTGAATTGCCTACTCTCTTTCTGTAATACCAGTCAATGTAGAATCAAACCAGACTGACTTGATGTCTTGGTTTCAAAATATCAAACCACCATAATTTAGTGATCAGGAAGTAGTAACCAAAGGGGTGGATGACCTAAGCGTTTAAGCCTGGAGTTTTTAATGACCTACACATGTTCATTGCTAGACTGACCACCTGATCTGTTTCCTTATCAAAATGATTTTGATCAGAGATGATTTTTTGAGTTGCATGTCATGGAGATTGTGGTTTCGATATCATGCAAGAGCCACTCACTCAGCATCAAGTAAACCCAGACCTGTGGAGATCAGGCAGGTTGTCATTTACCCAGTCTCCCGGTGGTGGAGTGACCGTGTGGAAGTATGACCATGGGGAATCCCATACTAACTATTTGCTTGGGTGACAAGTATTAAAGGGACAGATTAAATGTGACCACGTTTTTTAGTCATAACCTTCTTAGCAAATTGGTGAAACAATTATAAGCTTGCTTAGTAGCAGTCAAAGCTGATAGGTTTGGCTGCTCTTCCATAAACTTTCGTTCACTGTTGTAGAAACTTCAAAGGAGTAGCACATGGTTTCTCTCGTTTCACTCTCCACTTCTCAACCTTGCACTCAATGGGTAATTGACCAGTGATCACTTGGAGCACTTCAGTGGATGGTGTCTTGTAGGCCTAAGTGATCCACAGGAGCACAGCTCTCTGGGATTGGGCCAATACTCTCTTTTGATTGATTGTTAGTTTGCTACCCTAGACAACAGGGCAGTAGCCAATCACGCCTAGGTACATGGCCTTGTACATGAAGATAGTGCTCGTTGCAGCACTTGCTCTCTTCCACCTTTGCTTGTTTGGATGATGGGCAGCATGTTCGTCATCCAAAGAGGAAGGGGAAGAGCTTGGCAAACCTGAGGGCTATACCTACCACCCTCGTACAGAATCCTAACGAACTGCCACGTGTGTCTAATATATATTGAGAAATGACCAGATTGATGGCTGAGTCAGTGAAGTCATAGAAGCTCTGTAGTTTTAGTGGGAGGAAACTCCACATAACCCTGTGATTCAGTCACCCCATAAGGTGTCTTTTGCAAGACTTAACCATGAAAAATAATCTAGGCTTTGTATTATACTAAGTTAATTCCCATGTAATTGTTCAGGTTTCACCCAATTCTTATCTCGTGATGTCCCTGATACATCTCCGCAGCTGCTTGATAATGGCTTGAGAATGCTCCTTCAACTCCTCACGAGTTGGAAAAACGCTGTTAGCAAAGATCCCAGTCCTCAACCAGCCCAACTATCACCAACCATATCTGCAACGAGACGGCATGACCACCCCCCCGTTAGTATCTTTTATCAATTTCGCTGTGGGATTTCCCTAATTTCTGTATTTTGTTTCAACAGAATTATTGTTCATCTCAAAGTTCATGGAAATTTCAAATTTCGTCTAAATTCTAGAATCAGCTTCTTTTTATTTTATATTTTCAGCGATTGGAACCAACAGGAAACGTTCTTCATCAAGTTGAAGGATTTGCTCTTGTTATGCTTTGCAGTGTTAGGCTTTGTCCACGAAGGTTGGCTATACACATTTTACGTGAGGCCAAGTTTCTACTGAAGTTATTTGGTAAGAGGGTCTTACTGTCATTTTAGTAAAAAATATCCTGCTCTTCAATTCCTTAAGTTAGTAAAATCATGTTTTGTTTTTATAGTTTATGCAAGGCAATGGTCGTTGTTTAGTATCATTTATTTGTATTATTGATCAAGTGGATTGAGGAAGAACCAGTTTTAGAGCCAAAGATGCAATTGTAGGAGGTGATGAAGGGAATCTTATGTCAGGAAGACTTGAAGCTATCAGCTCTGGATTGATGGTTGTAGAGACCAGTCTTGATTTGTATGTAATGGCTTGGAGCACAGTTTCAATGAACCTCGCCTGAGATATGGAGGTTAGAGGTTTTTATTACTATCAGATAAATGGTAAGCGAGACAGGAATCCTCGTTATAGGAGCCTGACACTTATTTGTTCTTTCATAACATTCGTGAACATCTTAGAACAAAGTAGATGTAGCCAAACTATTGGACGAGCCTACGAGTTTCTTATGGAGTGGTGAGTTCATTGCATGACTCCGATTTTTTCTCTAAAAGATTCTCTATCCTGCACATCTTGCCCCTCCAGTGAGGGGGAAAGAAACCGTGCGATTCTCCACTGTAGTTCCTTCTACAGTGAGGGACGGTCGTTGCAAGAGCAGTCAAACCTACCCAGCTTTGACTCCTACTTTGATCGGGCCCTTTGAAACTTGCCACCCATATAAATAGTTAGATCGGGTGAAAAAAACAGATTACGCGCTTCTCCCAAATGGGACGGATTCCCCAGAGTCATACCTGTTTTGACCAGGATTGACTTCAATGAATCTCGAAGACGGGTTTTACCACGAACTTGTAATTGTGAAGAGTTAGGATATCACAAGATTTGAAGACTTAGATGTACAAAGAAAAGGTCACTTGAACAGTTTATGATTGAGTATATAAGCACGAACAAGGGGAGCTCTGAAGGTGTGAAACAGGTTGTATGGGGAAGGAGGAAGAAATCCGAATTAGATGTGAATCAAGTGTCTGTTGGGAGAATTGGGGAACAACTGTATCGCGAAAGCTGTTATATGACTGTGAGTTGGGATAACTGGAGACGACTGACTTTCCCGAAAATTCGTAGGTGAATGAGTTTGGGAGGAGCCGTCTGTTCTGGAGCGGAATCTGAAATTGAGGAGTGGGAAAAGAAAGATGGGAAAACCATCCAGGGAAATCCTTTGCCGTTGGAAATAACCGTGGATGTGGAATTTCTGCAGGTAACAAAGGGAGTTCGAGGAAACATGACTTTGCTGTTAGGGCAGGTGTGGGCAAAAACTGAGACTAATTCGACGGTTTGCGCTGAACAATACTTCCAAGGGGTAACACATGGGCAACAGCTCTCTACTGGGAGACGGGCTAAATGACAACCTGCCGTACCTTCGTAGGCCTTGGTTTGGTTGTAGGTGACTCCATGATTTTCCTCTGAGACCACTCTCTTATGAGAGTTGGGGAACAGTCATTTCGATACAGAAACAGACATGCTAGTCTCTCTGTGTGTTTCAACCTATCATGCTTTAGTCTTCTTTCTAATTTGGCCAGTTCCACTTCTTCTTCTATGGTAGTACAGGTTCCCTCCACACTCACTGCATTAGACTTTACCCAATCAAGTGTGGAACAATAGCACTGATGCTATGCTCATATGATTATGAATTATGATTGTTGAAAAAGAGATGTGTTCTAGAACACATCACTGCTTCACACTGCTTACGATCTCCAATTAGTGGAAAGATCGTAGCTTGTGGGTCGTTTCTTCGCCTTGAGGATTTGAGGGTCTTCAAAATCCACTGCGCATGACTAGCTTGTTTACAAAAGGATTAGGAAAGTTTTGTGATGGTTCATATTTACCATTAGACCATCAATGGGCAATTAATAGCAGATTTAGGGAAGTTATTCTGAAGTTCGTTGGATTTACCCAATTAGAAGTTTTATTACATGTTTAGTGTCCGATTTCAGGGAGCTCCTTCGATACAGATGAAGCTGTGATTGATGTGATGGAACGTTGGTGCCCCACAGCTTTGGAGGCCTGCATGCCTATTCTCCCTGCTGCTGAAAAAACTGCATTACAGTCTGCCACTCTAGATATCCAGTGGATCATAGATCGCTCGTCTTCTGTGTGGACTGCAGGTTTAGCCACTGAGTTATTGTTTTGCTGTTGACGTCGTTCAGTAGTCTTGCTAGTTTTAATTTTTAAATATTACTTGTGTTTTGGGAGTTCGATGAATTATTTTATTTTTCAGGTATTCAAGATGAAAGTAGCACGAAAAATAACGCCAGTTGTAACAGCATATGTGCGACAAACGCAGCTTCAGACCCGTGGGTACTTTTCCTATTTGGGCTCATCGAGCGAGAGAGGGTGTTGACTAAGTGCACTTCTGCTGTATCCCACTCTTGGCCTATAGTTTACACCAGGCTGCATATGCTCTACTCTGTCGTGGACCCCACGTAAGTTGTCCAAAAAAATCTAAGAATTCAGTGAGCCTATCCCAACTCTTGTCCAGTCATTGACAAGCAGCTTGTCTTCTTCCAAAAGGTCACCCCAGATAGGTATATCGGCCAGCGTGCCTTCGTTTCTTTATTGTTGCGTCTGTTGGATTGAGTCGGGACTGTCCCTGGGGACCCTCGCTCACCACGCTGCATGCAGTGTCTTGTCTGCAACATTCGCTCCCCTGTAAATTCAGTCATCGAGGGCATCAGTAACCCTCGCATCGTCGGTCGTGTTACCGCCATTGTTCTGCTCTCCTGATATATGCGATCATTATTGTCCTCCCTTTTTTTTTCGTTTGAATTTCTTTGCGTTCCTTTTTTCCTTCATTGCCATTTATTCATTTATTTTTTTTTAAACGTTTTTTCCTCAATGTCGAACCTCCTTTTCCCTGCGGGAAATCCCGTTGGAAAAATCTTCCAACTATGCCACTAGCTGAGGACGCCTACCACACCTCCCCAGCTGGGGTAAGTCTCTTATCAGCATCAGTGAGTGAATTGGCTTCCTTTCTGCTCCTAACGTAAAATCCTTACTTAGCAAAACTTACACCATACCACTGTACCACCTTACCACTAACCATACTATACTATTTTTTATGGATGATGCTTTGCAGGTAGGTAACTGCCAGGGCAGTTTGATTGACTGTTAGTTTTCTACCCCAGACAAGGTGGCAGTTGCCAATCATGCCTAGATAGATGGCTTTGTACATGAGCATAGTGTCATGGTAACACACACTCCAAGTGGCCTTATTAATTGCACGCAGTGAGGCAAACCTTTGCAGTGGTAGTACTTTAGAGGACTGGAGGTGTTGGTTGAAGCCCCATCTCTCACCTATAATCACTCCTAAATACTTGACGTGCTTTTCAAGAAAGAGTCTGTGGCCTCCAAGGCGTATTAAAGGTTGGCTATTTACTTTCAGGTATTAAACTAAATGGGTTAGTTCCGCCAGTAGGTAAATGACTAAAGGTAACGTACCTGTTTGGTGAGTCCATCTTCTCTGGATGGTGAGATACTGTGGGTGAGCGCTTTTGATGTACAGATTCATTGTCTGGCCACTAAGCCAGTGCTAAAGCCAATAAGTTAGTCGTGGTCTTTATATAGGAAGAAAAAGGTTAAAGGGATGGTGTTGCATCTGCGATGGGGATGGTTTGCACCTCCTGGGAAATCCGTTGGAAGGGAAAAGAATGTAAGTAGTTATGTATGTCATAAATAGTCTGTTGATTGACGATTCTTTTTTTGTATATGGTGGTCTGTAAATCCGTCAGTTGGTTGTTTTCGTTTGTGTAGTGTCTTGAGTGTTGTAAATGTTGTGTCACATTTTGTGTCCAGGGGTCCAGAATACTGCTGACGTATTCCGTGCGTGGCGTATGAGCCAACAAGAAGGGACAGCCGGATGGGCCCAGCTGGAATGACAACCTCATCTCTACAAGGTCCCCTCAGGATTACATCCGAGGCGTAACTGTGGCTGGGCGGTTTACTTGTCGCCACATTGTGGTCACCCTGCAGTTGGGAGGCCCGAATTCCACTGCTGTACTCCCTGCTTGTTCGTATCAGCCAGACTTATTGGGACACAACTTACACTTCTTCCGAATACATGACACACTGGGAACCCCCTACCTTGAGCTGGGATTGCAGAACACACCCCCCGCAGGAAGGGGGACAGAATTCTCCCCAATAACAAAGTCAGTCAAAATATCAGCAGGTAATAAAAACGCCACCTGCCCACCTGCGCCTCTTCCTCGGGCACGCCATGCTCGACCCCTCCTTCTTCAGATGATGAGCAACCTGCTCGTTGTCCAAACAAATAAGGGTGGAAAGAACAGGGCAAACCGCCTTCATCTCCTCCTTCCCACCCTAGTAGCCCAGGCAACCTGGCTACTACAAGCAGTAGACGCCCTGTGGACCCTATTCTGTCATACATGGAATAGGTTTGTGCTTATGTCCAAATTATCCACGCCCAGCTTGCGCGAATGAGGGTCAATGCGACGGGACCAATGCGTGACCTCATCACCAGCTGTCAAAATATCAAAGCTGGCTATCAAAGCAAGTGCCCCCCCCCCCCTAACGACATCGCCCCCTGACAATACCCCCCTGCGGGAAACTGTGGTGGCTGTCTTGGGGGAAGAGCTCGTAGGGCAATTGCCCTGTAGCCAGTGCCGGCAGCACCCCAAGCACAAAGAGCTCCAACGATTAGTACCCCAGCCCCCTCGTATGGAGCAGCAGCTCCCTCCCTCATAGAGCTGATGCTGAATGGCCCACACCTCCGCCCAAAAACAAGGGATACAATAAAAATGAAAACAAAAATAAAAAGCCTTCACCGCTTACCAAATTCCCGCCTAAAAACCCACGACAAAGTAGTTAGGCGTATGTGGGAGGAAGGAGAGGCTGGTCCCTTCACCCCTGATGCAATGGTAGTGCCTTTAAGGGACTGGAGGTGTTGATGCGGGGTGTCCCCTGTCCCTGCTAAGGACCACCAAGCACTAAGCGTCCGAATGCTTGACATCCTCACCGCAGTGGAAACTCCGGAAATAGCCAAGGCACTTACGAGCCATATTTCCACAAAGAACGAGTTGAAGCTACAAGCATCAGCCCCCCTGGGTTGCTTCCCACGCCTGCTATTGTGCGACGTGCGGACCTACAAAAAGAGGACCTGGCCCAACTAGTTGTTGAGCACAACCCTGCGTTAGGCTTGCAGCCGCAGGACGTCAGGCCCCCTTTCACGAAAAAGCGTGGCATACAAGAGGATTGGGTGATCGAGGTATCCTACACAAAAAACTAGAGGAGGCACCTCCAAATAGCCTGGCAGCGGTGTGCCATCCGAAAGTACCAATCCTCCACACAGTGCCACAAATGCCAGCGATATGGCCGCCTAGCAGTGGCCTGTACAACACTTGTTGTGTGCGTCTGGTGCGCCTTGCCGCATCTGAGCAAGGAATGCAAGCGGGAGGCTCCCCTCAAGTGTGCTAATTGCGTCAAACCCAAACTACAACAGGGGTTGCACTTTTCACGAGATGCAGGCTGTAGCCAAGACAGCAGTGGCCTGCATTGACTTGTCCATTGACATGCTCGCACTCACCCACCTGAACAGCCAGCACCTGGCCGCTGTGCTCATCCGAGCTGGTTGTAATATTTTACAGGCAATTTGGTGCATCAGTTGCCAACAGCCTTCAACCACTCGAGCGGACTCTAGCAGGCCTATCAGGACGACCCTCCATAGTCTGTGCTGATGCAAATGCCAGTCACCATTGTGGGGATCCCCAACCCTGGAGCGGGCGAGGCGTGTATAGAGCTGCTCACCAGGTACAACTTGGTTGTTGCCAACGACCCTACAGAGGCAACCTATGATGGTCCGGGAGGAAGGTCGTGTATAGACGCCACAGCTGTGTCGTACACCCTGCTACTCAAATTGCAGGGTTGGCGAGTTGTACCAGGTGCAATGCAGAGTGATCACAAGGTTATTGATTTTGCCATCTTACATGACAACATCCTCACGCATGAAAATCGATTCCGCACAAAAAATGCTGACTGGTCACAATTTTTTAGGGTATTGGAAGGTGAACTGCGTGCTGCAGACACCGACCTAATAGTGCAAGCTGCCAACTGGAAGAGGTGGACAGCAAAGTGGACATATTCACCACAGCACTGCACTCTGCTGGGCTCTCAGTACTTGGGCAACAGAAGCACAGGACGATCAAAGTCCCATGGTGGACTGACGAACTAAATCCCCTCAAGCAAAGTGTAAATAGAGCCAGAAGGATGTACCAACACATTCGTCAACCGAATGCTAGAGCCACACTCCGGGGTGTTTTCATCCAAGAGAAGAGGGCCCTCCACCGCGCCATCAAGCAAGCCATCCCGTACTGTTGGGGAGGAGTTCTTAATCTGGTTTCCCACCTGATCTAACTATGAACTTGAGTGGCAAGTTTCAAAAGGACAGATCAACTATGACCATGTTTCTTAGCCATCACCTTCTTCGAGAAATCTGCAAAATGGGTATAGGCTTGCTTTGTAGCAGTCAATGCTGCTAAGTTCGTTTGCCCTGCCAACAACCATCGCTCACTGTTGTAGAAACTGCAGTTTCTTGTTTCCTCCGCACTGGAGGGGCAAGGCATGCTTGACGGAGTGCATGGTTACAAGAGGAGAATAAAACGGGAGCTTCCCCCGCTTTGGGCAGAACTCTGTGTGGATCTCACCACAGAACAGAAAATTGATGCCATCGACGAATGGGCATTAGAGAAATGGCAAGCGAGATGGGAATCCTCGTCAAAGGGATGTGACACCTATGAGTTCTTCCCCAACATCCGTGAACGTGCCAGACCACTGGATGAGCCAGTTCCTCACGGGACATGGTGACTTCAATGCGCAGCTCCACTTCTTTTCTCTCAAAGACTCTGTGCCATGCACGTCTTGCGCTTCCTGTAAGGAGAAAACAATAAACCATGTGTTGCTACACTGCAGTTTCTACAACAGTGAGTGATGGTTGTTGGCAGGGCAAACAAACTTAGCAGCGTTGACTGCTACAAAGCGAGTCTATACCCATTTTGCAGATTTCTCGAAGAAGGCGGTGGCAACGAAATGTGGTTACAGGTGAACTGTCCTTTTGAAACTTACCTCTCAAGTAAATAGTTAGATCAGGTGGGAAACCAGATTAACAATTGCTCCCAGATGGTATGGTTGTTGACTGTGACATAGGGTGGAGGTACCTTTAACCTAAGCAATATTTACAACATGTAAGAGCTGAAAAGATGTGAACAACCTGTTTTGAACATTGAAGCTCATTTAAAAAATTTTATTTCTTTTGGGGTGTGGTGAACACATCAAATATACCCAGCTGCAATTCACGTTATTACAGGACAACATTGGTATTGTTTCATGTTTAGGCCTGTAAGTGACAACCGAGCATCACTTTTGAGAAGCTCTGCTCCACCTCGAAGACCCGTCACTGAAAGGGATATGTACCTTGTTGTTTGGAGGAATTATGCTTGCCTTGCAATGAGAGTGGTTCCTCCTGCTCCAAGTCCTGTCGTCAGATGTGCTTCTCCAGATCTTAGTTTAAGGTAGGTTCATCTGGTTTGGTTAGAAGCTGTGCATATTAATGCTCATAATGTAAGCCAAAATGTGGGTTTTGTGAAGTTCTTATTTGAAAGGTTATTTAGTAGTTTATTAATGTTATCATTTTTTAGCTCGATTCCAGTTTGTGTGTTTTAGTGTGGTGGTCATCAACGAAATCATAGATAAAAACATCAAGAATATAATAAACGATCAAATGATGTTCTATCCCTTAAACTAAACTTCTGTTCAGAATGAACAGTGATCTGCTTGCGTTTTTGGCAAGGAATGTGGTTACATTCACCAACTAATGACGCTGCCTTCACGTCTTAGTTCCATTGTGTATACTTTATTTAAACGTGCATTAAAGGAGACAGTTGGTTGGTAGCCTACTTAAGGAAGCATAGTAGGTTGGATGAGTTGGTAGCAGGCGAGCCCTAGATGAGATGTTCTCAGAATTGTTTATGAGTGGGACTGCTGCATTAATGCTCCTGAATGTCTGTCACGTCACCAAAGTGGTGATTGTACACTTTCATACTATGCACTTTGCTGGTACTCTCAGGTCATATTATGATTATTATTTTAAGCTTCACATTTCAGGGTTTAAGGTTACCTGTGGGACTCTTACCAACCCAACAACTTTACAGTAAAATCTTAATAGCTGAATTGCGCGGTTAAAGTGGCCATGACAAGCTGTTGTTACTTAGAAGAAAATTTACTGTGACACTCACAGAAAATATCGCGGCGTTGAAAGGTGTGCTTCAAACTGGCAGTTGATAAGGGAAGCTAGTATTATCCACTCTCGTGCAGACTTTTCAGTCTGCGTTTCTTCTTGCCTTTCAACATTTCTCAAATGCGTGCATGAAGTACAAGCGTTCATTGCACCTTCACTTGTGGAAAATATGTGTAGGTCTGCAACTTCAGAGCTAGGACAAGCACTTGTCCGAGAGACATTGTGCCCTCCTAAAAAAGTTGTGAGTTGTTTTCATGTTGGTTTAAAGAGCCCCATCGCTTCTTGGAGTTGATTGTCTTGCTCCCAGTGGCCACACTCCCGAGGATATTAACATACCATGATATAGCACGTCTTTTTCAAGAGAGAAATAGAAGAAAATTAGAAGAATGAGCTGAGCTCCTAATAGATTAGGCAGTAGGTAGGTTGGTGAGCCTCCAGCTGATGGACCCAGTACATAGGCGAGATGATAGTTATTAAGAGAGTTTTATCGAATGGAACTCGAACACAGCCATAGATCTAAAGAACAGGAACCTAATTAACTTTTGTTGTGGAATAATGCAGGGAGTTCGAGAGGTGCAATACCAGAGGGGTCTCCCTTGTTAAGGTCTGATAAGGCTCTGTGGAGGGGTTACACCTCCTCGACGTGGTTTTGGGTTTGTAGGAAGCACAGAAGCCAACATGCTTCACCAGGGTTCGTTTACCGCTCTGCAGCACCAGTTATAATTTACAAAGGGTTACAAGCCAACATGGCAGGACACTGCCAGTCCCTAAGATGCCTCCTCTCTCTACTAAAATCTCACCAGTTTGGGCCATACTATGACGGAGAAAGACGGGATGAGCGTACTACAGCAATACAGAGAAAGAAAATGGCTTTGTTAGTACAGTCCGCAATTAATTATTAAACAAGGCTGAGATTTTTTTGGTATATGATCATAAAACCCAGGCGAGTAAAATGGTATCCGTGAAATTCATTGAAACTTCCTCCCCCATCGAAATTAGGTTTTTCTTCTTGACAAGATCGTTTAGTTTCTGCGATGTTCGAATTTTTGACGAATCGCTCACAAAAAACTGTTTAAGACCTCACTGATGCTGGAAGAAGAAAAACTGCTTATTATGAGCGGGAATTAAATTTTCAAAATGTGGATAAGTTAACTACCTAAACTCCTACTCGTTGTGATCCTAAAAATTCGTGAAGGCCGTTTTTTGTTTCTACCCTGACGAGCAGAGTAAGCTCTCAAGCCATCTTCATTAACTTTTCATCTACAGGGTTCACTTTTGGAATCTGGATTTCATGGAAAGAGCAGGCCACTGTGCTAGTCATCTGGATTTCAGGCCTATTAGTTTCCTTTGTAGCCTGTAACTTCCGTTTTGTAAGAAATAACGGGAGTTCAGCATTCAGTGATTAGTCTCAGAAAAATGAGAATGATGAGGTTTCGAAAAAAAACAATATCTAGACATGGGGCTCGATATGCTGTTCTCCAGCATCTCTAGTCCTTAAATTCTCTACATTGAAGCTTCCTTGATTGAGAAGGAAATTGAAAAACAAGCAACAATAAACACAATTTCAGCCGCAGGTGATTTAGTTGCTTCTCTGTTTAATCTATTAAAAGTGTGCCGCTATTTAGTAGGCAATTGTCTGAAGAGTTTTGCTCGTCGAACTCGGCAATTTTTCAATAAAATTGGGTCTGCCAGTCGTTACCAAACCACTTGCGGCCAATGGAATGTATGAAAACAATTATGAAAAACGCAGGGAAGTGGCAGAAAATCCCCGTAAAGACGTTTGGGTGTGAGATTAACTTAACACGGTATATTAACGTTATATTGTCCTGCCAGGAGGCACATGGTCATGCTCTATCGCCTCAACGTATGACAAATCAATTATTTAGTCTCCATTTCTTGTTTCTTTTAGACTCCACAATTTCTACGTCATGTGCATTTCACTGAATATATTCATTGAATTAACATCGTTGGTTATTTTACAGGCTTGAAGTCTGGAATATGTTGTTTCCTTTTTTTGGTTTCGTTTAGCCCCCCCCCCTCATCGCACTACTGCTTCTTTGTTTGACTTAACAAATTATTGTAAAAAGCTTTTGTACGCTTGTGTGATTGTTGTTTCCAAGTACAGCTCCAACCACACCCTATGGCCTTGTTGCCAAACATGTCTGTGTAACAACCTCGCAAATTTATGGGAATTTAAATGAAATTATGGAGGTGTTATTCGATTGTATGGAGGGGGAATCATAATTTTTACCCGTTTAGACATTTGTGGAGTATACTCGGATAAAATAGAGGAGCCAGAAAAATATAAGGGGCTACAAAAAGCCATCAAAGCCTACCTGCCAAGGAGAAGGCTGTACCCTTTTGTGCTGACTGACTCCTATTAAAGGCAAGCGGTTGATCGTGGTCTAGTGTTTAAGACAGTTGAATCATAATTCTCGACGTAAGTTGAATGAGGATTGTGGATCGAATCTCCGGCGCGATTGCCATAATTTTTGCCTGAGTCAGCAGCTCTCCTAAAGCATCTCCAAACTTCCTATCGGTAACACTTTCTTTTTTTCAAAGATTTCTTTTACAATACTTCATAGAATAGACAATTCTCATTGGTTTAGACGAGAGAGAAAAGCTGAGAGGCAGGAGAGAGAACTCTTAAGAAATGAGTGTCTAGTAGTATCGTAACTGAGTTAATGTAATGTGATAAACAAAATATCTAGTGCGTTGCAACACACAACTTTCCTTAGCTCTACGTCAGTTTACTTATGTACATGGCTTTTTCTACTTACTCAATTCATGTATCACTCAGTTCATTTGAATTTGATAAAACAACACTTCACGGCAGCAGAAAGCAGTGGAGCTTACAGTTCCGGAATTTATTGTGCTGCTCGTACTCGTTCCCAGACCATTATTGAGCAATTGTTACACAGAGAATTAATGAGGCTGTAAACACGATTTTTTCAAAAGACGACAGTAATCACTTTTGCAGAGTTATTGTGTAAACAATTTTAGAACTGGTAGTAAGCGAAACGGTGGTAGTTGAAATACCGGCATTTCTGGAGTGACCCACACAAATCTTATGAACGTTTTTAACGCTCACCCCGTAGGTATT
This sequence comes from Pachypeltis micranthus, assembly GCA_020466155.1. Lineage (NCBI taxonomy): Eukaryota > Metazoa > Arthropoda > Insecta > Hemiptera > Miridae > Pachypeltis > Pachypeltis micranthus. The sequence continues at coordinate 1,527,240 of CM035773.1, read as the reverse complement.
GTATTTGACTGCTACACCAATTTTTTTAACATTCTAGTAACATTTCAGCGGAGTTTATAAAGAAAATGCTGGTAATTTATTGTGCTGCTCCCGTCATTTTCCCACAGACGGGAATTTTAGGGTACAGTTGCGTTATAGGGAGCCATCAATATAAAAACTTCATTCAAAATCGTTACAGCCGTTTTGGAGAAAAAAGTATTTAGCGTTTTGAACACTATTGTGCTGACTGACTCCCGTTAAAGGCAACCGGTTGATCGTGGTCTAGTGGATAAGACAGTTGGTTCATAATTCTCGACGAAGATCGAGGATTGTGGATCGAGCTCCGGCGCGATTGCCGTAATTTTTGCCTGAGTCAGCGGATCCCCAAAACGTCTCCAAACCCCCCTCGTAACATTGGTGGCAGCGATATGCGAACAAGTCCACGCCCCTTCATTCCAAGAAAAAGAAGAGAGCCTGAGAGAAAAAATTAAAAAATTAAGAGAGAAAATAATGAGACGAGTTCTCGGGTCCGAGATTCACTGACGCTGTGAAAGTTCCAGCGGAGAGAAAAATGGTGACGCGCCCACTACAATGCGAAAGAAAAAAGACTTTCCTTGTAGCCCTCTCGATTCTCGAATCAAAGATCGGATTTTCCGGGGATTCGCTCAACTCCCATAGAATTCTTTCCTTAAAAGAGTCCGCTCCAGGAGCAGCGGTTAAAAGACGATGTGCTGACTGATTCCTGTTGAAGGCAAGCGGTTGATCGTGGTCTAGTGGTAAAGACAGTTGATTCATAATTCTCGACTTGAGTCGAGGATTGTGGATCGAATCTCCGGCGTGATTGCCGTAATTTTTGCCTTAGTCAGCAGCTCTTCAAAGCATCTCCTAACTACCTCAGTACAATTGGCGCCCAACTAGTGGTCGAATTTCTTCTTTCCAAGAAAAAGAAGAGGCCCAGAGAGAAAAGTTATAAAATTAAGAGAGAAAATAATGAGAAGAGTTCTCGGGTCTGGGATTCGCTGACTCTGTGAAAGTTCCAGCGCGAAGGAAGAAGAAGAAAAAAGTTTATTGACAAAATAAAACAAAGTAAAATATTCCTTCTGCATTACAAAAATAAACAATTCCGACATGGTTTTTCAAACCGTCTGTCGGGGGCGTCAGCAGGTTATACTACAAACATACGAAAAAAAAGAAGCTACCGCGAAAACAAAATACAATAAAATAAAAGGAAATTAAATATTAAATTCACGTACCAACGAAGAGCGATACCTCCAGGCCATCCTACCAAAAGCCACCAGCTGAGGATATCCACCACCATTCAACAAAGCCACAGCCTCATTCCGTGAAAGGACAGGTTTATTAAAAACTGCAATCCTAAACTCTCCAAGTACTGGGCAAGTACAGAGAAAGTGGTGCAAGTCTTCCCTCTCATGCCTATTGCACAGAGCACACTCCTCGTTGTGGTTAGTGTTATACGGCTTTGCATTGAGATGTAGCAGTTCTCCCTTCAACTTAAAAATCCACCTCACCGAGAAAATGGCCATCACTGGCTCACTGACCAAGCTCGCAGCCTTGAAGCGGGTGTCAAGCTCCCTATATAGAGTGAACTTCTCCGAGTCCATAGCCCTCTGCCAGAACCACTGCTTTTTGTGCTCCCTGAACCTCTCAAGGATGTCAGCCGCATGAAGCCGGATATGTTGAAAGGACCAGGAATCCAACTCATCTATGACACCCAATCCAGTGGCGAGGCGGCCAAGATGCCCAGCCCATGACACTCTGTTTCTCATCACTTCCATGGCAATTATTTTAGGGAGACGTGTGTCCGGGAGACAAGATACCTTTCTCAAGTACTTTATATGGGCTTCGAGAGTAAACGTTGATATGGTGTCCACCCCTGTCTCCAGATGTAAAATATAATTCGGGGAAAACCTCGGCAACTGGAACAGCTTTCTAATGTACATCAGCTGCACTCCCTCCGCCTTTGCATACTCCTGAAATCCCCAGCATGGTGAAGCGTAGCACAGGATAGCCTGGGTCGTAGCATTGAACACCTCCGATTTTGCCTTTAGTGGTACAGCAGGATTGGCAAATAATCTTCCCCAAACATTATTGAGGGCAAACTTGGCAGATTGGGCCTTCCGCTCTATGTGCTTGGTGAAGGAAAGAAGGGGGGTGAGTTCAACTCCCAAATACTGGTAGCTACTCACGATCTCAATTGATTCACCACCAAATTTCCAGTGCTCAGTCGCCCTTCTTCTCCCACCATTCTGGAAAACCATTATCTTCGACTTCGCTAGATTAACCTGAAGTCCCCACTTACTGCAGTAACTCTCCAAAACATCAATATTCACCTGCAGCTCACCAGGGTCATCTGCTATCACCACCAAATCATCTGCATACATCAGAACTTTTATCACAAGTCCGCCAACCTCTATACCATGTTGCAGCTCTTCTACCAAGTCGTTAAGAAAAACAGAATAAAGTGGGGGAGAGAGGACAGCCCTGCTTCACTCCACTCTTAACCTCAAAGAACTCTGTTCTACCAGCCTCAGTCCACACCGCAGCTGATACTCCCGAATAAAGGTTCCTCAGAACTGATACAAACTTACTGGAAACTCCCAGAGCAAGCAGCTTGTAGAACAAATATCCACGGTTAATTGTGTCAAATGCAGACTTCAAGTCTACAAAAAAACCATAGACTTTACCACCGCGTTGCCTCAGTTTCAAGCTCACAGTGCCAGTCAGAGCGAAAATTGAATCCGTCGTGGAATAACCTCGTCGAAACCCTGATTGAAATTCTGTCAGCAGATCATACACCTCCAGAAACGACGTCAGACGGCACGCTAGCAATCCCGTCAGAAGCTTTCCCAGGCAATTGATGAAGGAAAGTCCCCTATAATTTGAAACGTTTGCTGGGTCCCCCTTTTTGAACAAAGGAAATATCAGAGACTCCTTGAACATCGCAGGAATGGTACCACTTTCAAGAGTGCTGTTGAACAAATTCAAAAGCTTTTCCTGGAACTCACTGTTAGAGTTTTTATAAAATTCAAATGGAATACCATCGCTTCCAGGAGCTTTGTTGTCCTTGGCAGACTGGAGTACATTTTGCAGCTCCTTCTGCGAGAAAGGTTCGTCGAGGATTGGGGAGCAAACATAGGGCTCAGCGAAGAGAATAGAATCACTGACGATGACTGGATTAAGCAGCAATTCAAAATGCTCCACCCATTCGTCAGACGGGATCACCGCCCGTCTATGCCTGTCATGTCTCTTGAGGAACTTAACTAGATCCCAAAACTGCCTGCTATCGTGAACCTCTCTAAACCTGCCAGCCAGGCTTCCATAAAATTCTGCCGCCTTGTCTTGAGTTAGCCTTTTGTACCGTCTGCTTTCATCAAGATATTTACTTCTCACTTCTTCTGAATCAGTCTTCCTCCATAAACCTAAAAGCTTCATCAATCGTTTTCTTGATTTCACACACTCCCAATCAAACCATAGCTGTTTCTTCACCAGAGTACTGCCACGACGCGGTGCTGACAATTCCCTGATCCCATTAACTATTTTGCTAGTAATACCATCCAGGTCATCGAAGTCAACCAGATCACTGGCCAACTCCCCGAGTCCCTGGCTGTATTTTTTTGCCTGTTCCGGAAACCACCGCAGTCTCGGAAGTAGAGGGGCACTATTGTCCGCAGCAGCAACTGACTTCACATCGAACACAATCGGCATATGATCTGAGAAGGTTTCGCTTATAACCTCAAAATCGACAATACAAGACAACGCAGACAGTGACGCACATACTAGGTCATTAACAGACGCACCCTGGCGAGAAACAAATGTAAAACTGCCAGATGGATCACTTTTTGAACGGCCATTTAAAATTACAAGACCGTTATCAGCACAGAACTCAAGGAACTTGGAGCCCCTGGTATTCAAAACCGAATCCTTCGATAACCGTGTACGATTGAAACAGCCCAAATCTGCAACGTCCAAGTCACTAAGATCTTGTTCAGCGGCTACTCTAACGTTGCAATCACCAGCTAAAATTAAATTCATCTCCGTATGGTCGGTAATAAAGTCACTAACTTCACTAAAGTCCTCCTCCCAATGGTTGCAGTTCAAATAAATCGGTACAAGATATAAGACACAGCCCACACTACGAATAGCTATCAAATCTAGCCCACTAATCGTCACAAAATTTACGTTCCCGAGACCCTTCCTAATTCCCATCACCACCCCTCCACTGGCCCTACCAAAGTTAGATGTCTTATTCGCCGTTATCCACTTAACATCATAGTCTACGAACATATTTTCATACAACTGTATACCCTGTTCCATAACATGGGTTTCTAAAATTATAAAGACATTATAGCCTCTTAAAAAGTTAGAAAAAAATACATCATTCCTTTTGTTATTAAGACCCGCAACATTATAAACGAGAAAACTTAAATTAAAATCGTTCTTCACTTCTTCATGTTCCCGACAGACGTTTATTTTTCATTCATTAGTCTTAGTGGCACCCTCGGAACGATCCTTTTCAGCAATTAGCTTCTGAATCACCTCCGCGAGATTCACTCCTTCCACGACTACCACTGGGTTAAGGGTATTGCCAGGCCCCTCCAATACCAGACCCGAAGAATCATACCAAGCAAAAGTGTTCCCTCCAATCACCAGCTTATCAGCGCGTAAAAAGTTTTCTAAATTTGGGTTCTGTTTCCTTTTTTTTTTTTTTTTTTTTTTTTTTTTCCCCCGAGGGCATCGGGACAAGTCCCTTTGTCACTGCGGCCACGTGTGGGCCTATTGTGACTCTAGCCCTTCCTTAATAAAAGGCGTCGTACATACCCGCCCCCTTTATGAAGCCGAGTATGTCCTTCACCGCAGCTTCTGCTATGATGTGGGGCTCAATAATCCCCTGAGCAAAGAATCCAAAGCGTTTCGCTGCTAAGGCAGGGCACTCACATAGGATGTGCTCCGCCGTCTCGTCCTCCTCACCGCAGAGTCTGCATTCCACCGCCTCTGAGATGCCCATCTTGTTGAGGTGATATCTGAGTGGGCAGTGTCCGGTGAGGAAGCTAATCAAGACCCTCAAGTCCCTCCTAGAGAGTGTCAGCATCGCCTTTGCCCTTTGACGAGAAGGCGTAACAAGCCTTTTTGATTGTCTAAGTCGTGGCTGGCGATGCCAATGGGCGCTATTTTCTTGTGTCTCCCATTGAGCCACCAAACGGTTCAGGTGACTTTTGGTCATACCTACGTGAGGTTCAGGCCCAATGGGTAGGGCTTCTGTGCCCTTCTTCGCAAGGTGGTCAGCCTTTTCATTGCCCTCATGCCCCTTGTGAGCCGGCACCCAGATGAGGGAAAGCCTATTGTGGGCGCCGAGCTGCTTGAGAGCATGAAGGCATTCCCATGCCAGCCTGGACCTAAAACTATAGGCCGCGATGGCCTTTAATGCGACCTGGCTGTCCGAGAATATGTAGATCCGCTTGCCCTTGAGTCGCTTAGACAGGATCTCTTCCGCGCAGATCTTTATAGCTAGGATTTCAGCTTGGAATATCGTGGCGTACTCTCCCAGCGGCTTAGCCAGACTGTAGTTGGGCCCAACAATGCCCAGTCCAGCTCTGCCTCCCATGACTGAACCATCGGTATACCACCGCAGGGCACCCACCTCGGTCCGGAACGTCTCCTGCTCCCATCGTTCCTGCGGTGGATACTTACGCTGAGTGGCAGCCGAAAGTTGTTTGTCTCTGACATCAGGGCGGTAGCAAGGACCACAGCCTCTTCCAGTTTGAACTGTCTAGTTGTTCTTTGGAGGCTTGCCTTAACCCTGGTGGAGATGTTCCCTGTCTGCAAAAGCCTTACTGCTCCCAGGTAAGCAGTCCTCTGAACATGTATATGGAGAGGTGAGATGTCTAAAGGACTTCCATTGCAGCAGTAGGGCACGTATTCATTGCCCCTGTAATAGCTAAACATGCCTGTCGCTGCAGTTTTGGAGTTTCCCTTGGGCTGCTAGCCGGCATGTTACCTTCCACCACACCGTGGAGGCGTAGGTGTGGGGTCTTATTATCCCCTTATAGAGCCACTCCATCATTTTTGGAGTAATGCCCCATGATTTGCTGCACAGCCTCCTGCATGCCCACAGGGCTGCGGTTGCTGTGCAGCGCATATCTCACATGTGAATTCCAAGTGAGCTGCTTATCCAGTATCACCCGAGGTATTTCACCTCTGTACTTATATGGAGCCTTGCTCCTTGCATGGTGGGTGATACTATATTTAGGTTTCTTCGCTTGGTGAATGAAACCATGGTGGTCTTGGTTGGGTTTATATGCAATCCCTCCTTATCACACCATCCTTGGATGATATCTATAGCTCCTTGCATCCTTTCAGACACTGTGGAGGCAAATTTGCCTCTTACCAGAACTACAAGATCATCCGCGTATGCGACCACTTCGTAGCCTTCGAGCTGCAGTGTTTCCAGCAGCTCGTCAGCCACCAGTAGCCACAGGAGGGGAGAAAGTACCCCCCCTTGAGGGCAGTCTCTTGTGGGAACCACTGTGACGCTGTCTTCCCCTAAACTGGCCGTGATTTCCCTACACCTTAGCATGGACATAGTCCATTTCACGACCTGGGGTTCTATGCCCCTTTGCGCTGCTCTTGCCTCTATGGAGCTGAAGGAGGTGTTATCGAAAGCACCCCCCACGTCCATGAAGCAGCACAACGCCACCTCTCTCGTCTGAAGAGCCTCATCGATCAGTGAGACCAGCTCCATGAGCGCAGTCTCAGCCGACCTGCCCCTCAGGTAGCCGTGCTGTGCCTTCGAGAGGTACGGTCTCAAGTGTGTCCTTGAAGACCAGATCTATGATCTTTTCCATTGCCTTCAGGAGAAAAGAGGAGAGGCTTATGGGTCTCTGAGATTTCGCAGTCGAGGAGTCACTGCCTGCCTTAGGCAGAAACACAAGCCTGATCCTTCTCCATGAGTAGGGCACATGGGCCAGCAGAAAGCTGGCTCTGAAAGTTCTCACCAGGAGGGGTAGAAGGGCCCCCAGGCCCTGCTGGAGCAAGGCCGGGAAGACCCCGTCCCCCCCGGGGGACTTGTAGGGTTTGAAGGTATTTATTGCCCACTTAACCCTTTCAGGGGAGAAGATGCGGTTCGCATACCCTAGGAGCCTACGCGGGTGCGGACGTTCCCTGCCTGGCTCCCGGGTTGGGGCAAAAGCCCCTTCCTCAACAAGGGTACACCCTGGAAAGTGGGTATTAACCATCACCTCCAGGGTCTCCCTGGCATCTTCCGTGAAAGTTCCGTCCGTTCTTCTTATGAGGCCTAATTCCTGAGGTTTGTCCATGGAGAGGGCTCTCTGCAGCCTGGAGGCTTCAGAGACACTTGCTACACCACTGCAGAAGTCCCTCCAGGACTTCCTCTTTGCTCTTCTGATGGCCTTGCTATAACTTGTAAGGGATTGTCGGTAGGCCTCCCAATCCCCTGTTCTTTTGGACCTGTTGAAGAGCCTCCTCGTTGAAGACCTTAGCTTCCCCAGCTCCTCGCTCCACCAGCGGGCCTCACCATTGGTCCTGCGGGCACGGGAAGGGCAGTTGTCTTCGTAGGAGCGAATGATCGCCCCTTGCATAAGACTGGCCATAGTGTCCAGTTCTTCCACCGTGTGGATCTCCTGTCCATACCTCCCAGCTCTGTGTGGAGTTGGGTTTGGTAAAGTGGCCAGTCTGTATTCTTGGGTATGCGATAAGTTTCAAGTACCTGCGTGCCAAAACCCAGGCGAACGAGATGATCCTATGATCTGATAGTGATGGCTCGTCCAGCACCTGCCAGCCTTGTATTCTGCTGGCTATGAAACGACTGGAGATGGTGAGGTCAAGTACCTCTTCCCTTATCCTTGTTACGAAAGTGGGGGCGCTTCCCCTATTAAGAATCTCCAGTTCTTGCCCTGCAAGATAGTCCAGGAGGCACTCTCCTCTTAAATTAGTGTTCTTGCTCCCCCAGACAACGTTATGAGCGTTTGCGTCGCAGCCAATTATGAGTTGAAGTTGGTGATTTTTGCAATAACTTACCAATCTTCGGACCTCTTCCGGTGGGGAGTTCGCATCATGGGGGAAATAGGCAGATGCCAACACCGTCTTGACCGCTCCCTCTGGCGAGTTCTCCTTACCATTATAGCTGCAACATCTCTAGAGATAAAGTTAGGCATGACAGTGTAACTTACATTTCGATTAATCACAACTGCCGCACGGCATCGATCATTACTTTTATCGTACACTACCTTACCTGACTGTGTTGGCAGGCCACGGATCTTCTTATCCCAGGCCCAGGGTTCCTGGACGAGGGCTGCATCACACCTCCTCCTATCAAAGTTCCTGCTGAGAACGGCCGTGGCTGCCTGGGAACGATGCAGGTTGACCTGAAGGAGGCGGGCGTGGGCGGGTCATCGACCCCTCCGGCCACCCTTCTTACCAGGCCTTGACGGCCTGTTGTAAGAAGAGCGACCTCCCACTGCTGTTGACGAGTCGTCGGAGAGCGCCGCCCCCACCCCTGCCCGCGCTTCCCGCCCAGACGGCCCCACCTCCGGTCTTTGGCCTTCGGAGGGGCGCCGGGAGGTCGCACAGTGGCAGAGGCCGGAGCGCTGGAGCCTTGCTCCTCGTTGCCCCTGTCTGAAGGCTCCTGTTGTGTAGTCCTGCGACGAGGGGATTGGTGATGAGGCTTGGCCTCTGTGCCGCGGTCTGCGCCAATCCTGAGGGGCCCGCAACTCCTATGGGGCCAGATGCCCCTTGCTCCTGCGTGTCTCCCTCTCTCTGGCGCCACCGTTGCAGGGACGGAGTCTGAGCACCCGACCAGGGGCACGCTGCCTGAGGTACTTGGCCCTTCCTCCCGGTCTGCACCCATCCCTCCTCTGCCTCTCTCCTGCCATCCCTCATCCGGGACAGCCTGAGGCTAACAGCCCCAAACCTATAATTGGCTCGCTGCCTCGGCAGTGCCCTTATGGCGGCGGCTGACGCCTCATCTACAGAGAAGGCCAGGACCGTCGCGTCCTTTTCCTCCTCCCTTCGGATGACACGCCAGAACTGGGTATTCATACCCTGTTCTGGTTGTGTATCAACCGGAGTATGAGGTCACTGTCGACCTCTCTTGCATTGGGGAAGTGCCCCACCGCCACCTGGTGCCCCGGGATTTCATCCCCCTCAACAATTCTGAGAGGGATGTCCCTGAGCAACCCAGCGCCCGCGGCAATGGCCCTTAGCCATTCGGCAGTGCCCCTGTCCAGACAGTGTATCAGGAGCCAGCCAGACCTGCGTACCGCAGCCTGAAATGCTGGCCAGACATCGTCCCCCGCAGCTGACAGGACATTGTCCATGATACGCTGTTCCAGACTATCCAGCTGCGCATCTGTAAGCAGAGTGCCTGGGTAGTTTTGGTGTACCACGCCAATCCTCACCCCCTCCGCTACATCCCTGTAGCTCGGTCTGTTCTGCGGATTGGTGGCCCTCTGCTTGGGTTGTTTAGGAGATCTGTCTTGAGGCGCTACCCTCCTCTTCTGATCCCCGCCCTTTTGGCTCTGTGGAGTTGATCCAGTCGAGGGTCTGGGTCGCTTCCTATTCTCTCTGACGGTCAAGGCGGAGGCCTTCAAGGCCTCTTCTGGTGCAAGCCCTCGCCTAATGAAGTGGTGGTACCGCTTCTTCCTTGCACCTCCCATCTTAGCACCATCAGGTCGTACTCCAGAGGTCTCACCTACACCCTCTTCCTTCCCACCTTCGCCAGCCCCTGTGCGGTGATCCACCGCTGGTGTCCTGGAGGCCACGCAGCCTTCGGCCGCCTGGCCCCCCGGCTCCCGGGCCAGTAGCGAGTGCCCTCCACCAAGGGTAGGGTTATAGGGTCCACAAGGAGACCCTCCATACTTGCTGGAGACAATGCTCCTGGTTGCGGTGAGGCAATGGCCTCTCCAGATGTCGTTGTATTTTCATCAACGAACATCTGATCGTCGAGGTCTGGCGTGGAACACAGCAGATCCTCTTCAATCTTTGAGGCGATTTCTTCCTCTTGGTTTTCATTAATATTTTTGTTGGTATCCATATAGGTCCCACGAGCAGCTAGGGAAACAAACGGTCGCCTGAGACAGAGCCCTGCATGCCTCAGGAAGGCTACTTGAAACTGGGGGTCGCCCGGTGCCCAGAGTCCGCATACTAGAGACCAAGCTCCCCCTTGGCCACGCATCCTTGGCGTACGCTGTTCCACCGTGGATTGGGTTTTGTCCTTGTTCGCGGCTGCTTATTCGGTCCGCGTGCTGACTGATAAGGTCAGCACGCCGACCTTATTCGCGGCTGGCCACAGCAAGCCCTAGAGCAATGCCGTGGTCGTTCCACTATCCACAGCCTGTGGTCGCGCCTGGTAGCATGGACGTGCTCCTGGGAAGAGAACCCAGAACCAGGTTCTGTTTCCTTATCTCGGATCTTATTCGGAGCAACTTGTTTCTTTTAAGTCGGACGTGGTATGGGAAATCCTGAGAAATGCTGTACCCAGTGCCCTTTAGTATCGTAGACCTCTGTATTATTTTCCATTTATCTCTAGAACTAACAAGTGCTACCATTAAAATTCCGTTTTTCGATGCCCGAGGTCCAAGACGTTGCACTGAGCTCAACTGGATGTTCTCCTCTATACCCAGCACTTGGGCAAAAAATCTTCCGACTACCGCATACAAGTCATCCTTTGGAGCGCAATTTAGTCCACGAAGTATCAAATTATTTTTCCTCCATTGTGCCTCCACAAAATCCAGGCGTTGGTCCCTTCTAGCTCCATCCGCCCTCATACTCTCAATCGCCCCACGCAGCTCCTCATTCTCTTTCCGAAGACTCGTCATTTCATTTTTCACTTCGTTTCGAAGCTCCCGAAAATCATCCTTTGTGAGCAAATTTTCCATCTTCCTATCCATAATTTTCTCAAAATCTGAGAGAAGTTTACTATTATCCTCTTTGCCGTTCCCCATTATTATTCTCTTTTTACAACCCAACGCCGAAATATCCGGAGAACTTCGAGCCCGCTTAGGTGTTTGGTCACCTACTGGTACGTAATTACCACTATCTTTTCGTGTAACAAATTTGTCTAAACTTTGCTGCATCAAGTCTATCGCAACATCGCAACGCTTACTTCTACTCTCTGCCAACGCCGCTCAGAGCACGTTCAGTGACTCACTGCCGGAGACAAGCTGGTCGCAATAGGCATAGGGTAGAAGAGACGAGGAAGGGACTCACTGAGAACGCAGAGAGGGGGTCCAAGTCCCCACCGAGCTGCCCAGCCTAGTGGAAGGAGCCAACAATCGTCTAGGACACGAGATAAGCAATCGTCCGAGATAAGCTTTGTATAAACCCACGAGATCACTTGTCGACTACGAATTGGCTCTAAAAGCAATCAAAATAATCACCAATCGACACGGAAACGAACAATGACGTGTAACGCCCAGTCACCGAACACTGTGCCAAAATTTGTAGTAATTGACTCAGTTGAAACCACTAATTTCGTTGATTAACCACGGAACAAGACAAAACACGTCCGCTCTCAACCAGGCCTCAGCCGACACTCTCCAGCGCGAAGGTAAAATGAGGTAAAATGGGCGACGCGCCCACTACAATGCGAAAGAAAAAAAAGACTCCTTGTAGCCCTCTCGTTTCTCGAATCAAAGATCGGATTTTCCGGGGATTCGCTCAACTCTCATAAATTCTTTCCTTAAAAGAGTCCGCTCCAGGAGCAGCGGTTAAAAGACGAGGGGGGAGATGTGCTGACTGATTCCTGTTGAAGGCAAGCGGTTGATCGTGGTCTAGTGGTCAAGACAGTCGATTCATAATTCTCGACGTAAGTCGAGGGTTGTGGATCAAATCTCCGGCGCGATTGCCGTAATTTTTGCCTGAGTCAGCAGCTCTTCAAAAAGCATCTCCAAACGTACTTCCTTTCGTAACACTATGATAACAATAGTTGGCTTTCGGTGGATTATCTCATACCATTATTTTGAGGCCCTATGGTAACGGTGGCCTAGATATCAAGTTTGAGCTGATTTGGTGGTGGATTGGTCGGTTTCTCTAAAAATCGTTCACAGAAACACACGCGCACAGGTCTGCTTATTTGATGACTGTACCTAAACCCTCGACGAGGGTTACTTCAGTCATGGAAGTTGCGGTTTCGCTAATATGCAAGAGGCTCAGAACTCAGACCTGCGGAGGTACGGCTGGTCCAGAATTCCACTGCCATACTCCCTGCATATGCGTAGTTAGGCGTACGTGTGAGGAAGGAGAGGCTGGTCCCTCCACCCCAGATGCAATGGTAGTGCCTTTAAGGGACTGGAGGTGTTGGTTGAAGCCCCACTTCTCACCGATATTCACTCCTAAATACTTGACATGCTTTTCAAGAACGAGCAGGTGGCCGCCGAAGTGTATTGAGGGTTGATTATTCACTTTTCCTTTGAAGAGGATTAGCTGGGTTTTTTCCTCAGCCACCTGCGTGTTGACATGCTCCCACTATTGGGTGACAGTGCAGAGCATGTGGTGGGTTCTGGAAACAAACCGGGAAGAGAATGGGGCGAACGTCAGATGTGATTTTTGTGTCAAGTCAAGGAAAGACAGCATTTTTCATTAAAATCAGGTATGTTAGTACCCCTCTCACTGTGTTCACTAAATGACAGTTGTAAGCGTCTCTACAAGTTCTGAAATCCTTTCTGATCCAGCTCCTGGCCCTACTGTACTGGCAGACCTCACAATACGTCCTCAATATTTCTATAATAACACAAATGAAAACTCATTGTTTTGCACCCACTACCTCCTCTTACTGCAGCCCTGCCTAGTGGAACCTACATGCCTTGTAGATAGTATGAGTACATGTCCTTTCCTTCCATTCTAGCGGTCTGTGAAGCTCTTTTCGTACAGAATCAAATACTTTGACTGCGCTAATCCTTCTGCAGTCGAGGATTTTGGCAATGTCACACCTTAGCTAGATTACGAAGGCCCTTACTTTATTTCTCAAGGCTCTCAGCTTCACATCTTTCTTCTAGGTTATTATCTAGAACCACACAAAAGGTCAGTCGATTGCCCTTTCAGGGTCTTCAATCCAGTTAGGGACTTCGGCAACATATGGAGTAGTACTAGCCTGGAACCATGAGTGCCCACCAGAAAAGGCGTTAGTTATTTTGACTTCTCTTGGAAATCCTGTGGTAGCTATGCCCCATGTCTCCAGAGGCAGCCCCATTCAGTCTTGGCTAATAAGGTAAACTAGCCCCCCCCCCCCCTCTTGAATGTTGGTTTCTTGTACTCACTCCAGCACAAGTGTAGGGTGCTCTACCCTGCCTGCTCTGGCCCACCTTTATCATATTGTAAGAAAGATGGTCAGTAAAAAACGAAGGGACATTTATGACTTCACAATTCGTGATCGAATAATCAACTGATGTTCAGGAGCTTCATCACTTCCTGAAAAACTTCAGATTCAAAGTTTCTACCTTGATCTGTATGTACTTCAAGGAGATGTCCAAAACTGGAAAATACGTAATGTTCAGTTCTGGTTAGGAACTGCAAACGCTTCTGGCCATCTAGTACAGTAGTCCATGGCTACTACTATAAAAGTATTTCCATGATGTGACTGAGGAAGAGGTCCAAATATATCCACAGCTAGTTGTTCAAAAGGTGCTCCCACTGTGTATGTCTTGAGCGGTGCTTGAGTTGTTTTCTGTCCTGACTTTCCCCTCTGATCACAGATTGTGCAAGCTTTACAAAAATCCCTCACATCCCTATGCAGTTCCACGCAATAGAACCTACGGTGCACCTCAGTGATAGTTCGCTTGTAGCCAAAATGACCCAACTGGTGAATGCGTTCAAGTTCAAACTTACGAGGAACAATGATCTGTCGTATAGCTTGCTTGCCAGAACCGCAGTGACCCTCCCAAAATCGGTACAGCACACCTTTGACGAGTACCAGCGAATTAAATGCCGCCCACAGAGCATTTGTATGTGTGGAGAGACTTGGTGCCAAACTGGACGTGTTCCTCAGCTTTCCATTCCCAAACAGGGCGAATGTCTGGATCCTCGAGCTGTTCTTTCTGCCACTCGATCCCTTCTTCAATTCTTACTCGATTTAAGTCCACAACTTCTTTTGCCTCTTGATGAGCACAGTACTTACAACCCTCCTCTAGAAAAGTCCTTCGGGGTAGGCCATCAGCATTCGTATGAGCTGTTCCATGTCGATACTCAATCCAAATATTGAACATACTAAGAAATTAAAGCCATTGAGCCATTTGTCCATCCGGATGTGAGAAACTTTTCAACCATTGCAGAAACGAGTGATCGGATCGAATTTTCAGTGGCTTTACATTGTCCAAACCGTAGGAGTGAAAGTGCTTGAGAGCAGCAACTACTGCTAGAAGTTCCTTCCATGTAACACAGTAGTATCGCTCTTGTCGACCACTACGCAAAACACGCTGCTCACAGTGTGACACTGTTACTTCTGACACTAATTGTAAGAAAGATGGTCAAAAACAAACAAAGGAAAATTAATGACTTCGCAATTCGTGATCGAACAGTCAACTGATGTTCAGGAGCTTCATCACCTTCTGTAGCTAGGAGGCTCTTTCATATGTAAGATATTTCTTCGGACTCGGATTTTATGTTTTTAAAAAAAGTTATTTAATTTTCACAATTACAACACACTCAATAATTTTGAATTTAACACTTGGAGAAGAGAGTAATTCGTCAGAGAGACAACAAAACAGCCGCAACACACGAAGGCAAACCGACAACTAGGGAGCCGAGCGTTCAGGGCGAGCTTTTATAATGTTAAGATACTGTGTCAGCAGACTTACGAGGTGCAGAGTATATAACTCCTCCCTCCTCAGTGTAGAAAACTTTCTGAAAGTATTTCTGAAAGTTTTCTGTTGAAAATTTAACTTTGTTATATAACAGAATTAGGCATTGAACGCTGGCTTTACAAGGATTCAAAGCATAAAAATATAAAATTAACAACATGTTGGTGAATTAAGCAGATACATCTTGTCTTAAATTATGATTGATTTTTACTTTTCTACAATTTGAATAGTATTTGTAACTAGTGAATGCAAAACATGAAATTAAAATGACGTACAATGCGGTTGTCCAAAAACTAGGAATAAAAAGGTTAATTATAGTGTCTTTAACTGAAAGCACTGGTCGAGGAGGAGCCATGAGATATTTGAGGCTTTGCAACTTGATTTCGGAGGTGGGATATTTGTTGAAATCCCCCGGTACTTTGATGTGCTTGATGAAGGAAGGGCTGAAGGAGGTCCTTATCGAAGGGGCAGCTAACGTTTGATTTTGATATTCTATTGTACTATTTTCCGGGGAAATTAAGAATATTCCATTAAGTTTTCGAAATTCTACCTTACCGAATTTAGAGATTTTTATTTGTTCTTCGAAAGGAAAAATGAAAATGTATCGTTTTGTTTCGTCAAGGAATTCTATGCGGTTAGATTGGATGTCTAACTTTATTAGATCGCATCGACCATTTAATCCTTTTCTCAAAATATCCTGTTCACAGATATTGTCTCCAGTTAGTTGAATGATACTTGGACAGAAATAATTATTCAGTCCTGTTTCGCATTTTTCGTTCAGAAATTTAATGTCTGAAGACGAAACGGACTTCAGGGCAAATTGAACCGAAGGTATTATGGTAACGTAAGCTCCATCGTGGAGAGTTGGAACTGACTGTAGGAAATATAGTTCAAGATTTTCTTCGCTTAGCACTGGTACGTCGATGAAGTAGACTATTTCGGTTTCTCCAATGAAACAATTAACTTTCGAATGGGTCTGAAGGTCCCATAGCGATTCTCCTTGAAATTCAGGTAGCTTGTAACCGTAATGGTTCTTCAAGATTTGGAGGATTTTGGTTAGGGCTTGGGGTTGGATAATGCTAGGGTGCAGTTTTTTTAATTTACAGAAAGTAATTGAATTTTCTATGTCTTGGGTCAAGTCCAGAAGGAGTTGCAACAATAGTTGAACATGCTCTAGGGTATCTTCTATTTGTTTCAGGTGGGTAGTGAATGATGAAATTTCTTTGAGACGTGCGATCTCTGAGACTAACAAGTTGTGGTTGGAGTTGATGTGATCGATGGTGAGGTTCAACTCTTGAACCAGTTTATCATTAACCGAATAGTGGTGGTTAATTTGTTGCGATAATGTTTCCTGATTAGTTTTCAAGTGTTGGAGGATGTGGTTGTATTTTTCCTCATCGCTCGCGTCTAAATTACCGGTTATAAATTTTATTAGGGAACCTAATCCATTTAGGAGACCGCGTTTTTTGCGATGTGGTAGGATCGAACCAAATATTCGATTTTCCGCTACTGTCAGCATGTGTTCTATCATTAGGCTACGGGGTCGAACCACCTTTTCGATTTCTTTATCAGATTGTACATAATTATCGATTTCGTCGAAGTGGGAACGGATATAACTTAGTTGTGAGAGGATTTCTTCTAGCTGGTAGAAATGGGTGATCGTATGGTAAAAGTCAATTTTTCGGGCAGGGCCCAATCGTACGGGTAATAGTCCAAGGTTGGCTGTTATGTCCTCGATTTCAAGTCCGTCGGTTAGTAGTATCAAGCAGCTGGTCAAAAGTAACCTGGAATTGGATTACGTGCTGGATAAGTCAGAGTAGTCGTAAAGGCAAGGTGGACGAGACGGTCCAGGTTGAGGTGAGTCAGGTGGGCAAGGAAGGGCTTTCCGAGGTCTCATCGGAGTGTTGGGTGGACAAGGAACGGCTGTCCTAGGTTTCTTTTTCACTTGGGTTTCGATTGAATCCGAGGAAGTCTCCGAAGGAGGTCCTCTGGGGGTAGTGTGTCTAAGTGGCTCTTGGCTACTCATCGGAGGAGAGTGTGGAGAACTTTCGTACGGAGGTGTTGAAGGAGGCATTTTCCGTGGTCGTTTGATATTCGAGGCATGGACCTTTGTTTGAGTGTTGTGGTGTCTAGGAATGATGTGGAGGGTACCTCTAGACAGGTCTACGTCCTCTACGGTTTCTTTGTTGTATTTGGTTTTAGTCTTGTTTTGTAACTGTCGGTTCTTTACGTATACTATGTCTGGGAGTTCTGGTGGGTTTTCTCTAGTCTGGTTATGTGAAGTCGTGGTATGCTCTTTATTTTTTGAAATGTGTTCGTGGAGGTCTCGGTACAAGTATACCATACGGTCTCGGTGTTTGGAAATGTAGTCATTAACTAATTTTTGTTCTAAATCCATTTGCAGTAGGCTGTTATTGGAAAAATGGCCATGAATTATTTCTAATGGAGTGAGACCAGTGACTGAGTGGATAGAATTATTATATGCCAAAAGGGCGTATTTTACTTTAATTTCTATTGATTCCTTCTGGAATTCTTTTTGGAGATTGAGAAGTCTGATGTGCTCTACCAAGGTTGAGTGGAAGCGTTCGATCGCACCATTACTTTCGGGATGTTGGCTGGAAATAAAATGTATCTCGATCCTATGCAATTGCAGAAGTTCTTTGACAAGGGCGGAATTAAATTCGGCTCCATTGTCAGAGATAATTATTTCTGGAGTGCCATGAACTGAGAAGTATTCGACGAAAGTATTCACTACTTCGATACTGTTGTTAGATTGAACTCTGTACAGTTGTGCAAATTTGGAAAATGGGTCGAATATGGAGAGAAATTTTACCTTTTCTAAAGCAATTTTATCCACATGAAGGGTATGAAAGGGTCGTGATGGGGTAGGAGTGACGTTAAATTTGACTTTTAAGGGGTTTCGGTCGTATTTAGAACGAAGACAAATGTCACATTGGTTTATGAAATATTGAATGGTAGCTTTTTGGTTTGGCCAGAAGTATCTACATTTTATCTGTTGATACGTCTCTTCGATTCCTCTGTGATTCGTTTTTCCTTCGTGATAGTTCTTTATTGTTTGTTGTACTTCTTCATCAGTTTCAATGTCTACAAGGAATTTCGTGCAGCGTTGCATTTGTAACTGAGATTCTTTGAAAATCGGAGTTACAACATCGAGAAACTTTTGATAACTATTATCGTCATCGAAATATATTGAATATTTAACGTTTGGCCTGACATATTCTTTCATAAAATTTATTGTTTCTGAACTGAAATTTGTTTGAGAAATTTCGCAAGTAATTCTGTTTTTCTTGTTAAATAATTTTTCAGTTTTTGGTTTTCGAGCAATATTTTTAACAACTTTAAAAATGATTTGATTTTGACCGTGATTCACAGCTTCTTCCCTAACTGAGACCGAAAATTGATTGGGGTCTGGTTCGGAAGTTTCAGGATTCACAAATAAGGATTCCGAGGGGGTTGGAGTTGTTCGGGATTGACGAAAGGCAGTAACTATTTCATTAATAGTAGCTTGTTCTCTTTCTGGGTCGTCGGAGCGTTGAATGAGACGATCAATAGAACTACAGTCATCGACAGGGCTGTTGAATGACGCGACAGCTTCAGCAATGATTTGATCTATGTCCATACGAGATCCTGGGCTTACTGAAGGTACATCGGGGAAACTAGTGGGGCTTAACTGCTGGTCTTGAGAATTGTCATTTTCTAAGTTATTGATTTCGATACGTGACAGAGCATCGGCTACGAAATTGGATCGTCCTGGTTTGTAAATTATGGAAAAATTGTAATCGCTAATTTTTATTCTCCATTTATATAATTTAGAGTTGGGGTCTTTTAAACTGAAGAGCCATTGTAGGGGGCGGTGATCGGTGAACAATGTAAATTTTCGACCGTATAGGTATGGTCGGAAGGTTTTTAGCGCGAAAATGATAGCAAAGAGTTCTTTTTCTATGGTCGAATACCGGCGCTCAGTCTCACTAAGAGTCTTGCTCGCAAAGGCAACGGGGAGGTCGTTTCCTTGAACGTTCTGGGAAAGGACGGCGCCTGCTGCGACATTACTACAATCGGTAGTCACGAAAAAGGGCTTGTCGAAATCTGGGTATTGCAAAATCGGACTATTACATAGTAGATTTCGGCAAATTTCGAAACTCGCTTTGAACTCTGGAGACTCATGAGTGATTTTTGGATCATTTTTTATTGCAGCTGTCATAGGCTTGGTGATGGCGGCAAAATCTTTGATAAAACGGCGATAATAACCAAGAATACCGAGAAACCTTTTAATTTCAGTTTTTGTTTTAGGCAACGGAAAGTTTTTTACTGCTTCGATTTTTTCGGGGTTCGGGCGAACTCCGTCTGGGGTGATAATATGTCCAAGGAGGTCTCTTTTGAGAAATTCTGTCTTGTCGACTTGAATCTTCAAATTTGCTGCTCGAAGGCGATCAAAAACCTTTCGCAACCTGTCGACATGTTCCTGAAGGGAGACTGAAAATATTAAAATGTCGTCTAGGTACACAAGGGCGAGTTCTCCATTAATTCCTCTGAGGACAGAGTTCATTAATCGCTGAAATGTGGCTGGTGCATTTTTTAGGCCAAAAGGCATGCGGGTGAACTCGTAATGGTTATTTTCGGTCGAAAATGCCGTTTTAGGGATCGACTGCTCATCTAGATCTAGCTGGTGGAAACCATTCGCAAGATCTAGTGTGGTAAACATTTTGCATTCACCAAGCTTGTCCAGAAGGTCACAGATGTTTGGTAATGGGAATCGATCATCTATTGTTTTTTCGTTTAATTTACGGAAATCGACGACCAAGCGATATTTACGCTTATTGCTGGCATCTAACTTTTTCGGCACTACCCAAAGGGGTGCGTTGTACGGGGAATTTGAGGGTCTAATAATTTTTTGGGCGACTAGCTTTTCGAGTTGATTTTGAACTTCTTCTTTATAAATGTGGGGATACCTATAAGGCTTCACGAATACCGGGATTTCATCGCTCGTTCTAATGTGGTGTTTTACATCGACAGCGGCAGAGAGGGGTTCATCCGGGTCGTGGAAAAGGTCGTAATACTCTCGTATTAGTTTTTGAATGATTTTTAATTCTTCCGGGTTCAGGTGGTCAAGACGAAATCTCGAGTAATCAACCCAAGTTTTGGCTGGTGGCAGCCTACGAGGTTCAGGGGGTTCTTCTTCCAGAAACATTAAATCGTTTACTGGTTCGACCAAGTAACGTTTATTTAAATTTAATCGGGCCGGTATTTCATTTGGATTTGTCACGTGAATGTAAGCTTTAGAATCTTTAACCGTAATTAAAGAGTTTGGGATTTCTATTCCAGGCTCAGTGATGCTATTGAGGATAGCTTCACCGTCTTTTAGGTTTTCTACCGAAATTTGAACTTGAGAGATACTTCGGGCTTCTATAAAAAAGGTTTCGAAACAACAATTGTTTTTGGGGTTTTCGTCTCCAATAACGTAATATTCTAATGGTATGTTGATGTGCGGGGTTTGGAGTAAGTTTTTATCGAGGTTTACTAAGGCTTTTAAGGTTTTCAAATTATCGAGCCCAATAAGCATATGAAAGAAATCGTGGAAATCAAACAGGATGAACGGCAATTTGAGGTTGAATTGATTGAACAGATCACCACAGGGCACTTGGGTTCTTTCGGTGAACTGTGTACAGCCATGTGTTGTTACCAGTCTCGGGTTCTATTATTTTGGAGAAATGCTCACGAGCTACATCTGGTAAGATGAAGGATCGAGTGGAACCAGTGTCGACCAAAATTCTTAGGTTGAGCTTTGGAAGGACGACATAGGGCAAATTTGGGCCTGTTAAAAACAATTCGACAGCACTATCTGATGAGGGATAGGAAATTGCGGATTCTTTTGGGTGAAGGAATTTGGAATTCTGTCTTGAATGGAAGGAGTCTGATGGCGAACTTAAGACTCCTGGGATTCTCCTAAAAAATGATTGGCCTCCTCTTGTTGCGTTTCGGGGGACTCAATCGCTAGGTTTTCAAAGTCAGAATTGAAGTCGTACGGAAAAAAGGTGGTTCCGTCGAAAAAACCGGGGGTGTACGTTCCGCTTGGATTGTCTGGGTTATCAGTTGTTTTTGACTCTGAATCCTCCGCTTGGAGCATGTGGAAATTCCTGGTTTGAGGTGTGAAGGACCCTGACCTGTTTCCTTGGAATGAGTGTCTATTAAACGGTTTGGGGTGGACGGACCAGGCGTGGACGCGTTTTTTTGGGGTTGGTTGCTGGAACCTGCGGAGTGTTCGAAATTCGGGTTCTTTGATGTGAATTGCGGCCTCCAGCTGTTAAACGGCTGGGGACGGGGTGTGGAAAAGTTCGGGGGGAGAACTTTCATCGACTGATTCACTGGTTTGATTCCGGGGTTTTTCGGAAAATTTTGTTGTCCTCTTTGTGAACTGAACTGAAACTCGTTTTTTAGAATTGAGAACACTTCGTTCATATTACGGCACTCTCTAGCTCTCAACAGAGAGGCTGTGGATTCTGGGAGTCCGTTAATGAATGTTCTTAATGCGTACTCTCTCGCAAATTCGATTAGAACTGACCGGTGGGGTTCCTTTTTATTGATTTGAAGGTACGCAATTTGCGCGTTCAACTGATTCGTAACCCTTTGATGGTATTCGAAGCAGTTTTCACTGGCTCTCTGCGTGTACCTTGACATTTCGAATATTAAAGTGCAGAAATTTCTTTTGTCTGCAAAATTTTCTACTAGGACTTCTCTTAATTCAGGGTAGTTTGTTATATTATTAGAAAATACTCTATCGACCGCTTTTCCGGTGATCCGAGATAAGATCGTGTCAAATAGGTAGTAATTTTGGAAGCAATCTGGATCTTGCGGGTCATCAAAATTTTTGTATAGTCGATCGCATACCGAAATGAAATGGTTCAGAAGTAATGGTTCACCCTGGAATTCTGGAATCATTCTCAGAAATTCAGGTTTGAGCGGGGGAATTTGGTTTCTGTGGGAGAATTGTATTGGAGTTTCCGGGAGTTGGGGAGTTTCATCCGGAATAAATGGAAGTGGGAGTTGCGATTCCTCATTTCGACTTTCCATGTTTTTTCCTAAGCCTGTGCCTTCTACTTCTCGTATTTCCTTGTGTAGGTGTCTACTATCATACAAAAAGTATCTCCAAAATTCTTGTCGATTCGATTTGTTACTCGCTTTTGGAATTTTGAAAGATGTTAAAACAGGGGTAATAAGGAATACCTACGGGAGGCTGAAAACACAAGTGAATAAAACAATATTAAACAATATACGTCTAAATGGGGGTTTGCCTTTTGTGTTGCTCTAAATATAAATTTTAAGCGGAATAAAAATTATGAGAATAGAAAAGTGTTTTAATGATGAAGATGAAGGTGTCGAGGGCTGAACTTGTGCGCGGTTAAGATACTGCGACGGCGATGGTTTGATTTAAATTATCTCGATGAGACTTTTAAATGGGGTCAGCAGAGGATGTGAGAGTTTGAAGTCAGCAACTTGGGAATCTCTCGTCTTTTATCTAGGTAGCGTGTGGGGTCTTCTCGAAGGTCGTCAGGAAGTTACTCGTGCGAATCTCTTGAGCTTGTTTGTGAAGTAATGAATTGAAAAATAAATCTTTTAGAAAAGTTTCGTTTCTTCTTAAGTTTCTTTCTAAAATTGGGTTTTCTTCTTTAAATTGTTTCTTAATTCTAAATGACCAAGGGGTAGGTCGATTTGAGTCGGGGGATGACTCCTGATTTTCGGGAGGTGAAAATCAGCAGCGAACAGGGGAGTCGCTGTTTATTTTAACGAGGAAACGGATATAGCTCACTTACTGACGGATGTCAACTGGAACCATCACTATTCCTCGGAGTTGCGGATGTCTATTTTCGGTACTGCTGGGCTACACGTCCCGTACTGTTCGTTGTCCTGAGTGTTGGAGTTCACGTCCTTGTTGGAGTTGGCTTGAGTGTTGTTGTGAAGGTAGGATCTTCGTTCCACCAAAAACACAACTGCGTTTTTCTTGGTTTCGCGATTGTCCTAAGTCGACTGCGCCAGATATTTCTTCGGACTCGGATTTTATGTTTTTAAAAAGTTATTTAATTTTCACAATTACAACACACTCAATAATTTTGAATTTAACACTTGGAGAAGAGAGTAATTCGTCAGAGAGACAACAAAACAGCCGCAACACACGAAGGCAAACCGACAACTAGGGAGCCGAGCGTTCAGGGCGAGCTTTTATAATGTTAAGATACTGTGTCAGCAGACTTACGAGGTGCAGAGTATATAACTTGTATGTAGATGGCTCTGTGTAAAGCTCAGGTAAATCACAGTGAAATCTCTTGTGTGAACATAAGACCACACATAGGTCTGTTTCCTTATCTAATGACTGTTCTTGAACCCTCAATGTGGGATATATCAGTCTACTGTTATGAAAGTCTGTATCACGCAAGAGGCCAGTCATTTGCCATCTTCCAGTAGAGAGCTGTTGCCAATGTTATATCACATAGAGGTCAGACCAGGTCTGTTTCCTTATATGATGACTGTACCTAAACCCTCGACGAGGGTTATATCAGTCATGGAAGTTGCGGTTTCGCTAATATGCAAGAGGCCGGCCTCTGCAGCATCCACCGAACTCGGACCTGTGGAGGTACGGCAGGTATTTGGTCGTTAGCCAGTCTCCCAGCCAGTGACCACCTGAGGAATCCCGTACTCTGGGAGGAGATCTTAATCTGGTTTCCTACCTGATCTAACTATTTATTTGGGTGGCAAGTGTCAAAAGGACAGATCAACTATGACCACGTTTCTTAGCCATCACCTTCTTCGCGAACTTTGCAAAATGGTTATAGGCTAGCTTTGTAGCAGTCAATGCTGCTAAGTTGTTTGCCCTCCCAGCAACCGTTGAAGAAACTACAGTGGAGCAGCACATGGTTTCTTGTTTCCTCCTGTGGAGGCACAGGACGTGCGTCTTTCAGAGAAAAGAAGTGGAGCTGCGCATTGAAGTCACCATGTTCTGTGAGGAACTGGCTCATCCATTGGTCCGGCTCAACCCATTTTCTTGAAAGACGTTCACGGATGTTGGGGAAGAACTCATATCCTTTGACGAGGATTCCCATCTCGCTTGCCATTTCTCAAGAGCCCATTCATCGATGGCGGCAAGTTTTCTGTTCTGTGGTGAGATCCAAACGGAGTTCAGCCCAAAGCGGGGGAAGCTCCCGTTTCACTCTCCACTTGTCAACCATGCACTCAACAGCCAAATCAACTGGTAACTGACCAGTGATCACCTGGAGTGGTTCTGTTGATACAGTCTTGTAGGCCTTGGTGATCCACAGGAGCGCAGCTCTCTGGGATTGGGCCAGTACTCTCTTTTGATTGACTGTTAGTTTGCTACCCCAGACAACGGGGCAGTAGCCAATCACACCTAGATAGATGGCCTTATACATGAGGATAGTGTCATGGTAACACACACCCCAACTGGCCTTAGTAATGACATGCAGTGAGGCAAACCTTGCTATGGGACTGGAGGTGTTGGTTGAAGCCCCACCTCTCACCTATATTCACTCCTAAATACTTGACGTGCTTTTCAAGAAGGAGCTTGTGGCCGCCAAAGCGTATTGTGGGTGGATTATTTATTTTCCCTTTCAAAAGGATTTGCTGCGTTTTTTCCTCAGCCACCTGCACCTTGACATGCTCGCACCATTGCTTGACAGTGCGGAGCGCGTGGTCGGTTTTTTCTACAATTTGGCGGACTGACTCTGCAAAGGTCAGCACAGTCAAGTCATCCACATAGGCTTCGGCTCGCAGTCAGTCTCCATGAGTTTCCTGAGAAGACCTTCGAAGAAGGCATCCCAGAGTGCTGGTCCAAGGACTGAGCCCTGTGGGCACCCCTTCTCAATCTTTCTCCGGATGGAGACATGACTGCATTAAGCTCATTAAGGAGTACTGGTCACCAAAGGTTGTCAAACGCTCCCCTGATGTCAATCAGACCTGCTACGACGTACTTAGCCGGTGCTAGCAGGGAAACACGCCGAATTTCGACAATGACATCCTGCGTGGACCTTCCTTTGGTACACCCATATTGCCTGCCTGTGAGGTTGTGGCCAAAGACTCCTTCGAGGGACTGCAACATCAAGATTTGTAGTGTTTTGCCTAATATGGAAAGAAGGCTGAGTGGTCTCCATGATTGCGGGTCTGACTGATTGCAATCGCCTCCCTTTTGAAGAGTGACAACACACGCAGACTTCCACTGAGTGGGGAATTGTCTGACCTGCAGACAGTCATTAAATAAATCAAGGAGGCTGCTGGAGATTGTCCGCTCAGCCTTCCTTAGCATATTGCTATCTATTTTATCTGGCCCAGGAGATTCGTTGGGCTTTAAGGTTGCAAGGGCCCTGCCGAGGTCGCCTGTTGTCCACAATGGGATGTGGGGCTCGTTCGGAGGGTCCATGATCTTTCGATGCTGCAGGCTCAGCCTGACTCAATTTGCATCGCAGCTAAGACCTGCTCTACATTTGCTTTTCCTATGGAGGACCTGTAATGTCAGCCCCAGGGGTTCTCAGAGCTCTCCGCTTCCACAAAATTTCGCCAGCCTTGCCGTTTGGCTCGTTTGATGGCGCGGTGGAAGGCCTTCTTCTCTTGGATGAAAACACCCCGGAGTGTGGCTCTAGCATTCGGTTGACGAATGTGTTGGTACATCCTTCTGGCTCTATTTACACTTTGATTGAGGGGATTAAGTTCCTCAGTCCACCATGGGACTTTGATCGTCCTGTGCTTCTGTTGCCCGAGTACAGAGAGCCCAGTAGAGTGCAGTGCTGTGGTAAATATGTCCACTTTGCTGTCCACCTCTTCAGGTGTGGATGCGTGCACTAGTAGGTCGGTGTCTGCGGCACGCAGTTCACCTTCCAGTACCCTACAGAATTGTGGCCAGTCAGCATTTTTTGTGCGGAATCGCTTTTCACGCGTGTCTTTGCAGAAGATGTTGTCATCCGTGATGGCAAAGTCAATAACCATGTGATCGCTCTGCATTGCACCTGGTATGACTCACCAACCCTGCAATTTGAGTAGCAGGGTGTACGGCCCAGCTGTGACGTCTATACACGACCTTCCTCCCGGACCATCATAGGTCGCCTCTGTCGTGGGGTCGTTGGCCACAACCAAGTTGTACCTGGTGAGCAGCTCTATATACGCCTCGCCCGCCCCATCCAGGGTTGGGGATCCCCACAATGGTGACCTGGCGTTTGCATCAGCACAGACTATGGAGGGTCGTCCTGATAGGCCTGCTAGAGCCCGCTCGATTGGTTGAAGGCTGTTGGCAACTGGTGCGCCAAATTGCCTGTAAAATGATGTTACAACCAGCTCAAAGCCACCGGCTCGGATGAGCACAGCCACCAAGTGCTGCCTGTTCAGGTGGGTGAGTGCGAGCATGTCAATGGAAGGGTCAATGCAGGCCACT
This sequence comes from Pachypeltis micranthus, assembly GCA_020466155.1. Taxonomy (NCBI): domain Eukaryota; kingdom Metazoa; phylum Arthropoda; class Insecta; order Hemiptera; family Miridae; genus Pachypeltis; species Pachypeltis micranthus. The sequence goes on along the minus strand of CM035773.1, from coordinate 1,500,981 downwards.
GCTGCCTTGGCTCCCGTTCTTGCTCCAGCCTCCACTCGTGCCTGCGATCCTAGACCAAGAGTTTTGGATCCTATGTATGGTTCCTGTATGGCGAGAACACTGCAGCGTTTCTTGAGTGCATTTTGCAGCAACTCAGCCATTACTGGGGAACTCCTATTTGTGTTGTGCTGAAGGATTCGAACTGTTTTAGCCCTATTCATAATCCACTCGTGACTCCTGGAGGGCAATCGCTCGCTGACGAATGGTACAGCGTGCGTCTTGTGTAGAGTGCGAGACCTGTGGCATTTGCGTTCAACGCAATTGGCACACTTGAGGGGAGCCTCACGCTTGCATTCCTTAATAATCCATAATGCTGGCATTTGCAGCACTGTGTGGGGGCTTGATACTTGATGATGGCGCACCGCTGCCAGGCTATTTGGAGGTGCCTTGCCCCCTCTAGTTTTTTGTATAGGCTGAGTGATACCTCGATCACCCAATCCTTCTGTCTGCCACGCTTTTTCGTGAGAAGGGCCTGACGTCCTGCGGCTGCTAGCCTAACGCAGGGTTGTGTTCAACAACTTGTTGGGCCAAGTCCTCTTTTTGTAGGTCGGACCACACGTTGCACAATAGCAAGCGTGGGAAGCGACCCAGGGGGGGCCGACGCTTGTAGCTTCAACTCGTTCTTTGTGGAAATGTGGCTCGTAAGCGCCTTGGCTATTTCTGGAGTTTCCGTCACAATGAAGGCGCCACCTCCTACTGCGGTGCGGATGTCTAGCACTCGGACGCTTAGTGCTTGGAGGTCCGTAGCAGGGACACCCCGCATCAGTGCTGCCATAGCATCTGGGGTGGAGGGACCAGCCTCTACTTCCTCACACGTACGCCTAACCACTGCCACGTTTTGTCATGGGTTTTTAGGTGAGAGTTTGGTAAGCGGTGGAGGCTTCTTATTTTTGTTTTTGGGCGGGGCGCTGCCCTTGGCCTGCACGTCCTGCTTAGTTGGGGCCTTTTTCTTTTTTCTCCTGCGCTTCCTGGCCCTGGCAGACTGCCATTCAGCCTCAGCTCCATTAGGGAGGGAAGAGGGCTCAGTAGCAGCCACTGCTGCATACGAGGGGCCTGGGGTACTAATTTGGCTCATTGGAGCTCCTTGTGCTTGGGGGCCTGGTGGCACTGGGTGCTGAGCAATTGCCCTACGCAGCTCTTCCCCTATAACAGCTGCCACAGTTTCCCGTAGGGGGGTAGTAGCAGGGGGCGATGTCGTTGGCGGGGCACTCGCTTTGATAGCCAGCTTCGATATTTCGAAGAGGCAGCTAGTGACGAGGTCCCGCATTGGTCCCGTCGCGTTGACCCTCATCCGTGCCAGCTGGCCGTGGATTATTTGGACATACGCACAAATCTGCTCCATGTCCGACAGGTTTGGGTCCACGGGGTGTCTAGAACTTGTAGTAGCCAGGTTGCCTGGGCTACTAGGGGGGAAGGGGGAGATGAAGGCGGTTTGCCTGGTTCTTTCCGCCCTTGTTTGTTTGGACGACGAGTAGGTTGCTCATCGTCCGAAGAGGAAGGGGTCGAGCTTGGCGAGCCCGAGGAAGAGGCGCAGGTGGCGTTTTTATTACCTGCTATTGTTTTATTTGACCTTGGCATGTTATTTTTACTATTTGGGGGGGGGGGGAGATTAAAAAAGCAGACTGATGTAGTGTATCGCAGGAGAATTCTGTCCCCCTTCCTGCAGGGGCTGTGTTCTGCGATCCCAGCTCAAGGTAGGGGGTTCCCAGTGTGTCATGTATGTGTCCCTTCTAGCCCGGCTTATGCGGGGAGTACGGCAGTGGAATTGCAGGACTGCAGGGTGAGCACAGTGTGGCGACAGAGTACACTGTGACGCCCAGCCATAGTTAAGCCTCGTTGGATGTAATCCTGCGGGGACCTCATAGAGGTGAGGTTGTCTTTCAAGCTTGGCCCACCCAGCTGTCCCTTTTAGTCGGCTCATACGACACGCAGGGAATACGTCAGCGGTATTCTGGACCCCTGACTGCAGGGTGACATAGAGGTCAGACCACTTGAGGAATCCCGCTCTGTTTGGAAGGAGTTCTTAAAATGGTGTTCCACCTGATCATCTACATAGTTACTTGGTTAGCGTGTTTCAAATGGACAGATCGACTATGACCACGTTTCTTTGCGACTTGCGAACAGTTATAGACTTGCTTTGTAGCAGTCAATGCTGCTAGGTTTGTCTGCCCATCCAACAATCGTTGCTCACTTGTCAACCATGCACTTAATGGCCAAATCAACCAGTAACTGACCAGTGATCACCTGGAGTTCTTCTGTGGATACAGTCTTATAGGCCTTGGTGATCCACAGCAGTGTAGCTCTCTGGGATTGGACCAATATGCTATTTTGATTGACTGTGAGTTTGCTATCCCAACAATAGTGCAGTAGCTAATCGCGCCTAGTTAGAGGGCTTTGTTCATAAGGTTGCATGGACCATCCTTTGGTACACCCATATTGCCTGCCTGTGTGGTTGCAGCCAGACTCCAACCAAGGTACTGCAAAATCATGATTCAATCGCAGACTTGACTGTCCAACTTATCGAGGTCCGCAAGTCGCACGTAAGGCTGACGCTGGCAGCATCAACTTCCTCCTGGTGGAAATAGGGCTGGTCCTTGGTGATTTCAGGCGTTTCCATCACAATGTTGGCACCACCTCCTTTGGCAGTGCCGTTGTATAGCATCACGTAGATCTTGGAGGTGCTCGGGGTGACACTCCTCATAACAGCCGGACGAGCCGCACCCTCCTTGCATGTGGGTCTGATGACCACCACGGCAAAGTGTTTTGGAGGAGGAGCCCTCTTCCTCTTATCGAAAGTGGGAAGTGACACTGAGAGGGGTGTGTGTGTGAGAGAGAGAGATTGATTGATTGATTGATTGATTGATAACGTCTTTATTATTGAATCTGGCGAGGTTTGGCTATACATGGCCATTCTTCCACCCAACCAGAACTTTTCAGTCAACAAGTAACGACACACAGATTGGCACAAGGCGACATTACATGGCAATCAATTTTGTGTTACAAAATTCTCCAGCTTTGTGTTTAAGAAAAAAAAACTACTACTACTAATTAAAAAAAATAATGATAAATAAAAGTTAATAAACGTCTTCTTTACTGCATTCCACATAGGTAATTACGTTCTTCATTTTTTATTCAGTATAAAAAGATAATAAGTATTCCTTCAGATGTTTCTTGAAAGCAGGATAACTGGTCAATTTCTTGAGGTCAGGTGAAAGTCCGTTGTAATATGAAATGCTCTGCATAAGGAATGACTGGCGATAGGCTGTAGTGCGGCACGGCAGCAGCCGGTAACATAAATCCTTATTCCGGGTTTCAAGGGTGTGAATTTGGGAGAACATCTGATATCTGTCAGCGAGGTACCTGGGCCTTCTTGATGAGGTTATTCTAAACATCGTGATTAGAACCATGCACTGGATAAGCTCATCAACTTTCAGGATTTGGAGATGTCGATATTTGTCGTACACCCTGTCGTCATATTTAAGATTTAAAATGTACCTAATACAGGTATTTAAAGCTCTCTGCATTTTGAGCCGGCATACATAGTCCAGATCGCAGGCGACTGCAGCACCATACATGAAGTAAGGTAGGATCAATGTCCTGAACAAGGTCGTTCTAAGGCTTACCGATTTACAGAAAACTAAGTTCCTGAAAGCGTAAAGCAATGAGTGAACCTTCCCCACAGTGGCATCAGTTTGAGAAGTCCAAGACAGATCATCGTTCAATATAATCCCTAGGCATTTCATTTGCTTTACATAGGCAATCTGTACATTTTCAACCGCCAATTTTGGGATTCCACTGAGGGAGAAATTGCCAAGCAATCTGGCATGCCCCATAATCATGGCATTACACTTGTTCGGATTTAGCACAAGGCCATGTCCACTGAACCACCCTGAAAGATTCTCCAGGTCCCGATTGACAGCGCTGACAGCCTCATAAAGCTCCTCCCGTTTGCATGATAGGTATATGTTCAGATCATTGGCATACATCCCCCTTTCACAGACAGATAGAGAATCCGCCAATCGATTTATGTACAGAGCGAACAGTACTGCAGAAAAAGTCGTTCCCTGAGGGGTACCCCTTACCAACCCCACCCACGAAGAAACCTCACCAGTGCTCCTTTTTAGCATTGCCGCCGTCCCACCAGGTACGACCGGAACCACAAGAGTGCCGAGTCATGGCAGCCAATGGATCTCAAGATGGCGATCATCAACCTGTGGTCTATGCTATTGAAAGCATGGCTAAGATCAAGGCTTGTGAAAACAGTCAGTTTCCTTTCATCCATCGCTTTTCTTACATCATCAGTCACCTTAATTAGAGTGGTCTGCGTGCTATGATTCCATCGGTAACCCGACTGGTAGCTATCGAGGATATTGCCTTCCTCTATGAACGCTGAGAATTGTGCAAAGGTTATTCTATCGAAAATTTTTGCTAGGACACCAATAACAGAAATTGGTCTGAGATCGCCAAACTCAAGGGCCGGGCTTTTCTTGGTTATAGGTAGAACGAATGCGCTTTTCCATTGATCTGGATAAATGGATTTTTCGATTGAATAATTGAAGATGTGGACAAGGATGTCAGCGACTTTCTCTGATATGATCTTCATTAGGATTGGCGAAACGTTATCAGGCCCTATCGCATTTGAGGAAATATCCTTTATGGCCTGTTTCACACTGTCAGTAGTTACTGGCAAAAATCGAAATCTCGGCGTACATGTGGGCTCTAAGTTTTCATAAAAAGAGATTAGGGTGTTGTGTTCCTAAGTTACTGAAGAAATTATTCAAACCATTGGTATCAATATTAGGGATGTCGTCAACCGTTTGCTTTCGCTTACCAATCCCCTGCTGTTTTACAATTTTCCAGAATTTGCTCGGATCTTTTACATTTAATAGTTGATTTTTTATAAATTTAAAACGGGCGTTCCGAATAGCATTTTTAACTGTATTTCTCAGTTTCTTGTACGCTAATTCATCTTCTGTCGAACCAGTCCGTCTGCTTTTTCGTAGGATTCTGTTCCTCTCCTCCTGGAGTCTTTTGATGGTGGGTGTCATCCATGGAGTGGGTGGTTCCGTCACACGGATCTCACGCAAGGGAAAATGCTTGTCCATTAAACCCTCGAGGAGAACAGACACTACTGATACCTTTTGGGCAAGATTATCAGAGTTATACACCTCTGAGAAGGAAATATTATATAGTAGAGATAGTAGATATATATATATATATATATATATATATATATAGAGAGAGAGAGAGAGAGAGAGAGAGAGAGACTGACTGACTGAAGAATTTATTTAACAACCTGGGAAATATAGGGCCTTAAGGCCCTCTCTTCCCTGTTCCCAGGAATTAATTACGTAGCAATCACTGTTTCTAGTTGTCATTACCACGTGAATAAAATAAAAAGTATCTTGTAACATTCTGACAAATCTTCCATTGCACTGCTACGTCCACTACACTTTTTGCACTTACACTTCTACATCCACTACACTTTTTGCACTTACACTTCTACGTCCACTACACTTTTTGCACTTACACTTCACACTTACGTAAATACCTCTCATTGTTTGTTTTCCTCGTATTTTTTAATTAACATTTTTTTCATTCTATTCTTAAAACTATTTACACTTAAATTAAAATCAAATATATCTCTGTGTTCGTTATATACATGGATTGCTCGAATCCTAAAAGATCTACTATACAGTACAGTCCTGTGCTTTGGAACCTGCATGAGTTCGCCCCGCGTACCATGCATGTGACCTTCACTCAGCATCATAAACCTTTCACGGAGGTATCTAGGGTTTCCGTACTTAAGAATCCTAAACAACATGGTCGCAGAGGCGAGCGCGAGTCTTTCCCTCACCTTCAACCAGCCCAACTTCAGAATGTATGGCGTTACTTGCTGATCCGTTTTGAGACGTTAAACGAAACGTACTGCCGAATTCAGTGCTTTCTGCATATTATCGCACTGCTCGCTGTTCATGTCGCAGAAAGCTAGTATGGCGTAATCAAAGTTATGCAGTACCAAGCTTTCGACAATCCTCCGTCTTACACTTAACGGCATATCTATTGCTAACCTGCGAAGCTGGTATATTGAACCATACACACGTTTGCATAAGAGCGTGATGTGTGGCAACCATGACAGCGTTCGTGATACAATTATCCCCAGGTTTTTTATGTTGGTCACGTATTCTAGTGGTTCACTATTAATGCACACTTCTGGTATCCACATCGCATCACACTGTGTCACTAGCTTTGTGGTCCCCAGGATCATGGCTTTAGATTTGGCAGCATTTATCGTCATTCCATGACTTTCGCACCATGATACCACGCGTACCAACTCCTCATTTACTGTCTTGACTCCTTCTGACAGGTGAGACAATGGTACGCTTGTATAAAGCTGTAGGTCATCCGCGTACACCATACACTCGCACTGCGTAAAGAGACGAGGCAGCTGGTCTGAAAAAACGGTGAATAGCCTAGCTGACAATACGGAACCCTGGGGTACCCCCTCCTCCAAAACACAGCTTTTTGATAGGATACCATTTGGTGACCTTGTGTTCAGAGTCCTTAAACTCAGATATGAGCCAAACCATTGCAGCATTTTGCCTGAAACTCCTATTGACTCTAGTATTGCCAGCAGGAGTATGTGTATGCTGCACTCGATCGAAGGCTTCGGAAAAATAGATCATCACTAAAATCGTGACCTTCTTTTCGTCCATGGCATTCCTCACATCATCGAGTACTCTTATTAGGGCGGTTTCTGTACTACAACCCACCCGATATGCTGATTGCCTGTCGTCCAAAATATCGTTTTCACACACGAAATCGTTGAACTGCTGGTAGACACACTTGTCAAATATTTTTGCGGGGATGCACAGAATGCTTATTGGTCTAAAATCGCTCACACCCTGTGGCTTCTCTACTTTTTTCAAAGGCTGAATAGCAGCTTGCTTCCAGCATCCAGGATAGATCCCTATTTTCACGGACTCATTAAAGATGTGAGTGAGCACCGGACTTATCACATCAACTAGTAATTTCAATACTTCTATCGAAACTCCATCGATTCCTACAGTGCTCGACTTAATGGACGAAATAACTTTTTCCACCGTGCATTGGTCAATTACAATGGATTCGAAATGATTAGTTCGAACCCTGGCCATAGTTCTGTACTCTTCTATCAACCCTGGCAAGCATGACTTCCCCCTTTTACGGCCAAAATGTTCGTTCAGCTCATCAACCGGCACAGGCAGCACATCCGGAATTGCGATCCGCTTTCCAAATCCCATGCCCTTGACTATTTTCCAAAAGTCCCTAGGTTGGCGTGACATCTCAAAAAGCTCGCGAAAATATCTAATTTTTGCATTCCTCATGTTTTGCTTTAATTTGTTCCGCGCTGATCTCAAGGTGTTCTTATTTTCGTTCGTTCTTGACTTGAGAAACGCTTTATAGGCAATGTCCCGATTCGCCATTAACTTTCTTAAGTCCTCAGAAATCCAAGGAGTGGGAGGGTGTTTTGGTTTAATTTCCATTAATGGAAAGTGGCGATCATAGAGAGAAGTTACCATATTATTGAAAATATCCACCTTGCCGTCCACACTCTTCTCTGCGTAAACTTTCCCCCAATGCATTGCTTTTGCTTCAGCAATAAATACGTCAGTTTTAAAGTTCTTCTTATTTCTAATCATGATTTTTCGGATAACCGTTTTTTTCTTGACAAACAAAACCACACAGTAAATGAGTTCATGCATAGACAAGCCTGGGACACCAGTCTGACCATACTTCTCAATTATCACCGGGTTATTTACCATTATCAGGTCCAATAGGGTTGAGGAGTGTGCAGTATGGTAACTAGGCATTAAGTTTACATGGGTAATGTCATGGGCTTCCATCAATTTCAGTAATTGTCTCGAATCGGCGTTATTTGTCAGTAGGTCGGCATTGAAATCACCCATAACGACAATATCCTGATGTACAGCCTGAATTTTGCTGATCACATCGAAGACTTCTTCAATCCTGCCATGTTTCGGAGGCCTATAAACCACCCCAATCACAAGCCGAGATCCATTCCCGTTTACTTCAATAAAGATGTATTCTGGACCCTTGGAGTATTCTGACTTAGATCTAGAAAGTTCGACGAAATCAAAAGTTGATCTGACTAAAAATGCTACTCCACCCCTTGCCCTACCACTTCTATCATTCCTAATCCATCTGTACCCAGGTACACTGATGGATGAGCTAGATATTTCTGGTTTGAGGAAAGTTTCGCAAATTGCCACAACGTCAATTAAATTGCCTTGTAGAATAAGTCTGAATTCATCCAAGTGTGCCACTACCGATTCAATATTGACATGTATTAATTTCAACCCTTTATGGTTCCCTAGCTGATCCCTCAAGAATGACCTCGTACTATTCATCATCATTAATGGAATAAAAAGCAACCAACATTGGCCAACCGAACCTTGACGACACCTTGAGCATGCAGGAAACTACAATTCTCAAACAATAAAGAAATATAAAAGAAACTTTCAGGAAACACAAACTAAACCATAATTCACTAGCAGAAAATAAACTAAAATAAACTCCGAGTAACGCTTCACGAATAAGTACCAGTTCCAAACCGCATCGACACCAATGAAGAGGTGCATTGTCTTGGCTCATGTTTCTGACAGCGTTGATCCTCCTCTTCCGTTTTTTGATGTCGGGATGTTCTTCAAATCCGTTGCCGACCGAATTACGAATGTGGTCGAGTTTTCACACTGCTTGAGACAGATATCTCCGTTTCTGATCCAAACAAATCTGTAATTATTTTCGACCTTGAAAATCCGAGCCGTGTTTAATAATTTCCGTTTGGCCGAGGTGAGACTGTGGTTAACAAAGATTTTCGTGGCCTCCCCATGTATGAATCCTAACTGTCGGGAGGTCAACTTCTTCTTCCGAGAAGCGGTCATAAACTTATCTTTGTCGAGCTTACGCACGAAAGAGACACAGATTGAGCCGGGACGATCGGTAACATTAGAGCGCCGTCGGAAACAGTTGTTAATCGCATTTGTTGGTATATCAATATCGATCGTTGTTCCCAACTGCTGAACGAGGTCCTCCACTACTTCTTCCTTGCAGTGAGGAACACCACATATCTCGATGGTATTAGCCAGAGTCGCCTGCTCCACGCCCATCATAGCCTGCTCAAGTTCGTCTACTCGTTTCTCGAGTAATTCGTTTCGAGCTTTCATATCTTCGTAGGCCGTTGACAAAGAGACGAGCTCAGCTTTGAGACTGCCGATAGCCTCTGTGTTTTTATCGAGAACATCGGAGTAATGATTGAGGTGATCTTTGATATCTTTAATCTCCGATGACTTAAACTCCTTGAACTCTGTCCGGAAATCGGAAATCATCTTGGCAATGTCAGCCATAATATTTTTGTTACCATGGTTTTCTGCAGTTTTGATCGGTTTCACAGTGCCTCCAGATATCTTTCCCCTTTTCGATGCAGAAACACTGTCTTCTTGATTCTTTATTGATGTGGAATGCGGAGGTGTGCCATCATGTGGAATGCGGAGGTGTGCCATCAACACTTGTCTCGTCTCTTTCTTCAAAGTTCATGGTTTCTCTTCTGCTCCTCACGCAACCGAAACATTGGTAGGGCTTCCTATTGTCTCTCAACAAAATGAAGTCCGATTTTTTCATATTCTGACAATCTAAATGAAATGTCTCTTTGCATAACTCACATAGGATGCGATATGCATTGTTTGCGAAACCTCTATCACACTTGACGCACTTTTCGGACATTTTAAAGTGTTTAGTAGACAAGTAGGTGACTTACTCGGGTGAGGTAGTGAGGAGGTGTTGACGAACGGGAGCGCCTAAATGGACTTTGCCGAAAAGTCAACGAGACAAAACCGACCTTTGCCTAAAAAAAGCTGACGCGCTCACAACAAACCGTCTTCTTGCACTCCTATAACTTGAATTCTCGAGTGAGAAACTGGCCGAAAACCGTAATTATCACGCGAAAATCGTGGGAATTTTCTCGCTAACACCTTCAATACAGTTAAGTCTACTCACGAACCAAAAATCTTAACTAGTAAAAAGCGGGGAGCGAAAGAAACACGTGTGATCACTACAACGAACAGAACGCAACTGGAGAGAGAGAGAGAGAGAGAGAGAGAGAGAGAGAGAGAGAGAGAGAGATGGAGAGAAAGAGAGGGAGAGAGAGAGAGAGAGAGAGAGAGAGAGAGAGAGAGAGAGAGAGAGAGAGGGAGAGAGAGAGAGAGAGAGAGAGAGAGAGAGAGAGAGAGAGAGAGAGTGATGCGGAATGCGGAGGTGTGCCATCATGTGGAATCGTGCCTGTCATCCATTATATGACTGACAAACCAAAATAACCTTAATGCCACTCTTTATATTTAGACTAAACTAAACACATAAATCATCAATGTTCATGCCAAATAAGTTACATGCATTCCTACCAAATATACCACACAAATCATGCAGACATACACCTTTCATACCAGCTGGTTGGAGTGGGCAATAGAGCCCGAGCCTGCCCCAACCCAACCCAACCCAACCCGACCTTCAGAGCTTGATCTCGGGGAGGTCCTGAGACGTCCCTGAAAATCAATAGAAAGGTAAAAACCCTGCAAATTATTACACAACGGTTTATTATTATTATGAACAGCTTGACCTAGTATTACTGCTACGAAACCCATTCCATTCGATTCAGCATCAAAAAATTCTAGTAAACCATACGAAACATAACCTGACTACAATGGAACTACGGAAACTAAATATTCCCCCGGCGCCAGGTGCCCTTAAGCACCTGTAGGCATTTATGATCCGATGTAGGGGTGTGCGGAGGAAGTGCCAGCCTCATCGGCTCTAACCTTCCTCCGCCCCATCGGGCAAAAAGAGTTGGGGAAATGACTACTTCCAGCGAACCCTCGGCAATTGGCACGACGTTGCGAGTCGAGCGGGCGGTTTTGATGAGACGGGGGGGAGGGAGTACTAAAGACGACACGTTTACTTCCACTGTAGTTCCCGCGAGTTCTTTCAATTAGTTTACATTGGCTCAATATAAGTACTGTAATTTCCCTATACACAGTTGTACACGTCTGATACTCATTCCATTCGAGCCAGGATGTAAAAATACCTTGAAAACAAAACGAAACACGGCGTATTTGCGATTATACTGTGTTTTGTTAATGTTTTAAACCATTTTTTGTCCATAACAACCATGGGCTTCGTCTGATCGGATTTCCGAGATGGCGGGCACAACTAGATACCAAATGGGATTTTTGTGCGAAAGAACGGATTTTTTAGACCACCTTAAAGGCACAAAACGGCCTGACATTGCAGATTTCGAATCCCCATGTCTTGAAACGTTAAGTATCAAATTTTGAGGGGGGTTGTAAAAAATTTTTCCTGGCCGAATACAGGGTTATTATTCAGGATGAATAATAAACCAAAACTCATAATAACACTGAAATCATAAAATAAATTGATTAAGTAAACACACAAATAAATAAATGAAATAACTTAGCCCCACCTACTCGCATCATTCATACACACTACCTCCCCTTCTCAGCAGTACATCGTAACTGAAACTACGAGTACATACATTTCTAGATAATTAGATACTGCAGGTATTAATTTACAAAATAAACTTTGTGCACACTTCGCTATCTCAATCTGCATCAAATATTATTATGTTAATAAGCTTCCAATAATCTTTCTCTAAATTTGCCTTTAAATCTCCAATTCCTGCGTTAGATCAAACAGTTCAACGTTATCATGAAATAGTTTAGCGCCAAAAGAATATCTCTCTGGATAAGGTCAAACGCAGCTGAGAAGTCGACTAACACCATAATGGTCACCTTCTGATCCATCGCTCTTCTGACTTCGTCAAGTACAGCAATGAGTGCGGTTTCAGTGCTGAAAGCTCATTATAGACTGTCTTGTCTAAGACTTTACCCGTGGCACACAACAGTGAAGTGGCTCAGTAATCACTCACAGTCAAGGGCGCTTTTCCTGTCGGCAGCGGCTTGATTATCGCCGTTTTTCAGATATCCGTGTATACACCCGTCCGAAGAGAGTAGTCGAAGACGTGAGTCAATACAGGGAGTATTGCATCCGTTAAAATGTGCAATATCTCGACCGAGATACCATCAGCGCCAGTTGATTACGATGTCACGCCAAACAGTGCCTCCTTCACAGTTTCAACGGTGATTGGTGGAATCTTAAAATCTTCATGAGGTATCGCGAGGTAATATAACTGTTGATAACTTTGGGTGATGCAGGTAGATAAGAGAATCGATAGAAGTGTTGGCCAAGATCCTCAATTGACACTTTCAATTATGATTCAGAACTTTTGCCGCCGATTCCCAAATTTCTTATGATTCTCCACAAGTCCCTTGGACTTTTATTTGTCTCGAACAGCCTGTAATAGTACTTGATCTTTGCATTGCGGAGCATTTGTTTAGTCTTGTTTCTCAGCCTGTTGTACGCGGTATGTGTGTCACGGTTCTTCATTTTTCGAAACCTCCTGTATTCATTGTCCTGCCTTTGCATCACTTCCCTCAACTCTGCGCTGATCCAAGGTGCAGACTGGTGCCTCGCATTAATCTGAATTAAGGGGCAGTGTTTGTTGTACAGCTTGGAATAATATAATAATACTACTACTATAATCTCGTTCTTGTTCACTGCCGATTCGTTGTAGACCACATCCCAACTCAATGCACACGCCTCTGCCAACAGTGCTTGTTTATTGAAATTTCGCTTATACCTAGCGAAAACACACCTCCTCTCCGCCTTCCCCGACTTGAGATTCAACAAACAATAGATCAAGTCATGCCTAGAGAGAGCACATGCCAAAAGCTGCGCATACTTCCTCACAACGCTGATATCGTTAACGATAATTAGGTTCAATAACGTGCTGGAACTTACTAGGTGGTGCGTGGGTTGTAGCGGCAAGTACTCAAGATAACGAGAAGCCAAAATCTGACGAAGCTGCTTACTGTACGCTGCGTCAGTTAGCAGGTCTGAGTTGAGGTCGCCCAAGACGATCACATGGCTATAAGCAGTAAGTAGTTTCGCGACCCCCTGGAATACCTCATGAATCCTTCCCACTTTTGTAGGCTGATAAATGGCTTCAACTGCCAACTTGGCCGCACCATATTCAAGCTCAATGAAAATGAATTCCGAGCTTTTTGAGTACGCAGAAGGCGAGCTAAACAGTACTTTATATTTGTTTTTAAAATGGACGAGCAAGGCAACCCCTCCCCTCCCATAACCAGTACAGTCGTTCCAAACCCACTCATAGTCTTTAATCTTCACTGACTCAGATGATACGCCAGGCTTCAAAAAGGTCTCACAAATGGTGATGACATCGAAGGCTCCTCCGCTGAAAACTGCTCTAATCTCGTCCAAATGGGCAACCACGGACTCTGCGTTTATGTGTGCTAAATTGACATGCTTGCCCAAGTTTCTGATATGAGCTCGGATTGCTTTATTTATTGCTGCCATGGCCTCTTATCGATCGGGCAAACCATGTCAAACAACATGAGCCATGTTCACATTTTTCCTGAGAGTGGGCTGATTTTGAGAAAAAAGAACTGCTGGTATTCAACGGCAGTGAAATGAAGAGAACTGCGAGCCAGTGACTCACCAACAGGACAGAAATCGTAATATTGAAAGAAGGAAAAGAATGTTGAACGCAAGACATACGTCGTGTTGTCAAGAACAATTCGCAATCAAAGGTCCGGGGATCAAGCCTGCCGACGCAAGGAGGTTCAACTCTGGGGATTTCCGTCATTTGAGACAATTTTTCTCAAATCTTCGATCTTGCGGATCAGTATAGGCTGAGTCTCCTCCTCTTTCTTCATCAATATATTCCCGTTAGGTTCCACACGAAACTAAAGCCACTTCTTTATTTTTGCAGCATTTAGCAATTTCCTCTTATAAAAACAGAGGCTATGATTTATGAAGATTTTGCTAGCCTCACCCTCATTGACACCCAGGTCGTGGGTCGTTAAATTGTGGCTTTTTCTCGAGGCGGCCATCGGATAGTCCTTATCGATCTTTCTGACGAATGATAAAAACATGGGACCCGGAGCCACACCGTGATTCAGCGGGCGCCTTCTGGAGCAATTGTTAATCGCCAGTGCAGTGTTAGCACATCACCAACTTTCTTCACCAATTCGAGCACATTTGCATTTGGTGTTACCGGAATCCTGCTTATCTCCACACAATAAATGAGTGGCAGCTGCTCATGTCTCTGATAACACTCCCCAATTGATTCACGCAGCTTTCTATTTTATCTGGCCCAGGAGATTTGTTGGGCTTTAAGGTCGCCCTGACGAGGTCGCCTGTTGTCCACAATGGGATGTGGGGCTCGTTCAGAGGGTCCATGATCAGCTCCCTTGCTGCCCTCTGGGCTTCAATGTCTCAAGCTACTTGGTCGTCAGGGAATGCCTTCTCAAGGAGGGTTTCCAGTGAACTTTCGATGCTGCAGGCTCAGCCTGACTCATTTTGCATGGCAGCTAAGAAATGCTTTACGTTTGCTTTTCCTATGGAGGAATCGTAATGTCAGTCCAACGAGTTCTCAGATCTCTCCGCTTCCACAAAATTTCGCCAGCCTTGCCGTTTGGCTCGTTTGATGGCACGGTGGAAGGCCTTCTTCTCTTGGATGAAGGCTGTTCGGAGTGTGGCTCTGGTATCAGGGTCACGAGTGTGTTGGTACATCCTTCTGGCTCTATTTACACCTTGCTAGAGGGGATTAACTTCCTCAGTCCACCATGGGAATTTGATCGCCCTATGCTTCTGTTGCCCAAGTCAGGAGCCCAGCAGAGTGCAGTGCTGTGGTAAATATGTCCACTTTGCTGTCCACCTCTTCCAGTGTAGCAGGGTGTGAGACACAGCCCTGACGTCTATGTATGTGTCCCAGCCCATCATAGGTCCCTCAGTCATGGGATTCCTGGCAACTAACAAGTTGTACCTGGTGAGTAACTCTATATACGCCTCGCCCGCCCCATCCAGGGCTGGGGATCCCCACAATGGTGATCTGGCGTTTGCATCAGCACAAACTACGTAGGGTCATCCTGATAGGCCTTCTAGAGCCCGCTCGAGTGATTGAAGACTGTTGTGATCTTTACAGAGTCAGTCCGCCAAATTGAAGAAAAAACCCACCATGTGCTCCGCACTGTCAACCAATGGTGCGAGCATGTCAAGATGCAGGTGGCAGAGGAAAAGTGAAGTCCCCTTCAAGTCCTCTTGAAGGGGAAAGTGAATAATCCACCCACAATACGCTTTGGTGGCCACAGGCTCCTTCTTGAAAAGCACGTTAAGTATTTAGGAGTGAATATAGGTGAGAGGTGGGGTTTCAACCAACACCTCCAGTCCCTTAAAGGCACTACCATTGCAAGGTTTGCCTCACTGCATGCCATTACTAAGGCCACTTGGGGTGTGTGATACCACGACACTATCCTCATGTATAAGGTCATCTATCTAGGTGTGATTGGCTACTGCCCCGTTGTCTGGGGTAGCAAACTAACAGTCAATCAAAAGAGAGTATTGGCCCAATCCCAGAGAGCCGCGCTCCTGTGGATCACCAAGGCCTACAAGACTGTATCAACAGAAGCACTCCAGGTGATCACTGGTCAGTTACCAGTTGATTTGGCTGTTGAGTGCATGGCTGACAAGTGGGAGAGTGAAACGGGAGCTTCCCCCGCTTTGGGCTGAACTCCGTGCAGACCTCACCACAGAACAGAAACTTGCCGCCATCGATGAATGGGCTCTAGAGAAATGGCAAGCGAGATGGGAATCCTCGTCAAAGGGACGTGATACGTATGAGTTCTTCCCCAACATCCATGAACGTCTTTCTAGGAAATGGGTTGAGCCAGACCACTGGACGAGCCAGTTCCTCACGGGACATGGTGACTTCAATGCGCGGCTCCACTCCTTTTCTCCGAAAGATTCTCCATTATGCACGTCATGTGCCTCCAGGGCGGAGGAAACAAGAAACCATGTACTGCTCCACTGTAGTTACTACAACAGTGAGCAACGGTTGTTGGGAGGGCAAACGAACTTTGCAGCATTGACTGCTACAAAGCAAGCTTATAACCATTTTGCAAAGTTCGCAAAGAAGGTGATGGCTAAGAAACGTGGTCATAGTTGATCTGTCCTTTTGAAACTTGCCACCCAAGTAAACAGTAAGATCAGGTAGGGAACCAGATTAAGAACTCCTCCCAGATGGTACGGGATTCCTCAGGTGGTCACCTCCGCGCGGTAACACACGGGCAACAGCTCTCCACCGGGAGACTGGCTAACGACCAAATACCTGCCGTACCTCCACAGGTCTGAGTTCGGTGGATGCTGCAGGGGCTGGCTTCTTGCATATTAGCGAAACCGCAACTTCTATGACTGATATAACCCTCATCGAGGGTTTAGGTACAGTCATCAAATAAGGAAACAGACCTGGTTGAAGGCTGTTGGCAACTGGTGCACCAAATTGCCTGTAAAATGATATTACAACCAGCTCCGATGAGCACATTGGCCAAGTGCTGGCTGTTCAGGTGGGAGAGAGCGAGCATGTCAGTGGACGGGTCAATGCAAGCCACTGCTGTCTTGGCTCTCGTTCTTGCTCCAGTCACCACTCGTGCCTGCGATCCCAGACCAAGAGTTTTGGATCCTATGTATGGTTCCTGTATGGTGAGAACACTGCAGTGTTTCTTGAGTGAATTTTGCAGCAACTCAGCCATAACTGGGGAACTCTTATTTGTGTTGTGCTGAAGGATTTGGACTGTTTTAGCCCTATTCATAATCCACTCGTGACTCCTGGAGGGCAATCTCTCGCTGACGAATGGTACAGCGTGCATCTCGTGTAGAGTGCGAGACCTGTTGGCATTTGTGTTCGACGCAATTGGCACACTTGAGGGGAGCCTCACACTTGCATTCCTTGTTCAGATGTGGCAAGGCGCACTAGACGCACACAACAGGTGGCCATAGCGCTGGCATTTGTAGCACTGTGTGGTGGCTTGGTACTTTCGGATGGCACACCGCCGCCAGGCTATTAGGAGGTGCCTTGCCCCCTCTTTTGTCTGCCAGGCTTTTTCGTGAAAAGGGGCCTGACGTCCTGCGGCTGCAAGCCTAACGCAGGGTTATGCTCAACAACTTGTTTGGCCAAGTCCTCTTTTTGTAGGTCGGCCCGCATGTCGCACAATAGTATGTGTGGGAAGCAACCCCGGGGGGCTGATGCTTATAGCTTCAACTCGTTCTTTGTGGAAATATGGCTCGTAAGTGCCTTGGCTATTTCCGGAGTTTCCACTGCGGTGAGGATGTCAAGCATTCGGACGCTTAGTGCTTGGTGGTCCTTAGCAGGGACAGGGGACACCCCGCATCAGCGCTTCCATTGCATCAGGGGTGAAGGGACCAGCCTCTCCTTCCTCCCACATACGCCTAACTACTTTGTCGTGGGTTTTTAGGCGGGAGTTTGGTAAGCGGTGAAGGCATTTTATTTTTGTTTTCATTTTTATTGTATCCCTTGTTTTTGGGCGGAGGTGTGGGCCATTCAGCATCAGCTCTATGAGGGAGCGACCCAGGGGGGCTGATGCTTGTAGCTTCAACTCGTTATTTGTGGAAATATGGCTCTTAAGCGCTTTGGCCATTTCTGGCGTTTCCGTCACAATGACGGCGCCACCTCCCACTGCGGTGCGGATGTCAAGCACTCGGACGCTTAGTGCTTGAAGGTCCGTAGCAGGGACACCCCGCATTTGCGCTTCCATTGCATCAGGGGTGGAGGGACCAGCCTCTCCCACCTCACACGTACGCCTAACTACTACCACGTTTTGTTTGCATTTTTATTGTATCCCTTGTTTTTGGGTGCTGCCCTTGGCCTGCATGTCCTGCTTAGTTGGGGTCTTTTTCTTCTTCCCCCTGGGCTTTCTGGCCCTGGCAGACTGCCATTCAGCCTCAGCTCCATGAGGAAAGGAGGAGGGCGCAGTAGCGGCTACTGCTGCATATGAGGGGCGTGGGGTACTACCCTGGCTTGTTGGAGCTCCTTGAGCTGGGGGGGCTGGTGGCACTGGCTGCTGGGCAATTGCCCTGCGCAGCTCTTCCCTCATGACAGCCGCCACGGTTTCCCACAGGGGGCTATATCGTTGGGGTGCACTAGCATTGACAGCCAGCTTCGATATTTTGAAGAGGCAGCTGGTGTCGAGGTCTCGCATTGGTCCCGTCGCGTTGACCCTCATCTGTGCCAGCTGGCTGTAGATAATTTTGACATACACACAAATCTGCTCCATGTCCGACAGGTTAGGGTCCACAGGGTGCCTAGTACTTGTAGTAGCCAGGTTGCCCGGGCTACTAGGAGGAGAAGGGGAAGATGAACTCGGTTTGCCTGGTTCTTTCCACCCTTGTTGGTTTGGACGACGGGTAGGTAGCTCAGTGTCCGAAGAAGGAGGGGTCGAGCTTGGAGAGCCCGAGGAAGGGGCGCAGATGGCGTTTTTATTACCTGCTGATGTTTTAATTTACTTTGTCAGGTTATTTTTACTAATGGAAGGGGGGAGGGGAGAAGCAGACTGGTGTAGTGTACCCTTGTGAGTTCATTTGTTGTGTGTGTTAGTGGTATGAGCGAGAGGTGCTCGAAGCAGTGCCCTGGAAGCTCCCCCTCAGGCATATTGATTCTAGCCCCTTTCGCTGGTCCGTTGAAGGTCAAAGGGAGGCCCCCCATATGCGCCACAGCTGCCAGTCCGGCCACCCACCGGGACTAAGACGCATGAGGGATTTTTCAGCTGCTGCTCAGCGTCAGCCCTCGGCCACTGGTGATGTGGTGAGTGGGACACACGCTATCAGCCGCCTCAGCAACGTTCAAACCTGGTTTTTCCCCCTCCTCATTCCAAAGGCCCCACTGATATAGGGGATCGCTCATAGGTGTTAGTGAACTACTTATAGGACTGTCTTTCGCTCATTATGAGTGTTTTAAGTCAATGTGTTCTGCCACGTGAGCCGTTGCAGTGTATTTCGTATCTGGAATATGTTGTGTATGTCAGTGTCGTGAGTTTTAAGCCCCTTTAAGGCCGGCTTTTACGCCCACGCAGAGGATATGGCAGGAAAATTCTGGACCCCCAACTGCAGGGTGAGCACAGTGTGGCGACTGAGTACACTGTGACGCCCACCCTCAGTTAAGTCTCGTTGGATGTAATCCTGCGGGGACCTCATAGAGGTAAGGTTGTCATTCCAGCTAGGCCCACCCGGCTGTCCCTTTTAGTCGGCTCATACGACGCAGGGAATACGTCAGCGGTATTCTGGACCCCCGACTCCAGGTTGAACAAACACACACACAGCTACTGCAGTCCAAAGGCAGCCTTCATTGTTCTAATTTATGTTGGTAGTTGGTAAATGTAATGCCCAATTGTCCTCAAGTTCTATTCCAATTAGCCATGAGGTTTAAAACGTGAGCTAAGTAATGCTTCTAATGCTTGTCGTACCATTAAACTGTTGATTTGTCTTTTGGCGATTTCATTTTGATGCTTTTATCTACGCTTTGCTTTCGCTGTAGCTCCTTTTCTGTACCTATTAAGTATCGTTTTTTAATAGATTTGACATTTCCAGTTGCAGTGACGTGGCGTCGATTCATTTAGTTAGTTCAAGTTTTTTGGTGATTAACTTTTGAAGTTGGGCTTTTTGTGATCCCTCGTGTCTACTGGCTGCCAACAAGAAGGCACTGCTACCTGTTCGTCCCCTTTCCCAGTCATCTCGTCCTGGTTGATTACCCTTGACATTTGCATTACTTAGAAACGCAACTTTTGTCCCATCGTCGCATCAGTCGTACTTTTTTAATACCCCCCCGAATAACCTAATTTTCATTTGTAGTAAAATATCTCGTATGATTTTCTCATAAGTGGGATTTTCTCTGTTTCCTTTTCTTTTCCCTTCGCTCTTATCGAAGCCAACAGGATAGTATGTTCTGGCACAGAGTTTCTCAAAGTTTCTCAGATGATGATATTGCCGATTCTAAGTCGCTGTCTTGTTATGGTTATCAACAATCCAAATCCCGCCATAAAAGAAGCAGGTGAGATTGAATTGGACATACTTTTCTTCACGTTTTGTGATAAACTTACTATAGACTGCAGCATTGTTTGGAGGAACTGGTTGTAATCCTCAAACCAATATTTTAACATTTTAACAATTCCTAAACAATTAACTGCAAACATTTTTTCTTAGCACACGTGTTTCTAGTTATTTTAGCGAATTTTCGTGCAATCGTGGAAAACTGCAATCTTGAAAAAAAAGTTTCCTTCCAAAATACGATTCATGTTTGTGAAGTTTTTTGGATGTTGTAGTGAGCTAGTTACCAACGACACTACTGTTATTATTATACACATCTGATTGCGTGTTATCTTGCTTGTAGATTAAAATATAGACGATTCATTCTGTGTTCTAACGAATTGACGTGTAGTCATTTTACATTAATTTACACTAATATGCACAAGACACATATTTTGGCGCAGTCGGCGTAATACGGACAGCTCTCAATCAGAGTATCAACTATCATTATTTTACTAATGATCCAGTAGATAGCTGTCGCTTTTGTCTAGTAAACTACTGCAATGGAAGCTTCTACAAAACCTCGACGTTGATGAATGGTCATTTTTTGCCAGAGGTCAATATTTGTTCGAAATTTTCAACTTCCGTTGTGCTACACAAGAATCTGGCGAGAAGTTGATGGATTATCATGTGCGACTATGTAAACTAGCGTCGTCGTGTGATTTTTAGATAAAAGTACAAATTCTCAGGGGGACAAATTCCTATAGATTGAGAAAGGAAATGTTAGAAAATCCTAACAAAACTTTAAAAGAAATTCCAACTATGGGACAGTCTAATGAGTTGGTAAAATCTCAAATGTATTTTTTCAACAACACGGGTTTAGAAAACGTGAATAAATTGACATCTAACCTAAAACGAACCTGCTATGCTTGTGGTGGTGATTTTCCCGACGTGAATTCTAAGTGCCCTGCTAAAGGAAAAAACTGCAAGGAATGTGGGGGGATGATTAACTTGCCCAAAACCAAATGGTGTGAAACTTTCATATTGGGAGGAAAACAAAAATTTACAAAAACTCGGAAAGGAAAAGTCTACGAAGCTAAAGATTCCGATGAAAGTAGCAGTGAAGATTCTTCAAATGAGTGTGATAAGTCGCTGAATGTTGTAAATATAGCAAAAACCCGAAAAATTCCAAAAACAATTGTGAATGGAAATGGACAGAAAGAAAAAAAGTACGTTTCATTATAGATACGGGAAGTTCGGTTAATTTGATTGATAAATCCATTTATGACAGTTTTGAAAGTCCGCCCAAACTCAAACCTACTAGCAGAAAGCTATTAGCTTATCAGGCTCGTACTATTCATCTCCTTGGAAAATTCAAGTGCACTATGAAACACAAAAAGAGAGAAGTTACCACCATCATTGTAGTAGTAGAGATGGGAGACTCACTTCTGTCTTGTGAAACGACAAAAGAGTTGGGTATCGTTGGGTGTTGGAAAATTCAAGAACGAACAATTTAAACTACACATTGACGCAAGTCCTATAGCAGTTGGGTTCCAAAGAACACCTGTGCATTTCAAATAAAAGTTGATAGCGAACTAAACAAACTACTTGAAGGTGATATTATTGAAAAAGTAAACGGACTAAACCACTTGGGTTTCACCTATGGCGTTAGTTCCTAAAAAAGATGGAAGTCTCCGAATCTGTGTGGACATGAGAGCTCCGAACAAAGCCATAAAAAGAGAGCGGTTTCCTCTTTCTACAATTGATGATGTTGTCTCACTTGTCAATGGGTCTACAGTGTATTCAAAACTAGACTTGAATAAAGGTTTTCACCAGCTGGAGTTGTCACTGGACTCGAGGAATATAACCACATTCGCTAGTCGTTAAGGTTTATTTCGCTACAAATCTGAATTTCGGCATTTATTTCTTTCCCAGAAAAATTCCATCAAATTGTGCGACAACTCATTGCTGACATTCCAGGGTGTATAAACGTCAGTGACGATGTACTAATTTTTTTGGTAAATTAGGAAAAGACCATGATATAGCACTGCATTCTGTTATGTCCAGGTTACAGGAGTCCGGTTTAACTCTGAATGTAGATAAAAGCATTTTTCGTCAGATATGTGTTCCATACCATGGATTAGAATTATCTGGAGAAGGAATTTCTCCAGCAAAGGAAAAATTGAACACAATTGAAGCCTTAAAACCTCCTCAAGACATTCATAAAAAGAGAAGTTTCTTTGGCATGCTAAATTTTCTGCCAAGATTTATTCCGAATTTAGCTAACGATACAAAACTTTGAGTAGGCATTGTTCAGGAAAATTAAAGAGAAGGTAAAAAACGCCATAAACAACAAATTCTTTGACATCAATAAAACTGCCCACTTGTACGTTGATGCTAGACCTGAAGGTTTAGGGGCAATTCTTGCTCAACCTGGTGATAGAAACCCTAAAATCGTGGCTGTGCAAGCATCAGCTTGACTAGTGTTCAAAAGCGATATGCAAAAATAGAAAGAGAAATATTAGCCATCGCTTGGAGTGTCCAACTTTGGAACGATCTGCTAATAGGGTCTAAATTTGTGATTCATACCGACCACAAGCTCCTGGTATCACTTCTGAACAAAACTCACGGAGAATTTTCTCCTCGTTTAGACAGGCTCATGTTCAAATGTCTCTGCTACGATTTTTCTATTGAACACATTCCAGGAAAAGAAAATCTATCTGATTATGTGTCTAGACATCCCTTACAAAAAAAATTCAAAAGTGATGATTCTTACATTAATTTCGTTATGGAGATCACTCTTCCGTCGACTATATCTCGTGAAACTCTTTCCCGCATTTCCAAAGAGGATGAAGAGCTTAATAAACTCACCCAAGCTATTCGGAACAACCAGTGGGAGGATCCACTGGTACAGAGATTTAAGATCCTTAGGGACGAGTTGGCAGTTACAATGGATAACATTGTTCTTCGTGGTTCGAGAATAGTCATTCCCAAAAAACTACAGGCCAAAGTGATTGCGTTGGCACATCGGGGACATCAAGGCATGACGAAAAGCAAGGAGTTACTAAGGACCAAAGTATGGTTTCCTAACATGAATAGGCATCTATACGCAGCTATATCAACATGTATACCATGCCTTGCCAACAGCTCTAAGACAAGTCGAGATCCTATCAAGCCCACTCCTACACCATCCAGCCCATGGGAGTCGCTTTCATTGGACTTCGCTGTACCTTTTCCAAACGGGAGGAATGTTGCAGTTTTGATCGATGATTACAGTCAATATCCAATTGCTGAGGGTATTTCATCTTTGACTTCTGACATCGTGACCCACTTGTTGTTAGGCATTTTGCACTTTACGAAATTCCTACTTCACTCAGGAATGATGGAGGACCACCTTTCATCAGCCATCAATTTTCAGCTCTGAATAAGCCACAAGAAAGTTACGAGTTTATGGCCCGAGGCGAATGGAAGAGTAGAACACTTCATGTCAAACATGAACAAAACCATCCGATCGGCAATAATAGAAAGTAAGAATTGGGAAGATGCATTGATGGAGCATTTCATCCAGTATAGAGACACTCCACACTGTTCCACTTAAATCCAACGTTCTAAAGTATTGTTAAGGTCTAATTTTCGTTCATTTTTACCTCAAATGGCATCCAATTTGTTCTGTGATGATGTAGATGAACAACTCTTGGAAAATGATGAAAGGTCCAAAGAAAAAATGAAGAACTATGCAGATGCTAGGAGACATACTAAGATTCACGAACTTAAGCCAGGAGATCAGGTACTAGTGAAACAGCAGAAGGTCGACAAATATTCCACACCTTTCAATCCAAATCCATTAGAGGTTGTCGATGTCCAAGGAACTCGGATAACTGCTCAGTCAGATAGTCATCTGATCACAAGAAACTCTTCACATTTCAAGAGGATACCCGAACGAGACGAGGAGTTGGTGGAAATGGAAACAGAAGGAGCACCCGTCAATTCTCCTAGTAACTTCATACCGAATGTTACAGAGAAATACCAAGAACAAGCATCAGGGACTCCTGGAGAACAAGTGTGTTCTAGAAGCGGAAGAGTGATTAAACTCCCATCAAAATTTAATGATTTAATCATGTGTTGGAATATTTCGGCCTAGGGAGGAATGTAGTGAGCTAGTTACGAACGACACTACTGTTATTATTATGCGCAGCTCATTGCTTGTTATCTTGCTTGTAGATTAAAATATAGAGGATCCACTCTGTGTTCTAACGAATGGACGTGTACTCATTTTACATTAATATGCACAAGATACTACAGAAGTAACTACACATAACTTTCAGTAGGAATGAAGACAGTGGAGTTGTAGAGTTTCCATGACACATTGCTTACCTCCTAATTATTTGTTTACTCAAGTGCACCGAACTGTTGCTATAGCACCCAGATCTTTCGAGTCATCATTATCAGAATGGCAACAAATTCACCACGCAATTCTTCAAATCGTAAGCGGCCTCGTTTTGAACTTCCTTCGACCACTACGTTGATAACGCCCAACTCTTTCCATTGACAATCGGAAACAACGATTCCCCTCACGAAATGGAAGACGATGTCAAAAAAGACAGATTGTCCCACTACACGTCTACAATTTCGGCAATATAAATCGCATTATAGTGGAGGTTAGTTTACTGAACCAGGGTATGTACAGTTATCGCACTGCCAGAGGGGCTGTAAGATTACTCACAGAAACTACAACTGTTACTGCATACCTCGAAGCCACTAAGGCGGAATTTCATACATACCAAGTTAAAGATAGTTGAAGCTTCTGTGTAATCATAAGAGACACCAGACCACCGATTCAGACACTCTGTTGAACGACCTAAAGCAGCAAGCGTTTCAATCCATCCTGTAACCAAAATACCTACGCCCTTATTTTTTGTAGACGTTAAAGCTAACGCCGAAATCTACAACATAACCACATTACAAAACGTTCCTTTCTACTTCGTAAATTAAAAAGTAAAAAATTGAACTGCCCAAACAAAAAAGGTTCGTGATACAGTGTATCAAATGTCAAGCTTTTGGTCACTCCAAACATTATTGTCAGAGAAATCCTAAATGCATGAAATGTGTGGCCAGCACAATACCGAGTCATGCTCCGAACAAACTACTTATACTATGCCACCAATATGCACGAACTGCAAAGGTTGCCTGATACACATTAGCCTGCAAAAATCCCATCGAACAAAGCAGCATCTTGTGCAAACAACTTCTGAAGACAAACTGCAGTTCTGCAACTGCTCAAACGAATTCCCCCCACTGCGTTGATTGTCAACATTTCCAGTGAATCAATGGGCTCCCCTCTCTCCTAGGCAAATGTACCACACAACCGAAACCCAATCAAATTACTAACGGTGCACCAGAAATCATGAGTCTCTTCAAAAAATCGATCAGTTCATTGGTATTCTGCAACCAATGCTCAATTTGCTTTCCCATGTTCTCCCTAAACTCATCAAGTGATGTTATCGACTAGTAAGAAACTCATGATTGCCACATCGAATAGTCAAGGACTAAACTATAAATACTACAAACTGTGTTTTTTTTAAAAACAGTATGGTCTCGATATTGCCTTAATTACAGAAACCAAACTGGTTCCCCATATAAACTTCTTCATGTCAGAATACAAAATGTGCAGAGCCGACCATCCTTCTGGAACGCGTCAAGGGGGATCGACCATCTTCGTGAAGCAATAAGTTTCCCATATTGAAATTCTTCACATCCCTGAGGAAGTGGTACAAGGTGCAAGTATAGGGATACAAGTCAATGGAGTCGAATATATTATTGATGCCTTTGATTCTTCCCCTGATAGAGCAGACTGTAGGCTCCTTATGAGCTCAATATGGGCAGTCACCATGCACGAAACAAAAATTTATCAAGGGAGTTATAATTCAAAGCACCATGACGCTGTTCACCAACTAAGCATTGAAGCCCATTCATGTGTCTTTGATGCAGGCCGAATTAGTTGGAATTTTGAGCTCGGAACTTCCGCACTAGCCCCTGATGGGAAGTTATTGTTTTGGGCCTTCCCAGAACATTGAGTCCATCTATTTTAGACCTCATAGCTATATGTAGCTATGGGAAAGTCCAGTCTGCCCATTCAATTATTCCTCACTGGTTTAGGGTGTTCAGAAAACCAAGTAACCGTGTAATCAAAACTCTATTGTGTTAAGCAAGTAATCAAGACAGTCCTATATTCAGAGAACTATCTTATAACCAAGTGAATATGTAATCAAAGCTCCCTCGTGTTAAGCTAATGTATCAATACAGTCCTATATCCTGTTCAATTCTAGTGTCTACTTCTCTTTCTGTTTTGTGCGCCCCACAATGTGTTTGTAGCATAGTGGATAGTGGATGATACTCTGCGTGAGTTGCGTGATCTTGCAGTCGGGAAGTCAGAATGCTGCTGCCGTATTCCCTGCATGCTGTTAGAACCAGGCTAAAAGGGACAGTTGGGTGGGCCTAGCTGAAATGACAACCTCACCTCTACAAGGTGCCTGCAGGAATACATCCAACGAGGCTTAACTGTGGCTGGGTGTCACAGTGTACTCTGTTGCCACACTGTACTCACTCTGCAGTTAGGGGTCCAGATTACTACTGCTGTACTTCCTGTGTGGCCATAAAAGCCAGCCTTAAAGGGTCTTAGAACACACAAAACTGCTCTACGCAACATATTCCAGTTACGAACAACACTGCAATGGCTTACATGGCAGAACATGTTGACTCAAAACACTCATAATTAGTGGAAGAGAGTTCTGGAAGTAGATCACTAACACCTACGAGAGATCCCCTATATCAGTGGGGCCTTCGGAATGAGGAGCGGGAAAACTCGGGTTTGAGCATTCCTGGGGTGGCTGATAGTGTGTTCTGCTCACCACATCACAAGTGGCTGAGGGCTGACTCTTAGCAGCAGCCGAAAAATTCCTCATGTGTCCCTCCCCCCAAGGAGTAAACAACTTGACAAAATCAGTTCTAAAAACAGCAGGTAATAAAAAGTCCTTTTCCTCAGGCACCTAACCCTCCCCCCCACCCAACCCCCTCCTTGGATGATGAGCAACTGGCTCGTCGTCCGAACAAACAAGGGCAGAAAGGACCAGGCAACGCGCCTTCCCCTCCCCTTCCTCTTCCCCATCCCCCCCACTAGTAGCTCAGGCAAGCCAAACAGATTTGTGCTTATGTTCAGATTACCCACGGCCAGTTAGCGTGGATGAGAGTCAATGCGACGGGACTAATGTGACTCGCTGCCTCTTTGAAATTTCAAAGCTGGCCTTGAAAGCGAATCCCACCCTGACAGCAGTGCTACCTGCCATGAACCCCCTGTGGGAAACTGTGGCAGCTGTCGTGTGGGAAGAGCTGAGTAGGGCAATTGCAGTAGCTGCTCTGAGCTCTCCTCCCTCCCTCAAGGAACTGAGGCCAAATGGCAGCCTGCAAGAGCCAGGAATCACAGGAGGAAAAAGACCCAAAAAAGCAGGAGGTGCGAAGCGGTCCACTCCACTAGTATCCGCAAGTACCAAGCCCCCACACAGTACTAGTATTTGGTCGCTGTGGTCATCCGAGCTGGTTGTAATATCATTTTACGGGCAATTCAGCGCAACAGTGGCCAACAGCCTTCAACCAATCGAGCAGGTTCCAGCAGGACTATCAGGACAACCCTGCATAGTCTTTGCTGAGCCCATGCAAACACCAGATAACCATTGTGGGGATCCCTGGGCCTGAATTGGGCGGGAAAGGCATACATAGAATTTCTCACCAAGGATAACTTGGTTGTTACCTAAGACCCCATGACTGAGGCAACCTATGTTGGGTCGGGAGGAAGGTCATGCTCAGATGCTATAGCTGTGTTTCACATCCTACTACTCAAAAGTGTGGGGTTGGCGAGTCGTTCCAATTGCACATGGTTATTGTCTTTGCCATTGCAGAACACAACATTCTCCGCAAAGACGCGAGAAAAACCATTCTGCACCTGAAATGCTGAATGACCACAATTCTCTTGAGTACCAAAAGGTCAACTGCATGCTGCAGACACTGAACTAGCAGTGCAAGCTGACTCACCTGAAGATATGGACGGCAAAGTGGACATACCTACCACTGCACTGCACTCTGCCAGGCTGCAGTGGAACATTGTGGAAGGGGAGAGATCTGAGAATCCCTGGGGCAGACATTACAAGTTCTCCATAGGAAAAGCAATCATGGAGCAGGTATTAGCTGCTATGCAAAAGGACTCTGAAAGACACCATGAGAAAGCAATCCCTGACGACTAAGTAGCTCTAGATACTGAATCTCAGAGAGAGGCAAGGGAGCTGATCATGGACCCTCCGAACGAGCCCGACATCTCATTGTTGACAACAGGCAACCTTGGCAGCGCCCTTGCGACCTTAAAGTCCTACAAATCTCCTGGGCCAGATAGAGCAATATGCTAAGGAAGGCTGAGCGGGCAATCTCCAGTGGCCTCAATTTTATTTAACGACTGTCTGCGGGTCGGACAGTTCCCCACTCAGTGGAAGTCTGTATGAGTGGTCACTCTTCAAAAGGGCGGTGACTGCAATCAGCTAGACCTGCGATCATGGTGATTGAAAGGAAACGTGAATAGCCCACCCTCAATATGCTTGGGCAGCCACTCGCTCTGTCTTGAAAAGCACGTCAAGTGTATTAGGAGTGAAAATTCGTGAGAGGTGGGGCTTCACCCAACACCTCCAGTCCCTTAAAAGCACTACCATTGTAAAGGTTTGCTTCACTGTGCAATTAATAAGACCACTTGGGGTGTGTGTTACTATGGCACTATCTTCATGCACAACGCCATCTATCGGGGGGTGATTGGCTAGTGCCTCGTTGTCTGGGGTGGCAAACTTACAGTCAATCAAAAGAGAGTATTGCCCCAATCCCAGAGAGCTGCGCTCCTATCGATCCCACAGGCCATCAAGACTGCATCCACTGAAGCACCCCAAGTGGTCACTGGTCAGTTACTGGTTGACAAGTGGAGAGGAGGAGCTTCCCCCGCAATGGGCTGAACCCTGCACAGATCTTACAACAGAATGGAAACTTGCCACCATCAACAAATGGGCGTTAGAGAAATGGCAAGCGAGATGGGAATCCTCGTCAAAGGGACGTGATACGTATGGGTTCTTCCCCAACATCCGTGAACGTCTTTCAAGAAAATGGGTTGAGCGAGACCACTGGATGAGCCAGTTCCTCACAGGACATGGTGACTTCAATGCGCGGCTCCACTTCTTTTCTCTGAAAGACTCTCCATTATGCACGTCTTGTGCCTCCAGTGCGAAGGAAACAAGAAACCATGTGCTGCTCCACTGTAGTTTCTACAACAGTGAGCAACGGTTGTTGGGAGGGCAAACGAACATAGCAGCATTGACTGCTACAAAGCAAGTCTATAGCCATTTTGCCAAGTCCGCTAAGAAGGTGATGGCTTAGAAACGTGGTCATAGTTGATATTTCCTTTTGAAATTTGCCATTCAAGTAAATAGTTAGATCAGGTAGGAAACCAGATTAAGAACTTCTCCCAGATGGTATAGGATTCCTCAGGTGGTCACCTCCTCGCGATAATTAACCTGACTGTCCTTATGTTTTTAATGCCCTTCAATATTATACCTAATTTGCGTATCAGACGTCCCATCAGATCGGAATATTCCTTCGGCTTTATTTGCTGATGACCACTCAGTACTTTCTCACGACTCATTAGGTATAACTGCATTTGTCAACCTACAGCACCACCTTAACGACATAGAACGGTGGGCCAAGCAATTGAGAATAAAAATGAACACTAGCAAGTCATGTATCACCGCATTTACACTCAAATACGACTACTACACGACCGTAATAAACCAAAGCCGAAGCCCGGTACCTAAGAATCCTACAACAGCGCCTCACCTACGACTTCCATGTCAGTGAGCTTGTTAGGTGACTTCGAACCAAAACCAATCTTCCAAGACCACTACTCACCCATCATCATTTTCACTAGTTAACATACGCCTACTTTACTGGTTCATTATTCGTTCTGTACGGTTGCACTGTATAGTACCTTGCTGGCAGCTTGCAAATCAAACGGGTTCAAACACAGCAAAACCGAGCGCTTTGGATGATCACCAATGCTCCCTAGTTTGTAAGGAACATGTTTGTTTCCCTGTTAAAATACTGTTCCTAAACCCTCGATGAGGGATATGTCAGTAGTTTCTAAGGAACAATGTCATGCACCGCGACCTAGAGAAGTGTCTAAAGTGGAAGATCTCATTACGTCATCAATGACTCGTATGCACAACACCGACACATCACACCAATCTCCAGCATCCCAAGAACTGTGCTGAATGAAGATAGGACACAGACAAAAAGAAAACGTGCTATTGATCTCACAGAAATCGCCTGCATTGCGCCAATAATTAATTATTAATCACTTTACCATAAATATGTTATATCCACAGTTTTATATAATTTTTTTAAAGATTGCCTTTTGAAAGTTAAGAGTGACTATCATCCCTGGATATAGTATTTTAATATACATAACGTTATAATAAAAAGTTAATAAAAAAAAAGGAGTGAGCTAGAGAGAAGAAATATCGGAAAAATAGGTCTTGAACACATTCATACACCAACAAATGGGAAATTATCCAAATTAGATTTTCAAAATTTCGAAAACTCAAAATTTTAGGCATATTTTGACGTATTGGTCATGGTTTTATTATCTCGACTTAGAATAACTCCGAACATCATGAAAACAGAATCAGTACAGTAAGTTCAGCTATTCACTCGAAAAGTTGGCTGTAAACGCAGTTTTCAGCTAATTTTCATGAAAAATTGTGCTGTTGCAATCGTGTCTCGAGAGAATTTGTAAGCTGATTCCGGGATGATAATGAAAATACGTTTAGTAGGTGGGGTGAGGCCTTTATCAATACGCAAATGTGTGCACCTCTATACTATACATGTTCGAAAATCTCCAGCTAAAAAGTTGTTCCAGTTTGAAAGTTTTGGCACCATTGTCACGGTACTTTACGTTTAATTTTTAGGTTACTGGGTGACAAACACGAAAATAGTGTGAAACCTCGGCTGCTCAAAAGGGTGTTTATAAAATTGCAAACTTGGAGCTGGTTGTTGGGGGTAGCAATAGTTGGTTTACTATAATGGAGGGTGAAATCAAGAGATACGCCTAGACCGAGAAGGCAACAGCTGGTATGTTTCTGTTTCATAAAGAAACATACAGAAATCATGAAAAGGGAGGAGCACATCAGAGTTGCTGAAGATAGGTCAGAACTGGAAAGGTGGGCAATAAACTCAAGAAGTGAACCAGAAAGCTTCGAGTGTAGTCGAGATGAAACTTTGAAAGTGTTGCTCTGTAATGTGTGCCGCTATTTGGTTTAATTTAGGAGGACATCGCTAGTAACATGACGTATGAAGCAGTGGAGTGAAATTCTGGTCCATTATCTGGTGTTGGACTATTTTTACTTGTCTTAGCCCAGAAAAATGGGAAGGGGAGTCAATTGTTCAGCTGAAGTAAAAAATTGAGATTTCAACTCATGACCTCAAAAGCTCACTGACTCCACTAAGCAATAGATGGAAAAGTCATCCATGTGTTCTCTTTACTTTTTCTCTCCGTCTCCTCAACCTAATACTACTCGTCAATTTCCACTCTAATGAACGACTGCCAGCGCTGATATTTTGGATGTGTTAGGGCCCATGGTTATGCTTCTGACTTAATGAATCCCATTGCTGAAGCACATGCTGCAAGGTAGGGGGTACGCATATCAGTAAGCACCTATAGTGATTCTCATCCTGCCTTGCAGCAACCATTAAAGCTTTGCATTGAACGCTTGATTGTAAGCCTGTGTTAATGGCGGGCCTACCCTGTACTAATAATGGCCAAGTCCCACAATTTAGACGTGGATCTCAGAAAAGAGGCCAGACCGACCTCCCTCAGACTTCTTGTACCAATTGTGAAGTGAAGTTCTGAGTCTTGATGTTTGAGTGAAGGGTTATGAGAATGCATGCAGTGGTATCCAGTTTGAGTAACCTTCGTTGCAACCAGTTTAAGTAACCATCGTTGTTACCAGTTTGAGTTACTGAATCGTGTTGTGAAGGTGTGCCATTAAACTCATCAGAGCCCTGTCAATGTGTGCAAGCTGGTACCTGACACATTGTCATTTGCCATATAGGATGTGGGGAGAGAACGGTACTGCTGTGTTGTCTTTGTTGGATTGAGGCCACATATCGTTTGTGTTAGTCCCAAGCATTCTGTAATGACCCTAAATGTGCAGGTAGTCTCTGTGAGCCAGGATATTGTACTCACTTGGAGAGACAAGACGATATAACCAGACAGATTGTTGTATGGTTGTGTCACATGCTTGTAGAGTGGAGGCAGATAAAATTAGGCAGCAGTATTAACTGCATCCAGGTGGTACAAAAAGGTATGGAGGAAATACGTCGCTAGGGTGTACTGGTGTTCTCTGTGGAATCACCATCTGCGTGTTGCTAAGTTCATATAATAACTGAAAGACGTTCTAACATGGAACTTTTTTCTCCTCGTCCCCCCCCCCCCCGGACCCGTTCATCCTATTCGTTAGATAGTCTGAGCTCCCCCTCTCCATTTCCGTAATTTTTATTTATTTGTGTCCACCTTTTTCAAGGTGAGCTTAGTAAAAAAAAAAAGAAGGAAATAAGCGCATTAATTGCCACACCACCATTTAATGCTTACAACTACAGAAACTCCAGAACCAGGAAATGGCGATAGTATCTTAGTTCTCTTCAAAGGAGCCTGGTTGAGTCAAGCCAGGGAGAGTGGACATAATATACAGTGGACATTGAACAGTTTCTAGCCTGGCTGCCCTAAGTTGTTTCGATATAAGAAGAAATCACCTCGCTTCCTTCCCCATCCCTTCATATCCCAGAGCTGAATTGAATTGAGGCACTCATTTGAACGTGTTATTTAGACATATGTTATCTGCAATCAGCTTGGCGACCAAGAATATTTGTGTTGAACATGGTATTTATCATCTCTAGGCATTTGTACGTCTTGATAATTTTTTATCGAGCTCAGAGGCAATATTTTTTTAGGCCAGTTTTTTAAGCATAATGGCTAATAATAATAATAACGGCGTAATACTTGAGAGTTCTGATAATATGATCCATCTGCATGAGGTAGTAGGCACGTGATTAATTTCAGTCTATAAATGTTGTCACTGTGATTTATTTGTGTGTTGTTCCATTTTGTATTAGTTCGTCGCCAGATAGTTTCACCACCGAAAGAAATGAAAAAGGGACCAACGTGACGACTTCTGGTCTGTACAAGTTGTTGATACCACTTTTGAGGTGTGAAGTTACTGATGTAAGGGATGCGGTTGTTCATGCATTGGCGAAAGTAAACTCCGAAGCTTTAAAGTAAGTGATGGCAGGCAATTTTTCAAATTGTCCTGTTTATTATATGATGATTTTCGCGCATAGCTTCAAGCGTTAGGAAAGATTTATAGTCAACTAGGGAACAAATTAAATCATTGAAGAAAGAAATTACGAAGTTAACATTCATTGCAAGCATGCATCTGAAGAAATGCACTGGGAAGCAGAAGTTAAATGTTCCCCCAATCCCCCACTGGTCTGAAAACTGGCGTCCTCTGTGAGTTGTTTGAAGGGTTATGAGGATTGGCCCAAACCCAGGGAGCTGAGTCCTTATGGATCACCAAGGCCTACGAAACTGTATCCACTGAAACACTTCAAGTGGTCGCTGGAGAAATTAGAAGAACGTGCCAGTTCCTTACAGGGCACAATTATTTCAATGCATGGTGCTTTCAGTGTGTGTCTTTCCCTCAAAGACCCCATTGATCTCTCTACCTTGGACGCTCACCACCTAGTAATTTGTTAAGTCTAGTGGAGAACCAGAGTAAGCTCTAAAGCATGGTACAGGATTCTCCCTGGGCATACCTCTATGTGATTACACGTAGGCTCTCTACCTATCTAAATGATAGTACTTGCCATATCCCCACAGGTCTAGGCTTGGTGGATGCTGAGCAAGTGCCCCAGCTCTTGCGTTCTAGCAAAGCCATAATCACATAGTATTCATAAACAACTTACATAATTCTTTTAATGGATCGCAAGATAGACTGTAAAACTCCATGAAAAATCTCGTAAGGCTTAATGTTTTAAGCCGCTGTAGAAGTTCTGTCATGGTTGCTTAGGTCACTAAAAATGTATTTTGAAACAGGCTGAGCTGAGTAATAATTGGTAATAATCACTACCTGCAAAGTAACAACTCTTTAGAAAGCACCATGATCCACGCTACTGGACACTTCACATGCGACAAAAAAAAAAATTATATTAAAATTGTAAATTGGCAATTTTGCAGAGATTTGATGGAAGAACTTGTTGGCTACATTCGTGAGGCGGTCGATCGAAAACAAGAGAATATGCGCAGACGGCGCAGAAGAGATGCGCTAAGGTTGCAACTAGTTCGAACCTTTGAGCTTATCGCGCAGTACGGCACCTTTGGAAACAGGTTAGATTGTCCTATTGTTCAGCAATCAGTCGAAGCACACAAAAGAAAACACGATACAACATAATTCGCTTATAAAATGTGTGCTGTAGGCTGGCAATCTAATTTTTATTAAAGAGAGTCACTCAAGCTTTATTATCAGCAGCTTACAACTTAAACGCCCTCCGGCCACCCATTAATTGCTTGGATAGGTCAAAGGGATTTAGGAGGTTGGCACTGATCGCATGGTCGTCTGGTTAAAGCAATGTCCATTCTTGGAACTTTGCATTTCATGTTCACTGTGATGTTTTGTGTGTTTGTTGCAGCCCTTTCGTCTTGGATCGAGATTCACAATCACTTCACCCCACAATAGTTGAATATATTGATGGTGCTCGAATTTGCCTCGAAATTGAACCAGATAAAGATGCCCTGGTGGATATCAAGTTGCATTTTTGCAACTTCATCAGACACATGCTCAAGAGCTTTTCTCGTAAGTACTATTTATATTTAAAATAACGGAATTACGAGGTCTGTTCCAAAAGTATTTCGAGAGGACAGGGACATTGTCACCAGCAACTCCTAACCTTCTCTATGGTAGCCTGAGATACCGACAAAACGCCTTAGTTCCAGCGCAGTGTGTAGTTGTTTATAACAACTTTTCCGCGTTCGTCGCTATTTTTTTATGGCTAAAAATGGCAGAACGAATCGAACAGCGAATTTGCATAAAATTTTGTTGTAATATCAGTGAAAGTTGGGCGGAAACCATTGAAATTGTATTATTTCTGGTGATGAATCATAGGTTTATGGTTATGATCCTGAAACAAAACAATCTTCACATTGGATGCTTCCATCCCAGCTGCGACCGAAAAAAGCATCAAAGTTGAAGCAATATCGAGTCAATATTGGTTGCTTTTTTTATTGTGAGGGCATTGTACACGACGAATAATCATCAAGGAGTACTACATTAAAGTTTTGAACACATTGTGTGATGCAATCAGGAAAATACGACTCCAATTTTGGGAAAGCCGAGACTGGTTTTTTCGAGACTGGTTATATCAGTCAGAAGTTGCAGTTTAGCTAATATGCAAGAGGCTGGCCCCTGCAGCATCCACCAAACTCAGACCTGTGGAGGTATGGCAGGTATTTGGTCATTAGCCAGTCTCTCGGTTGATAGCCCATGTTTTACCTTCCAGAGGACTACCTGAGGAATCCAGTAAAATGTGGAAGGAGTTCTGAATGTGGTTTCCCACCTGATCTAACTATTTACTTGGGTGGCAAGTTTCAAAAGGACAGATCAACTGTGACCCCATTTCTTAGCCATCACCTTCTTCATGAATGGTTATAGGCTTGCTTTGTAGCAGTCAATGCAGCTTTGTTCATCTGCCCTCCCAAGAACTGTCGCTCACTCTCGTATAAACTATAGTAGAGCAGCATGATGGAGAGTCTTTCAGAGAAAAGAAGTGAAGCCACAAGTCGCCATGTCCCGCGACGAACTGGCTTGGGCAGAGGTCTGACTCAACCCATTTTGTTTCTAGGCATACACGGATGTTGGGGAAGAACTCATAGAGTCAGGTCAAGGTGTCGTCGTTATACCTAGTTTGTCATTTTATGTTTTGTGAATCGTCTGTGTTCAGTACAAGTTCCATCGAATTCTACATGGGAAAATATTCTGATAAAAGCGTATGATAAAACGATATTGATAGGGAGGTGCTTGCATTCTATTTCATCGTAAAAATTCATCGATATTACCCCTCTCCCCTCCGAATTTCGGTCATACCCACGGTTTAACAAATTTTAACTATTTCTTGAAAAATATTCTACTCAAGATGCTGTGATTGATCAGCGTAATGAGAATATGTAATTGTTTTATTGTATTGCAGTTGAGATGCACCAACGACTCCTTAAAAGAGACTTGAGAAGATCTTTGTTTGCGTTGTTCGCCTCTTGGGCTGGCCCTCACAGCAAAGGCTTAGGAAATTTGGAATCGCTAAGCGCCTCAGGCGGAGAGGACATTCAATTTGTGGCTCTCCAAGCAATGACGGCGATCCTCTGTTGTGGCCCTTGTTTTGAGCCTCAGAGCCTTTCTGAAGATGGAGCCCTTTATCCCTGGATTGATAACTTAATAGCCTCTGACGACGTTAAGGTAAGTCCTAAGTAATGCATTTTAGAGGTGATATAATGCCATCAAGTGTGTTACTCATTGTCATCGTCAATAACTTGACATTCCGTTTCAGATAGTTGTACATAAGTATTACTGTAACGTGAACTTGGTGCATTAATGAGGTTTTAATCAACAGTTATGAGGCTTACTCCACGATTATTATCTTATATTTATGTCGAAAGAGTTTTATGGTTCGTTAACTAACTAAAACGGATTGCATAAGAAAATATCTGCTGCGACGTATCACAAGTTCCTCTCCGCCTTTACACCCACAGCGCCTCTGAATATCAATATCACTTGTGCGCTTTTTCAGAAATTTGGAAAATATTCAAAATGGGCTGAATATTTGATTGTACTGTAACAATGTCGATCGATGCAAGTTTTTGACATTTTATGTCTTTACTTTGCTACATAAACTCGAAAATGTGACGCGGGATATGTAATGTGTTAGATGTGACGCGGGAGATGTAACGTGGGATATGTAACGGAGAAGCATCACGAAATATATTGTGTGGGGTTAGGTGCATAAACTGGAAAAATGTAACGCTTGGTAACGTCTGTTACAAAATGTAACGCTTGGTAACATCACACGTTTTAATAACCTCAGTGACCAAGTGATGATGTCAATTGCAATTGACGCGGCCATTATATCGAAACCATCAACGAGCACAATCAAACGTAGTTATCATTGCATAAAAACAAA
This sequence comes from Pachypeltis micranthus, assembly GCA_020466155.1. NCBI lineage: Eukaryota > Metazoa > Arthropoda > Insecta > Hemiptera > Miridae > Pachypeltis > Pachypeltis micranthus. The sequence continues at coordinate 1,463,556 of CM035773.1, read as the reverse complement.
AATAAAAGACATAAAATGTCCCTAGTGGTTGCGTACTTTACAAAAGCTTTATTAACAATGATATTGCAACAGTTTATGCTTTTCAAACCATAACAACGTAACACAAAAACGGCAAACACCTGTGGGGTTAATTACCCCACATTATCCCCTGTTATGCCTGCTCTCCTCTAAATTACTGTTAGGCCTGATCTCTGCTTTGGCTATACGATGTGCATGTAAACGTCGTTTTGTTTTTCCCAACTTCACTGTGATGTATCGGGGATCAGAGAGAAATTAGAAGCAGTACTCAACTTGTAAGAACAGAATATAATGGTGGCAGAAACTGGCTATATGTAGGAGCTTTTTGTCCGATCCTCAGTAGGTCCTCCAGATCGGATCGTAAAACTGTGGCTTTAGGTTTCATCGAGAAGAACTATTTCTACGCCCAACTCTCAATATTTTTGTATTTTATTTTTAATTCAATATAGTTTTCTCACTCTTCATTCATGGAGTCGTTCCTTGCCATTCCCTTCTTCGAACAGGCAATAGTAATCAGGAAGAGTATTCTTTTGAAGCCACATTGCCGTATAATTAGTTTTTTCTATATTCTTTTCCGGGTTTATTTATTTATCTTCTCTTTTTCTCCCTCTCGTTTTTTTTATGGTCACTTTTCTTGCTTCGACCATATCTTCATTAATCTTTATTTTGTTTTCGAGCAACATCCCCACACTTATTGATATGCTTTCTAAAAAGAAAAGGAAATAGCCCACCCTCAATATGCTTTGGCAGCCTCTGGCTCCTTCTTGAAAAGTACGTCAAGTATTTGGGAGTGAATATAGGTGAGAGGCGGGACTTTAACCAATAACTCCAGTCCCTTAAAGACACTACCATTGCAAACGTCCCACCAAATACCTACTGTACCTCCACAGGTCTGAGTTCACTGGATGCTGCTTGGGCTGGCCTCTTGCATATTAGCGAAACTGCAACTTCCATGACTGATATAAACCTTCTCTCTGTTAACACACCGCTGCTCCTACCAAGCATTTACACTGGCAACAGCAATTCAATCAGCTGAAGAAGCAAAAGTGATGTTTTACCTGAGTTTCCTTTTATATTGTGAAACCCTACTTCAAACTCTACAAAACAAATTTTTAATGCTCGCAACAATATCTTTTTCAACTATCGATCGATTGTTATGTGGTCTCCGTTTTTTCCCCCATAGTGACATCGAAGATAATGTCATTTGGTTTCTTTTTACAACCCAGCGACCCGCCCTTGAGGGTACAATTTAAGGCAAATTCCTTTCCGTCTCTTGAGATACGTACATACTTAGTCACCTATCTTGGCGGTGCCTGTCGAATCTTCCCTTTAGTGAGCGCATTTGGAGCGTAGCTGGCTGAACAACGTAGTCTCTAACATCTTTTATGTCGCGGAGTAACTTAATGATGTTCTCCGTACTTGGAGATGTAGATTTAAAATGAGGTTTCTCTAGAGTGAATGGAAGGTGCAAGTGCCGACCAAAAACAATCTGAATAGGAAATAGGCCAGGTGCCATAAAAAATAGTGATACTTTTCTGTCCCAACCAAATTGGTTTCTATCCACAAAAATTGCTAAGTTTTTGGTGAGCGTCCTGTTAAGGCGTTCAACTAAGCCAGCAGATTGTGGTTGTAGAGAAGTTGTTCCATACCATGAAGAAGAGCGACTTCTTTCAGCAATTTTGATTCGAAATTGCGACCCTGATACGTGCGTATTTCACACATTACGACAGAATAATGGTTCTACTAGAGCTGTAGCAACTGTTTTTGTCTCTTAGTTTGTGACGAATAATAAACGAAAATTTTAGTAACAAAAAGGAAATAACTGTAGGGGTCGGATCCCACTCGAAACTAAAATAATAAAAGGGTAAACTTAAAGAAATCAACAGGAACGACTAAAGGTAAAATAAAATTTAATTTAGGGAAAATAAATAATAAATGACAATAATAATTGTCCTTGTATACCTGCCTATGGCATGCGGAAACTAAATAAACAAAAATAAATGACCAACTTCAGGAGCGTTGTCTTCTCTCTTCGTTCGAATGGCCTGAAATTTGGAAAACTAGAAGTCGGAAGGCGGGAGACGTCGCAGGAGATCGGGACTTTCCGTAACGGGAGAAAAAGGGAGCACGTGGTATCAACGGTAAAAAAAAGGACGAGAGGCTGACGAAGTGTTCGCGGCACAGGGGCCTGATTTCTTGGAAACCCTACACAACTTGCCACTTTCTCCGTAGCAGCGCATCCGAAGCGTTGCAGCGCGTCGGTAGCGACGATCCGGTTCAGCGGATGTTCACCCACCGAATTGCCGCTGCTCCAAAGGCGTATTTTACGGCACACACCCCTCTCCAGCGGTAAAGGTGGGAAGGTAGGGTTTCAGTTTAGCAGGATGCCACAGACCAGCATCCTTGCCTTGCGCATCCTGGAGTCCGCACGTGCCACCGGCTGTAACAGAAGTAACTGTAAATGGTCCATCGAACTTATGGTATAGCTTAGAAGCTGACTGATCTAGGGCTGAAGAAACGTTTATTGATGCACGGAGTACTTGGTCCCCCACCTGGAACCTATCTTGCCTTCGACGCAGATTGTAGCGGCGAGCTTGAGCTGTACTTGCCTGAAGAAGGTGGTGGAGTTCTTCAAGTATTCGCAACCGTTTAGCCCATTCATCAGTGCTGTTGCTCACACTCTGGCCTTTATCTTCCTTGAGACTGGAGCGATGACAATTGTGTGGTCGTAACTCACCGCCAAAGTTCAGGAAGGCTGGTGAGAATTTATTGGAGCTATGAACCACACTGTTCAAAGCAAATTGGAACTCTCCAATGTATGTGTCCCATAGTGTGTGACGTGTCTGATCAACATAGGCCCTAATTAACTGGAGGATGTTTCGATTCACTCTTTCAGTAGGGTTGGCAATGGTATAGCGGAGTGGGACGGTGTTGGATGTCACAGGCCTTGGCTAACGATTTTACTGCAGAGCTCACGAAGTTAGACGCATTGTCAGTAATCAGTACTGAAGGGCAACCAAAACGATTCCGAACGTTCAATCGAAATTTAGCGAGAATAACTGAAGAAGAGGTACTGCTTAATGGAATAAGCTCTACCCATTTGGTGAAGAGATCTTCAAATACTAATAAGTATTTGTTACCCGATGCGCTACGAGGTAACGGGCCGTTAATAGCCATAATATGGGCCCATAATATCGGCCGATACGGTATGCCAGGGAGTAGTTATGTAGCGAGGGAACATAATCCCTCTGGGTGTGGTGTTAAAAGGTTTAACCCGCTGGCAGATGTCACACCTGCGGATGTAATGCATGATGTCTCTGTACATCCCAGGCCAGTAATAAAGACGACCCTCACGCCAATGAGTTTTAGCAACGCCCAAGTGTCCGGATTGTGGATCATTATGACACTCTGACAGGACGTTTAAACGATGATCCCTTGGAACCATCCTCGAGTTCACCTTTCAGGAAAGATTTACGGTGGTAGAACAATTGGCCACCATCCAATTTCCACTTGGGGTGATTCTCCAGGGATGTCTTCACTCTGTAAACCTTCTGATTATACCAATCATCTTTTAAACTCCTGAACCTGGAAAGAGAGGAAGGACAAGAGGTAGAATGTTCGATAGCGGGAGTGATTGCAGCAATGTTTACTGAACAGAGTATTCTGGAAAGAGCGTCTGCAACACAATTCAATTTACCCTTGCGATACTCTACCTTATAATTGTACGGCTGCAATCGAAGAGTCCACCGAGCCAGACGGCCAGTGGGATTTTTTAGTTCCAATAGCCATTTCAAGCAAGAATGGTCTGTCAAAACGGTAAATTCGCTGCCTTCTAGGTATTGGCGATTTTTTTCAATGCCGTAAATTACGGCTAAACACTCCTTTTCAGTAACGGAGTAATTGCGCTCAGCTGCTGATAAAGTACGAGAGGAATAAGAAATAACTCGTTCTACACCATCCCGAATTTGAACTAAAGCACAACCAATTCCAAGGTGGCTTGCATCACATTGTAAGATGAAAGGGATTTGGAAGTCCGGTCTAGCCAATATTGGAGGGGAAGTAAGTGACGACTTGAGTGACTCAAAAGCGTTAATTTGTGCCTCGTTCCAAGCCCAAATTTTTCTCTTGCAGAGTAAGGAAGTTAAGGGAGCCACAATAGTAGAAAAATCAGGGATGAACCTGCGGTACCAACCCGCCATTCCTAGAAACCGGCGAAGTTGGGTAAGATTAGATGGGGTTGGATATCTGGTCACAGCTTCCACCTTCTCGGGATCTACACTGATGCCATTGGAGTTGATTACGTAGATGCCCAGATAACGCACTTCATCACTGCCGAAAATACATTTATTTGGATTAATTCTGAGGCCTGATTCTTTGAGTCGTCTGAATATCTCTCCAGGTAGCTTGCAATGTTGCTCGAAGTCGGACGTACATAGCAGAATGTCATCGAGGAAGACGACGACTTGTGGATACATATCCATAAATATGGTGTCGGCAAGCCGTTGAAATGTAGCCGAAGAATTTGTGCATCCGAAGGGCATAAAACGAAAACGGAATAGTCCACGTCCAGGAACTATGAAGGACGTGATATCACGGCTGGTTTCGTCCGCAAGTGGTACTTGATGGAAAGCCTGCTTCAAATCTACTTTGGACAGGTAAACCGCTTGGCGAAGACTATCCAACAATACATTGATATTAGGCATTGGGTAAGCGTCTTTTTTAGTTATCGAGTTAACACGGCGGAAGTCAATGCAGAAGCGATAAGAATCGTTCTTACGCACCGTAACGACTGGTGATGCCCATGCCGCATGGCTTGGCTCAACTACTCCTGATTCAAGCATTTTGTCCAATTCCGCATGTATGGCCCCCAAAACTTTGGGAGAATAGTTATAAGCCCGTTGTTTAATAGGGCAAGCTGACCCAATATCGATTTTATGAGAAATTAGAGAAGTGATTCCTGGAGAATCTTGGAGGCTTGACAACCCTTGAGAAATAATCCCATTAAGAGTATGCCGTTGGTCTTCAGACAGTTCTCTAATACCACAACAGGTTGGTGAAAGCGAATTATGGAATAAAGTGGAGTCCCGTGATGATACAAAACTGAAAACGTTATCTTTGTCGTCATTGAAGTGCCAGGTATTGTGAATTGCATCTGTGACAATCCCCATTGCTTTAATAAAATCCAAGCCCAAAATGATCGGAAACGACAAGGAACTTAGGTAATGAAATTCAAAATTGATTTCTTTGGAACCAATGTTCAACTTCAATGTGAAGGACTTGAGTATGGGTGCTTGCGAGCCATTTGCCATAAGAGCCACTATATGACGAATTGGTTGCACGCCATATAAAGTTTGATCGCCGTCGGTATACGAAATACCTAATAATTCAAGACCTTTCTTGCCAATAAATGACAAGGTTCAGTCCTAGGACCAGTCTCATATAGAGCAGGTACCAAAATTTCTTTAGGTTGTGAAGAGTTCTCATGGTTCAAAATAAATGACAGCGGAAGTATCCATAAATCAGGGTGATACGTAGCGGAATTTGACGGTAGCGAAAGAGACGATACGGTAGACGATAAGGCGACTTGTAGCGAAGGAAGAGAATCTTGCGGCAGTGAAGGAAGATCTAGGGAATCAGCGAAAGTCTTTGAGCAGGTAGGTGAAGTAAATAAATTGGGCGAAACACTAGAAATAGTAGACTCGGCGGGGTCGTATTGAGTAGCGGGAGACGATCGAACCCCTAAGAGCGACTCCCGTTGCTGTTTTCCAAATTGCAATTCGAACAAAACCGTACAGTAACTCCAGCATACCCACATCGGTAACAGAATTTCTTTCTTGGTTCAGGACACATCGTATACACGTGTTGGTCACTACTACAGTTCCAGCAGACCAATTGTTTATTAAGGCTGGTTGGGCCAGATTGAGCAGTGTCAGCGGACCCGCTATGCGAAGTTACTTGGCTTTCCAAAAGTTTATCTGACGGGTTTGCGGTTTTCGGGATACTAGCTTTGTTTTGAGAACCGTGAGAAATTTGATACACAAAAGCCTTTTCAAAATTCAATGTTTTGGGGTTTTGGGTTGGTAGAAGTATTGGGGTTATAATTGTTCTTAGAATCTGGATCTTTAGGTCGAGAAACATTTTGTGAGGTGCCTTTCAACAATTCTTCCCTACGACTTAGTTCGGTCACGAATTTTATTAAGTTTTGGTGAGAGGGAATCGTATTTGAAGTATATTGTTCTTCAAACGACCTTCTTGTTCCTGGGTCCAGTTGATTCAAAGCTAAATGCAATTTCACAAAATCTAGAACATCCACATCCTCAAGTTTGTCAAGGGAGTTCCAGTTGTTCCCGTGGACGTTCAAAAACCGCTGAAAATCTGAATTTGTAGGATTTTGAAGTGGTTTAAATTCTAATATGTTGTTAACAAAATGTGAAGCTAGTAGACGTTTATTCTGATATCGAGCCTCTAACGCCGCTAGTGCTAATGGATAGCTTTCTGCGTTTAGAGGAAAACTCGATATAACGGCAAAGGCATCTCCTTTTAAGCTCGAGCGCAGATATTGGAACTTCTTGATATCGTTTCCGGCGAGTGAAGGTTCCTTGTGGACGAGAGAATCAAATAAGGAATGAAATTCCGTCCAATCTTCTACTTTTCCCGAAAAAGTGGGAAGTGAGATTCTAGGTAGATATGAGGGTGAAGTACTATTTTGAATTTGAGGAGACTCGGGAAGGCTTGTAACGGACTTTGAAGCACTTAAATAGTTCGATCGCGCGACATCGATAAGTTCGACAACGTTACAATAAAATTGAGTGATGTCTAATCTCCATTTTTTAGAAATGTCCGGGACAGTAGTATTAAAGTCCCTTACTATCTTAGTCAGATCCTCCAACTTCGATTCGATAAGATCTAACCGATTATATGATGCAGTAAAGCTAGAAACATTTTTTCCAGTAATCTTCCCAGATTTATCGTGTATTTGCTGAAGCGAGGCATAAAGAACTTCACGCTCATTGATTAGCTTAATCTGTTCGAGCCGTACAGACTCGCCCACTTCTGGGCTGACTGGATCAGGCATAATGAAAAAAGAACGTACGAGATAAAATAAAGGAAACGAAATTCAACAAAAGTTTACGTTGGGCGCCATTCTTATTTTGTGACGAATAATAAATGAACATTTTAGTAACAAAAAGGAAATAACTGTAGGGGTCGGATCCCACTCGAAACTCAAGTAATAAAAGGGCAAACTTAAAGAAATCAACAGGAACGACTAAAGGTAAAATAAAATTTAATTTGAGGAAAATAACCTTTTGGTTCAAAATGAATCTAAAATAATATTTGTCGTTGTATACCTGCCTATGGCATGCCGAAACTAAATAAACAAAAATAAATTACCAACTTCAGGAGCGTTGTCTTCTCTCTTCGTTCGAACGGCCTGAAATTTGGAAAATGAGAAGTCGGAAGGCGGGAGACGTCGCGGGAGATCGGGACTTTCCGTAACGGGAGAAAAAGGTATCAACGGTTAAAAAAAAACCCTGCAAATTATTACACAACGGTTTATTATTCGGATAATCAGCTTGACCTAGCATTAATGCTCCGAGACCCATCCTGTTCGATTCAGCATCGAAAAATATCATAATGAAACCCAAAAAAAGGTCGAAAAGAACTGAATCGTAATATTAAAATAAACAAAAAAAAACCGCAAGTATCTAGAAAAAACTGAACTTTAATATGAAAACATGCACGCTAAATACTAATATCAAAATTTAACCAAAAATCTATGAAAAAAACCAAAATGAGAATGAAACGAAAGAATCTAAAAAAATTGAATCGTATTAAAACTAAAACGTCGGGGAAATTGGAACGGGGGCGCTCGAAGCGAAAGGCGAAAGGGGAGAGGTGGCGTCGTTGGGAGGGAAGCGAGCCGCCTCGAGAGCGGTTGGTTTTTTAAAGAGACAGGGCGGGGCGGGAGCAATTCTTGTAGCTCCCGCGTTGTACTGCGTTTCATTAATTTTTTTAACCGTTTTTTGCCCATTACAACCACGGGCTTCGTCCGATCGGATTGCCGAGATGGCGGGCACAACTAGATACCAAATCGGATTTTTGGACGAAAGAACGAATTTTTTAGACCACGTTAAAGGCACAAAACGGCCCGGACGGGGAACGACGGATGGCGGACGGACATTGCAAATTTGGAATCTCCATGTCTTGAAACGTGTAAAGTATCAAATTTTGAGGGGGGGTTGTAAAAAATTTTTCGTGACCGAAAACATAGGGTTATTATTCAGAATGAATAATAAATCAAAAGGGACGAGAGGCTGACGAAGTGTTCGCGGCACAGGGACCTGATTTCTTGGGAACCCTACACAACTTGCCACTTTCTCCGTAGCAGCGTGTCGGTAGCGACGATCCGGTTCAGCGGACGTTCACCCACCGAATTGCCGCTGCTCCAAAGGCGTAATTTACGGCACAAGTTGGGTAATGGAATAGCTGGCCATTTTGAGAACTTAGGTCAGCAACCAACTCCGATTTCGGTTTCCAATCCCACAGTAGAACAGTTGACCGGCATTCCAAATCTTAGGGTTTTTACCACCTTCTTTATATATTAAAATGTTCTTGATAACTTCGTCTTTCGTCTGGCTGAGGGGCTAGATTAATGCATTATCACAGTAGAGAATGAAGAGGCGCTGAGGGGTATGCAAGCACTAGAGTAGTGGTCAAAGCTTTTTTAATTCATGAAATGCTCATTGACATGACGAGTCCTTCCTAGAGGCTGTGCGCTTCCTTGGGTGCATATACGGGGTCCGATTAGGGCTGGTTCCAAAAGCTAGTCGGCTTTACGTACTCATCTGAATTCTGGTATTTATAGAGGAGGATTTTAGTTTTCTTATAAAACTCTCACCATCAGAACTATCTACAGCCAAAACCTTTCGTACGCATTCTAATCTTGATACCAGTGGTATTTCTTTCCCTCAAACAGACACGTGAAATAACACGTTTTCCCACGTCTAAACAAGCAAGTAGAGGGACCCCCCCCCCGCGCCTGTTGAGTGGAGGGCTTTGTATACAAGCAAGACGGCGGGAGAGGAGTGGAATGTATGAGTAGGTCAGTGTGTTTCCTGCCGCTCGAGGGGGGTGAATTATTAGGTTGCGGAGACGCCCCCTGGCGGATGGAGTTGTAACTAAAGTCGTGGTGATGGGATGGCGGGGAGGCTGATATGAGCACGCGTCTTAGATTTAGATCTAAGATTAGTAGGGCCCGGAAGAGCGTTATATGACCTTCAGATTTACCTCTGTGGTCGTAGTAAGACGAGATCCTCGTCCTTAGTGAGGAAGGTCCGGTTGAACGAACATTTTACGACCTTCATTCATTCTTCCTCGGTTTATCGTTGTCGACTTCTCATTCTCGTTATCGAAGGTTTAAGGGGCCGCGGAAAAATTTGAAATGAAGTTGTAAGTTACGAAGTAGGTCAAGCGGATGACGAGGAAGTAGTAGTCAAGTCATTGATGTCAACATACTCATAGTTATATCAATCGTACGTTCTGGGGCGATGAATGATCTGTTGTAAGTTCATTAACCTTCATTCATCATCTACGAAACCTTCTCCTTCTACCCACTCGTGTTGTCGTATTGGTAGGTCATTCTCATGTTATTCATAAATGCCGGAGATAACGTATTAACTTAGTTGTCGACTATGGATCACGACTTCGTCGTACAAATTAGAAAACGCATTTCAAGAGAGTATATTGACTTTTATCGCTCGTTCACAACGTTGGCCTTTGTCTTCAGCTGATCACGTCTCCCTCGAGGTTGAAAGTTCAACCTACAACTACCTCATAAACGCGAAGGCTATTCTCATTTTATTCATATACATTAGAGATAACTCATCAAACGCTATTATCAACTATGAAACAAGTCTTGGCGGAGCAAGTGAATTTCAAGAGTACATCGGCTTCTATCGCTCATTCGTCGGGGAGTGTAAGTTATTGCTATCGGAACATGTGGAGGTTAATTGTAAAAACAATTTAAAGAAATGAATACCGCTTCGAGAAAGCCCTTTGTTAGTGTCGCAACGTTCGAACCTTGAAGTACTATATAAGCTTTTTGCTAATAACCATTTTACTCAGAGAGAGATCTCATCTTCGCCTGCACTCGCTACTCTACTCCAATTCCCCCACGTCAATAGTAAGTGCTTCAATTTATAATTCAACCCATCGTTAACTTATCATTAAGTGGAAATAGTGATTCGTTGCAATGTTTACAGACGGATCTCAAAGCTAAATTAAATGTGGCTTCGGATACTACGACGGACTATGCTACCCCCGTTTCTATAGGGGCATTGAAAATAGGGGTGGACTATCCAGTCCAGAGATTTATCCTGAGAGAGATACAGTTTGGCCGGGGTGTAAAGGTAATATTAGAGAACCCCGAAGCGCAAAACCAGCTATAACACCTACTATCGACGTGGCTTCCGAAGAAATTTGCGTCCAGAATTACGGAAGAAGACGCTAGACAGTATAAACTGGGAGAATTATCGATACGATTTAACGGATGTTCAAGCAATGGTTCATTTCTAGTGGAGTTCGTTTGATTGAGTAAGTAAATTAAAATTACGTCTTTCACTGCTATAAAAATAGTTCCATAGCTATCACTATTGCATTTGAATAGGTGAGTAACGTTCTTATGTAAGGATAAAAGGCAAGATGAGTACTAGAATCAGTTTATTTAGAGAAAATAAAACAGACATTTAAATAGCAAGAGAACGTCCAGAAATACAATTGTGGGCGTGATACTCATCTTCCTTTCATCCTCATTCATCCTTTGATCAGCCGCATTCGTGGCTATTTGGGAATTGAGCTCTATAATGCTAGAGTTTACTTTCTGTTTCAAGGACGTCTGATCGTCTATAATAGTTCTAGAAGTGACGTTCTGCCTGGTTTCCACAGTCGCTAATGTTTCTTTTAACTCAGATATCATCTGAGTAAACCGTTTATCGATGGAAGCGATAGCCAACGTTTGCTGTTCCAAGGATGTTTTAAGCTGTTTATCTTTAGAATTGATAGCAGCGCGCTGTTGTTGAATAGACGATTGAACCTGCTTAATTGCTGTTTCCAACGTCTTTACCAAACTTAGCGCTTGCCCCACTCTCGATCGTTGAAGAGCACTTCTTATTTCTTTATCTACGTAGCGCTTATTCGCAACATGATGTTGCGTAGGTGTTGCTGGCACGGATCGAAGACGTGATTGTTCTAACGACGTATAGGTCATCATTCAATATATACATCCGTCTCTCTCGAACAGGTTCAAGTAGTACGTAGCCTGGCTCTGCAAGCGATTATTCCCTGCTCGTACCGCACGCGATATTAAATAAAATTTTGTCACTAATTCGTTGGGATTGTAATCATCTGAAACTTCAATAGGTAGTGAACTTGGAATAGGTACATAGTATCTTTTTTAATTGTTACTGAAGCAGCATCCGATGTATCTACTGTCTTGTAATGGGTGAATAAGGGGAGTAGGCCACTAGCCGCGAGTTTACGAGAAGAAGGAGGAGTTTTTTTACGGCTTTTAGGTGGGTAAATTTGCGAAATTATTTTCGCGTATTTAACACCTCCATTAAGAGCTCGAATCAGTCGAAATGGTGAGAACCCTTCATAAGCTACATTGCTATTGCGTACAATTGATGCATAGTTTGAAAAATCTTGCTCAGTAAAATCGTTCCCTGGGTTAAAAAAAAAAAAATTAAGTTAAATAGATCGGGTGAAGCTGGGTATGATGTATCCTCTAAATTTATACTATCGTTATTAAACAGTAATCGTTTCGACTCAAGAAATACCCCGTAAGAACTCGTAAAGGGCTAAAGATTTATCAATCAAATCGTTACCTTCTATATAATTTCCTGTCGCTATATAGTGAAGAAATTTATGCGCATATGATGGAAGTTGATCGTAGATTTTGCTCAAATGCAACCGTCTTTTTAGTGCTATATTTTGACGGTAGACGCTGCGTTTTACAGTAACCACCACTATGCTCCTCAAGATGTTTTTCTTTTCCCAGCTTTTTTTGGTGTGGAAGTGAGTGGAAGGTTTTTTTTGGTGTGGAAGTGAGTGGAAGGCTTTTTGACGCCGGATCGTTAAAAATATCAGCGACTTGCTCCGCCGTCGTTTCCCCTGTATTGCTTGCTTGATTAACCAATTGTGATAACGAATCAATTGGCTTGAACGTATCTAAAAATGTCGTAGAGTTGGAGCGTTGCATCTGTTTCAACATTTTATATTTCTGCCTGAGCGATTGTTTCGCTGTATCGAGAGGTAAACTAGTTTTTATTTCGTCCGGGACGAGCGATCGTTCCACTCCTGACATGATCGTTTCATTAACTGAATGTTGGTATATATCGACTGTAGGTTTTATACTCATAAACCCGTGAAATACGAATCTAATCCCGATCGAAATAGCACATTATTCAGCGGTTTTGTTTTATCGATGGTCATAAAATTGCAGTTTTTCTTCCAAGCTAGTTGACACATTTCTACAAACTTGCGATAAGGAACGTCACAAAAATGTGATCTCTCCATAACAATGGTAAATTTCGCTCATCTTGAGGGAATAATATTAAGAAGTTGCAGTTATCTCTCGTAAAATGTTTTTGCCTGGCTCCGTAGCTCTGAATTAATACAAACAGTCCATGATTGAAAGTGACATGAACGCGTCTGGATATGAGATAAAAATGGTTTTTCTAAAACGTCATCAAATATGATGAGAGTATTATTCTTCATCTCCCGAGGGAATTCCTCACCATTGGTACACTTAATGAAACTAATTTGACTCAATACATTGACTCAACAAAAGTATTTATCTTGAGTCGTAGTTTGTGAACAAAATTATATGGTTGAATTTCAAACATTTTCCCAATAGAATTAAATTCAATAGTATATTACTTTTCCCGAAATTTGACGAACCGCAAATAATTCCGCGTATTTGATTCGGAAGTAAAGGACCATTTTTATCGGGAATATTCGTTTTATTCCCTTCGGTAGTAACAATATCATAGTTTAAAACTGAAAACTGCCCATCCATTTGGCTCAACTTCGTTATTAAAACTAGTGGTATCGACAGTTAAGCAACCATTTTAATACCCATCGATGCATTTTTTATGCGTAGGGTATGAACAATGCTCTCTCGGTGATATCGAGATAAGCGTAGTATGAGTAGTATGCTTCTTCTAAGTCAGACGTTAGGACGAGAACCATCGGAGGAGGAGGAGGAGGATAACGTGCAACTGCCACCCTTATATTCAACATTTATATGGGTACTGAGCGTAATTTGTGCAATCGTCTCTTTAACCAATTCAATTGTATTGTTGCACTGCTACAACTATTTTAACCATCATTGCAGTCTGAAACGATATGTAATTAATTGTCGAGGAGAGGAAAACCTAAGGGGAAGAAAAATGAGCAATACGTTAAATGACAATAATGATGATGTTAGTGATGATCAGGGGAAGAAGGAGGTGATGGGTGTATATAACCACTGTTGCATACCCTCGTAATAATATTACCTATTGAGGAGGCGGCCGGATCAAATTGTATGTTGAACGCGTTTATTAATCAGAACAAAGTACCTCTAATTATACACGGGAAATATTGCGGACCTGGAAACGATTTGGAACGTCAAATTAAGGATCGCGTACAACCGCACACTGTATTAGATTATAACTACCGCGAACACGATATTTTTTACCGCGATAACCAAAATTTAGCAAAGCGACACCTAGCCGATCAAGCTTTAGAATTAGCGGCGGAGCAACGAGTCAAAGCGTCGGACGCATCATTGAAAGAACGGCTCGCCGTATTATTAGTAGCAGGGGCAATGAAAGTAAAAAATATCTGGTGCGTAGCAACACACGACTTTCCGCCACCCCTCTAAGTTCGAACACCACCTACATAGGCGGGCGCTATATCTTCGTTCAACGCATTTCTACAGGAACATTTATCGAGAACAAAATGTAGGGACTAGTTAGCTGAGAGTACTCTGAAAGTGTGATCGAAATCGTTAGAGCCGTTTTTGAGAAAATTGGAATACCGATAAATTAATATTCGACAAATCTCCTTTTCTGTGTTAACTTGACTTATATCTCCGTTCAACATATATATACAGAAATAATTATGGAGAACGAAATGTTGGTATGGGTGACTAAAAGACACTCCATTAGGATTTATCACATCTGGTGAAGAAGTTACCCTGGAATTTACGGAAATGTTAGAAAAAATGTTATTTTTGACACATTTTGATTTTTATCTCTGTTCAATGGACCGCCACAGGAACATTTATTGAAAAGAATATGTAGGTATTAACTATTTAAAAACATCCTGTGAGTTTGGTGAAAATCGCTGAAGCCGTTTTGCCAAAAAGCGTAAAAAACCTATTTTTGCTTCATGGGCCTATATCTCCGTTCACCGTATTTTCATGGAGATATGTATGGAGAAGAAAAGTTAGGTATTGATTAGTACAAGATAATTTGAAAGTTTAATCAAAATCGTTAGAGCCGTTTTCGAGAAAAATGCGAAAAACCCTAGTTTTTGGTACATTTTCGTCCCCCACCCCCCTTCCCATCGGTCGAAATCGTCCATAACCTTATTTTGGTGTCTACAAAAAATAACGAACAAAACAAAAAAAGAACCAGCTCAATCGAATCAGCCGTTCTCCCGCAAATCGAACTACAGGTCTGTTTCTTTATTTGATGACTGTACCTAAACCCTCGACGAGGATTATATCAGTCATAGAAGTTGCGGTTTTGCTAATATGCAAGAGGCCGGCCCCTGCAGCATCCACCGAACTCAGACCTGTGGAGGTACGGCAGGTATTTGGTCTTAGCCAGTCTCACCGTAGAGAGCTGTTGCCCGTGTGTTACCGCGCGGAGGTGACCACCTGAGGAATCCGGTACCATCTGGGAGGAGTTCATAATCTGGTTCCCTACCTGATCTTACTGTTTACTTGGGTGGCAAGTTTCAAAAGGACAGATCAACTATAACCACATTTCTTAGCCATCACCTTCTTTGCGAACTTTGCAAAATGGTTATAGGCTTCCTTTGTAGGAGTCAATGCTCCTAAGTTCGTTTGCCCTCCCAACAACCGTCGCTCACTGTTGTAGAAACTACAGTGGAGCAGTACATGGTTTCTTGTTTCCTCCGCACTGGAGGCACATGACGTGCATAGTGGAGAGTCTTTCTGAGAAAAGGAGTGGAGCCGCGCATTGAAGTCACCATGTCCCGTGAGGAACTGGCTCGTCCAGTGGTCTGGCTCTCAACCCATTTCCTAGAAAGACGTTCACGGATGTTGGGGAAGAACTCATACGTATCACGTCCCTTTGACGAGGATCCCCATCTCGCTTGCCATTTCTCTAGAGCCCATTCATCGATGGCGGCAAGTTTCTGTTCTGTGGTGAGGTCTGCACGGAGTTCAGCCCAAAGCGGGGGAAGCTCCCGTTTCACTCTCCACTTGTCAACCATGCACTCAACAGCCAAATCAACTGGTAACTGACCAGTAATCACCTGGAGTGCTTCTGTTGATACAGTCTTGTAGGCCTTGGTGATCCACAGGAGCGCGGCTCTCTGGGATTGGGCCAATACTCTCTTTTGATTGATTGTTAGTTTGCTACCCCAGACAACGGGGCAGTAGCCAATCACACCTAGATAGATGGTCTTATACATGAGGATAGTGTCGTGGTAACACACACCCCAAGTGGCCTTAGTAAACCTTGCAATGGTAGTGCCTTTAAGGGACTGGAGGTGTTGGTTGAAACCCCACCTCTCACCTATATTCACTCCTAAATACTTGACGTGCTTTTCAAGAAGGAGCCTGTGGCCGCCAAAGTGTATTGTGGGTGGATTATTCACTTTCCCCTTCAAGAGGATTAGCTGGGTTTTTTCCTCAGCCACCTGCATCTTGACATGCTTGCACCATTGGTTGACAGTGCGGAGCACATGGTGGGTTTTTTCTTCAATTTGGCGGACTGACTCTGCAAAGATCAGCACAGTCAAGTCATCCACATAGGCGTACGGCTCGCAGTCAGTCTCCATGAGTTTCCTGAGAAGACCTTCGAAGAAGGCATTCCAGAGTGCTGGTCCTAGGACCAAGCCCTGTGGGCACCCCTTCTCAATCTTTCTCCGGACGGAGACATGCCTGCTTTCGATCGTAGCAGTTCTGTCTGTCAGGTAACTTCTGACGAGCGAGTACAGGTTGCGGGGGATTCCCCTACCTTTGAGCTCATTAAGGAGCGCTGGCCACCAAAGGTTGTCAAACGCTCCTCTGATGTCAATCAGAACTGCTACGACGTACTTAGCCGGTGCCAGCAGGAAAACATGCCGAATCTCGACAAAGACATCCTGCGTGGACCTTCCTTTGGTACACCCGTATTGCCTGCCTTTGGAGGTTGCGGCCAAAGACTCCTTCGAGGGACTGCAACATCAAGATTTCTAGTGTTTTGCCTAATATGGAAAGAAGGCTGAGTGGTTTCCATGATCGCGGGTCCGACTGATTGCGGTCGGCTCCCTTTTGAAGAGTAACGACGCGCGTAGACTTCCACTGAGTGGGGAACTGTCCGACCTGCAGACAGTCATTAAATAAATTAAGGAGACCGCTGGAGATTGTCTGCTCAGCGTTCCTTAGCATATTGCTTTCTATTTTATCTGGCCCAGGAGATTTGTTGGGCTTTAAGGTCGCAAGGGCTCTGCCGAGGTTGCCTGTTGTCCACAGTGGGATGTCGGGCTCGTTCGGAGGGTCCATGATCAGCTCCCTTGCTGCTCTCTGGGCTTCAGTGTCTCGAGCTACTTGGTCATCTGGGAACGCCTTCTCAAGGAGGGTTTCCAGTGAACTTTCGATGCTGCTGGCCTGCCTGACTCATTTTGCATCGCGGCTAAGACCTGCTCTACATTTGCTTTACCTATGGAGGACTTGTAATGTCTGCCCCAGGGGTTCTCAGAGCTCTCCGCTTCCACAAAATTTCGCCAGCCTTGCCGTTTGGCTCGTTTGATGGCGCGGTGGAAGGCCTTCTTCTCTTGGATGAAGGCAGCAACACTCTGGCATCAGGGTCACGAGTGTTTTGGTACATCCTTCTGGCTCTATTTACACTATGCTTGAGGGGATTAAGTTCCTCAGTCCACCATGGGACTTTGGTCGCCCTGTGCTTCTGTTGGCCAAGCACAGAGAGCCCAGCAGAGTGCAGTGCTGTGGTAAATATGTCCACTTTGCTGTCCACCTCTTCAGGTGTGGATGCTTGCGCTATTAGGTCGGTGTCTGCGGCACGCAGTTCACCTTCCAGTACCCTACAGAATTGTGGCCAGTCAGCATTTTTTGTGCGGAATCGCTTTTCACGCGTGTCTCTGCAAAGGGTGTTGTCATCCGTGATGGCAAAGTCAATAACCATGTGATTGCTCTGCGTTGTACCTGGTACGACTCGCCAACCCTGCAATTTTAGTAGCAGGGTGTGAGACACGGCTGTGACGTCTATACACGACCTTCCTCCCGGACCATCATAGGTCGCCTCAGTCAAGGGGTCGTTGGCAACAACCAAGTTTTACCTGGTGAGCAGTTCTATATACGCCTCGCCCGCCCCATCCAGGGTTGGGGATCCCCACAATGGTGATCTGGCGTTTGCATCAGCACAGACTATGCAGGGTCGTCCTGATAGGCCTGCTAGAGCCCGCTCGAGTGGTTGAAGGCTGTTGGCAACTGGTGCGCCAAATTGCCTGTAAAATGATATTACAACCAGCTCAAAGCCACCTGCTCGGATGAGCACAGCGGCTAAGTGCTGGCTGTTAAGTTGAGTGAGTGCGAGCATGTCAATGAACGGGTCAATGCAGGCCACTGCTGCCTTGGCTCCCGTTCTTGCTCCAGCCACCACTCGTGCCTGCGATCCTAGACCAAGAGTTTTGGATCCTATGTATGGTTCCTGTGTGGCGAGAACACTGCAGCGTTTCTTGAGTGCATTTTGCAGCAACTCAGCCATAACTAGGGAACTCTTATTGGTGTTGTGCTGAAGGATTCGAACTGTTTTTGATCTATTCATAATCCACTCGTGACTCCTGGAGGGCAATCGTCGCTGACGAATGGTACAGCGTGCGTCTCGTGTAGAGTGTGAGACCTGTTGGATTGTGCGTTCGACGCAATTAGCACACCTGAGGGGAGCATCACGCTTGCATTCCTTACTCAGAATGTGGCAAGGCGCACACAACGGGTCTTGTACAGGCCACTGCCAGGTGGCCATAGCGCTGGCATTTGTAGCACTGAGTGGGGGCTTGGTACTTGCGAATGGAGCACCGCTGCCAGGCTATTTGGAGGTGCCTTGCGCCCTCTAGTTTTTTGTACAGGCTGGGTGATACCTCGATCACCCAATCCTTTTGTCTGCCACGCTTTTCCGTGAAAAGCAAGCAGAGCCTAACGCAGAGTTGTGCTCAACAACTTGGTGGGCCAAGTCCTCTTTTTGTAGGTCAGTCCGCACGTCGCACAGAAGCGGGCGTGGGAAGCGACCCAGGGGGGCTGATGCTTGTAGCTTCAACTCCTTTTTCGTGGTGATATGGCTCGTAAGCGCCTTGGCCGTTTCTGGCGTTTCCGTCACAATGACGGCGCCACCTCCTACTGCGGTGCGGATGTCTAGCACTCGGACGCTTAGAGCTTGGAGGTCCGTAGCAGGGACACCCCGCATCAGCGCTTCCATTGCATCAGGGTTGGAGGGACCAGCCTCTCCTCCCTCACATGTACGCCTAACCACTACCACGTTTTGTCGTGGATTTTTAGGGGGGAGTTTGGTAGGCGGTGGAGGCTTTTATTTTTGTTTTTATTTTTATCTTGGCCCTCATATTTGGGCGGAGGCGTAGGCGGGGCGCTGCCCTCGGCCTGCACGTCCTGCTTTGTTGGGGCCTTTTTCTGCTTCCCCCTGCGCTTCCTGGCCCTGGCAGACTGCCATTCAGCCTCAGCTCCATGAGAGGGGGAGGAGGGCGCAGTAGCGGCTACTGCCGCATATGAGGGGCCTTGGGTACTACCCTGGCTCGTTGAAGCTCCTTGAGTTTGGGGGGCTGGTGGCACTGGCTGCTGGGCAATTGCCCTACGCAGCTCTTCCCTCACGACAGCCGCCACAGTTTCCCGCAGGGGGGGAGTGGCAGAGGGCGATATCGTTGGGGGGGCATTAGCTTTTATAGCCAGCTTCGAAATTCGAAGAGGCAACTAGTGACGAGGTCCCGCATAGGTCCTGTTGCGTTGACCCTCATCCGTGCCAGCTGGCCGTGGATGATTTGGACATATGCACAAATCTGCTCCATGTCCGACAGATTAGGGTCCACGAGGTGTCAAGTGCTTGTAGTAGCCGGGTTTCCCGGGCTACTAGGGGGAGAAGGGGGAGATGAACGCGGTTTGCCCGGTTCTTTCCGCCCTTGTTTGTTTGGATGACGAGTAGGTTGCTCATCGTCCGAAGAGGAAGGGGTCGAGCTTGGCGAGCCAGAGGAAGAGGCGCAGGTGGCATTTTTATTACCTGCAATTGTGTTATTTGACTTTGTCATGTTATTTTTACTAATGTGGGAGGGGGGGGGGATTAAAGAAGTAGACTGATGTAGTGTAGCCTTGTGAGTTCATTTGTTGTGTGTGTTAGTGGTATGAGCGAGAGGTGCTCGAGGCAGTGTATTGGAAGCTCCCCCTCAGGCATATTGATTCTAGCCCCTTTCGCTGGTCAGTTGAGGGTCAAAGGGAGGCCCCCACATGCGCCGCAGCTGCCAGTCCGGCCACCCACCGGGACTAAGACGCATGAGGGATTTTTCGGCTGCTGCTCAGAGTCAGCCCTCGGCCACTGGTGATGTGGTGAGCGGGACACACGCTATCAGCCGCCCCAGGAACGCTCAAACCTGGTTTTTCCCCCTCCTCATTCCGAAGTGCGGCCGGGTATATAGGGGATCGCTCAAAGGTGTTAGTGAGCTACTTCCAGGACTGTCTTTCGCTCATTTTGAGTGTTCTAAGTCAATGTGTTCTGCCACGCAAGCCGTTGCAGTGTATTTTGTATCTGGAATATGTTGTGTATGTCAGTGTCGTGAGCTTTAAGCCCCTTAAAGGCCGGATTTAACGACCACGCAGAGGATACGGCAGGAGATTTCTGTCCCCCTTCCTGCAGGGGGTGTGTCCTGCGATCCCAGATAAACGGAGGGGGTTCCCAGTGTGTCATGTTAGTGAATGAAGTGTAAGTTGTGTCCCTTTTAGTCCGGCTTATACGAACACGCAGGGAGTACGGCAGTGGAATTCTGGACCCCCAACTGCTGGGTGAGCACAGTGTGGCGGCAGAGTACACTGTGACGCCCAGCCACAGTTAAGCCTCGTTGGATGTAATCCTGCGGGGACCTCATAGAGGTGAGGTTGTCTTGCAAGCTGGGCCCACCCGGCTGTCCCTTTTAGTCGGCTCGTACGACACGCAGGGAATACGTCAGCGGTATTCTGGACCCCCGACTGTAGGGTGACAAATCGAACTACACACACACACACACACAGATCTGTTTCTTTATTTCATGACTGTACCTAAACCCTCGACGAGGGTTATATCAGTCATAGAAGTTGCGGTTTCGCTAATATGCAAGAGGCCGGCCCCTGCAGCATCCACCGAACTCAGACCTGTGGAGGTACGGCAGGTATGTGGTCGTTAGCCAGTCTCACCGTAGAGAGCTGTTGCCCGTGTGTTACCGCGCGGAGGTGACCCCCTGAGGAATCCCGTACCATCTGGGAGTAGTTCTTAATCTGGTTCCCTACCTGATCTTACTGTTTACTTGGGTGGCAAGTTTCAAAAGGACTGATCAACTATAACCACGTTTCTTAGCCATTACCTTCTTTGCGAACTTTGCAAAATGGTTATAGGCTTCCTTTGTAGCAGTCAAAGCTGCTAAGTTCGTTTGCCCTCTCAACAACCGTCGCTCACTGTTGTAGAAACTACAGTGGAGCAGCACATGGTTTCTTGTTTCCTCCGCACTGGAGGCACAAGACGTGCATAATGGAGAGTCTTTCAGAGAAAAGAAGTCAGCACAGTCAAGTCATCCACATAGGCGTACGGCTCGCAGTCAGTCTCCATGAGTTTCCTGAGAAGACCTTCGAAGAAGGCATTCCAGAGTGCTGGTCCTAGGACCGAGCCCTGTGGGCACCCCTTCTCAATCTTTCTCCGGACGGAGACATGCCTACTTTCGATCGTAGCAGTTCTGTCTGTCAGGTAACTTCTGACGAGCGAGTACAGGTTGCGGGATTCCCTACCTTTGAGTTCATTAAGGAGCGCTGGCCACCAAAGGTTGTCAAACGCTCCTCTGATGTCAATCAGAACTGCTACGACGTACTTAGCCGGTGCCAGCAGGGAAACACGCCGAATCTCGACAATGACATCCTGCGTGGACCTTCCTTTGGTACACCCGTATTGCCTGCCTGTGAGGTTGCGGCCAAAGACTCCTTCGAGGGACTGCAACATCAAGATTTCTAGTGTTTTGCCTAATATGGAAAGAAGGCTGAGTGGTCTCCATGATCGCGGGTCCGACTGATTGCGGTCGCCTCCCTTTTGAAGAGTGACAACGCGCGCAGACTTCCACTGAGTGGGGAACTGTCCGACCTGCACACAGTCATTAAATAAATTAAGGAGACCGCTGGAGATTGTCCGCTCAGCCTTCCTTAGCATATTGCTTTCTATTTTATCTGGCCCAGGAGATTTGTTGGGCTTTAAGGTCGCAAGAGCCCTGCCGAGGTCGCCTGTTGTCCACAATGGGATGTCGGGCTCGTTCGGAGGGTCCATGATCAGCTCCTTGCTGCCCTCTGGGCTTCAGTGTCTCGAGCTAGTTGGTCATCTGGGAACGCCTTCTCAAGGAGGGTTTCCAGTGAACGTTCGATACTGCAGGCCCAGCCTGACTCATTTTGCATCGCAGCTAAGACCTGCTCTACATTTGCTTTTCCTATGGAGGACTTGTAGTGTCTGCCCCAGGGGTTCTCAGAGCTCTCCGCTTCCACAAAATTTCGCCAGCCTTGCCGTTTGGCTCGTTTGATGGCGCGGTGGAAGGCCTTCTTCTCTTGGATGAAGGCAGTTCGGAGTGTGGCTCTGGCATCAGGGTCACGAGTGTTTTGGTACATCCTTCTGGCTCTATTTGCACTTTGCTTGAGGGGATTAAGTTCCTCAGTCCACCATGGGACTTTGATCGCCATGTGCTTCTGTTGGCCAAGTACAGAGAGCCCAGCAGAGTGCAGTGCTGTGGTAAATGTGTCCACTTTGCTGTCCACCTCTTCAGGTGTGGATGCTTGCACTATTAGGTCGGTGTCTGCG
The DNA here is from genome assembly GCA_020466155.1 of Pachypeltis micranthus. Taxonomy (NCBI): domain Eukaryota; kingdom Metazoa; phylum Arthropoda; class Insecta; order Hemiptera; family Miridae; genus Pachypeltis; species Pachypeltis micranthus. Next base: position 1,441,219 of record CM035773.1, on the reverse strand, counting down.
GCACGCAGTTCACCTTCCAGTACCCTAAAGAATTGCGGCCAGTCAGCATTTTTTGTGCGGAATCGCTTTTCACGCGTGTCTTTGCAGAGGATGTTATCATCCGTAATGGCAAAGTCAATAACCATGTGATCGCTCTGCGTTGCACCTGGTACGACTCGCCAACCCTTCAATTTGAGTAGCAGGGTGTGGGACACGGCTGTGACGTCTATACACGACCTTCCTCCCGGGCCATCATAGGTCGCCTCCAGTCATGGGGTCGTTGGCAACAACCAAGTTGTACCTGGTGAGCAGCTCTATATACGCCTCGCCCGCCCCATCCAGGGTTGGGGATCCCCACAATGGTGATCTGGCGTTTGCATCAGCACAGACTACGCAGGGTCGTCCTGATAGGCCTGCTAGAGCCCGCCGAGTGGTTCAAGGCTGTTGGCAACTGGTGCGCCAAATTGCCTGTAAATGATATTACAACCAGCTCAAAGCCACCGGCTCGGATGAGCACAGCGCCAAGTGCTGGCTGTTCAGGTGAGTGAGTGCGAGCATGTCAATGGACGGGTCGATGCAGGCTACTGCTGCCTTGGCTCCCGTTCTTGCTCCAGCCACCACTGCGTGCCTGCGATCCGAGACCAAGAGTTTTGGATCCTATGTACGGTTCCTGTATGGCGAGGACACTGCAGCGTTTCTTGAGTGCATTTTGCAGCAACTCAGCCATAACTGGGCAACTCTTATTTGTGTTGTGCTGAAGGATTCGAACTGTTTTTGACCTATTCATAATCCACTCGTGACTCCTGGAGGGCAATCGCTCGCTGACGAATGGTACAGCGTGCGTCTCGTGTAGAGTGTGCGACCTGTTGGATTTTGCGTTCGACGCAATTGGCACACTTGAGGGGAGCATCACGCTTGCATTCCTTACTCCAGATGTGGCAAGGCGCACCAGGCGCACACAACAGGTCTTGTACAGGCCACTGCCAGGTAGCCATAGCGCTGGCATTTGTAGCACTGAGTGGGGGCTTGGTACTTTCGTATGGCGCACCGCTGCCAGGCTATTTGGAGGTGCCTTGCCCTCTAGTTTTTGTACAGGCTGGGTGATACCTCAATCACCCAATCCTTCTGTCTGCCACGCTTTTTGGTGAAGAGAGGCCTGACATCCTGCGGCTGCAAGCCTAACGCAGGGTTGCGCTCAACAACTTGTTGGGCCAAGTCCTCTTTTGAAGGTCGGCCGCACGTCGCACAGCAGCAGGCGTGGGAAACGACCCAGGGGCTGACGCTTGGAGCTTCAACTCCTTTTTGTGGAAATGTGGCTCGTGAGCGCCTTGGCCATTTCTGGCGTTTCCGTCACAATGACGGCGCCACCTCCTACTGCGGTGCGGATGTCTAGCACTCGGACACTCAGAGCTTGGAGGTCCGTAGCAGGGACACCCCGCATAAGCGCTTCCATTGCGTCAGGGTTGGAGGGACCAGCCTCTCCTTCCTCACATGTCCGCCTAACCACTACCACGTTTTGTCGTGGGTTTTTAGGGGAGTTTGGCAAGCGGTGGAGGCTTTTTATTTTGGTTTTTATTTTTATTTTTGCCCTTGTTTTTGGGCGGAGGCATAGGCGGGCGCTGCCCTCGGCCTGCACTGCCTGCTTAGTTGGGGCCTGTTTCTGCTTCCCTCTGCGCTTCCTGGCCTGGCAGGCTGCCATTCCGCCTCAGCTCCATGAGGGGGAGGAAGGCGCAGTAGCGGCTACTGCCGCATATGAGGGCCTGGGGTACTACCCTCGCTCGTTGTTGCTCCTCGAGCTTGGGGGGCTGGTGGCACTGGCTGCCGGGCCATTGCCCTACGCAGCTCTTCCCTTACGACAGCCCCCACAGTTTCCCGCAGGGGAGTGGCAGGGGGCGATGTCGTTGGGGGCATTAGCTTTATAGCCAGCTTCGAAATTTCGAAGAGGCAACCAGTTACGAGGTCCCGCATAGGTCCTGTCGCGTTGGCCCTCATCCGTGCCAGCTGGCCGTGGATGATTTGGACGTATGCGCAAATTTGCTCCATGTCCGACAGTTTAGGGTCCACGCTGTGTCGTGTGCTTGTAGTAGCCGGGTTGCCCGGGCTACTAGGGAGAGAAGGGGGTGAGGAACGCGGTGTGCCCGGTTCTTTCCGCGCTTGTTTGTTTGGACGACGAGTAGGTTGCTCATCGTCCGAAGAGGGAGGGGTCGAGCTTGGCGAGCGCGAGGAAGAGGCGCAGGTGGCGTTTTTATTACCTGCTGAAGTTTTAGTTGACTTTGTCATGTTTTTTACTTATTTGGGGGTGATTAAAGAAGCGGACTGGTGTAGTGTATCCTTGTGAGTTCATTTGTTGTGTGTGTTCGTGGTATGAGCGAGAGGTGCTCGAGGCAGTGTCCTGGAAGCTCCCCTCAGGCATATTGATTCTAGCCCCTTTCGCTGGACAGTTGAGGGTCAAAGGGAGGCCCCCCCATGCGCCGCAGCTGCCAGTCCGGCCACCCACCGGGACTAAGACGCATGAGGGATTTTTCGGCTGCTGCTCAGAGTCAGCCCTCGGCCACTAGTGATGTGGTGAGCGGGACACACGCTATCAGCCGCCCCAGGAACGCTCAAACCTGGTTTTTCCCCCTCCTCATTCCGAAGGCCGCACCCATATAGGGGATCGCTCAAAGGTGTTAGTGAGCTACTTCCAGGACTGTCTTTCGCTCATTATGAGTGTTTCAAGTGAGTGTGTTCTGCCACGCAAGCCGTTGCAGTGTATTTAGTATCTGGAATATGTTGTGTATGTCAGTGTCGTGAGCTTTAAGCCCCTTTAAGGCCGGTTTTAACGACCACGCAGAGGATACGGCAGGAGAATTCTGTACCCCTTCCTGCGGGGAGTGTGTTCTGCGATCCCAGCTAAAGGTAGGGGGTTCCCAGTGTGTCATGTATGTGAATGAAGTGTAAGTTGTGTCCCTTTTAGTCCGGCTTATACGAACACGCAGGGAGTACGGCAGTGGAATTCTGGACCCCCTACTGCAGGGTGAGCACAGTGTGGCGACAGAGTACACTGTGCTGCCCAGCCACAGTTAAGCCTCGTTGGATGTAATCCTGCGGGGACCTCATAGAGGTGAGGTTGTCTTTCAAGCTGGGCCCACCCGGCTGTCCCTTTTAGTCGGCTCATACGACACGCAGGGAATACGTCAGCGGAATTCTGGACCCCCGACTGCAGGGTGAACACACACACAGATCTGTTTCTTTATTTCATGACTGTACCTAAACCCTCGACGAGGGTTATATCAGTCATAGAAGTTGCGGTTTCGCTAATATGCAAGAGGCCGGCCCCTGCAGCATCCACCGAACTCAGACCTGTGGAGGTACGGCAGGTATGTGGTCGTTAGCCAGTCTCACCGTAGAGAGCTGTTGCCCGTGTGTTACCGCGCGGAGGTGACCACCTGAGGAATCCCGTACCATCTGGGAGTAGTTCTTAATCTGGTTCCCTACCTGATCTTACTGTTTACTTGGGTGGCAAGTTTCAAAAGGACTGATCAACTATAACCACGTTTCTTAGCCATTACCTTCTTTGCGAACTTTGCAAAATGGTTATAGGCTTCCTTTGTAGCAGTCAAAGCTGCTAAGTTCGTTTGCCCTCTCAACAACCGTCGCTCACTGTTGTAGAAACTACAGTGGAGCAGCACATGGTTTCTTGTTTCCTCCGCACTGGAGGCACAAGACGTGCATAATGGAGAGTCTTTCAGAGAAAAGAAGTGGAGCCGCGCATTGAAGTCATCATGTCCCGTGAGGAACTGGCTCGTCCAGTGGTCTGGCTCAACCCATTTTCTAGAAAGACGTTCACGGATGTTGGGGAAGAACTCATACGTATCACGTCCCTTTGACGAGGATTCCCATCTCGCTTGCCATTTCTCTAGAGCCCATTCATCGATGGCGGCAAGTTTCTGTTCTGTGGTGAGATCCGCACGGAGTTCAGCCCAAAGCGGGGAAGCTCCGTTTCACTCTCCACTTGTCAATCATGCACTCAACAGCCAAATCAACTGGTAACTGACCAGTGATCACCTGGAGTGCTTCCGTTGATACAGATCTTGTAGGCCTTGGTGATCCACAGGAGCGCGGCTCTCTGGGATTGGGCCAATACTCTCTTTTGATTGACTGTTAGTTTGCTACCCCAGACAACAGGGCAGTAGCCAATCACACCTAAATAGATGGCCTTATACATGAGGATGGTGTCGTGGTAACACACACCCCAAGTGGCCTTAGTAATGGCACGCAGTGAGGCAAACCTTGCAATGGTAGTGCCTTTAAGGGACTGGAGGTGTTGGTTGAAACCCCACCTCTCACCTATATTCACTCCTAAATACTTGACGTGCTTTTCAAGAAGGAGCCTGTGGCCGCCAAAGCGTATTGTGGGTGGATTATTCACTTTCCCCTTCAAGAGGATTAGCTGGGTTTTTTCCTCAGCCACCTGCATCTTGACGTGCTCGCACCATTGGTTGACAGTGCGGAGCACGTGGTGGGTTTTTTCTTCAATTTGGCGGACTGACTCTGCAAAGATCAGCACAGTCAAGTCATCCACATAGGCGTACGGCTCGCAGTCAGTCTCCATGAGTTTCCTGAGAAGACCTTCGAAGAAGGCATTCCAGAGTGCTGGTCCTAGGACCGAGCCCTGTGGGCACCCCTTCTCAATCTTTCTCCGGACGGAGACATGCCTACTTTCGATCGTAGCAGTTCTGTCTGTCAGGTAACTTCTGACGAGCGAGTACAGGTTGCGGGGATTCCCTACCTTTGAGTTCATTAAGGAGCGCTGGCCACCAAAGGTTGTCAAACGCTCCTCTGATGTCAATCAGAACTGCTACGACGTACTTAGCCGGTGCCAGCAGGGAAACACGCCGAATCTCGACAATGACATCCTGCGTGGACCTTCCTTTGGTACACCCGTATTGCCTGCCTGTGAGGTTGCGGCCAAAGACTCCTTCGAGGGACTGCAACATCAAGATTTCTAGTGTTTTGCCTAATATGGAAAGAAGGCTGAGTGGTCTCCATGATCGCGGGTCCGACTGATTGCGGTCGCCTCCCTTTTGAAGAGTGACAACGCGCGCAGACTTCCACTGAGTGGGGAACTGTCCGACCTGCAGACAGTCATTAAATAAATTAAGGAGACCGCTGGAGATTGTCCGCTCAGCCTTCCTTAGCATATTGCTTTCTATTTTATCTGGCCCAGGAGATTTGTTGGGCTTTAAGGTCGCAAGAGCCCTGCCGAGGTCGCCTGTTGTCCACAATGGGATGTCGGGCTCGTTCGGAGGGTCCATGATCAGCTCCCTTGCTGCCCTCTGGGCTTCAGTGTCTCGAGCTAGTTGGTCATCTGGGAACGCCTTCTCAAGGAGGGTTTCCAGTGAACGTTCGATACTGCAGGCCCAGCCTGACTCATTTTGCATCGCAGCAAAGACCTGCTCTACATTTGCTTTTCCTATGGAGGACTTGTAGTGTCTGCCCCAGGGGTTCTCAGAGCTCTCCGCTTCCACAAAATTTCGCCAGCCTTGCCGTTTGGCTCGTTTGATGGCGCGGTGGAAGGCCTTCTTCTCTTGGATGAAGGCAGTTCGGAGTGTGGCTCTGGCATCAGGGTCACGAGTGTTTTGGTACATCCTTCTGGCTCTATTTGCACTTTGCTTGGGGGGATTAAGTTCCTCAGTCCACCATGGGACTTTGATCGCCCTGTGCTTCTGTTGGCCAAGTACTGAGAGCCCAGCAGAGTGCAGTGCTGTGGTAAATGTGTCCACTTTGCTGTCCACCTCTTCAGGTGTGGATGCTTGCACTATTAGGTCGGTGTCTGCGGCACGCAGTTCACCTTCCAGTACCCTAAAGAATTGCGGCCAGTCAGCATTTTTTGTGCGGAATCGCTTTTCACGCGTGTCTTTGCAGAGGATGTTATCATCCGTAATGGCAAAGTCAATAACCATGTGATCGCTCTGCGTTGCACCTGGTACGACTCGCCAACCCTTCAATTTGAGTAGCAGGGTGTGGGACACGGCTGTGACGTCTATACACGACCTTCCTCCCGGGCCATCATAGGTCGCCTCAGTCATGGGGTCGTTGGCAACAACCATGTTGTACCTGGTGAGCAGCTCTATATACGCCTCGCCCGCCCCATCCAGGGTTGGGGATCCCCACAATGGTGATCTGGCGTTTGCATCAGCACAGACTACGCAGGGTCGTCCTGATAGGCCTGCTAGAGCCCGCTCGAGTGGTTCAAGGCTGTTGGCAACTGGTGCGCCAAATTGCCTGTAAAATGATATTACAACCAGCTCAAAGCCACCGGCTCGGATGAGCACAGCGGCCAAGTGCTGGCTGTTCAGGTGAGTGAGTGCGAGCATGTCAATGGACGGGTCGATGCAGGCTACTGCTGCCTTGGCTCCCGTTCTTGCTCCAGCCACCACTCGTGCCTGCGATCCGAGACCAAGAGTTTTGGATCCTATGTACGGTTCCTGTATGGCGAGGACACTGCAGCATTTCTTGAGTGCATTTTGCAGCAACTCAGCCATAACTGGGCAACTCTTATTTGTGTTGTGCTGAAGGATTCGAACTGTTTTTGACCTATTCATAATCCACTCGTGACTCCTGGAGGGCAATCGCTCGCCGACGAATGGTACAGCGTGCGTCTCGTGTAGAGTGTGCGACCTGTTGGATTTTGCGTTCGACGCAATTGGCACACTTGAGGGGAGCATCACGCTTGCATTCCTTACTCAGATGTGGCAATAGCCGGAGGCGCTTCTCTAGTTCAGATTTACAAATCGTACAAAGACGTACAAAAGGGACAGGTGGAAATTGCGGAACAGCGACGTCACAATTTAGTGATGGAGCAAAAGAAACAACAGGGGGAGGGGCCACACACCGTTCGTCATCAACGTCGTCGACGTCGTCTACCCATGTTACAAAAAGAGAAAGAAACCTAGCAAGTCTTCATAAAAAAACATGGGATCTGCTATCATCTCCTCGCGTGGGCGTGGCCTTGTTATGAACCGATCGTCCAAGTGCTAATGCAAGTCCTTCCAAACAGACCACTCGACGACAAAATTCTAAATCAAGTTTGCAGAGTATACGTTTTTCGAGGTATTTACGCTAGAGACAATTTACCTAGTCACCCGTTAACGTATGAACGTATAATTGTGAATTTAGCGGAGTTATCTCATTCAATTGGAACGCATTGGGTGGCAATAATTAAAAACGCGAATATCGCTCTTTATTTCGATAGTTTCGATCTACCACCTTCGACTGAAGTGCTTACGTATTTAAAGAAAAGCAGGACATATTACAACATTAGTCATATCAGGACATCGGGTGTTCCCATTGTGGTCATTTGTGTTTTGTCTTTCTAAGCGTTACGCAATGTCGAGGATTTTTACCCTTACGGGAAATGCGAGCCTTCTAACTGCAGACATTTACCCACTGACACCACTACTAGTAATTACGGCGTTCGATTATTAAGTTTCTTTACGTTCAATAACATCGCAAATATCCAAAGAAAAGTACATGACTCCTTATATTTAGTCCGTGGAAATGATAATTTACAATCCGTTTTCCCACTGGAACGTACACGTTCGAAGATATAATTAAATATATTCGAGGTCATATTAATGGGATGAAACGATCGACTGTCGATAAAACCAAGTGGGACGTTGAGTTGAGGATAAACCCTTTAACAAACAGAGTGGTTTTGTTATCAGCACAATTCGATGTAGACTTTACGCCAGATGATACGATTGGACGTCTTTTAGGTTTCACGGGTGGTGTTGAAGAGAGCTATGGAACACGAGGCTGCCGAACCTGGAAACATATTCGCCTATCATAGTATTCAAATTGATTGTAATTTAGTTACCTGATCATACGTTAATTCAAATCCATCGACGATTTCAACATCGTTATTCGCTACAACTATTGCTACCGCTACCAGTAAACCGCTGAGTGTACGTAACGTTAAATTTCTTCAAAACTTGGGATAAAGCGTACGTCGTCATGGATGTAATACTAAACGCCCTATCGCCTCCTCATTTTTCGGATAAAATCACAGGGTGTAATTTTCAACGATTCACGCCTTATAATATGTCGGACATAGGTCTCAACCCAGAAATACGTATAATTATCAATCAAAACGATTTTTTCGCGCTATTTGATGCTGCAGGGTAAATTGAAGAAAGATTATGGAAAAACAAAAGCTGTTCACTTTATTAACAACGCTTTTGCACGTCTGTTCTATAGCATAACCTACAAAGTCAATGGAAGTGTAATAGATCAAGTTCGGAACCCCGGGGTCACATCGACGCTAAAAGGTTATCAATCATTTACTGAAGCGGATTTAAATGCTGCCGGTAACGCCGGCTTTATCGATCCAAATTCAGATACTACTCGAGGACGGGAATTATTGAACAAGGAAGCATCTAATGTCTGCATACCTCTTCGATAATGGGGGGATTCTTCGAGGACTGTATCGTATTGTCGCTAGCACTAGTCAAGAATTAATTCTGGTACGATCTTGATGTTTTAAAAGGCGATAGGGGTATTACTAACGTGTCCGTAGATTTGGATCGGATCGCCTGGGTTGTTCCCCAAGTAAAATTATCAGACAGTTCGAGAGCATATATGTATACAGTCATTGCAAAAGATCCTTCATTGGCTCTTGCGTATAGAAGTTGGGAGTATAACGAGCAACCGTCTTTACCTTCATCTACGAAATTCACGTGGACCATTAAAACGAGTAGTCAGTTACAAAAGACACGCTATGTAATTATCGCATTCTACAAGAACAAAAAACTTAAGATCGAAGAAGACATTTCCCTCCCTTCGTTATTACCCATTCGTAATTATCGTTTATATTTAAACCAAGAAGCATACCCTTATCAAGAACCTGCGGTTAACGTCAAAACTGGTCTCATCGCTGGTCTATATGAAAATTATTTACGAATGCATTCTTGCTTCCATGGAAAGATCGGTAATAGTACCGCTAGTAGTTGTCCGTCTCCAATTTTATCTCGTTTCACGTTCAAGGCAAACCCTATAATTTGTATTGATACATATAAAAAGGTTGAATCTCTCAAGGACACTGCTCAAGATTGTCGGTTGGAGATTGAGTTTGATGAACCAGTACCAGCTAATACATCTCAGCTCGTGCGTTGCTATTATATCCACGAAAAATTAGCGACTTATCAACCAGTCAGTGGTTATGTTCAAACTTACTGACGTTATTTCACGATTGTTAACGATTAATTTCAAAATGTCAACAATATAACCTCTCGTTTTCTTTCTGTAATTGTATGAATATGTCTACGATATTCTCATCTTTTTTTATTTTTATTTTATTTTATCTTGTTTCGTTTGTTTCTATTTTTAGAAATCTACTAAAACGTATACAAATAAAACGAAAAGGAATCTGCTATTCTTCGTTGTGTTTCCATACCATAGACTCTACTACTCCATCTACGTCTACGTCTCAACTTACAGTTACCGAGGTGACAATATTCATGATAAACAGTCGAATACGGTTCCTTCAACTTACCAATGTTATAGGGGTAGTCGTGTTTTTACGTCACAACTTAAACTAAAACTGCATAGCATTGCTAAGCATGGGTCATTCTGTATTCAGGAGCGTAGTGAGAACGTTGTTCAAGGTATGGAAGGAGATCAGGGATTAAGAAAAAGCGTTATCGCTCATACGTTCTCAATATGAATCGCGTCCACCTCCGCCAGAGGGACTAAATCATCCTAGATGCTTAAAGATGAAGCAATGGCGAGATCGTCAAATTCCGGGTGGACGCGGGGAAGTTATTACCACTCTCAATAATTCCATCGCAGACATATACTTTCAAAATATCGATGGTTTCAAGATAGTTGGCACGTTTCTCACACATACTAGTGCCAACGTTATCGCAGTTTTAGAGGAATATATAACCAAGTGGGATAACACAAAAACCATCCACCGCATCACTACGATTGTAATGAACGATAAAACGAGAGAAACACGACTCATTGACGACTTGTCAGTTTTGCAAGTTTCCCTTCAATTCAACTGCTCACGTGAAGGTAGCTGATCACGATCACATAACCTGGGCTTATCGCTTCACCCTTTGCCAAAGTTGTAATTTACAACTCAAGCGACCTAACTTTATACCCGTATTTTTTCATAATCTTTCGGGGTATGACGGTCATTTTTTTATCAAGAAACTAGGGTTGGACAAAGGTAAAATTAACGTTGCCCCCGCAGACCAGTGAAAAATACGTTAGTTTTTGTAAAACGATTGATGGTTGTAAGCTTTCGATACGATTTCTATACTCATACAGATTTCTTTCAACGAGTTTAAGTCTCTAGTAAACACTCTGAACGAGTTTCCTGAAATGACTAAAGTCTTCCCAGATGATAATACACGAGCCTTACTCCTTACTAAGGTTATATATCCCTACTCATACATAACTACATTTAATGTATTGAAGGAGACGCGATTACCTCTGCTCGTAAGTGCTTTTTTAACGATTTAACCGATAAACAGATTTCTGATGATGAATATGACCAGGCGCAACAGTTATGGAAAGCTTTCAGAATTCGCAATATGATGGAATACACAGAACTGTATCTTAAGACGGGTATAATATTGTTGTGCGAGGTTTTCGAGCAGTGCAGACGGATCAGTATACAACAATACGGTTTAGACCCTGCATGGAGCTATACCTCACCCGGTTTCTTCTGGTCGGCAATGTTAAAAATGACCGGAATAGAATTACAGATTTTAACGGATATTGATATGCTTCTTCAATTCGTTGATTCAGGAATACGAGGAGGCATAACACAATGCATTAAGCGTTATGCTAGGGCTAATAACCCTTACATCCCAGAAACCTATGATCCTTTGCATCCTAATAGTTACTTATTGTATGCAGATGTGAATAACCTTTACGGCTATGCCATGATGGAAAACCTTCCTTATGGAGGGTTTGAATGGGTTCAAAATTTAGATACGTTTTCCGTGAAAGACTTAGATCCAAACTCGGAAACTGGTTATTTTTTAGAAGTAGATATTTCATATCTTAAGTCGTTACACAGCACGCACTCTGATTTTCCTTTTTTCCAGAATCGAAAGTTCCACCAATTTCAAAAGAAATACCATCTGATCCGAAAAATCTCATTTTAACGCTTAATAAAAAAACTCAATAAGCTTTAAAATCCGGACTAAAGTTAGATAAGATCCATAGAGTTTTAAAATTTAAACAAAAAAATGGTTAGCGGACTACATTAACTTCAACACGAATTTACGAACAAAAGCTACATCAAAATTCGAAAAATCTTACTACAAGTTAGGAAACAATAACGTTTTTGGACGGAGCATGATGAATGCCAGAAATAGAATCGCCATTAGAATGGTTTCCACCGAAAAACAATTTTTAAAGGTCGTCAGACAACCAAATTTCAATGATAGATATGTATACGATGATAAATTGATAGCAGCCAAAATGGCTAGGAATGTCATTACATTTGATCAACCCATTTACGTTGGTTTTTCCATTTTAGAACTGTCAAAAGTGTTAATGCACCACGCATGTTGGGTACACGAGAGGGGGAGCTGAGGATCGCAATAAAACTGAAACTCGGTGAGCGTGAGGAGGACTGTATTATATGTGCGTGTGGAAATGTGTTGAGTAAAATTGAGGTGAGGTGGAGTACAAATGGGCGACACAAGGGCAGGTTGTTGGAAGCAGAATGATTTTGGAAGAGCTCTGTCGTCGATAGGAAAATGAAATTGGGAGAAAGAAATAAAGGAAAGGGAAAACATAGAAAAGGGGGCTGGGGGACCCGCAGGTGAGGGTCAGGTATTGAAATAGTTGGAGACAATAAGGCGGTTGGAGACAATGACGCGGGGAAGTCCGAGGTCAAAGACTCTGACAACTTCGATGCTTTGCGTCGAACATACTCCCCCGCGCTGCGGCAGCAGGATAACCCTTGAAGAGGGGTTACAGTGGTGTGTGGTAATGAACATGAGTGAGGCTCATGAGGGCTGAGCTGGAGGACATGGCAAGGCTGGGCTACCTGATGAACCAGAGCACAGAGAGATGAGGTGATGAGTGTGAGACAATGATGTGGTAGTGAATTGAGCAGGACAACAGAGACCTGGAGGTGCAAAAATGAGGATGAATGAGTGATCTCATGAGGAAGCACAGGAGGTGGTGCAAGGAAAACGAAAGGAGAGTAGGACAGCACAGGCATAAAGAGGTTTAAGGTGTGGGCCACTAAGGTGGGAGATGGTGGAAGGCATACTAGGGGGAGGTGAGTAGGAAAGGCACACTTGGGTGGTGCAAATAGGGAGAAAGGCAGGCTGGGGTGGTGCAAGTAGGGAGAAAAGGCACACTGAGGTGGTGCAAGTAGGGAGAAAAGGCACACTGGGGTGGTGCAAGTAAGAAGGAAGGCACGCTGGGGTGGTGCAAGTAGGAAGGAAGGTACGCTGGGGTGGTGCAAGTAGGAAGGAAGGCACGCTGGGGTTGTGAAAGTAGGAAGGAAGGTACGCTGGGGTGTTGGAAGTAGGAAGGAAGGCACGCTGGGGTGGTGCATATAGGGAAGAAGGCACGCTTGGGTGGTGCAAATAGGGAGGAAGACACATTTGGGTGATGCAAATAGAGAGGAAGGTACGTTTGGGTGCTGCAGGTGGGGCTAGTGCATGTATGAGAAAGCACACTGCAGCGGTGTAAGTAGGGGAAAGCACATTGAAAGGGGCGGTAGGGGTAATTGTAGTGAGGTGGTGAAAGTTGAAGGAGCTTACTGAGGTCGTGCAAAAGAGGCTAGCATACGGGGGCAGTGAGTAGGAGAAAGCGCATGGAAGTGGTGCAATAACGGGGTTGCAGTGAGGAGAGGGTACGGATTTGGGCATGGGATTAAGAGGCGAAACCTAGTGCTGCCCTAGGTGAATGCTCAATGATACGAGGGATGATTACAATTGGTAGGTCGAGAGGGTAAGAAATGCTGCTTGGGTAGAGCATTGAGTGAGGCGGGAGGGTGAGGCAAGATGACAGGGTGCAAGAGAAATAGGATTTGAGGGCAAAGTCATTGTGAGGTTTGTGCTATTAAGTAAGGATGCGAGCTGAGTGAAATTGTACCGGAGAGAAACGATTAGGAAGAAGAAACGGAAAAGGGTGTAGGCAAACTATAGTTAGGGTTTGGATGTAAAGACATAAATGGCGTTGGGGAATGAGGAACTAGTGATCAGGGCGACGCTTAGTTTAGTTAGCTTGGAAGTTCGCAAGGACGGGGCCGTTGCGAGCAGCTAATTGGCGCTTGAGTGGCGGGGCGATTTAGTGGTGAGCCCAGCGAAGAGATCGTCAGGGGAGCAGCGAGCGACAGCGGCGGTGGTGATTTACTGCAGGGAGTTTCGATGTTGACGCGTGTGGAAGAGACAGAGGAGTTGCAGCGGGCGCTGGAAGACGGGAAGGCGCAGACAGGCGTTAACGTTCGGTCCTGGATGCTCGAAAGTTAACGAAATCTGGCCCGGAGGACCAAATGTTGGGTACACGAGAGGGGGAGCTGAGGATCGCAATAAAACTGTAACTCGGTGAGCGTGAGGAGGACTGTATTATACGTGCGTGCGGAAATGTGTTGAGTAAAATTGAGGTGAGATGGAGTACAAATGGGCGACACAAGGGCAGTACTTGGAACGCGTGAACTGGCGCGGGCAACCGTGTGAGAGAGTGAGAAGTTACTGGGGTGATTGTTGGAAGCAGAATGATTTTGGAAGAGCTCTGTCGTCGATAGGAAAATGAAATTGGGAGAAAGAAATAAAGAAAAGGGAAAACCTAGAAAAGGGGGCTGGGGGACCCGCAGCTGAGGGATTCCTGCAGGTGAGGGTCAGGTATTGAAATAGTTGGAGACAATAAGGCGGTTGGAGACAATGACGCGGGGAAGTCCGAGGTCAAAGACTCTGACAACTTCGACGCTTTGCGTCGAACAATTCATTATGATAGATTTGATAAAAACGATTAATTATTATGTTACATGGATACAGATTCATTTATATATTTGATACACTGTGAGGAATTATATACCGATCTATCGATAATGTCCGATATTTTTGATTTTAGCGATTATCCAACCTATCACAAGTGTTCCTTTTTGAAAAACAATTAAATTGTTGGTAAGTTGAAGGATGAAACATGTTCAAATCCTATCAAAGCATTTGTCGCATAGCGACCAAACATGTATTTTAGTAGTGTAGTGTAGTGATAAGGAAATAACAACAGTTAAGGGTGTGAAAAATACGCTTGAAACTCATGAAGAATCGTACGCCGAGTTCTCACGTATAAATTCGAAATATCATAATGTATTTACTTTCAGATACAGAAAAAAGCTCTATGTGCGTATGATGATAAGAGAATAATTTTATCGAATAACATAGATACTCTCCCTTATGGGGATGTAAGAGTTTAAGACTTTTGTACAGATTTAAATATTCACGAATAAATGGCATGGCAGATTCCTTATATTTTGCGTCTCCTTCTTTTGACATTTTATGTCTTTACTTTGCTACATGAACTCGAAAATGTAACGCGGGAGATGTAACGGAGAAGCGTCATTTCCCAAATAACTTCGTCCTCAATCCCCTTTGTTACCTATGGAATTTACAAATGTCAGTGGAAAGAAATTCTGTTACTGCTGTCTAAGTAACAAGAGAGCAGGTAATTTGACAAACGTTTTGCTCAGCATTCACGCAATAACACCGCTAGTGTTTCTATGGAACGTTTTTTCCTCGTTTTTTTCATTTCCTCTTCACGTTCCATTCAACGTTGCTTGCATTGTCCCAAGTATCATCGTCTTTTGAGGATATTTTCAACAAGGTAATGATCGGGAAATTTGGTTTTCATCATTTCCTGCTCGTAATACCTTCCTTCGTGTCTTTTCCGGCGATGTCCTGTAAGTTATAAGTTGGAAGCCCATCATCTAGACGAACCTTAGTCACAAATTCTTCATTGGTCCACGCAGGTAAATAACTTTTCGTTAATGGATGACGACGTTTATCTACACGAACTCTATCCCTAATTTTGAACCTAGGGGCTTTTTCAACGATCTACCTCAAACTGGTCAGCTTTTGAAGAATAAATTGCTCGTGTTTCTTTGTTACATCCCCCGGCTTCATTCCTATGCTTCGATGAACTCTGTTGTCATAGCGATGAATTAGATCGGGAAATAAATTAACCCATTTTCTATTACCTTGATAGTTGAATTCGATCCACATCCACCTTTTGACATTTTGTCTTTACTTTGCTACATAATCTCGAAAAACATGCGGGATATGTAACGGAGCAGCATCACGAAATTTGTGTTGGGTTAGGTGCATGGTAACGTCTGTTACAAAATCTAACACTTGGTAACATCACACGTTTTAATAACCTCAGTGAACAAGTGATGATGTCAATTGCAATTGACGCGGCCATTATATCGAAACCATCAACGAGCACAATCAAACGTAGTTATCATTGCATAAAAACAAAAATAAAAGACATAAAATGTCCCTAGTGGTTGCGTACTTGTACGAAAGCTGTACCCACTGTTTGTGTAAAGGTTTACACTCCCAAAAGCTCCTTAGTACGAAAAACAGCAGAAAATGGCCTATGAACAAGATTCATAGAGAATGGCAGGACCAAATCAGATTTGGATGCATTACTTCATTGCCTATGAACGTTCGCTAAGTTTTGACATTGCATTTCACGAGCACCATCTGAACTACGATGGCGTGGATGGATTCGTACTTATCTTAAATAATACATTTCAAACTACATGTCTATCACAAATTATGACCATTTACACAAAAAACCTTGTCGTTCTGATAGCTTACTGTACGACATGTTTATTGAGTCCATCATTAACCAACCAACTCAAACTTGATAGTTTGAGAACATGTCCTTATGGGACAGTAAGACTTCAATGCGCGACTCCACTTCTTTTCTCTCAAAGACTCCCCAGTGCGAAAGAACATTAAACCACGTGCTGCTCCGACGTCGTTCCCACAACAGAGTGTGACGGTTGTTGGAAGAACAGCCAAACCTCCCAACTTTCACTCGTTCTAAGCAAGCTTATAACGGTTTCGCACAGTTTGGGAAGGTTATGGGGGGAAAAAACGTAGCCATCTCTTCCTTGGAAACTTGCCATCGGGAGAATGGCTAAATGACAACCTCCCCAGATCGGGGCTCAGTGGATGCATATTGAGTGCCTGGGTTGTGAAACCACAACCTCCATGACTTTCGTCTGATATAACTCATCTAATGGGTGTTAAGGAACAGTAATATTGATAAGGAAACAGGCCTGTCAAATCTTGTCAAGTTCTGTTAATTTATAGTTCTATTGAATCGTTCAACTGCAGAGGCCTTCCAATCGCTATGTGAACTATACAGCGATACGTTGTATGTTTGTAATAATTTTTTAACGCTTGAGTTGAAATACTTGCGACCTTTATCAGTTTGGAGTAGACGCGGAGAAAGACGGCTTGACTCAAATATTTTTTCTAATGCTTCAGCTACTTCAATGCCTGTTTTTTGCTTGAGAGGTTCTATCCAGGCCTTTTTACTACCGACATCGATAACAGTTGATAAATATTTATATCCTCGATCGGGGAACATTGTCAAATCAACTAAATCAGCTTGCCATACATCATCCAGTACACGTTTAACAATTACGCGAGACGTAGAAAAAAACCTCCTCGCAGGTTTATGAATTTCGTCTACCCATTGCCTTTTCAAATCCATGGTTTACTTCGTACTAGTCATTAAATGCTAAGGGAGGTGGTTTATACAGATTGACCAATATCGATATAGTTCGAATTTATTTTATTACAGTCGCAAAGATAATATATAAGCATTTACAAAGACGTATTGTTATATCGATCAAAAGTAGTGTACGCTTCATTTAATGACTGTTGAATAGGCGGTTCTTCGAGTCTGTCCTGTGTAGCAGAGGCTGGTACTGTTGGAGGTACCTCAATGGTGAGGAGGTCTCGAAGTAAAGAGTCGATTGCATATGTAGACGTGTGAGCACACAACAAAGTAACTAACGACGTTATTTGAGAAATGAATCACGAAAGAGTTACAAGTTGCGACGGTTGAAACATTATACCCTTCAGAGGCTTTGAAGTTGGTTGATAATCTTCATTTACGATACTCGACGAGACGAGAGTTTCAAACATTTCAATGTGTAGCCGTTTTGATGAATTCAGTTTATAAGCATACATATGAAGAGAAGGTCCTCGGTAAATGTCGAAAGGAAACGTTATTGCATTTCATTCTTTTTACTGTTCCAATTATCGATGAGAGCGTTCACATTTTCGGAGAAGGTCTTAGCGCATGTTGGCCACTCATCACCGGGAATAATAATCCCATTCCGATACTTTGAAGAATAAACCTTTACGCACGGTGATAAATTGAAAGGTGCGATGCACTCTTTACCATACGAAGGGGAGTTCACTGATTCGCATTGTCGCCGAATCATCACCTCAACTCCCCTCAAATTGAGCGCTAGAGAGCATTATACGTATGCGTACCTATCGTCAACTGAGAACTAATTCGACTGATCGCTTCTTATTTAAAAAACAGAACTTCCGGCGCTCTTATGCACATTTGTTTACAGCAATAATGTATTGCACCATCTTCATCCTCGGTCTTCGCGTTGAAATTTTGAATGGGTAGTTTGTATGACGTAGCGGGACACCGCTGAATTCGCTCCTACCTACTAACTGTCTGACCTCTCGGTCGGTAATAAACTAAGCTTGCTTATTCCGAGGTATGACCTCTTAAACCTTCGATAATGCGAATGGGAAGTCGATCCGCTTTATCAACAGCGATTCATCGAAAAAGAGATGAACGAAGGTCATTGAACGCACGACCTGACCCTACTAGCGGTAGATCTAAGACGCGCGCTCAGGTTTCCGCCTCCCCGCCATAACTTTAGTTACAACTCCATCCGCCAGGGGGCGTCTCCACAACCTAATAATCCACCCCCCTCGTATCCCATCACGCAAGAGCGGCAGGAAACACACTGACCTACTCATACATTCCACTCCTCTCCCGCCGTCTTGCTTGTATACAAACCCCTCCCCACAACATGCGCGGGGGGGGGGGGTTCCTAGGATCCACGGATCCTCTCTACTCAAGCATCGCTGTTCTCTAAGAAGTCCCGGTATAATCAACACAAAGTCGACTCCTACTGTTAGGTACTACGTCAATTTGAGAACGCTAGTCCGTAGGTTCAGTGGCTGGCTCAATCACCCGCCCGCCTACCGTTCGAACCAATTCTTCTTTCGCCTGTTCAAGCAAGGAAACCGCCGCAACTCTTCAGAGACAGGAAAGTGCACGGTTTCATCTTGCAGTATGGTTCTGTATAATTGGCTTCTCTTCATCATATCTCCGAATCCTGCTGGGTAACTTTCCTGCAGTGCGTCCACCAGGCTGACGTTAAATCTAAGTAAATTCAATTTCAAAAGTGCATTTTCACTTATTAGGTTGGAAAAATATAAAATCCTCTTGCAAGTGTGTGTAATTCTCTCTTCCAGTCCTACCAGGCCATAAGAGGACCTTACTGGTTTGTTGAATAGTTAGCTTAAGTTGCTAAGTAAATAAATGACTTACGACGAAAACGACTGTTCTCGTATCCATTTTAAACCTAACAGGCTGACCATTAATCATTATCAACTTCTGGAAGTCGAGAATTTAAAGTGGACTGTATTTATTTACAATGGGATTACTCTTTCCAGCAATACGTTGTGGCAGTGACATACTGGAATGTCCACGGTACATATAGTTCCAGATACCATGAATGTTCGTGATTTCGTGATCTGGTCGCGGATTCCGCCGACCGAATGCGAACTCCTATACGCGATTGACTCGAAACAAGACGGTAAATTACGAACTAAATGGTTGAGATGGCATATCATGAAACAACGGACATTTCAAACAATAATAATGCGGTCGAAAAAAAAGGCGGAGTATGGCCATGCACTGTGCGAGCGGCTGATTCGTAATAATGTGTTCTTAATAAGTGCTGGCGTCGCCTCGTGATGTCGAGATCCTGAACATCCTAGATCTGCGGAAAAACGGGCGAATTCCGCAGGTGGTAAATAGAAGTCGCGGTTAACAGTAAGAGAATGAAACCCTGCAAATTATTACACAACGGTTTATTATTCTCATGAACAGCTTGACCTAGTATTACTGCTCCGAGACCCATCCCATTCGATTCAGCATCGAGAAATACTAGTAAACCATACGAAACATGACGTGACTACAATGGAACTCAAATAACTGTGTTCGAACATCTAAAACTTCTCGGAAAAGTTCACTTTTTTCTACTTACTACGTCTTAACCATATTCTGCTTCTCTTTCCATTTGTTTTGTTAGGGCGTACTTGGGAAACATGACCTTAAACTGAATATCTTGAACGTCTGTTTAGGCGCTTACTGGACGTCGGAAGGAGCAAAATTGGGCAACCCGTACTCGTGCCCTCCTCCTATCCATCACGGTTTATCCTCCTTCGCGTAATCTGTTCTTCTATCTTATCTTATTTCTTTTCAAAATTCCCTGAAATGATTTCCCTTTGGGCGTTTCATCTTTCCAGGTGAAGTGGGTTGGAAAATTCTGTGGAAGGGTTTAATGAAAGAGTTTCTTCAATGCTGCTTTGTGTGCGGCTAGTGAATTTCAGAATTCCCTGGCTGGCTAGTCAAGATTCGAGTTGAATTGTAGGTGGGTTATCGCTGAGAGCACTCTTCAGAGCAGTAGTGAGCCAAGTGCTCAGGAATAACATGTCAGTAGACATTGGCAGAAGAAAATGGACGATGAGATTCCATTCCTAGGGTTGAGGAAAATTGTGGGATTCGTCGTACCTCATGTTTTTTATTGGTGTACAGGACGAGGGAGTGGTTGCTAATATCGAGTGTATTAAATTAACATCTTAAATCGCAGAAGTTTCCTTCGGTATACGGAAACCTGAAATCCACTTTGACAAGAATTCCCCTATCCACTTCAGTTTTGCCGAACAGATGATTTAGTTGTTCAGTTTGGTCAATGTTTGCTGAGTCCTTCGTTATCACCTCCAATGCTTACGTCGTTATCTGTCCCGGCTTCGTGCAGTGCTCGCTCCATCCTTTTTTCGTTGATGTTAACTGCTCCAGTCTCGTTTAAATTCATCCTACAATGCATCATTTGTAGAGCGCCCTGCCTTGAATGCGAGAAAGAAGAAAGGAGTCTAACTGAAATATCACTAGTGTCCGGCGCTAATTACCACAAATATTGTCAATTCGTAATATTAACTGTCATTTATAATTAAACCCCCTTCATCTGCACAACCCACTTTATTGAGAGTTTCCATTGACACTCGAATAATGTAAGGAGAAATATGTGTAGTCCGAAATATCACAAAATTTTCCTGGTCCTGTACGTTGGCTAATTTACTTCCACCTATGCCCTAAAAAATACGAACAACTCTTGTCATTGAAAACTGGATTGTATATCAATAATGAAGGTGGTAACACCGAATACACTGCCCATAAAGCCGATGTAACGTGAGCGTTGTATGACCGATGGAGATGTATGCATTAGGGGGGGGGGGGGGCTGAACGAATTCTTCACATCCAAACAGTTTAACCATCTCTCGTATAAATCATTGCAAATATTGATAACTCACTTAAATCCGTCTATTTTGCTAGCTGCTCTTTACGTAGACTTTCATGTTCAGGTTATGCTGTGCGTGTGTCAGAAGGTCGTGGAGTGGGTTCCCGTCACGCTGCATCAGGGTTGCAGCATGGACCGTGTCCTGGCTTGGTGTGTGGAGCAAGAAAAGTGCTGAGGAGATGCGTCGGCTGGGTGTGTCAGCAGGCGTTCTCCGCAGTATTACCACCCGTGTGTTGCTCGCGTCGTATCTAACCTGATGGTCGTTCTATCGTGGAACATTCCTTATCCTTCTTTCATTCCCCTGGACGAATTCATCCCTAGAGGTGGCGTAGGGTAGATTGGGCGCCCTCGCCATTTCCTTCCTTGTTATTTATTTAGTTTCTCCTTTTTGGGCGCTACCGTCCCATTTACAGTGAGATGGCGGTGGGGGTGACAGGAAGCAGACATGGCGACCTCAATGCGCGGGTCCACTTCTTTTCTCTCAAAGACTCAAGACTCCCCATCATGCACGTCTTTCGTCTCCAATGCGGAGGAAACAAGAAACCACATGCTGCTCCATTGTAATTTCTAAAACAGTGAGCGACGGTTGTTGAGAGGGCAGACGAACTAGCGACGAACGATTGACTGCTACAAAGCCTACAACGAGTTTGCTAAGTTCGCTAAGAAGGTTATGACAAAAAAACTTGGTCACAGTTGATCTATTCTTTTGAAACTTGCCACCCAGGTAAATTGTTAGGTCAGGTGGGAAACCAGATTAAGAATCCCTCCCAGATGGTACGGGATTCCTCAGGTGGTAATCTCCGTTCAGTAACACGCGGGCAACAGCTCTCTACCAGGAGACTGGCTAACGACCAAATACCTGCCATAGCTCCGCATGTCTGAGTTCTGTGGATGCTGCAGGGACCGGCCTCTTGCATATTAGCGAAACCGCAACTTCCTTGACTGATGTAACCCTCGTCTAGGGCTTAGGTACACTCATCAAATTAAGAAACAGACCTATGTGACAGGAAGTTATAAATTTAGACTACAAAAATGTATGATTTTCGGTTGTATTTTAGGTGTTCGCGTGGAATTTTAATTTTTTAAGTAGTAACGTGTTAAATTTTTACTGCTCTTCATCGGGTTATTCTCTCAACTGTAGAGAATATTTCACGTTTATGCAATAACTTTATCGGGAGGTTTCTTGAAGAAATGCGTCTTTTTTCTACTGTTTCATTCTTGGAGCCATTGAAAGTATTTCGCAGCGTCCCCTGCGCGTGTTTTAATGCGCATTAGCACACTTACCGGAGTGACGCTATGACGAAGGAAGAGAGGAAGGTCACGAAGAGTAAGGGGTGGACGATAATTAAATTCCGAACTTTTTCCTCAGCCAAAACGTGCTACTTCCTTAATTTATTTGATAGTGAAATGAACGAAGCGCTGGTAAATTTGAGTGAATATTCGGTCTTCACCTGAGCACCAAGTTAACGAGTGGAAAATACTGTAGTAGCGATTCTACGGAACTCGATCATTCAAACCAAGATGATCGGATTACTCTTACATCACTGCCAAGACGAGCCACAGAGAATTTTAGTCATCTTTAAGTTGCCGTGGACGTCTGTTACCACTATAGAGTTAGATAAAGTTTGCCTAAGTCAGTGCAGTTTACCGCCCAGCGGTCTTTAACATTTTTATTGATTGACCAACCGCGTAACAAAGATGTTGCATGTATTCACTAGACTAGATTTGCCACCCAAAGTGTTGAAAAGTGATCGTTTTTCAATCTGCGCGTGCTTTTTTTTCTAGTCCATCTTGTTCAGACTTCAAGGAGTGCCATTGCGCTGTTTGCTTCAACAACAAGCGCTTCGAGTTTAGCACACTCTCCTAGTTACCCTTCGTACATTTCAGCGTGCACCTGGTGTCAATAAAAATAAGAATGGGGAAGCAAGGCAGGGAATATGTATCGGGCAGCAGGTTCCATCAAAGGGCCTGACGGAGACACTCTGACTGCCCTGGTGGACACTCATTTTCCTGGCTGAAGAACTGACCCTGTGTCACTAGTCGATGTGGGGATCCTGGTGGAGCGAACAGGGACGCCTAACTTTGAGCTGGCTAGGATAATCGTTAGCGGAGGCTCAGTAAGCTGGGCTTTTAATTCGTTTAAACCATTCAAGTCACCTGGACTGGATGGGATCTACCCTGTGCAACCACAGGACGGTATAGAGCGAATTCTACCCTGTCTGGTATTTAGGGGTAGCATGGCGCATGGATATACCTCTGGATCGGGGGATGTTTTAGTTAATGTCATATCGAAAACTGTTAAGGTGGCAGCTGGACCGGAGTCAGAGACAGGAGACCGCTAGCGTCACTTGTCATGGGACTTTGTATTGTTGCCAGATCGCGTGAGAGACAGAGACGCGAGACCGAAGATTGTACGACGGTCTCCGCCCCGGGCCAGTGGTGTGTCGTGTCACCCTCGAAAAACACCTGTATTTACCAGAAAAATGACTGCGTTTGGGGACGAAGATTGCGAAAATATTTAGTGTCATCTCTAAGTATGAGCTCAAAGACATCAACGGACTACGTGAACGCACTAATAACTACAGCTTCGTTAGAACACCAAACACGAAACGAATTTATTGATGAATCGTCTCTACCAATTGGTATTATTTTCGACGAGATTTTGACCATAATAATTGTACTAAAGTCAAAACAAACTTACTAAGAGTTAGCGCCAATTTTTCTTTCAACGTTAGTCTTCCTTTCGTTAGTATTGTCTTTTTCAGTAAATTTAACACATACCACTGTTTTATTGAGCCGAAAATACCTTCTGAACATATCGTCATCAAACAATAAGTAGCTATTCTTCACTAATAGTGAAAATGATCCTTCATCATAAAAACCACACCTAGCAGTACTATAGGAATAAAAGGTTAGACCTTTTTCCCCTTGATATATTTGTCAAGGCAAAGGCAAGGAAGGTAGAGTACATACTGGCTAGGCTTGGATTAGCTAAGACGCCACAGGCTAGTAATGGGCACCTGGCTATATTCAGGAACTTTGAAACCTTTACCGAGCTCAGCATGGGCACTAACCTGATGGTGCCCAGGTACGAGTTCGACAGGAAATACGAAGTGCAACCAGAAGAAAGACTATGGAACAGCGAAAGCTGTCAATGTCGGCCTCCTAATGGTATTAACATCTACACATATGGGTCTAAAACCATGGAGGGTACTGGCTCTGGGGTGTGAATGCGTGGGTCTGGGAGGAGTGGGACCTATATTGCCCTAGATCCCATTCCTATGGTCCTGTCTTGTGTGGCTTGGGTCCTTCAGGGGATGTTCATTTAGCCCTTGTTTGGAGTGTAGCAAGGTATTCGATTCGCCATCGGCGCCATAAAGCTGCTGCCAACTGAATCAGAGAGCGGTACTGTGAGCCTAAACTCTTTGATTCATCCAGGGGGTCGTTGGACATGAGTGGTAGACTGAGAGAAAGGTCATGTAATACTGGAAGCAGTGCTGGTTGTAGTGGAGGAGCAACTGGACAGAGGACAGGGGGCTGATAGTTGTGTTGTCTGTGGGACTGTGATGGAGCAGCAAGCAATGAGGAGGGGATGAAACTGTAGAGGGCGAAGCATAAGAAAGTGACCAGGAGTGAGGAGTGTAGGTCATAGATAGAGGTTGAAAGGGCAGTGAGAATTGAGAATTTCTTCAACCCGGGACAGGAGGGAGATGAATCCAGTGTGTAGGTTTGACTCGTGAGCCTCTCGAATTAAAAGACGCGTCAGGAGTGATCACTAGAAAGAAGAGCAGGGTGCCGCGCGGAATACTCTTCAGGGGATTGAGCCAAGCATCCACCAATTTGCAATGTCTCTGATTGGTCTAGGAAGGCTTCTAGAGATCTGGCTAGGTGGGATTGGAGGGACCCATTGTGAACTTCCGTCAGCAAGGAAACCAGGCCCACCCTTTGAGCTTTACGAATGAGTAGTTCTTCTGCCTTAGCCAGTTCTTGCACTGTGAGGGTTGGCCCCCTAGTCGGTGAATGTCTGCTAAGTTCCTGGGAACATGGATCTCTTTGAGCTCTCTGTATAAATCGAACAAACCAACCGACAGTGCAGAGAAGGTGAAAAAAGGAAGACGCTATAGCCTTCAACTCCTTGGAAGAGTCCTCAGCCATGAGAGCAGTACCAATGTTGGAGGCAGGTGACTGACAAGCTCCTGTGGCTAAGTCAGGGAGTTGTAACGAAGCTCTGGTATGATAGTGCGGCCAACCCATGGGATCATTTTGAGCCAATCTGGTCCTTCCATCCAAAGGGCGTGGTTCTAGAGGGGAACGACCTCGGGAGGCGCAGTCTGCAGCGTTGAGTTGAGATCGGACATGGAACCATTGGGAGGGAGGCACAAGGTGGATAACCTCAGCTACATGATTCCCTTCAAAGGTTTTCCAGGAGCCAGGTTAGGGGTTAACCAACGAAGCATTATCTGGCTATCTGAGAAGACAAGGATGTGGGTTGCAGTTATGTGTGGAAAGAGTGGGTGAAGGTAGTCCAAGAGTTTAGCCAAAATCACACAACTAAGCTAAGAGCTCTAATCGCAGGATGGTGGACCTTTTACGCCCAATTGGAGCTAACTTTGATTTAGCAAATACTATCTTCCCCAAACGTGACGAGGGATGCAGATGCTGCGTAGTCTCTTTCAGACGCATCTGAAACCCCTACCAAGTATGATCGACCCGGTGTTGTGGGCAAATATCAGGGAACACAGAAATTGGAGACGATTGGCAACGATTCAGCAAGTCTTTCTCATGCATTCTACATGGATTGAGGCAACGGGTCTTCCCAGTTGAATTACCCTTGAGCCATAGAGCGTGATGGGTGTAAGCCAATACATCATACACGCGAGCTACCTAGGAAAATAGCTGCCATTTTGTCCTTACATGCTTTACTGGGTGTACCCTATAATAGAAGGAGGTCACAGCACATCCCCAAGCGTTTTCAGTCTCAGGACCTGGGAGGTTGAGTTCTACAAGCATTGTAGAGGCATTATTCTCCGTTGGAAGACCTTCGAGTAGGACAGGGTGGTTAGCAGCCTATTTGTGAAGCTCCATGTAAGCACTGCTAAGAAGCTCTATTACTGCATCTCGGGGATGTATAGCTGAGGACATGGAAGAGCCTTCACCGTTTACGTCGTCCACTTAAGTCCTTTCACGTAAAATCTGGGCCCTTGCAGAAAGGTTTAGAGAAGCTGAATCAGGGCTAGAAGTAAGCTGGTATTTTGCGAGCCACCGAATTTTCTCGATGGCTTATGCCAGACCTTTGGGGATGGCACTTAGCAAAGCCAGGCTTAAAACCATCTCCAAACCTTCACGAGGTCTAGCCTGTTAGTGCCCATATCCTTTGGAGTGGGGCTGACAGATTGGAGCAATGTTGGGTTGTCCCCCCCCCCCGTTCTGGGAGGTGGATAGCTTTCCTTGAGAGGTGGTGAGGGGGGCGAGTGGTGGCGCCTGCTCGTGCTCCCCACATCAACCTCTTTTTTTTTTTTTTTGCGCCCCCAACCCAAGCTGTAAAGCGAAGGGTGGATGGCACATGGGACATTGTGTCAAACACGGAGCCTCAAGGATACCAGGCGACCTCCTTGCATTAAGTAGCCTTGTCACGGCATGCGGGGCTCTGCCGTGATCGACTGTATATTACCCTAGCTACTCGTGGGAACATGAATGATGAAAATCAAATAAATTTGAACATTCAGGAGCTTACCCTAGCTGAGGAAGAGAGACTGCTATTGAGTCCCTCTTCAGTGATGGAGGAGGAGGTCATGGATTTGTACTGTGACCTCCCAGCTGTAGAAGGAGGTTCATCTGCAGCGGATGGAGACGCAAGGTCACATTCTGCGGGCGGGGGGCTTCTGGGGGTCCCGGCTGCTGGTGTGGGGCCTGGTGCCGGGGCGCCTCCCGATAGGGGGGTGCTGGTGCTGGGCCCTCCCCAGGCGGGGGGTCCTCGGGGGCTCCTGAGAACCAGGACACGGGCTTGGAGCCGCTGACCGAAGGGTCGGATGCGGGGCCATTGGGCACACATTCTGGGCACAAGCGAGGGCGCCACGTTAAGTTTACTGGCGCACAGAGGCGCCGGTTTAAAGCCCTCCTGTCAGAGGGTAAGAGCGTGGCTGATTCCAGGGCTCTTGCTATGAGAGGAGGGCTGACAAAAGAGGTGGAAGGTGGCCAAAAAAGAGAGCGGCCTTCCACTGGAGACACTCCCGAGGAGAGAAAGAAGGCGAGGCGCTCTTTGGGAGTGAGAGGTGGTGAAGGGCAGCGTGGGGACGTAGGTTCCACGTCTGCAGCCCACCTCGGTGGGGCTGGTGGCTCCGGGCAGCAGGGAGCGCCTAAGGGCGGTCCTGGCAGGCGACCACCAGTCTCATATAGCTCAGCTGTGTCAGGGGTGAAGCTGGGGGTGTTCCATGAGGACTACCGGGTGGAGGCCATGTTTGCTCTCGACGAAGATGAGGGGCCGGAGCCAGGGTTCACCGGTACCATGTGTAGAAGGGGGTGGTACGCGGTGACCTGTAAGGATGAGGGCACAGCAGCATGGCTGAGAGAGCATTTTGCCACCGCACAGCCCTCGGAGGGTGCCAGGCTGAAGGTCTGTGAGGGTAAGGACCTTACAAGACCAAGAAGAGCCGTGGCGTACCTGCCGGGGTGTGAGGAGGAGCCGGATGTGAGGATCCTGGGCTTTCTGGCGAAGCAAAATAGGAGACTCTGCACACGGTTCTGGACGGTGCTCTCTCGGGTTCACAAGGAATCAGCGGTGCTTCTGGGCCTGCTGATAGATGCGCAATCTGCCCAGGCTTTGGAGGCTGAGCCAGCAGTCTCCATAAAGCTGAGGCAAGGCAGCATCAGAGTAAGGAAGCAGGGCTCTGGAGAGGTACCTACCTCGAGTGTCCCTTCTTTGGATGCCCCTGGAGATGGTGGAAGGGGAAGAGGGAGCGCTGCCGCTGCGGGGGGGGGGGGGGGCAGGGGGGGGGTTACTGGCCAGGGGGCAGTGGTGACCTAGGGTCCCGCTTCTCGGTCCTGGCTGGGGGCCCCGCCTCGGGCACCTCAGCGGGAATAGTAGCGGCTCCTGGAAACAGCGGTGCTGGGGTCCTGGTGGCCCCTCCTCACCCTCCTGTGGTGACGGCTTCGGCAGTTGCTGCGGGTGGGGTGGGGGGGCTGGCGGGTCCAGATTTGGCAGGGAGGGCAGGAAGGACGACAAGGTCCTTCCGGCCTAAACTGCAGAGAGGCTGCAGGCAAGTCGTGCCTGCTCGCCCCCCGGGAGCTCCGCAGGGACGTAAGGTCCCACGGGGGTTTGGGGGTCAGCGTGGGCGACAATGATTGCGCAGCATGTGGGCTTCCTCCAGATCAACCTGCACACGACCAAAGCAGCTACGGCAGTGATGTGCAGGAGCTTTGTCTGGGGGAGCTGTGATGTGGCTCTACTGCAGGAGCCTTGGGCGGACAGCAGGGACGTAAAAGGGATACCTGCTAGTACAGGTAAGTTGGTCTACTGTGGCACAGAAGGTCGTCCTAGGGCGGCTGTTTTGGTAAGACACAACTTGCATATGCTAAAAATTCCCGAGTTCTGTCACAGGGATTTGGTGGCAGTAATGCTGGAAGCTCAAGACAGTAATGGACTCCAGGCGAGGACAGTGGTGGCGTCAGCCTACTTCCCAGGCGATGACGCTGAGGTCCCCCCGCTGATGATGCAGCAGCTGATCCATTACTGCTGAAGGGAAGACCTTCAGTTGATTGTCGGGTGCGACGCCAATGCACATAACATGGCATGGGGCAGCACAGACACAAATGAAAGAGGTGAGTCCCTTCTTGACTACTTACTGTGCAATGAAATGGTGGTGGTTAATAGGGGGAGCACGCCATCTTTTGTTACACACAGGCGGAGGGAGGTGCTGGACATTACGGTCTCAAGTACCTTCTATGCCAGTAGAATAACAGATTGGCATGTCTCTGGGGAAACTTCAATGTCTGACCACCGGATGGTGAGGTTTAGGCTGCGGTTCGCTAATAGTGTGACGGAAACATATCGGAACCCCAAGAACACGGATTAGGTTCTGTACAGCAGTGTGTTGGCCTCCAGTTTGGAGAGCTACAGCTGTGAAATGCAAACTGTCGGAGGTGTAGAAAGGGCGACAGGGGAGATCTGCGCAGCTATGGTAGAGGCGTATGAAGAAAGCTGCGAGTTGAAAACCCGAAGATCCAATAGGGAGGTTCCTTGGTGGAACAAGGAACTGGAAAGGCTTCGGAAAGAAACGAGGAGGCTCTTTAACAGAGAAAAAAAGAAGGGTGAGTGGGACGCATATAGAGGTTCCCTCACAGCGTACAATAAAGCCCTTAGACAGGCTAAAAGGAAATCCTGGAGAGACTTCTGTGGGGGCATGAAAGACTTGTCTACCATGTCCAAGGTACAGAAGATCCTCTCTAGAGAAGAGAGACTGCAAATCGGTTTTCTCCTAAAGGCAGGGGGAACATACACAAGGGGCAGCAAGGAGACCTTGGAGGAGCTACTGACAGCTCACTTCCCAGGGTCTCAAAGCCTGCAGTAGGGAGATAGCCACCACCATCAGCTGAGCGCTGATGGGGGTACCTGTCATGGGCAATCAAGGAATCCACTGCTAGCTGCAGCCTCCAGAGAAATGTTCACACTTAATAAGGTTAAATGGGCTATTGGTTCATTTATACCTTACAAGGCGCCAGGTGCGGATGGGATCTTCCCAGCCATGTTACAGCATGGTAGGGAGGCTCTGGGTCCGATACTGGTGAGGCTTTTCAGGGCGAGCTATGTCCTTGGGTACATACCCACTATGTGGAGGAAGGTGAAGGTGGTCTTTATACCAAAGCCGGGTGGCTCCTCGGCCCTGGCTAAGGGCTACTGCCCCATCAGTCTCATGTCCTTCGTGTTGAAAACAATGGAGAAGATAGTGTGCCTATCAATAAAGGAGAACTATCTTACTCAGAACCCCATTCGGAGTTCCCAGCATGTCTATCAGAGGGGGAGATCCACTGAGACTGCTCTGAACGAACTGGCAACAGTGCTGTAGGATACTCTGAGATCCGGAGAGATTGCGCTGTGCTGCTTTCTGGATATTGGGGGGGCTTTCGACAATACGTCGTATGCCTCAATTACGGCTGCGGCTGGTAGGAAGGGAGTAGATCCTTACCTAATCTCTTGGACCAACGAGATGCTGCGTAGCAGGGTGGTCTTCTCGGTGGGGGGGGAGACACTCTTTGTGGTGCCCACCAGGGGATGCCCACAGGGGGGGGGGTGCTCTCCCCTCTCCTCTGGTTACTGGTAGCTGATACCCTTCTCGAGCTGCTGGAGGAGGAGGGCTACAAGGTAATAGGATACGCGGATGACCTGGTAATTATAGTCAGTGGTCAGGGAAATTCGCGAGTGTAATCAGTGAATGCATGCAGCATGCACTGAATACCCTGCAGACATGGTGCAATGGGCAAGGACTGTTTGTCAATCCAGACAAAACGAGCCTGATCCCATTCACCAGAAGGTGCAGCCTTTATCTGCGGGAGCTCAGGCTGGGTGTCAAGGTGGTGAAGATCCAGCATGAGATCAAGTACTAGGGAGTCTTTCTTGATGGAAAGCTCTCTTGGGCCACACACGTGAAAAAAGCCTTACAGCGGGCGTCGGTGGTGATGTGGGCAGCCCAAAGAATGGTGGGGAAGACATGGGGGCTGAGGCCTGGGATGATCCGGTGGTTGTACACTGCGGTTGTTAGGCCTGTAGTCACCTATGGAGCCCTGGTCTGGTGGCCTAGGGTGGAAAACAAAACAGTGCAGTTGCAGCTAAATAAACTGCAGCGTAGGGCGTGTCTAGCCACTACAGGCTGTATGACAACATGCCCTACGGCTGCACTGGAGGTCTTGCTAGATTTAGCTCCACTCCACATACATGTTAAAAGGATGGTGTTCCTCCAGGCTGCGCGTATGTTGGAGTTGGGTCTGATCATGCGGGGGAGGAGGAGTTCCTGCCACTTGATCCTTGACAAGGTGAAGGTGGGGGGGCCTGAACTCCCAGAACATTAAAGTTGTTCTATTCTACGGGAAATACTAATACTGCACTCATATAAGAGTATACCCCGTACTTTCCCACGTGACGCATAATCGCTGTCGCCGGAGCTTGAAAAAAAAGTTTTGAGTACTAGTCACAGTTGAGTGTCTGCCAATAAAATGTGTGGAAGCTCAAATCTAGTATTCTTTACATGAATTCTACATGAAAAGTTAGAATGATTCTTCGATTAGTTAGGTTGGACATGTTAGTCGGTTAGATATCTTGGACTTTTAAATTTTAAGAAAGGTACTTACCTCGAGTGAATTACTTGGTTCATGATTGAGTTCCAATAAGTCGGGGAACTTAGCTATTCTCTAACCGAATCTGCGGTTTCTCACCTTGTCGAGGAGACGCTCTTGGTCAGCCTAAACACTGGTGGTAGCGTCCTCATTCGTTTCTGTTTCGTGTTCATTTTATGCATCTGCTCTATCCACCTTGAAACATAACTACCAGTGCAGATGGTTTAAAAATGCAACAAGGTACATGGCTCATCTGAGCCATTTCATTGCCCTCGTGGCCTACGTGTTCCACCTACTGATGAAGATTTTTATGCTTTAACCAAATATGGGACTATCAGGCAACGGACAATCCTAATGCCACAAAAATGGTCGAACCAAAAATAGGAGGGCAACCTTCGAACTCCCCCCTAAAAACCCCCGTCAAAATGTGGTGGTGTTAAGGCCCTCGTGAGGAGAGAGAGGCTGGTCCTTCTCTACCAAATATTATGGAAGCCTTTACGCGGGTGTCTATGCTAAGGACCTGAGTAAATATGATGGATAGGTTAAAAACTATTCGAATCCTTAAGCACAACGCAAATAAGATTTCCTTGGTTATTGCTGAATTGTTGCACTATGCACTCCAAAAACGCTGCAGCATTTTCGCCATACAAGAACCGTATATAGGATCCAAAACCCTGGGTGTGGGGTTGTAGGCACGAGTGGTTGCTGCAGCAAGAACAGGAGCCAAGGCAACGGTGGCCTGCATTGAGCCGTCCATAGACTTGCTCGCACTCACCTACCTGAACAGCCAGCTCTTACCTGGTTGGTGTTGTATCATTATAAACGCAATTAGGCGCACCTGTCGCTGACACCGTTCAACCAGTCCAGTTACCGGGACGAACCAAACCCTTTGATTCAGTGGAGGCTCGTCCGAGGCATTTATGCTGACTGGGCACTTCAAATGCCCCGATTCGCTCGAGATTTCGCTGCCGTCAGTTGTAACTGAGCCAGTAGTCACCTATGGAGCCCTGGTCTGGTGGACTAGGGGGGGGGGGCGAACTGCATGTTGTAGACTCAATGCCCGCAAGATTCAACTTCGCGCTACCCTTTCAGATACTCATTCATGAGCGATCCAGGTGGGTAGGAGGGGCTCCCACTTTCGAAACTGGGGCCCTGGTATACTACACTGATGGCTCGGTACAGGGTGGCCTTGCAGGGGCAGGCATCTTTGGACCGAGAATCAGAGCAGCGATCCCATTGGGGTCGCTGGCCACGTTGTTCCAGGCAGAGGTGGCTGCGGTGACAGTCTGTGTGCAGCAGCTGCTGCAGAGGGGACTGAAGCGGCAGAGAATCTACATAATGGTGGACAGTTAGGCCACTCTCAAGGCCTTAGCCTCATACTGTCTCACATCACAGCAGGTGTGGGAGTGTCTGACTGGACTGAAGGCCCTGGCAGAAGACAACAGTGTAACACTGTGTTGGGTGCCAGGGCATCAGGGTATAGAGGGAAATGAACGGGCTGATAGGTTGGCTAAGAAGGGATCAGTGCAGATCCCTATTGGCCCTGAGCCCTTTGTTGGGACTACCAGGAGCCACCTACGTAGGGAGGTTGGCAAATGGGAGGACAGGTGCAGGGCTGCTCATTGGCAGGGGCTGCCTGGCCTTAGACAGTCAAAACTCTTTATCCGGTTTTCTCCAGAGAGAGGTCCAAGGAGGTGCTTGCACTGGGGAGAAAGGATATGAGGCCTGTTCACAGGACAGTGTCCGCTGAGGTTGCCCTTGCAAATATTGGCAAGTGCGAGGTACAGGTATGCAGGTTCTGCGAGGTAGGGCTAGAGACGGCAGAGCATTTGCTCTGTGTATGCGATGGACTCGCGGCATCACGCCGTTCTGTATTTGGGAGGCCGTTTCTTCAGGCCGAAGAGGTGGCAAATGCAGAACTTGCGGATATCCTCCGCTTTGTGCGGGGATGGTGGGGGCGCATAGGTGACATCACACCAAGTGAGACCAGTACCGTGGGGCCTGGGGGTGGTGCAGGTGAGCCATGATCCGAGTATCATGGACGCCCTTACAATAGGCCCGTTTGTGGCTGCAGTGAGGGTATTGCCTGCATCCACCGTTTCAAAAAAAAAAAAGAAAAAAAAAAGAAGCTGAATCAGCCAAGGAGCCGAAGCTGTGTAATATGTTTGGAGCACATAATCCTGCAGCGTTGAGTCTGGTTAGAATCTCCAAATTATATGAAGAAACTCTGAATCTTGCGGTGTATGTTAAATCTGCCAAAACATTTGCTGAATGTCAGCCATAAAGATGTATCTACCCTCGCGAAAATGGGTAATTACAGAGTAGATTTCGAGCTGGTGTCAAGGGCCAGATGGGAGACAGTCATTCAGGGAGTGAGTAGAGGAGGATGCATTGAACGCTACTCTGATCTTGGTGGCTGGGTCGCCAGCGTTGTGGACGGCGTGATGAGGCTTGAAGCACGTGCCTCTGGTAGTGCAATGGCCTACCAAATGAGTGGTAGCCAAGCAACTGAAGCACAGCCTGGCTCTTCCAATACTCTCCGTCTCTTGATAGGCAGCTCCTTAACGGATGGTTGGCATCACACACTGGGAATGGAGACTGGCCAAACTGGTGCCCCTGCTGAAGGCTATGGCGAGGAGGCCCACTTATACGGAAATGGCGACCATGAGGATGAGTGAAACGTAAAAGTAGTTGCTCCCTTGCCACCTGACAAGCACATGACTCAAACTGAGCAGTAAAAATGTGTTTATTCTCACCTACTATATCCTCGTATTCCTGAAGAGTGGCGTAAGAGTTTGCCATTCTGAAAAGCGTGTCTGTACGCGAGATGATGGGAGCACTCCATTGGGTACATATGTCCACTGCGTAGTTTCTGGAGCGAATAACTTGGCTCGAAGTTTCTCTTCTACTTGAAGAAGGAACTCTTCAATGTAGTGAACTCAAGAATGTAGTCGGAACTAGGCAGCTCCTTCTGGAAGTCTTCCATTATTAAAGTGTACGTACCTGATTAGTGGGAGTGGAGGTTGTGGTAGGCGATTAACCCGTGCTCTTCCAAGTTGAAGTGCTTGTTCCTCAATGTGGTGATTCGGGTGGAAGAATCAGAGGGTTGGTCAGACAGAGGAAGGGAAGCTACTTCGTCTGTCATTTGGCTAGCAAAGTCTTAGTGCGCTTGGAGAGGTTGAAGGACCCATGTAGTTTCGTCTTCAGTCAGCGACATCAATATTGTTGACACATGCGCCAACGGTTTCAAGCCGTTTTACCACCATCTTCAGTTAACCTCAGACCTAGTTGCGCGAAGTTAATGAGTATATACTGCCCGGAGGACCAAATGTCTTATGCAAAATGATAACAGGTGAATTTGAGGGAACGCAAGAACTAGTGGGGAAACTGTAGAAGACTGTACTATTTGGAGTCATACAGATTGATAGATGAACACGTACAAAACACTTGAGGATACGGTGAAGCAGAATGAAGTCACTGGGGAACGTAGATGCGTCACGTTTCACTGTGCTGATCAACGAGGGTAAATTCGGAAGAGACTTGGGTTAGTCGAATAGACGTAGTGTGTGGCTGACGAGAGGGCTCTTTAGACAGAAAAGGATAAGGTGTGGTAAAGAGAGTCCATATAAACCTGGAGTCATTGAGAAAACCGTACAGGGAAGTCCCCCGACCAGCCCAAGCGAGAAAACCACGATCATCGACCCGAGGTTACCTATAGGGCCACTTCCCCATTATGGGACATCTCCGTCACCGGTCAAGAATATACTGGTGAGAGAATATGCCAAGAGAATGCATCAGACTGTCTGGAACGCTGTGAGAGTAAGGCACTCCAAATGCTTTTTCTCAGGACCAACACACGAGGTAAGATGTAGCCTTCTGATTATAGTGAGGAAGGACTTCGGGGGACAGTGAGGATCATCTCGGGACAGGTCTGTTTCCTTATTTGATGACTACCTAAACCCTCGACGAGGGTTATATTAGTCATGGAAGTTGCGGTTTTGCTAGGCTGGCCTCTGCAGCATCCATCGAACTCAGAACTGCAGAGGTACGGCAGTATTTGGTCGTTAGCCAGTCTCCCGGTAGAGAGCTGTTGCCGTGTGCTACTGCGCGGAGGTGACCACCTGATAGGGAAGGAGTTCATAATCTGGTTTACCACCTGATCTAACTGTGTACTCAAGTGGCAAGTTTCAAAAGGACAGATCAACTATGACCACGTTTCTTAGCCATCACCTTCTTCACGAACTCTGCAAAATGGTTATAGGCTTGCTTTGTGGCATTCAATGCTGCTAAGTTGGTTTGCCCTCCCAACAACCATCACTCACTGTTGTAGAAACTACAGTGGAGCAGCACATGGTCTTCGAGTGAAAAGAAATGGAGCCGCGCATTGAAGTCACCATGTCCCAAGAGGAACTGGCTCATCGAGTGGTCTGGCTCAACCCATTTTCTTGAAAGACGTTCACGGATGTTGGGGAAGATCTCATATGTATCACGTCCCTTTGACGAGGATTCCCATCTCGCTTCCCATTTCTCTAGCGCCCATTCGTCAATGGTGGCAAGTTTCTGTTCTGTGGTGAGATCCGCACGGAGTTCAGCCCAATGCGGGGGAAGCTATCTTTTTCCTCTCCACTTGTCAACCATGCACTCAACGGCCAAATCAACTGGTAACTGACCAGTGATCACCTGGAGTACTTCTGTTGATACAGTCTTGTAGGCCTTGGTGATCCACAGGAGCGCAGCACTCTGTGATTGGGCCAATACTCACTTTTGATTGACTGTGTCCACCAGCTAAACTGCACTTTCACGTCTAACCTTAGGCGTTGTCTTCAGGTTGACTTCGGTTCTGATGAGACGGAATGGTGGCGATGAAACAGGATATCCCAGCAGCTTCGAGTGTCCAGTTCTGTCTGGCGAACTCGCGATCGCGTAAGCTCTGGCATCAGGGTCACGAGTGTTTTGGTACATCCTTTTGGCTCTTTTCACACTTTGCTTGAGGGGATTAAGTTCCTCAGTTCACAATGGGACTTTGATCGCCCTGTGCTTCTGTTGCACAAGTACAGAGAGCCCAACAGAGTGCAGTGCTGTGGTAAATATGCCCACTTTGTGGTCCGCCTCTTTAGGTGTGGCAGCTTGCCCTATTAGGTCGGTGTCTGCAGCATGCAGTTCACCTTCTTACCCTACAGAATATCAGCCAGTCAGTATTTAGGTATGATGCACGCATGTCTTTGCAGAGGATGTTGTCATCTGCGATGGCAAGATCAATAACCATGTGGTCACACTGCGTTGCACCTGGTACGCCTCATCAACCCTGTAATTTAAGTAGCAGGGTGTGAGACACGGCTGTGACGTCTATACACGACCTTCCTCCCGGACCATCATATATCGCCTTAGTCATGGGGTCATTGGCAACAACCAAGTTGTACCTGGTGAGCAACTCTATATACGCCTCGCCGCCCCATCCAGGGTTGGGGATCCCCACAATGGTGATCTGCCGTTTGCATCTGCACAGACTATGCAGGGTCTCCCGTTCTGGCTCCAGCCACCACTCGTTCCTGCGATCCCAGACCAAGAGTTTTGGATCCTATGTATGGTTCCTGTATGGCGAGAACACTGCAGCGTTTCTTGAGTGCATTTTGCAGCCACTTAGCCATAACCGGGGAACTATTATTTGTGTTGTGCTGAAGGATTCGAACTGTTTTTAACCTATTCATAATCCACTCGTGACTCCCGGAGGGCAATTGCTCGCTGACGAATGGTACAGCGTGCGTCTCGTGTAGTGTGTGAGATCTGTTGGCATTTGCATTCGACGCAATTGGCACAGTTGAGGGGAGCCTCCCGCTTGTGTTCCTTGTTCAGATGTGGCAAGGCGCACCAGGCGCTTACAACAGGCCTCGTACAGGCTACTGCCAGGTGGTCATAACGCTGGCATTTGTAGCATTGTGTGGGGACTTGGTACTTGCGGATGGCGCACTGCCAGGCTATTTGGAGGTGCCTTGCCCCCTCTAGTTTTTTGTGTAGGCTGGGTGACACCTCAAACACACAACACTCCGTTAGTCTGCCCTGCTTTTTGGTGAAAAGGGGTCTGACGTCCTGCGCAGGCAAGTCTAACACAGGGTTGTGCTCAACAACTTGTTGGGCCAGGTCCTCTTTCTGTTGGTCGGTCAGCACGTCGCACAATAGCAGGCGTGGGAAGCGACCCAGGGGGGTTGACGCTTGTAGCTTCAACTCCTTTTTCGTGGAAATGTGGCTCGTAAGCGCCTTAGCCATTTCCAGAGTTTCCGTCACAATGACGGCGCCACCTCCCACTGCGGTGCGGATGTCTAGCACTCGGGTGCTTAGTGCTTGGAGGTCTGTAGCAGGGACACCCCTCATCAGAGCTTCCAGTGCATCTGGGGTGGAGGGACCAGCCTCTCCTTCCTCACACGGGTTATCTCGGGACACTGCTAGAAGAACAAACACATGTATGTTATGGGCACAGTTGACGTAGTGTAGAGCGCTACAGATGAGGAAACTGTCTATTATGCCTGGCCTGGAGACTTGAAGGCACTTTAGGCCGAAATTTAAAAAAAGTAAAAAGTAAAGCAGTTCCATAATAAATGTTGCTGTGGAATTCAGCCAGCCACTGTTGAAAAGTCCAAATTTAATATCGATGACAGCCTGGACAAGGAATGGTACCTACTTCACAACTACTTTCAAACTTGATGCCTTGATATTTGAACTTAATCAATTCTACTTGTTAGTTGTGAGGATCTCGGTCGGGCACAATAAATTAAATTAAATTAATGTGATCAAGTGCTAAAAAAATTATTGCCTCTCTCACTCGGGCGGGCCTAAACAGCACTAGACAGTAAGTATGGTGGAGGCTGACGGGACTAGTTAGTTGAGAGTCTCTCGTAAGTTGATCGAAATCTTTAGAGCCGCGTTTGAGAAAATTGGAATACCGATAAATTAATATTCGACAAATCTCCTATCATGAGTAAATTTGGCACTTGGCTACTATGATTTAATCTCCGTTCAACATATATATGCAGAAATAATTACGGGAAACGAAATATGGGTATGAGTGGCTAAAAGTCACACTGTAAGATGGATCACATCTGGTGAATCAGTTACCCCAGGATTTACGGAAATGTTCGAAAAAAATTTATTTTCGACACATTTTGATTTTCATCTTTGTTCAATGGACTGTCAGAGGAACATTTATTGAGAACAATGTGTAGGCTATTCGAAAACATCCTGAGAATTCTGCGAAAATCGTTGAAGCCTTTTTGCCACAAAGCGTAAAAAACCTATTTTTGCTTCATATGCCTATATCTCCGTTCACCATATTTTCATGGAGATATGTATACAGAAGAAAAATTTTGTACCAACTAGTAGAATATAGTTTGAAAGTTTAATCAAAATCGTTTGTGCTTGCGCATTAGTGGGGCAATTCCTACAGAAAAAGTAAACCATTTACCTATGGCACCAAGGGGGGAATTTAAATATAAGAAAAAACGCTTTGATAGTCGTCGTACAAAAAACTTGATATTTACAAAAAGAAGAATGAAAAAGAACAGAAGTAAAAATAAAAGTGACTTATTTCGACCGCAGAAAGTCTTAGTGAGGCACTTGCGAAGACGATGAGTGTCTTCCGATGAGCAAAATCGATTGGCGGAAATTCTCCGATGACAGGAAGAGCGCCTCAAAAAAGGCTGAACAAATCACTTCAGGACGGAAGGCAGAAGTGAAGTGCCAAAGGCAGGTGAGGAACAGAAGAGTGGTGGTACGTTACGAAGAACCGATTCTCCCGAGGGTGCGCGCCCGGTCCAATGGAAACACAGCAAGGCAATAACCGGGCAGACACAACAAACAAAGAAGAGAAAATTGCGAAGTGATATGGCTCGTGAACATTCTCCCCACCAAAATGTGGAAACCTAAATTTTTCTTCTCAAGAAGCAGGAGTTCCCAGATCTTTGGAATCTGGCAAGGGTAGAAGGGGAATAAGGTCTACGACAGAGCGTTGAAGCATGGAGTCACCATGTTTGATGGTGACCACTCCATCTGCTCCTGGATGGTTGGCAGTGATGCGAGCAACTGGCCAATGCATCACTGGTGAGTAGCTAGATTGATTGGGTCCTCTTACCAAGACCAGGTCTCCAACGGCAAGATTTGGTGAGGAGTCAGTCCACTTGTCTCTCATTTGAAGAGTGTTAGGGTACTGTAGACGCCAGCGCTCCCAAAAGGTCTCGTACATTCTCTTCACAATGTGCCATCTGCTGAGGCGATACTCCTTTATGTCAAAGTGAGAAGGTTCAGGTTGAGCAAGTAGTGCACCGCCTTCCAAGAAATGACCCAGGGAGAGGTACTCAGCTTCTTCTCGGTCATACGAGAGAGTGCATGGTGGCCGAGAATTTAAGATAGCTTCTATCTCTGCAAAAAGTGTGGCAAACTCTTCAAAAGTGAGAGCTGTTTGTCCAGTGGCAGCACACATTTGGCGTTTCACATTTCTTTTGGTTGTCCTCTTCTGGATATAAAACGGTCAAATGAGGCAAGGAATGCGTCTGTGGAGAGCTGAGTGACTGCCTCGAGATGAAGTCACCCTGCAGTCGGGGGTCCAGAATACCGCTGACGTATTCCCTGCGTGTCGTATGAGCCGACTAAAAGGGACAGCCGGGTGGGCCCAGCTTGAAAGACAACCTCACCTCTACGAGGTCCCCGCAGGATTACATCCAACGAGGCTTAACTGTGGCTGGGCGTCACAGATCTGTTTCTTTATTTCATGACTGTACCTAAACCCTCGACGAGGGTTATATCAGTCATGGCTGGGCGTCACAGTGTACTCTGTCGCCACACTGTGCTCACCCTGCAGTAGGGGGTCCAGAATTCCACTGCCGTACTCCCTGCGTGTTCGTATAAGCCGGACTAAAAGGGTCACAACTTACACTTCATTCACATACATGACACACTGGGAACCCCCTACCTTTAGCTGGGATCGCAGAACACACCCCCCGCAGGAAGGGGGACAGAATTCTCCTGCCGTATCCTCTGCGTGGCCGTTAAATCCGGCCTTAAAGGGGCTTAAAGCTCACGACACTGACATACACAACATATTCCAGATACAAAATACACTGCAACGGCTTGCGTGGCAGAACACATTACTTAAAACACTCATAATGAGCGAAAGACAGTCCTGGAAGTAGCTCACTAACACCTTTGAGCGATCCCCTATATAGGTGCGGCCTTCGAAATGAGGAGGGGGAAAAACCAGGTTTGAGCGTTCCTGGGGCGGCTGATAGTGTGTGTCCCGCTCACCACATCACCACTGGCCGAGTGCTGACTCTAAGCAGCAGCCGAAAAATCCCTCATGCGTCTTAGTCCCGGTGGGTGGCCGGACTGGCAGCTGCGGCGCATGTGGGGGCCTCCCTTTGACCCTCAACGGACCAGCGAAAGGGGCTAGAATCAATATGCCTGAGGGGGAGCTTCCAGGACACTGCCGCGAGCACCTCTCGCTCATACCACTAACACACACAACAAATGAACTCACAAGGATACACCACACCAGTCTGCTTCTTTTTTCTCCCCCCCCCAATTAGTAAAAAAAAAAACATGACAAAGTCAACTAAATCTTCAGCAGGTAATAAAAACGCCACCTGCGCCTCTTCCTCGGGCTCGCCAAGCTCGACCCCTCCCTCTTCGGACGATGAGCAATCTACTCGTCGTCCAAACAAACAAGGGCGGAAAGAACCGGGCAAACCGCGTTCCACACGAAGCACTCCAGGTGATCACTGGTCAGTCACCAGTTGATTTGGCTGTTGAGTGCATGATTGACAAGTGGAGAGTGAAACAGGAGCTTCCCCCGCTTTGGGCAGAACTCCGTGCAGATCTCACCACAGAACAGAAACGCCATCAGGGTCACGAATGTGTTGGTACATCCTTCTGGCTCTATTTACACTTTGGTTGAGGGGATTAAGTTCCTCAGTCCACCGTGGACCTTTGATGGCCCTGTGATTCTGTTGCCCAAGTACAGAGAGCCCAGCAGTGTGCAGTGCTGTGGTAAATATGTCCACTTTGCTGTCCACCTCTTCTGGTGTGGCTGCTTGCACTATTAGGTTGGTGTCTGCAGCACGCGGTTCACCTCCCAGTTCCTTACAGAATTGTGGCCAGTCAGCATTTTTGGTGTGGAATCGCTTTTCACGCGTGTCTTTGCACACGATGTTGTCATCTGGGATGGTAAAGTCAATGACCATGTGATCGCTCGGCGGTGCAGCTGGTACGAGTTGCCTACCCTGCAATTTGAGTAACAGGGTGTGAGACATGGCTGTGACGTCTAAATACGACCTTCCTCCTAGACCATCATAGTTCGCCTCAGGTGAGCAGCTCTATATACGCCTCACCTGCCCCATCAAGCGTTGGGACCCCCCCCCCCCAACCTGATCTGGCGTTTGCATCAGCACAGACTATGCAGGGTCGTTCTGAAAGGCCTGCTAGAGTCCACTCGAGTGGTTGAAGGCTGTTGGCAACCAGTGCACCAAATTGCCTGTAAAATGATATGACAACCAGCTCAAAGCCACCGGCTCGTATGAACACAGCGGCTAAGTGCTGGCTGTTCAGGTGGGTGAGTGCAAGCATGTCAATGGACGGGTCAATACAGGCCACTGCTCCCTTGGACTCCGTTCTTACTCCAGCCACCACTCGTGCCTGCGATTTCAGACCAAGAGTTTTGGATCCTATGTATGGTTCCTGTTTGGCAAGAACACTGCAGCGTTTCTAGAGTGCATTTTGAAGCAAGTCAGCCACTACGGGGGAACTCTTATCTGTGTTGTGCTGAAGGATTCAAACTGTTTTTAACCTATTCATAATCCTCTCTTGACTCTTGGAGGGCAATCCCTCGCTGATGAATGGTACAGCGTGCGTCTCGTGTAGAGTATGAGATCTGTTGGCATTTGCGTTCGACGCAATTAGCACAGTTGAGGCGAGCCTCCCGCTTGTTCTCCTTGCTCAGATGTGGCAAGGCGCACCATGCGCTTAAAACAGGTCCTGTACAGGCTACTGCCAGGTGGCCATAACGCTGGCATTTGTAGCACTGTGTGGGGGCTTGGTACTTGCTGATGGCGCACCGCTGCTAGGCTATTTGGAGGTGCCTTGCCCTCCTAGTTTTTTGTGTAGGCTGGGTGACACCTCAAACACACAACACTCCTTCTGTCTGCCCTGCTTTTTGGTGAAATGGGGTCTGACGTCCTGCGGCTGCAAGCCTAATGCAGGGTTGTGCTCAACAACTTGTTGGGCCAGGTCCTCCTTTGGTAGGTCGGTCCGCACGTCGCACAACAGCAGGCGTGGGAAGCGACCCAGGGGGGCTGACGCTTGTAGCTTCAACTCCTTCTTCGTGGATATTTGGCTTGTAAGTGCCTTGGCCATTTCCAGAATTTCCCTCACAAATACGGCGCTACCTCCCACTGCGGTGCAGATGTCTAGCACTCGGGTGCTTAGTGCTTGGAGGTCCATAGCAGGGACACCCCGCATCAGCGCTTTCATCGCATCAGGGTTGGAGGGACCAGCCTCTCCTTCCGCACACATACACCAAACCACTACCACGTTTTGTTGTGGGTTTTCAGGGGGGAGTTTGGTAAGCGGTGGAGGCTTTTTATTTTTATTTTTGCCTTTGTTTTTGGCCGGAGACGTAGGCGGGGCACTGCCCTCGGCCTGCATGTCCTGCTTGGTTGGGGCCTTTTTTTTCCCCCGGCCCTTCCTGGCCCTGGCAGACTGCCATTCAGCCTCGGCTCCATGAGGGAGGGAAGAGGGCTTAGTAGCAGCTTCTGCTGCATACGATGGGCGTGGGGAATTATAGTCTGTTTCCCACCTGTTGTTAGTCGCTATGCACGCTTCATCGTTAGTTCTCAATTCTGTTTTATTCATTCCATTACATGTCAGAATTTATTTCAATAAAGCCATAATTATCGAGGTCGGCTTTATTACAGTAAGTCCTGGGTAAAAGACGAGTTGAGACGAAGTAGTCTATTCCACGTATACAAGATATCATTGTCTTTATTTTACCTGTGGAAATAGACTACTTCGTCTCAACTCGTCTTTTATAAGATGGATTTCCACTATTTCGCCGCACCCACCTTACATTAAGTCCTGGGTTCCCTTCTTGGTTGGCTCAATTAACACAATGGGACGCCAGGTAGCGTGGCAACTGACCCCACTATAGAGAATCCTTCAGGTTAGGTGTAGTGGCTTTCGAGGACATCCATTTAGGAGATTACAAGCACATTAATGCCACTGGTTTGAGCAATGGCGAGGATGCCTTGTTACCTATCCACTGGATGGAGGAGTGGAGACGGATACAATTTTACGGCGATAACTGTGTCCTGGCGAGGAAGGAAAACTTGATTTAGTTATGAACCATGTAGGTCCCCCTATATTTGCAATGATTTGTGAGGCAAATAGTTATGAGACGGCTATTGCAATTCTCAAAGCTACTTTCGTTAAACCAGTCAACGAAATCTTTGCACGCTACTTGATGACAAGGCGCCCATGAATTCATTGACCAATATTATAGGGTATTACATCAGCTTTGCCTAGACTGTCAATTCCAGGCAAGAAGAGCAGCCGAAAACCAGGATTATGTGCGGGATTCGTTCATTAGAGGGCTATCATCAGTCGACATCCGCCGCCGTTTGCTATAGAATAAAACTCTCACGCTTCATCAGGTCTATACGCTAGCACTAGCTTTGGAAACGGCTCAGCTTCATTCTACCACGTATACTACTAGCGCCTATCCTATTATAAACTCCGTTTCAAATAGCCCTCTACTCACAGTCTTTTTACCCTCGGTATCTGACGTAAATTTATCATCTGTTCACACAC
Source organism: Pachypeltis micranthus (assembly GCA_020466155.1). Taxonomy (NCBI): domain Eukaryota; kingdom Metazoa; phylum Arthropoda; class Insecta; order Hemiptera; family Miridae; genus Pachypeltis; species Pachypeltis micranthus. The sequence continues at coordinate 1,397,406 of CM035773.1, read as the reverse complement.
CTTCGGCAACCTTGAATGATAGGAAGAAATGCTACTTCTGCGGTTAGGTAAATCACCCTTGTAGTTCGTGTCCTACAAAGAACAACACATGTTTGCACTGCGATAAGGTAGGACACTATCCATCAGTATGCTGTTCAAAGAAACAGGTAACAACCACCATTGAAGAGAATACTGTTGCTCCCAAGTGCCTTTCGAAATCAGTTGTTGACGTTCTTATCAACGAAACTAAAGCCAATGCACTTATTGACAGTGGCAGCTCATCAACATTCATAGATGAAGCCTTTGCTCAACGCATGGGTCTTCCTTTGCAAAGAGAGCGTGAAAGTCCAATTTCAATGGCCTCCAAGTCCCTATCTTGTCAAATTCAATACAGTTGGCGTGCTAGTATTAAGCTGAATGGTCACGTTTTCAAACATTTATACTTTCAGTGCATCCTAGCTCATGCGCAGACGTCATCATAGGCCTAGATCTTCAAGAGTAAAAAGCTGTCACTATTAATTTCAAGCGCTTCCGACCACCTCTTGATATTTGTAGTGTAACTATGGCCAAAGTTCCAGAAGCAGAGTTATTTACAAATCTACTGGACTCCATCAAGCCCATAGCTACAAAATCGCGTCGTTTTTCTAAGGAAAACAGGAATTTCATTGAAGAAGAAATCTGCCAACTCCTTACAAATGGTATTATAGAAGAAAGCACTTCTCCATGGAGAGCCCAAGCAGTCATTGTCTCTGGAGGTAATCGGAAGAAGCGATTATGCATAGATTATTCCCAGACAATAAACAGGTATACCTTATTAGACGCTTTTCCGCTTCTGAGAGTCGAGTAAATTGTCAACAAAGTTGGCCAGTACAGAGTTTTCAGCACAATTGACCTGAAGAGTGCTTACCACCAAGTCCCTATACAAGAGTGGGATCGTGCTTACACCTCTTTTAAAGCAAACTAACCAAAACTGGTAAACTGTACCAATTTCGAAGAATCCCTTTTGGAGTGACCAATGGTTTTTCAGAATTTCAACGTCTGGTTCAAGGGATCATAGACTCGGAGAAGTTAGAAGGGACTTTTGCATATCTTGATGACATCACCGTATGTGGGCTCGCACAGACTAACCATGAGAGTAACCTTGCTAGCTTTCTTAAAGCTGTTGAAAAATACAACTTGACCCTGAACATGTCAAAAAGCAAATTTAATCTGAACTCAATAAAGTTGTTGGGGCTACTTGATTGAAGATCATTTTATACAACTGGATCCAGAAAGGCTGCAGCCCCTCCTCGATAACCCACCCACAACGGACATTCCTTCTGTTAGACGCGCTGTTGGCATGTTCGCACATTATGCTCGATTCATCAAAGGCTTTTCCGAGAAAATTCATCCCTTGGTGAAGTGTCGAAATTTCCCTCGGGGTGGTGATGCCCTGAATGCTTTTCAGGAACTGAAGAAACTCGTAGCAGCCTCAGCAATTCATCAAGTTGAGGAAGATGAGGAATTCCTTGTGGACACCGATGCATCGAATCATGCCATAGCTGCAGTACTTACCCAACTTGGACGCCCAGCCGCCTTCTTCTCAAGGACCCTCTCAGCTACTGAACAAAGGCACTCAGCAGTCGAAAAAGAGGCCTATGCCATTCGTGGAATCTCTTCAACGTTGAAAGCACTTCCTATTGAGTAGGCCTTTCAAAATAATAACAGACCAACAGGCAGTATCTTTCATATTCCATTCCAAAATCAAAAACGAGATCAAAAATGAAAAGATCCAACGTTGGAGGGTTGAGATTTTACCTTACCAGTTTGATATCCTTTACAGACCCGGCAGTGAGAACAAAGCTGCGGATGCCTTCTCCCGTTTCTGTTCCACAACAGTCACCACCAACCATCCCACTCTGGACGATCTTCACAACATGCTTTGTCATCCTGGAGTTACACGCATGTTTCATTGGATACGTAGCAAAAACCTTCCTTACTCTATTGCTGAAATTCGTGAGACTACCAGGAAATGTGTCGTTTGCTCTGAGATTAAGCCAAAGTTCACACAGTACGAAGGTGCATTTATTAAAGCAACTGCTCCATTCGAAAGGCTAAACCTTTATTTCAAAGGGCCTCTCCCCACGAGCTTCGGGTATCGATATATCTTGACCGTAGTTGACGAATATTCAAGATTCCCATTCGCTTTCCCATGTAAGGATATGTCATCTGACTCTGTTATCAAAATCTTAAGACACTTGTTTTCGATATTTGGAACACCCAGCTATATTCATTCTGACCAGGGTAGTTCTTTCATGTCTACGGCACTCAGGTCATACCTAACAAAGAATGGAATCGCTACAAATCGCTCCTCAGCATTTAATCTCAGGGGAAACGGTCAAGTGGAGCGTTACAATGGAGTAATTTGGAAGACGATTCAGCTCGCTCTCTGTGCTGCTAAGCATGCTGACATCCGACTTTGGGAAACTGGACTTCCGGAAGCTCTACATGCAATTCGTTCTCTCCTCTGCACATCAACCAACGAGACTCCGCACGAACGCCTCTTCAAGCACAGTCGCTGTAGCTCCAACGGAACTTCTCTCCCAGAGTGGCTAACTACCCCAGGACCGGTGTAGATGCGAAGAAACGTCAGAGCAAGCAAGTACGAACCACTGGTGGATAAGGTAGAACTCATCGAGTGCCCCACACTACGCACATGTACGTCTCCCTGACGGTAGGGACACCACAGTTTCTCTCAGGCAGCTTGCTGTAGTTGGCATCGAGACGGAACAAAGTGAAATTCCAACATCGGGGAGACAGAATATTTCAACAGAGCTTCCAGACCTCCAAGCAGTGCCTCCTGATCTTCAATCTGTTTCTCCAGTACACTCCTTGCCAGCATCTTTGCAAGGCAGCCCAGAATCTTCATCTGGAATAACTCAATCACCATCTTTGCTTCCAAGAGAACATCCCCAGTGGAATAGGCGCGGCCACCGAGATACTTGGAAGATTTCATTCAAGATTGAAATAAAAAAGGGGGGGGGGGGGAATGTGATAAACTCGTAAACATTATAGGTCCGTTTCCCACCTGTTGTTAGTCGCTATGCACGCTACATCGTTAGTTCTCAATTTTATTTTATTCATTCCATTGCATGTGAGAATTTAGTTCAATAAAGCCATAATTATCGAGGTCGGCTTTATTACAGTAAGTCCTGGGTTCCCTTCTTGGTTGGCTCAATTAACACAATTGGACGCCAGGTAGCGTGGCAACTGACCCCACTATAGAGAATCCTTCAGGTTAGGTGTAGTGGCTTTCGAGGACATCCATTTAGGAGATTACAAGCACATTAATGCCACTGGTTTGTCGTCACTGCCTTAGCAATGAGGTGTACAAGTGGCGAGGATGCCTTGTTACCTAGTCACTGGATGGAGGAGTGGAGACAGATACAATTTTACGGCGATAACTGTGTCCTGGAGTGTTTAGGACGATATTTTGAGTTTGGACAGTGTAAATGGGTAACCTAATTACTTCACTTTTTTGCTGTTTATCCATTAAAATTAATGGCCGTTAAGTTTGTGGTTAAATGAAGAAGCTTGCTTTTTGCGTTTTCGACTTGGTTCTTTTTAATAGTAAACCTTTTTTTCAGGTCTATTCATTAGCGTGCGAAACGGTTATTTTACTTTTGGAGTGTAATTCTGACATCGGCTCGCTTCTCGACTGGGTTGTTGACAGGTGTTACACGGCCAAAGCAAGGGTCGCTGACGGTTGTTTAAATGCTCTAGCCACAATATTTAGTGTCAGGTAAGATTTAATGATGTCAATATTTGAAAGCCTCTTGAACCTGAACCTACAGCGCTATTTTTCGCTCCCTCATTTATTGTGAGAACTTTCAGTTCTTATTTACTCGTCGATTGAAGGGGTGTATTTTTAGCTGTACATCTTGTTCACCTTAATCCGTTGCCCTGGGACAAATGGGGCGGAACAGTAGCGTATTCCTAATCAATTTTCCAATAACTCGTATCCTCTGTTAGTTGCTTCTCATACCACATTCAATATTCGTTGGTATTTGGTCTGTCGACTTTTTGGATCCCGTCCGGTCTTAGCATTTTTATATTCCAGTAAAGCGTGTGTGGTGAGCAATCAGAATAATAACTCCCCTCCAAACCTCGAAAACTGAAAAGGCAAAAGATAACAAGTTATTGCCACAGCCGCTTAGTTGTTTGCAAATTGGGGCGATTCCAATTAACTACCCTGTATGGTGAAACTCTAAAGATGTGAGTGTGCCGCCAAAGTCCTTGAAACCTCTAATCGGATGAGACCTTTACATTCCTTTCCCCCCGAATTAGGATTCACAACAAAATGCTGGGAGAATTGGTTTTGGGAAGAGATCGCACTCTGATAGGTGCCCTGTATATACCCCATCACCAACTATTCGGCAGAAGCCACAACAAGCCCCTAGGTAATGGAATCATTACTGGGAATGTAGGGAGAAAGACCAAATGGTGCGAAATGGGTCTACTTGGATTGGAACGTATATCCGTATCTGATAAAGTATCCCAACAAGAGTGGCCACATAAAACCTCTGGTATTAATCTTTGAGCAGCAACCGGTGCACAAATTGAGGTGTTAAGAGAGGTGGCTGTGGAGATGAAACTGGAATGCAATGGTAAAACTTATCATCATTATATGGTGGTCGTGTCCCGGATCGCAGAGGACTGTTAGTTAAGTTTAGGTTGAGGACTTTCCTACCAATTTGTCAGAAACCAAGGCCGTTGCCATCTGAGATTAAAGATTGGCTGATAAGATGGTAGATGAAGTGTTAAAGGCTGATGTGATTGAACCCCGGGAGTCCGATTGTGTTAGCAAACAAGAAAGATGGGTTTAACACGATTTTGTGTGGACTACCGGAAGTTGAACAACGTTACACAAGAAGATGGTCACCCCTTGCCCTAGACCTACGAGCTACTTCAAGATTTAGAGGCATGTTCTTGTTTTTCCACTCTTGATTTCCAGAGTGGGGATTGGCAAATACCAATGGCACAAGAGGTTGAAGACAAAACAGCCTTCTGTCTTCTTCTCTGGACAATGGATTTTTCGGGTCATGCGGTGGCTTATACATTATGTATAATGCTCCACCCATTTTCAACGATCAATGGAGCGAGTTATGAGAGACGTCATCGACGAAGGGTATTTCAGTGTGTATATCGATGATGTTCTTGTATCTAGCCGTTGCTTTTCAGATCATTTGAAGCATTTACAGAATGTGTTGAGGATTTATCGGGACTCTGTATCAAGCTGGGGATGCTAAAACTTTCGAGTGGTGTAAGCGTTGTGGAGGCAGATGCATTGACCTCGGCACCTGTTTTGGCTCGTGCCCAAGAAGACCATTCATTATTGAATCTTATGCGAGTGGTGTAGATCTTGGACCAACTTACAGAACGGGTTATCGGTTACTACAGCAAGTGCCTCTGGTAGCAAGAGCGAACCTAATGCCATCCGCAAGGAGCTTCTCAGTGTTGTGAAGTCTGTTTGGCATTTACGAAATTATGGCATCGCTAATGGTAAACAACTGATCGCGAGAACAGGCCACGCTTCTTTGAAGTGGCTTCTAAGCTTCATAAATGCTGATTAGGGCTCGTTAGATGGTTGGAACAGCTTGCTCCTTTTTCAATCCTCACTAGGTATCGACCTGGGCGACATTAATGCGGACGTTCTCTCAAGTCCCTTGTGTTAAGGACAACTGCCTGTAGATTTTAGGTTCCCTTGGAAGTTCGTTCTGATCAAGGGCGTACATTTGAGGCTCCTGTTTTCCAGGGAGTTAATGAGCTTTAGAAAGTCACCAAGTTAGGAGCTTCATTGCCTGTTCACATGCTGTTTGGAGCGCGTCCTGATGACGTGACTATTTCTACATACGTGAAACCACTACGAAAATTCATTCCCGAACGAG